>JAWZYU010000015.1:6042500-8543333 GCA_038380435.1 Ryuthela nishihirai
TCAGTTACTGCGGGATAGTGCTTATTACCGTGAAGTTCGAATTCGCGAAATACGGGACCTTGTGATTATTTTTGAGGATTACATCACCCATTGTGATCGTTGCCACCCAAAGTTTAGTTGGACTTGGGAAATTTCAGATGAGGATAGAAACCAAGTGAGTTTGTGATCGGTGAAGTTTTAATAAAGGGGGAGGGAACTTTTGATAAGGGGTTTTTTAAATGAGGGGGAGTCAAAAATTGAGGGTTTTTCTAAAAATAGTACTCAGCATATACACTAGATAGCGCCACGGGCTTTTAATAAAGGGGGAGGAATTTTTAATAAGGGTTTTTTAAAGGTGGGATTAATTAATATTTAATTATTAATTAATTATTAATTATGAATTATGAATATTAATTAGCGTGGCTTGTGACGTCATATCACGTGACCGGAAGTGGGGGTGGCCGGTGACGCCATAGGGTGGGAAAGCACTAGTGAGGGATTCCTCGGGTGGGAACAAACTACTGATGTCTCCCCAATAACTCATTGATAATTCCGTCGTCAAAAAAACCAGTTTTCAATGTTGTATAGCTTCTTCTGAGAAAAATATAATTTGAATGATTCGTTTTGATCATTTTCCAACCGAATATCTTTAAATATTTATTTGTATATTTTAGGCTAAATGGCATAAAAAACTGTTAGGAGAGCCTCAAGGGATTAGTTACACAAGTAACCTAATGCACCCCAAAATCATCAGAAGCATAGACAGAAAATTTTCTTTCGGAAGGGTGGGGATTAGAAAGGTTTAACTCGATTAACCTTATCCAAGTATTGGATTAATCATCGAAAATCTGTTAAACCTTTGATTATATTGTAGCACCTTCTTTATAGTATTAAGAAAGTAATGACGAAGTGTGATTTTTTGAATAGGGTAACAAATTCCGTTGTTACCCTATTCAAAAAAAAAGTGTTACAATTAAATCGGAGCCCCGAAGATCAATGATCGATTCTCCCGAATCTTTGAGGGAAAGTACTTCTGTACATTTTAAATCAGATTGAAACTCAGTACTACGCATTGCTTGTTTTCTGATAAAAAATCTGCGGATACTGTGGACTTGCAAAAATTTTGCTGTGAGAGTCGGGGGAGGGGTTTGAGAAAATGGCCCAAGATCATGAAAAAAAAATGTACTTACGGGGGAGTAAGACAAAAGGTACAAATTAATATTATGAAACGTTAAAAAAATCACCTTCAGAAAAGTTTTTAAACAAACTCCAAATCTAAGTCATGCCTTCTGAGGTTCATTTTAGCTCTATGCTTTTGGTGTCGAAACTGTGGAATTGCTCTCGTCGAAAATCGGGTAAAGAAAATTATCATCGACTGTACATTTGAAAATATGTTATTAACGAACTCTCAACTAAAAGGAAATAATGAAATTTCATTTTTATACGGATGAAAAAAGGTAGGGATAACAGGTATACCTTCTTATCTCCTGAAAAAAAAAAGCTTTGGTATTATATGAAGGTATTGGATAAAAAAAATTGGAACCATTTCCATGTTTCATATCGAATAAATCACTGTGCCACTGCTTGTCTACATCCGAGACATAAACCCGTCTAGTTCGCAATTTTTTGTACATGTGTTTGTGTAAAATGTACAATCTCTTGTTGTTCAAAAAATCCTTCTACTTCTTTTTCTTTCATTCCAATTTTACGCATTAGATCTTTTATACCAGAAAATCCCTTTAACGAATCGTAGTAAACTGATGATAACAGCTTATTTTTTTTTGCGTTCTAGACCGTGACCTTCGTGAAGTGCAAGGGCTGGATCGCTGTGAGCGACGGAGGCAACGAGTCATCCTTTCCGTCCTAATGTCAGTCCGGTTGAAGTGGCCAACTATCGATTTTCTCTGTTCTTTTGCGGCTCTCTAGCTTGTCAGTCATTTTTGCAAATTTACGAATTTATTAATCTAAGTTTTAATCGCTTTCAAGAATTAAAAAGTGATGTTGCATTTTTGTTTTATTGCGAAAGTTTCAAGTTCTTTCTGTATTATTTATGTTAAATCAAATTACTCACGTTTGTAATTTTGAATTATTCTCTGTCTATAATCTGAAAACTTAATGCTTGGAAAGAAATACATTTGTGCAGAAAACGTTATACGTTAATATCGTTTAGTCCATTATGCTTGATCGGTGTGTAACAGAATATCGGTCAAATTATCAAAATAAAGGTAATATTGAATACGTTAGTTTTCCAATTTCCGAAAAATGATGAGCTAAAACAAATTGTTTAAAAATTAAATTGCCATGGAATATATCGGCAGATCAAGCGTAAATAAATTCAAGATGAAATTATTACCACGAAAAAGTTTGTGAAAAATATTTTCAGGGGAAAGTTTTATTAGAGAAAAAAGAATTTTCCAATAAAAACGCGAAATTCTAAAAGATTCCTCGAAAACGACCAAAGTTAAACGATAATCCTTTTATCTGCATATTCATAGAAGGTCGTATCTCTCGAAACATTCCATAGAATCAATCTAGAATTCAATTTAAATAGAATTCATTCCATAAAATTCAACTTTATAGAAGGTCGTGTCTGTCGAGTTTCATTTCCATTCTCCAAGTAGTAAACAGCTTAAAAATTGATAGTGAAGATATGTTCTATATGTTTCAGAGTGATAAACTTATAACAATGAGTGCAGTAAGCTATATTTTAAATGACTCACAAAGTCTGTTTATTGATTAAAATTCAAAATATTCAGAGGTTTCTAAAATATTTCGAAAATAATCATTAAGCCATTTTTGATTATAGCAATTTTTAAAATGCTGTACATGCATGGAATATATTGGTAGATGAAGCTATAACTAAAACACAGTTTTTATATTTTTAAAAATATAATATCTGTGGAATACGAATTACTCTTTCAAAGATTTACCCTTCTTCAGCAAGCTAACTTAGTTGCATTGTTCAAATTCTATGTCAACAACAGTGGATTAATTAATACAAATAAAGGCCTGCTAATCTTGCAAATATTCGATTATATTGTGAAAGTGTTAAACATATTTGGAGACATTTGTGTGAAAAAAAAACTATACAAAAGTGTTAATAGACAAAACTTTTGCAACTTCTAGTCAGCAAAAATAAAAGAAAAACAAGAAAACTTGACAGATAACGCTTTTTATTTAATTCTTCTCGTGAAAATATATAATTTTAACTGTTCGTCATTCCCACCTAATGTGCAGCATCACACACTTTAATTGCAACTTTTTGAAAATGTACTTGATAAATACATACTTAATAAATATATATTTCAGTTTTTCTAATACATTGGCATTTGGGAGTGAATTATTTGTATAGTTTTTTTGTTCATAAACATTGCTTCTGTTAGTTTCAAACAAGCGTAAACAAAATTTGCAGTAAATTGTCTTATGCAGTTCAAAATAACTGTTATTCTACGAAATAACTCTTATTACGTAGTTCGAAATAATTATTTTGAACAGGATTATTTCTTTGCCTTCGTGCATGGAAAACGATGTAAGAGTACCAAAGGAATAGTAGAAAAGGAAAAAAAATTGGAACGGTTACTCAAACCTTTTCTACTCTTAAGAAAGCAATAGGTTGCATTTAGCGAGCAAGCAATCCCAAATCAGACGGAAAGGATGACATCATCTTCGGCTGTCACGGCCTGTAGTTTACGAATGTCACGCCTAGACGAACCGTTTTTTTCTTTTTTATGATGGGTTTGATTATGGTTCTCGAAATTCCTTCCCCAAAAGTAGGATTCTGAATTTTATCAATTCGTTCAACATTCTTGATCAGCTTCGTGTCTTTGTTTAATTTCTGTAGACTTACTCTAAGTAATGCCCTACTTTTTGCAGCCTCTGACGACGCGATTAATATCCGGATATCCTCGCTTTAATCTTTTCCCCAATTTAGTAAACGGTTCACTCTACTGGTAACCAGGAATGTTCATTTCAGGTGGATTAAACGTTTCTTGAATCGAACTTACTCTATCCCTACCTTTTACAAATTTGCCTTTCTGTTTCACAGATTTACACTTTATTTTTCTACATGTTCGGCATCTACCTCTCATCATTACTCTTTTATTCTTTTATCTGACATATTCAACGTTATCTGTTCAAGTTTTCGTTTTACACTTAACGCAGTACATGCTTAATTTATGCATAATAAAGTAGGACTTATATTTAATTATAATGATATATCACAATTAAAAAAATAAATAAATAAATACCCCCTCAAGCAGCTGCTTGCCACAGAGGTCTGACATGAGCCTGCCAGTTTATATGCCATAGTAGAAGGTCTGAGAGGATGGCAGGACCTACCTAACAGTTTAACGCCTGGACAAAAGCAAAAACTGAAGTGTGCATTTGTAAATAAAAATCCTCTACGTATATCTTTAAGTATTGATCCACAAATAAACGGCAACGATATTTTGAAATTAACTAAAAAACAAATCATTTAATTGTAAAAATATCTAAATCTAAAACTCATTTCAGTAAAACACAGCTCGGTGGATTTCATCCGTTTTAAATACCTTCAATCATAGCATTGGGAAAAGCATCAGTTGGATACAGAGCACGCAAAAAACGTTCTGGGAGAAGTTTTACACATTCCTGAAAAGCAAAGGCCAGCAGGTTTATATAAAAATATCAAAAAGGGAAAAGGTTTATATATCCAGGAAAGCAAAGAGTTCAAAGATTTTAAAAAAGTACCCATTTAGTAATTTAAATATTGAAAAGATAATGAAAACGGAAAAAGGATTCCGTGATATTTACTCTATAGATTCTTTGCCAACAAAAATATTCAGCATTGAAAATGTTACACTGAACTTAGACATTTCCAAAGGTCCAGGAACTCATTGGGTAGCTTATTGCAATGATTCGAAACTGCTTTATTGTCGGGTAGTTTTATCCATTCAGCCTATCTCCACCACTAGAAAAAAATATATATATTTGCAAACTTTTTGAAAACCATTGTATATATTTCATCACAACTTCAAGCAAATTACTCTGTGAAATGTGGCCATTTTGGATTTATTACATTAAACGACGCATTAGTAATGACCACTCTTACGATGCCTTACCTGGCACAGCTAGCGACTGTTCCAGCAAGGCAACATTGTGTCTTGTATTAGCTCTAACTGAGGCTGATGTCAACAGTGACTTTGGTCTTAGAAGGGCATCCACTTGTATGAGAAGAGCTGTGAAAGCTAAGAGTACCTTCTAGCATACTTCCTACTTGGCTACTGATCTAAGTGATCTGCATTCCAGTCCCGGATAAGGCATAGACGTTTGTGATGTTTTTCTGCTGAGGTCCTGCCATCCTCTCAGACATTCTACTGTGGCGTATAAACTCACAGATTCCTGTCAGACCTCTGTGGCAAGCAGTTGCTTGAGGGGGTGTTTATTGATATCTGAGTAGTACAACAGCACTACGCCACATTAATAAAGATGGTACTCATAACTATCAGTTTTTCAACTCTCATTGCGTTCAATACAGAAGAGTTGGAAAATTAACTATGAAACTCCAATGATACTCAATGGTGAATACGAGATAGCATTGATTGGTAGCAATATCTGGTATTCGTGTTATAATATCAGTGATGAGTTAACAATAACAATCTGATATATTTCGATGGAAGGCAACGGAATAAAATTACATTTCCAAATAAAATATATGATATAGATAGATTTAATGATGCTTTGAAAAGAATTTTTTCCACCCACACATTATTGCCAAATTATGTACCTTGAACATTTCTTGAAATGACACCAGAGGAACCATTCCTTCTCACTACTTAGCAGAGCACTCCTTTACTATAAATTGACATAATTTTACTTTGATTCGCCCATACATTATAGGACACATAAACTGCAGCGAATGGATCTCAGAAGACAAAAACATTTTTTGTATCCTGAATATTTTTTTAAATAACACCAGCTAGGACGCATTTTTTCTCACTACCTTTCAACCACTACTTAACTACAAAGTAATAATTTATTTCCGCATAAATGAATGTATAGAAGGTGCATTGCACTCTTAAGGTAGGCGCAGCTGCTTGAGGGGGTATTTATTTATTTTTATTATTACACTTGTAAACAGCGGTGAAAATAGATATTATTTCTTAGCGGTACGCTTCAAAGCATAGCTATATGTGGAAAAATCACATAGAGGCGATCACTCCAGTGACGTCGTCTTACAGGGGTTAATAAATTGAAGTGTGTGGCGATGAAAGTACAGTGCTCTTAGATTTTCTCGTTTTCCATATCTTTTCCGAAAATGGTGAATGATTTAGGGATTTTTGATGTGAAATAAATATTAATATATTTAAATTCTTGCTAATTCCTTTGTATTCTTGATTTCAGTCTTATTTAAATAAAATAATTACATGATTTAGATGTTTTTTAAATTATTTTCGTACTTAAAGAAATTTTTTTTGGAAAGGAAAATTAACATTTCACTCGTATTGTAATTTTGAATACCCAACTTGCATATTTTAAACTCAGAAGCTAAATATAACATTTTTTATAATAACATTTATCAGAGATTTGGAATAGTTTTTTAAATTTATAAAGCTTAATCAATGATTACATGACATACGGAAATTTCGCCTCTGACTTATCCCCGATAATAGATGGGAAATTGCAGAGTTTCGCATTCAAAATGAGTTAGGAAACGAGTGACTTTTGTCAAAAAAACAATTACGCGATGATTTTGTTGAGTGCTCTTGTGTGCCAAGCAAATTCATTTAGCTTTCCACTCTTATCACGGGTACTATATAGGTTGACCATTCCTGCAGTAGGAAAAATAATCATTTCACTTTTACACATGATTTATCTATTTGTTGGCACGCTTAACTTTACATATGATTTGACCTTAATATAGACCATGTCTTCACCTTAATGAGAAATGTTTTGCGATTCAGCAACGCTAATACCACAGAGTGAAAATCGCAACTATTTGGTTGGCCGTGCGTGCATGTGGTTTGGATACCATCGCAGCCTGATTGCAGAAGATCATTGCATCCCAAACTCTCCTCATCTCTCATGCTTGCTTCCTTTCCCCCTTAAGAGGTAGCCGTTAATTGTAAACTGCAACGCCACTCTTTTAGTGGACCTGGCAGAATTCTATCTGTTCTCTCCTAACTTTAATCCACTCTTATAAACGGTTCCAAGAAAAGTAACCTCGCTTTTGTATAATGCAAAACTGCTGGGCTTTTTCTTTCAGTTCCATAGCATTGTTCGTTAAAGCAGAACCCAAATCATGCTATAGCATTATTTTTATATCAAATTTACTGTTTGGTGTAATTTAAAAGTTGATAATAATTTTATCAATGTTTCTAAGAAAAAACATCTTTATCATAAGTTGATAATCATAATTTCTTTTATTATAATGATTCTGTTATTTGGGGATCTGAAAAAGCTCGACATATCTAATATGTATACAAATGCTATAAATTCTGATACTGAAGGTTAAATTCCAAGGGATGCAAATAGCATTAGAGAATTAAATTCTTAGTTGATAATTATTTTACACCTCTCAAACAGCTGTTTATCATTGGTTTGATAAGAGCCTGTCGATTTAAGACGTCAGATGACCTATTATGAAGGCGAGATCTCAGCAGAAAGAAAATAACCGTAAATATAGGGTCTCGAATCCAGGTCCCATAAACTTGAAGCGAAGCGTGTAAACCACTTGATCACAAAGACGATGTAAGCTCAATAAATTTGACAAATGGCAGTTATCAACGACACAATTTTCGTTAATCATTTTGAATCTTCTGTGGGCCTTATTTTTGAATTATTTTCTTTATCATTAGCTATCCATTATTTTAAACTTCTTTTTTACACACGACAATGTTGACAAGCTGCGGGTCAATACTAACAAATATGCTCAATTCAGGAAAATGATAGTGGTTATAAAAGTCGAAATTGGTAGTTCAGTATAAACTACTGATTAAATATAAGGAGGATTCATCATTGCAATTGCCTTGAGTATGGGCCTTTTTTGGATGTCGAAAACCTCATACTACAGGTAGGTATTAAGAGTCAAGAGATTTTTTCAAAACCATTCATTATTAACATTTAACATCAAACAAACAAACAAACAAACAAAAATTGGAATATTGTTACTTACAAAGAGAAAAATTCAGAGCAATCTGAAGTTTTCTTTTCAAACTCTATAAACAAATTAACTGCACTGAAATAAAAATCGAGTCGTATGTTGGTAGACAAATAATCTCCAGTCGTATATTGGCGACAAGACTCAGGTGGAAAATATTTTTTGAAGGGCCTAAAGCTAACTTTGTGAGGAGCGACGAGGAAGAAAGTAAAAAACTCGATACAGGAATAATGCCTTTTATTTAATATTCAAATAAACTTATCTAGAGTAAATTAGTATATTTACTTTCTTTTGTTAAAGTTTATAATTAGATTCAAATTAAAAAAATTAAATTAACATACGCCAAAATTCTTTTTTTAAAATAATCCAAATAATTTTAGTCGAAAAGTTTAGGAGTGTGCGTATTGAATGAATGAATATCTGTTTAGAACTCGCAGATGTTTAGGAGATCAAGGCTTCAGTTCCGAACAAATGGCATCGATTAAATCTTTAATATACCATTCGGTTAAACAGGCAATGATTGAATGATTGACTGAAGAATTGATTGACCTGAAGAACAATATCGTGGAATTTACCAAATCATTAGATTTTTTATCAGGAAAATATGATGAATTGCGAGATAAGGTTGAAAATGTCACTCAGGACTTGGTTCTCTGTAGACATGAAAATAAGAATTTATTAGCTAAGAATCAGAAATTGGAAAATACGATCGAATATTTATCAGAAAGGGTAAATGATTTGGAACAGGAAAGCAATGTGTGCAACTTAGAAATTCAAGGTATACCTGAATTATTGCAAGAAAATGCAAAGAACATCGTAGGGAAAATTGCTAATTTCCTAAATGTTAACTTTAAATCCCAAGAGGTACTGGAATGTTTCACAATTGGTAAAAAGGAAGAGACTTCAACACGTCCACGTACAATCTTGGCAAAGTTTAAACACCGAGCCCTACGAGATGCTTTTCTTGACAAAGTATAAGGACATCGTGATTTGAATACCAAAGATGTAGGTATTGTTAATGAAAAGCATACAATCTACATCAACGAACATTTGTCAAGATTTTATAGAGATCTCTTCCACAAGGCAAGAAAAGCTAAAGTAGAAAAACAATACAAATATATATGGGTAAAAAATGGGAAAATATTTCTAAGAAAGGAAAACGGAGCACCAATACCGCCTTGTTAAATCTGAACGAGATTTGTTCTCATTTAAGTATTTTTTTTTTGTTCACAGTGAAATATCTTTCATCTTTTAATGGCTACACCTAATTATGTTCAGTCTGAAAATCTCAGTCTGATTTATGGTAATTGCTTTAATAAATCATCTTTTTCTATTTTCTCACTCAACTGTAGAAGTCTGTACAAAAACCTTGATGAGATCTTGGTAACTTTAGAAAGTAGTAGTTTTCTATTTGATTCTCTTGTATTTGTGGAAACATGGCAAAATAACAATATTCCACATATCAACGGTTATACTGGTGTAGGTTTGGGAAGAGAGGCTCGTAAAGGTGGAGGAGTATCACTTTATTTCAGAGAAAGCTTTTCTTTCAAAATATTAAACAATTTGTCAGTTATTACTGATGATTACGAGATTTTGCTTGCTAAATCAGGAAATCTGATTGTGGGCAGTATTTATCGACCACCTCAGGGTAATGTACAATTATTTCTGTCACATCTAGAATTTGTTTTAAACTCATTACTTAAACTGAAATCGATCGTTATATTAATGGGTGACTATAACCTTGATATTATGAACCAAGATAAAAATGTATTAAATTTAATAGACCTAGTTAATTCATATGATTGTTTTGTTTTAAACAGTGGATTACCAACTAGAGTTGGAAATCAAAGTTCTACACTAATTGATTATAGAATTTCGAATGTAGATTGCAAAAATGGAGTTCTGATGTCAAAAATTACAGATCATTTCCCCACATTTTTTCTGGTCCAAAGGACAAATTTTCAAATGCTACCTAGCAGTTATAGATATAGAGAAATCAATGATAATAATATTCTGCAACTGCAATATAAATTAAATCGTATTGATTGGCAATTCCTTTACATAATCAGCGATGTAAAGAAGCATATAATTATTTCATAAATATTTTTATAAATCACTCTAATAAATATTTGCCCACGGGTATTAAGAAGTTCCAAATGCCAAATAAATATGCTCCTTCGATGACGAAAGATCTGAAAAAATTAATAACTAAAAGAGATAATTTATACAGAAAAGCAAAAGAAACCTATTTAGAGGATGACTGTTCTGCATATAAAGAATTTCGTAATTTCGTTACTGCCCAAATCAGGCAAACAAAGAACGCCTATAATAACAGTAGATTTTATTCTAGCAAAAATTCTAAACAGAAATGGAAATATCTCAACGATGTTTTGGGTAGAAATAAATGTAAGTCAATAGCAGGTGACATTTCTTCTGATAATGCAATTATTGCTGATGACTATGCGAAGTCCAATGCCTTCAATAGCTATTTTCATGATACCGTTAACGAATTGATACTGAACCAAACTGAAAAATTTCATGGCAAATATAAATATCAAATTGAGTGCATAGACCAGACACTTTATGTCATGCCAATTGTTACTCAAGAGATCAGTTACATAGTGAATGATCTAGGAGCTGATAAGTCACCAGGTATAGATGACATAAATATTAATGTAATTAAAAAGGTTATACATACAATAAAAGAACCTTTGTGCTATATATTTAATTTATCAATAATAAACGAAGTATTCCCGGATAAACTGAAAATTGCCAGAATTCTTCCCATACATAAGTCAGGGGATAAAGAAAATATAGAAAACTACAGACCTATTTCAATTTTGCCAATCTTCTCGAAAATCTTTGAAAAGCTAATTTGTACACGTATTACTAAATTCCTAGATAATATGAAAATTATCACACAACAACAATATGGTTTTCAAAATAAAAAATCTACTCAGACAGCCATTGCAGATTTATATGAGCATATTGTCAATCATTTGGATGCAGGTCACATTGGAATAGCTGTATATCTTGATTTTACGAAAGCATTTGACAGTATTAACCACGAAATTTTGTTAAAGAAAATTGAATTTTATGGCCTGAGAGGTAAAATAAATAACTGGTTAAGAAGCTACTTATTTCAGAGGAAAGCTCTTGTAGAAGTAAATGGTAGTATATCAGATGAACATTTTATTTACAGAGGTGTGCCTCAAGGTTCGATTCTTGGTCCGATCCTTTTCCTACTTTACATTAACGACTTAGCAAAGTTACACATTAATTCAAAGATGTTATTATATGCTGATGATACAAGTATTATCGATTTCAACCAAGATTCTGCAAGCCTGATTAGCAGTGTTAACTACTCTCTAAATATTATATCTGAATGGTGCAGACATAACAATTTATTAATAAATGTTAAGAAATCCAAATACATGATTTATAAAAATAAAAACAAAAATATCGATGAGAAATGTTTCGATGTGAAGATTAATGAAATTAAGCTAAATAGATGCACTGAATATAAATTCTTAGGAATATGGATCGATGAAAATCTGAACTGGTCATTTCACGTAAAGCAGCTGAGAATCACTCTGTCGAGGAATATTGGTATTGTCATGCCCACAGGAATTGATCCTGCGGACACGACTTGGGCTAAAAGGTCCTTGGACGTGTTTTCTCCAAGTAAGAACAAAGACCCTGGTTAGTCATCTCGGTTTCCACGAACTTGCCGTTAAACCAGATGATACTAGTGACTGCCATCGCCCCAGGAGTAAGAATTTCCGGACCCAGAGTTCGGGCTCGCCATCAAAGGTGCCGAGTAGGTGGAGCGATGTTCGTCCCAAGCGTCCGACGTCCAATAGCAAGCGCCCGCGTCAGCCTTCCATGCTGACCACCGCTAGAGGTCGCGGTGGGAAGTGGCGGGAAGCTTGAACTGCGGGAGAAAAGAGCCTTCTTGTCTTCTTGTTTCTGATCCTGTTAAGACGTCTTTCTTTTGGCCGGGAGTCGGCTCGTCGTAGTGAGTTCACGTGTGAATGGGAGTGAAGAGTCGTCGCCCAGTTCGCAGCGGTCGAACTGTTTAACTTCCTTTGTCTGACCGAACCTAGGCGATGGGTCTCCAACCGACAGTGCTGGACTTCGCATCAAAGGCTCCTGTGGCAGCCACATACGACAGGTAGGGTCGCCCTCATTTATAGATCTGGTCTTTCCCTACTAAAATGTTATGTTCTGTCTGCTACCGCCACCGTGCGCTGGAAAACAACCGACGTAATATGACTTTAGAGCTGGTAGCTCAAACCCAATGAACAGACTTTACTAAAACGATTTCTTGGCGTCACTTTGCAAACGCGGGCATCGCCTGAACGTCGAGTAGGAGAGGCTGTATCCCGACAAAGGGAACCCATGGTACTGGAGATTAGTTTAGTAAGGTTATAGTAAATAAATTGTGTATGAATTGTAAAATTTGACTCTTCTCCGTTTCTCAAGATTGAGTAACGTTTATGGGTTATTGCAGAGAAGGTCCCCTTCTCGGTAGTCAGCACATCGCAGCACGGCCAAATCAGTAGGACGGCGTCAATCATTAATGGCGGACCACCCTCATACGAAAGGGGAGTTCACGTCAGTATGATTGGTAAAATACGTCATCTGGTTAACAAACAAATTTTGACAAATTTATACTACTCTTTCATTTATTCTTATATAACATATGGAATTTTAGTCTGGGGTAATACTTTTGACTACAATCTGAATGCTATATATCGTCTTCAGAAAAGAATTGTTAGATATATTGTTGGTAAAAGATATTATGATCCCGTGGCACATTTATTTTCTGAGGTTAAAATTCTTAATGTCTATAATAATTACAAACTGATATCAGGAAACTTTGTGTATTCGATTACAATGAGATTGATTAAATTGAAAATTCTCTGAAAATACTTATGAAACACGTCATAGAGAGGATCTGAGTATACCTATGTGTCGATTGTCAATTGGGCAGAGATCTATCAAATACAATGCAGTAAAAATTTGGTCTGAATTTCCTGATGATGATAAAAATGCAAAATCTTTAAAATTATTTAAAATCAAATGTAGAACGTTTCTTCTTACAAAGCAATGAAACCTTCTATGTATCAGTGTAATATGTCTCATAACCATTTGACCTTTGGATTATTGTATTGAATTATTGTACTATTTGAATTATTGTATACTTTACTGTTGTCATAATTGAACTAAAGGAAATAGGGAGCATTAACGAAAAATAAGCGTCAGCTTACTATGCTCTCCTTTTTTGTTTCGCCTTTCCTATTAAACACCAATATTTAATATGATTGTTATTTACCTTTTCTGATGCAATTGATATTTCTCAGCTGTTTCACTTCTCAATTTTTGTCATGTATATATTAATTGTTATTAGATAATTATGCTATGTAAATGTATATTGTATTGACTGGCGGAATAAAATAAAATAAAGATTATAAAGATTATGACGAAACAGACCACCAGTTTTTGAAATGGCTAGGAAGGAATACTTAATATTTAAAATTCATAGCAAATATTTCCTGTTTTAAAATTAAGGGAGGAATGCTAAGCGAAAATTATGTTTAGAAAAACTGATGTGCCAACTTTTGTGGGACAATAAAATTAAAAGAACGTGTAAAGTAAAGTGATTAATTGATAAAATTAATTTTCAAAAATCTGTTTTTCCATGATTTTACATTAACCCCCTTCAAACTCATTACTTAAATTTGGAGAAGCATATGCCCCATCGCCCCCATTAAACTGCCTTCGGTTATTCCCAGAAACGTTTAGAATTTTCACTTCATCAGAATATAAAAAAATACATATTTTGGAAACGAAAATTTTAAAACCACGAGTGCACGCTGCTTTGCAAGCTAAAAAGTGAGCTTCTAAGTCTTCTTTGCAAGCTTCTAAGTGACTTCACATCCATTCTTTGATTTACCACCCCGTTTTCCCAGTTCTGCCTCCGGTAGTGTTAAGACCGAACCCAGACAGCTACGACCAATGGGAACGTGCATTGTCCGTGAACTCTTAATACGACTCCCCGAAAGACGGCTTTGGTTGGAGTCGCCTTTGTCTGTCTACTTCTGCTGTTTGTACCCAATTTCCTTGCTAATCGTTCAAAGAGAGAAAGCACTGCTTCCAATTTCTAGCACTCCCCTTTGGCACTCCCTGTCGGCAGAAATGGAATCTCAAGTTTCTAAACAGCTTGGTATATAAAGGGTTAAACTGTAGTAATGCAATTAAAAACCGACGAGTTTTTCTTAAAAGGAATGGTTAGCTTTTAAAAAAAATTATATTCTCGGTTGAAAAAGCATTAAGGTGAAAAAGAAATCGTTAACGGAGCCACTACTGAAAAATGTCTCTCCGGTACGGCATACCGGCCTACTTTCACCACTGCTTGTAAATAACGGCCGCACGATGCATTTCCACCACTGCAAATATTCTTCACTGTATTCTCAATGAGTGAACCCACACCTGTTCGCAACGGATGCATGTGACAATTCTGTGCAGCATTCTCGGGCGAGAATCCTAGACGGATTCCTGATGCTGGTGCCAAGCCATTATCCTTTCACAGGTAACAGCAAGATCCACGTGTGCAGTGAAATAAAATATCTAGGTGTTCATGTTGAGAAAAATATAAAATGGATTAATATAGAGAAAGTTCAGCCTAATCGTAGGAAGCCAAATAGGGTTATTTTTCACACCAGGGGTGGCGCTGTATAAATGGATGTATTGTATAATATTTGGTAACGGGGATATTTATAGGAGGGAAAATACAAATTTCAAACAATTCGCGGGATTGCAGCAGAAAATGATCAGGCCAAAAAATAGAGAATAAATGCATTTGGATATTAATCAATCTCTGAAAAATCAGGTTTTTTAATACTTATATTCTGTCAAATTTACTATGAACTTTATAGACAAAGACAAGGAAATATTAATGTTTACATTTTCGAAACACCTACGTGTTGTCAATATACTTGGTCAATTTTTTCTGTAAGCCCACAAATTAAAAATGTCTGTATAACTTGGAATAGTTTTAACGTTTAATTCTAAAAGGGAAAGGAACAAAAATGAAATGAAATACAAAATAATAACCAAAAAACTTAATGTTTAATGTATGTTACAATCCAAGCATATCCAACTTGCATGAATAAGTCAGTGAAAATCAAGAATAATAACTGAATAAAACTTTGATGATTGTTAATCTCTAACATCCTTTGATTTACGATACAACTCATATTTTTCTCATGATGTTGATTGCTTGCAACAGTGAAGCATTGCCCTTGATTTTATTGTAAAATAAATTACAGCGCGACCCATTCAAGCGTAAATGTAGCAGAGAATAGTCAGAAAAAAACTGCGGTGCATAAGGAAAAGATTTTAAAAATAAAGTTTGGAAAATATATATAACATATGTGTGTGTGTGTGTACATATACTGTATATAATCTATAACAAATGTTTTTAGTAAATATACGGGATAATTAAACTTTTTTTTAATATGGAGATTTTCAAATTTACTGACAGGACAATGGACATCCTTGTCGAATATGCATAGTGTCCGTAGAAAATAACCGATTCAAAATAAATTTTGAATCGGTTGTATGAACATATGGTAACTGTATACATTTTAGATCATGAACCTCAAAAACTAAAATTAGCTACTTATTGAGTTCTTCATTTAAGAGATTTTTTGAATATAGGAATTTTAAAAATAATTTATTATGATTGTGTACAGTCTTATGTACAACCTACACTTCCCGTGTGTGCTGGAACTCGCAAAATAATATTGGGCAGATTAAAAGTATTGCAAAAATTTATTTTGAGAATAATGCAAAAAAAATAAATTAGCGCATACTGAGCCAATTTTTTTTGGAACTTCAGGTTTTTTTTTTTTTAAAAAGTACCTTTTTAGAATTTTAATTTACTTTCTCCAACATTTTACTGATTACATGGCAATAATTACATCATCTTATTTCATGAGAGATAATCATAAGCAACATTGTACCCAGCGTATCTAAAACAAAATTTATACAGAATGTTAAGCACATTGGCACTAGATTGTATAATCAATTGAATTGTGAAATAAGAACATTGAAGAATTTAATACCTTTCAAAAATTATTTTTGAGTCGGGTGTATAATAGGAATGACCTTCACACATTTTTAACTGAGCTTTGCCCTAACAAAATTTCGGATAATTTTGTTTGCGTACACCCGTCGCTTGGCTGCTGATATAAGGGACCTGGGTTCGAGTCCCGGGTAAGGTATGGATGTTCGTGCTGAGATCCTGCCATCCTCTTAGATCTTCTACTGTGGCATATAAACTGACAGGCTCCTGTCAGACCTCTGTGGCAAGCAGCTGCTTGAGGAGGTATTTTTTTTACATCCGCAAACAAGGTTCTTTAGCTGATTTAAGTTGGTTATGTTCTATTCATAAATTGGTTTTAATAACTTTATTATTATTATTGATTAAAAAAGGAAGAACTTTGTGGGTTTAATAATGATTGTCGCTTATGCAAAATAACATATAGGCATATTTTTTCGTTATATAATTATCCTGTCTATCTGGAGTATTACGACCATCCAGGATCAGTATACAGTCCTTGTGGTTCGACACTTTCTTACCCATTGTGGGTGGACCAACTTTTCTACTGAGTTTCAAACTCTATGAGATATCCTGTGGCTTTGTCCAAAGGAAGTTTCTCTCTAAAAGGTTCAATGAAGTAAACTTAAATGTGAACACCGAGAAGTTGATTTTATTGGTAGAGAAGGACGATGCTATTCATAACATTAAAACTGCTAATTATTGGAATCCACTGCACAGAAATAATATCTGCGAAGAAATAGAAGTTATAGGACAGCCAGTTATAGGATGAGTTCAGTAACCGATTTATGCATCTGAAAGCCCCAGGCGCAAAAGAATTGAGAGGACCCATCTGTCTGGGAGGGGCAAGGTGGTTTTGCAACTTATGAATGGAAAAAAGATATACGTAGCACGTTAAATAAAATGAAATGCAGAAATATGCATTATATAAACTAAACAATAAATATCTGTTCTTTGTAGTAATATTGCAAAAGTCATATATTTAATATTAAACACGAAATTTAGTCAAAAAACGCGAGATGTATCCGTAAGTAGTAGACTATACTGATTGTGAAACATTTTCCTAAAATGTTGAAAAACCAAATGATTATTTTGAATCCTCCCCCATGAATATTGAAGAACCAGACGGAAATTTTTTTTAAAGAAATATTAAAATTTCTATTTAGGATGTATAGGTATTGATAATATATTTCGATTCGCACTTTTCGAATCTCACAGAAGTTTAAACTACGCTCTATGGTGGTGGAAATGTTGGAAAAATTATGAACGAATATGCAAACGATGTATTTATGCTATAAATTCAAAATTTAAATGATGAAATGTGCAGGTCATGGAATTTGCAGTTAGAATGAGTTAGGCTCTTACCCCAGGGTCAGGATGGAAAACGCTATATATTTTTTTTTTATAAGAGATGATTTGAAATTTCTTCTATAGGTCGATTGGTAGTAATGAATTATTATAATTCGCATTTTTCAAATAATTTGAGAATTTAAATTCACATCATTAGAGATCACTGTATTGCATCGTTAGTAGATACCCATACCTGGTCTAGTCTGTCTGACTACTAAGCCTACTCTGACTACTAAGACCAGCGGGGCATGTACTTGTGTTAGCATTCGTATGTTGTATGAAAAACCAGGATAAGCATAATGTAGGATCTCGATCCATGGTGTAGGAAAGTAACTTTTTAAAAAAAAAATATGAATATGGAAAAAAGAAAATTTTAACGAATGATGCAAGTGATACGTTCATGGAAGAAATTTGTCTCAAGAGGTTTTATAATAACATCAGCATTCTCCCCTCTTTTGTGAGTCTGATGGGAGAAAAGTAACTTTAATTTTGAGGGATGAAACACATATACTTTTGTATGTTGCATAAGTACGAACAAAATACTACGATTTGCATTTTCGCAATCATTCATTAGTTCCAATTGAAACTTTTGAAGGGTACAAAAATTAGGGGAACGAAAATCTTCATTCTCTTTGAAAACGAGATTCTTATATTCCGCAGATACGATATGCGTTCCTTTTAGGATTTAAGTGTTTATAGTCATCGTGAACTAAATCTCTGAGCAAACTGTGATATTTGCCAAAACTCATTTTATTGCGCACATAATATCGTGTATCCAAAATAAAATTTTTTCTCCTCTCTTTAACCCTGTAGGCTTTTCTTCAAACACTAAAGTAAAAGCATTCATTTCGTCATCAGAAACATTCATTTTCAGTTAATGTTTTTTTATTGAACATTAAAATTTCAATGAACTAAAAAAAGTTGCGCCTGCCTCTCTACTATTTCTATGCTACCGCGAATCAAAAGCCTTGATGGATTTTGATAGCATAGAACTAGGCTTTTGATGCTTTTGATGTCAGCGCATCTAGAAAGATCTGAGATTGCGGTGGCAAAACCGCAAAAGTGTGCGATGTAGCAGTAGAAACGACGTTGATTCGGCCGCTGCCGTGCGTCCGGTACCGACAAGTGTGCACTTAATTTTACACAATCCATGTTGCCTTAAAAGCAAGAAATGCATAAATTACAGATTGTAAAATAATTAATATTTGTAGCAACAAAGTTCACTGTGATGTATAGAGACTAATGCATGGAAGAAATGGTTACAAGTCAGTAGGATATTTTGAATTCTGCAAAGTGGTGAAAGTAGATTTCACTTCTTTCCGGTGCGCTTCAAAGTATAGCAAGTGGAAAATCACACGCAGACCAACACTCCAGTGAAGTCATATTACAGGGGTAATAATGACTGTGTGGCGGCGAAAATACATCATCATCCTTAAGCAGCCATTGGCTACGAAGGTCCAACGTGCAATTTAGTTCCCCAAGCAAGTCTTTCCTGAGCTACATTTACTGCATCTGGTCACTGCATACCAATTCTCACAAGGTCCTGTTTGACGTTGTCTGCCCACCGCATCCTAGGTCTCCCCCTCTTTCTGAGGCCTTTAGGAACACTGTTCATTAACCTATTCGGCAATATATAATTATTCATACAGGCAACGTGACCAAACCAACGGAGTCTCTCTCTGCACAATATGCTGCTTAAAGGAGGTTGCAAACTCCTTTGCCTAACCTCATCATTAGTTACAAAGTTGAACCACCTAATGCCCAAGATACTGCGTAAGCATCTGGAATCAAAATAATCTAGTTTCCTGTTATTTTGTTTACAAAGTGTCCAAGTTTTACTACCATAACTAACCCTAGAAAGAACCAAACTATTATACAGTCTAATTTTAGTCTTTAGATGTATACGCCTATTTCTCCACACTCTCCATAGATTCTTGAAAGTCCCGGCAGCAATCCCTATTCTTCAGTTAATCTCATGCCGCACATCACCATTATCTGTTACATAGCTCCCAAGATAATTAAACTGTGACACCTGCTCAAGACTGCAACCATTCAGATTAACTGAATCACAACCAGCCTGACCAATTTTCATCACTTTAGTTTTCTCTCTGTTTATAACCAAACCTACTCTACCATTTTCATCAACAGCTCGAATGAAAGAGTTCATCTCATCAACATCATTTGACAAAAGGACGAAATCATCAGCATAATCTAAATCAGAAATATTCATATCTCCAGTCCATTTAAGGCCAAAATCTTTCCCATCAAATGAATTTGGCATAACATAATCAATAACCAAGCTAAAGAGAAAAGGAGACAAAATGCACCCTTGTCAAACACCAGAAGCAATGCTAAACCAATTGCTACAAGCCTTACCAACTCTCACACACGACTCAGTGTTATTATAGAGAGCTTTCATTGTGTTAACTAATTTGTCTGGTATACCATATGATCTCACAATCAACCACAATTTATGACGATCAACAGAGTTGAAAGTCTTTTTGAAATAAACAAAGCTAGCGACCAAAGGTTTCTGAAACTCTAAACATTTCTCAAGAATCTGCCTAAGTGAAAATATCTGATCTACACATCCCCTACCACTTCTGAATCCACATTGCTCATCACGCAATTGCCTGTCAACCAGATTCTTAATTCTATTAAGCACAATCATGGAAAGTACTTTACTTGGAACAGAGAGTAGGCTGATACCCCTATAGTTATCACAAGAACTGCGATCACCTTTTTTGAAAATAGAATAAAAATAGCTGTGGTAAAATCCTTAGGAACCATCCTTTATCATAAAAGATATTCAAAATTTCAGTCATCCAAGTGGTAACCGAAACATTCCCAACTCTAAGCATTTCTGTAGTAATTTCATCTACACCTGGGGATTTGTGAAGTTTAAGTTTAGAAACAGCCAAAATAACTTCAGATTGTGTTATAGGGCCAACATTAAGACCACCAATGCATCTATCATCATTGTAAACAACGGGAGTAGAACTAACCACATTGTTTAGAATATCACTGAAATGCTCAGCCCACCTAGCCGTAACAGAATCCTCACCTTCTATAACCTTACCTTGTTTATCCTTCAATCCCTGTATACCTGTTCGTTTTATACCACACAAAACATTAACTATCTGGTACAACTCTCTGCTGTTGTGCTGTCTAACTGCTTCCTCGGCTTTGTCAGCCAAACCATCAAGCCAAAGATTCTTATCAGCAGAAAAAGATTCCATCAGCAAAGATTCTATCAGCAGCTAACTGATCTTTTACACGTTTATTAAGTTCTCTGTAATGCTTTCTATTAGGACTAGTAGGGTATTGATTAAGGAAATTCCTGCAGTTCTTTCTTTCCGAAATAAGCTCAAGTACCTTATCACTCAAATAATTCTGTCTCCTCTGCTCCTTTTTTTCCTAAAAGAGTACTGTTAGTGTCGAAAAAAGCCTGTTTAAAATGATCCAATTCTTCTTCAACTTCAGTAGTAAGCATACCATGACTGTCATTAATGACTAAGTAACCTATCGTGGTAAGCTTTGGCAATAACTGGGTCTTTCAGAGCTTCAGTATTAAAAGTGAATTCTTTAACCCTAGCACAACACTTTTTAAGTTTCAATTACAAGACACTTTTAACAAGGTAACGGTCAGATCCAATTTCAGATCCCCTATATGACCTGGTATTCCTAACAGAACCCCATTTGATATTAATTAATATGTAATCAATCATATTCTTATGCAGCCCATCGGATGAAACCCATGTGTACTTATGTATGTCGCGGTGTTTGTAATAAGTGTTAGTTATTCTAAATCCATTGAGTTTATTTACGTGTAGGAGACATTGCCCATTGCCATTGCAGCTGTCGTGCCCACAGCGAATTCCTCCTGTGGACACGACTTTGGAAGCCGGAAGGTTCGAGAACGCCAGTCGTTGAGCCAGCCGCCATTTTCAAATTCGGCAGAGCGAACTGCAGCAGAGATCAAGATGACCCCCTGCCCCCCTCCCCGTGGCGGTGAGCGCGGACGGTGCTCACGCCTTGACCCACACCAAGGACCCCAGAGAGAGGAGGGGGGGGCGCTCCCCTTTGATCCTCGAAAAGTCCGACCAATGAGGTAAAAACTCATCTCACTCATCTCAACGATTGGTGGCAAGGGCTAAAACAAAGAGGAGAGACTTTTCCTTGCCGCAGACGACGACTGTTCTTTTCTGCTTCTGCTCCGGGTCAGCGAGATGGGCGGACGTGCCCTGTGAGTGCTCTGCAAAGTCCCAAACCTTCAGACAAAGAGAGACGCTGATGGCGGACCATCGACCTCAACAAAGAACGAGGTAGGGAAATTATTTTCAACATTATGGGCTCTCATCCACTTCAGCAGTGTCCAGCCTCCGTCGCGACACTCCCATAGTGAACTGGTCGCATTTAACGCTTTTAACGTTTTTAACCGAGTTCTGGCCAAAAAGAGACTCTTTGAACTTTCTCGGCCCAAACGAACTTTGACGTCTATTTCGGTCGAAGGGACCGAGAGACCTGTACAGCGAGTGTCTAGTAAGAACTTTCCCATATGAGGGATATTATCGGCCTCTGTAATTATCATGGTTGTATGATTTTATCTTAGTTAAGGGATCGTGAAAATAAAATGTTTGTTTGTAATCCCTATGTGTTGTTAAGTTACATACCAGCACGGGGGGAAGATTTCTGACAACATGCATTGGCCGCCTAATGAACGCACTTTGGTTAAATGAGCAAAGGAAGGAAAAACCTGGTTTTAATGACAAGGTAGATAAAAATAAAATACACAACGCAACCATCCACGTATTTTGGGGAATTGAAATTATATGCTGATTTCTCCCCTAGTTGTAGCCACCCCATCTCCCAGAGCTGGTGGAGTGCACAACACAGCTACCAATACCAAAAGGGCCTATTACTCCTCCCCAAAGGTCAGAGTCAGTACCAACTTTGGCATTGAAATCACCTAGAACGAGGGAAATATCTCCTTTCTTGACAGAAATCAAAATATCCTGAAGTTGTCCGTAAAACCTATCCTTCTCATCTTCATAGGCATCCTCTGTGGGGGCATAACAGCAGATAACATTCAAGTCTTTAACGCTTGTCCGAAATTTTGCTGTAAGAAACCTTTCATTAAATGCACTCATATCCTAGAAGAGCATCACTAGCATGTCTGCTGAGAAGCAGACCCACACCTTGGTGATGCTTATTGTCGTTCCTCCCTGAAAAGAGAAATTTAAGATTATTTTTAAGAATCTGACCTTTATCTCTCCATCTGGTCTCTTGCAGGCCTAGAATATCTAAATTATAATGGTGGAATTCTTGTGTGAGGACATTAAGAGAAAAAGCTCTGTGCAGAGTCCTCACATTCCAACTACCTATGGACAGAAAATGGTTAGTGGGATGTTTAAAGAAACTATGTCTATTGAGAGAGGGAATGCCGACAATATCAAACAGCCCCTTAATCGCAGACATGGGGCAAAGACCCGTTCCCCACCACTAAAGGCTGAAGTCATCTACACTGGAAGACTTCCCCCAATGTAGAATTTGACGATGCCAGTAGAAGCAAAGAGTTCAGGTGCCTGCGATGAACTCTGCTCAGGATTATTCACCAGCTGATAAACATATCCTGTGAATCTATTCATTTGGGGCTGTTAACCCACAAAGAAAGAGGAAACACAGCGGAAGATTTTCCCTCCAGAGAAGCCCACCAGTGCAGCAAAATCAGGTTCCATAATCAAGCTCAGAGCCATATATCTGTCCAGTCCAGTAGGTTTATATGGTCAGCACCAGGACCCTGTGTGGTTGACCATTCCTCAGCAGGGTAGAAAAAAAACGAAAAGTAGCCATAGTTGTTCAGATCAGTAGGCCACACTGATCTGGCAGCCCTCCCCTTCCGTTCACTTCCACAAGAGAGTATCTCTTTTGGAAGGTTCTAACGGTCTGCACCAGGAGAAGGCGGGGTCGGACATTAGGTGCTAGGCCTGGCCGGTTCTATGCATCATCACAGGGGATTGGTGCATAGCTCTCCTTCCAGGGACTACCTAGCTACCATTTACAGAATGTAGGGCAAAATACAGTGTCCCTGTATTTTGCCTTTCATTCTATATTTTCCACAAATAGCGAATGATTTATGCAATTTTAATGTGAAAAAATAATGATATACTAAATACTGGCTAATTCCGTTCTATTCTTGGATTTCAGCCTTATTGAAATTAATATAATATGTAGATGTTTTTAAAATTATTTTAGTACATAATGCAATTTTTTAGGAGGAAAAATAAACTTTTGACTGATATTGTAATTGTGATCACTCAACTTACATAATCTAAATCCAAATGTCAAATATATCATTTTTTAGAATAACATTTATTGAAGATTCAGAGTAACCTTTAAAATTCATAAAGTTTAGTCAATGATTATAAGAAGTACGGAAATTTCGCTTCTGTAATATCCCGACATACTATATAAGCAAAACTGCAGGGTTCGCGAATCAAAAATGCGGTAGAAAAGCATGGCTTTTGCCAAAAAAAGATGCGAGAAAATTTTGCTAAATACTCTGGAGTGCCAAGCGAAATCATCTAGCTTTCCACTCTGGTCACGAGTACCATAGGTTGGCCTACCTGCAGTATAAAAAATAAATTCTTAAGGCCATACCTGCATTTTACACGATAGATATATTTGCTGGCATGCTTAATTTTACATGCGCTTGTTTTCATCTTAATGAAAAATGCTTCGCGATTCAGCAACCCTAAAACCACAGAATTAAAATATTGCATTGGCCAAGGGTTGGTCGTGCGTTGATGCTTTTACCCTTTGGTTACCATTTCAGCCCGATATGCAAAAGCCCATTGCATCCCAAAGCCTCCTTATCTGATGCTTGCTTCCTTTCCCTCTTAAGAGAAAGCTCTAATTGATCAGCCACAACGCCAATCTTTTGATGGACCTGGAAGAATTCCATCTCTTCTCCTCTAGCCTTAATCCTCTCCAACAAATGAAAGCTTCGAAGAAAGGGAACATCAGCTTAAAGTAACCACGCTTGCATTCTTTTTTATTCAATTCTACAGCCATTGATCGTCAAGGTAAAACCCAAATCACATTTTCGCATTATTTTTTAATACAAAATTATTGTTTGGTGCAATTAAAAAGTTTATAATAATCTTTATCAGAAGTTGACAATCATTTTTTTTTTTGTTATTTGATTATTATGATTTTGACATTTCGGGATCCGAAACGACTTGACGTATCTAGTATGTATCCCAATACTATAACTTGCGACACAGAGTGTTAAATTCCAAGGGATGTATAAAGTGAAAAAGCACTAGTGAATTAAATTCTTAATTGATTAATTTTTTTCCATCCTTCAAATAGCTGTTTTCTCACAGGTCTCATAAGGGCATGTCAATTTCAGATGTCAGAAGACCAGTTATGAAAACACGATCTCAGGAGAAAGACAATGCGAGAAAGAAAATTCATAACTATAGGGTCCTGAACCCAGGTCCCATATATGGATGCTTGAGTTGTTTTTCTACTGAGGTCCCCCCTCCCATACTCACAAATATTCTCTATAGTGATCCAGGTTCGAATTCTGATAGTGGTATGGTGGTTTGTTCTGTGCTATTCTTGTACAAGAAGGCCTGTATAATCTAGAAGTAGCTTCAACTGCCCTTCTCTGTTCTTTATGCAACTTATCAAGAAAAAAGAAAGTTATAAATACTTCGCCTACAGTTAGGGATGCCACCTTTCCGGTTTTTATCCAGAGATTCGACATTTTGAAATCTATCTCAAGACTTCGGTTATTGAAAGCAAATTTCTGTTTTCTGCACTTACGGTTTTGAAATGATCAAAGAGTTGCCGCCATTTGTACTACCACGGCCGACACAGGTTATGAAATGGGCAAAACCGTAGATTGTACCCACGATTACCGGGTTCAACCAAGCTCAACTCGCTAAAATGACTAGAGAAACCAGCTCCATAAATTAGCACTTCCCTTAAAAACCAATGCTAAACACATTTTTTAAAAATCTATTATGAAAGCCAAAACGAACAAAAGGCCCAATCCTTTTTTTTTTTCTTGTGAGTATTAGGGGGAACTCAGCAGAAAAATAATACAAACATCCATGCATTATCAGGGGCTTGAACCTAGGGATTGGGCCGAAACGAAAAAAGGCCCTATATTTCAATTAAAAAAAACCCCAACAAGATTCGAGTGAAAGCAGAATTATGCACGAAAACTGATTACAATGTGAATTGTGAAAAATGTTTAGAATATATTCAGAAGCCGGAACGAAAAGTTTCTAAAAAGATTGTAAAGATAATTGAATGTATGAATCTAAATTTAAAAAATAATGTATAATTTTTATTAATTAATAAAATTTTGAAACAACGATAATGATTGCGTTGATTATTTTAAATAAATATATCGTTATTATTAGTTTTTTTTTTTTTGGGGGGGGGGGGCGGGGAAGCGGAATTTTCTTAAAGCCAACTTTATGATCTCTGGATATTTAAATCTCAGTAGGTGGCAGCTCCATTTATAGTGCTAATCGAAAATTATATTTAAGAAAAATAATACCCAACTTTTATGGGACCCTCTCCCAAACTTCAAACTCATTAGTTAAATTTGGGGAAATATGTGCCCCATCGCTTCCATTAAATTGCCTTCCATTATGCTCAGAAATGTTAGGATTTTCAATTCAGCAATATATAAATTATTTACAAAAACATATTTATACCGGAAGTCGCTGCTTGCTACAGAGGTCTAACTGCAACCTGTTAGTTTATATGCCATAGTAGAAGGTTTGTGAGGATGGCGGGACCTCAGCAGAAAAACGGAACAAACATCCATATCTTACCCGGGGCTCGAACTTAGGTCCCTTAGCTTAAAAAGAGAAAAATTAGAAAACCAGAAATATTATCTTGCAAAGGATTACATTTCAACGTCTAAGTCAGTTCATATCCATTCTTTGATTTGTCATCACGATTTCCCATTTCTGCTTCTGGTAGGGATTAAGACTGAACCCAGGCAGCTACGGCGGATGCGCTTTGTCCGTGGATACTTAACGACTGCCCGAGGGACGGCTTTGGTTGGAATCACCTTGGAATCACCTTTGTCAATCTAGTTCTGTTCTCTTTTCCTAGTCTGCTTTTACTAATTGCTCAAAGAGAGAAAGCCTTACCTCAGATATTTGGATTAGCACTCCCCCTTGGCACTCCCTGTCGGTAGAAATGGAACTTCAAGCGCGTCAAGTATGCAGTTTTCAAGCAACATGTATCTAAAAGGTTAAACTATAGTAGTATAATTAAAAACCGAAGAATTTTTCTTAAAAGGAACGATTCGCTCTTTAAAAAAATTAAATGCTCGGTTGAAACTGCATTAATGTGAAAAGAATATCATTAACGGAGCCACTACTGAAAAATGTTTTACCGGTGCGTACCGGCCTACTTTCACCACTGATTCTGTCAAGAAAGGAGATATTACCCTTCTAGGTTACTTCAATGCCAAAGTTGGTACTGACTCTGACCTGTGGGGAGGAGTAATAGGCCCTTTTGGTATTGGTAGCTGCAATGCCAATGGGCAACGTCTCGTACAGGTAAGTAAACTCAATGGATTCAGAATAACTAACACCTATTACAAACACCGCAACATACATAAGTACACATGGGTTTCATCCGATGGGCTGCATAAGAATATGATTGATTACATATTAATTAACAGCAAATGGGCTAGTTCTGTTAGGAATACCAGGTCATATAGGGGAGCTGAAATTGGATCTGACCATTACCTTGTTAAAAGTGTGTTGCAACTTAAAAAGTGTTGTGCTAGGGTTAAAAAATTTACTTTTAATACTGAAGCTCTGAAAGATCCAGTTATAGCCAAAGCTTACCATGATAGGTTACTCAGTCATTATGACAGTCATGGTATGCTTACTACTGAAGTTGAGGAAGAATGGGATCATTTTAAATAGGCTTTTTTGGACACTAACAATACTCTTTTAGGAAAAAAGGGAGCAGAATCATCTGAGTGATAAGGCACTTGAGCTTATTTCAGAAAGAAAGAACTGCAGGAATGTCCTTAATCAATACAAGTCCTAATAAAAATCAATACAGAGAGCTTAATAAACATGTAAAAGATCAGTTAGCTGCTGATAAAAATCTTTGGCTTGATGGCTTGGCTAACGAAGCCGAGGAAGCAGTTAGATAGCAGCTGTACCAGATAGTTAAGGTTTTGTGTGGTAGAAAACGGACAGGTATACAGTTATTGAAGGATAAACAAGGTGAGGATAGTAGTAGCATAAATGAGAGTTCTGGGCCACTAAATGGTTCCAAATAATTCTGTGAAAATCTATGGGAAAAGTTATGGGGGATGAGGTAAAAAGTATGTTTCTTGTGGTTTTTTTCTGGAAATATGTTGGAAAATTAGAAATTAGCATGTGAAAAACTAATTTAAGTTTTTTTTTTTGAAGATGAGGTTTAAACTAATTTGTGAATTAGTTTAAATGGGTAGTTTGAAGTGAAGTATGTATGAGATAAAATATGATGTGGTTTGTTGAGTTATCGTACACTTCACTGGATACAGCAGAATCAAAACTTTCTAAGCAAAGTCCAAAGTATTAATTCTGTTATCAAAGAAGAATATTAAAAGTTTTATCCAAAAGTGAATAAATTTCTTATCATAGAAAAAATATTAAAACTTTTAATCAAAGTCGAAAGTATTTATTTTGCTATAAGAATATTAAAAACTTTTATCTAAGCAACGTTTAAGTAATAATTTTGCTACAATAATATTAAAAAATTTATCTAATAAAAGTCTAAAGTAATAATTCTGTTATCAAACCGAAACTTTCTGAAGTGTATAATAATTTAACATAGATGAATATTAAAATTTTAATTTAAACAATGTTCAAGTAATAATTTTGCTACAAGAATATTAAAACTTTATCTAACTAGAGTCCACGTAATAATTCCCGTTTTCCAGCTTTACAATTAAATCTATTTAAATCGTACTTACCTTAGATTGAGACTCTATACCGAAGGGGGAACTCAAACTGACTTCGAATCGCTTGAAATTTCTTAAATACTCACCGAAATTTAAAAAACAAAACTGATTAAATTTCTTATCATAGAAGAATATTAAAATTTTTATCTAATCAATGTTCAAGTAATAAATTTAAATCGTACTTACCTTAGATTGGGGTTCTATACCGGAGGGGGAACTAAAACTGACTTCGAATCGCTTGAGACCTTTCTTAAATATAAAAAATACCCCCTCAAGCAGCTGCTTGCCACAGAGGTCTGACAGGAGCCTGTCAGTTTATATGCCATAGTAGAAGGTCTGAGAGGATGGCAGGACCTCAGCAGAAAAACGATACATACATCCATCCATGCCTTACCCGGGGCTCGAACCCAGGTCCCTTAGATCAGTAGCCAAGCGCGCTAACCACTCGGCCATGGGACGGCTACTCAACCGAAATTTAAAATCAAAACTGAATAAATTTCTTATCATAGAAGAATGTTAAAATCTTTATCTAATCAATGTTCAAGTAATAATTTTGCTACAAGAATATTAAAACTATTATCTAACTAAAGTCTCGAGAAAAATTTTATTAATGCTTTAAAAACTTTGTATCATGACATCATATACACAATTGATATAAATGGACATTTCACAAACGAATACCAGGGAATCAGGCAAGGGTGCCCTTTGTCTCCACTGATATTTGTCATAGTCTTAAATAATTTCATCAGGTAGATAGAAGCAGATATAGAGATTCAAGGAAGGCACACATAACACATTTACTAGGCACACATAACAGTTGAAAAGTATCTGCCGTGAATATCCGCAGGCAGCGCTCGTATATAAAAGATATCAGCCGTGAATTTCCGCAGGCAGCGCTCCGTTGCCGATGCCGGGGCCTTTCCGTACTCCCTACGGCATGCAGTCAGGAGCTCTCACAATGAAGCCAAAATTGGATTTCCCGTTCCACTGTCGCATGCCGTAACTGAGAAGAGCACTGCCGGGGACCTGTCTTTACTACCTATGGCATGCCGACGGCATACTTTTCCATCCACGCTTTTTACAGTTAAATCTATCTAAATAAGATACTTACCTTCGTTAAATTTTCACTGATTCTAAAGGTTTGACATCTTCTTTAAATAGAAGTGCACCATCGAAAATTGTTATTTCCAAATTAATAATTTTTGCGGCGATTTCTTAACCAGAAGAAAAAATATTCTCTTAATTTCGAGAATTTCCGAGGAACTTGACACATATTTTATCATGGAATTCCTATTGGCTGTCTGAAAGTGAACATGAGATTTCGCCAGCCAATAGGAATTCCGCGATAAAATATGTGCCAATATCCTTGGAAATTCTCGAAATTCAGAGAATATTTTTTCTTCTGGTTAAGAAATAAAAAAAATAAATATATACCCCCCTCAAGCAGCTGCTTGCCACAGAGGTCTGACAGGAGCCTGTCAGTTTATATGCCACAGTAGAAGATCTGAGAGGATGGCAGGACCTCAGCAGAAAACAACACGAACATCCATGCCTTACCCGGGGCTCGAACCCAGGTCCCGTAGATCAAACGCCGCAAAAATTATTAATTTGGAAATAAAAATTTTCGATAGTGCACTTCTATTTAAAGAAGATATCAAGCCCTTAGAATCAGTGAAAATTTAACGAAGGTAAGTATGTTATTTTGATAGATTTAACTGTAAAAAGGGTGGACGGAAAAGTCTGCCGTAGGAGTACGGACAGGTCCCTGGCAGTGCTCTCTGCTCCATTCCTTTAAAGGCACACAAATAAAAATAATTGCAAACCATTAAATATGTCAAAAATGCTATGAATGATCATTTCAATATTAGGTAATTGTAAACTAATTTTTAGCTTAACCACTTGCAGCCTTTTGAGCGAATCCAAAAATGGCTTGCCCGTTCCCAGCGAACGATCAGCGACTATGGTAGGCGAGCGTCACGATCGAAGTTTGCCGCATTCATATTTTATGATATTAACAAAACTAAATTTAATCGTAAACCATAAATGACTACTAATTTCAATGTAGCCATCATTCATCTACATATTACTAATCGATATATCACATAAATTAACATTAAAATACCGAAGCAATAGTCAGAAGTATATATTATAGAACGCTGTAAGCCTAATGAACGTTCTCGGTCGAATTCTTTCAACCCACTTTTTTAAATTTAATTGCATCAGCCTGGAATTTAAACACTCTGCAATCGTTCCTATGGCTGTTTAGACAATTCGCAGCTAATATCTTACGATAATAATTGTTTTTATATACTAATGATTCGAAAAACTGGGGCAAACGGCGGCTTTATTTAACATTAGCGCTCCAAGCGACACCTCCTATTGTATGACTGACGCTTCCCCTTGCTGTCCAAGCAAGCACAGCAAAGATACACAGGGCGCCCTCTATCGGGCTGATCCAGTTTGTGTATTTCAGCGGCTAGAGGTGAATGTTATTCTTGCGAATGCTTGCGTGTGCGTTATATTTTAGTTTTTTCTTGTTTGTTCTAAATAAGTGTGAGAATGTGTGTAGGATGCTTTCCTTTCGCTTTCCTATCACTTCTCTTTTCCTTTTTCAATCTCTCTTTCGTCTGAAATCAGATGATTGTGTTTTCTTCCGTAATGCTTGGTGTATGAAAAAACCGTGGGAAGGGCTTACGCTCCATGCGTTAGCTTCAGTTTGAGTATGCATAGTAATGTCTAGCTGATCGATTTTGGGAGCCCTCTCCTTCAAAATCGAGAAGTAATTTTTACCTTTCTTATGGAAATACTGGAATAGTGCCGTCTTTTATAGACTGTATTATTTCAGATTTTTAATTTCCAAACAGACATTAGATTTAAACACTGAACACTGATTATTTGCATTTCTAAAGAATTACAAATTGGTACAGTTTTCAAAATGTTTTATTAGTACTTAATTTTTTTTGCATTTGTTTTCAGTTCAAAATTTTGTAAATGGTATTGCCCCATACACATCTGAGATTCTATAATTTCCAAAAGCGTAAGTTTGAATTCCACTGATATGTCGTTTTGTGTATTCTTGGGAAAAAGAAATTTTTTAATTTGGTATACATGTATATCATGTTGTTCCGATCGAAATTCCGTTTGTTGCGTATATGCAATTTTTCCATCAAATAGACATTCCCGATAATCTTCCTGACTAAATTCATTTGTAACTCCATTAGTTGCTTTTTTTGGGAATTGGAGCATCAATAGAATGCAATTTTGGACGTAACGCAACAACCTCTTTGATTGGAAGACCTTTTAATTCGTCTTTAAATTTTCCTGGAACCATTCTATTTGATTCACTGTATAATGCATGGTTGTATAACGCATGGTTTTAATTTGAGAAATCAAAGTAGTCTGAGTTAAATTTCTCATATATGTCATCTGTCTGAATATCAACACAGAAGGATCGGTAAATAACAATTCAGCATTAAATTTTGGTTTCAGAAAACTGTAGAAGAAATTATACATGTGTAATTTACTCAACTCCAAAATTGTTACACCAATGTAATATGGTTTATCTAATATAATATTTTTCTTTTCATATGGAGAATTACGAAATTTTCTGCAAGATTAACACAAGAAATATACCTAGGATTTGCAATTAATTTTTTCAGCTTTTCTTCAGTATTCACAATGTGGCATTTTATTCTCTTTCTCTTATTTTCTAAACATTTGCCATATACAGCATTGTTCATCAGTTTGAAAAAGTCTTTTTCAAGATTATTTATGGCATTAATTCGTTTTGTTGTATTAAAATCCATGTAAGGTTTCAGCCATGGTTTTTGATCAAATTCCAAGATTCTATGCACCTGTTTCACCCTCAATCCCAGTTCCACATAGAGTTTAAGTAACCTATAGTGAACGACATAATTTTGCTTGTCGAACAGATTTGGAATCAAGAATGACACATTACTATCAGAGAGTTTCAATTTTTCAGGAGCCAAGGGGAAATCATTGTGTAAATTGTGTAGATGTGTCGGATGTTCTAGATCAATTTCGAAGAAATAACCCTTTTTGTTGTCGTCTGGAATATTAAACAGGTCAATATCATTTACCCATTTAAAAATAGCAGTTGGAGAGGTTGAGACATTGCCCCACCACATAAATTGTTTGCATCAAAGTACATGATATAGTTTTGTGGTTTGCTTCTCTCATATGCATCTACAAAAGGATTGTTGGCCTGTGAAAACCTCTTAGACACTAAAGATATTCCTCTTCGCAGAGCTTTTCTATGAAATAATACACATCACCTTTTATAAGTTCCAGTTCAATTTCTGTCATTTTTAAACAGGCAGCGTAGAATAAGCCAGGAGAGCTAAAATAATGACAAGGATCGAGTTGGTTGTTATTCATACACGAATTTCTGTAGTTTTCAAATATATCTCCTAGCAGCATTACATCAGTGATCATATACAGATCGTGATATTCCCCGAAGGTAGCAATAGAAAACGCTTTCCACAAAATTTGAGCTCTTTCGTATTGTTCATTGTTTTGGAAATTCTCGTTGGATGGAAGTGACGTTTGCAAAAACTGAGCACTCTGTTGCAAGTACTCATATGGAAAACTTCCTTTGCTTTTCAAAAGTTCTTTCTGTGAGTCATTCAGATTATGTTGTCTGCAGTATTGACTTAAGATGTAGAAATTTTCCACATTTTTCGACAGTGAATCCAGTGAAGAGCTGAGGAACATGAATGAATCAATAAATTTAATTTGACCGAATTTAATGCATATATATTTTTCTGTAGTTTATGGAATACAAGAAATTTTCTTCTTATCTTTAAATTTCCACAAATCTTTTACTATAAAGTGGCCATCAAATCCTTTGAGATTATGAAACAACACTGGTATTTCAAATGAGAATTTGTATTGAAGACTAGATTTCTTGTGAACAGCACCTCTGTATTTTCCAGTTAAGTGATCGTGGTCCCTTACTCTATCAGTTCCTAGAATTTTCCTACAAATATTACAATATTTTGCTCCAGTAAAAATTTGCCAATCAAAATCAGTCATCTTAACATTTCTTTTCTTCAAATCATTGATCAAATTTTTGACTTCGATTGTTTCATTCAAAAATTGTTCTGTTACATTTTTCCCTCTGTACATTCTGGTTTTGATCAGTTTACCTTCCGGTCCAACTATAATATATGCAAATCCTGACGGTATTAAATACTTAGTTCGCACTCTACATGGATTATTCTCAATTCTTCTACATTTCGAAAAGCATTCGAAGTCTGCATAAATCACACATGGGTGGTTCAAACCATTTTTAATTGTATGGAATTTCGTACTATTCGCTTCGGGAAACTTGATAGTTTGTAAAGTGTTTGGTTTGCAAATATCTACGTGATTCTTTAATAAATCGTCGCGAGTGAAATTATGAAGACAGTATGGGCAGGGATAGGATTTACCATTATGTCTTGAAAGGTATGCTATAAGCCTACTAATATTTTTAATCCAACAATAGTGAGAATTACTGCCGTCTTTTAAAAGTAAAAGTTGTATGGGTTCTTTAACAGGATTCTGTGAAATATATAGCGTATGCAAACCATCTTTCTTAGAATTGAAAATATTTATAGAAATATTATTTAAAACCTCGAACTTCGGGATTTAATCGAGGGTTACTGGATAAGTTATTGAAGATGTGTCAAAGACCTTTGCAAATATTTTATATTTTTCCACATATTGTGGATTGTTTTTACCAGGATGTAGCAAAATAAAAAAATAAATACCCCCTCAAGCAGCTGCTTGCCACAGAGGTCTGTGACAGGAGCCTGTCAGTTTATATGCCATAGTAGAAGGTCTGTGAGGATGGCAGGCCCTCAGCAGAAAAACAACACGAACTTCCACGCCTTAATCCGGGCTCGAACCCAGGTCCCTTAGATCAATAGCTAAGTGTGCTAACCACTCGGCCAGGGGACATTTGTTGTCTTAGTTTTTAACATTACTATACCTTTTGTAGATTTCAAATATTCTGGTAAATTTACGAAAGCAGATGCTCCAATTGCATTATACTGAGACATTTGAATTTCCATAGAAATTATTTTGTCAAACACCCATCCACTTCCCTTTTGTATAAAATTTTCAAAGTCGTTGTCAATTTTCTCATAAGCATTTTTTAGTAATTCATTGAGATAGGTAGGCAAACTGATTATTTCGTTACATGTCGAAAAATGCACATATTTCTTTCTGTCCTTCAGGATCCGTTTGCTTTTTAAATTTTGTTTGTAATATGAATCTAACTTTTAGAGGCTGACTGAATTTATTCTTAATTATATATTTCGATTTATTGTTATTTTTCTCCAGAAAACTTTTGATGTCTTCTCTGACATTTATGTTATCAATTTTATATGTGCGAAACGTTTTCCGAAAAGCACTGCTTTTATTTAATATCATTGATTCAGATGATGATTGTAATTGTCTTTTCTGTTAAAGGTGGATTTGCAAAATTTCGCATTTTTCAAATGTGCGAGATGTGCATGCAGCTTTCATATGACGGTTCATATTGGATTTGCGAATAAATACCCCACTTTTGGTACATTGAATAGTTGCGCTCATCTTTGAGTTAGCAGTTATACCCTCTTTATTATATAAAGTAGTTAAAATCATGGTCGAAAAATCATGGTCTGATAATGCAAAACATCGAATTTTTTTCCATAATCCGAAGTTGAAATGGACATGACTATAGTGTGTGTCCAAGAATAAATTTCTAAACGATACCGATGTTATTGAACATAATCATATGTTCCTTTTTGTCAATAATATCGTTTTTTCAGCAAAAGATCCAAAATTTCGACAATTTCATTTGATACTTCTGTACTGGTGTTTCCAGCTCGTTTACTGGCAACCAAAATTGATAATTTTTCGCATATGTCGTCGAAACTCTTGTATAGTCCAGAACCAAACTGTTGACTTCTATTACAATGAGCATCATTTTAATCGACTTTAAATATTTTCTAAGTGCCTCAATGTGATTATCGATAATTCGATATTTCTCAGTAGTTCTACCATAGCGTTTGGTTTCTGTAGCCTGTTTCCTGCCCCCCAGTTTCTGAAGATGCCCGATTGTTTGGTAAACAATTTCGTTCAGCTCAGGAATGGGGTTTCTCGCCTGTAAGATATCACTCGGAATTTTTGTTTATATTGGTTTAATATTTCATCTTGCAAGTTGGAGTCTGAATTATAAACGAACGTTTTTTCTGGCATCTCAGTGGGCTCTTCTGGCTCTAAAGTTTTCACAACATCCTGCATGTTTTTCATGGTTCTTCACGCACAGTTTCCAGACCTTTTAACCATTACACCACTGGCTTGTGAAATTTTTCGAGGGTTTCCTTAACTCGTTCCTCTCCCAAAATAATGTCTTCAATTTTCGATTTTGTAGTAACTCGCGATTTCAAGATTTCATCTATAATACTGTGTAATTGCTTAAGATCTTTCATCTTTATTCGTATACAATAAAGATATATAGCCAGTGATGAAAGTCTGAAACAAGACCTCTAAGCACTTTTCTTCTTTCTTTTGGATCTGGATAGTGTCTGGATAGTGATCTGGAAGTGAAACACTACTCTTGCTACCCCTGTCAAATTTCTTGTTTACTGGAATAACAGAAAAAAACTGCTGAAGTTGTGGTCTTAATACTTCAATGAATTTTTTGATCGTCCAAGTTGATACCATAATTTATACTAAAAGAGGGATTTGTTGTGCAGCAGATTACCTTGCTTATATATCCATTAGAAATGCATAGATGGTAATTATCTTTGAAAATAGGTGGTGTTAGTAGGTCGAATTTTGTGTTTATCTGTATAATTGGATGAGACTGCAATATGTCTTTTTTCACTTCTTTATCACCATAGGTAAGGCAAATTACAGTATTTTTATCAACGTATAATTTTGTAGCAGCATCATTGTTTACAATTGGGGTGCCAACATTCGTAATTCGTTTTCCCTTTGCATCGTCATTAAAACTGCTCCCACTTGATGCAAAAAGTCCATTTTCATTTCTCAATAGAGAATTGGATGGGTTAGGATCTAACTTTCTCATGATCAGATGACCTTTGCAGTTCCAAACAGCTTACCATCTGCAGAGTACTCACCAATAACATGCAGGTCGCTTGGATAAAGGGCGAGAAGAAAACTGCAAGCATCATCTGTGCCTAAGGGGGTCAGTTCCACAAGCCGCCGACAGTTGGGAGCACCTTCTTCTTCTTTAACATTTCTCATCGTAACCTGGACCTCTTTGTAAAGTGGGCCTCAGAACTCTTATCATCAGGTCCATGTGCTAAATGTGCTGTGGGAGCAGATGTCAAACAGGAAATTTGGACTGGCACAGTGAAAGGCCAGCAACCGAACAAATTGGCAGAGGGTAATTGGCCGCAGGCCACCAGTGGTTGAAAGGAGTTGGGAGCACCGTATCACGGCTGCTTGGCAGTGGCTAACAGAGGTCACGTGAGCGGAAGTGACCAGAGGGGGAGAAGAAAGGAAGAAGACGGCAGGCTGCAACCTTGAGGGAGAAAAGGGGTCAGAGGGACTTGGCGTGGCAGCCAAGAGGACAGTGGGGGAAGTACGCTTGGCTTGGAGAGAAGGAGGGCATTGTCTTGGTCGAGGAACGGAGTCAATAACTGCCGAAGCTCGTAGCATCCTGTAAGCAGGAAGTGTTTGTGTGTTATATGCTGGATGTAATAATAAAAAAATAAATAAATACCCCCTCAAGCAGCTGCTTGCCACAGAGGTCTGACAGGAGCCTGTCAGTTTATATGCCACAGTAGAAGATCTGAAAGGATGGCAGAACCTCTGCAGAAAAACAACACGAACATCCATGCCTTACCCGGGGCTCGAACCCAGGTCCTGTAGATCAGTAGCCAAGCGCGCTAACCACTCGGCCACGGGACGGCGGATGTAACAGTCTGTAGTATTAAACATCGGTTAAGTTTATCCAGTACCAGTGTCGGTAGTCCACTCATTTCTGATTCCGTGTATGCTCGAGACCCCTTTGTTCCGGACTGAAGTGTCGGCGCACTGAGATAACGGTAGCGGCTGACAGCCAGGAGAGACCGCTGCAACAAACTTTGTCAAGCCATCAACGTAACTTTTTGTTGTCGCATTTCTGTTGTGCCTCGGTTCCCCGAGATTTCCTATTCTCTTATTGTTCGCATTAAAGACATCCTCGCCAGTTAAATGCGACTTTTTCCAAATATCCCTTAGTTACAGCAGCAGAATCCGACTCGGGATCGGCAATATCAAGGATTTTTTTTTCTGCATTGAAACTATGCTCGTCGAATGCAATGCATCGTGGAACGTAAAGCCCATCTTTATTTCTAACCAATGTATTCATTGGACTGTTTTGAACAGTGGTCAAGTTGTCGACATACTCTTTCGTAGTGGCATTGGATGAATCGATCGGTTCTGCAAGATTTTTAATGCGTTTATTGCTTGCATCGTAATTATCATCGTCATTGCAAAGTGCTCTTTTTTCAAAAATTTCGTTTTGTAACTACCCCAGAATCTGCATCCGGTTCAGTAACATTGATTATTTGTTTATTTCGCGCATCGTAGCGATTGTTTCGAAAAATTAAATAAGTATTATTAACGTATTGAATGGTAGCGGCATCTCCATTTTCTATAGGTCTGCCTACATTCGATATTCTTTTAGTATTTGCGTCATAATTTCCCTTGTGATTCAGTGTTATAGACTCTTGTTGCAGATATTGTTTTGTCACAAAGTCCGAACCCTCTTCGGGATTGGCTACATTTCTCGATTTTTTATTACTCATGTCGTAGTCCCCATCGTGTGTCAATTTAAAACCGACACCTTGAATTTCCGCTGGTCCTCTTTCGGAACCGGTCTCAGAGCTGATGACGCCAAACTTTGTCAAGTAATTCATCTTTATTTACCAAAGTTTTTTCTGTACTTGAGAGGCATGTGCTTGGTTTTTTTATCGATTAATAAGAAATCGTGTGGTTTTGAAACAGCGTATGCATAAAACTGCATAAAAATATCTTTCCTGATTTCTGTTGCATGATCCATTTGTATCTGCAACATTTCTCTCTTGTTCTGCATATTAAAGAATTTAAAGTAATTACACTGTAGGCGAATGCCTTTTGGAGTCGAAATATTTCTCTGTGTCAGGTAAATCAATGATATGTTCTTTTTCCTTCCTCTTCAATGAGTTTTTGATCTTTTTCCGTTACGAAATCGTCGAAAACAATTAAATTTTGCATGTCGGGATCCAATTCGTTGACATTGACGATATCTTCTTTACTGGCAGAGAAAGTTGCAATTGAGATTTTTTCGCCAAATGTTTTCTCCAAAATTTCGTGCAAATCGTCGAATATTTCTTGCATAAACTGGTATTTCGGCTCGGTTAAATCTTTGGCATATAAAAAGACTTTATTATAATAGAGATGTTTAAATATTAAGTTCAACAAAAGGTCCGTCTTCCCTGAGCCCGATGGACCACAGATTAAAAGTCTAAAAGGCCAGAGAGGTGCTAATACGTTCCTGTTCAAGAATTTCTCATCTTCTTCAAAGTCAAAATTATGAATCTCCATTTGCTTTATTTAAAAAGATCATCCTCTTTGACCCAGGAATTAAATGTATTGTCATAACCAAACCATTTAACATAATACTCTTTTTTTTTATTATTCTTCACTCTAGTTTTCTTTATTGGGGGCGGGGGTGACTCAGTCGGTAGCGTGCTGAAATTAGTTACAGACTCGTAATCTGTAGTTCCCAGGTTCGAGTCCCAGCTGGGTCAGCGTTGAGATTTATTTCCGCAAAATTCCCCGCCCTGCCCACGGTCAGTAGGGGACACCGATGGGCTTGGAAAGGCCGCCGTCCGTCGGATGGGATGTTAAGCCGTGGCTCCGTGTGCGGGAGAGCCATACCCTGTGCACATTAGAGAACACGCTGGATGGCCTTGACGAGAGGCTACCATCTGTCTCCCAACAGCTGTTCCTGTGGGTCCCCTCCCCCAACCTTCTCTGAGCCTTCGGGGTCCATGTGATCTGGCCATTTAGCTCATGGTGTGCAAAAAAGTGCCGCTCAGAGGTAAAACAACCCAGCAACCCAACTCACTCTAGTTTTCAGAATGGTTTCAACTTTATAAATGACATCTTGCTTTTCGTATTTCACCATTTCTTGGGTGTAAAAACTACCAATGATTGGTTCTCATTTCAGATCCGTGATCTTATAGGTTATGGGATCTGTATTAAAAACTTGAGCAATTTCAAAAATCTCTTCTCTAAAATTCGGCAGATAACCTTTTTTAAACGGTGTCTTGTACTTGGCGATTCTCACTCTGTCGTCAATTTTAAATTTTGGTGCTGTAATAGATTTAATTCTTTTACCAAAAAGAATAAAATACACAATATCTTTGTTTTTCTGCAAGCTTGCCTCTTTTGGGTCATTCTTATTGATCTGTGGTAAGAAGTATTGTAATTCTTAACGAGTTTTGGTAGGACATCGATCCATTTTCTAGTGTTATTGGCAGCGAAATATTTCCACATTTTTGTCTTTAGAGTTCTATTAAATCGTTCCACAATTTGAGCTTTAGTCTCATTTTCAGTGGCAAACCAATGGACACCTCGTTGGTTAAACAATGTTTGAGTTTCTTTATTGATAAACTCAGTACCCTTATCCGTTTTTAACTTGGATGGCTTACGTTGTTTAAAAATTTCGACAAATGCTTTGGTAATCTCATTACCCGTTTTCTTTTTAATAGGTATTGTCCAGGCGAATTTGCTGAAAATGTCAATCACAGTTAAAATGTAATTCGTGTGGTTATTGTGAAATTTAAATTTTTGCATATCGATCAAATCAATCTGCCACTGGTCGTCTACATTCGAGACATAAACCCGGCTGGTTTGGAATTTTTTATAAATGGGTTTGTGTAACGTGTACACATCTTGTTGTTGGAGAAATCTTTTTACTTCTTTTTCCGTCAATCCGGTTTTGCGCATTAGATCTTTTATGTCGGAAAATCCCTTTAATGGGTCATAGTAAACGGAAGAGAGCATATTATTTCTTGTGTCCTAAACCGAACCGTTTCTTTGTTTTAATGATTGGTTTGATTATCGTTCTTGAAATTCTTTCTCCTAAAGTTGGATTCTGAATTTCATCCAAATCACTTAACAATTCTTAGTCGTCTTCGTGTCTCTTTTTAGTTTCTGCAGATTTGCTGTAAGAAATGTGCTTTTTGCAGGCTTTGTCCATACGGTTAATACCAGGATCTCCTCGCATTAACCTTTTCTCCAGTTTCGTAAACGGTCCACAATACTGATAACCTGGAATGTGCATTTCGGGTGGATTAAACTTTTCTTGAATCCAGCTTACTATATCTCCACCTTTTACAAATTTTCCTTTCTGTTTCACAAATTTATGCTTCATTTTTCCACACGTTCTACATTTGCCTCTCATCATTACTCTTTTATTCTTTGAAGTGGCATATTCGACGTTATCCGTTAAAGTTTTCGTTTTACACTTTACATAATAAATGCTTAATTTTTATATATAAAATTTAAGTACGTGATGCTTATAAAAATAAAGTATAATGTATCACAGTTATCTAACTAGTTTAACGCCTGGACAAAAACAAAAATTGAAGAATGCATTTGTAAATAAAAATCCTATAACTTTAAGTATTGATCTACAAAAGAAAGGTAACGATACTTTGAAACTGACGAAGAGACAAATCATTAAACTGAAAAAATCTAAAACGCCAGTTGGACTTCGTTTCCGTAAAACACAGCTAGGTGGATTTCTGCCGTCCTTAATACCTGCATTCGTAGCATTGGGAAAAGCAGCTGCAGTTCGAGCTGGGGGATATGCTGGTACTAAGCTTGCACAAAACGTTTTAGGAAAAGGGTTATACATTCCTGGAAAGCAAAGAGCAGTTGGCTTATCTAAAACTAAAAGAAAGGGAAAAGGTTTGTACATTCCAGGAAAACAAATAGCTCAGGGATTTAAAAAAAAGAGCCATTAAGCAACTTAGATATCGAAAATATAATAAAAAACGAAAAAGGATTCCGTGGTGTATACTCTATCGATTCTTTGCCAACAAAAATATTCAAGAATGAAAATGGTATAGTGAACTTTGACATTTCCCGTGGTTCAGGAACTCATTGGGTAGCTTATTTCAATGATGCGAAGTTACCTTACGTCGAGTACTTTGATCCATTCGGTTTATCGCCACCAGAAGAAATAAAACACTATTTACTTTCATCTTCAAAGCCGATCGTGTATAACTCTTTGCAAATTCAAGCAAATTACTCTGAAAAATGCGGTTACTATTGCATCTATTGCATTAAACGAAGGAATAATAACATAAGCAGATACGATGTATTGTATCAGTTTGAACAAACTCCTAATGATCAGAATGAATTGTTGGTAACAACTAGCATATGAGTACTACATAGTACTATACTATATTAATAAAGATGATACTCATAATTATCAATTCTTCGACTATTACGGCATACAACCCCGAAGATTTGGAAATTAATTATGAAACGCCGATCACACTCAATGGTGAATACGAGATAGCACTGATCGGTAGCAATATGTGGTATTCCTGGTACAACATCAGTGATAAATATAACAATAACACTCTGAAATACTTCAATGGAAGCTGAATAAAATTACTTTCCCGAATGGAATGTACGATATAGACGGATTTAATGACTTTTTGAAAAATGACTTTGGGGATCCTAGCCCTATAATACTAGAAAGCAACCTCCCCATATTAAGATTTGTTTTTCGTTTGGCAAGAGGATATAAAATAGATTTTTCTGAAGGAAAGTTGCGAGAAATACTAGGTTCGAATCAAAAATTATCGATGCAGCAAAAAACGAATGAAAGTTCCCACCCAACATAACGAGAGGGGTCGATCGCATTCTAATTCACTGTTCTATTGTCGAATCTTCCTATCTCAATAACCAGAAGAGCGATGTGTTGTACAGTTTCCTGCCTCAAACACCGCCTGGCAGTTTAATCGACACACATCCATTCTTCTCCATATATTTACCGCTGAATAAAACTGATTACATTTATAATGTTAGAATGAAAGTAACCGATCAGAGCAATAAAATAATTGACAAGGAAAACGTGACTTATATGTTACACACCAAACCCAAATAAAGATGAAGATGCTGAGAAAGCGAATTAAAATATTTTATACAAATCCGTCGCCTATCGTTCAAAAAAACGAGAAAATATCCCCTAAGAGTAGAAATATTCTTAAATAGTTAATATACGGAAATGGCCTAAAAATCATAAAGTAAGTATAGGATGAACGTTTAAGCTACTTACTGGAATTTGTTCGAAGATCCAATAGAGGATAATTCAACGACAAAATACGAGTACTTGGAATATCGAGAAACCAATGTGAATGTTAAAAATCTCGAAAAATGCGAAATATTTATCAAAGATATGGACGTTTTTCTACATCCGCACAATAGTTATATACACGTCAGAGGCAAATCGGCGGCAATGATGTATTTACGATGGTCAATAACGAGTTCAACATTTTTAAGAGAGCTCAGTATTATATAGAAAACAGAGAATTCGAAGATATTGAATTGCCAGGAGTGACGACCACGATTCACAATTTAATTGATTTTACCGAAGACTTTTCACACAGTGCTGCCACAAGTATGATGTGGTTCAAAGATACCACAGACAGTTCGAAAATGAATAAGTATTTGTACGACGGAGGCGAAGATAAACTGGACACGAATAATAGAATAAAGGTTTTTGCACAAGCATTGAAGAAAAATCCTGATTTCAATAAAGGATTCTCGGACAGATATGAAATTACAAAAAATAGTCAAAATGTAAGTTTATTCTTACCACTGAATCGGCTGTTTGGATTCTGCCGAGACGTGGATAAAGTGTTTCGTGGTGTAAAACATACCATAAAACTAGAAAAAAGTGACGACAAAGACATTATTCAGAGAATTGGGGCTACGTTGTATAAATTTGAATTATCTCGTGTATCTTGTTTATTTCAAAAGTGGAACCATCATTACAAGTACTTGCAAAACTAGAATCTCAGTTAGCAATCGGCAATCCACATGAAATCTTTTGGGAATCGTGCAAACTGTACAAATCTGATACTCGAATTGACTCTCATGTCAGTTGGGGGGATACTACAACTCAAAATAAACCTGTCCATCTTTATGTCATCTTACAAAAGTCTAACCGATGAAATAGTCAAACCAGAAACAATATGGTATTTGATCACATGTTACTAGAATGGATTCAAATCAGAGTGAATAGCAAACAGTTTCCCGAACAAGAATTCGAGTGCAACTTTGAACCCAACAGTTTAGATTATGCATGAGTTTACAACAACTTTTTAGCTGCAAAAAATATGGACATCGACTCGGGTACACAAGTCAGTTACCAAGATTTTATGAAACTGTATCCGATATTCCACTTCGATGTCAGCAAATACGAATCACGTCTATATGAATTATCAGCAACTGCTGACATCGAAATACGATTTAAATTAAATAGACCGCCAAATGAATTTTACTACGTATATTGCGTAATTGTCTCAGAACGAAAAGCAACTTTACAACCACTAGAGGGAAAACTTTTAGTTGTTGGCTAAAAAAAACTATTTTAAACACAATCAAAATTTACATCTCTTTGCACGTTTGAAAAAAATATGTATGTTCCCCACTTCTAATTGAATCTGATGAAATGTTTTTAAGAGAAAATTTCAATTAATCCGTTCAAATGTTGTTGAAGATCCTAAAAATTTTGATCTGTTCAAATGTTGTTTAAGGATTTTTTTCTCACTTCAGGAGACATTCTTTTCAAACTTCTCTAGTGAATCCTGGACTTTGAAAATTGACGGCCGCCCGCACGAACGGGCAACCAGCGATTCAACTAAGCAACTTTGAAAAAACATACAAAAAACATACAAAAATAACTACTTACTCTTCAGAAGGGGAAAGTCAAAGTGACTTGGAATCGCTTGAGACCCTTCTTAAATACTACACAAAACCAAAACTGAATCTTGAACTTTGGTTTTGGATAAAAATTTCGGTTTGATAGCAAATTATTACTTGGACTTTGCTACTGAATCTTGAACTTTGGTTTTGGATAAAAATTTCTGTTTGATAGCAATATTATTACTTGGACTTCGCTACTGAATCTTGAACTTTGGTTTTGGATAAAAATTTCGGTTTGATAGCAAAATTATTACTTAGACTTTGCTACTGAATCTTGAACTTTGGATTTGGATAAAAATTTCGGTTTAATAGCAAAATTATTGCTTGGATTTTGCTACTGAATCTTGAACTTTGGTTTTGGATAAAAGTTTCGGTTTCATAGCAAAATGATTGCTTGGATTTTGCTACTGAATCTTAAACTTTGGTTTTGGGTTTGATAGTAAAATTATTGCTTGGATTTTGCTACTGAATCTTGAACTTTGGTTTTGGATACAAATTTCGAATTGATAGCAAAATTATTGCTTGGACTTTGCTACTGATTCTTGAACTTTGGTTTTGAATAAAAATTTCGGTTTGATAGCAAAATTATTGCTTGGACTTTGCTACTGAATCTTGAACTTAGGTTTTGGATTAAAATTATTACTTAGACTTTGATACTGAATCTTGAACTTTGGTTTTGGATAAAAATTTCGGTTTAATAGCAAAATTATTGCTTGAACTTTGCTACTGAATCTTGAACTTTGGTTTTGGATAAAAGTTTCGGTTTCATAGCAAAATGATTGCTTGGATTTTGCTACTGAATCTTAAACTTTGGTTTTGGGTTTGATAGTAAAATTATTGCTTGGATTTTGCTACTGAATCTTGAACTTTGGTTTTGGATACAAATTTCGAATTGATAGCAAAATTATTGCTTGGACTTTGCTACTGATTCTTGAACTTTGGTTTTGAATAAAAATTTCGGTATGATAGCAAAATTATTGCTTGGACTTTGCTACTGAATCTTGAACTTAGGTTTTGGATTAAAATTATTACTTAGACATTGATACTGAATCTTGAACTTTGGTTTTGGATAAACATTTCGGTTTAATAGCAAAATTATTGCTTGGACTTTGCTACTGAATCTTGAACTTTGGTTTTGGATAAAAGTTTCGGTTTCATAGCAAAATGATTGCTTGGATTTTGCTATTGAATCTTAAACTTTGGTTTTGGGTTTGATAGTAAAATTATTCCTTGGATTTTGCTACTGAATCTTGAACTTTGGTTTTGGATACAAATTTCGAATTGATAGCAAAATTATTGCTTGGACTTTGCTACTGATTCTTGAACTTTGGTTTTGAATAAAAATTTCGGTTTGATAGCAAAATTATTGCTTGGACTTTGCTACTGAATCTTGAACTTAGGTTTTGGATTAAAATTATTACTTAGACTTTGATACTGAATCTTGAACTTTGGTTTTGGATAAACATTTCGGTTTGATAGCAAAAATTATTACTCGAACTTTGCTATCAAACCGAAATTTTTTTATCCAAAACCAAAGTTCAAGATTCAGTTTTGGTTCTGTGGAGTATTTAAGAAGGTCTCAAGCGATTCCAAGTCACTTTGACTTTCACCTCCGGTATAGAGTCTCAATCTAAGGTAAGTACGATTTAAATAGATTTAATTGTAAAGCTGGAAAACGGGAATTATTACGTGGACTCTAGTTAGATAAAGTTTTAATATTCTTGTAGCAAAATTATTACTTGAACATTGTTTAAATTAAAATTTTAATATTCATCTATGTTAAATTATTATACACTTCAGAAAGTTTCGGTTTGATAACAGAATTATTACTTTAGACTTTTATTAGATAAATTTTTTAATATTATTGTAGCAAAATTATTACTTAAACGTTGCTTAGATAAAAGTTTTTAATATTCTTATAGCAAAATAAATACTTTCGACTTTGATTAAAAGTTTTAATATTTTTTCTATGATAAGAAATTTATTCACTTTTGGATAAAATTTTTAATATTCTTCTTTGATAACAGAATTAATACTTTGGACTTTGCTTAGAAAGTTTTGATTCTGCTGTATCCAGTGAAGTGTACGATAACTCAACAAACCACATCATATTTTATCTCATATACACTTCACTTCAAACTCCCCATTTAAACTAATTCACAAATTAGTTTAAACCTCATCTTCAAAAAAAAAACTTAAATTAGTTTTTCACATGCTAAAAAACACCCCCGTATTTTCTACTTTTCACACATATTTCCACAAAAAACCACAAGAAACATACTTTTCACCTCATCCCCCATAACTTTTCCCATAGACTTTTACAGAATTCTTTGTACCCATTTACTGGCCCAGAACGCTCATTTATGCTACTACTGAGGATTCTATCATGGCTAGGTGGGCTGAGCATTTCAGTGATGGTCTAAACAATGTGGTTAGTTCTACTCCCATTGTTTGCAATGATGATAGATGCATTGGTGGCTTTAATGTTGCCCCTATAACACAATCTGAAGTTATTTTGGCTGTTTCGAAACTTAAACTTCATAAATCCCCAGGTGTAGATGAAATTACTACGGAAATGCTCAAAACTGGGAATGTTTCGGTTACAACTTGGATGATTGAAATTTTGAATATCTTTTATGATAAAAGATGGTTCCTAAGGATTTTAAAAAAATAAAAATAAAAAAATAAAAAAATAAAAATAAAATAAAAAAAAAATAAAAAAATAAAATAAAATAATAATAAAAATAATCTTAAATTTCTCTTTTCAGGGAGGGACGACAAAAAGCATCACCAAGGCGTGGGTCTGCTTCTCAGCAGACACGCTAGTGATGCTCTTCTAGGATATGAGTGCATTAATGAAAGGTTTCTTACAGCAAAATTTCAGACAAGCGTTAAAGACTTGAATGTTATCTGCTGTTATGCCCCCACTGAGGATGCCGATGAGGATGAGAAGGATAGGTTTTATGAACAACTTCAGGATATTTTGAATTCTGTCAAGAAAGGAGATATTACCCTTGTTCTTGGTGACTTCAATGCCAAAGTTGGTACTGACTCTGACCTTTGGGGAGGAGTAATAGGCCCTTTTGGTATTGGTAGCTGCAATAGCAATGGGCAACGTCTCCTACAGGTAAGCAAACTCAATGGATTCAGAATAACTAACACTTATTACAAACACCGCGACATACATAAGTACACATGGGTTTCACCTGATGGGCTGCATAAGAATATGATTGATTACATATTAATTAACAGCAAATGGACTAGTTCTGTTAGGAATACCAGGGCATATAGGGGAGCTGAAATTGGATCTGACCATTACCTTGTTAAAAGTGTGTTGCAACTTAAACTTAAAAAGTGTTGTGCTAGGGTTAAAAAATTTACTTTTAATACTGAAGCTCTGAAAGATCCAGTTATAGCCAAAGCTTACCATGATAGGTTACTTAGTCATTATGACAGTCATGGTTTGCTTACTACTGAAGTTGAGGAAGAATGGGATCATTTTAAACAGGCTTTTTTGGACACTAACAGTACTCTTTTAGGAAAAAAGGAGCAGAAGAGGCAAAATTATCTGAGTGATAAGGCACTTGAGCTTATTTCGGAAAGAAAGAACTGCAGGAATGCCCTTAATCAATACCCTACTAGTCCTAATAGAAAGCATTACAGAGACCTTAATAAACTTGTAAAGGATCAGTTAGCTGCTGATAAAAATTTTTGGCTTGATGGTTTGGCTGACAAAGCCGAGGAAGCAGTTAGACAGCACAACAGCAGAGAGCTGTACCAGATAGTTAATGTTTTGTGTGGTAGAAAATGGACAGGCATACAAGGATTGAAGGATAAACAAGGTAAGGTTATAGAAGGGGAGGATTCTGTCATGGCTAGGTGGGCTGAGCATTTCAGTGATGTTCTAAACAATGTAGTTAGTTCTACTCCCATTGTTTGCAATGATGATAGATGCATTGGTGGCTTTAATGTTGGCCCTATAACACAATCTGAAGTTAGTTTGGCTGTTTCTAAACTTAAACTTCATAAATCCCCAGGGGTAGATGAAATTACTACGGAAATGCTTAGAGCTGGGAATGTTTCGGTTACCACTTGGATGACTGAAATTCTGAATCTCTTTTATGATAAAGGCATGGTTCCTAAGGATTTTACCAGAGCTATTGTTATCCCTATTTTCAAAAAAGGTGATCGCAGTTCTTGTGATAACTATAGGGGTATCAGCCTACTCTCTGTTCCAGGTAAAGTTCTTTCCATGATTGTGCTTAATAGAATTAAGAATCTGGTTGACAGGCAATTGCGTGATGAGCAATCTGGATTCAGAAGTGGTAGGGGATGTGTAGATCAGATATTTTCACTTAGGCAGATTCTTGAGAAATGTTTAGAGTTTCAGAAACCTTTGGTTGCTAGCTTTGTTGATTTCAAAAAGGCTTTCGACTCTGTTGATCGTCATAATTTGTGGTTGATTGTGAGATCATATGGTATACCAGACAAGTTAGTTAACATTATGAAAGCTCTCTATAATAACACTGAGTCGTGTGTGAGAGTTGGTAGGGCTTGTAGCAATTGGTTTAGCATTACTTCTGGTGTTCGACAAGGGTGCATTTTGTCTCCTTTTCTCTTTAGCTTGGTTATTGATTATGTTATGCGAAATTCACTTCAAGGGAAAGATTTTGGCCTTAAATGGGCTGGAGATAGGAAAATTTCTGATTTAGATTATGCTGATGATTTAGCCCTTCTGGCAAATGATGTTGATGAGATGAACTCTTTCATTCGAGCCGTTGATGAGACTGGTAGTAGAGTAGGTTTGGTTATAAACAGAGAGAAAACTAAAGTGATGAAAATTGGTCAGGCAGGCTGTGATTCAGTTAATCTGAATGGTTGCAGTCTTGAGCAGGTGTCACAGTTTAATTATCTTGGGAGCTATGTAACAGATAATGGTGATGTGCGGCATGAGATTAACAGACGAATAGGGATTGCTGCTGGGACTTTTAAGAATCTATGGAGAGTGTGGAGAAATAGGCGTATACACCTAAAGACTAAAATTAGACTGTATAATAGTTTGGTTCTTTCTAGGGTTAGTTATGGTAGTGAAACTTGGACACTTTGTAAACAAGATAACAGGAAACTAGATGCTTTTGATTCCAGATGCTTACGCAGTATCTTGGGCATTAGGTGGTTCAACTTTGTAACTAATAATGAGGTTAGGCAAAGGAGTTTGCAACCTCCTTTAAGCAGCATATTGTGCAGAGAGAGACTCCGTTGGTTTGGCCATGTTGCCCGTATGAATAATTATAGATTGGCGAATAGGGTTATGAACAGTGTGCCTAAAGGCCTCAGAAAGAAGGGGAGACCTAGGATGCGGTGGGCAGACAATGTCAAACAGGACCTTGTTAGAATTGGTGTGCAGTGGCCAGATGCAGTAGATGTAGCTCAGGATAGACTTGCTTGGAGAACTAAATTGCACGGTCTGGTTGGACCTCCGTAGCCCATGGCTGCTGGAGGATGATGATGATGATGATGATTAATAGAATTAAGAATCTGGTTGGCAGTTAATTGCGTGATGAGCAATGTGGATTCAGAAATGGTAGGGGATGTATAGATAGAAATTTTCACTTAGGCAAATTCTTGAGAAATGTTTAGAGTTTTTTTTTTAATTAGAATGTAATTTTTATTCATAAGAGTAAAGAATACAAATACATTTACACTTTGGCCCGCAAAGCTAAATAGCTTATCTGCAGGAAAATGAATAAATTATATTAACATAGGTCATTCAGCCATAAAAATGGTGTACATCAAATAAATCCACAAAACACAACACATAAAAATCAGCTAACTAGAAAATACCAAATAATTTTTTTAATTCGATTCTTCTAAAAGAATCTATATTTAGTAATTCTTTTGGAATAGCATTAAATATAAGTGGTACTTGATATTCGGAGGTATGTTTCCCGTAATTATTTCGAAAATTTGGCAATTTGTAATAACCTTGGTTTTGAAGTCTTGTATTTTTATTATGTTGAATTTTTAGTTTGTAAGTTTTGTCAAAATTTTTTTTAATTATTACATTATATTTATATAAATTGCTGTAGGACAAAAGATTCTACCGATAGATTAAATGTTTTGCAAATGAAACGGAATAATATTTTTAGCTATTATAGACTGCAGTTTTTCTATTTTATTTATGTTAGATAAGTTAGTTGTTCCATGCACAATTATTCCATAATTTAAAATAGATTCGCATGTTGCTTTATAAAATAGGACACATGTTTCCATATTTAATACGTATTTCAATTTTTGAATTTTTATCGGCGATATTCTCAAGCTTTCACATATGTGGGATATATGGGCATTCCACCAAAAATATTCATTAAAAATGATTCCTAAGTAATTTATTTTATTTACTTGCTCAACAAGTGGGCAGCTGCATAATGATTCACAATTCGAAGCATCCTTTTTTCTGCAATTTATTTTATTAGTTTTGATAAAGAGGTTTTGATGAATATGAAATCCTGGTGAATGAATAATCATCAGTTTTGTTTTTTTCTCATTTAAATAGATTTTATTATGATTTAACCATCTAATAATATTATTGTAATCTGTTTGAACCTCTGAAATGCTATCATTTAAATATTTCTGACTGTTTATTAAAACAATGTCGTCAGCATATAGATAAATAGCACTATTTAATTTTGTATTGAACAAATCATTTATATATACTAGGAACAATAAAGGACCTAAAATTAAGCCTTGGGGAATTCCACATCGTATAATTACTTTTCTGCTGTAGCAGTTTTTTATTTTAGTAATTGTGTATCTGTGCGATAAATAATTTCTAAACCAATCTAACAATATACCGCGAATACCGTAATTTTCCAATTTATTTAGTAAAATGCTATGATCTATTGTATCGAAGGCTTTCTTTAAATCTAAGAACATAGTTACAATTTTTTCCCTATTATTCAATGATATATTAATATTATTTGCAATTTTGGAAATTAGTTGAATTGTGTTTTTTTCCTTTTTGAAAGCCAAACTGATTTTCATTAATTATGCTGTGTTTAAGTAAAAAGTTAAAAACAGTATTATAAATATATTTTTCCATTATTTTCGAAAAAATAGGCAGAATTGTTATTGGTCGATAGTTAGAAAAATCCTCCTTAATACCACCTTTAAAAATAGGTCTTAAAATACCTGTTTTGAGTTCAGTAGGTATGTTCCCAGTAAATATAATCTGATTTATAATTTTTGATATAATATTTAGTAGTGTCTCTTTATTAAATTTTATATGTTTAATGCAAACATTATCGTAACCAGGTGATTTATTGGTGTCTAATGAAGTAGTTATTTCATCAGTTTGTTTTTCAGTGATTTCATGTATATAGATAGATTTCAAAACTCTTTGTATCATGGTTGGAACATAATTTATATCGTCTTGGTGATTTGTATTTCTTATCTGTAAAATTAGTGTATTATAAATGTCATTGTATTTATTTGCTATTTCTTTCACAGATAATTTCTTTTTGGCCATATTGTCAATTATTACATCGTCCGATGATTTTTTCTGTTTTCCTTCTAATATTTCATGTATTAATTGCCAGGTAGCCTTCATATCATTTTTTTCATTATAAGTTTATTTCTATAATAAAGTTGTTCTGATTTCTAATCTGAATATTAACCATATTCCTTAATTTTTTATAGTTATTTTTATAAGCATCACTTTTATCATTGTTTTTAAATTTAATCCATACTTTATCTCTTTCTTCAATTAATTCTATCAAGTTCGGTGTTATCCAATTTTTGCTATGATTTCTTTTTACTTTTCCAACTCTCCTCATATATATTCTATTTTTTCCTAAAATTCCATCATAAATGTCTTTAAAACCTTTTTATAGGTTTAATTCATCCGTTGAGTTGTCTCCATAATTTTCTAAATTCCAATTCGTTTCAGAAATAGCTTTGTTTATATTGTTATGGTCAAATGACCAATTCTTATTTCCTGGTCTGTTTCACTATAATTAGTATTATTTAAATTGTTATTGGTGTTGCCAATCAGTGTTAAAATCATATAGTGATCTGCTATTTTACTTGTTTGAATTATTGAATTTGCTGACATATTTTTAATCAGTTTAATATTAATATGGTCTATACAGATTTTGGTAATTTTATTTTTTACTATTTCTTCTCTTGTAGCTTCCCTTATTAATCTTTCAAAATTCATTTCAGCCAATAGTGTGATATATTTTTCTGTGCCATGTTTTTTACTATTCATTGTATCGATATTAAAATCACCTATTAAAATATGATTTTGGTCTTATTCTGTATTTTCCATCCAGTTTCGGAAATTCAACAGAAAAGAGTTCACATCTGTACTAGGCGATCTGTATAGTGCTAAAACATGATATATTATTTTTTTTTACTTCTATATATATAGTTTCCGCTGGAAGTGTTTGTTGTGAAATAATTTCAATATCTAGATTTTCTTTATAGTATACTGAAATCCCCCTAATATTTTTATTTATATTATCATTTGTGATTTTATTAAATTTATCAATGTTATATAAGTAATTTTCATATTTATTTACATTTGTTTCAGTTAAAACAAGCAAATCAATGTGTTTCATGTAATTGTTAATACTTAATTTTAATGAATCCCAATGTTTTCTTTGACTTCTTATATTGACATGAGCAATTCCTAATTTATTTTTGTGAATAAATTTACTATAATTATTTTCGAACCAAGCCTCCACTTCTAAACCTGTAGTTACATAAGCAACATCATAGTTGCTATCAAGACCTTCAAAATTCAAATCAGACATAGCTAACAAGAATATTCATAAAAAAAAAAGCAAAAGGAAAGAGCAAAAAAAAAAGCAAGGTTTATCGGACATATCTAAAAGTTCAAAAATCATCAAAATTGGTGAACATATCCACATTGGTAATTCTTTCACCATTTGATTTCCTCATCAGAACTTTTCCATTTTTGAACCAAACATACTTATAATTTTTTTCTTTTGCACACATCCTAGCTCTCCAGAAAAGTTCTCTGTTAATCATAGTCATGTTTTCATTAATATATATTGGTGTTCCTTTATCATCAAGGTCTGCAATAGTGGTGGTAATTTTTTTTTTCCTGTTTTGTATCCAAATGTCTCTATCTTTCCGTGTAACGAATTGAACAATTATCTTTGGGATTTTGCTTTTATTTCTTTCTGGAAGTCTGTGAACTTTTTCAATCATATTGTCTGTGTAGTTGACTATGTTTAATGACTGGGAAATTTTATACAACTTTATTTTAAGCTCTGTTTCATCCTCCCCTTCAATTATGGGAACACCATGAATTTCTATATTTTTATTGCGTCTATATTGTTCCACGTCATTAAGATTTTGTTTCAGCTCCTTAATCTCTTCTCTCATTTCTGTGTTTTCAGAAACCTTTGGTGGCTAGCTTTGTTCATTTCAAAAATGCTTTCGACTCTGTTGATCGTCATAATTTGTGGTTGATTGTGAAATCATATGGTATACCTGACAAGTTAGTTAACATAATGAAAGCGCTCTATAATAACACTAAGTCGTGTGTGAGAGTTGGGAAGTCTTGTAGTAATTGGTTTAGCATTACTTTTGGTGTTCGACAAGGGTGTATTTTGTCTCCTTTTCTCTTTAGTTTGGTTATTGATTATGTTATGCAAAATTCACTTCAAGGGAAAGATTTTGGTCTTAAATGTGCTGGAGATAAGAAAATTTCTGATTTAGATTATGCTGATGATTTCGTCCTTTTGTCAAATGATGTTGATGAGATGAACTCTTTCATTCGAGCTGTTGATGAAAATGGTAGAGTAGGTTTGGTTATAAACAGAGAGAAAACTAAAGTGATGAAAATTGGTCAGGCAGGTTGTGATTCAGTTAATCTGAATGGTTGCAGTCTTGAGCAGGTGTCACAGTTTAATTATCTTGGGAGCTATGTAACAGATAATGGTGATGTGCGGCATGAGATTAACAGGCGAATAGGGATTGCTGCCGGGACTTTTAAGAATCTATGGAGAGTGTGGAGAAATAGGCGTATACACCTAAATACTAAAATTAGACTCTATCATAGTTTGGTTCTTTCTAGGGTTAGTTATGGTAGTGAAACGTGGACGCTTTGTAAACAAGATAACAGGAAACTAGACGCTCTTGATTCTAGATGCTTACGCAGTATCTTTGGCATTAGATGGTTCAACTTTTTAACTAATGATGAGGTTAGGCAAAGGAGTTGGCAACATCCTCTAAGCAACATATTTTGCAGAGAGAGACTCCGTTGGTTTGGCCGTATTGCCCGTATGGACAATTATAGATTGGCGAATAGGGTTATGAACAGTGTGCCTACAGGCCTCAGAAAGAGGGGAAGACCTAGGATGCAGTGGGCAGACAATGTCAAACAGGATCTTGTTAGAATTGGTGTGCAGTGGCCAGATGCAGTAGATGTAACTCAGGACAGACTTGCTTGGAGAACTAAATTGCGCGGTCTAGTTGGACCTCCGTAGCCCATGGCTGCTTGAGGATGATGATGATGAATTGCCAGGAATGACGACCACAATTCACAACTAAATTAATTTTACCGAACACTTTTCACACAATGCTGCCATAAGTATCATGTGGTTCGAAGATACTATAGGCAGTTCGAGAATAAATAAGTATTTGTACAACGGAGGTGAGGAAAAATTGGATACGAATAATATGATAAGTGTTTTGCACATCCGTTGAAGAGAAATCCTGAATTCAATCAAGGATTCTCGAACAGATATGAAAGTGCAAAAAAAATAGGCGACTCCATCTTTGATAGAAGTGACAATTACAGTACAACATTTGAAATGTGATCTTATAAAAATAGATAGGGCATTCAGAAAAACTTTTCGTACTTACAAAATAGGTAATATTGATTTGCGATAATATATTAAAAGGGCTTCTGGTAAAAAAATAACTATAAATGGAAAAGTGTTATCAGTAAGAAACTCAGTCAACCTCTAAAAATTAGGATATTATTGCACGTAAAATTTGAAATGTCACAAATCCCGAAAGGCAGGAAGAAAGAGTTTCAGGATATTTTTCAACAAGTAACGAAATAATCACTTTGGCTGATAATTTAAGCTTATTTCTGAAATATTCGTATGAAAAAATCGATAAAAATATAACTATAGTGTGTTCATAACTATAGTGTGTAAGAACTGTGGTAAGGTGTTGTTCCTAGGATTAAAAAGCATGTAGAAACTCCCTGCAATGGTGAAACTATAATATCTCTTAATTGGTGAACTTTGATCTATTTTGAATCCACAGAGTCTCACATCTGAGAGCGTTACAAAATCATCTACGATCATTGCAGAATGATTCGTCTCATGCAGAATAAAGTGATGTGTTCTCAGAATCTTTATTATGAGAGCGAGTCGGCTTATGTAGAATAGAATGAGTGGTCTTGTAACTTTTACTACGATCTTGAATCTTTCAATCTCTGCGTCGAAAAAATAAGTAGTCGATAATTGTAACCTTCCTGAAGATAGTGTAGGAAAAAAAGATTTTTTCTTCAAAAGCTGTTTTATTGACTATTCGTTCTACTTAACAGAATCGAGAAAGGTAAAATAATGAGTTAACCATAAAAAACTATCTGAAAACTGTATACAATATTGGAGAGGGAAAATACATCTTTCTCTTTAGTAAACTTTTCACAAGTATCTGTTTAGTGACTTTTCGATGAGATAAAAATATATTTTGAAAATTCCTAATAGAGCTATAATGCCAATCTGTTGAGGTTTGTAAAGTGTTCTCATCTTTTGTAACGACCAACTGACAGATAACATGTTTATTCTTGAACACACGATTCATAGAAACAAAATGAACACACACACATCCGATTCACAGAAACAGACATGAACACACTCGCAGAAACAAACATGAAAACAACTACACACAAACATACGCACGCGCACACGTACACACAAACATACGCACACGCACGCACGTATACGCACTCACGCACACGCAACGCACAAACATACAATTAATACATGTACAGAGACGAAACATGAAACAAGTATGTGACGAAAATAGATATGAACAAAAACTTAGTCAATCGCATTCATGTATGCATAGAGACATACACTTAGAAAGACATCCGTTGAATATGTATAATACCATACACCACAGATACAAACATGCATATACGTTGCATAAGATCAGAGAAACTCACATTCTCGTACATACATAATCTTTACATATTCATAGGTTTATGTAAAATTAAACAGGATTTTTATTCTGCTTGAAAGTAATAACAGCTATTCAGATTATTTTCCGTTTACTCGAATCAGACTTAAAGTGAATGCAGTCAACATACTGTAATTGCTTATTATAATGATTGTTCATGCTATTGTATTAAACAGACAAACTTTCAAAACACAATTTCTGTTGAAGGTCTCATCAAATGATTCGCAAAGGTTGAGCGAAACAATGACCTTTACCGCTAGATGGTGCTGGTTAAATGCCCCAAAACTCAGAAAATCGCTTATTTTCCGTTCTTTAACTGTTGCACGTCTTCCTTCGAAATTTCTATCTTTTAACAATTGTGCTCGAAAGAATCGTATATAGATATTAAGAAGCAGACACGATATATGTTTGAAAGAATTTACTGGGATATTTTTAAACACGTAAATATTCTACTGTGTATACCTGTATATTCTCATTTATGTATATTTAGAAGATAATCCGTCATCCACCCCGCTAATGCTCTGTACATTTTCTGGCCGTTCTTCTATGCCTTTTATTGTCCTGTGTGAGTAATCGATTTCACTGCAGTTCACTCCATTGGAGCGATTTCAGTCATGTTCAGAAAAGTGAATATTTGATTCACATACAACTGAAAGGTTACATGTAATATTCACATGCGAGCACAAAAGTGAATGTTTGCAGGAAAATAACGTTGCTGACCTGCATCTCACTAGAAATTGTGACATTAACACCCTAATACTTAAAAAATGAATACTTGTGGTTAAGCTATTGTTACTACTGTACTTCGCACGTGCACATACTTGTATTCTCCTTGCTGTCTTTCAAGCTGGCACAGGACGCCCTCTTTCGGGCTGTTTTGTATCTTAGCTGTTTTGAGGTGAACCGATGAATGCTTACTTTTACATTACGTTTTTGATACTTTTTCTTTTAATGTGAAAATGCTGGGTAGGGTGCTTTTCTTTCACTTTCCTATTGCTTCTCTTTTCCAATCTTACTTCTGCAATGTGTCGATTGATTGTCTTGATGAGTGTTTGAAGTGGGAAATAACCGTTGAAAGATTTGGCGCTTTATGCGTTAGATCCGTTAAACGATTGAAACGCAAAGTATTGTCTAACAGATCGGTTCTGGGAGCCCTCAGAATCCAAAAGCATTTAGTACACACTAATGGAATTTACTGGAGTAATGCTACTTTCTATAGGTAGTGTTATTTCAGATTTCCAAACAAGTGAAACATGAATACATAACATTATCAAAAAACGTCTCCTTGCAGGAAAAATAACCACTTTCACACATAAAACATAGTGCCACTTGTTCTAAGAATTCCACACTAGTATAGAAACATGTATTCTCATGCAGGAAAAATAACTAAACCGATTCTTAGACATGAAATGCGCGTGTTAGATTTCCTCGTGTAGTGAAACATCTAATTTCAGCCATATCATGACTTTTTAGTTCATATTTTAATTACATATTGTCCTGATCATCGTTCATTGACCAGGTTTGTTTTTTAGCAAAGTGCATGGTCCTATCGCTACTGTGCAATAGATCGTCCCCTGGTTATTGGTTGAAAAAAAAAGAAGTTGAAACTTAAGTGATGGAAATGATGCAACCCCCTTGTCATTTGAAAATTCGTGGATGTTAACACTATCGTCATCTAACAAATGACATGGGGAATAATGCTAAAGAATTCGCTTTGCTTCTGCATCATATCACACTGGGATTGGAATTTTCACACAATATTCTGCGAAACACTTATTAAATGATTTTTTTTTGGTTTTTCCATTTTTTGCGACATCTGTACCATTTTGTGAAATATGTCACACATTTCTTATGACATTAACAATTTTCTGTTTCTTTAATTGCGATGAACAGTATAAGACGACATTTTTAAATCAGCTGACCACTTTGAGTTTTTACCCACGATAAACTGTTGTGTACTTAAGCCAAAAAGATCCCACCGAAGATAAGACGACAACATACAGGGAGCTTCCGTTGCCACACACCACAGTGCGGCATTTCGTCATGTCATTATTTATTTCACTTTGTCACTAGGGTTCAAATGGTTTTTGAGGAAGATAAAACTCACAGAGTGGCAGCTCTTCCCATAAGTAAAGGATTTAGATAAACAGTAGCATATCTGTTTTCGCATTGAAGGACTGTTCCATAGGGCAGTGCGTAAGTGACCCCCCAATATTTATCACCAGGTGGGCAGCCTGTGCATGCGCTCGTTTCCAGGCCATTTCTTCAGATAAGCGACAATAATAGCATGAGCTTTCAGTACTTGTAATAGAGGCGATGTTAAATTTTAAGAAGTGGGGATTAAGAATTATTTAAGAATTTTAAGAATAAGGAGGGAATTTCTATTTTTTAGAAAGGGTATTTCTGGACTTGAGGTGTTTCACATATTATGATCTCCCTAGAGTATTTTTAGGGTAGTTCAACTTTTAGGCCGTGATGCGTTCTTTGCTGCTAAAATCAAGGTAATTTCCTGGATCACAAATCAAATTACTAGACATTTGTAATAATGAGAACTGAGCTGATTGTACAATTACAAAAACATAACATTTATTAACAAATTTAGTTTTAACAATACAAATTTAGTTTAGAAAAGGTGTCGCAAAACTCACACTTAGGCACGTCGTCCGCCTGTAGAAGAAATTAATGAGTAATAAACGAATGACCTAAGCAGAGCCAAACAAGTACAACTTCCTCCTTGCGATTCCTGCGGTAACAAGACTGCCATGGTTTGATGATAGGTTTGATCTTAAATAGCTTGTTCGTAAGCTGTTCTGACCAAGATCTCTGCCACTGTGCCCGGAGCTTGGTGGTAAAACGCTGCCAGAAATCCAGATATGGAACTGGCAACGGAGAGTCGGACAGGAGCGTGGCTGACTTGGCAGCAGCATCTGCCAAGTCATTGCCCCTAATCCCGACATGACCGGGCACCCAACAGAAATTGATGGTGGTGGTGGCTTCCAGACGATGTAGCTGCTGGCGGATCTTAGTAAGAACTGGGTGATGCCGATGCCTCACCGAGATCAAAGCCTATAGCGAGCTAAGTGAGTCGGTGTAAAGCACACACTGACGATGATGCTTAGTCGCCATGTGGTCCAAGGAGGGGCTGATAGCGTGCAACTCTGCAGTGAAGATGGAACACTGCAGTGGGATCTGGTCTGCAATGATTACATCACAGCAGACCATGGCCGATCCCACTAATGAGCTGGACTTTGAGCCGTCTGTGAAGACAGGCAAGTAGTCCCTGTACTCAGCATGATGGCTGGCAAAGAGCTGCCGGTACACACAGTCGGGGATAAAGGCCTTCCCCGTCCTGCACAAGGAAAAATCACAAGGAGGGGAAGCAGCGAGCCATGGTGGAAGCGGCTCAGCTGTCGACTGTGCAACGCTATCGAGACTGATGTTGATGTCTCTTAAGTAGCCTCGGACTCACAAACCGAAAGGACGAATGGCAGTCGGCCGATTTGTGTAAAGCATTTCCCACTTCGGACTGAAAACGCAGTCCCAAGTGGGATGGCCAGGCAAGGATCGCAATTTAGATGCATATTGTAGGGACAACTGCTGACGGCGAAGAGATAAACAGGGTTCGTCAGTATCGACATAAAGACTCTGGACCGGTGAGGTTCAGAAGGCTCCCGTGCGAACACAGAGCTGGGAGGAGTCCAGCACCTTCACCACCGAATCCCGGGCAGAGTCATACACCTGGGATCCGTAGTCCAGTTTCGATCGGACAAGTGCATGGTACAGGCGAAGCAAAGAACATCGGTCCGCACCCCAAGAAAGGGAGGAGACGACCTTGACGATATTCAATGCCCACATGCACTTGGACCTTAGATGATGTATGTGGGGTAAAAAGGTCAATTTCTGATAGAATATGAGACATAGAAACTTGGTTTCCACCACAACTGGAATGATGTTACCCCGAGCTGCAGCTCGGGATCCATGTGAAGATACGTTTGTGGCAAAAGTGCACACAAGGGGTGTTCTGTGGGGAGAACCGAAACCCGTTTGCCGTCGCCCAAACCGAAAGATTGTTCAGCGCAATTTGCAGTTGTCTTTCAATGACCCTCATGCTGGACGAAGAGCAAAAGATGCTAAAGTCATCAACATAGAGGGCATTGCCTACTGATGGAGGAAGTTGTCTAGTAATTGAATTAATCTTGACAGCGAAAAGTGTAACACTCAGGCTGCATTAACATGCAGCCTTGAGGCACCCCCTGTTCTTGGGGGTACGCTGCGACAGAGTGTTGTCGACACGGACACGAAAAGAACGTGTAAATAAGAAGTTGGAGATGAAGATCGGCATCTGACCTCTCAAGCCGAAACTGTGGAGGTCACGAGAATGCCGAATCTCCAAGCCGTGTCTTACACTTTTTAGATGTCGAAGAAAATTGACACCAGGTGCTCTCTACGTAAAAATGAGTTTCTGATTGCCGATTCGAGGCGTATCAGATGGTCAAGAGTTGACCGTTGCCTGCGAAAGCCACACTGGGTGTTGGAAAGAAGGTTGCGGTGTTCTAAATACCAGATGAGTCTGGCATTTACCATTCTTTCCAACACCTTGCACACACAGCTCATCAATGCAATGGGACGATAAATGAAAGGAATCTTGGAATCCTTTCCCGGCTTCGGGAAGGCCAAGACGATGGCCTCCCGCCAGGAATCCAGAAACTGCTCCTCGAGAAAAATGTGATTGAAAAGATGGAGCAGCCGATCCTTACTCAATGGTGAGAGATGTTGGAGCATGGCATAATGGACATTGTCTGCTCCAACAGCAGATGCACGAGAAGAGTGCAGAGCAAGGCGAAGCTTTTCCGCTGTGAATGGCCTGTTGTAAGGCTCCAGGCCATTTGAATGGAAAGACAGCGGAGGACATTCCACCCTGCTCTTCTGGGCCAGAAACTTGGGGGAGTAAGAGGAAGATGAAGAGATGGAGGAGGACTCCTCCAGAGTGTCGGCAATTGCTTTGGGATCAGCAATTGCCTGTGCATTGTGCTCCAGGATCGATAACGAGTGGGACATGTAGTTCCCACCCATCTTCCGGACTTTATCCCACACGACCTTAGAACTGGTCATGCGGATGATAGAAGACGTATACTTGATCCATGATTCCTTCTGGCTCTGGCGCGGGATGAAACGAACTTTCGCCCTGGCGCATTTGAACTTTTCGAGGTTGGGGGTCGTCGGATATCTTCAAAACAACCCCCAAGCCTTGTTCTGAGCCTTACGATCTGCCTTGCTATCTGGATTCCACCACAGTTTCGGAAAGCGAGGAAACCGTGTCGAAGTTTGAAGAATTTTTAATGCAGCTGCATCTACAATACAGTCCGTTATCTCCGCTACTGCTACATTGATGGGCTCCTGGCTGACAAAGTGGTCATCGAGCTCAGAGAGCAGCTCCAAACCACCCCAGTCAGCCCGATCGAGCCTCCACCACGAGACGCGTGAAGGGCTGTAAGGCCCCCCACAGGAGATGGTGCACACCACGGGGAGGTGATCGCTTCCATATGGGTTGTCCTCAACCTCTCATGTAAAGAGTGGAATGATCGAGGAGGAGCAGATGGTAAGGTCAATGGCAGTGAAAGTGCGGGTTGGGGAGTGAAAGTAAGTACTGACACCGGTGTTCAATAGGGAGAGAAAAGGATCCAGGAGCCACTGCACCAGGATCCTGCAACTCCCGTTGGTGTCAGCACTGCCCCAAAGTGGACTCTGTCCATTGAGGTCCGCCAAAATGAGGAAGTGGGACAGCAGCTGTGAGACGAGATCATCAAGTTCTTCCTGGAAGACTGTGCTCCCAGGTGGAAGATATACTGAGCAGACAGTCAGCGACAACCCCACAAAGAGATGGATGGCTACTGCCTCTAAGTTGGTGGTGAGGGGTACAACCTGGAATGGAGAATGGTTGCTCACAAGGATGGCGACACCCCCACGAGCTGGACCATCTCCATCCTGGTCCAGGCGAACTAGTGAAAAGTGCCGGATCATGGGATCTGTTACTGGCTGCAAGTATGTCTCCTGCAGGCACACACAGATGGGCTGGTGTGCTTGAAGGAGTGCTTTGATGTCGTCTAGATTCCTCTGGAATCCATGACAATTCCATTGTAGGAGTGTGGCCATCTCAGGACTTAGAAGAATGGGCGGACGACGAATTCCTATTCAGCTTAACCGCCGCAGAGGACGGTTTAGTGAATAGGGGGCCGTCGGTATCCATGTCCTTGGAATCGTCCGAGGGGCATGGATCGATGACTGCCCTTTGCGGAGGAGTGATTAATTTCTTTTTTGGCCCCGATGGGGGCCCCTTAGGTTTGGAAGGTCTTGCTGTCTGAGGACGGGGAGGAGGAGGCCTTCCGGTAGGATGTGGAAGTCTGAGTTGCAGGAATGGAAACCGGGGTTGATGTCGAAGTCGACACCACCCTCGGTTTTGCCTGCAAGAGGAGGTACTTCGCTGCTGGCGAGAAAGATTCAGTTTATGGTACATTGATATCAGTCTGCACCGCCACCGAAGTCATTGGAACGATAGGCTTTCCAATAACTGCACCAGCATAGGAAACCTTGCGAGGTGGGGTGGATGGTGCAGCAAGCTTTCTCGCTTCAGCGTATGAGATGTTGTTCATTACCTTGAGGCGTTGTACCTCCTTTTCCTCCTTCCACTTCGGACAGTCGCGGGAGTACACCGGATGTTCGCCACTGCAATTCACACAGCATGCCTTTTCTGCTGTGCAGTCAGGATCAAGATGATCCTTACTGCCACAGCGAGCACAGGTGGGCTTGCCCTGACATGCTGTGCGGGCATGACCATATATCTGACACTGAAAACAGCGCAGAGGGTTCGGTATATATGGTCGGATCTCACAATGCAAATATCCTGCCTTGATGGAAGAAGGCAGGCGTGGCATGTTGAATGCCACAATCAGCACCCGGGTGGGTGCCAATTTCCCATCACGGGTGTTGAAACCCCGTGGACCGCTATTACTCCTTGAGGTGTGAGGTCTGAGAGGTTTTCCTCCTCAGTGATTTGAGGAGGCCCCACTCAGTGATCACACCCCGAGAGGAATTCAAAGTTTTGTAGGTAGTGACTTCGACAGCCACCCCACCAATTTCTTTAACTTTCAGAAGCAGTTCAGAGTGTTTGGAACAAGCGGTCTCAACCTGCAAGTCGCCAGATCGTAGGCGCTTCACAGATTTCGGCTCTCCCACAAGACCTTTCAAACCTTTATTCACGAAAAATGGGGACATGTCCCCAAGTACCTGATCACCCATGGAGTGGATGATCAAGAACTTCGGGAGCGAAGGCACTGACACAGAAGACGATGGCAGTGATAATGTAGACGAGGAAGACGGGGGCTCATGTCGAGCCCACTTAGCTGCATTGATCGCATTATTTTCATAATTTTCTTTCATTTTTGTTTTTGTGTGGTTCAGTGCCCACTGTCCCCACAGTCCACGGAGAACAACAAGGGGATGCCCAGTCGGGAGCCAGGGTTACGCCGAGCCAGGTAACCGAGCCAGCAGAACCATCACAGGGTGGTCCCCCTTACTGCATACAGGTGCTCACACCGAGGGGGTCCGCTGGGGACAGCGTAACGATAGTTCAAGGAAAACACATTTAAGTGAAAAATCGCCACAGATCAAGAATGGCCCCCCTTACCTTATCAAGTTTGTTGGCTCTAGTGATGGGCATCACTGGCCGCAGGTAAGCTGAAGGCACGGGCTGCATAGTGCTCTTGCCACTCACTCATTGTCTATACTGCAGGACTCTGCACGCTGGAGAGGCTCGTTTGCTGCCCATCACACAGATCGGACAATAAGAGGAGAAAGGAATTTTTTCGAGCGTCTTTGCTGCTACTTTTTCTGGCCCCACCGTGGAGGTCACCTTTTGGATCCATCGAGAATGGCGCTGATTGGTTGAACAGGTGGAGGTGAGAAAAAACACCCATCTGGTGTTTTTCTCCTTTTCCATGCTGGTAACGTCTTTCCAGTCCTGGTGCCTGGGGGGGCCAACGGATTCATTGAATATTCTATGCCGTCAGCAACTGTTCCTCAGTAAAGACTGAACGCAGAAAAATATCACAATATGTGTGATACATGTTGAAAATGTCACTATTAAAATGGAAGGCGATGTTTGCTGCTTGTCTTTCTTCAGGCAGTCATGTCCACATTATAAAATAACGTGGGCATGATACACACTGAGTGACTCTTAGTTTGTAAAGACATTATTTTTTGTTTGTCGCTTCTTGTATGCTCTACAGGAGAACATCGATTTTCGTGACATATGTGCAGAATTCTTTTACTAAGGGTCGATCAGAACATATATGTCAGAGCATAGTTAGGCGGATTTTTATGTTATCGAATCGAAAAAGCTTTCTCACGTAGCTTGTTCCATAGATATACTGATATAATCATTGAAGTATTTGCTAAATTTTGACTATCAGTCCAGTTGCAAATAAAATTTCGATGGATTAACTCAGGTAAGTTGAGAGGGTACGATCGAGTGAGACTTATTAAATGTACTATTTTTATAGCAGTTTAGTGTATTTTATTGTATTTGTTAAAACTAATATCCCCTACTCCAATAACATGCATTCATGTTGGATGTAGAACTAAAGTTTTTTACGCAATGCAAGGGTACCCGCAACGTATGAATTCTACTTTTAGCATTGCTTACTTTCTATAACATTCAACCACGTACAAAAAATTCTTTACAGAAAGAATTTAAACATAAAACCACTTTATCGTTCCAAAAACAAGTTCTGACGCGGAAAGTGCAGAATATGTGTGAACACAAATATCTGATGGCAACATCCTTCAACCCATTGGAGACTAATTTTAATAAGAGAAGTTCAACTCTGGAGGTTTAGGGGCACGTAATTTCAAAATGGCTTGTCTTCTTCCGACGAGGTACATTGAAACAAATAGCTGACCTATCATAAAGGGTAGATAGGATGTTTCGATAAGAGGATGGAAAATCAAAACATTGTTTCCATACCGTATCTCATGGAATGGCCTGAAACAAAAGGGGGTAGAATTGGAGGGTGACAATGCGGTTTAGTCAGAAGGGCTGTCAACCGTCTCTGGACGTAGATGGGTCCTAAAACAGTGGTCAAGGCTGCGAGTGGGTTTTTATGTTGTAAGACATCGCATCTGATATGGAAACAAAGGGGTATCGACAGTGCAGGGGGTGACGTGATACAAGATTCATCCTTCAATAAAACGTGGTCCATTGTTGGGGTGAGGTACCGAACGCTTGTTGCGTGTTCTAAAGCGAGTCTTTTATGTCACCCATGTAGGTCACCAGACCATATTACCCCTCAATATTTTTCATAATTAAGAATAATTTTTTTTGCCGTTTTCCTTTTATTAATTTTTTTTACACAATAGCATTTTTTCATTTCATTTTCTGCAGGACAGTCTTTTAAAACAGTTACTGCAGGATAGTCCTTATTCTAGTGAAGGTCGAATTCGCAAAATATGGGACCTTGTAATTAATTTTGAGGATTGCATCAGCCGTTCTGAACGTTGCCACCGAAAGTTTAGTTGTTCTTTGCAATAATTTTGAGTATTGCATCAGCCATTCGGAACGTTGCCACTAAAGTTTAGTTGGACTTGGAAAATTTCAGATGAGGATAGAAACCTAGGGACTTATTCGGGAGTTTGTGATCAGTGAGGGGGAGTTTAATAAAGGGGGCGGGACTTTTGATAAGAGGTTTTTTAATGAGAGGGGCGGAACTTTTGAAAAGGGGGATTAAAAAATACATGTCAACCAAGGGGCAGTTTTGATAGGGTAGGGCTATTACTTACGATTATAAAGGGGCAGAACTTTTGATAAGGGGGAGTCAAAAAATTGGAAAATTTTCGATTAAAATAGAATGCTTACTGAAGTATACATTAGATGGCGCCACCAAAAATCGAAGACTTTTTCAAGTGTTAGGAGATTCAGGGATGCTTGAAAAATACAGGTGGGTCTTTAAGACGGGGCTTGAAAATACAGGTAGGGTTTTTAATAAAGGGGGCAGAACTTTTGATAAGGGTTTTTTTTAATGAGTGGAAAGTAAAAATTGGGAATAATTTCAGTTGAAATAGAGGGCTTTTCTAAATATAGTACTCATAATGTACAACGGTTTTTTAATAAAGAGGAGAAATTTTTTAATAAATAAATAAATTAATAAATTATGAATTAACTAATTATTAATTAATTATGAATTATGAATATTAATGGGGGCGTTACCAGAGGTGATGTCATATTACATGACCAGAAGGGGCGTGGCCGGAAATGACATCATATCCCGTGGCCGGAAATGACCTGTAGTGGGATACCACTACTCCCTGGGTTCGAGCCCCATATAAGGCATGGACGTTTGTGTTGTTTTTCTGCTGAGTTCCTGCCATCTCTCAGACCTTTTATTATGACATATAAACTGTCAGACCTCTGTGGCAAGCACCTGCTTGAGGGGGTATTTACTTTATTTTATTTATAGTAATAACAAATAAAAAATTTATTTCATACACACCTGATTTGCCTATAATCCTAGGGGTTAAGAAAACCCAAGTTTTTTATTTTAAGGAATATATGAGATATGCTTTTGGCGTTTAATAGAGCTGATAATACATTACTATTTACATTTTCCAATCACTCATTAGTGCAAATTATTACTGTTAAAGGGTAAAAAAAATCGGAAAATAGAAAATAGCTAATTTTCCCTATACGGGACATATTCGCCATATGTTATCTTTCTAGTTGGTCATTAGAGGGAAAATGAATCGGACTCATGCCAACTATGAATTTGAAAACAACCATCCAGAGAAACAAGCAATATTTTATGAAGAAAGTTGAAAAGAAATTATTCATTCCAGGCCGGATCTACAAAACATTAACGACGTGGGGGGGGGGGGGGGGGGTAAGAGCCTGAATCGAACCAAGAAAAAGTAAAGGGGGGGGAAAGAGAACGGATTTCCACTGCTACACAATCTTTTCCCCTTCGTTTTAGAGGTTTTTAAAGAAATTCATAAAAATTGCGTGAAATATGCGCAAGTTGAATACATTTTGGCCTCCATTACACATACCATCATTCTCAAGGGGTGGGGCATGACTCTCCCCCACTCACCGACACATTTCTTGTATGGAGGCCGCGATATTTTCCGGTATGCTACTGTCCTTTATTATACTATGGTATAATTTTACTCCTTTCCTCCCATACGTTATGACAATTGTACGTTCTAGGCCCCAATGTCTCACCCCATTATAATTATGTATATATTGATATGCTTTCATTAATATTTAGCATAACGTGGTTCAATATGCGAATGACACTTTTAGATTCAATGCACGACCAACACAAGAGGAATTCCTTGGTCACACAAATGCACAAAGCATGATCAACTGAAGCGACATTCCCACTCACACGAATTCACAATAGGTAAATTTTCCTTTGAAGGAAACGATGGCCACCTGGACCAACCGAAAGAACAACTGGGGTAAGAATGCATTTCGTAAGGAACGTAGACAATGCAACGAAAGCATAAAGGCATTTTGCCAGTGACCTTTGGCGAGTTGACAACGATGTCCGCACAATATCCTTCCTTTCGGTTACGTTCATACAATTGAACGCACCTACAGAGGCCAACATTTCTTTCCGAAAGGTCTAAAGGTAGTAGAAATTCTGTGACAAATGATAGAATTGAACACAGGTAAGCACGACTCGTGCAGCGTAAGCGCAGATGAAAAGGCGCAGCTATGCACCCTTTAAACAGTTTCCCCCGCCGCACAATCTTAACTAGAACGACGCTTGAGCCATAAATCTGAGAGGCAAGACAGGCCCACAACATAACCCAGACTCGAGGGACAAAGTGCGCTCCTGGAACAGCTGGACGACGGGAGAATCGCATCCTTACCTTACAGTCCAGAGCGTAGAGAACTCGTAGCGACAAAAGGGAAGAAACTGAATATAAGGAAATGGGATACAGTGACAAAAACACACTTGACGCTTGGGACACGCAGAGAGGGAGACCAGCCTACGAGCCAGAAGGGAGATACCAACTAACCGACAGGATGGGAGTGGGAAGAAAGGCGGCCTGACTGTAATAGCCCCAAGCAACGATGCCGAATGCGAGCTAAAGGCCGGCGACCCGAACGATTCCATATTGGCACTGACCAGAGGGACAGGAACGCTTCAACGGGAACGGCGAAACCCCCACCGCGAGGAAGAGTGACTGCCAAACCTCTTAACATGAGATCGCAGGAAGCAGCGGATAAAGCGGGTAGGCGTCTGTTTCTCTCTCGCTCTGGTGATAATTAAGATATCCTGTAAAAATAAGATGATATGTGTGTTTAAATTGCATAAGGAATTAAAGTAGAAAAGTGAATAAGTAGAAGAGTAATGTTGAAAAATGGAATCGTGGAGAATGTATAGTGGAGAATAATAATAATGTTGGTCACGATTGTACTATGAAACCCGAACTAAGTGTTATTGTTAATTTCATTGTGACCAGAGTAAATCTCTCTTGTTGCAATACTGACAATGTACTCTTCCTGTCAAGGAAGGGGCCTGGGTTATTTTAGCGACTATCCTCTTCTGATCGATTGATGGAATTAATCAAAAGGAAAGCCTGTAAATGGTAGCTAGGCGTAAACTGGAAGGAGAGCTGTGTACCAATCCCTAGTGATGATGCACAGAACCGGCCAGGTCTAGCACCTAATGTCCGACCCCGCCTTCTCGTGGTGCAGACCGTTAGTACCTTTCAAAAGAGATATTCTCTTTTGGAAGGGAACGGCTGCCAGTTCAGTATGGCCTACTTATCTGGTCATCTATGGCCACTTTTTTCTTTTTTTTCAAATCTGCTGAGGAGTGGTCAACTTCACAGGGTCCTGGTGCTGACCATTTATACCTACTAGACTGGACTTGTTTATGGATTTGAGCTTGATTATGGATCCTGGACTTGCTACACTGGTGGGCCTCTGTTGAGGGATAATCTGCCCCTGTGTTTTCTGCTTGCTTCTATGTTGCCGCCCTTATATCAGCTGGTGGATAATCCTAATCAGAGGCCATCGCAGGTACCTGAACCTTACTTAGCTAGTTGGGCATCGTCAAGCCTAATGGAATAATGTGTCTCAGGCAGGCCATAAGGCTCTTGAAAAAGTCCACTTGAAAAGGTGGTGTCTGAAGTTCCTACCAGCATCGGTGACTTCAGCCATTAGCGGAGGAGGAACAGGTCTTTGCCCCATGCCTGCGATCAGGGGGCTGTTTGATATTGTTGGCCCTACCAATCTCAATAAACCTAATTTCTTTAAAAATCCTACTAATCATTTTCTCTCTGCAGGGACGTGGAACGTGAGGACATTACATAGAGATTATTTTATTGATGTCCTCATACAGGAATTCCAGCGCTATAACCTAGATATTCCAGGCTTGCAAGAGACCAGATGGACAGGTAAAGGTGAGATACTTAAAAATAACTTTAAATTTCTCTTTACAGGCAGGGAGGATGGAAAGCATCACCAAGGCGTGGGTCTGCTGCTCAGCAGACATGCTAGTGATGCTCTTCTAGGATATGAGTGCATTAATGAAAGGTTTCTTACAGCAAAATTTCAGACAAGCATTAAAGACTTGAATGTTATCTGCTGTTATGCCCCCACTGAGGATGCTGATGAGGATGAGAAGGATAGGTTTTACGGACAACTTCAGGATATTTTGAATTCTGTCAAGAAAGGAGATATTACCTTTGTTCTAGGTGAATTCAATGCCAAAGTTGGTACTGCCTCTGACCTTTGGGAAGGAGTGATAGGCCCTTTTGGTATTGGTAGCTGCAATGGCAATGGGCAACGTCCCCTATAGGTAAGTAAACTAAATGGTTTCACAATAACTAACACATATTACAATAACTAACACATATTACAACACCGCGACATACATAAGTACACATGGGTTTCACCTGATGTGCAGCATAGGAATATCATTGATTATATATTAATTAACAGCAAATGGGCTAGTTCTGTTAGAAATACCAGGGCATATAGGGGAGCTGAAATTGGATCTGACCATTACCTTGTTAAGTGTGTCTTGCAACTTAAACTTAAAAAGTGTTGTGCTAAATTTAAAAAATTTACCTTTAATACTGAAGCTCTGAAAGACCCAGTTATAGCAAAAGCTTACCATGATAGGTTACTTAGTCATTATGACAGTCATGGTTTGCTTAATACTGAAGTTGAGGAAGAATGGGGCCATTTTAAACAGGCTTTTTTGGAAACTAACAGTACTCTTTTAGGAAAAAAGGAGCAGAGGAGAAAGAATTATTTAAGTGATAAGGCACTTGAGCTTATTTCAGAAAGAAGGAACTGCAGGAATGTCCTTAATCAGTACCCTACTAGTCCTAATAGAAAGGATTACAGAGAGCTTAATAAACGTGTAAAGGATCAGTTAGCTACTGATAAGAATATTTGGCTTGATGGTTTGGCTGACAAAGCTGAGGAAGCAGTTAGGCAGCACAACAGCAGAGAGCTGTACCAGATAGTTAATGTTTTATGTGGTAGAAAACAGACAGGCATACAAGGATTGCAGGATAAACAAGGTAAGGTTATAGAAGGTGAAGATTCTGTCATGGCTAAGTGGGCTGAGCATTTCAGTGATGTTCTAAACAATGTTGTTAGTTCTACTCCCATTGTTTGTAATGATGATAGATGCATTGGCGCCTTTAATGTTGGCCCTATAACACAATCTGAAGTTATTTTGGTTATTTCTAAACTTAAACTTCATAAATCTCCAGGGGCAGATGAAATTACTACAGAAATGCTCAGAGCTGGGAATGTTTCGGTTACCACTTGGATGACTGAAATTTTGAATAGCTTTTATGATAAAGGCATGGTTCCTAAAGATTTTACCAGAGCTATTATTATCCATATTTTCAAAAAAGGTGATCGCAGTTCTTGCGATAACTATAGGGGTATCAGCCTTCTCTCTGTTACAGGTAAAATTTTTTCCATGATTGTGCTTAATAGAATTAAGAATCTGGTTGACAGGCAATTGCGTGATGAGCAATGTGGATTCAGAAGTGGTAGGGGATGTGTAGATCAGATATTTTCACTTAGGCAGATTCTTGAGAAATGTTTAGAGTTTCAGAAACCTTTGATTGCTAGCTTTGTTGATTTCAAAAAGGCTTTCGACTCTGTTGATCGTCATAATTTGTGGTTGATTGTGAAATCATATGGTATACCAGACAAGTAGGTTAACATAATGAAAGCGCTCTATAATAACACCGAGTCATGTGTGAGAGTTGGTAAGTCTTGTAGCAATTGGTTTAGCATTAATTCTGGTGTTCGACAAGCGTGCATTTTGTCTCCTTTTCTCTTAATTTGGTTGTTGATTATGTTATGCGAAATTCACTTCAAGGGAAAGATTTTGGCCTTATAAATGGACTGGAGATACGAAAATTTCTGATTTAGATTATGCTGATGACTTAGCCCTTTTGGCAAACGCTGTTGATGAGATGAACTCTTTCATTCGAGCTGTTGATGAGATGAACTCTTTCATTCGAGCTGTTGATGTGACTGGTAGTAGAGTAGGTTTGGTTATAAACAGAGAGAAAACGAAAGTGATGAAATTGGTCAGGCAGATTGTGATTCAGTTCATCTGAATGGTTGCAGTCTTCAGCAGGTGTCACAGTTTAATTACCTTGGGAGCTATGTAACAGATACTGGTGATGTGCAGCATGAGATTAACAGACGAATAGGGATTGCTGCCGGGACTTTTAAGAATCTATGGAGATTGTGGAGAAATAGGCGTATACACCTAAAGACTAAAATTAGACTGTATAATAGTTTGGTTCTTTCTAGGGTTAGTTATGGTAGTGAAACTTGGACGCTGTGTAAAAAAGATAACAGGAAACTAGATGCTTTTGATTCTAGATGCTTACGCAGTATCTTGGGTATTAGGTGGTTTAACTTTGTAACTAATAATGAGGTTAGGCAAAGGAGTTTGCAACCTCCTTTCAGCAGCATATTGTGCAGAGAGAGACTCCGCTGGTTTGGCCATGTTGCCCGTACGGATAATTACAGATTGGCGAATAGGGTTATGAACAGTGTGCCTAAATGCCTCAGAAAGAGGGGGAGACCTAGGATGCGGTGGCAGACAATGTCAAACAGGACCTTATTAAAATTGGTGTGCAGTGGCCGGATGCAGCAGATGTAGCTCAGGACAGATATGCTTGGAGAATTAAACTGAGCGGTCTGCTTGGACCTCCGTAGCCCATGGCTGCTTGATGATGATGATGATGATGATGATGATGATGATGATGATGATGATGATGATGATGATGATGATGATGATGATGATGATGATGATGATGATGATGAATAGTTACACAACGCATTGAACCGTGGGTCTTCGGAGTTATCGCGCTATCCTCTAGAAAAAGGGGCGCATAACAATATTAAATATTTCCTTTCTATGTAATTTCTATTATATTCATTTCCTGTAGGCTCAACATTGTACCGTGGCAATATAGGCTGCAGGGGGGTCTCAGAGGGGGATCTTGGTTCCCACTGTCCAGCAGATGTTGGATCTCGGTTGGGTTTGTACTCTGAGCGGCACTTTTTTGCACATCATGGGCTAAATGACCAGGTCACATGGAGCCGAAGGCTCAGAGAAGGCTGGGGGAGGGGACCCACTGGAACAGTTGTTGGGAGACAGATGGTAGCCTCCCATCAAGACCATCCAGCATGTTCTTTAACATGCAGAGTGTATGGCTATCCCGTACATGGGGCCACGGTTTAATGTCCCATTCGACAGACGGGTTGCTGCTCGGGGCATCCATCCATAGCCCTTGAACTCTGAGAAGGGTGAGTTGGAAGTGTAGAGGCTGCATGGAAGAATACCGGGGAATGGGAGATAGAAGTGGAAGTGGAAACAGTATGACGAGATTTGTGAACGTTGGAGGAAGCTGCTGCTGCGCCTAGGTAGAAAGACGGTGAGCGGTGCAGATCGCTCTTCAGATGAATTAAGCTAAACTCTCAGATTAATTTCTCCTTAGGATTTCAAACTGTCATGAAACTGTGCAGCAGTAAGAGATCTCTCCTTGTATAGGGAAAGGTACAGTGATGCAGCAGGCATAACTTATAGCTAGTCGAGCTATGTGTAAATATGTAATAAAAACTGTAAGTATCTCTAACAGCGAAGTGCGTTATTGTTTTGGTAAAAGATTAACTACGTCATCTCCAGCCTTTTAAGGAATTAAAGGAGAGGAAAATAAATAATCACTGGTTGCAACTCATACCAATCTTCACCCTATGCAACATATGATGTGAGGATAACCAAGGCGCATTTTGAAACTAGAAATCCTTATAAGCATTTCTTCAAATTGATTTGTTTGTTTTACCTCTGAGCAGCACTTTTTTGCACACCATGGGCTAAATGGCTGGGTCACATGGACCCCGAAGGCTCAGAGAAGGTTGGGGGAGGGGATCCACTGGAACAGCTGTTGGGAGACAGATGATGACCTCCCGTCAAGGCCATCCAGCGTGTTCTTTAACGTGCACAGGGTATGGCTCTCCCGCACACGGGGCCACGGCTTAACGTCCCATCCGATGGACGGCAGCCTTTCCAAGCCCATCGGTGTCCCCTACTGACAGTGGGCAAGGCGGGGAATTTTGCGGAGATAAATCTCAATGCTGACCCAGCTGGGACTCGAACCTGGGAACTACAGATTATGAGCCTGGCGCGCTACCGACTGAGCAACCCCCGCCCCTATTCAAATTGATAGAGTACATTGTATCGATTTTGGTGATTATTATGCTGTTTAATGTAATAAATCCAATAGTAACCGCATTTCACAGAGTAATCGATCGTCCAAGCCGATCGATTACTCTGTATTTTACACGATCAGCTTTTAAGATGTTTGTAAATATTGTTTTATTTCTGCTGGTGGCGATAAACCGAATGGATCAAAGCACTCGATAAGATAGCTTCGCATCATTGAAATAAGTTACCCAATGAGTTCCTGGACCAAGGGAAACGTCAAAATTCACTATATCATTTTCGTTGTTGAATATTTTTGTTGACAAAGAATCGATAGAGTCATACACTACGGAAAACGTTTTCGTTTTACATTATTTTTTATGTATCTAAGTTAGTTAATGGCTTTATTTTCAATCCCTTAGCTATTTGCTTTCCTAGAATATACAAACCTTTTCCCCTTCTATACATTTTACATAAGCCTGCTACCTTTTGCTTTCTAGGAATGTGTAACCCTTTTCCCAGACCAAATTTCTGTGCAAGCTCATTACCATCATTTCCCCTCTGCTCCAACTCTCACTGTTGGGAAAGGCAGAATTCTGCTGCCTTTCCCAATGCTACGAGTGCAGGTATTAAGAATAGTCCGAGAAAAACCGAAGAAATCCGTCGAGCTGTGTTTTACTGAAACGAAGTCAAACTGGCGTTTTCGATTTTTTCTGTTTAATAATCTGTCTTTTAGTTAATTTCAAAATATCTTTGCCGTTTTCTTGTGGATCAATACTTAATGATATGGAATTCTTCTTAACAAATGCACGTTCTAATTTTTCATTTTGTCCAGCCGTTAAACTAGTTAGATATGTGTGATGCATCATTGCTCTTTATTATACATAAATTAAGCATCTACTGCATCAAATGTAAAACGAAAACTTTAACAGGTAATGTCCAGTATGTCAAATCAAAAAATAATAGAATAATGATGATAGGTAAATGCAGAACGTGTGAAACAATGAAGCAGAAATTTGTGAAGCAAAAAGGTGAATTTGGTGGGGATACAGTAAGTTGAATTCAAGAAAGGTTCAGCCCACCTGAAATGCACATACCTGATAACCAGACGAGTCGGGGCATAGCTATGTGGGAGGGATGGGGGAGGGTCCCCCCACAAAGCAAAACGGAGATGGCAAGATTCGAAGCGACTTTGTAAAATCCAGGTGAGTTGTGAAAATTTGGATTTTTTTTTTTTGCAAAACTAAAAGGAGTTAGCAAAGTCTATACAACTTGGCAAAATCTGGGTAATTGTGAAAATCGAGGCAACTTGGCAAAATCTAGAGCGGTTGGCAAAATTCGAAGCAACTTAGTAAAATACAGGTGAGTTAGCAAAATCTTGGAGAGTTGGCAAAATCAGGATAACTTGGGAAAACCGGGACAACTCTGCAAAATCTTGGAGATTTCGCAAAATTATGATTGACTTTGCAAAATTCAGGTGAAATATAAAAATTTGGATTTTTTTTTATAAAATTATGGCAAAATCGAGGCAACTTGGCAAAATTCGAAACTACTTGGTACAATAGAGGTGAGTTGTTAAAATTGGGATTGGTTTTGTGACATTAAGGAGAGTTGGCAAAATCAAGAACATTTGGCGAAATATTAGGGAGTTGGCAAAATTCTGATGAGATATAAAAAAATGGGATTTTTTCTCTAAAATTATTGCAAGTTGGCAAAATCTAGAGGAATTGGTAAAATTCGAAACCACTTGGTAAAATACATGCGAGTTGTGAAAATTGAGCTGATTTATGTTTAATTAAGAAGAATTTGCAAAATCGAGAAAACTTGGCGAAATCTTGTGGAGTTGTCAAATTTCGAAGCCACTTAGTAAAATACATCTGAGTTCTGAATTAAAAAAATTAAAAAATACCTATCTTCCTATATGGCCCTAAAAAGTAGAAAATCAGCCTAAAGCATATCGATGCTGCAATCAGTCACTGAGTTCGTATTCACTTGAAAGGAAAATAGGGCGCCCGCAACCTTGTGGAGCAGGTCAATCGGCTCCTGTCTTCAAGTGAATGAGAATTCAGTGACTGATTGCGCCATTGAAACATCGCTAAAAATATCTACTTTCAAAAACTTTCATTTGATAATCATCAACATCGACCACATTTTTTTCTCCGTTTTGGAGTCATGTTTGAGTCAGCCCTGACGTTGCAGACGTCACAAGCTTTAATTTCAGATATGACTCGTTAAAGTTGAATCCCGCGAATCTTCGTCGTACGAGTTCGTACAGCCGAGTTTCCGAACAAAGCTTTCAGTCCTTTGCCGGGGGAACGTTTTTCGGCCACACTTGGGCATCGTGTGATTCTCCTACTGGTCCATTGTGGTCAACGTTGCTACACGTTAGCACTCGCCTCTCCTTCCCGATCCTTCTCTTTCCGTGAGGGTTGGTCCACAGCGGTTGTTGTTTTCAGCACCTAGGGTCCCTGTGGGCAACCTTCATCCTTGGCACGAATTACGGAGCAAAGATGGAAGAGACGACACTGGAAAGACGACAACAACATGGCGGATGTGACTCAGCCCTGATAGATGTCGGGTACACATTTTCAAGGACTATGGGCCTGACCCTATACAGGGTGAATCTGAAAAAGTGGGCAAAACTTTACGGGGTGATAGAACGCAGCTATACGAGCAATATTCGTCATAGAATGTATGGGCGGAACGCAAACGGCGAGCCGCTAGGTGGTGTTGGAAATGATATAAAAGGGTCGGTCCTCGCACCCAACGGCATTTCTACCGTGGATTGCCGAGAGGATGGCTGGTTATACTAACCATGAAATGGCGGATATGCACTCTTTTGAGCAATTTCTTTGAGCATGTACCTCAATTACATTCCTGTTAATAAAATGTTTTCTGAAGTATCTCCTCTCCTTCTTGTGTTCATTCTTTAAATGTGACAGTGGAAAACTACCTTTTAACTTCTCACCGCTTGCGTTCCGACCATACATTCTATGACGAATATTGCTCGTATAGCTGCGTTCTACCACCCCGTAAAGTTTTGCCCACTTTTTCAGATTCACCCTGTATATCCTATTTAGTGTTTTTGATGGGTTGGTTATCCAGATGTAGTGTGTCTGGTTCTGCGTGGAGGGCAAGTATCATGAGGCATGGTCACCCCCCAGACACAGTCTAAGAGCTTTATTTTCTAATTCGATTATTTCTAATTCGATATTTTAAATTCGATTAAATCTGTCATCGTAAAGTTCCATAGTCAGTTCTGAATCTGATCATCATTTTCTGTACGTTTAAGAGTGGTTTAGCAGAGATTCCAGTCTATTTTCCTCCAAGAACTGTAACAACGTTGAAGAAGAACGTCAGTGCCGATTTTAGATGCTTAATGTGGGGGTGTCAGGCAAGTTTGGAATCATTCAAGACTCTCTAGAATTTATGCTCCTTAACTTGAGTCAGTTGTACATAGATCATTTATGTTGAGATGCACATGGAATACTTTCTTTTTTCCATAGTAGGAAAGGAAAACTGTTTCGTTTGGGATGGTTTTTAACTTCCATTTCTCAAAATGTAGAAAAATACTATCGACGGATTTTTTGAGTCGTAGCTGACTTTGGTACGATGTGCTACAAATGACCAGATAACGATATCGTCAGCATATGAAGCAAAGTGCACTTCCTCCAGTGTTTCAGAAAAGTCATTGAAAAAAAAAGATTCAACAGGGGGCTGAAAACTCCACTTTGGGGGATATCCCTCTGAAGGAATCCGGAGCCTGAAAGAGTGTTATTAAGTTTGAATTTTATTTTCCTATTGGTTAAGTAGTTTGAAAATATTGAAAAGTTCTACCAATAATTTTTAAGTGAAAGATTTTATCCTGATGTTATCAAATGCTACTATATATTGCATTTTTCTGTATATTGAATATTGTCTGTGATTAAGTCCAAATGGGAATCTGATGTACAATGACCTCTCCTGAATCCTGCACATCTGTCGTGAAGAAGATAATTGGTTTCAATGAACTCCATTTATCTTTCATACAGCATGATTTCTACAAATCTTTGAGATATATATGAGGCTAGAGTAAGTGGTCCAGATGAATTGATGTCTGCAGATTTCTCTGTAGGCTTCGGAATAGGGATAAGAAATGGCGTCTTTCGTTCATCAGGGAAAACACAAAGCGTCCAAATTTGATTTAATAGACTTACATGGCCTCCCTTACAATACATATTTCTCTTACTGCAGTTACGTTTTCGTATATAACAATAATTTTAACAGCAGAAAAGTGTAGATTCTTCAACATTGACGTCATTTCAACCTCTATAAGACAAAAGATACGAACATTAATTATAGGATAAAAATAACCTACCTTTGAATTCATTTAAGAAGCACACCACCAAATCATATGCAGAACGATTACAATGTTCTCCTTTCGCATTGCAGATTTTCCTCCAAAAATGCACTTCAGCATTCACTAAACAAGGCCTAAAGTCGAACATTAGGAAACAATCCGTAATTATTATTCACATTTCAACAGACGAATTCATCTGTTGCTTGTCGCAAACGTTAGTTAATTAATCTTTAAATTATTCAAAGGATCATTTAAAGAAAAAAGCACCTTCTGCGAATTAAGCAATTTCCTGAGGCAACCAAGTGGATGAGACTGGCCTTACCAGGCTGCTTTTGCCAAGGCAATGCTTTTCAGTCAGACAGCATTTAAATGCAGAATTATTTATGTCCTCATCAGTGACAACAGTTAGAAAAAAGGTAGATCGATAGCTAATTATCTAGTTAAGATGTAAATGCCATCTATCGATTAATGGATGTAAGAAGTGACGTCTCATCCTGATTGTATTCGCTGATGCAAAACTCCATGTTTTTGTCGTCTGCTGAAACTTTCATCGACCATTAAATCAATGATCGTTCTCTTTCTCGAATAGGTGGGAAACTAACAGCTGAAATGCATCACACGGGGTTCTTTGCTGCTCAATGAAACACATAGTTATGTTCATTTGACACTGTGCCAGTTGAAAAAAAAAGCAAGCATTTTATTTTTGCATTATCTTTTCTATATATCTCTAACATAATTTAGAAAATTTGTATGTCTGTCATCATCATCATCATCATCATCATCATCATCATCATCATCATCATCATCATCATCATCATCATCATCATCATCAAGCAGCCATGGGCTACGGAGGTCCAACTAGACCACGCAGTTTAATTCTCCAAGCATATCTGTCCTGAGCTACATCTGCTGCATCCGGCCACTGCACACCAATTCTAACAAGGTCCTGTTTGACATTGTCTGCCCACCGCATCCTAGGTCTCCCAATCCTTCTGAGGCCTCTAGGCACACTGTTCATAACTCTATTCGCCAATCTATAATTATCCATACGGGCAACATGGCCAAACCAGCGGAGTCTCTCTCTGCACAATATGCTGCTTAAAGGAGGTTGCAGACTCCTTTGCCTAACCTCATCATTAGTTACAAAGTTAAACCACCTAATACCCAAGATACTGCGTAAGCATCTAGAATCAAAAGCATCTAGTTTCCTGTCATCTTGTTTACATAGCGTCCAAGTTTCACTACCATAACCAACCCTAGAAAGAACCAAACTATTATGCAGTCTAATTTTAGTCTTTAGGTGTATACGCCTATTTCTCCACAATCTCCATAGATTCTTAAAAGTCCCGGCAGCAATCCCTATTCGTCTGTTAATCTCATGCCGCACATCACCAGTATCAGTTACATAGCTCCCAAGGTAATTAAACTGTGACACCTGCTCAAGACTGCAACCATTCAGATTAACTGAATCACAAACTGCCTGACCAATTTTCATCACTTTAGTTTTCTCTCTGTTTATAACCAAACCTACTCTACTACCAGTCTCATCAACAGCTTGAATGAAAGAGTTCATCTCATCGACATCATTTGCCAAAAGGGCTGAATCATCATCATAATCTAAATCATAAGTTTTCATATCTCCAGCCCATTTAAGGCCAAAATCTTTCCCTTGAAGTGAATTTCGCATAACATAATCAACAACCAAACTAAAGAGAAAAGGAGACAAAATGCACTTTTGTCGAACACCAGAAGTAATGCTAAACCAATTGCTACAAGACTTACCAACTCTCACACATGACTCAGTGTTATTATAGAGAGCTTTCATTATGTTAACTAACTTGTCTGGTATACCATATGATTTCACAATCAACCACAAATTATGACGATCAACAGAGTCGAAAGCCTTTTGAAATCAACAAAGCTAGAAACCAAAGGTTTCTGAAACTCTAAACATTTCTCAAGAATCTGCCTAAGTGAAAATATCTGATCTACACATCCCCTACCACTTCTGAATCCACATTGCTCATCACGCAATTGCCTGTCAACCAGATTCTTAATTCTATTAAGCACAATCATGGAAAGAACTTTACCTGGAACAGAGAGTAGGCTGATACCCCTATAGTTATCACAAGAACTGCGATCACCTTTTTTGAAAATAGGGATAATAATAGCTCTGTTAAAATCTTTAGGAACCATGCCTTTATCATAAAAGTTATTCAAAATTTCAGTCATCCAAGTGGTAACCGAAACATTCCCAGCTCTGAGCATTTCTGTAGTAATTTCATCTACCCCTGGGGATTTATGAAGTTTAAGTTTAGAGATAGCCAAAATAACTTCAGATTGTGTTATAGGGCCAACATTAAAGCTGCCAATGCATCTATCAACATTACAAACAATGGGAGTAGAACTAACCACATTGTTTAGAACATCACTGAAATGCTCAGCCCACCTAGCCATGACAGAATCCTCACCTTCTATAACCTTACCTTGTTTATCCTTCAATCCTTGTATGCCTGTCCGTTTTCTACCACATAAAACGTTAACTATCTGGTACAGCTCTCTGCTGTTGTGCTGCCTAACTGCTTCCTCAGCTTTGTCAGCCAAACCATCAAGCCAATTAAGCTCTCTGTAATCCTTTCTATTAGGACTAGTAGGGTACTGATTAAGGACATTCCTGCAGTTCCTTCTTTCTGAAATAAGCTCAAGTGCCTTATCACTTAAATAGTTCTGCCTCCTCTGCTCCTTTTTTCCTAAAAGAGTACTGTTAGTTTCGAAAAAAGCCTGTTTAAAATGGCCCCATTCTTCCTCAACTTCAGTGTTAAGCAAACCATGACTGTCATAATGGCTAAGTAACCTATCATGGTAAGCTTTAGCTATAACTGGGTCTTTCAGAGCTTCAGTATTAAAGATAAATTTTTTAACCCTAGCGCAACACTTTTTAAGTTTAAGTTGCAAGACGCTTTTAACAAGGTAATGGTCAGATCCAATTTCAGCTCCCCTCTATGCCCTGGTATTTCTAACAGAACTAGCCCATTTGCTGTTAATTAATATATAATGAATCATATTCCTATGCAGCCCATCAGGTGAAACCCATGTGTATTTATGTATGTCGCGGTGTTTGTAATATGTGTTAGTTATTCTGAAACCATTGAGTTTACTTACCTGTAGGAGATGTTGCCCATTGCCATTGCAGCTACCAATACCAAAAGGGCCTATCACCCCTCCCCAAAGATCAGAGTCAGTACTAATTTTGGCATTGAAGTCACCTAGAACAAGGGTAATATCTCCTTTCTTGACAGAATTCAAAATATCCTGAAGTTGTTCGTAAAACCTATCCTTCTCATCCTCATCAGCATCCTCAGTGGGGGCATAACAGCAGATAACATTCAAGTCTTTAATGCTTGTCTGATATTTTGCTGTAAGAAACCTTTCATTAATGCACTCGTATCCTAGAAGAGCATCACTTGCGTGTCTGCTGAGAAGCAGACCGATGCCTTGATGTTTATTATCGTTCCTCCCTGAAAAGAGAAATTTAAAGTTATTTTTAAGTATCTCACCTTTACCTGTCCATCTGGTCTCTTGCAAGCCTAGAATATCTAGGTTATCTAGGTTATAGCGCTGGAATTCCTGCATGAGGACATCAAGAGAATAATCTCTATGTAATGTCCTCACGTTCCACGTTCCTGCAGAGAGAAAATGATTAGTAGGATTTTTAAAGAAATTAGGTTTATTGAGATTGGTAGGGCCAACAATATCAAACAGCCCCCTAATCGCAGGCATGGGGCAAAGACCTGTTCCTCCTCTGCTAAAAGCTGAAGTCACCAATGCTGGTAGGAACTTCAGGCACCACCTTTTCAAGTGGACTTTTTCAAGAGCCACATGGCCTGCCTGAGACACATTACTCCAGTTTAAGCTTGACGATGCCCAACTAGCTAAGTAAGGTTCAGGTACCTGCGATGGCCTCTGATTAGGATTATCCACCAGCTGATATAAGGTATCCCATGCCTCTGTTCACTTAGAGCTGGCAACCCAGAAGCAAACAGAAAACACAGCGGCAGACTCTCCCTCAACAGAGGCCCACCAGTGCAGCAAGTCCAGGATCCATAATCAAGCTCAAATCCATAAACAAATCCAGTCTAATAGGTATAAATTGTGTGCACCAGGACCCTGTGAAGTTGACCACTCCTCAGCAGGGTTGTAAAAAAAGAAAAAAGTGGCCATAGATGACCAGATCAGTAGGCTATACTGAACTAGCAGCCCTCCCCTTCCGTTCCCTTCCAAAAGAGAATATCTCTTTTGAAAGGTACTAACGGCCTCCACCACGAGAAGGCGGGGTCGGACATTAGGTGCTAGACCTGGCCGGTTCTGTGCATCATCACTAGGGATTGGTGCACAGCTCTCCTTCCAGTTTACGCCTAGCTACTCCTGAATGGCAAAAACCTAGATTGGGTTTGGGTGGTTTTACCTCTGAGTGGCAATTTGTTTTGCACACCATGGGCTAAATGGCCAAGTTACAATGGTTCAGAGGAGACTGGTGGAGTGAACCCACTGGTCAGCTGTTAGGAGACAGATGGCATCCTCTCTTCAAAGCCATCCAGTTCGTTCCTTATAGTGCACAGGGTATGGCTCTCCCACACACGGAGCGACAGATTTCCGTCCCACACGCAACAGACGGCAACCCTTCCAAGCCCATCAGTGTGCCCTACTTGCCGAGGAAGTTTTGCGGACATCAATCTCAGTGTTGGCCCAGGAGAAGAAACTAGGAAAACCAAATTCAGTATACTGTTTCTTCTTAATCTGCCAAACTCCTTTCCTATCAAAATAGGGGAGCTCATAATAAATAGTAAGAGTGAAAGCTATCGGCAAATTGGGTGTAGCTTCCTTTAGTAACTTAGAACAAGATAAAGATTCAGCTTCTGAACTTGTCTCCCAAAAAGAAAACAAGGAGCAAGAAAAGAGGAAAAATTCCTACACTCTGATAACCAGGATTCCTTCCCCTTTCCAAAAAAAGTAAAAAATCTTCCTAAACATTAAAAAAACGTAATCACTGCAGTGTAAATCAGGAAATTTGGTGAGTAGTTTCCTTTTTTTGGTAATTTAAAGCAACACAGATTATATTCTATCCAACCTTTCTCACTCTAAAAGAATGAAAAAGGTTGGAGAAAAAAACTGCTTATAAACATTTTTGTCTCCCCTCCCCCACAATAAATAGGAAAGATAATGTACAGATGGTTGTCGACCGTAATGAGTAATACATCCAAAGAACGTTCATAGCACGAGGAATCATAGATTTCTTCCAATTCCATCCATTCCGTTATCTTACCCTCAAGAACAGGCGTGTCCAACCCGTGGCCCTGGACAGCTGGTAAATGCGGCCCACAAAATCATAAAGTTTACGTGTTTACGACATAAGCTTTCAACGTGATTTTCAGTACGTTTTTTCGTGATTCAATGGCGCAGTGCTAACGTCGCCAGCGCCTACCCGACACGGTCAGTCGAATCGAATCCGAAGACGTGACATGCGCTTGTGGTGACTTGGCAAATAAAAGACCTTTTTGGTATTAATACAGATATACAGGTAAGTTTCCTCCTTTGATTACTAAACTTTCCTTTGTTTTTTTGCCTACCTAATAATTTTCATAGCGTTATAGCAAACAATTTATGATAGGCTTATTGTGTTATTTCTTGAAATAATTTGAGAAGAAAAATATTTCCTCAGCAGCTGTGGTATACGAAATACAAAAGTATATCAAATGGCATCTTGCTCATTATATTGTTTATAATTACAACATCGTTAATACTAGAAAAATATGTGGTTGCTTATTTATCAATTTTTTAATCCAGCATGGCTTCAACGTCGTCTCAAAAGAAAACAGAACCTAAAAAAAGAAAAAAATCGTGGATGCAGGGTTGGGTTGTTTTACCTCGGCACTTTTTTGCACACCACGGGCTAAATGGCCAGGTTACATGGACCCCGAAGGCTCAGAGAAGGTTGGGGGAGGGGACATACTGGAACAGCTGTTGGGAGACAGATGGTAGCCTCCCATCAAGACCATCCAGTGTGTTCTTTAACGTGCACAGGGTATGACTCTCCCGCACACGGGGCCACGGTTTAACGTCCCATACGACGGACGGCGGTTTTTCCAAGCCCATCGGTGTCCCCTACTAAATGTGGGTAGGGTGGGGAGTTTGCGGAGATAAATCTCAATGCTGACCCAGCTGGGACTCGAACCTGGGAACTGCAGATTACGAGCCTGAAGCGCTGCCGACTGAGCCACCCCCGTCCCCGTCCCCGTGGATGAAGGAAGAGTGTTCAATGAAAAATGGACAGATGAGTACTTTTTTGTCGAGACAAATTTTAAGGCACTATGCCTAATTTGTAGGGAAATTGTGTCAGTTTTCAAAGACTACAATTTGAAAAGGCATTATATGCAAAAACATGCTGTCAAATTCGATACGTATCATGGAATGTGTCGTAAAGACAAAATAGCAGAAATGAAAAAGTCTGTTATGTCTACAAATTTTTTTAAAAAGTTACAATTCAAACGGACTCTATTACAAAAGCTAGTTATGTGGTAGCAAATCTGATTGCAAAAAAATCAAAACCATTTATTGATGGTGAGTTTATTAAGCAATGCATGGAAAGCGTGGCAGGTATAATTTGTCCCGATTAAAAGACGGATTTTTCTAAAATCGGTTTGCCCCACCAGATTATACGCATTTTTGGTCACGCTTTATAAATGTCATCGATTTTTGGCAGCACGTACATTTGTGAGCAACTATATTCAATTTTTCGACTATTTTTAACTAATAATAAAAGTAGGACAAAAATTTCTGATGAGCAACTTGAGAACTCACTGAGAATTGCGACCACTTCCATCGAACCACATATTGATTAATTAGTTTCAAAAAAACAGAGTCAAATATCCCACTAGTTTTATGTTGACCTTTTTTTAATTTTATAATAAAAAACATAAGAAAATAAATTAAGTTTTATTATTCATATACATTACGTATATTACAAATTTCATGGCAACACAATGTACGCACTAATGACAAAAGTATTAGTGACACAAGCAAATATCTCAATTAAAAACTTTTCTGAATATTTTATGTGCGGCCCAAAACAATACATCTTTAGTCAATGTGGCCCAGGGAAGTCAAAAGGTTGGACACCCATGCTGAAGAAGAAAGGTGCGATGGGAATGCCATCGGTCGTCAAAAGTTGTATGTCAAATTAGAAATTTGTAACGATATGCTAGCTATTATAAATTCCGAAGGGTTTATTGAAGATCCCGAGTATTGCCAAGGTTTATCTGCTAGTTTACTCTATTTTCATTTCCGATACCTTATAATTGTTTTAACATAGGTTTATTTAAATACAGTGCATGGCCAAATTGCTATGAACACATTTAATATTTCGTCTTATGCATCAAGGTACAGTTCCTAAATTGAAATCTTTCAGTTTTCATCATAATTGTCGTTCAATTAGAGTATTGCCAGTGGTGATCTTTCTCTCCACTGATGAATTATAGCAGCGCTCTTTCGAACGCCTTGGCATGTCTCATGCTACTTCTCTCACGATGCAGTGTTCAAATAATTTAACCAGACAGTTTAGCTTAATACTGATTTGCATTTGCGGCAATAATTTTATTTTCTTTGTTGCCGTGTTTGTATACCTAAAGTTTAGCTTTTTCTTCATTTAAGATATATCAAAGATTACAATCCGCAAACAACCCTAAGTTATCGAAATAGAACTTTTCGGTTGTCGAAACGTCCATCTTGAGCAACAACTGCAGAATTTGGCAGAGAAGCCCAATTCTGATCAGAATTTCTTTCATTTTATCTACTAACCATATTCTGGGTTCAGTTCATTTTGTTGGGTTGAGCGGCACTTTTTGCACACAATAGAAGAAATCGGAGGACGTTGGGAGATATGGTAATATGATGATTGACAAGACCCAGATGCCCCGCAAAAATACATTACATCCATCGGGACACTATCCGCCATCGCGGCTGAACAGTACTATAGAAGTAAAACCTAACTATAATCTTCGTCGTGGGTCGCCACAACAAACGATATTGAGAATCCAAGTTGACTCAGCACCCTTCACACGTAGGTTGGGACAGGTGATCCACTGAAAAGATATTAGTGGATGCAAGGAGTCCTGTCAAAGCCATCCAGATTTCTTTAACATGGGCAGGAGCCTGCCAGTATACCGCCCACAACGTCTCCCTATTCAGTTGCCACCAGTATACTGCCCACAGCGTCTCCTTATTCAGCTGCTGCCAGTATACCGCCCACAGCGTCTCCCTACTCAGTTGCCGCTACTATACCGCGCACAGCGCGTCTCTACTCAGCTGCCGCCATATGACACCCACAACAACTACCTATTCAGTTCCCACCAGTATACTACCCACAGCATCTCCCTATTCAGTTCCCACCAGCATACTGCCCACACCATCACCCTATTCAGTTCCCACCAACATACTGCCCACAGCATCTCCCTATTCAGTTCCCACCACTATACTGCACACAGCATCTCCCTATTCACCTGCCGCCAGTATACCGCCCACAGCGCCTCTCTATTCGGCTGCCACCAGTATACTGCCCACAGCCTCTCCCTCTTCAGCTGCCACCAGTATACCACCCACAGTGTCTCCCAATTCAGATGCTGCCAGTATACCGCCCACAGCATCTCCCTATTCAGCTGCCACCAGTATACTACCCACATCGTCTCCATATTCAGCTGCCACCAGTATACCACCCACAGCGTCTCCCTATTTAGCTGCCACCAGTATACCACCCACAGCGTCTCCCTATTCAGCTGCCCCCAGTATACCACCCATAGCATCTCCGTATTCAGCTGCCGCCAGTATATTGCCCACAGCGTCTCCCTATTCAGCTGCCACCAGTATACTGCCCACAGCGTTTCCCAATTCAGCTGCCGCCAGTATACCGCCAGAGCATCTCCCTATTCAGCTGCCGCCAGTATACTGTACAGAGCGTCTCCCTATTCAGCTCCCAGCAATATACCACCCACAGCATCTCCCTATTCAGCTGCCGCCAGTATACCACCCACAGCGTCTCCCTATTCAGCTGCCCCAGTATACCGCCCACAGCGTCTCCCTATTCAGCTGCCACCAGTATACTGCCCACAGCGTCTCCCAATTCAGTTGCCGCCAGTATACCACCTACAATGTCTCCCTATTCAGCTGCCGCCAGTATACCGCCCACAGCGTCTCCCTATTCAGCTGCGCCCAGTATACCACACACAGGTCTCCCTATTCAGCGTCTACATATCACAGCGTCTCCCTATTCAGTTCCACCAGTATAATGCCCACAGCGTCTACCTATTAAGCTGCTACCAGTATACCGCCCACAGCGCCTCTCTATTCAGCTGCCATTAGTACACCGCTAACAGCGTCTCCCTATTCAGCTGCTGCCAGTGTACAACCCACAGTGTCTCCCTATTCAGCTGCCGCCAGTATACCACCCACAACACCTCACTATTCAGTTCCCACCAGTATAATGCCCACAGCGTTTCCCTATTAAGCTGTCGCCAGTATACCACCCACAGCGCATCTCAATTCAGCTGCCACCAGTATACCGCCCGCAGCGTTTCCCTATTCAGTTGCAGCCAGCATACTGCCCACAGCGTCTCCCTATTCAGCTGCAGCCATATTACTGCCCACAGTGTCTCCCTATTCAGAAGCCGCCAGTATACCACTCACAGCGTCTCCCTATTCAGCTACCACCAGTATAATGCCCACAGCATCTCCCTATTCAGTTCCCACCAGTATAATGCCAACAGCGTCTCCCTATTCAGCTGCCGCCAGTAAACTGCCCACAGCGCCTCTCTATTCAGCTGCCGCCAGTAAACCGCCCACAGCATCTCCCTATTCAGCTGCCATCAGTATACCACCCACAGTGTCTCCCAATTCAGCTGCTGCCAGTATACCGCCCAGAGTGTTTCCCTATTCAGCTGCCACCAGTATACTGCCCACATCAACTCCATATTCAGTTGCGGCCAGTATACCACCCACAGCGTCTCCCTATTCAGCTGCCAGCAGCATACTGCCCACAGAGTCTCCCTATTCAGCTGCCGCCAGTATACCGCCCACAGCATTTCCCTATTCAGCTGCCACCAGTATACTACCCACAGTGTCACCCAATTCAGCTGCCGCAAGTATATTGCCCACAGCGTCTCCCTATTCAGCTGCAGGCAATATACCACCCACAGAGTCTCCCTATTCAGCTGCCCCCAGTATACCGCCCACAGCATCTCCCTATTCAGCTGCTGCCAGTACAACACCCACAGCATCTTCCTATTCAGCTGCCCCCAGTATACTGCCAATACCATCTCCGTATTCAGCTGCCGCCAGTATACTGCCAACAGTATACTGCCCACAGTGTTTCCCTATTCAGCTGCGCCAATATACCACTCACAGCGTCTCCCTATTCAGCTGCTGCCAGTACACCACCCACAGCAACTTCCTATTCAGCTGCACCCAGTATACCGCCCATACCATCTCCCTATTCAGCTGCCAACAGTATACTGCCCACAGCGTCTCCCTATTCAGCTGCCAACATTATACCGCCCACAGCGTCTCCCTATTCAGCTGCCACCAGTATACTGCCCACAGTATCTCCCAATTCAGCTGCCGCCAGTATACCGCCACAGCGTCTCCCTATTCAACTGCTGCCAGTATACCGCACACAGCGTCTCCCTATTCAGCTGCCCCCAGTATACCACACACAGCGTCTACCTATTCAGCTGCCACCAGTATACTGTCCACAGTATCTCCCTATTCAGCGTCTCCCTATCACAGCGTCTCCCTATTCAGTTCCCACCAGTATAATGCCCACAGCGTCTCCCTATTAAGCTGCCGCCAGTATACCACCCACAGTGCCTCTCTATTCAGATGCCACTAGTATACCGCCCACAGCGTCTCCCTATTCAGCTGCCATCAGTATACCACCTACAGCATCTCCCTATTCAGCTGTCACCAGTATAATGCCCACAGAGTCTCCCTATTCAGATGCCACCAGTGTACCACCCACAGCGTCTACCAATTCAGCTGCCGCCAGTATAGCGCCCACAGCACCTCACTATTCAGTTCCCACCAGTATAATGCCCACAGCATCTCCCTATTAAGCTGCTGCCAGTATACCACCCACAACGCCTCTCTATTCAGCTGCCACCAGTATACTGCCCACAGCGTCTCCCTATTCAGCTGCAGCCAGTGTACTGCCCAGAGAGTCTCCCTATTCAGCTGCCGTCATATTACTGCCCAGAGTTTCTCCCTATTCAGCTACCACCAGTATACCGCCCACAGCATCTCCCTATTCAGTTCCCACCAGTACAATGCCAACAGCGTCTCCCTATTCAGCTACCACCAGTATACCGCCCACAGCGCCTCTCTATTCAGCTGCCACCAGTATACCGCCCACAGCGTCTCCATATTCAGCTGCCACCAGTATACCGCCCACAGCGACTCTCTGTTCAGCTGTCACCAGTATAATGCACACAGCGCCTCTCTATTCAGCTGCTACCAGTATACCGCCCACAGCGCCTCTCTATTCAGCTGCCATTAGTACACCGCTAACAGCGTCTCCCTACTCAGCTGCTGCCAGTATACTGCCCACAGCGTCTCCCTATTCAGCTGCCACCAGTATACCACCCACAGCATCTCCCTATTCAGCTGCCCCCAGTATACCACCCATAGCATCTCAGTATTCAGCTGCCGCCAGTATACCGCCCACATCGTCTCCCTATTCAGCAGCCACCAGTATACTGTCCACAGCGTCTCTCAATTCAGCTGCTGACAGTATACCACCCACAGTGCCTCTCTATTCAGATGCCACTAGTATACCGCCCACAGCGTCTCCCTATTCAGCTGCCATCAGTATACCACCTACAGCATCTCCCTATTCAGCTGTCACCAGTATAATGCCCACAGAGTCTCCCTATTCAGATGCCACCAGTGTACCACCCACAGCGTCTACCAATTCAGCTGCCGCCAGTATAGCGCCCACAGCACCTCACTATTCAGTTCCCACCAGTATAATGCCCACAGCATCTCCCTATTAAGCTGCCGCCAGTATACCACCCACAACGCCTCTCTATTCAGCTGCCACCAGTATACTGCCCACAGCGTCTCCCTATTCAGCTGCAGCCAGTGTACTGCCCAGAGAGTCTCCCTATTCAGCTGCCGTCATATTACTGCCCAGAGTTTCTCCCTATTCAGCTACCACCAGTATACCGCCCACAGCATCTCCCTATTCAGTTCCCACCAGTACAATGCCAACAGCGTCTCCCTATTCAGCTACCACCAGTATACCGCCCACAGCGCCTCTCTATTCAGCTGCCACCAGTATACCGCCCACAGCGTCTCCATATTCAGCTGCCACCAGTATACCGCCCACAGCGACTCTCTGTTCAGCTGTCACCAGTATAATGCACACAGCGCCTCTCTATTCAGCTGCTACCAGTATACCGCCCACAGCGCCTCTCTATTCAGCTGCCATTAGTACACCGCTAACAGCGTCTCCCTACTCAGCTGCTGCCAGTATACTGCCCACAGCGTCTCCCTATTCAGCTGCCGCCAGTATACCACCCACAGCATCTCCCTATTCAGCTGCCCCCAGTATACCGCCCATAGCATCTCAGTATTCAGCTGCCGCCAGTATACCGCCCACATCGTCTCCCTATTCAGCAGCCACCAGTATACTTTCCACAGCGTCTCCCAATTCAGCTGCTGACAGTATACTGCCCACAGTGTCTCCCTATTCAGCTGCCGCCAGTGTACCACCCGCAGCGTCTCCCTATTCAGCTGCCACCATTATACCGCCCACAGCATCTCCCTATTCAGCTGCCACCAGTATACTGCCCACAGCATCTCCCAATTCAGCTGCCGCCAGTATACCGCCACAGCGTCTCCCTATTCAGCTGCTGCCAGTATACCGCCCACAGTGTCTCCCTATTCAGCTGCCCCCAGTATACCACACACAGCGTCTCCCTATTCAGCTGCCACCAGTATACTGCCCACAGCATCTCCCTATCACAGCGTCTCCCTATTCAGTTCCCACCAGTATAATACCCACAGCGTCTCCCTATTAAGCTGTAGCCAGTATACCGCCCACAGTGCCTCTCTATTCAGCTGCCACTAGTATACCACCCACAGCGTCTCCCTATTCAGCTGCCACCAGTATACCACACACAGCGTCTACCTATTCAGCTGCCACCAGTATACTGCCCACAGCATCTCCCTATTCAGCGTCTCCCTATCACAGCGTCTCCCTATTCAGTTCCCACCAGTATAATGCCCACAGCGTCTCCCTATTAAGCTGCCGCCAGTATACCACCCACAGTGCCTCTCTATTCAGATGCCACTAGTATACCGCCCACAGCGTCTCCCTATTCAGCTGCCGTCAGTATACCACCCACAGCATCTCCCTATTCAGCTGTCACCAGTATACTGCCCACAGAGTCTCCCTATTCAGATGCCACCAGTGTACCACCCATAGCGTCTACCAATTCAGCTGCCGCCAGTATAGCGCCCACAGCACCTCACTATTCAGTTCCCACCAGTATAATGCCCACAGCATCTCCCTATTAAGCTGCCGCCAGTATACCACCCACAACGCCTCTCTATTCAGCTGCCACCAGTATACTGCCCACAGCGTCTCCCTATTCAGCTGCTGCCAGTGTACTGCCCAGAGAGTCTCCCTATTCAGCTGCTGTCATATTACTGCCCAGAGTTTCTCCCTATTCAGGTACCACCAGTATACCGCCACAGCATCTCCCTATTCAGTTCCCACCAATACAATGCCAACAGCGTCTCCCTATTCAGCTACCACCAGTATACCGCCCACAGCGCCTCTCTATTCAGCTGCCTCCAGTATACCGCCCACAGCGTCTCCATATTCAGCTGCCGCCAGTATACCGCCCACAGTGACTCTCTATTCAGCTGTCACCAGTATAACGCCCACAGCGCCTCTCTATTCAGCTGCCACCAGTATACTACCCAGAGCGTCAACCAATTCAGCTGCCGCCAGTATACCGCGACAGCGTCTCCCTATTCAGCTGCCGCCAGTATACCACGACAGCGTCTCCCTATTCAGCTGCCGCCAGTATACTGCCCACAGCGTCTCACTATTCAGCTGCCAGCAATATACTGCCCACAGAATCTCCCTATTCAGCTACCCCCAGTATACCACCCACAGCGTCTCCCTGTTCAGCTGCCGCCAGTATACCATCCACAGCATCTCCCTATTCAGCTGCCCCCAGTATACCGCCCATAGCATCTCAGTATTCAGCTGCCGCCAGTATACCGCCCACATCATCTCCCTATTCAGCAGCCACCAGTATACTGCCCACAGCGTCTCCCAATTCAGCTGCTGACAGTATACTGCCCACAGTGTCTCCCTATTCAGCTGCCACCAGTGTACCACCCGCAGTGTCTCCCTATTCAGCTGCCACCATTATACCGCCCACAGCATCTCCCTATTCAGCTGCCACCAGTATACTGCCCACAGCATCTCCCAATTCAGCTGTCGCCAGTATACCGCCACAGTGTCTCCCTATTCAGCTGCTGCCAGTATACCGCCCACAGTGTCTCCCTATTCAGCTGCCCCCAGTATACCACACACAGCGTCTCCCTATTCAGCTGCCACCAGTATACTGCCCACAGCATCTCCCTATCACAGCGTCTCCCTATTCAGTTCCCACCAGTATAATACCAACAGCATCTCCCTATTAAGCTGTAGCCAGTATACCGCCCACAGTGCCTCTCTATTCAGCTGCCACTAGTATACTGCCCACAGCGTCTCCCTATTCAGCTGCCACCAGTATACCACCCACAGCATCTCCCTATTCAGCTGCCACCAGTATACTGCCCACAGCATCTCCCTATTCAGATGCCACCAGTGTACCACCCACAGCGTCTCCCTATTCAGCTGCCGCCAGTATACTGCCCACAGCACCTCACTATTCACTTCCCACCAGTATAATGCCCACAGCCTCTCCCTATTAAGCTGCCACCAGTATACCACCCACAGCGCCTCTCTATTCAGCTGCCACCAGTATACTGCCCACAGCGTCTCCCTATTCAGCTGCAGCCAGTGTACTGCCCAGAGCGTCTCCCCATTCAGCTGCCGCCATATTACTGCCCACAATGTCTCCCTATTCAGATGCCGCCAGTATACCACCCACAGCGTCTCCCTATTCAGCTACCACCAGTATACCTCCCGCAGCACCTCACTATTCAGTTCCCACCAGTATAATGACCACAGCATCTCCATATTAAGCTGCCACCAGTATACCACCCACAGCGCCTCTCTATTCAGCTGCCCCCAGTATACTGCCCACAGCTTCTCCCTATTCAGCTGCAGCCAGTGTACTGCCCAGAGCATCTCCCTATTCAACTGCCGCCATATTACTGCCCACAGTGTCTCCCTATTCAGCTGCCGCCAGTATACCCCCACAGCGCCTCTCTATTCAGCTGTCACCAGTATAACGCCCACAGCGCCTCTCTATTCAGCTGCCGCAAGTATAACTTCCCACAGTATGTCCCTATTAACCTGCCACCAGTATACCACCCACAGCGCCTCACTATTCAGCTACCATCAGTATACCGCCCACAGCATCTCCCTATTCAGCTGCCGCCAGTATACCGCCCACAGCGCCTCTCTATTCAGCTGTCACCAGTATAACGCCCACAGCGCCTCTCTATTCAGCTGCCGCCAGTATAACTTTCCACAGCATCTCCCTATTAAGCTGCCACCAGTATACCACCCACAGTGCCTCTCTATTCAGCTACGATCAGTATACCGCCCAGAGCGTCTCCCTATTCAGCTGCAGCCAGTATACTGCCCACAGCGTCTCCCTATACAGTTGCCGCCATATTACTGCCCACAGTGACTCCCTATTCAGATGCCGCCAGTATACCACCCACAGCACCTCTCTATTCAGCTGACGCCAGTATACTGCCCACAGCATCTCCCTATTCAGCTGCCGCCAGTATACCTCCCACAGTGTCTCCCTCTTCAGTTGCCGCCAGTATACTGCCCACAGCACCTCCCTATTCAGCTGCCAGCAATATACTGCCCACAGCGTCTCCCTATTCAGCTGCCCCCAGTATACTGCCCACAGCATCTCCCTATTCAGCTGCCGCCAGTATACCACCCACATAAACTCCCTATTCAGCTGCCACCAGTATACCACCCACAGCGTCTCTCTATTCAGCTGCCCCCAGCATACTGCCAACAGCATCTCCCAATTCAGCTGCCCCCAGTATACTGCCCACAGCATCTCCAAATTCAGCTGCTGCCAGTGTACCGCCACAACATCTCCCTATTCAGCTGCTGCTAATATACCGCCCACAACGTCTCCCTATTCAGCTGCCCCAGTATACCACACACAGCGTCTCCCTGCTGCCAGTATACCGCCCACAGCGTCTCCCTATTCAGCTGCCCCAGTATAGCACACACAGCGTCTCCCTATTCAGCTGCCACCAGTACACTGCCCACAGCCTCTCGCTCTTCAGCTGCCACCAGTATACCACCCACAGTGTCTCCCTATTCAGCTGCTGCCAATATACCGCCCACAGCATCTCCCTATTCAGCTGCCATCAGTATACTGCCCACAACATCTCCATATTCAGCTGGACCCAATATACCCCCCACAGCGTCTCCCTATTCAGCTGCCGCCAGTATACCGCCCACAGCACCTCCCTATTCAGCTTCCCCCAGTATACCACCCATAGCATCTCCGTATTCAGCTGTCACCAGTATACCGCCCATAGCGTCTCCCTATTCAGTTGCCGCCAATATAACACCACAGCATCTCCCTATTCAGCTGCCGCCAATATAACACCACAGCATCTCCCTATTCAGCTGCCGCCAGTATACTGCCCACAGCTTCTCCCTATTCAGCTGGCGTTAATATACCGCCCACAGCATCTCCCTATTCAGCTACCGCCAGTATTCCGCCTACTGCATCTCCCTATTCAGCTGCCACCAGTATACTGCCCACGGCATCCCCCTATTCATTTAGCACCAGTATAATGCCCACAGCATCTCGCTATTCAGCTGCCGCCAGTATACCGCCCACAGCGTCTCCCTATTCAGCTGCAACCAGTGTACCGCAAACACCGTCTCCCTATTCAGTTGCCGCCGGTATACCGCCCACAGTGTCTCCCTATTCAGCTGCCACCAGTATACTGCCCACAGCGTCTCCAAATTCAGCTGTCGCCAGTATACTGCCCACAGTGTCTCCCTATTCAGCTGCGGCCAGCATACCACACACAGCGTCTTCCTATTCAGCTGCCACCAGTATACTGTCCACAGCATCTCCCTATTCAGCGTCTCCCTATCACAGCATCTCCCTATTCAGTTCCCACCAGTATAATACCCACAGCGTCTCCCTATTAAGCTGCCGCCAGTATACCGCCCACAGCGCCTCTCTATTCAGCTGCCACTAAAATACCGCCCACAGCGTCTCCCTATTCAGCTGCCGCCAGTATACTGCCCACAGCGTCTCCCTATTCAGATGCCACCAGTGTACAACCCACAGCGTCTCCCTCTTCAGTTGCCGCCAGTATACTGCCCACAGCACCTCCCTATTCAGCTGCCAGCAATATACTGCCCACAGCGTCTCCCTATTCAGCTGCCCCCAGTATACTGCCCACAGCATCTCCCTATTCAGCTGCCGCCAGTATACCACCCACATAAACTCCCTATTCAGCTGCCACCAGTATACCACCCACAGCGTCTCTCTATTCAGCTGCCCCCAGCATACTGCCAACAGCATCTCCCAATTCAGCTGCCCCCAGTATACTGCCCACAGCATCTCCAAATTCAGCTGCTGCCAGTGTACCGCCACAACATCTCCCTATTCAGCTGCTGCTAATATACCGCCCACAACGTCTCCCTATTCAGCTGCCCCAGTATACCACACACAGCGTCTCCCTGCTGCCAGTATACCGCCCACAGCGTCTCCCTATTCAGCTGCCCCAGTATAGCACACACAGCGTCTCCCTATTCAGCTGCCACCAGTACACTGCCCACAGCCTCTCGCTCTTCAGCTGCCACCAGTATACCACCCACAGTGTCTCCCTATTCAGCTGCTGCCAGTATACCGCCCACAGCATCTCCCTATTCAGCTGCCATCAGTATACTGCCCACAAAATCTCCATATTCAGCTGGACCCAGTATACCCCCCACAGCGTCTCCCTATTCAGCTGCCGCCAGTATACCGCCCACAGCACCTCCCTATTCAGCTTCCCCCAGTATACCACCCATAGCATCTCCGTATTCAGCTGTCACCAGTATACCGCCCATAGCGTCTCCCTATTCAGTTGCCGCCAATATAACACCACAGCATCTCCCTATTCAGCTGCCGCCAATATAACACCACAGCATCTCCCTATTCAGCTGCCGCCAGTATACTGCCCACAGCTTCTCCCTATTCAGCTGGCGTTAATATACCGCCCACAGCGTCTCCCTATTCAGCTACCGCCAGTATTCCGCCTACTGCATCTCCCTATTCAGCTGCCACCAGTATACTGCCCACGGCATCCCCCTATTCATTTAGCACCAGTATAATGCCCACAGCATCTCGCTATTCAGCTGCCGCCAGTATACCGCCCACAGCGTCTCCCTATTCAGCTGCAACCAGTGTACCGCAAACACCGTCTCCCTATTCAGTTGCCGCCGGTATACCGCCCACAGTGTCTCCCTATTCAGCTGCCACCAGTATACTGCCCACAGCGTCTCCAAATTCAGCTGTCGCCAGTATACTGCCCACAGTGTCTCCCTATTCAGCTGCGGCCAGCATACCACACACAGCGTCTTCCTATTCAGCTGCCACCAGTATACTGTCCACAGCATCTCCCTATTCAGCGTCTCCCTATCACAGCATCTCCCTATTCAGTTCCCACCAGTATAATACCCACAGCGTCTCCCTATTAAGCTGCCGCCAGTATACCGCCCACAGCGCCTCTCTATTCAGCTGCCACTAAAATACCGCCCACAGCGTCTCCCTATTCAGCTGCCGCCAGTATACTGCCCACAGCGTCTCCCTATTCAGATGCCACCAGTGTACAACCCACAGCGTCTCCCTATTCAGATGCCACCAGTGTACAACCCACAGCGTCTCCCTATTCAGCTGCCGCAAATATGCCGCCCACAGCACCTCACTATTCAGTTTCACCAGAATAATGCCCACATCATCTCCCTATTAAGCTGCCGCCAGTATACCACCCACAGCGCCTCTCAATTCAGCTGCCACCAGTATACCGCCCGCAGAGTCTCCCTATTTAGCTGCAGCCAGTATACCGCCCGCAGAGTCTCCCTATTCAGCTGCAGCCATATTACTGCCCACAGTGTTTCCCTATTCAGATGCCACCAGTATACCACTCATAGCATCTCCCTATTCAGCTACCACCAGTATAATGCCCACAGCATCTCCCTATTCAGTTCCCACCAGTATAATGCCAACAGCGTCTACCTGTTCAGCTGCCGCCAGTAAACCGCCCACAGCGCCTCTCTATTCAGCTGCCACCAGTATACCACCCACAGCATGTCCCTATTCAGCTACCGCCAGTATACCGCCCACAGCGCCTCTCTATTCAGCTGCTGCCAGTATATAGCCCACAACGTCTCCCTATTCAGCTGTCGCCAGTATACCGCCCACAGTGTCTCCCAATTCAGCTGCTGTCAGTATACCGCCCACAGTGTTTCCCTATTTAGCTGCCACCAGTATACTTCCCACATCATCTCCATATTCAGCTGCGGCCAGTACACCACCCACAGCGTCTCCCTATTCAGCTACCACCAGTATACCGCCCACAGCATCTCCCTATTCAGTTCCCACCAGTATAATACCAACAGCGTCTCCCTATTCAGCTGCTACCAGTATACCGCCCACAGCGCCTCTCTATTCAGCTGCCACCAGTATACCGCCCACAGCGTCTCCCTATTCAGCTGCCACCAGTATACCGACCACAGCGCCTCCCTATTCAGCTGTCACCAGTATAATGCCCAAAGCGCCTCTCTATTCAGCTGCCGCCAGTATACTACCCAGAGCGTCACCCAATTCAGCTGCTGCCAGTGTACCGCCACAGCGTCTCCCTATTCAGCTGCCGCCAGTATACTGTCCACAGCGTCTCCCTATTCAGCTGCCGGCAATATACCGCCCACAGAATCTCCCTATTCAGCTGCCTCCAGTATACCGCCCACAGCGTCTCCCTATTCAGCTGCCGCCAGTATACCACCCACAGCATCTCCCTATTCAGCTGCCCCTAGTATACCGCCCATAGCATCTCCGTATTCAGCTGCCGCCATTATACGGCCCACATCGTCTCCCTATTCAGTTGCCACCTATATACTGCCCACAGCGTCTCCAAATTCAGCTGTTGACAGTATACTGCCCACGGTGTCTCCCTATTCAGCTGCCACCAGTATACCACCCACAGCGTCTCCCTATTCAAATGCTGCCAGTACACCACCCACAGCATCTTCCTATTCAGCTGCCCCCAGTATACCGCCAATACCATCTCCGTATTCAGCTGCAGCCAGTATACTGCCAACAGTATACTGCCCACAGTGTCTCCCTATTCAGCTGCCGCCAATATACCACTCACAGCGTCTCCCTATTCAGCTGCTGCCAGTACACCATTCACAGCAACTTCCTATTCAGCTGCCCCCAGTATACCGCCCGTACCATCTCCCTATTCAGCTGCCAACAGTATACTGCCAACAGTATACTGCCCACAGCGTCTCCCTATTCAGCTGCCGCCAGTATACCACCCACAGCATCTCCCTATTCAGCTGCCACCAGTATACTGCCCACAGCGTGTCCCTATTGAGATGCCACCAGTGTACCACCCACTGCGTCTCCCTATTCAGCTGCCGCCAATATGCCGCCCACAGCACCTCACTGTTCAGTTCCACCAGTATAATGCCCACAGCGTCTCCCTATTAAGCTACCACCAGTATACCACCCACAGTGCCTCTCAATTCAGCTGCCACCAGTATACCGCCCGCAGAGTCTGGCTATTCAGCTGCAGCCAGTATACTGCCCACAGCGTCTCCCTATTCAGCTGCAGCCATATTACTGCCCACAGTGTCTCCCTATTCAGATGCCACCAGTATACCACTCACAGCATCTCCCTATTCAGCTACCACCAGTATAATGCCCACAGCATCTCCCTATTCAGTTCCCACCAGTATAATGCCAACAGCGTCTACCTATTCAGCTGCCGCCAGTAAACCGCCCACAGTGCCTCTCTATTCAGCTGTCACCAGTATACCACCCACAGCATCTCCCTATTCAGTTGCCGCCAGTATACCACCCACAGCACCTCTCTATTCGGCTGCCCCCAGTATACCGGCCACAGCGTCTCCCTATTCAGCTGTCGCCAGTATACCTCCCACACTTTCTCCCAATTCAGCTGCTGCCAGTATACCGCCCACAGTGTTTCCCTATTTAGCTGCTACCAGTATACTGCCCACATCATCTCCATATTCAGCTGCGGCCAGTATACCATCCACAGCGTCTCCCTATTCAGCTGCCACCAGTACACCGCCCACAGAGTCTCCCTATTCAGCTGCCCCCAGTATACCGCTCATAACATCTCCGTATGCAGCTGCCGCCAGTATACCGCCCACAGCGTCTCCCTATTCAGCTGCCACCAGTACACTACTCACAGCGTCACCCAATTCAGATGCCACCAGTATACCACCACAGCGTTTCCCTATTCAGTTGCCGCCAGTATACTGCCCACAGCGTCTCCCTATTCAGCTGCCAGCAATATACTGCCCACAGAGTCTCCCTATTCAGCTGCCCCCAGTATACTACCCATAGCGTCTCCCTATTCAGCTGCCGCCAGTATACCACCCACAGCGTCTCCCTATTGAACTGCCCCCAGTATACCGCCCATAGCATCTCCGTATTCAGCTACCGCCATTATACCGCCCACAGCGTCCCCCTATTCAGCTGCCACCAGTATACTGCCCACAGCATCTCCCAATTCAGCTGCCGACAGTATACTGCCCACAGTGTCTCCCTATTCAGCTGCCGCCAGTATACCACCCACAGCGTCTCCCTATTCAGCTGCCGCCAGTATACCACCCACAGCGTCTCCCTATTCAGCTGCCACCAGTATACTGCCCACAGCATCTCCCAATTTAGTTGCCACTAGTATACCGCTACAGCGTCTCTCTATTCAGCTGCTACCAGTATACTGCCCACAGCGTCTCCCTATTCAGATGCCACCAGTGTACAACCCACAGCGTCTCCCTATTCAGCTGCCGCAAATATGCCGCCCACAGCACCTCACTATTCAGTTCCACCAGTATAATGCCCACATCATCTCCCTATTAAGCTGCCGCCAGTATACCACCCACAGCGCCTCTCAATTCAGCTGCCACCAGTATACCGCCCACAGAGTCTCCCTATTCAGCTGCAGCCAGTATACCACCCACAGCGCCTCTCAATTCAGCTGCCACCAATATACCGCCCGCAGAGTCTCCCTATTCAGCTGCAGCCATATTACTGCCCACAGTGTTTCCCTATTCAGATGCCACCAGTATACCACTCACAGCATCTCCCTATTTAGCTACCACCAGTATAATGCCCACAGCATCTCCCTATTCAGTTCCCACCAGTATAATGCCAACAGCGTCTCCCTATTCAGTTGCTACCAGTATACCGCCCACAGCGCCTCTCTATTCAGCTGCCACCAGTATACCGCCCACAGCGTCTCCCTATTCAGCTGCACCCAGTATACCGCCCACAGCGCCTCCCTATTCAGCTGTCACCAGTATAACGCCCAAAGCGCCTCTCTATTCAGCTGCCGCCAGTATACTACCCAGAGCGTCACCCAATTCAGCTGCTGCCAGTGTACCGCCACAGCGTCTCCCTATTCAGCTGCCGCCAGTATACTGTCCACAGCGTCTCCCTATTCAGCTGCTGGCAATATACCGCCCACAGAATCTCCCTATTCAGCTGCCTCCAGTATACCGCCCACAGCGTCTCCCTATTCAGCTGCCGCCAGTATACCACCCACAGCATCTCCCTATTCAGCTGCCCCTAGTATACCGCCCATAGCATCTCCGTATTCAGCTGCCGCCATTATACGGCCCACATCGTCTCCCTATTCAGCTGCCACCTATATACTGCACACAGCGTCTCCAAATTCAGCTGTTGACAGTATACTGCCCACGGTGTCTCCCTATTCAGCTGCCACCAGTATACCACCCACAGCGTCTCCCTATTCAAATGCTGCCAGTACACCACCCACAGCATCTTCCTATTCAGCTGCCCCCAGTATACTGCCAACAGTATACTGCCCACAGTGTCTCCCTATTCAGCTGCCGCCAATATACCACTCACAGCGTCTCCCTATTCAGCTGCTGCCAGTACACCATTCACAGCAACTTCCTATTCAGCTGCCCCCAGTATACCGCCCGTACCATCTCCCTATTCAGCTGCCAACAGTATACTGCCCACAGCGTCTCCCTATTCAGCTGCCGCCAGTATACCACCCACAGCATCTCCCTATTCAGCTGCCACCAGTATACTGCCCACAGCGTGTCCCTATTGAGATGCCACCAGTGTACCACCCACTGCGTCTCCCTATTCAGCTGCCGCCAATATGCCGCCCACAGCACCTCACTGTTCAGTTCCACCAGTATAATGCCCACAGCGTCTCCCTATTAAGCTACCACCAGTATACCACCCACAGCGCCTCTCAATTCAGCTGCCACCAGTATACCGCCCGCAGAGTCTGGCTATTCAGCTGCAGCCAGTATACTGCCCACAGCGTCTCCCTATTCAGCTGCAGCCATATTACTGCCCACAGTGTCTCCCTATTCAGATGCCACCAGTATACCACTCACAGCATCTCTATATTCAGCTACCACCAGTATAATGCCCACAGCATCTCCCTATTCAGTTCCCACCAGTATAATGCCAACAGCATCTACCTATTCAGCTGCCGCCAGTAAACCGCCCACAGTGCCTCTCTATTCAGCTGTCACCAGTATACCACCCACAGCATCTCCCTATTCAGCTGCCGCCAGTATACCACCCACAGCACCTCTCTATTCGGCTACCCCCAGTATACCGGCCACAGCGTCTCCCTATTCAGCTGTCGCCAGTATACCTCCCACACTTTCTCCCAATTCAGCTGCTGCCAGTATACCGCCCACAGTGTTTCCCTATTTAGCTGCTACCAGTATACTGCCCACATCATCTCCATATTCAGCTGCGGCCAGTATACCACCCACAGCATCTCCCTATTCAGCTGCCACCAGTACACCGCCCACAGAGTCTCCCTATTCAGCTGCCCCCAGTATACCGCTCATAACATTTCCGTATGCAGCTGCCGCCAGTATACCGCCCACAGCGTCTCCCTATTCAGCTGCCACCAGTACACTACTCACAGCGTCACCCAATTCAGATGCCACCAGTATACCACCACAGCGTTTCCCTATTCAGTTGCCGCCAGTATACTGCCCACAGCGTCTCCCTATTCAGCTGCCAGCAATATACTGCCCACAGAGTCTCCCTATTCAGCTGCCCCCAGTATACTACCCATAGCGTCTCCCTATTCAGCTGCCACCAGTATACCACCCACAGCGTCTCCCTATTGAGCTGCCCCCAGTATACCGCCCATAGCATCTCCGTATTCAGCTACCGCCATTATACCGCCCACAGCGTCCCCCTATTCAGCTGCCACCAGTATACTGCCCACAGCATCTCCCAATTCAGCTGCCGACAGTATACTGCCCACAGCGTCTCCCTATTCAGCTGCCACCAGTATACCACCCACAGCGTCTCCCTATTCAGCTGCCGCCAGTATACCACCCACAGCGTCTCCCTATTCAGCTGCCACCAGTATACTGCCCACAGCATCTCCCAATTCAGTTGCCACTAGTATACCGCTACAGCGTCTCTCTATTCAGCTGCTGCCAGTATACCGCCCACAGCGTCTCCCTATTCAGCTGCCCTCAGTATACCACACACAGCGTCTCCCTATTCAGCTGCCACCAGTATATTGCCCACAGCATCTCCCTATTCAGCGTCTCCCTATCACAGCGTCTCCTTATTCAGTTCCCACCAGTATAATGCCCACAGCGTCTCCCTATTAAGCTGCCGCCAGTATACCGCCCACAGCGCCTCTCTATTCAGCTGCGACTAGTATACTGCCCACAGCGTCTCCCTATTCAGATGCCGCCAGTATACCACCCACAGCATCTCCCTATTCAGCTGCCACCAGTATACTGCCCACAGCGTCTCCCTATTCAGATGCCACCAGTGTACCACCCACAGCGTCTCCCTATTCAGCTGCCGCCAGTATACCACCCACAGCACCTCACTATTCAGTTTTCACCTGTATAATGCCCACAGCATCTCCCTGTTAAGCTGCGGCCAATATACAACCCACAGCGCCTCTCTATTGAGCTTCCACCAGTATACCGCCCACAGCGTCTCCCTATTCAGCTGCAGTCAGTATACCACCCACAGCGTCTCCCTATTCAGCTACCACCAGTATATCGCCCACAGCATTTCCTTTTCAGTTCCCACCAGTATAATGCTAACAGCGTCTCCCTATTCAGCTGCCACCAGTATACCACCCACATCGCCTCTCTATTCAGCTGACACCAGTATACCGCCCACAGCCTCTCCCTATTCAGCTGCAGGCAGTATACTGCCCACAGCGTCTCCCTATTCAGCTGCCGCCATATTAATGCCCACAGTGACTCCCTATTCAGATTCCGCCAGTATACCACCCACAGCGCCTCTCTATTCCGCTGCCGCCAGTATACTGCCCACAGCGTCTCCCTATTCAGATGCTGCCAGTATGCCTCCCAGAGTGTCTCCCTATTCAGCTGCCCCCAGTATACTGCCCACAGCATCTCCCTATTCAGCTGCCGCCTGTATACCACCCACATAAACTCCCTATTCAACTGCCACCAGTATACCGCCCACAGCGTCTCTCTATTCAGCTGCCCCAGTATACTGCACACAGCATCTCCCAAATCAGCTGCTGCCAGTATACCGCCACAGCATCTCCCTATTCCGCTGCTGCCAGTATACCACCCACAGCGTCTCCCTATTCAGCTGCCCCCAGTATACCAAACACAGCGTCTCCCTATTCAGCTGCCACCAGTATACTGCCCACAGCATCTCCCTATTCAGCGTCTCCCTGTCACAGTGTCTCCTTATTCAGTTCCCACCAGTATAATGCCCACAGTGTCTCCCTATTCAGCTTCTGCCAGTATACTGCCCACAGCATCTGCCTATTCAGTTACCAGCAATATAATGCCCACAGCGTCTAACTATTCAGCTTCCGCCAGTATACTGCCCACAATGCCTCTCTATTCTGCTGCCGACAGTATACCGCCCACAACGACTACCTATTCAGTTCCCACCAGCATAATGCGAACAGCGTCTCCCTATTCAGCTGCCCCCAGTATACCGCCCACAGCGCCTCTCTATTTTCAGCTGTCACCAGTATAACGCACACAGCGTCTCCCTCTTTAGCTGCCGCCAGTATACCGCCCACAGCATCTCCCTATTCAGCATACCGCCCACAGCATCTCCCTATTCAGTTGCCACCAGTATACCACCCAGAGCGTCTCCCTAATCAGCTACCGCCAGTATAACGCCCACAGCACCTAACTATTCAGTTCCCACCAGTATAATGCCCACAGCGTCTCCCTATTCAGCTGCCAGCAGTATACTGCCCACAGCGCCTCTCTATTCAGCCGTCACCAGTATAATGCCCACAATGTCTCCCTATTCAGCTGCAGCCAGTATACCACCCACAGCATCTCCCTATTCAGCTGCCACCAGTATAATGCCCTCAGTGTCTCCCTATTCAGATGCCGCCAGTATACCACACACAGCATCTCCCTATTCAGCTACCGCCAGTATATCGCCCACAGCGTCTACCTATTCAGTTCCCACCAGCATAATGCGAACAGCGTCTCATTATTCAGCTGCCACCAGTATACCACCCACAGCGCCTCTCTATTCAGCTGTCACCAGTATAACGCGCACAGCGTCTCCCTATTGAGCTGCCTCCAGTATACCGCCCACAGCATCTCCCTATTCAGCTGCCGCCAGTATACTGCTCACAGCATCTCCCTATTCAGCTACCGCCAGTATACAGCCCACAGGGTGTCCCTATTCAGTTCCCACCAGCATAATACCAACAGCGTCTCCCTATTCAGCTGCCACCAGTATGCCGCCCACAGCACCTCTCTATTCAGCTGCCACCAGTATACCGCCAACAGCGTCTCCCTATTCAGCTGCCTCCAGTATACCACGCACAGCACCTCTCTATTCAGGTGCCGCCAGTATAACTTCCCACAGCGTCTCCCTATTCAGCTGCCGCCAGTATACCTCCCACAGTGTCTCCCAATTCACCTGCCGCCAGTATACAGCCCACAGCGTTTCCCTATTCAGCTGCCGCCAGTATACCGCCCACAGCGTCTCCCAATTCAGCTGCCGCCAGTATACTGCCCACAGCATCTCCCTATTCAGCTGCCACCAGTATACTGCCCACAGCGTCTCCCTATTGAGATCCCACCTGTATACTGCCCACAGCGTCTCCCTATTCAGTTCCAACCAGTATAATGCCCTCAGTGTCTCCCTAATAAGCTGCCGCCAGTATACCGCACACACCGCCTCTCTATTCAGCTGCCACCAGTATACCGCCCACAGCATCTCCCTATTCAGCTGCCCCAGTATACCACCCACAGCGTTTCCCTATTCAGTTGCCACCAGTATACTGCCCACATAAACTCCCTATTCAGCTGCCACCAGTATACCGCCCACAGCGTCTCCCTATTCAGGTGCCCCCAGTATACCACCCACAGCGTCTCCCTATTCAGCTGCCGCCAGTATACCGCCCACAGCACCTCCCTATTCAGTTCCCAGCAGTATAATGCCCACAATGCCTCCCTATTAAGCTGCCGCCAATATACCGCCCACAGCGCTCTCTATTCAGCTGCCACCAGTATACCGCCCACAGCGTCTCCCTATTCAGCTGCCACCAGTATACCGCCCACATCGCCTCTCTATTGAGCTGCCACCAGTATACTGCCCACAGCACCTGTCTCTTCAGCTGCCGCCAGTATAACTGCCCACAGCGTCTCCCTATTCAGCTGCCACCAGTATACTGCCCACAGTGTCTCCCTATTCAGATGCAGCCAGTATACCACCCACAGCGTCTCCCTATTCAGCTGCCGCCAGTATAGCCCCCGCAGAGTCTATCTATTCAGTTCCCACCAGTATACCACCCACAGCGTCTCCCTATTCAGCTGCCACAGTATACCGCCCACAGCGCCTCTCTATTCAGCTCGCACCAATATACTGCCCATAGCGTCTCCCTATTCAGCTGCTGCCAATATACCACCCACAGTGCCTCTTTATTCAGCTGCCCCCAGTATACCTTCCCACAGCGTCTCCCTATTCAGCTGGATCCAGTATACCTCCTACAGTGTCTCCTAATTCAGCTGCTGCCAGTATACCGCCCACTGCATCTCCCTATTCAGCCTCCGCCAGTATACCGCCCACAGCGTCTCCCTATTCAGCTGCCACCAGCAGTAATAAAACAATATTTACAAACATCTTCAAAGCTGATCGTGTAAAATACAGAGTAATCGATCGGCTTGGACGATCGATTACTCTGTGAAATGCGGTTACTATTAGATTTATTACATTAAACAGCATAATAATCACCAAAATCGATACGATGTACTTTATCAATTTGAAAAGGGGCGGGGGTGGCTCAGTCGGTAGCGTGCCAGGCTCGTAATCTGTAATTCCCAGGTTCGAGTCCCAGCTGGTTCAGCGTTGATATTTATCTCTGCAAAATTCCCCACCCTGCCCACGGTCAGTAGGGGACACCGATGGGCTTAGAAAGGCTGCCGTCCGTCGGATGGGACGTTAAGCTATGGTCCCGTGTTCAGAAGACTCATACCCTGTGCACGTTAAAGAACACGCTGGTTGGCCTTGACAGGAGGCTACCATCTGTCTCCCAACAACGGTTCCAGTGGGTCCTATTCCCCAACCTTCTCTGAGCCTTTGGGGTCCATGTGACCTTGCCATTTAGCCCATGGTGTGCAAAAAAGTGCCGCTCAGAGGTAAAACAAACCAAACCCTATTCAGTTGCCACCAGTATACTGCCCACAGCGTCTCCCTATTCATCTGCCACCAGTATACCACCCACAGCATCTCCCTATTCAGCTGCCGCCAGTATACCGCCAACAACATCTCCCTATTCAGTTCCCACCAGTATAATGCCAACAGCGTCTCCCTATTCAGCTGCCGCCAGTATACCTCCCACAGCGCCTCTCTATTCAGCTGCTGCCTGTATACCTTCCAACAAAATCTCCCTATTCAGCTGCCGCCATTATACCACCCGCAGTGTCTCCCAATTCAGCTGCTGCCAGTATACCGCCAACAGCGTCTCCCTATTCAGCTACCACCAGTATTCCGCCCACAGCGTCTCCCTATTCAGCTGCCACCATTATACTGCCCACGGCATCCCCTTATTCAGTTAGCATCAGTATAATGCCCAGAGCATCTCGCTATTCATCTGCCGCCAGTATACCGCCCACAGCGTCTCCCTATTCAGCTGCCACCATTATACTGCCCACATCATCTCCCTATTCAGCTGCCGCCAGTATACTGCCTACAGCGTCTCCCTATTCAGCTGCCACCAGTATACTGACCACAGTGTCTCCCTATTCAGCTGCTGCCATTATACTGCCCACAGCGTCTCCCTATTCAGCTGCCACCAGTATACTGCCCACATCGTCTCCCTATTCAGCTGCCGCCAGTATACCGCCAACAGCGTCTCCCTATTCAGCTACCACCAGTATTCCGCCCACAGCGTCTCCCTATTCAGCTGCCACCATTATACTGCCCACGGCATCCCCTTATTCAGTTAGCATCAGTATAATGCCCAGAGCATCTCGCTATTCATCTGCCGCCAGTATACCGCCCACAGCGTCTCCCTATTCAGCTGCCACCATTATACTGCCCACATCATCTCCCTATTCAGCTGCCGCCAGTATACCGGCAACAGCGTCTCCCTATTCAGCTGCCACCAGTATACTGACCACAGTGTCTCCCTATTCAGCTGCTGCCATTATACCGCCCACAGCGTCTCCCTATTCAGCTGCCACCAGTATACTGACCACATCGTCTCCCTATTCAGCTGCCACCAGTATACCGCCCACAGCGTCTCCCTATTCAGCTGCCACCAGTATATCGCCCACAGCGCCTCTCTATTCAGCTGCCACCAGTATACCGCCCACAGCGTCTTCCTATTCAGCTACCGCCAGTATTCCGCCCACAGCATCTCCCTATTCAGCTGCCACCAGTATACTGCCCACAGTAACCCCCTATTCAGTTAGCACCAGTATAATGTCCACAGCATCTCGCTATTCAGCTGCCGCCAGTATCCCGCCCACAGCGTCTCCCTATTCAGTTGCCACCAGTGTACCGCAAACACCGTCTTCCTATTCAGTTGCCGCGAGTATACCGCCCACAGCGTCTCCCTATTCAGCTGCCACCAATATACTGCCCACATCATCTCCCTATTCAGCTGCCGCCAGTATACCGCCCACAGCATCTCCCTATTCAGCTGCCACCAGTATACCACCCATAGTGACTTCCTATTCAGCTGCTGCCAGTATACCGCCCACAGTGTCTCCCTATTCAGCTGCCACCAGTATACTGCCCACATCGTCTCCCTATTCAGCTGCCACCAGTATACCGCCGACAGCGTCTCCCTATTCAGCTGCCACCAGTATACAGCCCACAGCGTCTCCCTATTCAGCTACCGCCAGTATTCCGCCCACAGCATCTCCCTATTCAGCTGCCACCAGTATACTGCCCACGGCATCCCCCTATTCAGTCAGCACCAGTATAATACCCACAGCATCTCGCTATTCAGCTGCCACTAGTATACAGCCCACAGCGTCTCCCTATTCAGCTGCCTCCAGTGTACCGCAAACACCGTCTCTCTCTTCAGTTGCCACCAGTATACCGCCCCCAGTGTCTCCCTATTCAGCTGCCACCAGTATAATGCCCAGTGTCTCCCGCTCTTCAGCTGCTGCCAGTATACCGCCCACAGCGTCTCTATATTCAGCTGCTCTATCCAGTATACTGCCCACAGCATCTCCCTATTCAGTTGCCACCAGTATACCACCCAGAGCGTCTCCCTAATCAGCTGCCGCCATTATAACGCCCACAGCATCTAACTATTCAGTTCCCACCAGTATAATGCCCACAGCGTCTCCCTATTCAGCTGCCACCAGTAAACCGCCCACAGCGCCTCTCTATTCAGCTGTCACCAGTATAATGCCCACAGCGTCTCCCTATTCAGCTGTTGCCGGTATACTGCCCACAGTGTCTCCCTATTCAGTTCCCACCAGCATAATGCGAACAGCATCTCCCTATTCAGCTGCCGCCAGTATACCGCCAACAGCGCCTCCCTATTCAGCTGTCACCAGTATAACATGCACAGCGTCTCTATATTCAGCTGCTGCCAGTATACCACCCACAGCATCTCCCTATTCGGCTGCCGCCAGTACACTGCTCACAGTGTCTCCCTATTCAGATGCCGCCAGTATACCACCTACAGCACCTCCCTATTCAGCTACCGCCAGTATACAGCCCACAGCATGTCCCTATTCAGTTCCCACCAGCATAATACCAACAGCGTCTCCCTATTCAGTTGCCGCCAGTATACCGCCCACAGCACCTCTCTATTCAGCTGCCACCAGTATACAACCAACAGCAACTCCCTATGAGCTGCCGCCAGTATACCGCCCATAGAACCTCTCTATTCAGCTGCCGCCAGTATAACTTCCCACAGCGTCTCCCTATTCAGCTGCCACCAATATACCTCCACAGTGTCTCCAAATTCACCTTCCGCCAGTATACCGCCCACAGCATTTCCCTATTCAGCTGCTGCCAGTATACTGCCCACAGCGTCTCGCAATTGAGCTGCCGTCAGTATACCGCCCACAGCATCTCCCTCTTCAGCTGCCATCAGTATACTGCCCACAGCGTCTCCCTATTTAGTTTCCACCAGTATAATGCCCACAGCGTCGCCCTATTCAGTTCCAACCAGTATAATGCCCTCAGCGTCTCCCTATTAAGCTGCCGCCAGTATAACGTACACACCGCCTGTCTATTCAGCTGCCACCAGTATACCGCCCACAGAGTCTCCCTATTCAGCTGCCCCAGTATACCACCCACAGCGTTTCCGTATTCAGCTGCCACCAGTACACTGCCCACAGCGTCTCCCTATTCAGCTGCCGCCAGTATACCGCCCACAGCATCTCCCTATTCAGTTCCCAGCAGTATAATGCCCACAGTGTCTCCCTATTAAGCTGCCGCCAGTATACCGCCCACAGCGCCTCTCTATTCAGCTGCTGGCAGTATACCGCCCACATCGCCTCTCTATTCAGCTGCCACCAATATACCGCCCACAGCGTCTCCCTATTCAGCTGCCACCAGTATACTGCCAACAGCGTCTCCCAATTCAGCTGCCGACAGTATACTGCCCACAGCGTCTCCCTATTCAGCTGCTGCAAGTATACTGCCCACAGCGTCTCCCTATTCAGCTACCCCCAGTATACCACACACAGCGTCTCCCTATTCAGTTGCCGCCAGTATACCACCCACAGCCTCTCCCTATTCAGCTGCCACCATTATACTGCCCATTATTATCTGAAGAGGGAGATGCCGTGGGCGGTATACTGCCCACAGCATCTAACTCTTCAGATGCCACCAGTGTACCACCCACAGCGTCTCCCTATTCAGCTGCCGCCAGTATACCACCCACAGCACCTCACTATTCAGTTTTCACCAGTATAATGCCCACAGCATCTCCCTATTAAGCTGCCACCAGTATACCACCCACAGCACATCTCTATTCAGCTGCCACCAGTATAATGCCAACAGCGTCTCCCTATTCAGCTGCCGCCAGTATACCTCCCACAGCATCTCCCTATTCAGCTGCAGCCAGTATACCACCCACAGCGTCTCCCTATTCAGGTACCACCAGTATACCGCCCACAGCATCTCCCTATTCAGTTCCCACCAGTATAATGCCAACAGCATCTCCCTATTAAGCTGCCGCCAGTATACCAACCACAGCGCCTCTCTATTCAGCTGCCACCAGTATAACACCCACAGCCTCTCCCTATTCAGCTGCAGCCAGTATACGGCCCAGAGCGTCTCCCTATTCAGCTGCCACCATATTAATGCCCACAGTGACTCCCTATTCAGATGCCGCCAGTATACCACCCACAGCACCTCTCTATTCTGCTGCCGCCATTATACTGCCCACAGCATCTCCCTATTCAGCTGCCGTCAGTATACCTCCCACATTGTCTCCCTCTTCAGCTGCCGCCAGTATACTGCCCACAGCACCTCCCTATTCAGTTGCCGGCAATATACCGCCCACAGCGTCTCCCTATTCAGCTGCCCCCATTATACTGCCCACAGCATGTCCCTATTCAGCTGCCGCCAGTATACCACCCACATAAACTCCCTATTCAACTGCCACCAGTATACCACCCACAGCGTCTCTCTATTCAGCTACCCCAAGTATACTGCCCACAGCATCTCCCAATTCAGCTGCTGCCAGTATACCGCCACAGCATCTCCCTATTCAGCTGCTGCCAGTATACCGCCCACAGTGTCTACCTATTAAGCTGCCCCCAGTATACCACACACAGCGTCTCCCTATTCAGCTGCCACCAGTATACTGCCCACAGCATCTCCCTATTCAGCGTCTCCTTATCACAGCGTCTCCCTATTCAGTTCCCACCAGTATAATGCCCACAGTGTCTCCCTATTCAGCTTCTGCCAATATACTGCCCACAGCATCTCCCTATTTAGTTCCCAGCAGTATAATGCCCACAGCGTCTAACTATTCAGCTGCCGCCAGTATACTGCCCACAGTCCCTCTCTATTCAGCTGCCGCCAGTATACTGACCACAGCGCCTCTCTATTCAGCTGCTCTATCCAGTATACCGCCCACAGCATCTCCCTATTCAGCATACCGCCCACAGCTTCTCCCTATTCAATTGCCACCAGTATACCACCCAGAGCGTCTCCCTAATCAGCTGCTGCCAGTATAACGCCCGCAGCATCTAACTATTCAGTTCCCACCAGTATAATGCCCACAGCATCTCCCTATTCAGCTGCCGCTAGTATACTGCCCACAGCGCCTATCTATTCAGCTGTCACCAGTATAATGCCCACAACGTCTCCCTATTCAACTGCCGCCAGTATACCACCAACAGCATCTCCCTATTCAGCTGCCGCCAGTATACCGCCCACAGTGTCTCCCTATTCAGATGCTGCCAGTATTCCACCCACATCATCTCCCTATTCAGCTACCGACAGTATACAACCCACAGCGTTTCCCTATTCAGTTCCCACCAGCATAATGCGAATAGCGTCTCCCTATTCAGCTCCCGCCAGTATACCGCCCACAGCGCCTCTCTATTCAGCAGTCACCAGTATAACACGCACAGCGCCTCCCAATTCAGCTGCAGCCAGTATACCGCCGACGGCATCTCCCTATTCAGCTGCCGCCAGTATACTGCTCACGGTGTCTCCCTATTCAGATGCCGCCACTATACCACCCACAGTATCTCCCTATTCAGCTACTGCCAGTATACAGCCCACAGCGTGTCCCTATTCAGTTCCCACCAGCATAATACCAACAGCGTCTCCCTATTCAGCTGCCGCCAGTATACCGCCCACAGCACCTCTCTATTCAGCTGCCACCAGTATACTGCCAACAGCGTCTCCCTATTCAGCTGCCGCCAGTATACCGCCCACAGCGCCTCTCTATTCAGCTGCCACCAGTATACCGCCCACAGCATCTCCCTATTCAGCTGCCACCAGTATACCGCTCAGATCGCCTATCTATTCAGCTGTCACCAGTATAATGCCCACAATGTCTCCCTATTCAACTGCCACCAGTATACCACCCACAGCATCTCCCTATTCAGCTGCCGCCAGTATACTGCCCACAGTGTCTCCCTATTCAGATGCAGCCAGTATACCACCCACAGCGTCTCCCTATTCAGCTGCCGACAGTATAACCCCCACAGCGTCTCCCTATTCAGTTCCCACCAGTATACCACCCAGAGCGTCTCCCTATTCAGCTGCCGCCAGTATACCCCCCACAGCGTCTCCCTATTCAGTTCCCACCAGTATAACACCCAGAGCGTCTCCCTATTCAGCTGCCGCCAGTATACCTTTCACAGCACCTCTCTATTCAGCTGCCACCAGTATTACTGCCCACAGGGTCTCCCTATTCAGCTGCCGCCAGTATACTGCCCACAGTGTCTCCGTATTCAGATGCAGCCAGTATACCACCCACAGCGTCTCCCTATTCAGCTGCCGCCAGTATAGCCCCCACAGCGTCTCCCTATTCAGTTCCCACCAGTATACCACCCAGAGTGTCTCCCTATTCAGCTGTTGCCAATATACCGCTCACAGCGCCTCTCTATTCAGCTCCCACCAGTATGCCGCCCATAGCGTCTCCCTATATACCGCCAGTATACTGCCCACAGCGCCTCTCTATTCAGCTCCAACCAGTATACTGCCCATAGCGTCTCCCTATTCAGCTGCTGCCAGTATACCTCTCACAGTGCCTCTCTATTCAGCTGTTGCCAGTATACCTTCCCACAGCGTCTCCCTATTCAGCTGGATCCGGTATACCTCCTACAGTGTCTCCCAATTCAGCTGCTGCCAGTATACCGCCCACAGCGTCTCCCTATTCAGCTGCCACCAGTATACTGCTAACAGCGTCTCCCAATTCAGCTGCTGCCAGTATACCGCCACAGCGTCTCCCTATTCAGCTGCCACCAGTATACCGCCAACAGCGTCTCCCTATTCAGCTGCTGCCAGTATACTGCCCACAGCATCTCCCTATTCACTTGCCGCCAGTATACCACCCAAAAGCACCTCTCTATTCGGCTGCATCCAGAATAACTTCCCACAGCGTCTCCCTATTCAGCTGCCGCTAGTATACCTCCCACAGTGTCTCCCTCTTCAGCTGCCGCCAGTATACTGCCCACAGCATCTCCCTATTCAGCTGCTGCCAGTATAGGCCCACATCATCTTCCTATTCAGCTGCCGCCAGTATACCGCCCACAGCCTCTCCCTATTCAGCTGCCGGCAGTATACCGCTCACAGCGTCTCCCTATTCAGCTGCCACCAGTATACTGTCCCCGGCATCCCCATATTCAGTTCCCATCAGTATAATGCCCACAGCGTCTCCCTATTCAGCTGCTGCCAGTATACTGCCCACAGTGTCTCCCTATTCAGATGCAGCCAGTATACCACCCACAGCGTCTCCCTATTCAGCTGCCGCCAGTATACCCCCCACAGCGTCTCCCTATTCAGTTTCCACCAGTATACCACCCAGAGCATCTCCCTATTCAGCTGCCGCCTGTATACCACTCACAGCGCCACTCTATTCAGCTCCCACCAGTATACCGCCCATAGCGTCTTCCTATATACCACCAGTATACCGCCCACAGCACCTCCCTATTCAGCTGCCGGCAATATACCGTCCACAGCGTCTCCCTATTCAGCTGCCCCCATTATACTGCCCACAGCATGTCCCTATTCAGCTGCCGCCAGTATACCACCCACATAAACTCCCTATTCAACTGCCACCAGTATACCACCCACAGCGTCTCTCTATTCAGCTGCCCCCAGTATACTGCCCACAGCATCTCCCAATTCAGCTGCTGCCAGTATACCGCCACAGCATCTCCCTATTCAGCTGCTGCCAGTATACTGCCCACAGTGTCTCCCTATTAAGCTGCCCCCAGTATACCACACACAGCGTCTCCCTATTCAGCTGCCACCAGTATGCTGCCCACAGCATCTCCCTATTCAGCGTCTCCTTATCACAGCGTCTCCCTATTCAGTTCCCACCAGTATAATGCCTACAGTGTCTTCCTATTCAGCTTCTGCCAGTATACTGCCCACAGCATCTCCCTATTTAGTTCCCAGCAGTATAATGCCCACAGCGTCTAACTATTCAACTGCCGCCAGTATACTGACCACAGCGCCTCTCTATTCAGCTGCTCTATCCAGTATACCACCCACAGCATCTCTCTATTCAGCATACCGCCCACAGCTTCTCCCTATTCAATTGCCACCAGTATACCACCCAGAGCGTCTCCCTAATCAGCTGCCGCCAGTATAACGCCCGCAGCATCTAACTATTCAGTTCCCACCAGTATAATGCCCACAGCGTCTCCCTATTCAGCTGCCGCTAGTATACTGCCCACAGCACCTATTTTTTCAGCTGTCACCAGTATAATGCCCACAACGTCTCCCTATTCAACTGCTGCCAGTATACCACCCACAGCATCTCCCTATTCAGCTGCCGCCAGTATACTGCCCACAGTGTCTCCCTATTCAGATGCTGCCAGTATACCACCCACAGCGTCTCCCTATTCAGCTGCCGACAGTATAACCCCCACAGCGTCTCCCTATTCAGTTCCCACCAGTATACCACCCAGAGCGTCTCCCTATTCAGCTGCCGCCAGTATACCGCCCACAGCACCTCTCTATTCAGCTGCCACCAGTATAACTGCCCATAGCGTCTCCCTATTCAGCTGCCACCAGTATACTGCCCACAGTTTCTCCCTATTCAGATGCAGCGAGTATACCACCCACAGCGTCTCCCTATTCAGCTGCCACCAGTATACCCCCCACAGCGTCTCCCTATTCAGTTCCCACCAGTATAACACCCAGAGTGTCTCCCTATTCAGCTGCCGCCAGTATACCGCCCACAGCACCTCTCTATTCAGCTGCCACCAGTATAACTGCCCACAGGGTCTCCCTATTCAGCTGCCGCCAGTATACTGCCCACAGTGTCTCCCTATTCAGATGCAGGCAGTATACCACCCACAGCGTCTCCCTATTCAGCTGCCGCCAGTATACCCCCCACAGCGTCTCCCTATTCAGTTCCCACCAGTATACCACCCAGAGTGTCTCCCTATTCAGCTGCCCCCAATATACCGCTCACAGCGCCTCTCTATTCAGCTCCCACCAGTATACCGCCCATAGCGTCTCCCTATATACCGCCAGTATACTGCCCACTGCGCCTCTCTATTCAGCTCCAACTAGTATACCGCCCATAGCGTCTCCCTATTCAGCTGCTGCCAGTATACCTCCCACAGTGCCTCTCTATTCAGCTGCCGCCAGTATACCTTCCCAGAGCGTCTCCCTATTCAGCTGGATCCAGTATACCTCCTACAGTGTCTCCCAATTCAGCTGCTGCCAGGATACCGCCCACAGCGTCTCCCTATTCAGCTGCCACCAGTATACTGCCAACAGCATCTCCCAATTCAGCTGCTGCCAGTATACCGCCACAGCGTCTCCCTATTCAGCTGCCACCAGTATACCGCCAACGGCGTCTCCCTATTCAGCTGCTGCCAGTATACTGCCCACAGCATCTCCCTATTCACTTGCTGCCAGTATACCACCCAAAAGCGCCTCTCTATTCGGCTGCATCCAGAATAACTTCCCACAGCGTCTCCGTATTCAGCTGCCGCTAGTATACCTCCCACAGTGTCTCCCTCTTCAGCTGCCACCAGTATACTGCCCACAGCGTCTCCCTATTCAGCTGCCGCCAGTATACCGCCCACAGTGTCTCCCTATTCAGCTGCTGCCAGTATACCGCCCACAGCGTCTCCCTATATGCTGCCACCAGTATAGGCCCACATCATCTCCCTATTCAGCTGCCGCCAGTATACCGCCCACAGCGTCTCCCTATTCAGCTGCCACCAGTATACTGTCCCCGCCATCCCCATATTCAGTTCCCATCAGTATAATGCCCACAGCGTCTCCCTATTCAGCTGCTGCCAGTATACCGCTCACAGCGTCTCCCTATTCACCTGCCGCCAGTATACTGCCCACAGTGTCTCCCTATTCAGATGCAGCCAGTATACCACCCACAGCGTCTCTCTATTCAGCTGCCCCCAGTATACTGCCCACAGCATCTCCCAATTCAGCTGCTGCCAGTATACCGCCACAGCATCTCCCTATTCAGTTGCTGCCAGTATACTGCCCACAGTGTCTCCCTATTCAGATGCAGCCAGTATACCACCCACAGCGTCTCTCTATTCAGCTGCCCCCAGTATACTGCCCACAGCATCTCCCAATTCAGCTGCTGCCAGTATACCGCCACAGCATCTCCCTATTCAGCTGCTGCCAGTATACCGCCCGCAGTATCTCCCTATTCAGCTACCCCCAGTATACCACACACAGCGTCTCCCTATTCAGCTGCCACCAGTATACTGCCCACAGCATCTCCCTATTCAGCGTCTCCTTATCACAGCGTCTCCCTATTCAGTTCCCACCAGTATAATGCCCACAGTGTCTCCCTATTCAGCTTCTGCCAGTATACTGCCCACACCATCACCCTATTTAGTTCCCAGCAGTATAATGCCCACAGCGTCTAACTATTCAGCTGCCGCCAGTATACTGCCCACAGCGCCTCTCTATTCAGCTGCCGCCAGTATACTGACCACAGCGCCTCTCTATTCAGCTGCTCTATCCAGTATACCGCCCACAGCATCTCCCTATTCAGCTGCCGCCAGTATACTGCTCACGGTGTCTCCCTATTCAGATGCCGCCAGTATACCACCCACAGTATCTCCCTGTTCAGCTACTGCCAGTATACAGCCCACAGCGTGTCCCTATTCAGTTCCCACCAGCATAATACCAACAGCGTCTCCCTATTCAGCTGCCGCCAGTATACCGCCCACAGCACCTCTCTATTCAGCTGCCACCAGTATACTGCCCACAGTGTCTCCCTATTCAGCTGTCGACAGTATAACCCCCACAGCGTCTCCCTATTCAGTTCCCACCAGTATACCGCCCAGATCGCCTCTCTATTCAGCTGCCACCAGTATACCGCCAACAGCACCTCTCTATTCAGCTGCTGCCAGTATAACTGCCCACAGCGTCTCCCTATTCAGCTGCCGCCAGTATACTGCCCACAGTGTCTCCCTATTCAGATGCAGCCAGTATACCCCCCACAGTGTCTCCCTATTCAGTACCCACCAGTATACCACCCAGAGCATCTCCCTATTCAGCTGCCGCCAATATACCGCTTGCAGTGCCTCTCTATTCAGCTCCCACCAGTATACCGCCAGTATACCGCCCACAGCGCCTCTCTACTCAGCTCCCACTAGTATACCGCCCATAGCGTCTCCCTATTCAGCTGCTGCTAGTATACCACCCACAGTGCCTCTCTATTCAGCTGCCGCCAGTATACCTTCACACAGCGTCTCCCTATTCAGCTGGATCCAGTATACCTCCTACAGTATCTTCCAATTCAGCTGCTGCCAGTATACCGCCACAGCGTCTCCCTATTCAGCTGCCACCAGTATACTGCCAACAGCGTCTCCCTATTCAGCTGCTGCCAGTATGCTGCCCACAGCATCTCCCTATTCAGTTGCCACCAGTATACCACCCAAACGCGCCTCTCTATTCGGCTGCATCCAGAATAACTTCCCACAGCGTCTCCCTATTCAGCTGCCACTAGTATACCTCCCACAGTGTCTCCCTCTTCAGCTGCCACCAGTATACTGCCCACAGCGTCTCCCTATTCAGCTGCCGCCAGTATACCACCCACAGTGTCTCCCTATTCAGCTGCTGCCAGTATACCGCCCACAGCGTCTCCCTATATGCTGCCACCATTATAGACCCACATCATATTCCTATTCAGCTGCCGCCAGTATACCGCCCACAGCGTCTCCCTATTCAGCTGCCACCAGTATACTGTCCCCGGCATCCTAATATTCAGTTCCCATCAGTATAATGCCCACAGCGTCTCCCAATTCAGCTGCTGCCACTATACCACTCACAGCGTCTCCCTATTCAGCTGCCGCCAGTATACTACCCACAGTGTCTCCCTATTCAGTTCCCACCAGTATAACACCCAGAGTGTCTCCCTATTCAGCTGCCACCAGTATACCGCCCACAGCACCTCTCTATTCAGCTGCCACCAGTATAACTGCCCACAGCGTCTCCCTATTCAGCTGCCACCAGTATACTGCCCACAGTGTCTCCCTATTCAGATGCAGCCACTATACCACCCACAGCGTCTCCCTATTCAGCTGCCGCCAGTATACCCCCCACAGCGTCTCCCTATTCAGTTCCCACCAGTATACCACCCAGAGCACCTTCCTATTCAGCTGCCGCCTGTATACCGCTCACAGCGCCTCTCTATTCAGCTCCCACCAGTATACCGCCCATAGCGTCTCCCTATATACCGCCAGTATACCGCCCACAGTGCCTCTCTATTCAGCTCCCACCAGTATACCGCCCATAGCGTCTCCCTATTCAGCTGCTGCCAGTATACCACCCAGAGTGCCTCTCTATTCAGCTGTTGCCTGTATACCTACCCACAGCGTCTCCCTATTCAGCTGGATCCAGTATACCTCCTACAGTGTCTCCCAATTCAGCTGCTGCCAGTATACCACCCACAGCGTCTCCCTATTCAGCTGCCACCAGTATACTGCCAACAGCGTCTCCCAATTCAGCTGCTGCCAGTATAACGCCACAGCGTCTCCCTATTCAGATGCCGCCAGTATACTGCCCACAGCTTCCCCCTATTCAGTTCCCACCAGTATAATGCCCACAGAATCTCCCTATTCAGCTGCCGCCAGTATACTGCCCACAGCATCTCCCTATTCAGCTGCCGGCAATACACCGCCCACAGTGTCTCCCTATTCAGCTACCTCAGTATACCGCCCACAGCGTCTCCCTATTCAACTGCCCCCAGTATACTGCCAAACAGCATCTCCCTATTCAGTTGCTACCATTATACTGCCCACAGCGTCTCCCTATTCAGCTTCTGCCAGTATACTGCCCACAACATCTCCCTATTCAGTTCCCACCTGTATAATGCCCATAGCGTATCCCGATTCAGCTGCCACCAGTATACCACCCACAGCGTCTCCCTATTCAGCTGCCACCAGTATACTGCCCACAGCACCTCCCTTTTCAGTTCCCACCAGTATAATGCCCACAGCGTCTCCCTATTAAGCTGCCACCAGTATACCGCCCACAGCATCTCCCTATTAAGCTGCCACCAGTATACCGCCCACAGCGCCTCTCTATTCAGCTGCAACTACTATACCGCCCACAGCGTCTCGCTATTCAGCTGCTGCCAGTATGCCACCCACAGTGTCTCCCTATTCAGCTGCCACCAGAATACTGCCCACAGCGTCTCCCTATTCAGATGCCACCAGTATACCAACCACAGCGTCTCCCTATTCAGCTGCTGCCTGTATACTGCCCACAGCATCTCCGTATTCAGTTCGCAGCAGTATAATGCCCACAGCGTCTCCCTATTATGCTGCCGCCAGTATACCGCCCACAGCGCCTCTCTATTCAGCTGCCACCAGTATACAGCCCACAGCAGTCCCTATTCAGCTGCTGCCAGTATACCGCCCGCAGCGTCTCCCTATTCAAATGCCGCCAGTATACTGCCCACAGTGTCTCCCTATTCAGATGCCAATAGTATACCACCCACAGCATCTCCCTATTCAGCTACCGCCAGTATACTGCCCAGAGCGTCTCCCTATTCAGTTCCCACCAGCATAATGCCAACAGCGTCTCCCTATTCAGCTGCAACTACTATACCGCCCACAGCGTCTCGCTATTCAGCTGCTGCCAGTATGCCACCCACAGTGTCTCCCTATTCAGCTGCCACCAGAATACTGCCCACAGCGTCTCCCTATTCAGATGCCACCAGTATACCAACCACAGCGTCTCCCTATTCAGCTGCTGCCTGTATACTGCCCACAGCATCTCCGTATTCAGTTCGCAGCAGTATAATGCCCACAGCGTCTCCCTATTATGCTGCCGCCAGTATACCGCCCACAGCGCCTCTCTATTCAGCTGCCACCAGTATACAGCCCACAGCAGTCCCTATTCAGCTGCTGCCAGTATACCGCCCGCAGCGTCTCCCTATTCAAATGCCGCCAGTATACTGCCCACAGTGTCTCCCTATTCAGATGCCAATAGTATACCACCCACAGCATCTCCCTATTCAGCTACGGCCAGTATACTGCCCAGAGCGTCTCCCTATTCAGTTCCCACCAGCATAATGCCAACAGCGTCTCCCTATTCAGCTGCCGCCAATATATCGCCCGCAGCGCCTCTCTATTCAGCTGCCACCAGTATAATGCCCACAGCGTCTCCCGATTCAGCTTCTGCCAGTTTTCCGCAAACAGCGTCTCCCTACTCAGCTGCCGCCAGTATACCACCCACATAAACTCCCTATTCAGCTGCCACCAGTATACCGCCAACAGCGTCTCACTATTCAGCTGCCCCCAGTATACCGCCCACAGCGTCTCCCGATTCACCTGCCGCCAGTTTACCGTAAACAGCATCTCCCTATTCAGCTTCTGCCAGTATACTGCCCACAGCATCTCCCTATTCAGTTCCCACCAGTATAATGCTCACAGCGTCTCCCTATTCAGCTGCCGCCAGTGTACCACCCACAGCATCTCCCTATTCAGTTACCGCCAGTATACCGCCCACAGTGTCTCTCTATTCAGCTGCCGCCAGTATACCGCCCACAGTGTCTCTCTATTCAGCTGCCGCCAGTATACCGCCCACAGCGTCTCCCTATTCAGCTGCCACCAGTATACTGCCCACAGCGTCTCCTTTTTCAGTTTCCACCAGTATAATGCCCACAGCGTTTCCCTATTAAGCTGCCACCAGTATACCACCCACATTGCCTCTCTATTCAGCTGCGACTAGTATACCGCCCACAGCGTCTCGCTGTTCATCTGCCACGAGTATGCCACCCAGTGTCTACCTATTCAGCTGCCACCAGTATACTGCCCGCAGCATCTCCCTATTCAAATGTCACCAGTATACCACCCACAGCATCTCCCTATTCGGCTGCCGCCAGTATATGGCCCACAGCGCCTCTTTATTCAGCTGCCACCAGTATACCTTCCACAGCATCTCCCTATTCAGCTGCTGCCAGTATACCGCCTACAGCGTGTCCCAATTCACCTGTCACCAGTATACCGCCCACAGCATCTCCCAATTCAGCTGCTGCCAGTATACCGCCCACAGCGACTCCCTATTCAGCTGCCACTAGTATACAGCCCACAGTGTCTCCCTATTCAGCTGCCGGCAGTATACTGCCCACAGCGTCTCCCTATTCAGCTACCACCAGTATACTGTCCACAGCATCGCCCTATTCATTTGCTGCCAGTATACCGCTCACAGCGTCTCCCTATTCAGCTGCCGCCAGTATATCGCCCACAGCTCCTCTCTATTCAATTGCCACCAGTGTACCGCGAACAGCGTCTCCCTATTCAGTTGCCACCAGTATACCGCCCACAATGTCTCCCTATTCAGCTGCCACCAGTATACCGCCCACAGCGCCTCCTTTTTCAGTTGCCGCCAGTATAACGCCCACAGTGTGTCGCTATTCAGCTGCCCCCAGTATACCACCCAGAGTGTCTCCCTATTCAGCTGCCACCAGTGTACCGCCCACAGCATCTCCCTATTCAGTTTCCGCCAATATACCACAGTCTCTCCCTCTTCCAGTATACCGCGCACTGCGTCTCTACCAGTATACCGCATGCAGCGCCTCTCTATTCAGCTGCTGCCAGCATATTGCCCACAGCATCTCCCTATTTAGCCGCCGCCAGTATACTGCCCACAGTCTCTCCCTCTTCAGCTGCTGCCAGTAAACCGCCCACAGCATCTCCCTATTCAGCTGCTGCCAGTATACCGCCCACAGCATCTCCCTATTCAGCTGCTGCCAGTATACCACCCACAGCATCTCCCTATTCAATTGCCGCCATTATACCGCCCACAGCATCTCCCTATTCAGCTGCCGGCAATATACCGCCGACAGCGTCTCCCTATTCACTTGCCGCCAGTATACTGCCCACAGCGTCTCCCTATTCAGCTGCTGCCAGTATATTGGCCACAGCGTCTTCCTATTCAGCTGCTGCCAGTATACTGCCCAGAGAATCTCCCTATTCAGCTGCCACCAGTATACCACCCACAGTGTCTCCCTATTCAGCTGCTGCCAGTATATCCCTATTCAGCCCACAGCGCCACCAGTATACCGCCCACCAGTATTCACCAGTATACCAGCAGTATTCCGCTGCCACCAGTACACCACCCACAGCGTTTCCCGATTCAGCTGCCACAAGTTTACCGCAAACAGCGTCTCCCTATTCAGTTTCTACCAGTATACTGCCCACAGCGTCTCCCTATTCAGCTGCCACCAGTATACTGCTCACAGCATCTTCCTTTTCAGTTCCCACCAGTATAATGCCCACGGCGTCTTCCTATTAAGCTGCCACCAGTATACCGCCCACATCGCCTCTCTATTCAGCTGCCACTAGTATACCACCCTATTCAGCTGCCACCAGTATATGCTGCTGCCACCCACAGCATTTCTCTATTCAGCTGCTACCTGTATACAGCCCACAGCGCCTCTTTATTCAGCTGCCACCAGCATACCTTCCCACAGCGTCTCCCTATTCAGCTGCTGCCAGTATACCGCCTACAGCGTGTCCCAATTCACCTGTCACCAGTATATTCAGCTGCCACCCACAGCGTCTCCCTATTCAGCTGCCGCCAGTATATGGCCCACAGCGCCTCTTTATTCAGCTGCCACCAGTATACCTTCCCACAGCGTCTCCCTATTCAGCTGCTGCCAGTATACCGCCTACAGCGTGTCCCAATTCACCTGTCACCAGTATACCGCCCACAGGGTCTCCCAATTCAGCTGCTGCCAGTATACCGCCCACAGCGTCTCCTTATTCAGCTGCCACTAGTATATAGCCCACAGCGTCTCCCTATTCAGCTGCCGGCAGTATACCGCCCACAGCGTCTCCCTATTCAGCTACCGCCAGTATACTGTCCACAGCGTCGCCCTATTCATTTGCTGCCAGTATACCACTCACAGCGTCTCCCTATTCAGCTGCCGCCAGTATACCGCCCGCAGCTCCTCTCTATTCAGCTGCCACCAATATATTACCCACAGCATCTCCCTATTCAGCTGCCGCCAGTATACCCCCCACAGCGTCTCAATATCCAGCTGCCACCCGTATACCGCCCACAGCATCTCCCTATTCAGCTGCCACCAGTATACCGCCCACAGCTTCTCCCTATTCAATTGCCACCAGTATACCGCCCACAGTGTTTCGCTATTCAGCTGCCCCAGTATACCGCCTACAGCATCTCCCTATTCAGCTGCCACCAGTATACCGCGAACAGCATTTCCCTATTCAGTTGCCACCAGTATACCGCCCACAATGTCTCCCTATTCAGCTGCCGCCAGTATACCGCCCACAGCGCCTCCTTTTTCAGTTGCCACCAGTATAACGCCCACAGCGTTTCCCTATTCAGCTGCCCCCAGAGTGTCTTCCTATTCAGCTGCCATCAGTGTACCGCCCACAGTATCTCCCTATTCAGTTTCCGCCAGTATACCACAGTCTCTCCCTCTTCCAGTGGGGCGGGGGTGGCTCAGTCGGTAGCGCGCCAGGCTCGTAATCTGTAGTTCCCAGGTTCGAGTCCCAGCTGGGTCAGAGTTGAGATTTATCTCCGCAAAATTCCCCGCCCTGCCCACGGTCAGTAGGGGACACTGATGGGCTTGGAAAGGCCGCCGTCCGTCGGATGGGACGTTAAGCCGTGGCCCCGTGTGCGGTGTGATGCCCCATCGTTCACTTTTGCTTTACCTTAACAAGTTTTTGTTTAATTTACGTTATATTTATCATTTTGGGATTTTTATTTCCTTTTCGGCATCACAGCACTCGTTTTCAAGTTTCTAGGAGTTGCGTACGCGCAACTCCGAACTTCCGACCGTAACCGTTAAAGCGCGTGCCAAGGACACGCCCCCTCTTGCGTCATAGCTTGCGTCCGTCATTGTATGCAAATGTCTTTCCCGGCATGCGCCGGCCCAATTGTCAAAACCGTGCCCTGCGAGGCACTTGAAGGATTTGTCACTTGAGAGTTGTAGAGAGAGCAGAGAGATGTAGTAAGGTGCGTAGCACCGTGCGAGTAGCACAGATTTTAGTTTCTTCATTGATGTCTTGGTGAGTTACTTATTTTTGGAAATAAATCTATTTTGTTATGTTACAAACTTTTGAGTCTGTAGTTTTTATCTTGAGCAACGCTAATTTAGGATCTTTTTTACATTAACTCTTATTTTGTTAAGAACCACTTTGACTCTCACTTATGAACGCTCACTGGCATTGGAACCCTAAATCAACTTATTCTACATTTTTGGCAATTTGTTAATGATTGCCTGGCGCCCGTTAAAGCTATCCGGAGCATAAAACTTTAAATATTTTGCATTGTTTGGAGCATTACAGCGGGAGAGACATACCCTGTGCACGTTAAAGAACACGCTGGATGGCCTTGACGGGAGGCTACCATCTGTCTCCCAACAGCTGTTCCAGTGGGTCCCCTCCCCCAACCTTCTCTGAGCCTTCGGGGTCCATGTGACCTGGCCATTTAGCCCATGGTGTGCAAAAAAGCGCCACTCAGAGGTAAAACAACCAAACCAAACCAAACCCTCTTCCAGTATACCGCGCACAGCGTCTCCACCAGTATACCGCGTACAGCGCCTCTCTATTCAGCTGCCGCCAGCTTATTGCCCACAGCATCTCCCTATTCAGCCGCCGCCAGTATACTGCCCACAGTCTCTCCCTCTTCAGCTGCTGCCAGTATACCGCCCACAGCATCTCCCTATTCAGCTGCTGCCAGTATACCACCCACAGCATCTCCCTATTCAGCTGCCGGCAATATACCGCCGACAGCGTCTCCCTATTCAGCTGCCGCCAGTATACTGCCCACAGTGTCTCCCTATTCAGCTGCTGCCAGTATATTGGCCACAGCGTCTCCCTATTCAGATGCTGCCAGTATACTGCCCAGAGCATCTCCCTATTCAGCTGCCACCACTATACCGCCAACAGCATCTCCCTATTCAGTTGCCACCAGTATACCACCCACAGCATCTCCCTATTCAGCTGCTGGCAATATACCGCCCACAGCGTCTCCCTCAGCTGCCCCTAGTATACCGCCCACAGCGTCTCCCAATTCAGCTGCCTTCAGTTTACCGCAAACAGCATCTCCCTATTCAGTTGCTACCATTATACTGCCCACAGCATCTCCCTATTCAGCTTCTGCCAGTATACTGCCCACAGCATCTCCCTATTCAGTTCCCACCAATATAATGCCCACAGCGTCTCCCTTTTCAGTTCCCACCAGTATAATGCCCACAGCATCTCCCTATTAAGCTGCCACCAGTATACCGCCCACAGCATCTCCCTATTCAGTTACCACCAGTATACTGCCCACAGCATCTCCCTTTTAGGTTCCCACCAGTATAATGCCCACAGCGTCTCCCTATTAAGCTGCCACCAGTATACCGCCCACAGCGCCTCTCTATTCAGCTGCCACTAGTATACCGCCCACAGCATCTCGCTATTCAGCTGCCGCCAGTATGCCACCCAGACTGTCTCCCTATTCAGCTGCCACCAGTATACTGCCCACAGCATCTCCCTATTCAGATGCCACCAGTATACCACCCACAGTGTCTCCCTATTCAGCTGCTGCCAGTATATCCCTATTCAGCCCACAGCGCCACCAGTATACCGCCCACCAGTATTCACCAGTACACCACCCACAGCGTTTCCCGATTCAGCTGCCACCAGTTTACCGCAAACAGCGTCTCCCTATTCAGTTTCTACCAGTATACTGCCCACAGCGTCTCCCTATTCAGCTGCCACCAGTATACTGCCCACAGCATCTTCCTTTTCAGTTCCCACCAGTATAATGCCCACGGCGTCTCCCTATTAAGCTGCCACCAGTATACCGCCCACATTCCCTCTCTATTCAGCTGCCACTAGTATACCGCCCACAGCGTCTCCCTATTCAGCTGCACCAGTATACCTCCCACAGTGTTCAGTGTTCCATATTCAGTTCCTATTCAGTGTGTTCTCCACAGTGTTCCCTATTCAGTTCCCACCAGTATACCACACACAGCATCTCCCTATTCAGTTCCCACCAGTATAATGCCCACAGCGTCTCCTTATTAAGCTGCCGCCAGTATACCGCCCACAGCGCCTCTCTATTCAGCTGCCACCAGTATACAGCCCGCAACGTCTCCCTATTCAGCTGCCACCAGTATACCGCCCGCAGCGTCTCCCTATTCAACTGCCGCCAGTATACTGCCCACAGTGTCTCCCTATTCAGATGCCGCCAGTATAACACCCTCAGCATCTCCATATTCAGCTACCGCCAGTATACCACCCAGAGCGTCTCCCTATTCAGTTCCCACCAACACAATGCCAACAGCGTATCCCTATTCAGCTGCCACCAGTATACCGCCCACAGCGCCTCTCTATTCAGCTGCCAGCTGTATACTGCCCACAGCGTCTCCCTATTCAGCTGCCGCCAGTATACCGCCCACAGCACCTCTCTATTCAGCTGCCGCCAGTATAACTTCCCACAGCGTCTCCCTATTCAGCTGCCACCAGTTTACCTCCCACAGTGTCTCCCAATTCAGCTGCCACCAGTATACCGCCCACAGCATCTCCCTATTCAGCTGCCACCAGTATACTGCCCACAGCGTCTCCCTATTGAGTTCCCACCAGTATACTGCCCACAGTGTCTCCCTATTCAGTTCCCACCAGTATAATGCCCTCAGTGTCTCCCTATTTAGCTGCCGCCAGTATACTGCACACAACGCCTCTCTATTCAGCTGCCACCAGTATACTGCCCACAGCGTCTCACTATTCAGCTACCACCAGTATACCACCCACAACGTTTCCCTATTCAGCTGCTACCAGTATACTGTCCACAGCGTATCATAATTCAGCTGCCACCAGTACACCATCCACATAAACTCCCTATTCAGCTGCCACCAGTATACCGCCCACAGCGTCTCACTATTCAGCTGACCACAGTATACCACTCACAGCGTCTCTTTATTCAGCTGCCACCAGTATAATGCCCACAGTGTTTCCCTATTAAGCTGACACCAATATACCGCCCACAGCGTCTCTCTATTCAGCTGCCACCAGTATACCGCCCAGAGTGTCTCCCTATTCAGCTGCTGCCAGTTTACCACCCACAGAGTCTCCCTATTCAGCTGCCACCAGTATACTGCCCACAGTATATCCCTTTTCAGACACCGCCAGTATACCACCCACAGCGTCTCCCTATTCACCTACCGCCAGTATACTGCCCACAGCATCTCCCTATTGAGTTCCCACCAGTATAATGCAACCAGCGTCTCCCTATTCAGTTGCCGCCAGTATACTGCCCACAGCGTCTCTCTGTTCAGCTGCCACCAGTATACCGCCCACAGCGTCTCCCTATTCAGCTGCCGCCAGTATACCGCCCACAGGGCCTCTCTATTCAGCAGCTGCCAGTACACCTTCACACAGCGTCTCCCTATTCAGCTGCCACCAGTATACCTCCCACAATGTCTCCCAATTCATCTGCCGCCAGTATACCGCCCACAGCATCTCCCTATTCATCTGCTGCCAGTATACCACCAACAGCGTCTCCAAATTCAGCTGCCACCAGTATACTGCCCACAGCGTCTCCCAATTCAGCTGCCGCCAGTATACCGCACACAGTGTCTCCCTATTCAGCTGCCGCCAGTATACCGCCCACAGCATCTCCAAATTCAGCTACCACCATTATACCGCCCACAGCGTCTCCCATTTCAGCTGCCGCCAGTATACCACCCACAGTATCTCCCTATTCAGCTGCCACCAGTATACCACTCACAGCAACTTCCTATTCAGTTCCCGCCCGTATACTGCCCACAGCATCTCCCTATTCATCTGCCGCCAGTATACCGCCAACAGCGTCTCCAAATTCAGCTGCCACCAGTATACCGCCCACAGCGTCTCCCAATTCAGCTGCCGCCAGTATACCGTACACAGCGTCTCCCTATTCAGCTGCCGCCAGTATACCGCCCACAGCATCTCCAAATTCAGCTACCACCATTATACCGCCCACAGCATCTCCCATTTCAGCTGCCGCCAGTATACCACCCACAGTATCTCCCTATTCAGCTGCCACCAGTATACCACGCACAGCAACTTCCTATTCAGTTCCCGCCCGTATACTGCCCACAGCGTCTCCCTATTGAGTTCCCGCCAGTATACCACCCACAGCGTCACCATATTCAGCTGCCACCAGTATACTGCCCACAGCGTCTCCCTATTCAACTGCCGCCAGTATACTGTCCACAGTGTATCCCTATTGAGATGCCGCCAATATACCACCCACAGCGTCTCCATATTCAGATGCCACCAGTATACCACCCACAGCATCTCGCTATTCAGCTACCGCCATTATACCGCGCAGAGCGTCTCCCTATTCAGTTCCCACCAGCATAATGCCAACAGCGTCTCCCTATTCAGTTCCCACCAGCATAATGCCAACAGCGTCTCCCTATTCAGCTGCCGCCAGTATATAGCCCACAGCGTCTCCCTATTCAGCTGCCACCAGTAAACTGCTCACAGTGTCTACCTTTTCAGTTCCCACCAGTATAATGCCCACAGCATCTCCCTATTAAGCTGCCACCAGTATACCGCCCACAGCGCCTCTCTATTCAGCTGCCACTAGTATCCCGCCCACAGCGTCTCCATATTCAGCTGCCGCCAGTATACCACCAACAGCGTCTCCCTATTCAGCTGCCACCAGTATACTGCCCAAAGCGTCTCCCTATTCAGCTGCCGCGAGTATACCGCCCACATCGCCTCTCTATTCAGCTGCCACCAGTATACCTTCCCACAGCGTCTCCCTATTCAGCTGCCACCAGTATACCTCCCACAGTGTCTCCCAATTCATCTGCCACCAGCATACCGCACACAGCATCTCCCTATTCAGTTCCCACCAGTATAATACCAACAGCATCTCCCTATTCAGCTGCCGCCAGTATACCGCCCACAGCGCCTCTCTATTCAGCTGCCGCCAGTATTATTTCCCACAGCGTCTCCCTATTCACCTGCCGCCAGTATACCTCCCACAGCATCTCCCTTTTCAGCTGCCGCCAGTATACCACCCACAGCAACTCCCTATTCAGTTCCCTCCAGTATACTGCCCACACCGTCTCCCTATTCATTTCCCGCCAGTATACCACCCACAGAGTCACCCTATTCAGCTGCCACCATTATACCACCCATATCATCATATTCAGCTGCCACTAGTATACCACCCACAGCATCTCCCTATTCAGCTGCCGCCAGTATAACACACACAGCGTCTACCTATTCAGCTGCCGCCAGTATACCGCCCACAGCGTCTCCCTATTCAGCTGCCACCAGCAGAAATAAAACTATATTTACGAACATCTTCAAAGCTGATCGTGTAAAATGCAGAGTAATCGATCGGCTTGGATGATCGATTACTCTGTGAAATGTGGTTACTATTGGATTTATTACATTAAACAGGATAATAATCACCAAAATCGATACAATGTACTCTATCAATTTGAAAAGGGGCGGGGGTGGCTCAGTCGGTAGCGTACCAGGCTCATAATCTGTAGTTCACAGGTTCGAGTCTCAGCTGGTGCAGCGTTGAGATTTATCTACACAAAATTCCCCACCCTGCCCACGGTTAGTAGGGGACACCGATGGGCTTGGAAACGCCGCTGTCCGTCTGATCGGACGTTAAGCCGTGGTCCCATGTTCGGGAGAGTCATAGCCTGTGCACGTTAAAGAACACGCTGGATGACCTTAACGGGAGGCTACCATCTGTCTCCCAACAGCTGTTCCAGGGGGTCTGCTTCCCCAACCTTCTCCGAGCCTTCGGGGTCCATGTGACCTGGCCATTTAGCCCATGGTGTGCAAAAAAGTGCCGCTCAGAGGTAAAACAAACCAAACCAAACCCTATTCAGCTGCCACCAGTATCTCCCTATTCAGATGCCCACAGCGTCTCCCTATTCAGCTGCCGCCAGTATACTGCCCACAGCGTCTCCCTATTCAGATGCCACCAGTATACTGCCGACAGCGTCTCCCTATTCAGCTGCCACCAGCAGAAATAAAACAATATTTCCAAAATCTTGAAAGATGATCGTGCAAAATTCAGAGTAATCGATCGGCTTGGACGATCGATTACTCTGTGAAATGCGGTTACTATTGGATTTATTATATTAAACAGTATAATAATCACCAAAATAGATACGATGTACTCTGTCAATTTGAAAAGGAGCGGGGGTGGCTCAGTCGGTAGCGTGCCAGGCTTCTAATCTGTAGTTCCCAGGTTCGAGTCCCAGCTCGGTCAGCATTGAGATTTATCTCCGCAAAATTCCCCGCCCTCTCCACGGTCAGTAGGGGACACCGATGGGCTTGGAAAGGCCTCCGTCCTTCTGCTGGGACATTAAGCCGTTGTCCCGTGTTTGGGAGAGTCATACCCTGTGCACGTTAAAGAACACGCTGGATGGCCTTAACGGGAGGCTACCATCTGTCTACCAACAGCTGTTCCAGTGGGTCCGCTTCCCCAACCTTCTCTGAGCCTTCTGGGTCCATGTGACCTGGCAATTTAGCCCATGGTGTGCAAAAAAGTGCCGCTCAGATGTAAAACAAACCAAACCCTATTCAGCTCCCACCAGTATACTGCCCACAGTGTCTCCCTATTCAGCTTCCGCCAGTATACTGCCCACAGCATCTCCCTATTCAGATGCTCCCAGTATACCACCCACAGCGTCTCCCTATTCAGCTGCCGCCAGTATACCACCCACAGCGCCTCTCTATTCAGCTGCCACCAGTATACCGCCCACAGCATCTCCCTATTCAGCTGCCGCCAGTATAACGCCCACAGCGCCTCTCTATTCAGCTGCCGCCTGTATAATTTCCCACGGCATCCCCCTATACATTTCCCATCAGTATAATGCCAACAGCGTCTCCCTATTCAGCTGCCACCAGTATACCTCCCACAGTGTCTCCCACTTCAGCTGCCGCCAGTATACCGCCCACAGCGTTTCCCTATTCAGCTGCCGCCAGTATACCTCCCACTGTGTCTCCCAATTCAGCTGCTGCCAGTATACTGCCCACAGCGCTCCCTATTCAGCTGCCACCAGTATACCGCCCACAGCGTCTCCCTATTCAGCTGCCACCAGTATACTGCCCACGGCATCCCCCTATACATTTCCCATCAGTATAATGCCAACAGCATCTCCCTATTCAGCTGCCACCAGTATACCGCCAACAGCGTCTCCCTATTCAGCTGCTGCCAGTATACTGCCCACAGCATCTCCCTATTCAGTTGCCACCAGTATTCCACCCAAAAGCGCCTCTCTATTCGGCTGCAGCCAGAATAACTTCCCACAGCGTCTCCCTATTCAGCTGCCACTAGTATACCTCCCACAGTGTCCCTCTTCAGCTGCCACCAGTATACTGCCCACAGCGTCTCCCTATTCAGCTGCCGCCAGTATACCGCCCACATTGTCTCCCTATTCAGCTGCCACCAGTATACTACCCAGAGCATCTCCCTATTCAGCTGCCACCAGTATATCGCCCACAGCGTCTCCCTATTCAGTTTCCACGAGTATAATGCCTACAGCGTCTCCCTATTCAGCTGCCGCTAGTATACCGCCAACAGCGCCTCTCTATTCAGCTGCCACCAGTATACCGCCCACAGAGTCTCCCTATTCAGCTGCCGCCAGTACACCGCCCACAGCGCATCTCTATTCAGCTGCTGCCAGTATACCTTCCCACAGCGTCTCCCTATTCAGCTGCAGCCAGTATACCTCACACAGTGTTTCCCAATTCAGCTGCTGCCAGTATACAACCCACAGCATCTCCCTATTCAGCTGCCACCAGTATACCGCCCACAGTGTCTCCCTATTCAGTTGCCACCAGTATACTGCCCATGGCATCCCCCTATTCATTTCCCATCAGTATAATGCCCACAGCGTCTCCCTATTCAGCTGCCGCCAGTATACCGCCCACACGTCTCCCTATTCAGCTGCTGCCAGTATACTGCCCACAGCATCTCCCTATTCAGTTGCCGGCAGTATATCACCCAAAAGCGCCTCTCTATTCAGCTGCAGCCAGTTTAACTTCCAACAGCGTCTCCCTATTCAGCTGCCGCTGGTATACCTCCCACAGTGTCTCCCTCTTCAGTTGCCACCAGTATACTGCCCACAGCGTCTCCCTATTCAGCTGCCACCAGTATACTGCCCACAGTGTCTCCCTATTCAGCTGCTGCCAGTATACCGCCCACAGCGTCTCTATATTAAGCTGCCACCAGTATACTGCCCACATCATCTCCCTATTCAGCTGCCGCTATATACCGCCCACAGCGTCTCCCTATTCAGCTGCTGCCAGTATACCACCCACAGCGTCTCCCAATTCAGCTGCCCCCAGTATAGTGCCTCCGGCATCCCACTATTCAGTTCCCATCAGTATAATGCCCACAACGTCTCCCTATTCAGCTGCCGCCAGTATACCGCTCACAGCGTCTCCCTATTCAGCTGCTGCCAGTATACTGCCCACAGCATCTCCCTATTCGGTTGCCACCAGTATACCACCCACAGCATCTCTCTATTCAGTTGCCACCTGTATATTGCCCGCAGCGTCTCCCTATTCAATTGCCGCCAGTATACCACCCACAGCATCTCCCTATTCAGTTGCCACCAGTATACCCTGCACAGCTCCTCTCTATTCAGCTGCCGCCAGTATACTGCCCACAGCATCTCCCTATTCAGCTGCCACCAGTATAATGCCCACAGACTCTCCCTCTTCAGCTGCCACCAGTATACCGCCTACAGCATCTCCTTATTCAGTTGCTGCCAGTATACCGCCCACAGCGTCTCCCTATTCAGCTGCCACAATTATACCGCCCACAGCGTCTCCCTATTCAGCTGCCACCAGTATACCGCCCACAGCTTCTCTCTATTCAATTGCCGCCATTATACCACCCACAATGACTCCCTATTCAGCTACCACCAGTATACCGCTCACAGCTTCTCCCTATTCAGCTACCACCAGTATACCGCCCACAGCATCTCCCTATTCAGTTCCCACCAGTATAATGCCATTAGCATCTCCCTATTCAGCTGCCGCCACTATACCACCCACAGCGCCTCTCTATTCAGCTGCCGCCAGTATAATTTCCCACAGCGTCTCCCTCTTCAGCTGCCGCCAGTATACCTCCAACAGTGTCTCCCTCTTCAGCTGCCGCCAGTATACCGCCCACAGTGTCTCCCTATTCAGTTGCTGCCAGTATACCGCCCACAGCGTCTCCCTATTCAGCTGCCACCAGCATACTGCCCATATCATCATATTCAGCTGCGGACAGTATGCCATCCACAGTATCTCCCTATTCAGCTGCCACCAGTATACTGCCCACAGTGTCTACCTATTCAGCTGCCGCCAGTATACCGCCCACAGCGTCTCCCTATTCAGCTGCCACCAGCAGAAATAAAACAATATTTCCAAATATCTTCAAAGCTGATCGTGTAAAATACCGAGTAATCGATCGGCTTGGACGATCGATTACTCTGTGAAATGCGGTTACTATTGGATTTATTACATTAAACAGCATAATAATCACCAAAATCGATACAATGTACTCTATCAATTTGAAAAGGGGCGGGGGTGGCTCAGTCGGTAGCGTGCCAGGCTCATAATCTGTAGTTCCCAGGTTAGAGTCCCAGCTGGGTCAGCATTGAGATTTATCTCTGCAAAATTCCCCGCCCTGCCCACGGTTAATAGGGGACACCGATGGGCTTGGAAAGGCCAGTGTCTTTCCAAAGTGACCTTTCCAAAGTCGGTGACCTTTCCAAAGTCGGAGATGCTCTGGGCGGTATACTGGCAGCCCGCAACTGAAAAGCCTTTTTCTGATTCGGTTGGTTTAACGGTAAGTAACGCATTATTTTAAAGCTCTAAATTCTTACTCTTTTTTTTAATCTGACTTCAAAGCTTTTAAATTCATCGTTGACATTAAAATCTCTGGAATCTTTCTTAGGCAGCATTTCTAATTGATTCATTTCGCTCAAATCCTCGTGCGTTTAGTCGTCGTCTTCGTTCGTTTTAGCAATGTTAGCAAAAATCTAGCTGCACCTTGCACTTCTGACTCTGCGTTATCGTCTACTTCGATGGTTTGACATTCATTAGGAAAAAAGTCTAAGAAATGTATGTATTGCGATTTCCTTTACTGTTTGCCTCGATACTAAAGGGAATAAATCAAACGATTCATTTTTAAATCATCTGGATTGGTAAAATATCTCAACAATGAAATGACTTCCTTTTGTCGTCTTGATGAATAGCGTTTGATAAGGATTCTTTGAGATTGGCAGCGATGGCATTTTCCTTATTTATATTATCTACTTTCTTATATACTTTCTTAAGACAAATTTTCACAAGTATGTCATCTTTAAGTAAAGTTGTTTCTTCAGAGCATAGAACTTTCAAAACAAATTCAAGTGGACGAAGAGTTTCAGCGAGGTTATCTAACAAATTACATTCTTCCTCAAAGACATTTTCTGTTGACATTCACTCGTAGAGCCTTCGGATTGCAGCTCTTTAGCTTTAGAAAACGTTCAATCATAGAAACGAAACTATTCAACCGTGTCTTGCAGTCTAAGATAAACTTCTTTTCTTCTCCACTGAATTCCTCCTTTACGAAATCTTGAAGCCTGTCATTATTCAAGGAAATTTGAGAAACATTCGACAGATTTTTCTGTTTCTTAATTATTCTCAAATTATCTGCTCTAAGTCACGGTGCCTCATTTGTGTCAATATTTATTTCAAAAATAGGATCCATATAGAGGTCTTGATTCACATCATACTTATCATCATTTAAATCTTCATCATCATCTTCAATACCTTACTAGTCCTAATAGAAAGAATTAAAGACAACTTAATAAACGTGTAAAGGATAGGTTAGCTGCTGATAAAAATCTTTGGCTTGATGGCTTGGCTGACAAAGTCGAGGAAGCAGTTAGACAGCACAAAAGCAGAGAGATGTACCAAATAGTTAATGTTTTGTGTGGTAGAAAAGGTACAGGTATACAGGGATTGAAGGATAAACAAGGTAAGGTTATAGAAGGTGAGGATTCTGTCATGGCTAGGTGGCTTAGCATTTCAGTGATGTTCTAAACAATGTGGTTAGTTCTTCTCCCATTGTTTGCAATGATGATAGATGCATTGGTGGCTTTAATGTTGGCCCTATAACACAATCTGAAGTTATTTTGGCTATTTCTAAACTTAAACTTTATAAATCCCCAGAGGTAGATGAAATTACTACGGAAATGCTTAGAGCTGGGAAAGTTTCGGTTACCACTTGGATGACTGAAATTTTGAATATCTTTTATGATAAAGGTGTAGTTCCTAAGATTTTACCAGAGCTATTGTTATCCCTATTTTCAAAAAAGGTAATCGCAGTTCTTGTGATAACTACAGGGGTATCAGCCTATTCTCTGTTCCAGGTAAAGTTCTTTCCATGATTGTGTTTAATAGAATTAAGAATCTGGTTGACAGTCAATTGCCTGATGAGCAATGTGGATTCAGAAGTGGTAGGGGATGTGTACATTATATATTTTCACTTAGACAGATTCTTGAGAAATGTTTAAAGTTTCAGAAACCTTTGGTTACTAGCTTTGTTGATTTCAAAAAGGTATTCGACTCTGTTGATCATCATAATTTGTGGTTGATTGTGAAATCATATGGTATACCAGACAAGTTAGTTAACATAATGAAAGCTCTCTATAATAACACTGAGTCATGTGTGAGAGTTGGTAAAGCTTGTAGCAATTCGTTCATTATTACTTCTGGTGTTCGACAAGGGTGCATTTTGTCTCCTTTTCTCTTTAGTTTGGTTGTTGATTATGTTATGCGAAATTCACTTCAAGGGAAAGATTTTGTCCTCAAATGGGGTGGAGATACGAAAATGTTTGATTTAGATTATGCTGATGATTTAGTCCTTTTGGTAAATGATGTTGATGAGATTAACTCTTGCATTCGAGCTGTTGATGAGACTGGTAGTAGAGTAGGTTTGGTTATAAACAGAGAGAAAATTAAAGTGATGAAAATTGGTCAGGCAGGCTGTGATTCAGTTAATGTGAATGGTTGCATTCTTGAGCAGGTGCCATAGTTTAATTATCTTGGGAGCGATGTAATAGATACTGGTGATATGCAGCATGAGATTAACAGACGAATAGGGATTGCTGCCGCGACTTTTAAGAATCTATGGAGATTGTGAAATCTCTGTGTTTATAACCAAACCTACTCTACTACCGTTTCATCAACAGCTCGAATGAAAGAGTTCATCTCATCAACATCATTTGCCAAAAGGGCTAAATCATCAGCATAGTCTAAATCAGAAATTTTCAGATCTCCAGACCATTTAAGGATAAAATAATTCCCCTGCAGTGAATTTCGCATACGTAATCAATAACCAAACTAAAGAGGAGACAAAATGCACCCTTGACGAACACCAGAAGTAATGTTCAAAGTAAACCAACTCTCACACACGATTCAGTGTTATTATAGAGAACTTTCATTATGTTAACTAACTTGTCTGGTATACCATATGATCTCACAATCAACCACAAATTATGACGATCAACAGAGTCGAAAGCCTTTTTGAAATCAACAAAGCTAGCAACCAAAAGTTTCTGAAACTCTAAACATTTCTCAAGAATCTGCCTAAGTGAAAATATCTGATCCACGCATCCCCTACCACTTCTGAATCCACATTGCTCATCACGCAATTGACTGTCAACCAGATTCTTAATTCTAATAAGCACAATCATGGAAAGAACTTTACCTGGAACAGAGAGTAGGCTGATACCCCTATAGTTATCACAAGAACTGCGATCACCTCTTTTAAAAATAGGAAAATTAATACTCTGGTAATATCCTTAGGATCCATGCCTGTATCATAAAAGATATTCAAAATTTCAGTCATTCTTGTGGTAACCAAAACATTCCCAGCTCTAAGCATTTCCGTAATCATTTCACCTACCCCTGCGGATTTATGAATTTTCAAAAATTACCAAAATTATTTCACACTGTTACATAGGGGCAACATTAAAGCTAGTAATGTATCAATCATCATTACAAACAATGGGAATAGACCTATAACCACATTATTTAGAGCATCACTAAAATGCTCAGCCCACCTAGCCATGACAGAATCTTCACCTAGTGTTTCTTTCAATCCGTGTATATTTGTTCGTTTTCTACCACACAAAACATTAACTCTCTGCTGTTGTGCTGTCTAATTGCTTCCTCAGCTTTGTCAGCCAAGCAATCAAGCCAAAGATTCTTATCAGCAGCTAACTGATCCTTTACACGTTTATTAAGCTCTCTGTATTGCTTTCTATTAGGATTTGTAGGGTATTGATTAAGGACATTCCTGCAGTTCTTTCTTTCTGAAATAAACTCAAGTGCCTTATCACTCAAATAATTCTGCCTCCTCTGCCCCTTTTTTCCTAAAAGAGTACTGTTAGTTTTAAAAAAAAGTATGTTTAAAATAGTCCCATTCTTCCTCAACTTTAGTAGTAAACAAACCATGACTGACATAATGACTAAGTAACCTATCATGGTAAGCTTTAGCTATAACTGGGTCTTTCAGAACTTCAGAATTAAAAGGTAAAATTTTTAACCTTAGCACAAGACTTCTGAAGTTTAAATTAAAAGACACTTTTAACAAGGTTTCCTAACAGAACTAGCCCATTTGCTGCTAATTAATATATAATCAATCATATTCTTATACAGCCCATCTGGTGAAACCCATGTGTACTTATGTATGTCGGGTGTTTTTAATAAGTGTTAGTTATTCTCATGCAATTAAGTTTACTTACCTGTAGGAGATGTTGTCCATTGCCATTGCAGCTACCAACACCAAAGGACCTATCACTCCTCCCCAAAGGTCAGAGTCAGTACCAAACTTGGCATTGAGGTTACTTAGAACAAAGGTAATATCTGCTTTCTTGACAGAATTCAAAATATCCTGAAGTTATCCGTAAAACCTATCCTTCTCATCCTCATCGGCATCCTCAGTGGGGGCATAACAGCAAATAACATTCAAGTCTTTAACGCTTGTCTGAAATTTTGCTGTAAGAAACCTTTCATTAATGCACTCATCCTAGAAGAGCAATACTAACATCTCTGCTGAGAAGCATGGTGATGCTTTTCATCGTCCCTGCCGGAAAAGAGATATTTAAGATTCTTTTAAAGAATCTGACTTTTATCTGTTCATCTGGTCTCTTGTAGGCCAAGAATATGAAGGTTATAATGGTGGATTTCTTGTTTGAGGATATCAAGAGAATAAGCAATGTGCAAAGTCCTCACATTCCAATTACCTATGGAGAGAAAATGGTTAGTGGGATTTTTAATGAAACTATATTTATTGAGAGAGGGCCACAAGTTCAGAAAATTCAGGATCCGTAATCAAGCTCAGAGTCATAATTCCGTTCAGGTTGGTATATAATGTTTTGGCTTCGTTGTATATTTAATGATTTAAAAAGCTGCTCTCGTAGGGTAAATCCACAAATTTGGACATTTGAGTTCCTGATATTATCAATATCAGGAGAATTTTTACAATTAAAACTCATAATAATACGGTTTAAGTCAAAAAGTGTTATATCAAGTGTTATTAAAAGTGTTATTAAGTCAAAAAGTGTTATATCTGGGAAGACGATTGTTCGTGGACATGTGCTAAGTGTGGTTCTGTAAATAGTATCTAGGTATAATTGGTAGGAGAGCTGTGCACCAAACCCCAGTGATGATGCACAGAATCGGCCAGGTCTAGCACCTAATGTACGACCCTGCCTTCTCGTGGCGCAGGTTGTTAGTACCTTTCGAAAGAGATATTCTCTTTTGGAAGAGAATGGAAGAGGAGAGCTGCCAGCTCAGTGTGGCCTGTTGATCTAGTCATCTATGGCTACTTTTTTCTTTTTTCCTGCCCTACTGAGAAAAATTATTGCTGAGAAATAATTGTGGTCAACTTCACAGATCCTGTGCTGACCATTTATACCTACTAGACTGGACTCGTTTAATAATTCGGCTTTGAGCTTAATTATGGATCCTGGACTTGCTGCATTGGTGGACCTCTGTTGAGGGAGAACCTGCTGCTTCGTTTTCTGTTTGCTTCTCGGTTGCCAGCCCTAAGTGAATAGAGGCACGGGATACCTTATATCAGCTGGTGGATAATCCTGATAAGAGACCATTGCAGGAACCTGAAATCTCACTTACCTAAATGGGCATCACCAATCCTAACCACAATCGTGGTTTGCTAACTGCTGAAGTTGAGAAAGAATAGGATCAGTTGAAGCAGACTTTTCTTGAAACCAAGAATATTCTTTCGGGTAAGAGGGAACAGAGAAAACAATATTATTCAGTGATAAGGATATTTTTCTGAAAGAAGGAAGTGCAGGAATAATATGTATCAACACTTACTAGTCCTAACAGACAGCATTACAATGAGCTTAATAAATATGTAAAGGATACTTTAACAGCTGATAAGTAACTTTGGCTTGATAGCTTGGTTGACAAAGCTGAGGTAGCAGTTAGACAGCACAACAGCAGGGGGTTGTACCAAATTATTAATGTTTTATGCTGGAAGAAACTGACAGGTGCACAGGGATTGAGTGATAAATATGGTAAGGTGTTTCAAGGTGAGGATTCTGTGACAGCTAGGTGAGCTTATTATTTCAGAGATATTCTGACCAATGCGATTATTTTTATGTCTCTCCCGCACACGGGGCCACGGCTTAACGTCCCATCCGACGGACGGCGGCATTTCCTAGCCCATCGGTGTCCACTACTGACCGTGGGCAGGGCGGGGAATTTTGCGGAGATAAATCTCAACGCTGACCCAGATGGGACTCGAACCTTGGAACTACAGATTACGAGCCTGGCGCAGGATACAGAAGTGATAGGGGATGTGTAGATCAGATATTTTCACTTAGGCAGATTCTTGAGAAATGTTTAGAGTTTCAGAAACCTTTGGTTGCTAGCTTTGTTGATTTCAAAAAGGCTTTCGACTCTGTTGATCGACTCTGAATGATTACAGTTTAGATTTGCGGTATGAGATTAACAGACGAATAGCGATTGCTGCCGAGACTTTTAAGAATCTATGGAGAGTGTGGAGAAATAGGCGTATACACCTAAAGACTAAAATTAGACTGTATAATAGTTTGGTTCTTTCTAGGGCGAGTTATGGTAGTGAAACCTGGACAATTTGTAAACAAGATAACAGGAAACTAGGTGCTTTTGATTCCAGATGCTTACGCAGTATCTTGGGCAAAAGGTTGTTCAAATTTGTAACTAATGATGAGGTTAGGCAAAGGAGTTGGCAACCTCCTTTAAGCAAGCATATTGTGCAGAGAAAGACTCCGTTGGTTTGGCCGTGTTGCCCGTATGGATAATTATAGATTGGTGAATAGGGTTATGAACAGTGTGCCTAAAGGCTTCAGAAAGCGGGGGAGAAGTAGGATGCTGTGGACAATGTCAAACAGGACCTTGTTAGAATTGGTGTGCAGTGGCCACATGCAGCAGATGTAGCTCAGGACAGACTTGCTTGGAGAACTAAATTGCACAGTCTGGTTTGACCTCCGTAGCCCATGGCTGCTTGAGGATGATGATGAATATAAAGGGGTGTCTAACAGAGCTTCTTCAGTCAGCACCAAATGTCACAGCAACGCAAAACCTGTTTGGAGCAGTGTATATATTTTCTCGGAAGCCTCCCCCGAAGAGATTATCAGCAGGGTTATCAATAATCTTTTTTTCCTGCAGACCTCATGCCTGAAGTTGGTGACCCCTCTGTAATGAACACTGTGACTGAAGACAACAACCTACAGCGATGCTGCAATAGAACCTGTGGACTGAAAAAAAAATGAGACGGACCCTCTTGATCGACAAGAGGAGGGGCTTTTCTCATATCTACTCATCCTCACTGGAATTTAAAAATCCATACATTCACAGATAGCACTCCAAAATCTATCCTTCCATCATATTTTTTCTGCCGCAGCCCTCGAAAACCTCATTGTGCCTTAAAAAACTGTCTTGCTTTTCATGATTTCTCCGATTTAAACCGATATTTACACCCCAACAGCCCAATAATTCAGTGAAGTGTTGATAACTGCAACATTTTGCCAACCAAACTCCCTTGTGTCCTGTCTTTCACGCAGAGCGGCTCCCCAAAAATTAGTTTAAAGCTCATCTCCCCAAAGGTGTCCCATAGGTTAACATGATATCCCCTATACTTCAACATTGGCCCAGAACTCTCATTTACTATACTATTCTTTTTAATGATAGATGCATTACTGGCTTTTACGTTGGCCCTATTTCACATTCCCAAGTCGCATTAGCTATCTCTAAATTGAAAGTTCCCCAGGGGTGGATGAAATCACCACTGAAATGCTTAGAGCTGGGGACAGTTGTGTTGTCACCAGTGGTGAAAGTAGGTCGGTACGACGCACCGGTAAAACATTTTTCAGTAATCGCTCCGTTAACAATTTCCTTCACACCTTAATGCTCTTTCAAACAAGAATTTAATAAAAAAAAAAAAGGCGAATCGTTCCTTTTAAGAAAAATTCCTCGTTTTTTTAATTACACTACTACAGTTAATCCTCTAGATACCAGCTGCTTGAAAACCCCATACTTTGAGGCCCGACAGGAAGAGTCAAGTGGGAGTGCTATATCCTGTGTTTGCAGTAGTGCTTCTTTCTCTCTTTGAACGATTGGCAAAAGGAGCCTGTAAAAAGAGAGCAGGACTAGACGGACAAAGGCAATTCCAACCAAATCTGTGCCTCGGGGGGTTATAAGTGTTCACGGACAATGCGCATTCGCCGTAATTGTCTGGGTTTGGTCTCGATTACCACCAGAGGCAGAAAGGGGAAAGCCGGCTGACAAATCAAAGAAATTAGACTTGGAAATGTATTTCATTGTAAGAAAATAATAGCATATATTTGTGGTTTTCAAATTTTCATCTTCCAAATATTTTTTTTTTCCAAATATTTTTTTTTGTAAAAAATTTATGTTCTGCTGAACTGAAAATTGTAACATTTCTGAGAATAACAGATATAAATGGTAATGCAAATGGCAGCATCCGTTTGATAATTTCAAAAGCGTAATTTCAAAAACCGGAGTCTTAAAATAGATGTCAAAACTTGGAGTTCCTGGATGAAAACCTGAGAGGTGGCAGCCCCAACTGGAAGCGAAATATTTAGAACCTTTTTCTTGAAAAGTTGCATAGAGAACAGAGAAGGGTAGTTGATGTTACTTCAAATTATACAGGCCTTCTTGCACAAGAATAGCACAGAACAAACAACCATGCCACTACCCAGAATTCGAATCCTTCTCTGATTCCCGGATCCCAGCTGTTGCGGTGTCACCGCTAGGTAACGTGATATCACTGCACACTGTAAATAATAATGGCTTGTAAATTTTTATAATATATGGAAAATTTTATATAACACTGGAATTATTTTATATAACACTGGAAAAAAATTGGTACTATTGAATTGGTCATGTGGGCAGTATAAAAAACAAGATATGTTCATACTAAATTATAAGAAAAAAAAATACCCCTCAAGCAGGTGCTTAGCACAGAGGTATGACAGGAACTTGTCAGTTTATACGCCATAGTAGGTCTGTGAGGATGGGGGTGGCCGAGTGGTTAGCGTGCTTGGCTACTGATCTACGGGACCTGGGTTCGAGCACCGAATAAGGCATGGATGTATGTGTCGTTTATTCTGCTGAGGTCCTGCCATCCTCTCAGACCTTCTACTATGGCATATAAACTGACAGGTTCCTATCAGACCTCTGTGGCAAGCAGCTGCTTGAGGGGGTATTTATTATTAATTTTTTAATGTCCTCACGTTCCACGTTCCTGCAGAGAGAAAATGGTTAGTAGTATTTTTAAAGAAATTAGGTTTATTTCATATTGGTAGAGCCAACAATACCAAACAGCTCCCTGATCGCAGTAATGGAGCAAAGACCTGTTCCTCCTCCGCTAAAGGCTGAAGTCACCGATGCTGGTAGGAACTTCAGGCACCACCTTTTCAAGTAGACTTTTTCAAGAGCCATATGGCCTGCCTGAGACACATTACTCCAGTTTAGGCTTGACGATGCCCAACTAGCTAAGTAAGGTTCAGGTACCTGCGATGGCCTCTGATTTGGATTATCCACCAGCTGAAATAAGGTATCACATGCCTCTATTCACTTAGGGCATATTAATCAAGGCATATTAGTCAAGCATATTAATTTTAATAAGCCTACTAATCATATCAATGTGATATGGTGAAAAAAAAGATCGCACTACAGAATTCTATACAGTTAAGGCTTCGTTTTGGAAAACCTGATAAATAAAAATACTCCCAATTCATTTTTTACACGGATTTCTTTTTACAAGATTTTGATTTAATACGGTTTAGAAAAAAAATCCAAATCTCTTTTTACACGATTTATTTTGATCTAACACGGTTCAAACGGCGCCTTTTTGAAAATCTCCATTTGAATTTAATTCTGTAAAATATTCCTATTGAAGAAAAAATTCCTAGAATTTACATTTACGTTTTTCGAAGTAGTTTTAACTTTGAAAATGTACTGTAGAAACACATTTTGTACACTAAAATTCCCAAAATAAAAACTACACAACAAGTTTTTTCTATTTTATGGAAAAATTGTACTAAACCTACTTCATACGGAATAAAGTGGCGATATTGAGTTCCTGGAATTCACCTTAATTTTATCTCAATACATACGTTAGTCTTGGTCTCTCATTTCGTTTTTAAAGTTAGAAGTGTTTAGACGTTTTATATAAGAAATGAAAAAAAAATTTTGTTTCTAGAAGTTTTCAAGCGATGAAAGTGATTTAATTCCGGCCATTAAATGGTAGCTAGGTAGTCACTGGAAGGAGAGCTATGCACCAATCCCCTGTGATGATGCATAGAACCGGCCAGGCCTAGCACCTAATGTCCAACTCCGCCTTCTCGTGGTGCGGACCGTTAGTAACTTTCAAAAGAGATACTCTCTTGTGGAAGTGAACGGAAGGGGAGGGCTGCCAGATTAGTGTGGCCTACTGATCTGGACAACTATGGCTACTTTTCTTTTTTTTCTACCCTGCTGAGGAGTGGTCAACCACACAGGGTCCTGGTGCTGACCATATAAACCTACTGGACTGGACAGATATATGGCTCTGAGCTTGATTATGGATCCTGATTTTGCTGCACTGGTGGGCTTCTGTGGAGGGAAAATCTTCCGCTGTGTTTTCTTTTTGTTTGTGGGTTGACAGCCCCAAGTGAATAGATTCACAGGATATGTTTATCAGCTGGTGGATAATCCTGAGCAGAAGTCATCGCAGGCACCTGAACTCTTTGCTTCTATTGGCATCGTCAAATTCTACATTGGAGGAAGTCTTCCAGTGTAGATGGCTTCAGCCTTTAGTAGTGGGGGAACGGGTCTTTGCCCCATGTCTGCGATTAGGGGGCTGTTTGATATTGTCGGCATTCCTTCTCTCAATAAACATAGTTTCTTTAAACATCCCACTAACCATTTTCTCTCCATAGGTAGTTGGAATGTGAGGACTCTGCACAGAGCTTTTTCTCTTGATGTCCTCACACAAGAATTCCACCGTTACAATTTAGATATTCTTGGCTTGCAAGAGACCAGATGGACAGATAAAGGTCAGATTCTTAAAAATAATCTTAAATTTCTCTTTTCAGGGAGGGACGACAATAAGCATCACCAAGGCGTGGGTCTGCTTCTCAGCAGACACGCTAGCGATGCTCTTCTAGGATATGAGTGCATTAATGAAAGGTTTATTACAGCAAAATTTCAGACAAGCGTTAAAGACTTGAATGTTATCTGCTGTTATGCCCCCACTGAGGATGCCGATGAGGATGAGAAGGATAGGTTTTATGAACAACTTCAGGATATTTTGAATTCTGTCAAGAAAGGAGATATTACCCTTGTTCTTGGTGACTTCAATGCCAAAGTTGGTACTGACTCTGACCTTTGGGGAGGAGTAATAGGCCCTTTTGGTATTGGTAGCTGCAATGGCAATGGGCAACGTCTCCTACAGGTAAGTAAACTCAATGGATTCAGAATAACTAACACTTATTACAAACACCGCGACATACATAAGTACACATGGGTTTCACCTGATGAGCTGCATAAGAATATGATTGATTACATATTAATTAACAGCAAATGGGCTAGTTCTGTTAGGAATACCAGGGCATATAGTGGAGCTGAAATTGGATCTGACCATTACCTTGTTAAAAGTGTGTTGCAACTTAAACTTAAAAAGTGTTGTGCTAGGGTTAAAAAATTTGCTTTTAATACTGAAGCTCTGAAAGATCCAGTTATAGCCAAAGCTTACCCTGATAGGTTACTTAGTCATTATGACAGTCATGGTTTGCTTACTACTGAAGTTGAGGAAGAATGGGATCATTTTAAACAGGCTTTTTTGGACACTAACAGTACTCTTTTAGGAAAAAAGGAGCAGAAGAGGCAAAATTATCTGAGTGATAAGGCACTTGAGCTTATTTCGGAAAGAAAGAACTGCAGGAATGCCCTTAATCAATACCCTACTAGTCCTAATAGAAAGCATTACAGAGACCTTAATAAACTTGTAAAGGATCAGTTAGCTGCTGATAAGAATCTTTGGCTTGATGGTTTGGCTGACAAAGCCGAGGAAGCAGTTAGACAGCACAACAGCAGAGAGCTGTACCAGATAGTTAATGTTTTGTGTGGTAGAAAACGGACAGGCATACAAGGATTGAAGGATAAACAAGGTAAGGTTATAGAAGGGGAGGATTCTGTCATGGCTAGGTGGGCTGAGCATTTCAGTGATGTTCTAAACAATGTAGTTAGTTCTACTCCCATTGTTTGCAATGATGATAGATGCATTGGTGGCTTTAATGTTGGTCCTATAACACAATCTGAAGTTATTTTGGCTGTTTCTAAACTTAAACTTCATAAATCCCCAGGGGTAGATGAAATTACTACGGAAATGCTTAGAGCTGGGAATGTTTCGGTTACCATTTGGATGACTGAAATTCTGAATATCTTTTATGATAAAGGCATGGTTCCTAAGGATTTTACCAGAGCTATTGTTATCCCTATTTTCAAAAAAGGTGATCGCAGTTCTTGTGATAACTATAGGGGTATCAGCCTACTCTCTGTTCCAGGTAAAGTTCTTTCCATGATTGTGCTTAATAGAATTAAGAATCTGGTTGACAGTCAATTGCGTGATGAGCAATGTGGATTCAGAAGTGGTAGGGGATGTGTGGATCAGATATTTTCACTTAGGCAGATTCTTGAGAAATGTTTAGAGTTTCAGAAACCTTTGGTTGCTAGCTTTGTTGATTTCAAAAAGGCTTTTGACTCTGTTGATCGTCATAATTTGTGGTTGATTGTGAGATCATATGGTATACCAGACAAGTTAGTTAACATTATGAAAGCTCTCTATAATAACACTGAGTCGTGTGTGAGAGTTGGTAAGGCTTGTAGCAATTGGTTTAGCATTACTTCTGGTGTTCGACAAGGGTGCATTTTGTCTCCTTTTCTTTTTAGCTTGGTTATTGATTATGTTATGCGAAATTCACTCAAGGGAAAGATTTTGGCCTTAAATGGGCTGGAGATACGAAAATTTCTGATTTAGATTATGCTGATGATTTAGCCCTTTTGGCAAGTGATGTTGATGAGATGAACTCTTTCATTCGAGCTGTTGATGAGACTGGTAGTAGAGTAGGTTTGGTTATAAACAGAGAGAAAACTAAAGTGATGAAAATTGGTCAGGCAGGCTGTGATTCAGTTAATCTGAAGGGTTGCAGTCTTGAGCAGGTGTCACAGTTTAATTATCTTGGGAGCTATGTAACAGATAATGGTGATGTGCGGCATGAGATTAACAGACGAATAGGGATTGCTGCTGGGACTTTTAAGAACCTATGGAGAGTGTGGAGAAATAGGCGTATACACCTAAAGAGTAAAATTAGACTGTATAATAGTTTGGTTCTTTCTAGGGTTAGTTATGGTAGTGAAACTTGGACACTTTGTAAACAAGATAACAGGAAACTAGATGCTTTTGATTCCAGATGCTTACGTAGTATCTTGGGCATTAGGTGGTTCAACTTTGTAACTAATGATGAGATTAGGCAAAGGAGTTTGCAACCTCCTTTAAGCAGCATATTGTGCAGAGAGAGACTCCGTTGGTTTGGCCATGTTGCCCGTATGAATAATTATAGATTGGCGAATAGGGTTATGAACAGTGTGCCTAAAGGCCTCAGAAGGAAAGGGAGACCTAGGATGCGGTGGGCTGACAATGTCAAACAAGACCTTGTTAGAATTGGTGTGCAGTGGCCAGATGCAGTAGATGTAGCTCAGGATAGACTTGCTTGGAGAACTAAATTGCACGGTTTGGTTGGACCTCCGTAGCCCATGGCTGCTTGAGGATGATGATGATGATGATGATGATTAAGCAAACGAATGCGTCCTTTGTCAGAAAGTGACAACGAATAAAATCTAGTTAATTAGCATAAGTAAATCATATACTTTTTCACTTTTGTATTTTTGAATTAGTGATATATTATTTTCTTCATGAAGGATAATTTGCTTTATATAGGTACACATCATCATCATCATCATCATCATCATCATCATCATCATCATCATCATCATCATCATCATCATCATCATCATCATCAAGCAGCCATTAGCTACGGAGGTCCAGCCAGACCGTGCAGTTTAATTGTCCAAGCATATCTGTCCTGAGCTACTTCTGCTCCATCTGCCACTGCACATCACTTTTAACAAACTCCTGTTTGACATTGTCTGCCCACCGCATCCTAGGTCTCTCCATCTTTCTGAGACCTTTAGGCACAATATTCATAACATATTGTGCCTTTAGGCACACATATTCTATTCGCCAATCTATAATTACACATACGGGCAACATGGCCAAACCAGCGGAGTCTCTGTCTGCATAATATACTGTTTAAAGGAGATTGCCAACTCCTTCGCCTAACCTCATCATTAGTTACAAAGTTAAGCCACTTAATACCCAAGATACTGCGTAAGTATCTAGAATCAAAAGTACCTAGTTTCCCATTATCTTGTTTAGAGAGTGTTCAAGTTTCACTATCATAACTAACTCTTTCTGAGACCTTTAGGCACACTATTCATAATTCTATTCTAACCAAACTATTAAACAGTCTAATTTTAGTCTTTAGGTGTATACGCCTATTTCTCCACACTCTCCATAGATTCTTAAAAGTCTCGGCAGCAATCCCTATTCGTCTGTTAATCTCATGCCGCAAATCACCAGTATCTGTTACATGGCTACCAAGAAAATTCAAATGTGAAACCTCTCAAAACTGCAATCATACAGATTAACTGAATCACAGCCTGTCTGACCAATTTTCATGACTTTAGTTCTCTCTCTGTTTATAACCAAACCTATTCTAGTACCAGTTTCGTCAACAGCTCGAATGAAAGAGTTCATCTCATCAACATCATTTGCCAAAAGGGCAAAATCATCAGCATAATCTAAATCAGAAATTTTCGTATCTCCGGCGCATTTAAGGCCAAAACCTTTCCCTTGAAGTGAATTTCGCATAAAATAATCAATAACCAAACTAAAGAGCAAAGGAGACGAAATGCACTTTGTCGAACACCAGAAGAAACCTGAAACCTGAAATTCTAAACATTTCTCAAGAATCTGCCGAAGTGAAAATATCTGATCTACACATCCCCTACCACTTCTGAATCCACATTGCTCATCAGGCAATTGACTGTCAACCACATTCTTAATTCTATTAAGTACAATAATGCAAAGGAACAGAGAGTAGGCTGATACCCCTATAGTTATCACAAGAACTACGATCACCTTTTTTGAAAACAGGGATAATAATAGCTCTGGTAAAATCCTTAGGAACCATGCCTTTATCATAAAAGATATTCAGAATTTCAGTCATCCAAGTGGTAGCGGAAACATTCCCAGCTCTAAGCATTTCCATAGTAATTTCATCTACCCCTGGGGATTTATGAAGCTTATGTTTAGAAACAGCCAAAATAACTTCAGATTGTGTTATAGGGCCAACAGTAAAGCCACCAATGCCTCTATCATCATTGCAAACAATGGGAGTAGAAGTAACCACATTATTTGGAACATCACTGAAATGCTCAGCCCACCTAGCCATGACAGAATCCAGAACACTGTTACATTGGGGCAACATTAAAGCTAGTAATGTATCTATCATCATTAGAAACAATGGGAATATAACTAGCCACATTATTTAGAGCATCACGGAAATGCTAAGCCCACCTAGCCATGACAGAATCCTCACCTTGTGTTTCCTTCAATCCCTGTATACTTTTCGTTTTCCACCACACTAAACGTTAACTATCTGGTACAGCTCTTTGCTGCTTTGCTGCCTAGCTGCTTCCTCAGCTTTGTCAGCCAAGCCATCAAGCCAAAGATTCTTATCAGCAGCTAACTGATCCTTTACAAGTTTATTAAGCTCTGTGTAATGTTTTCTATGAGAAGTAGCAAGGTATTGATTAACGACATTCCTGCAGTTCTTTCTTTCTGAAATGAACTCAAGTGCCTTATCATTCAAATAATTCTCTCTTCTGCTCTTTTTCCCTAAAAGAGTACTGTTAGTTTCCAAAATATCCGGTTTAAAATGGCCCCATTCTTCCTCAACTTCAGTACTGAGCAAACCATGAATGTAATAATGACTAAGTAAGCTATCATGGTAAGCTTTAGCTATAACTGGGTCTTTCAGAGCTTCAGTATTAAAGGTGCAGTTTTTAACCATAGCCCAACACTTTTTAAGTTAAAATTGCAAGACACTTTTAACAAGTAGTGGTTAGATCCAGTTTCAGCTCCCCTATATGCCCTGGTATTTGCTGTTAATTAATATATAATCAATCACATTCTTATGTAGCCCGTCAAGTGAAACCCATGTGTACTTATGCATGTCGCGGTGTTTGTAATATGTGTTAGTAATTCTGAAACTATTGAGTTTACTTATCTGTAGGAGACGTTGCCCATTGCCATTGCAGCTACCAATACCAAATGGCCTATCACCCCTCCCCAAAGGTCAGAGTCAGTACCAACTTTGGCATTGAAGTCACCTAGAATCAAAATATCCTGAAGTTGTCTGTAAAACCTATCCTTCTCATCCTCATCGACATCCTCAGTAGGGGCATAACAGCAGATAACATTCAAGTGTTTAACGCTTGTTTGAAATTTTGCTGTAAGAAACCTTTCATTAATGCACTCGTATCCTAGAAGAACATTACTAGGATGTCTGCTGAGAAGCAGACCCTTGGTAATGCTTATTGTCGTCCCTCCCTGAAAAGAGAAATTTAAGATTATTTTTAAGAATCTGACCTTTATATGTCCATCTGGTCTCTTGGAAGCCGAGAATATCTAAATTATAATGGTGGAATTCTTGTGTGAGGACATCAAGAGAAAAAGCTCTGTGCAGAGTCCTCACATTCCAACTACTTATGGAGAGAAAATGGTTAGTGGAATGTTTAAAGAAACTATGTTTATTGAGAGAGGGAATGCCGACAATAGCAAGCAGCCCCCTAATCGCAGACATGGGGAAAGACCCGTTCCCCCACCACTAAAGGCTGAAGCCATCTACACTGGAAGACTTCCTCCAATGTAGAATTTGACGATGTCAATAGAAGCAAAGAGTTCAGGTGCCTGCGATGACCTCTGTTCAGGATTATCCACCAGCTGATAAACATATCCTGCGAATCTATTCACTTGGGGCTGTCAACCCACAAACAAGCAGAAAACACAGCGAAAGATGTTCATTTGGTCTCTTGCATGCCTAGAATATCCAGGTTATAGCTCCTGAATTCCAGCGTGAGGACATCAAGAGAATAATCTCTATATAATGTCCTCACGTTCCTACAGAGAGAAAATAGTTAGTAGAATTTTTAAAGAAATTAGGTTTATTTGAGATTGGTAGGGCCAACAATATCAAACAGCTCCCTGATCGCAGGCATGGAGCAAAGATCTGTTCTCCTCCGCTAAAGGCTGAAGTCACCGATGTTGGTAGGAACTTCAGGCACCACCTTTTCAAGTGGACTTTTTCAAGAGCCATATGGCCTGCCTGAGACACATTACTCCAGTTTAGGCTTGACGATGCCCAACTAGCTAAGTAAGGTTCAGGTACCTGCGATGGCCTCTGATTTGGATTATCCACCAGCTGATAAAAGGTATCACATGCCTCTATTCACTTAGGGCTGGCAACCCAGAAGCAAACAGAAAACACAGCAGCAGACTCTCCCTCAACAGAGGCCCACCAGTGCAGCAAGTCCAGGATCAATAATCAAGCTCAAATCCATAAACAAGTCCAGTCTAGTAGGTATAAATGGTCAGCACCAGGACCCTGTGAAGTTGACCACTCCTCAGCAGGGTTGAAAAAAAAAAGAAAAAAAGTGGCCATAGATGACCAGATCAGTAGGCCATACTGAACTGGCAGCCCTCCCCTTCCGTTCCCTTCCAAAACAGAATATCTCTTTTGAAAGGTACTAACGGCCTGCACCACGAGAAGGCGGGGTCGGACATTAGGTGCTAGACCTGGTCGGTTCTGTGCATCATCACTAGGGATTGGTGCACAGCATTGAGGGTACACAGCTCTCCTTGCAGTTTATGCATAGCAATCGTTTACAGGCCATGTACATATAATTATCTTTAAAAGTTTATGAAATAAAAAATGTGTTTAAATGAATAAAAATCAAATAAAAATTTAATTAAAGATTTTGATATGATTTGTTTGAAACAACTTATTACTTGTACTGGGTTTTCACGTCTGGAACCAATCTTCTATTTTTTCATACGCGCTGTATTTTTTTAGATGTTTTTTTTGGGAACCTATCTACATGTAAAAACAGAATTGGGTGCAGTTAAATTATATGTTAATCAAAATGAAATTTCCTCCCAAATAATATAATATTCAACCTGAAACATGATTTTTTTGTGTCTTTTAATGATTCATTTCAGTGTTGTATATTTTAAACATGGCCAGTGTTATACACAGTGACTTGGACTTCTCACATTCACGGGATATTCTGAACTGGTTATGAAATAGAAAAAAACTTCCTTGGCTGCTTTTTTACTAAACATTATGAAATTTTTCTTTGGGTGTTGAAGTTTGGCGATTTTGGCAAAGTGCAGAAAGGTTTGTGCACCAAAGCAAAAAAAAAAGCGTTATATCTTCTGTGTGGCACAGCCAAGGTACTGAGTTGGGGGGGGGGGGGGGGTTGCCTTTAAAAACAATCAATATAAACATAAAAATTCAAAATTGAAAAAATATATTTTCTAGATTGGGGGGGGGGGGGTTGAAACCTTCACCTTAAATTTAGCAGAGGGGACATTTTCCTGAATTTGCCCTCCCATATGAGGTTGGTTGGTTGGTTGTTTTACCTCTGAGTGGCACTTTTTTGCACACAATGGGCTAAATGGTCAGGTCACAATGACTCCGAAGTATCAGAGAAGGTTGGGGGATGGGATCCATTGTAACGGCTGTTGGGAGACAGATGGTAGCCTGCCATCAGGGCCATCTAGCATGTTCTTTAACGTGCACAGGGTATGGCTCTCCCACACACGGAGCCACGGTTAACATCCCATCGGACGGATGGCGGCATTTCCTAGTGCTTTGGTGTTCCCTTCTGACCATGGGATGGGCGGAGAGTTTTGCGGAGATAAAACTGAATGCTGACCCAGCTGGGACTCAAACCTGGGAACTGCAGATTACGAGACTGGTGTGTTACCAACTGAGCCACCACACCCCCTCCCACATGAGGACTGATTTCCATAGCAAGGTAATCTATTTTGCTTCCGCATCGAAGACATTCATTTTCAGTAAACGGTACAACTCAAAGTTTTTTTACTAAAAAAAATCAAGAAATAATAGAAGAAAAATGACATATAACCTAATGGAATGTTAAATAAAATATCTGCAATAACTTTTAAGCCGGCCTCCAATCTAGCATACCTGGAAAAGATCGATAAATCAGTCGAACGAGAGATCGCTAACTGACGGAAAAAAACTACAGAAATTAATTTGCTTCCATATCCAACACCTCATTTATTTTCAGAAAATGATACCAGATCAAAGTTTTACTGGAAAACTAATAAATAATAAAATAAAAATTAACATATAGTCTAATGCGATGTTAAAATATCCACAGCAACAAGTTTTAGGCCGGCCATACGATATAGCACAACTATGAAAAATATCAATTCTTATTGACCGGCCAAAAATCTAATTTCCAAAAATAAATCTACTGAAATGAAAACTAAGGTTTAAATATAAAAAAACAAATGCTAACTTTACAAAGGGTATTCAATATGATGGACCAAAACGGTAAACAACACTTACAGCACACGGAAAGGAGATAGCATGTGTCAGCCATCTGTGCTTTGTTGCCTCAGTGAAGCATAACTAATTAAATGCAGGTGCAACCAGAATTTCTAAGAAGGATGTGTTTACTTTCAATTTCGATTTCAAGGGGAAAGATGCATAGAATCCTGGGAAATATGATAAAAATAACTTGGGAACACTGAAATAGGTTGAACTGAAAAAAAAGTGTGAAACGGAAAAATATGGCGGTAAGAACTTTGTAATTAGTTCGAAAATCTATCGTTTTTAAAAATTGTTTCTTTTTTTTGCTAATTTTTAAGGGATTTTTGAAAATTTAAGGAAAAATTTGTTGATAATAGTCCAAACCAAACTTGTGAGCTTAAATCAGTAGATTGCTTCAGCAAATAGGAAGTTAACAAGCAAATCGGCAATATCTTTTAGTGCTTCTAAGAAATGACAATCAGATGGCTTTATAAAATTATTCATATTCTAGTTTAATAAAATATGAATCAAATTTAAAAAGAAAATATTGTTTTTGAAGCCTGAATTATATATTTTTTATAAGATTTAAAGAAAAAAATTACAACAGCAATTTTTATTTTTAAAAAATTGTTTTTTTTTTGTTGTATTAAAAGCAGATACACGTCCTTGTCTTCTCAATTCAGATTCTCCAAACGTATACAGAGGACGTGGACACTGGAAGGGTTAAAGGAAGTAACACAATATGGAGAAGCGTTAGATAATATGTTTCCAATGCTTACTTCCTTTCAGGGTATGTATACCAATCATATTTAAAAGCGGGAAGCTATTGTATGAGTTACTAGAAGAGTGAAATGTATAAAATGCTTCTGGTAACTGATGCATTTTTTCCCATGAGTGACAAATACTTTTTGTGCACATTGGAAATTTATAATACTGTAGAAATTTCTCTTGGTTAGTTAATTATGAAAAGATTCATTCATGAGTTACTAAAGGGCTTGTGATTGATCAAAAATATTATAATTCAGTAGAATGTGTACTTAATAGACTTTACTGTTAAGTTTGTCAGACATTATATGCAATTTCTGATGTATGGTATAATTTGTATGTGTTTACTGATGTATGGTATAATATTTCTGATGTATGGTATAATATTATCTAAAATATTTTCATAGAAATATAGTAATAAGTTTTTATACTCAGGTCAAAGAGATGCTCATGAAAATTCAAGTGAATTGGTTTTGAATGCAAGTGGTTTCCACTTACCATTAAAGAATATGGAAGAAATTGATGAACTGGAAAATCAGTTGAAGAATAAACAAAGTAAAATTGAACACTTGGGATGTAGGAGTGAAGATTTCATTGCTCTATCAGACTATATTTACAAAACATGCTCAATAAAAGTAGGAGTTGGCAGAAAATTGAATATTTTTAAATGGCTTCAAAGTTTTTTTATTGGTTGCAGTTCCTGCACTCACCTCTTTCTACCCCACCCTTTTGTTTTTCTTATTAGATGTGTAAAGAATAAAGTTATTTTAGGAAGTATGATAAATGTGCAAAAGGAGATGTCACTTTTTCCAACACAAAAGCCACATTCAAATATTTAAGGTAATAAATTCAAATGGTAATGCAAGATTTAATTTTTTTAAAAATAATATTGAAATATTCTAATGGTATGTAGTAGCACTAAGTAATCTTATATTCAATAATAGATAAAACAGGTAGGCACCCTCTAAGTGATATACATTAAATAGGTATAGAGGAAAAAATTGTCATTAGCTGTGTGGGTTTGAATTACACCTGGCTAATGACAATTTTTCCTGTATACTTATTTAATATAATCTTGTGTGCCTGCTGCTTCCATACTAATTAAATGCTAACTAAAAATTAGCTACACAAAGAACTATGTAGCAATTTTGTAGCAACACCAAAATGAAAGAAATCATAAATTCTAGAAATTTCATTGCTCAAGTTTTAAGTAAATGATAATTTGTTTCAGTTTTGATGTTTCTTGCTAAATATCAACAAAATTATTTCTACATGTGCAATTCACGCATTATGTATATTATATTCCTTTTATAATAACTATACATTTTTGACATGTTTTCTGTGATAATAGATATTTTGTAATTTGAAAAAATGTTTACAAATTGATTTCTTTTAAGTTGCTTTTTTGCTGGCATTTTTTCTGTTTTAATCTGCAGAATTAAGTTTGCCCTTTTTTAATGCCTTTGTAGACAATCGTATTGAGTGGAGTGAATTTTGAAAAAATAATATGCTGAATCGTAAAAATCTTGACTGACAAATTGGCTTCTGAATTCAGCTGGATAAGGAGTAAGGGGAAATGGCCATTTTTCGGTTTATATATATATAGTGGAAGCTGTTTTTGGCACGTGGTTTATTAATTTTCAACCTAAATTGCTTATTGGGAAGTAAGAAAAGGGAATGTTATTTTAATTTTCATTGTGAGAGAAAATATTTTAAAGTTATTCAGGAAGGAGCTAAGAATGTAAGATGTTGCAATAAATAATGTGTGCTTGTAATAGCTAAAGAATTTAAGCATGTGGGAATTAAGCAGTGCTTAAAACTTTAACTTCCATATATGAAATGTGTACATGGTATATATATAGATAGATATATAGTTATACTTTGTTTTAAATATATAGTTGTACTTTGTTTTAAATTAAAAAGTGAGTTTAAGATATTCACTCTAAATTGCTATAGTTCTTAGACAATATTTATGTGATTGTGAATTGCAAGCATATTAAATGAAGGGTGCTTTAATTTGAAATAGTTGTCTTAACAGGGTCCACATTTTTCTTGTAAATTTTATTTTGCTATAAATCTTCTAAAGCTTATTTTTTAAATATTTTTCTGACCTTACAAGACAATCTATGATTTAAAAATAGGTAAGACAGTGACATGGAAGGAGTCATAAAGAATTGACTTATGCATGTAAAGGTCAGGGACCAAAGTGTTCCGACCACACATCTAGAGCTCCCAGTTTGTAAATATGATTAGTATGCTAATATATTGATATATATATATAATGATGTGTATTGCTGAAAATCCTTCAAACATTATTAATAACAACATTAATATTTTTATACTTATTGAAAATAAGAATATTCACATACAATAATCATTATAAATATGAAGGGGTAGCTTCAATAACCTCTTTACCCTTGAAGTGTGAGGGAGGGTTGGTGGACTGATATTAGTATTTGATGACAAACAGTTTCCAAACTTCCTGTGTTTGAATAGGGTGATAATTGAGAAAATAATAATGAATTCCATGACAGCATAAAAGAAAAAATTATGGTAATTTGCCTTCCAGATCAAACTCAGAACCATCAAAAGAAACTGGTTTTAAAATTTAAGAGTCAATTATTACCATAATTTACATTACTGCTATGCTTACTCTTCATGAAAGATTTTTCTTCATTACATTTAGTACTGTACACTGTCATGAAAATTGTTGAAAGTTCTGTGTTATATCATTAGAATGCGAAATTCAATATTCTCTAACCGTTAATACCGTGGGGTAACACAAACTTCATAAAATCAGGTTTTGGCAGCGTCTGATATTCAAAAAATAAGAAGACAGATACATTCAGAAGTTTTCTTCAACAGAGATCTAGCATGTAACCTGAACTTAAATGTTTCATCTTCACTAATTAAAGAAATAATTAATTATATTTTGTGACAGTTTTTTGTTAAAAGTTGGGATTTTGGATCTTTTTGTAACAAAGTTTGCAAATACATTACGTAAATGACACGCAGCTTAGACAATCGTTATAATTAAAAGATACGCACTCGGTGCTCATTAAATTAAAACCACCTCTCTCCATGTTAGGTAAGTGGAAGCCAACTTCAACGCTCTATAACATTTAAGCATTTTATGGGAAAATGTAATGGAAGATAAGAATCTCAATCAAATCTAAATCTTTATTTTGAATAATGATCACTTTGTATTTAAAGAGTTGTGGAAGTTTGATTATCAGCAAGAATGTATTACGAAAATTGAAAAATGTCAAAATTATTTGTATCAACTTTTAGACGTACATCTATTGTTAAATATTCAAACTTTCATAATTCTTCCAATATGTTGTTAAAAATCCAGATTTGATGAGATCTTTATCTCTAGTCCCATTCTGTGGCAAAACTTTATTTTAGAAGTCATAGCATAACATGGAGATGCGGCAATAATTTAGTGAGCTCTGAGAGTACATTGGTATCGGATATCTTAAGAGAATCGGTGTCAAGTAGGAATTTCCTATGGATGTCCACTGGATATAAGGGGGTGATCTAAACATTGATTAAGCCTCTAAAGAGTATTCATCGGCTACCCATAGGCTATCAACAACATCTGGAAGACATGTTTAATGTATCTGTAATAACTTTAAGACTCCTAGAGCGTACGAAAAAATCCATAAAATAACAATGAGTTGTCTATCAGACGATCCGAAATAATAAGTGTCATCCGTAATATGTGCATAAACCATCCATAAGACATATTATATATCTATAAACCTCCTTTACAACAATATCTAGAACAGTTAGCCTATGGATGTCTTCTGTCATGTAAATAAGCGAATGTTTCAACTACATCTGTACGTTAAAAGATAAACCGACAAAAAGTGATATATCCAAGAACATTTGATGGATATCTTGTAGATATCCTCTGAATGTAACAGTGATGTGTGGGTTTCGAACCAAATAGCGACTCGATCCCTTGACCATCAAACATACATCCATCTCCTTTATCAGTGCACACTATGAGTAGTGTACTGAAATCTATAAGAAGGATCCGTTGATCTGAGAAATTCTGGAGAGATAATTTGCCATCAGCTTTTGTCATCACAGAAACCCGAATCACCGGAGGATTCAGACTTTCTCATCTCACTTCTTCCCCCAGTGCCAAACTATATGCTATTCTGACGGCCGAAGAAGCGCTCCAGTCGCAGAAGTTTGTACCTAAATTCCCACTTTCTTTCAATGACTACAAGATTTTGTTTCGCAATTCGTGAAGTAGTACTACCTGGCCCAGAGCCAGACAGATTCCATCCTTTCCTCCTTTATGTTCTTTGTAGACCGTTCTATCACTCCTGTAAACTTAGTAAATCTCGCGAGACCTGAGGAAACCTTTCTCCATCGTCTCTGAGTTGAAGTCATCTATAACATTTCCACTCTTCACACCCTTTATAAAGTCAATAGCTCCAACTCTGTCACCTGCAACACTCCTGAGACCGTTTCCATATTCTGTTGGAAACAGGGAACCTATCCTTAGCCATACCTGTTCGCGCTACAATGCCGATCGAGTGGCTCTCTCTCGTATGCTTAATGCCATTGAATCTCCGATTATTCCACAATGCCTCCTAGGTACTCACCAAAACAGGAAGATGCAGTGCACGTACATGCGTCTATTAATTGAGTTCATCGACAAGATTAGACTATTTTGCAAGATCTAATAAATTTCTTTCTTTTTTCCTTCAGGATAAATTTACATTTTTCTTTACAGGCCGTAGTGGATTAATAGAGAAGTAACGACTAATTTCTCTCCCCTTTCTGCTTTAACTTGTAAGGGAGCCTGTTATTTGAATGTTATTTTTTTGCCATGATCTAAATTTACCTTGAGCCTTAAATAATACTCTTTTTTAGAATAGTGAATTAAATCGCAAAAAATATATTACACAGAAAGCTATTTTAAACTTTCGGTAAGAAACAAATAAACAATATCTTGATAACTGTTTAGCCACGTTCCTCTTAAACGTCACTGACGTGTTTTAGGTGTTTGAATTTTCTTATCTCCTGCAGTTCGATTTTTAACCGAAGTTAGTAGTGAAAAGTAAGTAATTTGAACGATCGTCAGCAGTACATTATACAGATATTGACCTAGAATTTAATAGTTTCAGAAATATTCTGAACATAAAATGGTAAATTTATTTTTGCTTTTATTTTGATTTTATTTTGCCGTCATTTAAACTCACGTTTCTGTTATTTTAGAAAACGAATTAGTACTCTGTAATGAACAAATTATTTCACATTTTCTGTGGTTAATATAATCAATTCATCTGTAAAAATGTTTTAAAAAGTACCCTCAAGCAGCTGATTCCGTAGAGTGTTTACCCTAGTGGTGCGGCAAAAGAGGCGTACCGCGCGCGCGCGCGCGTGTATGTAGGGGTTAAAAATAAAATAAAAAAAAATAAATACCCCCTCAAGCAGCTGCTTGCCACAGAGGTCTGACAGGAGCCTGTCAGTTTATATGCCAAAGTTGAAGATCTGAGAGGATGGCAGGACCTCAGCAGAAAAACGACACACACGTCCATACCTTACTCGGGGCTGGAACCCAGGTCCCTTAGATCAGTAGCCAAGCGCGCTAACCACTCCTTGAAAATCCCTTGGTAGAAATGCACTCTACAGTCTTTTGGCGCCATTTTTTTTATGTATCAATATGGTACTTTTCGATGATAAAAATCTGACAACTCCTTATGCAAGGCTAATTTACCAAGAACTTGCAACACCTTGAACTTTTCTAATTACTAGGAAAGTCAGTAGTAGTCACAGTATAGGAGACCAAATTGTAGAGATCACGGTCCTCAGCTGCCATTTTTTTGACGCAACGTAACAAAACTTTTTTTTCGTTGATTCCCACAACCCCCCAGATCCTAACCCAAACGGGTTTCTAGAAAAAGGATTTTATTTTTGTTACCATGGTAATGGTGATTTCCGTCGTACACAAACACAACATAAGAAAAAAAAAACATGATTCCACTAAAAAATCTCTTACAACCATGAATTACTTAAAAAAATTAAAATTATAAAGAAAAAACAAACTACAACACATTTACCTTCCCATATATTATAAATTCCTGAAATATCCCCCCCTCCTCTTTTCCCAATAGTTAAAATGCTCCACAAATATATTTCACAAACTAAACTAATAAATCCACTCACAAGCACAATAATTAACATAAATATATCACAATTAAATCGAATACCAATCTCAAAACCAAAAAACATCGACAATACATCGCCAACCACCATTATAGAAAAAGCCCCAAAATTAAATAATCTTTGATGATAAAGTATAAAAATTGTAAACAGTGCACCTCTGACTGAATTATAAAAAAGCCCCCGAAACTAATATCCTCGCAGACAATACAAACTGAAAAACACGAAAATCGAAAACAGTGCACCGTCGACTGAATTATAGAAAAAACCCTCGAAACTAAATAATGTCTTCTCAGACAAATACAAACTGAAAAACACGAAAATCGAAAACAGTGCACCGTCGACCGAATTATAGAAAAAACCCTCGAAACTAAATAATGTCCTCTCAGACAAATACAAACTGAAAAACATGAAAATTGAAAATAGTGCACTGCCGACCAAATTATAAAAAAAGCCCCCGAAACTAAATAATGTCCTCGCAGACGATACAAGCTGAGAAAGATGAAAATCGGAAACAGTGCACCGCCAATCGAATTATAAAAAAGCCCCTCAAACCAAATAATCTCATCAGAGACAACAGAAAAAAAAAACATCTTACAGCTCTAATAACCCTCCCTAAATTATTCATCAAAAACTACCATTTTTTCCCAAGATATTACCATAAACTATATCACATTAAAAAGTCTTATAAAAATCAGTATATCTATAAATTTGTTTAAATTGATATAGCATGTTCTATTTTGGTTGATTGGTTATTTTTTTTTTATTCTAAGGTTGACTTGTTTTTATGACCCAGCATAGTTTGACAAAAAGCCTGGATTTTTCTCAAAGTATTGTACAGAGAAAAAATATTACAAAACAGAAGAAATGTTTACTCTAAACAAGAAAATATTTTTATTCAGAAATAAATAGCCTTTCTATTCATGTGCATTACAATCACTTCTATGTTTTTTAAAAAATAAATTCATGCTTTTTTTTTACTAATGACTAAAAAGATTCCTAGGAAATCCCTTCCTAGGTCACTGTCAAACATAGATGTTAACAGAATCCGAAATAAGATGTCAATAGATATCTTTTTGTACAACGCAAGAAACTTTGATTTTTTTTAAATGGCTGTTTGAAAATTTTCTTAGACATATTTTTTAAAAATATGCAATTCAAGTTTGGGAAACAATATTTTTTTTGCATTTGATACATATTTTATTAAACTACAATATAATTTGATAAAGTCATCTGATTGCCATTTCTTAGAAGTGCTAAGTGGTATTGCTGATTTGCTTGTTAACCTTCCTCTTTGCTTGAGGCAACCTTCTGATTTAAGCTCACAAGTTTGATTTGAACTATCAACAAATTTTCAAAAATCTGAAAATTAGTAAAAAAAAACTGCTATTTTTAAAAACAGTAAATTTTAGAAGTAATTACGAAATATATACCGCCATTTTCTTTTCCATTTTTACACTTTTTTCTGCCATAAACTTACTTCACTATTCCCAGAATTATTTTTATCATTTAAATCCTTCTTTCTTAGAAATGAAGCCTTTTAATTTTAGAAATTAAGCTACTGCCTTCTTCATTTAAATGAAGAAAGATCGTTTCTGAAAATGAATGAGGTATTGGATATGAAAGCAAAAAGGAATTCCTTGACACGGCAAGTTGTTTACGTGGATGATTTAAGTCAAATACTTCCTTTCAACAAATTGGATTAAAAACTCTGTGTATAGCATTTTATTTCCTTTTTTTAAATCTAACTTAGTTTTAATTTCGGTAGATTTACTTTATTTCTGTAAATTATTGATCTTTCTGCCAATTGATAATTATCAATTTTTCAGAGAGATTCTACATTAGATGGCTGGCTTACAAATAGTTGCTGTTGATGGTTTATATAGCATCACATTAGGTGATATATTACTTTCTTTTATTATTTCTTCATTTTTCAGTAAAAAAAACTTTGATCTTGTATTGTTTCCTGAAATTCCTGCAAATGATCGAGGTCTTAATATGGAAGCAAAAAGTACTTCCTTGTCACGGATATAAGTCCTCATGTGGGAGAGCAATTTCAGGAATGCCCCCCCACACACTAAACTCGCTGAGACATTTTACTCTCTTTAGCAAAATTCAATTGTTTTGATTTGAATTACAAGTTTCCATGTTCATGCTAAATGATTTTCAAAGCATTCCCCCCACTCAGTATTTTAGCTGTGCCACTCTGACGATACAGATGTTTTTTTTTGCTTTAGTAGACTAATTTTTTGGCATTTAGCAAATATCAAAATTTAACAACCAAAGAAAAAAAAATGTTTGGTAAAAAAAAGTTCTTCCATTTCCTAAACCGGACAGAAAATCCCATTAATGTAAGCAATCAAAATAATCTTGTATAATGCTGCTAATGTTTCAAAATATACCACACTGAAACAAAATCATTAAATGAAATAAAAATCATGTTTCATGTAAATATTATATTATTTTCCAAAATTAAACCTTAAATGCATAGTCCAATTTTTTTTGCATTAATATTGTAAAAAAAGTCTGATTAAAATTACTGTGCTTTAAAATTTGTTTATTTTTTTATTTTTATAAAATTCACAACTAAATTCTGTTCAATTTGGTATATAATGTGATGTATTTCAGTTGATTAGTTTTTTTTTTAATTTCAAATTTGGCTTGTTGATATGAATTGGCACAGTTGGCAAAAAGCTAGGACTTTTCTCAAAGTATGGTAACTGAGAAAAAAATTACAAAACTACAAATTGTGAGTAATTTTCTTGCTTCAATATTAATTTTTTTGCTATTCAGAAATAGCCTTTCTATTCATGTGCATTATAATCATTTCTATTAGTTTTTTTAATGATTTTTTTTCTGAAAATCCAAAATTAAATGATAATTAATATGGCATATAACATGCCATAATTCCTTTCATTAGTTATTTGGCAAAACAGTTTTAAAGTTAAATTTTTTTTTAGTTAAACATAGGGAGAAAATAGCATGGCCTCTGGATGTAAATCAGTTTTTCAGGCTGGACAATGGAAGGGTTAATGAAATTTTCTATCATGTTATGAAATGGAAGAATACTTTCTTCGCTACTTTTTTTTTTGTTAAACACAATGAATTTTTTCTTCTTTGAGTGTTGAATTTTGGGGATCTTGGCTAAGTGCTGAAAAGTTAGTGCACCAAACCAAAAGAAAAAAAAAACATCTATATCATCAGAGTGGCCCAACCAAGTTACTAAGGGGGTAGGAGTAAAATATTTTAAATCTTTGAATATAAACTTAAAAAGTATTTTTTTTAATGAGACTTTGCCAGTGTGATGGAGTAAAATGACCTCAGTGAGTGTAGTGGGGGGGGGAGGGGTAAAATCAACACCCAATATTAACATTTACAACAAACGCCGAAATTGCCCTCCCACAGAATGACTGATTTCTGTGCCAAGGAAGTCCTATTTGCTTCTGTTCACACCTCATTCATTTTCAGGAAACAATAAAAACAAGATCAAAGTTTTTTTACTGAAAACTGAAGAAATAACAAAAGAAAAATTAATGCATAAACTAATGTTAAATAAAATATCCACAACAACAAGTTGTAAGCCAGCCATCCAATATAGCATGACTCTGTAAAATCAATCGATTGACTGAAAGATCAATAATTTTCGGAAATAAATCTACTGAAATGAAAACTAAGGTTTAAATATGAAAAAGTAAATACTAACTTTACAAAGGGAAGATATCAGTATACTGGAACAACACTTAACAATCTATTATAGAGCCACTTATAACACAGAATGGAGATCGCATGTATTAAGCCACCTGAGCTCTTAGCTCCAGTTAGCTGTGACATAAATAAAATAAATAAATACCCTCTCAAGCAGCTGCTTGCCACAGAGGTCTGACAGGAGCCTGTCAGTTTATATGCCACAGTAGAAGGTCTGAGAGGATGGCAGGACCTCAGCAGAAAAACGACACACACATCCATGCCTAATCCGGGGATCGAACACAGGTCCCTCAGAACAACAGTAGCCAAGTGTGCTAACTGAGCTGTGTCTAAAAGCCTAAGAAAGGCTATGTCTTTAGTTTTAATCTGAAGTGGGAAAGATGTATAGAATGCTGGAATAAATGATATAAAAGATAAAAAATAATTCTATGAGTATTAAAATAAGTTTAAAGCAGAAAAGTTTGTAAAATGGAAAAAAAAACAAAAAACTATGGGGTATGTACTTAAGTAATTTCTTCCAAAATCTTCTGTTTTTAAAAATAGCAGTTTTTTTTATTAATTTTCCAAAGATTTTTGAAACTTTAAGGAAAATTTTGTGGATAATAGTTCAAATCAAACTTGTGAGCTTAATCAGGGGATTGCTTCAGCATAGACTAATGTTAATAAATAAACTGGCAATACCTTATATTTGGCTTAAGAAATGGTAATCAGTTGACTTTAACAAATTATTTATATCCTAGTTTAATAAAATATGCATCGAATAAAAAAGTATTATTTTTCAAACCTGAATTATATATTTTTATGATATATATATAAGAAAATTTGGTACTTTTCGGTTATCTCCGGTCACATTTTCTTGGCGTTTTATTTTTTTGGAAAAAATGGCAGTTTTGATGGGGTCAGGAAGGTTAATGAGTAATTTAGGGGTGGGTTATTTGAGCTATAAGATTTTTTTTTTTTGTTGTTGTTGTCTCTGATGAAATTATTTAGTTTTGGGGGCTTTTTTATAATTCGGTCAGCAGTACACTTTCCGATTTTCATGTTTTTCAGTTTGTGTTGTCTGTGAGGACATTTAGTTTTAGAGGCTTTTTTATAATTTGGTCGGCAGTGCACTGTTTCCGATTTTCATGCTTTTTAGTATGTGTTGTCTCCAATGAGATTATTTAGTTTTGGGGGCTTTTTTTATAATGCTGGTCAGCAATGCATTGTCAATGATGTTCTTGGTTTACTTTGGTGTTTATTTTTCGTCACCAAGAAAATGTGACCAGAGATAACCGAAAAGTACCGAAAATTTTTAAACAAAAATTTTTTTTAAATCAAATATTTTTTGTATTAAAAATGGATACATGTGTCCATGGCCTCTCATTGCAGATTCTGTCAAATATACATATGACCTGGATACTGAAACAGTTAATGATTTATGTGTCAAATGAAGGCTCCTGACACTGGGACTATCATAGGCTCTAAAAGACCCCCCCCCCCCCTCCAATGCTTTCTTCTCTACTAAAAGGGGAAATTTGAAAACTATTCTTTATATATAGAATGCAGGTGCCAAAAGCAAAACAAGCTATTTGTCAAATAAAAGTTTCTGAACCAGGGAGTGTCATACGCTGTAAAAAATTGATCCCCACGCTTTCTCCCCCCCTCCTGAAATATGGGAAATATGAAAACAATTGGTCTGCTATGCTGTGGAACACAAGTGTGGGAAGTAACAAGCTATGTGCTAAATGAAAGCTTCTGACATGGGGAGTGTCATAGGCTATTAACCTTCCAGTGTTCATGTGGTATGTATATGCTGACAGAATTCACAAATATAGGCAGAGGACATACGTATAGATTTTCAGTACAACAAAGAAAATTTTTTTAAATAAAAATTGCTGCTTTAAATATTTTTTAAATGTATATCTTATAAAAAAAAATACATAATTGAGGCTTGAAAAATAATATTTTTTCATTTGATGCATATGTTATTAAACTACAATATAAATTGTTATCGGGTTGGGTTGTTTTACCTCTGAGTGGCACTTTTTTGCACACCATGGGCCAAACCGCCAGGTCACATGGACCCTGAAGGCTCAGAGAAGGTTGGGGGAGGGGACCCACTGGAATAGCTGTTGGGAGACAGATGGTAGCCTCCCATCAAGGTCATCCAGCATGTTCTTTAACGTGCACAGGGTATGGCTCTCCCACACATGGGGCCATGGCTTAACATCCCATCCGATGGATGGTGGCCTTTCCAAGTCCATCGGTATCCCCTACTGACCGTGGGCAGGGCATGGAATTTGGTGGAGATAAATCTCAACGCTGATGCAGCTGGGACTTAAACCTGGGAACTACAGATTACGAGTCTGGTGTGCTACCGACTGAGTCACCCCCACCCCAAAAACTATAAAGTGAGTTTTCAGAGGATTCTAATGTAGTGGGGGAATGGAATATGCTTGGGGGAAAGAATGTTGGAAGATTTTTCTTGTGGGACTGAATATGATGATAGTAACGAACACATGTAATATCGGTATAGTAGTTTGGGATGAATTGAGTGATTTTTAGTACTTACGTAATATGGTAATTATTAGTGTATTATAGCAATTTATTAGTATTGTTGTATATTTTGGAGTCTTTTGAAGTTACTTATATGATTTATTGTTAATATGTGGAAGTGTTTGGCCACTTTTTGATGTAGAAATGGGTATTGTAGAATTGTCGGTAATATACATTATTTAATGTGATCAGACTATGCAATTAAGGATTAATTTTGGAAAACCTGACAGATAAAAACAGTTCACTTATATGGTAATTAAAAGGAAATTTCTTCTCAAATACTATAATATTTACCTGAAACATGATTTTTTTTTCTTTTAACGATTCTTTTCGGTATGGTATATTTTGAAACACCAGTGTTATAAAAGATGGCTTAGATTGTTCATATTAATGGGATTTTCTGTCCAGTTTATAATGTGCAGGTGCAATTTCTTGGCTTTATTTTTGCTGAACATTTTGTTTGGTGTAGTGCTGGAAAGTTGGTGCACCAAGGCTAAATAAAAATCAATATCCTCAGAATGGCACAGCCAAGATATGAGGGCTAATACCTGTGTAGAAATTGCCCTACCAACCGTAGGAGGACTGATTTCCATGCAAAGGCTTTTTGCTTCTGTATCCAAGTCTTAATTTTTTTCAGAAAATGATAAAAGATCAGTTTTTTGACTGGAAAATGAAATAATAAAAAAAAAACCTAATGTGAGGTTAATAAAAATATCCACAGAAAAAAGTTGTAAGCTGGCCATCATCATAATCAGTGACGTAGCATAACTCTGAAAAATCAATGGGAATAAAAATCAATAAATCGATAAAAGTAAAGCCAAAATAGCAACTTATTGAACACTACTATGCTGTAGGACAATGTGGGCATAGAGGAAAATTATCTTGAGCCTGGTGGGATCCAAACTCATGACCTTCTGCTGACATGACACATCAGAGCACCTATCATATCATCAGAGATCATGAGTTCAGATCTCACATGGCTCAAAACAATTTTCCTCTAAGCCCACCATTCTAAGCAGCATAATAGTGTTCAGAAAGTTGTTTTTAACAGTAATTTTGTGGATTTTTTTTTCCAGAAAATATTTATCAAAAAGACGTTACTATGAAGTGATGTAAAGTGATAACAGATAATGTATATGTGAAACAAGTGATAAGCCTGCTTTTGCCATACCTAACAATGTAGCATAACTCTGAAAGATCGATGCATATAAATCTACTGAAATAAAATCATAATAGATCTATAGAAATATAAACAGAGTTTTAATTACAAAGGTGAAAATAAAATACTACCTGAATTAAAATGGTGTCCAATGTTGATAACACCACGAACACTTGCTAGTAATTACTGCCATCTGTGGCTGTCCCTTGGCTGAGTGGTTAGCATGCTTGGCTACTGATCTAAGGGACCTGGATTCAAGCCCTGGATAAGACATGGGTGTTTGTGTTGTTTTGCTGCTGAGGTCCTGCCATCCTCACAGACCTTCTACTATGGCATATAAACTGACAGGCTCCTGTCAGACCTCTGGCAAGCAGCTGCTTGAGGAGGTATTTATTATTATTATTATTACTGTCATCTGCTTGCTGGGCTGCGACCTAGTTTATCAGCAGTTTTGCACAAATAAGGTATGTTTGGTTATAATTTTGACTTCAGTAACAGGAATGATGATGCAGAGAATGATGGGATAAATGATAAAAAATAGGTTTAAGGTGGAAAATAAAATAAAATGGAAGAAAAAAAAAGTATGTACTTCGTAATTACTTTCAATATCTTCAAATTTTAAAAATCGAAGTTTTTTTGTTAATTTTTGGAAGAATTTTGAAACTTGAAGAAAAAATTTGTTGATAATAGTTCAAATCAAACGTGAGCTTAAATGAAGAGGTTGCTTCATCGTAGAGTAGTGTTAACAAACAAATCAGCAGTCCTGTATATTTGTCTAAGAAGTGATCAGATGGCTTTAACGATTTATATACATCAAATGAAAAAGTGAACATTATTTTTCAAGTATGATTTATGTATTTTTTTATAAGATATCTGTAAGAAATTTTTCAAACTGCAATTTCTATTTTTTTTTTAAATTGAAATGTCACGTGTTGTGACAGAAACAAGAAAAGACAATGACAAATGACAGAAACAAGAAACAGATAGTCATCTAGAGCCTCTCATTTTGGATTCTGTCAGCACCTACAATACTGCCTCTAACATGAACCTACGTCTCTCACTAAGCACATTTGTATAATGCCTCAGCCTTAATGAAAGTGTGAGCAACACTGATCTAATGGAAATTGAATGGTGTGCTAATATAATAATTATAACATAAATTAAAAGTAAAGATGAACCATCGCATACAGATTAGTGAATAGATTTATGAACAGTGTACCTAAGCATCTCAGAATAAGAATATGTAGAATGCAATGGCTGGACAATGTCAAATATGACTTTTTCATAATTGACCTGCAGTGACCAAATGCAATAGCTATAGCCAAGAATAGATGTTTGAAGGATTAAATTACACACTAAAAATAACTTAAAATTCTCTGTCGAGCAATTTTATTGCTCGACGACAGAGAATTTTAAGTTATTTTTAATTAATTTTTGAACAAGAAAGTCCTTTAATTGTAAATTGCACAGTGTAGGTGAACCTCTGTAATTAGGCTAGCTGGCTTTACATAATTGTATGGTATTTAATTTTTTATAACTGTACCTATACCATGGCAATAATTTGTACTATGTTTAATGAGATATTTTTCTCTGATGCAGATGGCAACTTACCAAACATATCAGGATTTTATTCAACAAAATGAGGACAGAGATGGCATAAGGTTTACTTGGAATGTGTGGCCTTCTAGTCGTCTAGAAGCTACACGCCTGGTTGTACCCCTTGGCTGTCTATTTACACCTCTCAAAGAAAGGCCAGAGTTACCACCAATTCAATATGATCCTGTGCTCTGTAGTAGACCTACATGTCGTGCCATTCTAAATCCTCTATGGTAAGTACTTCATTTATCGTATACTTAAGGGAAGTGAAAGCCATATACTTGCAATGGTAAATTTTTTGGGTCACAACTATACAGAAATGAAAGATTGCTCAATCTAGAGAAATTGTACTGGATTACAGAAACTTAAAAGTAATTTTATAGCTGAGTCAAAAAAAGAAAATATTTTTAGATATACTTTTTTTTTTCACTTGTACTTTTTTATTAATTTATCCACAAAATATGTCACCTTAGAGACACTAGATGGCTCTACTATTCCTTCGGTAGCATTTCATTACTGTTAGAAGCAACATTTTATGAAAATATACTGCTCACAAAAATTAGAGGATATTTCAAAATGAATATGAAGCGAAGAAATATCCCCTAGTTTTTGTGAGCAGTGTAATTTATTTTCTAATCAGTTTTTCTCAAAAAATGAACAGCAGTCAAGTTCATTACATTCTATTCTGTAAACCTAATTACTGAGATTCTATATTGTATGCTTTATATACAAATATGTATTCGAAAAGTCGCATAGTACAACCACTGCTATATTCAATCGCAGTCCGTCAATTTCACACTTGCATCAAGTGACTCCAGGTACCTTAGGCCTCTGTTACCTCAACAAAGCAATATGTCACATGGAGTCGACCCTCCCCCTTCTCTCTGGCCAAACTCAGACACTTCAGGAGATGCTTATCCAGTGACTCTAGACAAGCTAACTGCTTGGACTGGGGGCCTTGACTGCAAGAGTCTAACAATCAGTGGAGCATGCGATTGACATTGTTTCAAAACTGGATACAATACGACTTCATTATTTTTAACCATCGCGAATTTTGTGTCATTATCCTTTATTATACACCAAATTGTTGGTTTTATTCAAAACTAAATAACATAAACCTTTTGCTTAAGTCCTAATGGGTTGATTGGTGATGATGATATGGTAGAGGTTATGTTTGTCATCTGCAGTAATGTTTAAAAATTTACATTGGTTTGCGAGCAGCACACTATTGGTATAAAAATAAGTAGTGATGGATCTTGTTTCCTCTCCACAATGCATAAATATTATTTTCGAATTCAGGGTCATCAGAAATATGAAATGATATGTTTTTTTTCTTTTAGTATGAGGTTGATTAAAAATATAATACAAATCAAGAGAAATATAACTTTCTGGGGAAAATGTTTAGTCGAAATTACATAAATTTTGCATGCAATGTGTCATCCTAGAGATTGTTGACCCCAAAAGCTACAAGTATGCCACTAAGAGAGCCACGGTATATTCCTGATACTTTAAAAAAGTAATAACTAAACATACTGAAAAAAAGTTTCAGTACTAATAAGTAAGTAGTAAGAATATATCTCAGATTTTAGCTACTGACGATAGTCAACCAGAAACATCTGCCAAACACTCAGTAAGCTTCAAACATATTGAAGAAACTGCCAAAGTAAAAAAAAAAAACGGAAACCAAAGGAATTTGCTGTTTGAAAACAACAAATGTTTATGGAATAGAAATAAGTATCTCATGTTAAAAGATATCCTTATGGTTTTTGATTCCTTGTTCGATATTTCCTGAAAAATAAGTTTTCTAAACTAATACATTAGCGAGTGAAGCTAACAGTTGCTGAAACTGCACTGCAAATTTTTTTAGTACTGAAGTACATATGATCCAAGTTTCGATAATTTTCATTTATGCATTAGTTTTTAGAAGTTTCTTGATTTTATAACTATTATGCATGAAAACAACTTTCGGCAGTAAAAAGCTATTTATATATCATTGATAAAGTTTTTAAAGAAATTAATAATTTCTATGAAATATTTTGAAGCAGCAATAAATTGTATAATATTACCTACAGCAATAAAATTATATTACTTAAAAAATTTAAATTAGTGAATCTGAAAATCTGAAAATCTATCTATATTATAAAATATTACCTACAGCAATAAAATTATATTACTTAAAAAATTTAAATTAGTGAATCTGAAAAGTGCCATGTAAATCTGAAGCATTATTGGATGCTATTTTATTATACATGTAGACTATTTAAAAAAAATTAACCTCCCCACGCTTTCTTTCTCCCTAAAAATGGGAAAATAAAAGGATTGTTACACTACATCTTCCGAATGCAAGGACCTACAATTAAGAGTTAGGTGTCAAATGAAAGTTCATATGAGGACTGACATAGACTATTTTGAATTTTGCATCTCACCATTCCTCCCTAAAAAAGGCAGATTTTTGCTGGATGGGGCGGAATTTAATGAGTTATATATAAAATTAACGCTTTTGATGTCCCCAGTGTCGTGCTACCTTTAAGGTTAAAGACGACTCCAAAAGTAGAGGGAGGAAAAAATGTCAATGTATGTGAGTTATATCAAATGAAAGTTTCTGAAAGTAGGTGTTTTTAATGACAAACAAAAAATGTGAAGAATTTAAGTAAATAATTTAAAAAATACCTATTTTCTGGAATGTGACCTAAAAAATATAAAATAAAACTAATATATATATATAGCCGCCCCTTGGCCGAGTGGTTAGTGTGCTTGGCTACTGATCTAAGGGACCTGGGTTTGAGCTCCGGGTAAGGCATGGATGTATGTGTAGTTTTTCTGCTGAGGTCCTGCCATTCTCTCGGACTTTCTGCTACGGTATATAAATTGACAGGCATCCTATCTCCCTTTGAAAGTGAATACGAACTCAGTGAATGATTGCACCATCGATATGTTTTTCATTTCCTGCTTTTTAGTGCACATATGGTAAGGATGTAAAAGGTAAGTGTACAAATCATGAAATCATTCAATTCATATTTACTACAAAGAAAGATTAGATGATAACAAAATCCTTTCAGCTGGTAAGGGAAATAAATTTACATGACCTATCTTCTCTTGAAGTTTATGTCGAGTAACTGCTTTCATCATTGGTATTATGCTTTATTTTCGCCTTAGGGGGCAGAGGTTAACTCAGTCACTAGACCAAAAAGCTCGTAATCTACAGTCCCCCTGTTGCAGTCCTAGCTGGGCCAGCATTGTGATTTATTTCAGATAAACCACCTCAGTGAGAAAGGAGACATCGACCGATGGAAAAGGCGCCGTTCCTCGGATGGGGACGTAAAGCCATGGCCCTGTGTGCCATGTGTGCTATACTCTCTGCATGCGCAAAAACACGGTGGATGGCCTTGACAGAAGGCTTTTAGCTGGCAATGCATTTAGTCAACTGAGCTTTGCATTGCTGATGAGAAATGATGTTTAAACATAATATTAGCATTCTCTTGTAAACCATGTTTTCAACACATTTTATATTTTCATATATCTAATGTTCTTAAAATTTTCATGCATAAGTATCCTTCATTGGAGGAATAAAATGCTGGCAACATGGTACAAACACATATTGTCAGGATAGTTCACTGCCACAATCAAATGAAGATATTCACTAAATAACAAATTTTTCAAATATTGGTTGCTCTGACGGAATCAACCAATCAAGTGTCATGGATCACTACAAAATATTTGACCTGGCTTCTGCAGTTCAGTGCTATTGTATTTTCAACACATGCACATTTGTGTCATTGTTCTAATATATAATGCTAAGATTTCAGATGGTCATGTGGTGGTCATGATGAAATTCGTATTGACCATAGTAAAGCTGCTGACGTAGCCCTGATTCGCAAAGTTAATGCTGTGATTTTCTATGTAACATGGCAAATAATAATTAAAAACGAATAAAAAAATCAATGTTGCATTCATTTTGATATGAGAAATGATGAATACAAAAGTTCATTTTGACTTTAACTAAAATATTCAAAGTTAATATTTAATAAAAAGTTAATTTTAAGGGGCCCCAAATATTCAAAAGTCAAAATTTACGAATCAATCAATAGTAAATGCACATATTACCTGTTGGCATAGAAAACCTGGCAAGTAACTGGGAGGCATGGATTCGAATCCCACTCATCGGCGAAACACAAGTTTGTCCAAGTGTATTTATTATTCTGATTGAAGGGAACACTTAAAAAAAAACTAAATTGATGTGATGAAAACATTATACTAGCATTGATATTCAGTAATGACTGTATAAAGCTGAAATGAACAGTGTTTGCATCATAAATTAATTTAAATAATGAAAAACTAGTGACACGGTAAACTTCAAACTTAATTTTTGAGGCCCCTCATAATTATGAGGCTCTAAGTTGTAGGTTAGTTAGCTTATGTGTAAGTACGGTCCTGGATCAAATTCAGTTTTCTGTGTAATTAGAAAAGAGGAAAATTTATTATTTTTTTCCTTTGAGTTTCACAATTATTATAATTGAATGTAAAAAAATAAACACATGAAGAAAAACTTTGATTTTTGGGAAATTCTGATGAAGAAGGCATCATTAATAATGATTGTTTTAGTCATTATATTTTGGAAAACATAGATATCTCTGAGTTAGAACTAAATTTATTCAGTGGAATTTGACTGCAAATGTCTTATGCAGTATATAACATTTTGTTGCATTGGAAAAAAATTGGGAAGGTGGGCGCTTGATATGGATTTCTAAATGTGCTTTTCAATAGCTAAAGAACTTTGCTCACTATTTAATTTAATTAGATTTAAAATTATTTGAATGTTACACATTAAAAACTGAAGCATTTGTTTTTATAAGCAGCTACCTCAAGTTAGCATTGGCAACTGTTAAATAAATTTTCTGTTAAAAATTAATTCTTGTAACTCCACTGGAATAATAAGTGAACATGATTCCTCACATATTGTTTTAATTACTAGAATTAGTGTAATATAGTAGCAACTGTTAGACCAAGCATTTAAATATGCATATAAGCAAGATGTTTAGGTAGTATAATATTCAAAATAAATGTACTCTAATTCAGCAATAAAGTATGACAGGAAAATATTCTATAGACAAGAAACACTTCAAATAATTTGCTGAAAAAAATTTGATTGCCCTGGATGGATTCTGGGAGACCAGGTTTGAATCCCACTCAGTGCAACCAATTTTTTTTCAGCTAATTATTTCAAATGTACTCTGAATTTCTGAACATGCAGAAGTTCTGAGAAAATCAGGAGACTAAAAATCGAAGTTTATGAAATCTAGAGTTAATTGGTTTAGATTCTGGCAAGCTTTTATAAAAAAAAAATTTTTCAATCAGCTGCTTGCCACATCAGTCTGACAAGAGCCTGTGAGTATAACTCCATCACAAATATCATTGTGTGGAAGACAAGACCTCACCAGAGAGACAACACAAGGAACAAAATATCATTTCCTTATCCGAGGCTTGAACCCAGGTCCTCTTCATTAGTAGTCAAGTAAGCTAATCCTTTGACCATCGGAATTAAATATATATTACTCATATATATTTATGATTCATGCATATATTTTATATATATATTTATATATTAAATTATTAAATATAGACTATATCGAATATTTTGATATGCAAATAATTATTATTAAACTCAACTGTTTGAGTATCCACTAATAATTTCCACTCTGTAAATTGATTCAAATATTTAGAGGAAAAATTGTCTTGAGCCAGGTGGGATATGAACCCACAACCTCCTGATAACACATCAGGTGCTCTGGACCACCTACCGACCGCCGATCAAGATCTCTGATGTTATGAATATTCTCGACCTACTTTCCTAATATGTAGGGAGTGTTCAGGCAATCCCACCTCAAGCGGCTTTTTAATGCCTTTTTTGAGATGGAATGCATGTCTTACGAGTATGCAATCTACAAATAATTATTATTAAACTCAACTGATTAAGTATCCACTAATGATTTCCACTCTATAAATTGATTCAAATATTTAGAGGAAAAATTGTCCCATCCGGCTGAAGACAATTTTTCCTCTAAATATTTGAATCAATTTACAGAGTGGAAATTAGTGGATATTTCGATATGGTCTAATTTTTTGGAAGAATGACTTATAAATGAAACTAATATACATATATATATAAATGTAAATAAAACTAAACTACAAATATACGTAAAGAATTATTCATCTGAAAAAAATTATTGCTGACACAGCGAGCAATAATTTGTTTCAGACGAATAATTGTTGAATTCTATATCTACAGGTTATCTGTGTATTTACTATGGGTACGTAAAGTAATATAAGTAAAGTTTCATCTTTGTTATTACATCAAAAGAATTACTCAAACTAAAAACATTCAACAGCAAAATCATCATAAGAACTGTCAGCCGGAAAAGCAAATGAAATCAGAAGCTCAAGGAAGAAGAAACTTAGGTTCTAAACTAAACTCTCTTTGGGGATTCTCCTAATTGAGGCTATTTTTAGAAATCCAGACCACTCTTTAGCACAAACAGTACGGAATCTTCCTGATGTTCTCCATCCTGTGGCCAATCCCACCCCCTAGGGGGTTCAGGGTGTTGTAAATATGGTGAAATTAGCCTCCAAACAAGGGGCTTCTGGTGATCATCAGTGCCATCTGTTGAGTGAGAATCAGCATAGAATTGTCTTTTGCTTCACCTTAACTGGAAGATATATGTGGGTAATTGTTTTAGAAAAGGATATTGATGCCAAAGGATATGTAAGGAGAAGAATGAAAGGCTTCTTCTATCTGGAGCTGAGTCGCTTCCACTGCCACTCAGTTCCAGATGCATGCTCTGCTGTGAAATGTGCTTACAGGGACAATGCAGCAAACTTCTTGGTAGTCTAGGACTGAACTGCCTCTGTGCATGCACGATCTCTGATTTTTTGTTTCTGAACAACAAAAGATGGTGATCTCAAATTTCTGGTATGTTGAATGTTTTTTTTTCTTCTTCAGCACTTTGATATATTTGCTACTCAAAAAAAAGTTAGTAAAGCTTGATTTGTAACAATATAGATGTAGTTTTCCAAATGCAGTCTTCTTTATCAGATTGCATGTGGTTTACCTTAAGCCGTGCCACCATGTTGGCAGTTATGGCAGGTGATGACTTGTATCATATAAAGCAGTACTTGTTGCCATTCCTTCTATATTGTACAGTTAATTTCAGAAATATGTATAGTATTAATCAGTGAATGATGCTTACAGATTGATTACACTGGTTTACAAGGTTTTTATAACATGAATAATTGTAGCTGCCTTTAACTATTTTTCAGATGCTGATTTCAAATCTGGCCTTGAAAAATGGTTAGCATGTCACGTTTTTATGTTATTGGTCATTTTGACTCCTATTAAGATCTTCCTATACCAACACCTCCAGGTAACTGGGAGGATACTAGATATTTTGCTTTTTGTGGCTGGAAAGAATGGCAGTCTGTGGTCTTCAGTGATGAAGGCCAATTCTGTTTAGGAGTGTCTGATGGTCATTTATGTTTCCGAAGGCAATAAGGTGAGCCGCTTCGTGCATCTGCCAGAGACACACTCACTCTCGTATGTCTGTATTTGTACAGGGTACAGTGAATAGCAATATGTACGTCAGTGACATCATATAGCCGGTCGCCCTGCCATATTTGAGTGTAATCCCAAATGCGATATTCCTGCAGGATAATGCACGCCCACCCTTCGCCCGTGCAACTCAACATGCTCTTCAGGCAGTGCACCAACTCCCTTGGCCAGCATGCTCTGTGGACTTGCTCCGTAAAACTCCTCGCCATGCCCATGGTCAGTACAAGACACCAATGGACTTGGAAAGACCACCGTCCGTTGGATGGGACGTGAAGACATGGCTCCGTGTGTGAGAGAGTCACACCCTGTGCGTATTAAAGAACACACTGAATGGCCTTGACAGGAGGCTGCTATCTGACTCCCAACCAGTGGTTTCCCTCCCCCAACCATCTCTGATCCTTTGGGGTCCTTGTGACTTGGCCATTTAGCCCATGGTGTGCAAAAAAGTGCCCCTCAGAGATAAAACAACCCAACTCTCTAGACTTGTCTCCAATCGAGCATGTCTGGGACTGGATCAGACTCTTCCGCAGACCGCGACAGGCAATAACCATCTCTGAATTATGCTTCCACTTTCTGCACAGAATACGCATGCACTTTCTGCATGGAATGGTATTCCCCAGCATGATATCCAGCATTTGTACAACTGATTGCATGCCATATTAGAAGTTTGTATTGCTGCTTGAGGAAGTTCAACACCTTATTAAAATGTGCCATCTGTAAAATGTAATACTCATTAGAAGTTGAAATAAACATTGAATCACTTCACAAATGTGATCACTATCCTTTCTCAACAAGTTGTTTTTACTAAATAAATCTCATAGATTATGCTTCAGTTGTTAATGGCATTCGTTTTTCAATTTCCACCAGTGTATGTATAGATTCCTCAAAATTCAGCTTGAAAGCAGTTCTTTTGCATAAAGGAAGCCAAAAACCTTCCATTTCAGTGACACATGCTGTGGGAATGAAGGAAACTTATGAAAGCATGGAAAAAATACCCACTGCTATAAAATATGATCAGTTTAAGTGGACAATATGTGGTGACCTAAAAGTCATTTCTCTCTTGCTCAGGCTTCAAGGATGCTTCACAAAATTTGGGATCCGGGAAAGTGGCCCCTCGCATTTCGCCTCCCACATTTCGCCCCTGTAGATAATAATTAGGCTACAAAAATGTATATAATACACGTGATTTTTTTAATAATTCTAATTTATTTTGTTTTGATAGAATAAATGCACATTATTATTGTTTAAAACTCGAAGTTGTATGCAATGCCTCTAAGGTAAATCAATCACATTAAAATTTTGAAAATCTTGGACTGTTCTTTTGATTCTAGCAAAAATTGCAGCATACTTCTTGTTTCTTTGATTGCCTGAATTACTGGCAATTAGTTGTGTAATTTCAAAATTATGCAGCCCTTGTTGTTTCTTTAAAGAATCAATGAATTGTATACAATTAAAAAGACCTTCTTGCTCAAAAATTAATTTAAAATAATTTAAAATTCTCTGTCATTGAGCAATAGTTTGAAGGATAAACTCTAAAATTTTATTGCTCAATGACAGAGAATTTTAAATTATTTTAAATCAATGAATCAGTAAATATTTGGGAATAAAGTAGCACAATTTTCTTGAAATTCCCTGTGCCACCCCTCCACACTGTTGTTGGTATGTTGCTGATCATTCAGTGTTCGTGTGTAAACATTCCACAATTCGATGGCAAAAATGGGTAATTGCCAACCTCTCCGTTGTCTTCCAATATATGTATCTTCAAAGTAATTTGCAATCACCATAGCTTCAATGGGGAAGTCATCAGCTTCAACTAATTTTGAAAATTTGCTCAGAAAAGTTAAGAGTTATCGGAAGTTCAATTTGAGTAATCGAGAGAGTTTAACATTGAATCTCCACTAAAGGGGCTGGGACTTTAATAAAAATTCGAGTTATCGAGAGTTGAACGTATTTACATTTTTGTAACCTACTCATTATCTACAGGGGGCAAAATGTGCTGGGGGGCGAAATGCGAGGGGCCACTTTTCCTTAGATCCAGAATTTTGCTGTTTTCTGTTTTTATGCAACAGTAGGTTCAGAGAGGAACACTACAAAAGACTAACACATAAGAGATGTTTTTATTACTGGAAAGAGTAACGTGAGGTATATGTTGACCCCTTTGATGGTCTGCTCCCACCACTACACATCAAACTGGGGCTTATGAAAAACTTTGTAAAGTCTCTGGATAAAATTGGTAAAGGATTTTTGCACCTGAAGGAAAAATTTCCAAAACTAAGTGATTCCAAATTCAAAAAAGAGATCTATGTTGGTCCTCAGATCAGGAAGCTAGTGAATGATACTGCCTTCAAAGAAAAACTGAATATGAAGGAGCGCACTGCATGGAAATCCTTGACCTCTGTCGTCCAGGGTTTTCCGGGGAATCACAAAGAGGAAAACTACCATCAGCTCATTCAAGATCTTCTCAAAAACTATGTCTTTGAAGATCCATTTCTTGCACTCGCATCTCGACTTCTTTCCCAAGAACTTCGGGGTTGTCAGTGATGAGCAAAGGGAAAGATTTCACCAGGCTATCCAAACCACAGAGGAGAGATACCAATACATGGAACTCATCAATGATGGGTGACTGCTGCTGGTTCTTGCAGAAGTAAGATATCTCAGCACATAAAAGACAAAAATTAACTTCTTTTAAGTATAAAAGATTCTTACCCATGTTTTCTTTTTTTGCGTTTCAATATTATTTCATTTGTTTATATTCAGTGGTCAATAACTATGACGTTTCTAATTTTTTTCACTGTAATCACATACTTAATTAACGAGTTTTAAGTTGCAATTTAATAAAATAGTCACATTTATTTTCATTTCCTAGATATATGCTTATTCATTGAAATACATCAATCTGTAATTTGTAAAAAAAAATAAACTAACATGCTGCAGATTTTTCACAGCTGTATTTGAATTCAGCATCCAAAATTAGTTAAAAACATCCTATTTGACCAATGTTATAGAAAAAAGTTTTAAAATATTGTCTAATGTTATTAGTTTTTAATAATTAGCGATTAAGTAAACTTTCATTATCATAAAAATATGCTTATTGTGGACTTCAGTCCTGTTTGTATCATGGACTCTGGTCCTGCTCTTGTTGCAGAAGAGTGCTTGACATGGCATAGTAAGTGCCAGCATGCTGTGATTTCAAGGAGTGTCTTCCTTGCCACAGTTGCAAAGCAGCAAGGACTTATGGATTATATTTTCAGTGTATTTGCAATTCACATGAAAAGTGCATGATTTTACTACCTTATCATTTCTTTACAATTGCCAAATTTGAAAAAGAGATGTTATTTTGCAAACGTTGCATATGAAATTTATTCCTATTATCATAATCTATTGTAGCCAACTTCTCATGCTGTGACCTCAGTTGAAATGAATTATGAATAAAGTTTCTTAGTACTCTTAAAATTTCTGTGCTTTTTTATTTTAATTGCATTCATTGCATATGTAAACAATTAAAAGAAATTGGGGATATGAAAATTCTAAAAAGGAGAAAGATTTATATAAACATTTTACAGTATTCAGCTTGTTATAAGGAATGAAGATTTACTAAACATAAAAAAAATTGGAATGGATCTATGAAACAACAAAAAATTAAGTAATCATGTCCAAAAACTTCTGATAAATTTGTGGAATACAGAAAAAGAAATGAAGTGAGGGAGCTGTAGGGGTTAGTAAGGAATGCAGTGCATTTGAAAACTATATATTATTAAAAATTGTATCTTTTGAGAATTCCTTTCAGGAACAACCCATTCGTAAAAGTGCCAAAGGGAAAAAACAATAGGGGGGAAAAAAAGATATTTTATGCGATACAAAAACATTTCCAAATGCTTATAATACATGTTAAAAAAACTTATAAAACCTTATGACACTAAGAACAACAGCTACAAAAGGAAAATTTTATATTCCGAAATATTCATAAAACTCCCTAAAGCAAAAAATAGAATAAATATAAAGAAATTTGCATAAGACTCTTAAAAATAACTTCACAGACACTAAACTTAATCCTTTTTAACACTAAATGTAATGTCATAAATATAATACCCTTGTAACAAATTGTCTGTAAATGATAGCTAGGTCGGTGCCTATGTAATGGGAATGCCTGCCGATTTCTGCAAATCCCTGTTAACAAGCGCATATAGGAAGCTTCAGAACTTGCCACATGAGGGCAGCACAATTCCGTGGTAAGCTAACCTATGCTAACAGTAAGTATATAGTGATCTGGTCAAAGTTCATATGGTAAAGAATCAGACAGAGATGGTTAATCAAATACAGTAAACTAGAATCTTTCTTAGAGATACAATGGGAATAATGATTTAAACTCTCCATAACGAAAAATATGTTTAAAGGTAATTGTGTTACGATTGAAAATTATTTTCCATTAAAATCCTAAATTTTCAAGTGTTTACCCAAAAATAATATTTAATGGTAATTCTTTAAAGAACAAAATTAAATTTTTATTTCAAAGCAATTCTTTACTTGATAATTTTTAATTACTATTGCAATAAAGCTTATTGTTAAAGGAAATGTATAAGCAATAGATTTAAGCAAGACTGTTTTGATATTAATACTCGATTTATTTAAGTGTGAAGTGGAAAATTTGCTAAAAATAATGATTAAAATTAATATTTTTAATGCAATAGGCACAAAGTTTATGCTGCAGCACAGAGTTGACTATGTATGTTAGCCTTTTTATTTCAGTACTTCTCCCAACAGGAACTTCTATTTTTTTTTGCTTGTTTTAAAGTAATGTTATTTTTTTTATCATGTCAATCGACGAATTTACATAAAGTAGTTCAGTTTTCATTATTTTTCAGTTTAGAAGGATAAAGGGGCTACATTTAGAATGTAATTCTAAGGTTCCTATTTAGTAGCTCTAAGCTTCCTATTATTGTTCCAGTGCACCCATTCAGAACTTGGCGGGGCGGGGGTGGCTCAGTCGGTAGCGTGCCAGGCTCGTAATCTGTAGTTTCCAGGTTCGAGTCCCAGCTGGGTCAGCGTTGAGATTTATCTCCGCAAAAATTTCCCGCCCTGCCCACGGTCAGTAGGGGACACCGATGGGCTTGGAAAGGCTGCCGTCCGTCGGATGGGACGTTAAGCCGTGGCCCCGTGTGCGGGAGAGCCATACCCTGTGCACGTTAAAGAACACGCTGGATGGCCTTGACGGGGGGCTACCATCTGTCTCCCAACAGCTGTTCCAGTGGGTCCCCTCCCCCAACCTTCTCTGAGCCTTCGGGGTCCATGGGACCTGGCCATTTAGCCCATGGTGTGCAAAAAAGTGCCGCTCAGAGGTAAAACAACCCAACCCTCAGAACTTGGCTCCAGGTCTCCCAATTGCTTAATCCACCCTAGTTCATACATATATTTGTGCAATTCAAAACACTGACAACTGTTATAAACTTCAACATAACATTACTCATATATGACTGGTTTAAGAAGAGACGGGGGGGGGGGGACAAGAGTGTCCGTGTCCCAAGAAAATGAGTGACATTTTTACTACTAATTCCCTCAAGCAGTTGCTTGCCACAGAGGTCTGACAATAGCCTGTCAGTTTATGTGTCATAGTAGAAGGTCTGTGAGGATGGCAGGGCCTCAGCAGAAAAATAGCGCAGACATCCATGCCTTACCTGGGGCTCAAACCCAGTCCCTTAGATCAGTAGCCAAGCATACTAACCACCCGGCCAATATACTTGAATGCAAATTCAGCCTGATTGGTTAAAGATTATAACTTGTCACATGTACAGTAGAAATGCTTGTAAACATACACAGTCATATCAGAATAATATGACCACCTACCTAATAATGGGAATAACCACCCTTGACCTGGATGACAGTGGCAAAATGGCGTGGCATGAATGCAATAAGGCCCTGGAATGTTGCCAGAGGCACACATGCCCATTCGGACTCCAGCAAAGCACGGAGGTTCCGGAGATAATGTGGTTGTGGGTCCGCACACCAAACCTGTCGATCCAAATGGTCCCACAAGTGTTCTATGGGATTGAGGTCAGGCGATTTTGCTGGCCAAGGGAAAACAGAGACATCACTGTTGTGTTCCTGGAACCACTCACACACCACCTTAGTGACATGGCAGGGCGCATTGTCCTGTTGTAGACACTATCACTACCAGGGTAAGCATCCAACATGAAGGGATGCATGTGGTCAGCAAGGATAGACAGGTAGCCATTGGCATTCAGGGAAAAAACCAGTGGTACCAGCAGTCCCAGGTCATACCAGAAAAGCATCCCCCAGACATGCATACTGCCACCTCCAGCCTTGTACTTGACTGATAAGCGTGTCCGGGTGTTTGTTCTTGTGAGTCTGACGCCGTATCCGCCACCACTCGTCACTTCTGTAGAGTAGAAATCTCAATTCATTGGAGAAGGCAACCTTTTTCCACTCTTCCACTGTCAAATGCATCTAATGAAAAATGTGATGAAGATAAAGATTGTAGACTCATCAGGGTTAGATTCTTTCTGAGTAGCTCGTGTGTGCAGAAGGCTACTTGTCTCTACCTTGTCAGGATGTTTCTGCTATTTAGGTGGCCAATAAATGCAAAATCAGATGGTAGATACTTGATGCATTTAATGAAAAACTGCGACTGAAGTTAAAGATAATCAAATTTATTTAAATCTCAAATTATCATTAATATTTCTTCAGTATTGAAAGAGTTATGGAAGCTGGAAAATTTAATATTAAATTATCTTGTTTTATAAAAATCGTTCATAATTATCTAACATCAAAATAATCATATGCAAACTTTTAAAATTTAAATTTTATTAAATGATTTGAAACATTTAAGTTTCAATTAATATCTGAGGTAAATTCTTATGACTGTTGTGAAATATCCTAGGTTCCATAATTCCTTGAATGCTGTTGAAAAATCGAGATTTAAATAGATAAGATTATGATCTTTAATTTATTTTCAGTAACTTTTTTCCATTAAATGAATATTTTAGAAGTTGCAGAGCTTGCCCACGTGTTTGCCATGCGCAGAGCTGTGTCCCGGGAAAGGAGGGTCCCCATCTCTACTCAGCTCATGACTGGCAGGATCCACTTTGGTTGCCTTGCCATTGAGGGTCTGTCATTGCAGGGCTGGGCAGTGGATTCCAGGGCCTCTGCTATACACTGCTTTGGCCTCTGCTTCTGGTAAACGGGAGCTCTTGGGGTTGCCCCCCAGGACCAGTTGGCTGGTGGGCAGGTCCTGCTAGGGTCAACTATGCAGAACAGTGTATAAACTTGCCCACAGTCCGGGTACAGGTTTGCGAGTTTCCTCATAACTTTTTTTCCTTTTGTAGTTATTCTTTCTTTGTGAAGCCAATTTGGCTGTTCATAATTTTCTTATTTTTCACTTAGTTCCTTTTGTGAAGAAAATTTTTTTTTGCAATTTCTCTTCATTTTCCTTTTATTTGTGAGTGGTTGGCTCACTGTCTGTGTGGGTATAGTGCCCACGTAGTCCTGGCTCCCTACTGGGTGTCCCCTTGTTGGGCTCCGTGAAGGGTGGGGACAGTGGGCACTGAACCCCACACACAAAAAAAACATGAGAGTTGATGAAGAAATTGAATTGATCAATGCTGCTAAGAGGGCTCGACATGAGCCCCCATCTTCATTGTCTGTGTCATCTACGCCATTGTCTTCTTTGTCTGTGTCTTCGTTCCCGAGATTCCTGATCATTCACTCCACAGGTGATCAAGTACTTGGGGACATGTCCCCATTTTTCATTAATAAAGGTTGAAAGGTCTTGCGGGAGAGCTGAAATCCGTCAAGCGCTTACGATCTGGCGACTTGCAGGTTTAGACTTCAAAACATTCGGAACTGCTTCTGAATGTCAAGGAAATTGGTGGGGTGGCTGTTGAGGTCACTCCCCACAAAACTTTGAATTCTTCTCAGGGTGTGATCACTAAGTGGGGCTCCTCAAAGTCACTGAGGAGAAAATCCTCTCAGAGATCACACCTCAAGGAGTAACAGCGGTTCCATCGGGTTTCGACACGCCATGATGGTAAATTGGTATCCTCCCAGGTACTCATTGTAATATTTAATGCACCACGCCTGCCTTCTTCCATCAAGGCAGGTTATTTGTGTTGTGAGGTATGGCCATATATTCTGAAACCTCTGCGCTGTTTTCAGTGTCAGATATACGGTCATGCCCGCACAGCTTGCCGGGGCAAACCCACGTGCTTGCTGTGGCAATAAGGATCATCTCGATTCCAACTGCACAGCAGAAAAGGCAAGCCGCGTTAACTGTAGTGGCAAGCATCCGCATACTCCTGCAACTGTCCGAAGTGGAAGGAGGAAAAGGAGGTTCAACGTTTAAAAGTAATGAACAACATCTCTTTATGCTGAGGCGAGAAAGCTCGCTGACCGCTCACCCCACCTGGCAAGGTATCCTATGCCAGTGCAGTCATTGGAAAGCCCATCGTTCTAATGACTTCAGTGGTGGTGCAGACTGACATCAGTGTACCAACTACTGAATCTTTCTCACTTGCAGCAAGATACCTTCTAACACAGGTGAAACCGAAGTTGGTTCAACATCAACCCCAGTTTTCATTCCTGCAACTCAGTCTTCTACCTCCACTGGAAGGCCTCCTCCTTCCCATCCTCAGACAGCTAGACCTTCCAAACCTAAGGGTTCCCTGCTGGAAACAAAAAAGAAAACCATCACACCTCCACAAACATGGGTCACCGATCCATGTCCCTCGGACGATTCTGAAGACATGGATACCGACCGCCCCCTATTCACTAAACTGTCCTCTGCAGTGGTTTAGTTGAATAGGAATTCGTCATCCGTCCACTCTTCTAAGTCCTGAGTTGACCACACTCCTACAATGGAATTGTTGTGGATTCCAGAGGAACCTTGACAACATCGAGGCCTTCCTTCAGGCACACCAGCACTATGTGTGCCTACAGGAAACATACTGGCAGACAGTCACAGATCCAACGATCTGGCACTTTTCACTGGTTCACCAGGATTGGGATGGAGATGGTCCAGCTCTTGGGGGTGTCACCATCCTCGTGAACAACCATTCTCCATTCCAGGTCGTACCCCTCACCACCAACTTAGAGGTGGTAGCCAGAGCCAGAAGGAATCTTGGATCAAATATACGTCTTCTATCACCTGCACGACCAGTTCTAAGGTTGTGTGGGATAAAGTCCGGAAGATCGGTGGGAACTATATATTCCACTTGCTAACGATCCTGGAGCACAATGGACAGGCCATTGCTGATCCCAAAGGAATTGCCGACGATTGGGGAGTCATTCTCCTAGATCTCTTTTTCTTACTCCAAGTTTCTGGCGCAAAAGAGCAGGGCGGAACGCTCTCCACTGTCCTTCCACTCGAATGGCCTGGAGCCTTACAACATGCCATTCCCAGTGGAGGAGCTGCATCTTGCTCTGCACTCCTCTTGTGCCGTCCGTTGGATGGGACATTAAGCCGTGTTCCCGTGTGTGGGAAAGAGACACCCATGCACATTAAAGAACACGCTGGATGGCCTTGATGGGTGGCTGACACCCTTTTCCCAACAGTTGTCCAGTGGGTCCCCTCACCCAACCATCCATGAAATCACAAGAGCTTCAAACTTGGACATCTGTCCCAAATAACTGATATTTAAGTAGCGAATATCATGTTTTTAAAATTAAAAGAGCTCGAATTTACCCCTTAAAAATGGTAGACTTTTGCACAATTCATGTACAGAGTTGCAGTAAAAATTAGACCATATGCTACCTAACCATATTGGCAATAAATCATTGGCACGGTTCAAAATTTGAAAGTTCCATAATTAGAGATATGAATGAACTAACTGATTTGATAATATGAAAGTGATGTAGACGATGGGTACTCTCCCAGATGCTCTGCAGCATTAATGTCGGTGTTCTCATAGGCATCAACCAACACACAAGGCTCAAAATTTGAAAGTTCCAAAACTAGAGATATGAATGAAGATTTGGATAATATTAAAGTAATGCAGACAATAGGTACTCTCTCCGCTGCTTTACAGCCTTAATGTCAGTGTTCTGATAGGCCTCAACCAGCACACAAAGGTGGCTTTTGGTGCCATCCATAAGATGTAGTACTGTCCTGTATAGTGGAACATCGGTTGGCATCATTCAATCATATTCAAGCACTCCTCTCGAGCATCTGCTTTCAGGCCAGACAATGTCCATTATGCCATGCTCCAACATCTCTCACCATCGAGTAAGGATCGCCTGCTCCATCTTTTCAATCGCATTTTTCTTGAGGAGCAGTTTCTGGACTCCTGGCAGAATGCCATCATATTGGCCTTCCCAAAGCCAGGAAAGGATTCCAAGATTCCTTCGAATTATCATCCTATTGCATTGACGAGCTGCGTGTGCAAGGTGTTGGAAAGAATGGTAAATGCCATACTCATCTGGTATTTAGAACATCACAACCTTATTTTCAACACCCAGTGTGGCTTGCCTTGAATTGGCTATCAGAAATTAATTTTTGCATAGAGCGCACCTGGTGTCACTTTTCTTCAACTTTTGAAAAAGTGTACGACACGGCTTGGAGATTCGGCATTCTTCGTGACCTCCATAGCTTTGGCTTGAGAGGTATGCTGATCTTCATCTCCAATTTCTTATCACGTTCTTTTCATGTCCATGTCAGCAACACTCTGTTGCTGCCGTACGCCCAAGATCAGGGGGTGTCCACAAGGCTGCATTCTGAGTGTTGCGCTTTTCACTATCAAGATTAATTCTATTACTAGACAACTTCCTCCATCAGTAGGCAATGCCCTCTATGTTGATGACTTTAGCATCTTTTGCTCCTTGTCCAGCATGAGGGTCATTGAAAGACAACCGGAAATTGCCCTGAACAATCTTTCAGTTTGTGTGATGGCAAACGGGTTTCGGTTCTCCCCACAGAAGACCGCTTGTGTGCACTTTTGCCACAAGGGTGATCGTCATCTGGATCTCGAGATATGGCTTGGTGGTAATCATTCCAGTTGTGGTGGAGACCAAGTTTCTTGGTCTCATCTTCGATCGGAAATTGTCCTTTTTACCACACATACATCATCTCAGGTCCAATTCATTGTGGGCATTGAACATCGTCAAGGTCCTCTCTCTTGTGGGGAGCTCACCGATGTACTGTGCACTTGTTTGATTGAAATTGGACTACGAATTCCAGGTGTACGACTCCACCTGGGATTCGGTGGTGAAGGTGCTTGTCCTTCAGGCCCTCTGTGTTTGTATGGGAGCCTTCCACAACTCACCGATTCAGAGTCTTTATTTTGAGACCGATGAACCGCCTTTTTCTCTTTCACCATCAGCAGTTGTCCCTATAACATGCATCTATATTGAGATCCCTGCCTGACCATCCCACTTGGGACTATGTTTTCAGTCCAAAGTGGGGAAATGCTGTACACAAATCGGCCGACCGCCATTCATCTTTTCGGTTTGCGAGTCTGAGGCTACCTGAGAGACATCAACACCAGTCTCAATAGTGTCGCATAGTCGACAGCTGAGCCGCTTCCACCGTGGCTTACTGTTTTCCCTTCCTGTGATTTTTCCCTTTGCAGGATGGGGAAGGCCTTTACACCTGACTGTGTGTACCGGCAACTCTTTGCCAGCCATCGTGCTGAGTACCCGGACTTCTTGCCTGTCTTTACAGATGGCTCGAAGTCCGACACATCGGTGGGATCGGCTATGGTCTGCTGTGATGTAATCATTGCAGACCAGATCCCACTGCAGTGTTACATCTTCACTGCAGAGTTGCACGCTATCAGCCTCGCCTTGGACCATGTGGCAGCTAAGCATTGTCATCAGTGTGTGCTTTACACTGATTTGCTTAGTTTGCTACAGGTTTTGATCTGGGTGAGGCATCGGCCTCACCTAGTTCTTTCTAAGATCCGCCAGCAGCTACATCATCTGGCAGCCACAACCACCACCCATTTCTGTTGGGTGCCCGGTCACGTCAGTATAAGGGCAATGACTTGGTAGATGCTGCTGCCAAGTCAGCCATGCCCCTTCCGGCTCTCCATTGCTGGTTCCATATCTGGATTTCTGACAACATTTGACCATCGAGCTCCGGGCATGGTGGCAGAGATCTTGGTCAGAACAGCTTACGAACAAGCTCTTTAAGATCAAACCTATCATCAAACTATGGCAGTCATGTTACCGCAGGAATCGCAAGGAGGATGTTGTACTCTTGGCTCTGCTTAGGTCATTTGTTTATTACTCATTCGTTTCTTTTATGGGCGGACGACGAACCTAAATGAGAGTTTTATGACACTGTTTTAACTATCAAATACATTTTAATTCATTGCCCCGCTTTTAATTTTGAACGTAAAATGTATTTTAATTTTCATGATTTTATGTCCGGGCCTCTTACACTCAGACATCTTTCATATCATATCATACCTCATTCATATCATAACAGTTACCATCACACGTCTGATGATGCCATGTGAATGAGGGTGGTGAAATGCGTCGCGCCTACCAAAAGGCTTGCTCTCTTTTTTAAAAGTTATGTTTTAAAGTCGTTCTTGTCTGTACTATTAAAAGTTCTTTTAATGTGAGTTTTAAAGATTTTGAATTGTCCAAGTATGGAAGATAGTGCTCACTCGTATTTGTCACCCAGTATTAAGCAGATAACATCATAATTCCCATAAATAAATAAATTTGTGTCTTCCACAAGAAAAGGAGCAAAGTGAATTGAACTATATAGCAGTATTAAAAAAAGGAAGGGGGGGGGGGAACAAAAGACTGATAATGGCAGAAATAATATCAACTGCTTATAAAAAGGTAAATGCTCAGGTGCCCACTTTAATGAAGCTGCTCCTATATGTGAAATGCATAGTCAAGGTCAACTATAGCGACAGTGAAAGGGAAATATTACTAATGGTTAATGACCGAACTCACTGGATATATACAGTGCCTGCTGAAAAACTGGACGGTTAACTTAAGGACTGGTAGCATTCAACATAACATCAACAGCAATTTTCCATCAAGTTGTATCATCTAATGCAATTGTACCAGCCTCGAGATTAATGGTAAATACATTTATATGACTTATTCCTACTCTAATTTTTTCCTATTCTAATTTACTTGTAAAAAGGATTGTTACAGAGTTAAATAAGTATACTTGAGTGTTTAATAGCATTATGTGTTCAGAATAAGTAAACCAATAGGGCAACTTTTCTGTCAACTTGGAAATTAACATTATAAAAGATTAAGAGGAGTGCTTATTTAATATCTGATTTTTTAGATGTACAACAGCATTATCATGTAAATTATTAAATCTTAACATTTCCAATTGACTCCAACCCTTACTTAATACAAACACACCTAAAATTAAAGTGAAATGTAAAATTGCTCAAAATTTCTAACCTGAAAGTAAATAAATTTTGAAAGGATACAATCGGCAAACAGAAATCAGATACTATAAATACATTTACCAATACCATGGTGTGTTTCTCTTGTTGAAGATCTCCTTTTATGCGTCTCCTGCTCTCAACTGTATATTAGTAACAGAAGTTTTGATGCCCGAGTCTCACAGATTGTTCCAAATAGTGAAGAATCAATGAACACACAAGTTCACTCAAACACATTTCTCAAACCGAAGAACTACAGTTCTGTAATTTGAAGAATTAATTTCATAGTTTTGTCACATGAAGGAATATCTTCACAGTTCTGTAATTTGAAAGATTAATTTCACTGTTCTGTAATTTGAAGAACTAGTTTTTTAATCTGAAGGAATAATTTCACAGTTCTGCAATCTGAAGAATAATTTCTCACTAATGGAAATCTTGTTGTTCATGCACAATGTTGCATCGATCACACAAATTTTTCTCTTCAGGCTTCCCACGTTGAAGTAGCACTGATCTTGTCGGCTGTTGACAGTTGTCGGTTCCTGGGGTTGGTAGATGCAAATTGATCCACGGCACCCACAGATAAGGAAGTAAGATTTTTGTTCGTTTTGTATTGGGCTTTCGACATTTGGCAATTACAGAATGATAACCAACTCCAAGTTCAAAACAGTAACAAAATATTTATTATGGAAGATATTACAGAGTCTCCCGGAGTACTGACATTGGCTAAATTGGTTACAAACGATCATGTGCAGATTGCTTAGCAGGTTGCAACTCTATGCACCTAACAGAGGAGAACCTCTCACCACGTGAATTATCAATTCACCAAGCAGACCTCATCTATGTCTGCTCCAGCCAGTTACTAACTCAGAACTGCCTGACCTTCTCATAGGCCATCCGATTTCGGCGCTGACCTCCCTGTCCCAAGGGACGGTCATTTGACCCACACTCCTAGAACAAAGGAACTGGGCCAGAAAGGGGAACGATCACCGACTATCAGGTACCATAAACTTGTCTTGCTGATTACAGCAAGACACATTAGCCATAAACAGCTTAGTCAGTGGTGGGAGAATCGAAACAGTTTCACATAATGGGTTACAATGCAAGGTCACATACAAATATATATATATGAAATGACAAAATTATATTCATGTATCGCATTAAAACCTGACAATGTGCTTAATCAATACCCTACTAGTCCCAATAAAAGGCATTACAGAGAGCTTAATAAATGTGTAAAGGATCAGTTAGATGCTGATAAGAATCTTTGGCTTGATGGCTTAGTGACAAAGCCGAGGAAGCAGTTAAAGACAGCACAACAGCAGAGAGCTGTACCAGATGGTTAATGTTTTGTACAGTAGAAAACGGACAGGTATACAGGGATTGAAGGATAAACAAAATAAGGTTATAGAAGATAATTCTGTCCCCGCCTTTTATAGCCTTGTATAGCTAATAGTCGTGGCTTGGTGGGCTGAGCATTTCAGTGATGCTCTGAATAATGTGGTTAGTTCTTACTCCCATTGTTTGTAATGACGATAGATGCATTACTGGCTTTAATGTTGGCCCTATATCACAGTCTGAAGTTATTTTGGCTATTTTTTAAACTACATAAATCCCCATGGTTAGATGAAATGACTGCAGAAATGCTTAGAGTTAGGAATGTTTCGGTTACCATATGGATGACTGAAATTTTGAATATCTTTTATGATAAAGGCATGGTTCTTAAAGATTTTACCAGAGCTATTATTATCCCTATTTTTAAAAAAAAGTGATTGTGGTTCTTATGATAACTTTAGGGGTAAACTTTTAACATGGAAATAGTTTGAAGGATAAACTTTAAAATTTTATTGCTCAATGACAGAGAATTTTAAGTTATTTTTTAACCTTTGGTTACTCGCTTTGTTTATTTCAAAAAGGCTTTAGACTCTGTTGATCGACATAATTTGTGGTTGATGTGAGATCATATGGTATACCTGACAAGTTAGTTAACATAATGAAAGCTCTCTACAGTAACACTGAGTTGTGTGTGAGAGTTGGTAAGGCTTGTAGCAGTTGGTTTAGGATTACTTCTGGTGTTTGACAAGGGTGCATTTTGTCTCCTTTTCTCTTTAGTTTGGTTACTGATTATGTTTTGCGATATTCACTTCGAGGCAAAGATTTTGGCCTTAAATGGACTAGAGATACGAAAATTTCTGATTTAGATTATGCTGATGATTTCGTCCTTTTGTCAAATGATGTTGATGAGATGAACTCTTTCATTCGAGCTGTTGATGAAAATGGTAGAGTAGGTTTGGTTATAAACAGAGAGAAAACTAAAGTGATGAAAATTGGTCAGACAGGTTGTGATTCAGTTCATCTGAATGGTTGCAGTCTTGAGCAGGTGTCACAGTTTAATTGCCTTGGGAACTACGTAACGGATTCTGGTGATATGCGGCATGAGATTAACAGACAAATAGGGATTGCTGCCGGGACTTTTAATAATCTATGGAGAGTGTGGGGAAATAGGCATATACATCTAAAGACTAAAATTAGACTGTATAATGGTTTGGTTCCTTCTAAGGTTATGGTAGTGAAACATGGACCATTTGTTAACAAGATTACAAGAAATTTAATTCCTTTGATTCTAGATGCTTACACAGTATCTTGGGCATTAGATGGTTCAACTTGGTAAATAATGATGAGATTAGGCAAAGGAGTCAGCAACCTCCTTTAACTCTTCAAGTGTCCATGTCATCTGTATACATTTGCAGAATCTGAAATGAGAGACCAAAGATGTTTATAGGGTGTTTCAAAACTCTACAAATTTCAATGGGAGATAGGGAACACCACGACAAACTTTTTTCGTCTATGAATATATGTCTGCTGACGTAACCCTTTGGTGTGAGAGTGCGCTGTTTGGGGGCGTTTGCTAGAGGGACGAAGAATGGACATATGTTTGATGTCAGCATTTCTAAATCAGACACATTATGTGTTACATGGAGTGTTTCACGACTGCTGAGATGGCTGTCATCCATCTGGCTTACGGGGCTGCCAATGGAAATGGAAGAGCTGCTGTGAGGCTGTACCGACAGCACTTCCCAAACAGACGTGTGCCAAAACACCAAGCATTTGCTCGTTTGCACTGGCAACTGCAAGAAACTGGAACATTCCATTCAAATGTGCATGACACTGTTCGGAAGAGAATCATGTGCACTCCTGACATGGGGGAAGAGATCCTACAGCAGATTGAGGACAATCCGAACACCAGCACACGAGCTGTTGCATGTAGCCTCAGTGTGAACCATGCCCTCATGTGGAGAGAGTTGCATGAGCAACAGTTACACCTGTTTCATCATCAGAGAGTCCAGACATTGCAACCTCAGGATTACCGTCTTCATGTGAATTCATTCACTGGTTTCTGCAGCAGACCACTGTGCAGCCTGATTTTACAGTTGCATGCACTCTTCTCAGGTGAGGCCTCTTTCACACGTGAAGGTGTTTAATGTGCACAATTCTCATGCTTGAGCGCATGAAAATCCACATGCTACAATAGTGCATGGTCATCAACAATGGTTCTCTGTCAATGTTTGGACGGGTATCGTCCATGACATTTTGATGCCTCCCTGACTCAATGGGCAGATTTATCGGGTATTTCTTGAAGAAACATTGCTGGGGCTGCTGGAAGATGTTCCCATGGCTATTTGCAGACAAATGTGGTTTCAACACAATGAGACACCAGCACACCAACAATTATATGCAGGATTATCTGAATGCCACTTTTAGGGGCCGATGGATAGGCCAGCTAATTTTTCCAGGAAATCGATAATGTTAAATCGGGGTGGACCCGATTTAACATTATCGATTTCTTTTTCTGGGACGCATGAAGAACCTTGTGTATGAGACTCCCATTGACTCAGATGACCTCAGCACATGAATCGCTGTCGTTGCTCCAACTGTTTGCTAAATTCCGGGAATCTTTCAACATGTACAGCAATCAATGCTTTGATGCTGTCATGCATGCAATGCTGTTGCTAGTCAAACTTTGAGCACCTTCTTTAAATAAACATGTTCACACTTGTTTTCATTTATGCACCAGCTCCACTGATATTTCTGTCAGCGCCCTCTAGCATGGAAGGGTTACATCAGCGGACATACATTCATCGATGAAAAAGATTTGTCTTGGTGTTCCCTATCTCCCATTGTACAGAGCTTTGAAATATTCTGCATATACGTTTTTTGTACAACAAAAAAGAAAAATCGATTTTTTAAAAATAAAAATTGCTGTTATAATTTTTTTATACAAAAATAAATACCCCCTCAAGCAGCTGCTTGCTAAAGAGGTCTGACAGGAGCCTTTCAGTTTATATGCCATAGTAGGTCTGTGAAGATCAACAGAAAAATAACACAAACATCCATGCCTTATCTGGGGCTCAAACCCAGGCCCCTTAGATCAGTAGCTAAGCACGCTAACCACTTGGCATATCTAATAAAAGTATATAATTCAGACTTGAAAAATAATATTTTGTTTTTTAATTTGATGTAATGCTCCAAAGATTATTAACTTCTAAAGTTGGACCTTTTGTCTGATCCAAATTTATTCAAATTCTGGGTAGCTGTATCAGGCACCAGGCAGTAATATCTTGCCAAATAAAGTTGAAATAGGGTTCATTATGTATATAGCTTTACTTATCGAGTAAGAATTCAAAAAGGATTGTCAAGTTTAAAGTTTAAATATAATCAAAAATCAATTAATGTTGCTCAAAAGAAAAATAGCAAAAATTCAAAAGTTTCTAAAACAAAGTTTATTCCCAAAAAATTCAAAGACTCGCCCAATTCAGTGGAAGAATACAAAAGTTGGAGTACTAACAACTCCTTCTACCTAAAGTAACGTCATCTCAACTTCCACTAACAGCACTCTCCCCACTTCGATACTACATCTCCACTTCAATATTCACTCTACTCTGTGACCTAATGTCACCACTTTACTAATTCTACTTATTCTATGACCTAACGTCACCACTCTACTAACTCTACTTACTCTGTGATTTAATGTCACCACTCTACTTGCTCTGTGACCTAATGTCACTTAGTTATAACATGCGTACAAATCCGACACGTGCCTATTGCATGCCGGGAAAGACCGCATAATCTGACAATCGCACTAGCTATGATGCAAGAGGGATCATGTCCTACACACATGCTTTAGCGGTTGAAAATCGATAGAGTTGCACATGCGCAATTCCTACACTCGGAAACGAGAATTGCGATCATTTCAAAAAAATAAAATAATCCCTAAATTGATAAATATACAGTAAATAAAGTAAAACTGGTTAAGGAAAAGTAAAAGTGAATGGGTGGATCATCACAATGCTATTTTATTAAACTACAATATAAATAATTTTATAAAGTCATCTGATTTCCATTTCTTAGAAGCACTAAATAGTATTGTTGATTTGCTTATAGTATATTTTATTTCAGATGTATAGTTATAGTATTTATGGATAATGAATTCTTTCGTGTCAACATTCAGAGAGATGACGTGTGGAAAATTATACTTTGTTTCAATTTCTCAAATTATCCCACAGACCAGGCATTGTAGAGTGAATCAAATAAAATGGTTATGGTGAAATAAAAAGAGGAATTAAAAGGCCTTGCAGTTAAGGAGATAGTTGCATTTTATCCTAAAATGCATTCTTTAGATGCCCCAGATTCCCAAAAGAGCAGCTAATGGAGCAAAGAGTGAATATAATCAGAAGGTTATTGAAATTCCTCTTTGACGAAGGAATTCTACATATATGATAAACAGAATTTTATCCAAAGATCACGATGTACATGTTTATAAATAACCAAAATGGCTTGTCTCATGAATATGCAAAACCTCATATCAATGGGACATGGACATATGCTTTTGGAAATTATGGAATTTTAGATTTATGTAATAAAGTAAACGATACAATCTGTAAAACACTCAGTTGAAATAATCCCATTGGCCGAGTGGTTAGCATGCTTGGCTACTTATCGAAAGACCTGGGTTCGAGCCTCAGATAAGGTATGGCTGTAACTGTGTTGTCTCTCTGCTGACATCTTGCCTTCCTCACAGATTTTCTCTATGACATATTGAAGTGACCTCTGTGGTAAGCAGCTGCTTGAGGGATAGTTTATTTATATTTAACGTAAAACACTCTTAATAACCTTGTCACATGTGTTCCTCAGTCTGTATGTCATTCTGTGTTTTCTCACATAGAATATTTGCTACCTGGTACATCTCTGCTCTGTTAGCCAGGTTAATAAACCAAGGATTCTTAACAGCTTTTACCTAATCCCTTACACCAGCCTGGCAAGTTGTCAATCAAGTCTTCTAATAGGCTGCAAACCAGTTGTGGGTGAACCACCAATGCATGGGATAATTTTTTTTCTGTTAACAATGATTAAGATATGTTTACAATGTTGAATACTGTAATTTCACACTAGTTGTTCTGGCAACACTGTTCCTGCCAGTTAGTTACCTAGTTCTAGTTGATCTGGCAATGTGATGTAATCTCTTAGAGCACTGTGTTCCACTGCACTATGCAAACACTTTTACTTGTTCAGTGTCCTTGTATCATGTTTGACTGTTTTCATTATTTTGTTTTGGTTATATATTTTTCTAAAATGGAACATAACATGAGGAGATATAGGGCTACAGCATGAGCTCCCCATACAAAATTCAAAGAGTACAGTATTTTCAAGTCACAATAAAAAGTTTGACACCATCAGGCAGCAAGAGAGAGAAAATTAATTGAAATGAAGATATTAAAGATAAGTTCTTTGGTAGTGTGATTCAAATTTCTGTTCTTTTCTCAAATTTTGTGAAAAGGTTTAGCATCTTTTATGAAATTTTAGGATTAATGGTAGTGTTTTTTTTTTTCTTTTTATGTTGCTAGGATGTGCCAAAATGTTTTGAACTATGAACTCGTTAATTTTGATTTGAAGGAAGGAATTTCTGGCAAGGTCATATTTCAGAGAGTTGAGAATTGTGATTTATAGTTTCTGTTTGTAAGCATGTCACATAGGCTTGTTTCCGATATTTTTTTATTACGAAGAGTTTATCATTTAATCTGCTGTGGCCTGTTCTTAGTCAGTTAATTATTACTTGTTCCTGCCTTTGGTGATTATGTGTTGTCAATGTTGAACCTGGAAGTAGTGTAGAAGGTTTTGTTTCAGAGGTTGATTTTCATTTCTTTTTGATTAGTCTGAAGTGTGGGTTGATTTCAATAGTTGGTTCCAGAGTATATGCTTTTTTAGCCATACGATTTGCTTCCTTATTTCCTCTGATGTTGACATGACTGGAAATCCATTGTAGAGTTATTTTATTGTTATACTGAATAACACTTTCGAGTTTCAATAATATTATATATTAACTGAACTGTCAGTCTGGGAATTATTTTCTAGAGTTTGCAGAGCTGATTTAGCTGAGAGAATAGCTATTTTTGTAGAGTTGATATTGAATGTCCAGTTAATTCTTCTATCCAGTTAATAGCCATTCTGCAATAATAATGCTGTTTTTTCCTGTAATTTTAAAATTATGTTGTATTTTCTTTTCTGGGCTATAGAAAGCTCCTGTGGTATGATAATCTTTAAGATCAGCCAAACCATCAGTATATACAGTAAACCCTCATGCAGCCACGTGCAAGAGTTCCATTTGCACGAATTCAAATATACACAAATTACCTTTAATGGTTCTTTTTTTTTATCATCATCATCATCCTCAAGCAGCCATGGGCTACGGAGGTCCAACCAGACCGTGCAATTTAGTTCTCCAAGCAAGTCTATCCTGAGCTACATCTGCTGCATCTGGCCACTGCACACCAATTCTAACAAGGTCCTGTTTGACATTGTCTGCCCACCGCATCCTAGGTCTCCCCTTCTTTCTGAGGCCTTTAGGCACACTATTCGTAACCCTATTCGCCAATCTATAATTATTCATACGGGCAACATGGCCAAACCAACAGAGTCTCTCTCTGCACAATATGCTGCTTAAAGGAGGTTGCAAACTCCTTTGCCTAATCTCATCATTAGTTACAAAGTTGAACCACCTAATGCCCAAGATACTGCGTACGCATCTGGAATCAAAAGCATCTAGTTTCCTGTTATCTTGTTTACAAAGTGTCCAAGTTTCACTACCATAACTAACCCTAGAAAGAACCAAACTATTATACAGTCTAATTTTAGTCTTTAGGTGTATACGCCTATTTCTCCACACTCTCCATAGGTTCTTAAAAATCCCGGCAGCAATCCCTATTCGTCTGTTAATCTCAGGCCGCACATCACCATTATCTGTTACATAGCTCCCAAGATAATTAAACTGTGACACCTGCTCAAGACTGCAACCATTCAGATTAACTGAATCACAGCCTGCCTGACCAATTTTCATCACTTTAGTTTTCTCTCTGTTTATAACCAAACCTACTCTACTACCAGTCTCATCAACAGCTCGAATGAAAGAGTTCATCTCATCAACATCATTTGCCAAAAGGGCTAAATCATCAGCATAATCTAAATCAGAAATTTTCGTATCTCCAGCCCATTTCAGGCCAAAATCTTTCCCTTGAAGTGAATTTCGCATAACATAATCAATAACCAAGCTAAAGAGAAAAGGAGACAAAATGCACCCTTGTCGAACACCAGAAGTAATGCTAAACCAATTGCTACAAGCCTTACCAACTCTCACACACGACTCAGTGTTATTATAGAGAGCTTTCATAATGTTAACTAACTTGTCTGGTATACCATATGATCTCACAATCAACCACAAATTATGATGATCAACAGAGTCGAAAGCCTTTTTGAAATCAACAAAGCTAGCAACCAAAGGTTTCTGAAACTCTGAACATTTCTCAAGAATCTGCCTAAGTGAAAATATCTGATCCACACATCCCCTACCACTTCTGAATCCACATTGCTCATCATGCAATTGACTGTCAACCAGATTCTTAATTCTATTAAGCACAATCATGGAAAGAACTTTACGTGGAACAGAGAGTAGGCTGATACCCCTATAGTTATCACAAGAACTGCGATCACCTTTTTTGAAAATAGGGATAACAATAGCTCTGGTAAAATCCTTAGGAACCATGCCTTTATCATAAAAGATATTCAGAATTTCAGTCATCCAAGTGGTAACTGAAACATTCCCAGCTCTAAGCATTTCCATAGTAATTTCATCTACCCCTGGGGATTTATGAAGTTTAAGTTTAGAAACAGCCAAAATAACTTCAGTTTGTGTTATAGGTCCAACATTAAAGCTGCCAATGCATCTATCATCATTGCAAACAATGGGAGTAGAACTAACTACATTGTTTAGAACATCACTGAAATGCTCAGCCCACCTAGCTATGACAGAATCCTCCCCTTCTATAACCTTACCTTGTTTATCCTTCAATCCTTGTATGCCTGTCCGTTTTCTACCACACAAAACATTAACTATCTGGTACAGCTCTCTGCTGTTGTGCTGTCTTATTGCTTCCTCGCCTTTGTCAACCAAACCATCAAGCCAAAGATTCTTATCAGCAGCTAACTGATCCTTTACAAGTTTATTAAGGTCTCTGTAATGCTTTCTATTAGGACTAGTAGGGTATTGATTAAGGGCATTCCTGCAGTTCTTTCTTTCCGAAATAAGCTCAAGTACCTTATCACTCAGATAATTTTGCCTCTTCTGCTCCTTTTTTCCTAAAAGAGTACTGTTAGTGTCCATAAAAGCCTGTTTAAAATGATCCCATTCTTCCTCAACTTCAGTAGTAAGCAAACCATGACTGTCATAATGACTAAGTAACCTATCATGGTAAGCTTTGGCTATAACTGGATCTTTCAGAGCTTCAGTATTAAAAGTAAATTTTTTAACCCTAGCACAACACTTTTTAAGTTGCAACACACTTTTAACAAGGGAATGGTCAGATCCAATTTCAGCTCCCCTATATGCCCTGGTATTCCTAACAGAACTAGCCCATTTGCTGTTAATTAATATGTAATCAATCACATTCTTATGCAGCTCATCAGGTGAAATCCATGTGTAATTATATATGTCGCGATGTTTGTAATAAGTGTGTTATTCTGAATCCATTGAGTTTACTTACCTGTAGGAGACGTTGCCCATTGCAGCTACCAATACCAAAAGGGCCTATTACTCCTCCCCAAAGGTCAGAGTCAGTACCAACTTTGGCATTGAAGTCACCAAGAACAATGGTAATATCTCCTTTCTTGACAGAATTCAAAATATCCTGAAGTTGTTCATAAAACCTATCCTTCTCATCCTCATCGGCATCCTCAGTGGGGGCATAACAGCAGATAACATTCAAGTCTTTAACACTTGTCTGAAATTTTGCTGTAAGAAACCTTTCATTAATGCACTCATATCCTAGAAGAGCATTGCTGGCGTGTCTGCTGAGAAGCAGACCCACGCCTTGGTGATGCTTATTGTCGTCCCTCCCTGAAAAGAGAAATTTAAGATTATTTTTAAGAATCTGACCTTTATCTGTCCATCTGGTCTCTTGCAAGCTGAGAATATCTGAATTATAATGGTGGAATTCTTGTGTGAGGACATCAAGAGAAAAAGCTCTGTGCAGGGTCCTCACATTCCAGCTACCTATGGAGAGAAAATGGTTAGTGGGATGTTTAAAGAAACTATGTTTATTTAGAGAGGGAATGCCGACAATATCAAACAGCCCCCTAATCGCAGACATGGGGCAAAGACCCATTCCCCCACCAGTAAAGGCTGAAGCCATCTACACTGGAAGACTTCCTCCAATGTAGAATTTGACGATGCCAATAGAAGCAAAGAGTTCAGGTGCCTGCGATGACCTCTGCTCAGGATTATACACCAGCTGATAAACATATCCTGTGAATCTATTCACTTGGGGCTGTCAACCCACAAACAAACAGAAAACACAGTGGAAGATTTTCCCTCCACAGAAGCCCACCAGTGCAGCAAAATCAGGATCCATAATCAAGCTCAGAGCCATATATCTGTCCAGTCCAGTGGGTTTATATGGTCAGCACCAGGACCCTGTGTGGTTGACCACTCCTCAGCAGGGTAGAAAAAAGAAGAAAAGTAGCCATAGTTGTCCGGATCAGTAGGCCACACTAATCTGGCAGCCCTCCCCTTCCGTTCACTTCCAGAAGAGAGTATCTCTTTTGAAAGGTACTAACGGTCCACACCACGAGAATTTTAAGTGAACCAAAATTCAAATATACATGCAAAATTAAGCCCATCGTTTAGCTACCACTGTCATTATAGTAATGAAAATTGGTTACATATCGCATCATTAAAGTAATGAAATTTAATTTAGCTACCACTCTTATTTTTAATAATGAAAGTAGAAAAGACTGCAGAAGCAGCAATAGACACCATAGAATGCCATTTTGTCCACAAATGCTACATTTTTAGCCACGTTTTTGTTACAGTTTACATTAAATTATTTGCATCTTGTGAACTTTAGGTCTGTAAATGGTAACTAGGTAGTCACTGGAAGGAGAGCTAAGCACCAATCCTCTGTGATGATGCATAGAACCGGCCAGGTCTAGCACCTAAAGTCCGACCCTGCCTACTTTTGGTGCAAGCCGTTAGTACCTTTCAAAAGAGATACTCTCTTCTGGAAGGGGAGGGCTGCCAGATCAGTGTGGCCTACTGTTCTGGACAACCACAGGAGATCCTGGTGCTGACCATATATGTTTACTGGACCGGATTGGAATAAGGCTATGAGCTTGATTTTGGATGCTGAATTTGTTGCACTGGTGGGCTTTTGTGGAGGGAAAATCTTCTGTTGTGTTTCCTGTTTGTGGGTTGGCCTCAAGTGAACAGATTCACAGGATATGTGTTATCAGCTGGTGGATAATCCTCAGCAGAAGTCATTGCACACACCTGAACTCTTGCTCCTATGGGCATCGTCAAATTCTACATTGGAGGAAGTCTTCCTAACCCACTAACCATTTTCTCTCCATAGGTAGTTGAAGTTTGAGGTCTCTGCACAGAGATTACTGTCTTGATGTCCTGACACAAGAATTGCACTCTTATAACCTTGATATTCTTGACTTGCAAAAGACCAGATGGACAGATAAAGGTCAGATTCTTAAAAATAATCTTAAATTTCTCTTCTCAGGGAGGGAAGATAAAAGCATCTCCAAAAGGCATAGGTATGCTTCTCAGCTGACAATACTAGTGATGCTCTTCTAGGATATGAGTGCTTTAATGAAAGGTTTCTTACATCAAAATTTCAGACAAGCATTAAAGATTTTTACAGACAACTTCAGGATATTTTGAATTCGGTCAAGAAAGGTTATATTACCCTGGTTCTAGGTGACTTCACTGCCAAAGTTGCTACTGACTTTGACCTTTGGAGAAGGGTGATAGGCTCTTTAGGCATTGGTAGCTGCAATGGGCAACATCTCCTACAGGTAGGTAAGTAAACTTAAAGGTCTGAGAATAACTACACTTATTACAAACACAACGACATGCATAAATACACTTGGGTTTCACCAGATGGGCTGCATAAGAATGTGATTAATTAGAAGCTCACCGGACAAAAAATTAGTCACCCCTGGCTGAATGTCACCTAATAGCGTGCCGAAGAACAATCGAAATCCTGTCTGGGCACAGATGCCACCAGTGTGCAGATGTAGTGCACATAAATATTCATCCACTCTTTCAGCAGCAAATGACACAGTTCGGCCAGATGGCTGGGACGGCGCTTCACTCGTTACCCCAAATAGTCCCACAAGTTTTCTATGGGATTCAAATTCAGGGATTTGGTGGGCCAGTCGAGATGTTCGAAGGCTTCAGAATGCTCGTCGTGCCAATCCGTCATGCCACTTCGAGCTCTGTGCACACGACAATTGTCGTCTTGGAAGACTGGAATATTCTTCTGATGTTCATTGTGGAGATGCTGCATAAAAGGCAACATGCAGTCATCGAGTAGCTCCGTATAGCACTTCTGGTTTAAGTGTGATGTCACTACAACCAAAGGACCCATTTCCTCATACGTGAAAACCCCAGGAACATCGCAGAGCCTCCTCCAGCTTGAACAGCACCTTGCACACAGTCCACATGGAAGTCATCATGAGGCTTATGAAGTACCCATTGCCTCGTATTATTCGAGTAAAAGAAAAAAATGTGACTCGTTCGACCAGATCACACACTTCCATGAGTTCACAGTCCAGTCTTTGTGGCGTCGCACCCACTGTAGCTGTGCAGCCTTGTGCAGAGCTGTTAACATGGGTCTCTTCCACGGTACTCTGCTCCAGATATCCATGGTATGCAGTTCTCTTCGGAGTGTTCATCCGAAAAAAGCCATGTTATTGACCTGCATTGACTAACTGGAGCAATTCCTGCCTCGTTGCAAAGCAGTTTGCCCTAACAGTGCATGACGCCTAACAGTGCATTACCTTGTTAAAAGTGTCTTGCAACTTAAACTTAAAAAGTGTTGTGCTAGGGTTAAAAATTTTACTTTTAATACTGAAGCTCTAAAAGACCCAGTTATAGCTAAAGCTTACCATGATAGGTTACTTAGTCATCATGACAGTCCCCAGCTGGGTAAGTGTTGAGATTTATTTCCGCAAAATTCCCCGCCCTGCCCACGGTCAGTAGGGGACACCGATGGGCTTGGAAAAGCTGCCGTCCGTCGGATGGGACGTGCTATACCCTGTGCACGTTAAAGAACACACTGGATGGCCTTGATGGGAGACTACCATCTGTCTCCCAACAGCTGTTCCAGTGGGTCCCCTCCCCCAACCTTCTCTGAGCCTTTGGGGTCCATGTGACCTGGCCATTTAGTCCATGGTTTGCAAAAAAGTGCCGCTCAGAGGTAAAACAACCCAACCCAAATCATGACAATCATGGTTTGCTTAGTACTGAAGTTGAGGAAGAATGGGACCATTTTTAAACAGGCTTTTTTCAGAAACTAACAGCACTCTTTTAGGAAAAAGGAGCAGAGGAGGCAGAATTATTTGAGTGATAAGGCACTTGAGCTTATTTCGGAAAGAAAGAACTGCAGGAATGCCCTTAATCAATACTCTACTAGTCCTAATAGAAAGCATTACAGAGACCTTAATAAACTTGTAAAGGATCAGTTAGCTGCTGATAAGAATCTTTGGCTTGATGGTTTGGCTGACAAAGCTGAGGAAGCAGTTAGACAGCACAACAGCAGAGAGCTGTACCAGATAGTTAATGTTTTGTGTGGTAGAAAACAGACAGGGATTGAAGGATAAACAAGGTAAGGTTATAGAAGGGGAAGATTCTGTCATGGTTAGGTGGGCTGATCATTTCAGTGATGTTCTAAACAATGTGATTAGTTCTACTCCCATTGTTTGCAATGATGATAGATGCATTGGTGGCTTTAATGTTGGCCCTATAACACAATCTGAAGTTATTTTGGCTGTTTCTAAACTTAAGCTACATAAATCCCCAGGGGTAGATGAAATTACTACGGAAATGCTTAGAGCTGGGAATGTTTCAGTTACCACTTGGATGACTGAAATTCTGAATATCTTTTATGATAAAGGCATGGTTCCTAAGGATTTTACCAGAGCTATTGTTATCCCTATTTTCAAAAAAGGTGATCGCAGTTCTTGTGATAACTATAGGGGTATCAGCCTACTCTCTGTTCCAGGTAAAGTTCTTTCCATGATTGTGCTTAATAGAATTAAGAATCTGGTTGACAGTCAATTGCGTGATGAGCAATGTGGATTCAGAAGTGGTAGGGGATGTGTGGATCAGATATTTTCACTTAGGCAGAATCTTGAGAAATGTTTAGAGTTTGAAACTTTTGGTTGCTAGCTTTGTTGATTTCAAAAAGGCTTTCGACTCTGTTAATCGTCATAATTTGTGGTTGATTGTGAGATCATATGGTATACCAGACAAGTTAGTTAACATAATGAAAGCTGGTATGTGAGAGTTGGTAAGGCTTGTAGCAATTGGTTTAGTATTACTTCTGGTGTTCGACAAGGGTGCATTTTGTCTCCTTTTCTCTTCAGCTTGGTTATTGATTATGTTATGCGAAATTCATTTCAAGGGAAGGATTTTGGCCTTAAATGGTCTGGAGATACAAAAATTTCTGATTTAGATTATGCTGATGATTTAGCCCTTTTGGTAAGTGATGTTGATGAGATGAACTCTTTCATTCGAGCTATTCATGAGACTGGTAGAAGGGTAGGTTTGGTTATAAACAGAGAGAAAACTAAAGTGATGAAAATTGGTCAGACAGGTTGTGATGCAGTTCATCTGAATGGTTGCAGTCCTGAGCAGGTGTCACAGTTTAATTACCTTGGGAGCTATGTAACTGATACTGGTGATGTGCAGCATGAGATTAACAGACGAATAGGTATTGCTGCCAGGACTTTTAAGAATCTATGGGAATTGTGGAGAAATAGGTGTATACACCTAAAGACTAAAATTAGACTGTATAATAGTTTGGTTCTTTCTAGGGTTAGTTATGGTAGTGAAACTTGGATGCTGTGTAAACAAGATAACAGGAAACTAGATGCTTTTGATTCTAGATGCTTACGCAGTATCTTGGGTGTTAGGTGGTTTAACTTTGTAACTAATGATGAGGTTAGGCAAAGGAGTTTGCAACCTCCTTTAAGCAGCATATTGTGCAGAGAGAGACTCCGCTGGTATGGCCATGTTGCCCGTATGGATAATTATAGATTGGCGAATAGGGTTATGAACAGTGTGCCTAGAGACCTCAGAAGGTGGGGGAGACCTAGGATGCGGTGGGCAGACAATGTCAAACAGGACCTTGTTAGAATTGGTGTGCAGTGGCCGGATGCAGCAGATGTAGCTTAGGACAGATATGCTTGGAGAATTAAACTGCACTGTCTGGTTGGACCTCTGTAGCCCATGGCTGCTTGAGGATGATGATGCATTAAAAAGGAATGTATCTGGCAATGCAAATAAAAATTTATTTTAAAAACCAATAGACAGAAATGGTTATAATGCACATGAATAGAAAGGCTCTTTATTTTAGAATAATAAAAAAATTGATTTTCATATTTCAAGTAAATATTTTTTTCATTATGTAATTTCTTTTTCTGTACCATATTTCGAGAAAACTCCATGCTCTTAGCTAATTGTCCTGAGTCAGATAAACAAGTCAACTTTAGAAATTTTTTTAAAAAATAACCAGTCAACGGAAATAGGTCATGTTGTATACCACATTTAACAGAATTTAACTCCAAGTTTTATGACATTTTTTAAAAAAATTATGACCATATTAATATTAATTTAATGTTTTCTCATTGATATAGTGAAAAAAATAGATCAGACTACAGATCGGATTGATATAGTGAAAAAAATAAATCGAATGCAATTAAGACTTTGGAAAACATGATGAATAAAAACACTTAAATTGTATATTAATTGAAAGTAATTTCTTCTCAAATAATATATTTGCTACTTGAAACATAATATTTCCTATAATAATTCTTTGTGTTGTGATATATTTGAAACATGTACTAGCATTATACAAGGTGACTTGGATTGCTTGAATTAATGGGATTTTCTGCCCTGTTTATGAAATGGAAAAAGAACTTTTTTACTAAACATTATGAATTTTTTCTTTGTATGTTGAAGTTTGGAGATCTTGGCTATGTGCAAAAAAAGGCTTCGGTACCAAGGGTAGAAAACACATCTATATTGTCAGAGTGGCACAGCCAATGTAAACTGATAAAACTTATGTTAATTATTACATTATAAGTTAACTATAATGTTAACTTATAATGTAATGAGGGGGGAGGGGTAAATCTTTTAAAACCGTATATATAAACTGATAAAACTTGAAAAAATAAAATTCTGTTGCAAGTGGGGGGGGGGGGTTTAAAAGAGATATTCTCTTTTGAAAGGGAACGGAAGGGGAGGGCTGCCAGTTCAGTATGGCCTACTGATCTGGTCATCTATGGCCACTTTTTTCTTTTTTTTCAACCCTGCTGAGGAGTGGTCAACTTTACAGGGTCCTGGTGCTGACCATTTATACCTACTAGGCTGGACTTGTTTATGGATTTGAGCTTGATTATTGATCCTGGACTTGCTGCACTGGTGGGCCTCTGTTGAGGGAGAGTCTGCCGCTGTGTTTTCTGTTTGCTTCTGGGTTGCCAGCTGTAAGTGAACAGAGGCATGGGATATCTTATATCAGCTGGTGGATAATTCTAATCAGAGGCCATCGCAGGTACCTGAACCTTACTTAGCTAGTTGGGCATCGTCAAGCCTAAACTGGAGTAATGTGTCTCAGGCAGGCCATATGGCTCTTGAAAAAGTCCACTTGAAAAGGTGGTGCCTGAAGTTCCTACCAGCATCGGTGACTTCAGCCTTTAGCAGAGGAGGAACAGGTCTTTGCCTCATGCCTGCAATCAGGGGGCTGTTTGATATTGTTGGCCCTACCAATCTCAATAAACCTAATTTCTTTAAAAATCCTACTAATCATTTTCTCTCTGCATGAACGTGGAATGTGAGGACATTATATAGAGATTATTCTCTTGATGTCCTCACGCAGGAATTCAGGAGCTATAACCTAGATAGGCATGCAAGAGACCAAATGAACATCTTCCGCTGTGTTTTCTGTTTGTTTGTGGATTGACAGCCCCAAGTGAATAGATTCACAGGATATGTTTATCAGCTGGTGGATAATCCTGAACAGAGGTCGTCGCAGGCACGTGAACTCTTTGCTTCTATTGACATCGTCAAATTCTACATTGGAGGAAGTCTTCCAATGTAGATGGCTTCCGCCTTTAGTGGTGGGGGAACGGGTCTTTGCCCCATGTCTGCGATTAGGGGGCTGTTTGATATTGTCGGCATTCCCTCGCTAAATAAACATAGTTTCTTTAAACATCCCACTAACCATTTTCTCTCCATAGGTAGTTGGAACGTGAGGACTCTGCACAGAGCTTTTTCTCTTGATGTCCTCACACAAGAATTCCACCATTATAATTTAGATATTCCTGGCTTGCAAGAGATCAGATGGACAGATAAAGGTCAGATACTTAAAAAATAATCTTAAATTTCTCTTTTCAGGGAGGAACGATAATAAACATCAAGGCATGGGTCTGCTTCTCAGCAGACACGCAAGTGATGCTCTTCTAGGATACGAGTGCATTAATGAAAGGTTTCTTACAGCAAAATATCAGACAAGCATTAAAGACTTGAATGTTATCTGCTGTTATGCCCCAACTGAGGATGCTGATGAGGATGAGAAGGATAGGTTTTACGAACAACTTCAGGATATTTTGAATTCTGTCAAGAAAGGAGATATTACCCTTGTTCTAGGTGACTTCAATGCCAAAATTAGTACTGACTCTGATCTTTGGGGAGGGGTGATAGGCCCTTTTGGTATTGGTAGCTGCAATGGCAATATCTCCTACAGGTAAGTAAACTCAATGGTTTCAGAATAACTAACACATATTACAAACTCCGCGACATACATAAATACACATGGGTTTCACCTGATGGGCTGCATAGGAATATGATTCATTATATATTAATTAACAGCAAATGGGCTAGTTCTGTTAGAAATACCAGGGCATATAGGGGAGCTGAAATTGGATCTGACCATTACCTTGTTAAAAGTGTCTTGCAACTTAAACTTAAAAAGTGTTGTTCTAGGGTTAAAAAATTTACCTTTAATACTGAAGCTCTGAAAGACCCTGTTATAGCGAAAGCTTACCATTATAGGTTACTTAGTCATTATGACAGTCATGGTTTGCTTAATACTGAAGTTGAGGAAGAATGGGCCATTTCAAACAGGCTTTTTTGGAAACTAACAGTACTCTTTTAGGAAAAAAGGAGCAGAGGAGGCAGAATTATTTAAGTGATAAGTCACTTGAGCTTATTTCAGAAAGAAGGAACTGCAGGAATGTCCTTAATCAGTACCCTACTAGTCCTAATAGAAAGGATTACAGAGAGCTTAATAAACGTGTAAAGGATCAGTTAGCTACTGATAAGAATCTTTGGCTTTTGATGGCTTGGCTGACAAAGCTGAGGAAGCAGTTAGACAGCACAACAGCAGAGAGCTGTACCAGATAGTTAATGTTTTATGTGGTAGAAAACGGACAGGCATATAAGGATTGCAGGATAAACAAGGTAAGGTTATAGAAGGTGAGGATTCTGTCATGGCTAGGTGGGCTGAGCATTTCAGTGATGTTCTAAACGATGTGGTTAGTTCTACTCCCATTGTTTGTAATGATGATAGATGTATTGGCAGCTTTAATGTTGGCCCTATAACACAATCTGAAGTTATTTTGGCTATCTCTAAACTTAAACTTCATAAATACCCAGGGGTAGATGAAATTACTACAGAAATGCTCAGAGCTGGGAATGTTTCGGTTACCACTTGGATAACTGAAATTTTGAATAACTTTTATGATAAAGGCATGGTTCCTAAAGATTTTACCAGAGCTATTATTATCCCTATTTTCAAAAAAGGTGATCGCAGTTCTTGTGATAACTGTAGGGGTATCAGCCTACTCTCTGTTCCAGGTAAAGTTCTATCCATGATTGTGCTTAATAGAATTAAGAATCTGGTTGACAGTCAATTGCGTGATGAGCAATGTGGATTCAGAAGTGGTAGGGGATGTGTAGATCAGATATTTTCACTTAGGCAGATTCTTTAGAAATGTTTAGAGTTTAAGAAACCTTTGGTTGCTAGCTTTGTTGATTTCAAAAAGGCCTTTCGACTCTGTTAATCGTCATAATTTGTGGTTGATTGTGAGATTATATGGTGTACCTGACAAGTTAGTTAACATTATGAAAGCTCTCTATAATAACACTGAGTCGTGTGAGAGTTGGTAACGCTTGTAGCAATTGGTTTAGCATTACTTCTGGTGTTCGACAAGGGTGCATTTTGTCTCCTTTTCTCTTTGGTTGTTGATTACGTAATGCGAAATTCACTTCAAGGGAAAGATTTTGGCCTTAAATGGGCTGGAGATACGAAAATTTCTGATTTAGATTATGCTGATGATTTAGCCTTTTTGGCAAATGATGTTGATGAGATGAACTCTTTCATTTGAGCTGTTGATGAGACTGGTAGTAGAGTAGGTTTGGTTATAAACAGAGAGAAAACTAAAGGGATGAAAATTGGTCAGGCAGGTTGTGATTCAGTTAATCTGAATGGTTGCAGTCTTGAGCAGGTGTCACAGTTTAATTACCTTGGGAGCTATGTAACTGATACTGGTGATGTGCGGCATGAGATTAACAGACGAATAGGTATTGCTGCCGGGACTTTTAAGAATCTATGGAGATTGTGGAGAAATAGGCGTATACACCTAAAGATTAAAATTAGACTGTATGATAGTTTGGTTCTTTCTAGGGTTAGTTATGGTAGTGAAACTTGGACACTTTGTTAACAAGTTAACATGAAACTAGATGCTTTTGATTCCAGATGCTTACGCAGTATCTTTAGCATTAGGTGGTTTAACTTTGTAACTAATGATGAGGTTGGGGAAAGGAGTCTGCAACCTCCTTTAAGCAGCATATTGTGCTGAGAGAGACTCCTCTGGTTTGGCCATGTTGCCCGTATGGATAATTGTAGATTGGCAAATAGGGTTATGAACAGTGTTCATAGAGACTTCAGGAGGGGGAGACCTAGGATGTGGTGGGCAGACAATGTCAAACAGGATCTTGTTAGAATTGGTGTGCAGTGGCCGGATGCAGCAGATGTAACTCAGGACAGATATGCTTGGAGAATTAAACTGCGTAGTCTGGTTGGACCTCCGTAGCTCATGGCTGCTTGAGGATGATGATGATGATGAGTGATCTCTAATGGTTGATATCGGAAGATTATGTGAGTAGCCTAAAAGTGCACAATTTAAAAAGTCTAACTACATTAATTACATTAGGATATTGCAATTTTTAACTGAAAATTTTTCCAATATTTTAAAAATAAACCTTTCCGTTGCAGTTATGCAAGCTTCATCCAAAATGATTCATTCACTATTTCAGTGCTTTATAGTTAAACTTCAAATGCTTTGAAATATTTTTATATTTTTTTCACAGTTCTGTTCATCATCTGTTTGTTATATATACTTCTCAAATTTTATTTAAAATATCTTGTGTTTTTAAACTGAAATGAATTTTTTTATAACATCACTTTCCTTAGGCTTAGAGGTTGCTGATCACCAAAAATCTAAGTACATTAATTATGCGTTATTTGTATAAATGACTAAAAAATGTGGAAAAAAAACTAAATAAATAAAAGATTTAAATATTAATGGAAGTATTATGAATTTTTTTATATTAGAATAATAAAATAATTTGAAAAAATGCAAAAAACGCTTTTTTTTAATTTTTACTGAAGTAAAAATAGAAAAAATAACTAAAATTTTGCAATATCAAAAAAAAAAGTTTAAAAACTTGAAGTAGGTATTTGTTTTTCTTTGAATTTTCCAATTTTATTAACTGCAATTAAATGCTTTTTCTCTTGGCATATAACATGAGTGTTTCCTTTCATTGTTTACTTCAGGATGAGGTTCTAAAGTTGTACATTTTCTGAAAACACTTTAAAATTAACTTGACCACCAGTGTGAGACCAGTTTCAGAAACCTGACATTTTAAGGTTAAGAGAGCAAAAACAAAAAATGTGACTCATTAATACTTCCCCTATTTTGGTAATAGTAATTATTTGTAGGAAGTTTCTTATATTTAAAAGTAGTCATAATCTTTGGACTATACCGAAAGAAAAGCAAAAAATATGTCACTTAAATACAGAGTGAAAAGAACAGTTATTTTTACAGTTCTAACAACAGTGATAAAGTGTAGTTGTATATGTATCACATCAGTGTGGTTGCTTGTGAGTATAAACAAGTAACATCTAAAGGCATTTTGAAAGCATGGAAGTTTGAATTAAAGAGTATTCCTTGAAGAGTGAACTCTAAAAGTAAATGGAAATATTAAAGTCGCAACAAGTGAGGGAACAATCTTTTTTGTAAAGCCTGTTTTTAAAATTAAGGCAGTTCCATATTAGCTAGCAAAACATAAGAAACTGTTCAAGGACAGAGAAATGTTGAAAGCAGCATTCATGGAGGCAGGTAATTCATGTTTGATTCTTTCAAGAACAACAATAAAATTATTGCTATTGTTGAAAAACTTACAGGTCTTATGAGAAATTGTCACACATCACATGGAAGTAATGAATTTTTATTTAATTGAACAATGTACACAGGATCTTAGTAAAATTTGTTTTTCACTGCAATCCATTGAATCCATAGACATAGTTGATATCTCTCAACTTTGTGTATTTATCACATGATTTTTGATGACATGAGTGCAAAAAAAACTATAAGGAGAAAAAACTCGAAGATTTTTATCATATTTTTAGAATAATGTTGAAAAAGTCTTTAAAAAAAGTCTTTATAATTCTAAACATTGTGCTCTATTGCTATGCATCTCATAAAGTACTATTATGGAGGGCATTCAGAAAGTTCTTGACATGTCTGTAGATTTGCACTCATTCCTCCGAAATTAACAAGCTATGACTTATTCAAAAACTTGTCATTATGTGTTAAAAAACAAAGGCCATATCATCATTTCTCTCTTTGCTGATGACACATAAAGTTTGGACTCGAAATCTGGATATTCTTGCTATGGAGCCTACTAAAGATGGGGAAATATTTTACATTTTCAGGATGCAGCTTGGGGATTGTAATGCTCCAATAGTATGTTTCTTCTCTTTAGACCTTTCAACTGATCTGAATTAAACTAAATGAAGGTTCGCTAAGTATATTATTTCATTACTTAGTCACAAAGAATTTAATTCAAATATAGTGTCAAATTATTAACATTAAATCTAATCAAATCAATTATCGTTGCTCAAGAGAAACAATAGAAAAATCAAAATTATTCATAAAACAAAGTTTATTTCCAAAAAATCAAGACTCTCCAAATAAACTGATGAATACAATATTCTGAGCAATTAAAAGCTTACATCAAAACATCTCAACTCCAAAAAACACTAACAACTGGCTCTGTTTTAGCTTCATTCCTACTAATGCATGACCTAACATCACTTACTATACATGCGGCGTGCAACTGATGTGTGTTGCATGCTGGGAAATACATTTGCATAAACTTAAGCTCATGCTAGCTATGATGCAAGAGGGTGTGTGTCCTTAACATGCATATTAGCAGCTGTCAATCAAAAGTCTGAGTTGCACATGCGCCTTTAGTGGACTGGATGAGGAAAAATGATGGTGCGAACTGAAATTTAAAAGCCCCAAAATGATAAATATAACGAAAATAAAGTAAAACTGCTTAAGGAAAAGCAAAAGTGAACTGGTGGACCATCATGGGATGATGAAAAAAAAAATGCTGATTTATCACAAGTATATGGGGATTATTACTCTTCATATGGGGGGCGGGGGTGGCTCAGTCGGTAGCGCGCCAGGCTCGTAATCTGTAGTTCCCAGGTTCGAGTCCCAGCTGGGTCAGCGTTGAGATTTATCTCCGCAAATTTCCCCGCCCTGCCCACGGTCAGTAGGGGACACCGATGGGCTTGGAAAGGCCGCCGTCCGTCGGATGGGACGTTAAGCCGTGGTCCCGTGTGTGGGAGAGCCATACCCTGTGCACGTTAAAGAACACGCTGGATGGCCTTGACGGGAGGCTACCATCTGTCTCCCAACAGCTGTTCCAGTGGGTCCCCTCCCCCAACCTTCTCTGAGCCTTCGGGGTCCTTGTGACCTGGCCATTTAGCCCATGGTGTGCAAAAAAGTGCCGCTCAGAGGTAAAACAACACAACCCAACAACTCTTCATATGGCACTGTTAACCCTTACAGTGGCAGGTTTCTGAAACCGAACTCACTGTGGTGGCTGGGTTTATTTTAAAGTGTTTTCAGAAAATAAAATAAACAGCTTCATCCTGAAGTAACTAATGAATAGAAATACATTATATACCAAAAAAAAGAGCATTTAATTGTGCTTTATAAAATGGCAGAAATTCGAAGAAAAAAATGGTAGGTTAAATTTTTTAAGTATTTTTTTAAAAATTGCAAAATTTACTTTTTTTTCCATTTTATCTTTAGTAAAATTTCAAATATATATATATTTTTCATTTTTTTTCTATGTTATTTTATTATTTTAATATAAATAGTTTATATTTCTATTATTGCTTAAATCTTTCATTTATTTAGTTTTTTCCAACTTTTTTTCTCTTTTATGCATATAACTCATAATGCATATTCTTAGACTTTTGACAATCAGCAAACTCTTAGCCTAAGTAAAGCACTTCATAGAAAATAATTTTGCTATGAAAACAAGATAATTTAAATTGAAAAATATATCAGAAAATTGATAAAGAATTATGAAAAAATTTCAATAAAATATTTCAAAGCATTTAAAATTTAATTGAAGCATCGAATTTGAGAATGAGTCGCTTTATTATGAAGCTGCATAACTGCTATGGTAAAGTTTAATTCTAAAATTCTGGCAGAAATTTTGGTTAAAAATTGCATTTCTGACCTTAATTAGTTTATTTATCAATACTTTAATTACATTTCAACCAAATAAAGTCCTACCTTTTAAAAATCGCACTCTGAGTAATCCTAATGCTTGTTCTGATTGTCGCCATTATAGATTGCTAGCAGTTTCACTTTTGATCATTTCTAATTAATTTTTGTTTATGATCGCAGTAACCATTTGAGAAGCAATAGAAAATAATTTTAGAAGTATTAAGTAAATGTAAAAATCTGTAAAATGGAAAGTCTAAAATATTGATTGAAAGCCGATATGCGTAATTCCTGGATGATGCGATTTCTGGTAGTAAAAAAAATCAATATCCTTATGTTAAAAGTTTAGAAAGCATTACAAGTCTAGTAGAGCTATAAATATCACAAAAGAGTGGGAAATTCAACCATAAATGGCAGAAGATGGTTAAATACCATGGGATTATCCTGCATCATAAGATAAGTATGATCCTCATATCGAGAAAATCATCTAAAGTTAATGCTGTAAGAGGCCAACTTGGCCCTCTTACAGGCAGAAACTCTTACAATTGATCACAAGCTTTTACTTTACCAGACTGTAATCAGAACTATTTTTTTGCATCTTCTATTTGCAATTTCCTGTGATGATGCATAGAACCGGCCAGGCCTAGCACCTAAAGTCCGACCCTGCCTTCTCGTGATGCAGACCGTTAGTACCTTTCAAAAGAGATACTCTCTTGTGGAAGTGAACAGAAGAGGAGGGCTGCCAGATTAGTGTGGCATACTGATCTGGACAACTATGGCTACTTTTCTCTTTTTTCTAACCTGCTCAGGAGTGGTCAACCACACAGGGTCCTGGTGCTGACCATATATACCAACCTCAATGGAATTATGACTCTGAGCTTGATTATGGATCCTGAATTTGCTATACTGGTGGGCTTCTGTGGAGGGAAAATCTTCCACTGTGTTTTTAATTTGTTTGTGGGTTGTGACAGCCCCGAGTGCATAGATTCACAGGACATGTTTATCAGTTGGTGGATAATCCTGAGCAGAGGCATATCGCAGGCACCTTAACTCTTTGCTTCTACTGGCATCGTCAAATTCTACATTGGAGGAAGTCTTCCAGTGTAGATGGCTTCAGCCTATAGTGGTGGGGGAACCGGTCCTTGCCACATGTCTGAGATTAGGGGGCTGTTTGATATTGTCGGCATTCCCTCTCTCAATAAACATAGTTTCTTTAAACATCCCACTAACCATTTTCTCTTAATAGGTAGTTGGAATGTGAGTACTCTTCACAGAGCTTTTTCTCTTGATGTCCTCATACAAGAATTCCACCGTTATAATTTAGATATAATAATCTTAAATTTCTCTTTCCAGGTAGGGAAGACAATAAACATCACCAAGGTATGTGTCAGCTTCTCAGCAGGCATGCTAGTGATGCTCTTCTAGGATATGAGTGCATTAATGAAAGGTTTCTTACAGCAAAATTTCAGACAAGCGTTAAAGACTGAATGTTATCTGCTGTTATGCCCCCACTGAGGTGGTGGGCTCCTAATCTGTAGTTCCCAGGTTCAAGTCCCAGCTGGGACAGCGTTGAGATTTATCTCCGCAAAAATTCCCCGCCCTGCCCACGGTCAGTAGTGGACACCGATGCGCTTGGAAAGGCCGCCGTCTGTCAGATGGGACGTTAAGCCGTGGCTCCGTGTATGGGAGAGCCATACCCCGTGCACGTTAAAGAACATGCTGGATGGCCTTGAAGGGAGGCTACCATTTGTCTCCCAACAGCTGTTCCAGTTGGTCCCCTCCCCCAACCTTCTCTGAGCTTCGGGGTCCATGTGACCTGGCCATTTAGCCAATGGTGTGCAAAAAAGTGCTGCTCAGAGGTAAAACAACCCAACCCAAGCCACCACTGAGGATGTCGATGAGGATAAGAAGGATAGGTTTTACGAACAACATCAGGATATTTTGAATTCTGTCAAGAAAAGAGATATTACCCTTCTTCTAGGCGACTTCAATGCCAAAGTTGGTACTGACTCTGACCTTTGGGGAGGGGTGATAGACCCTTTTGGTGTTGGTAGCTGCAATGGCAATGGGCAACGTCTCCTACAGGTAAGTAAACTCAATGGTTTCAGAATAACTAACACTTATTACATACACCGCGACATACATAAGTACACGTGGGTTTCACCTGATGGGCTGCATAAGAATATGATAGATTATATATTATTTGACATCAAATGGGCTAGTTCTGTCAAAAATACCAGGTCATATAGGGGAGCTGAAATTGGATCTGGCTTGTTAAAACCTTGTTAAAAGTGTCTTGCAACTTAAACTTAAAAAGTTTTGTGCTAGGGTTAAAAATTTTACCATTAATGCTGAAGCTCTTAAAGACCCAGTTATAGCTAAAGCTTACCATGATAGGTTACTTAGTCATTATGACAGTCATGGTTTGCTTACTACTGAAGTTGAGGAAGAATAGGACCATTTAAAACAGGCTATTTTGGAAACTAACACTAGCCTCTTAGGAAAAAAGGAGCAGAGGGGGAAAAATTATTTGAGTGATAAGGCACTTGAGCTTATTTCAGAAAGAAAGAACTGCAGGAATGTTCTTAATCAATACCCTGCTAATCCTAATAGAAAGCATTAGAGAAAGCTTAATAAAATGTGTAAAGGAACAGTTAGCTGCTGATCTTTGGCTTGATGACGACTGATAAAGCCGAAGAAGCAGACAGCACAACAGCAGAGAGCTATACCAGATAGTTAATGTTTTGTGTGGTAGAAAACGGACAGGTATACAGGGATTGAAGGATAAACAAGGTAAGGTTATCGAAGGTGAGGATTCTGTCATGGCTAGGTGGGCTGAGCATTTCAGTGATGTTCTAAACAATGTGATTAGTTCTACTCCCATTGTCTGCAATGATGATAGATCCATTGGTGGCTTTAATGTTGGCCCTATAACACAATCTGAAGTTATTTTGGCTGTTTCTAAACTTAAACTTCATAAATCCCCAGGGGTAGATGAAATTTCTACAGAAATGCTTAGAGCTGGGAATGTTTCGGTTACCACTTGGATGACTGAAATTCTGAATATCTTTTATGATAAAGGCATGGTTCCTAAAGATTTTTCCAGAGCTATTGTTATCCCTATTTTCAGAAAAGGTGATCACAGTTCTTGTGATAACTATAGGGGGTATCAGCCTACTCTCTGTTCCAGGAAAAGTTCTTTGCATGATTGTGCTTAATAGAATTAAGAATCTGGTTGACGCAATTTGCGTGATGAGCAATGTGGATTCAGAGGTGGTAGGGGAATATGTAGATTAGATATTTTCTCTTAGGTAGATTCTTGAGAAATGATTAGAGTTTCAGAAATCTTTGGTTGCTAGCTTTGTTGATTTCAAAAAGGCTTTTGACGACTATTGATCGCCATAAATTGTGGTTGATTGTGAGATCATACCAGACAAGTTAGTTAACATAATGAAAGCTCTCTATAATAACATTGAGTTGTGTGTGAGAGTTGAGTTGTGTGTGAGGCTTGTAGCAATTGGTTTAGCATTGCTTCTGGTGTTCGACAAGGGTGCATATTGTCCCCTTTTCTCTTTAGTTTGGTTATTGACTCTGTTATGCAAAATTCACTGCAAGGGGAAGGATTTTGGCTTTAAATGGTCTGGAGATCTGAAAATTTCTGATTTAGATTATTCTGATGATTTAGCCGTTTTGGCAAATGACATTGATGAGATGAATTCTTTCATTAGGGCTGTTGATGAAACTGGTAGTAGAGTAGTTTTGGTTATAAACGGAGAAAACTAAAGTGATGAAAATTGGTCAAGCAGGCTGTGATTCAGTTAATCTGAATGGTTGCAGTCTTGAGCAGGTGTCACAGTTTAATTATCTTGGGAGCTATGTAGCAGATACTGGTGATGTGTGGCATGAGATTAACAGCCGAATAGGGATTGCTGCCAGGACTTTTAATAATCTATGGAGATTGTGGAGAAATAGGAGTATACACCTAAAGATTCAAATTAGACTGCATAATAATTTGGTTCTTTCTAGGATTAGTTATGGTAGTGAAATTTGGTCGCTTTGTAAACAAGATAACAGGAAACTAGATGTGTTTGATTCTATTTGCTTATGCAGTATTTTGGGTATTAGGTGGTTTAACTTTGTAACTAATGATGAGGTTAGGCAAAGGAGTCCTCAACCTTCTTTAAGCAGCATATTGTGCGTAGAGAGACTCCTTTGGTTTGCCCATGTTGCCCGTATGGATAATTATAGATTGGCGAATAGGGTTATGAACAGGGTGCCTAAAGGCCTCAGAAAGAGGGGGAGACCTAGAATGCGGTAGGCAGACAATGTCAATGAAGACCTTGTTAGAATTGGTGTGCAGTGGCCGGATGCAGCAGATGTAGCTCAGGACAGACATGCTTGGAGAACTAAATTGCATGGTCTCGTTGGACCTCCGTAGCTCATGGCTGCTTGAGGATGATGATGATGATTTGGGCTAACACCACCAGTAAGAATATCCATAAATTCCAAACTTTATAGAACAAAATCATGAGATCTGCCATCAATGCCCCTTGGTTTGTTTCTAACCGTCAAATACATAGGGATCTTGGCATTGATCATATATACATACACTCATATTAAACTTTACTCGAAAAGGTTTTTCGAGGCAGTTTCAAATAATCCAAAGGAGATTTTTTCCTCTCTTATGGATTGTAATCATGAGTTTTTTAAACAGATATAAGAGATCTAAGACCATTGCTTTCTCTCTGGAAAGCTTTGCACTTTAGTTCTATTTTACTGTTTATGTCGGTTTGTGTATTATGTTTTATTTACTTATGCCTTTAAGGCCTATTAATCAGATGGAGATGGTTATGGGACACATCTGAATTCAATGTACAATCTACGAAATGCAACCAATCGATAATCTAAGCAGGGCAGAATAAAGACATGAATTGAATCGGCACTACTTGATAGTGTTTATGGTGAATGAACATGTGCATCCGACTCATAGATTTATTTTTAAGCTTTGTCATAATTTTTTCAAGTGGATTCAGTGGATAAAAATTTATATCATAGATTTAAATGTGATTTTTGATATCTGAATAGAAACAGTGGAAAAAAATCAGATTTCTATTCTGAGATTTTTTTTTTTTATAACATTGTACTATGGGAGACCGAAGCTTTTGTCTCTAACCAATAGAATAGGAAAGATGAAAGTGATTATTTGGGCAGTGACATAGAAAGGGTTAATGAATGGATGTACAAATTCAGAGAAGGATGGCAGAGCTTCAAAGATCTCCCTCGTGCAGAAAGACCAAAGGAGGTGGTGAACGAGAGGAACATCACTGCTGTTTGTGAACTCATTGAGGAAAACCCATATATCCTCATTCATGTAAGTTTAGATAGAAGTCAGTGTATTGATTGGCAGTGTGGAAACAGTTATTCATCACCATTTAAAGTTCCAAAAGATCTATACCCAAATGACCCTACAAACTGACAGAACAGCAAAAAAGGGCTAATCTGCTCATATAAGAAGATGCTGGCGATGTTTGAACCTAGTGGCCTAAATGATAACAGACCTTGTCACAGGTGATGAGACATGGTTTTATTAATATACACCTCCCAGAAACATCGGCAACTCTGTTTGGCTTGCAGAAGATGAACTATGTCCCCATATCCTGGGATAAGACTTTTGTATGCAATTTTTTTTTTTCAGTTCCAAGGAATGGTAGCTGTGGACACTTTACCTGAAAAAATGACTAAATGACAAATACTACACCAGCATCGCTTTACCCAAAATGGTTAAGGAGATGAAGGAGCAGAATCCAACAATAGGCATGTCAAGGTTTTTCTTCATGACAATGCCACTGCTCATAAAATCTGGTAAGTTATGGCCTGTCTGGAGCAGGAAAAAAAAATCAAACAGCTACCTCTTCCTGCTTATTCACCCAATTTTTCACCATGAGATTTTTGGTTGTTTCCAAAATTTAACAAGGAACTTACTGGGAAGCCATTTTCAAGGGTGCAAGATCTTGCAAAATGCATCCATCCAGAGTTGTGGAGTATTTCCCAATAGGAATACCACCAAGCATTCTAGAATTGGTGCAGACGTCTGCAACTTTCAGTAATAAAATGTCACAGGAAAATGTCCTGTAGACAAGAAACACTTGAAATAATTAGTTGAAAAAAAATTGGTTGTCCTGAGTGGGACTCTAACCCATGCCTCGCAGAAGCATGCTGGGCATACTAACTGCTGGACCTTCAGAAGCTACAATTTTCTGAACAAAGTGACATCTGATTTGCCAGTGGTATCTATTATCAGAAAATATAACGCTGTGAGTGTGAGTGACAGTTATATCCACCATCAAATGTGGTGGCTTGGCTGTTCCATTCCCTGATAATAGATGGCACCATGGCAAATCAGCAGAAATTGCAGGAATGTATATAATGTCACTTCGTTCTTGAAAAATTGCAGTTTCCAGTGGTTAGGATGCCCAGCATGCTTCTGGGAGGCATGGGTTCAACCCTGACTAAGGAATAATTTTTTAGCTAATTATTTCAAGTCTGCAACTTTGCATAGATGCTAGAGGGGGGAGGGGAGTACTTTGAAGAAAACAGTTTTGTTGAGGTAAGTGTGCAATGGTTTTTGTTCTGCAGATGCATGTCAAGAACTTTTTGAACGCTCCTCATAAAAGGTGTAACAGAAATGCAGGGTTGTAATCCCACTCAATTTCTATATGTAACAGCTTATCTGCCATTACTATGCATACTATTCAGTAGCAAAGCATTTAATGGTTCCTTTAAAATTATCATAAAAAAATTTTAATTATATATAAATGTTTTAATGTAAAAGTATTTTCTTAACTTTAATAAGTTTATTTTAACATAAATTCTATATTTATATAATATTCTTTGAGTTTCCATATTATATTATACTGTATAATTAACAGAAGAAACAATTTGCCAGGCCAGTTGAGTTAGGAGTGTATGAAGAACCTCGCTTCATTGCTACTGCATTGCGCTCAATGAAAGTCCCATTTTCAACCACCTGAAATTTTTCTTATGGACAGAACTAGCATAAATTTTTCTCATGGACTCAACTTCTCAGTTTTTAGCATTATTTCAATATATTCTTACTAACTGCTCTAGGTCGCTAAAGTGTTTGCTTTGCAATTAGTTTATGCCATTTTCAAATTCAATTAAGTCATCAATGTCAAGCCAATCAAAGGTAAGTGTAATTATTTTTTAGAACATATGAAAAGTAATCCTCCTTCATCCTTAAATGCCCTATGTCCAGCTTTCACTCATTCCAAATTATAAAAGAATTTGTTATTAGTAATGTTTTGTTGGCAAAAGTTAATCGTGCTTATTTCGTTTAGATACCACGTAACTATTGCCTCTCTGCATATTTGCTGAAGAGATTTATAACTTTATTACTATGCTTTACTGTTCTCATTTCATTACAATAATAACTAGAGATCTTTTTATTACTACTATAGGTATAATAGAAAATAAAAAAAAAATACAATTTTTTGGGACAAAGCTTAGTAATTACTAACTACAATTTGTCAAGATTATACTCAATATAATGTGAAACATTTCACTCACATCAAGATTATAACCAATGTTTATTGTTTGCTAAGCTTAATGTTGTATCATTTGTACCCATTGTATTGCACTACATTCAAATATATGCAATTAGATGCATTGAAAAGTTTTGAAAGTGTAATAGAAGTGTGTGAAAGAAAATTTAAAACTCGAAAGTTATGTAAGTAATTGTTGAAATATTTGAAAACGACCTATTAGCAGTGCTATGATGCAAATTTATTAACAACCAGGTCTGTACAAATATAATTTTTTTATTTTACTATTATTTTAACATAAAAGACACAAAGTGCATCTAGTGAATCTGTTCATGTATAAAAATTAGCTGTCAACTATGTTGACATACTTCTTGTAAATAACATGCCTCATGCTGGCTCATACTGGAAGTGATTGCCAGATATTAAGTTTATGTGGAAACTTTTGATTAAAAAGTAACTGATTTATAACAGAAATCTGCATTGTTTCATTTTTTTTTCCAGTATTCGTGAATTACTATTGAGCCAACATATTGTACATTGCAATAGTGATTTAATTAACAATTTTTTTAAACATTTAGATATAATGTGGTTTAGAATTGCCCACTTTTCCTATTTAGTGTTTGCTTATACCGATATTTTCCAGTTATCAGGAAGTCATGGGTTCATATCCCACCCGGCTCAAGACAATTTTTCCTCTAAAATTAGATCGACTTACAAAGTGGTTAATATTTAGTATATATCATGAAACATTCAATGCATGTAATTTTATTATAAATTTCAGCTGTTGCATTCAAGCTTTAATGTTTTCACCTTTTTTACTATTTTGCACTCAACTCATAATTCTTTTGGTATTTTGTTTTTAAGCATAAATCTTTTGGCTTTTCTTTTTTTCTGTTTACTAGATGAAACAAGTTTATTCAAGTTAATGACATATTGGTGCTTTTGCACAGTATCCAATGTATTAATTTTAGAAGATTGAATTTAGGAATTTATTGAATTATATTGAATTTTTTCAATTAATTCTCTCTCATTTCTTCTCAATTTTGGAACAGCCACACTCAAAGCTATACAGTGCAAACATTTGTACCATCCTCGCTAGTGATGAGTTTCTGCTCGAAATTGTTGGGCTCAGGTGCAAATAGCACAGACAACTTCAGACTCAGAGTAATTTAAATTTAAAATATTTTTTAAAATTTTGAAAGGCAGAAATATGTATTGATATAATATTTTTGATTATAATTTCAACCTTTGAATCAGTCTTTAGTATTTAAAAATAAGCACCACTTAGGTTTTTATTTTTATGTATTCTCTTATTTTTAATAAGTTAATCATAAATTTTTAATAAATTTGATCATAAAATGATTTTAATTAATAGTATAAGAATAAAATAATTGGTTAGCGACATTCATTTCAGTATACACCTATCCCTCGATTTACACGGTACTCAGTTCACACAATTTTGGCTTTGCACGGTCAAAAAATGCAACCAGTTTCGATTTACACAGTACTGACTGAGACATACATAGATAGGAAATCTCAGTCAGTACCGTGTAAATCGAAACTGGTTGCATTTTTTGACCGTGCAAAGCCAAAATTGTGTGAACTGAGTACCGTGTAAATCGAGGGATAGGTGTATATGTTTTGTGATGCATCTGAATTTCTTTTTCCCAAAGTCAGCTCAGGTGGGTGCGATTCAAAAAAACAACCCAAAAATTATCTCCACTTCTCGCTAAATGGTCTCCTTTGATGTTTTGCATATATTTCCCTGACTCCCCAATCAAAAGTCATCTTAATAGCCTTTGCATTTAGGCATGTGGTTGGGGGTATTATTTTGTAGTGTGCCAGACTAGTTTTCTCATGTTCCCAGGCTTGAGTCCCAATTATGATTGATTTCGGTTAACCCACATCTAGCTCTCTATGAGAAAGAGGACACCGATAGGCTCAGAAAACTGCCATCCATCAGATGAGGCATTAAATCGTCACTCTGGCTTCAGGTTAAGTTGTTTTACCTCTGATTGGCACTTTTTTGCACAAAATTAGGTAAATGGCTGAGTCACAAGGACCCCAAAAGCTCAGAGGAGGCTGGAAGAGGGGACCCACTGGACAGCTGTTAGGAAACAGGTGGTAACCTCCCATCTAGGCCACCCAACGTGTTCTTTAACGTGCACAGGCCATGGCTTAATGTCCCATCCGACAGAAGGCTACCTTTCCAAGCCCATGGATGTCATCCCCTATTGACTGAGGAGTAATTATGGTTAGATGATGCCATCCGATGCTCCACTATACAGGATAGTACTACATCTAATGGAAGGCACAACATGTCACACTTGTGTGCTGATCGACGTGAAAGGAAAACTCACATTAAAGCTGCAAAGCAGTAGAGAAGGAACCTATCGAAAAGATCTATTACACAACAGGGAATACTCTGCATTCACTTTGGATTGATTTTTAACAATTGTCCAATTCCGTCTGTACATTCAATTCGAGAAATGAAAACTTTTGGAATTTTGAGCTGTGCCAAGGAATAATTGCCAATAGGGATTGGTAGCGAAAAATTCGGAATATTTACTGTAACTCTGTAATTGAATTATGCCCAGAGTCAATCGTTTTCAAGGGGGAGTTCCGAGCTTTGTTTTTTATTTTAAAAAAAAGTTAGTCCCAACTAATTGATTTCATGGTAGCGATAATGTCCATGTACCGAGCTCTCATGGGTACAAGTATGGTTGGGAGAGGGAACCCACTGGACAGCTGTTGAGAGAAGAGTGTCAGCCTCCCGTCAAGGCCATCCAGCTTGTTCTTTAACGTATGTGGGGTGTGGCTCTCCCATACATGGGACCACGGCTTAACGTCCCATCCAATGGCCAGCCGCCTTTTCAAGCCCAACAGTGACCCCTATTCATTGTGGGCAGGGCGAGGAGTTGGCAGAGAAAAATATCTACACATGCACAGCTGGAACCCGAACCTGAGTATTGCAGGTTATGAGCCTGGCACGCTACCAACTGAGCCTCCCCTGCCTCATAATAAAAAAAAAACACTTAAGAAAAAAAAAGTTAAAGAATAGAAGAAAGGGAGTAAGAGAAGAATGTATTGAAAATAGGTAAAGAAAAGAGATTGAATAGAATAATAAGATTAAAAAAAAGGGGGGAAAATAAAATAGATGTTTGGGAGTTTAAAATACTTTAACAGAAATTTACAAAGTAATTAACATGCACAGAATGAAGGAGTTTGAAAATTGATAAAATGAGAATAGAAAAAAATAGAGGTGAACAGAATTTTAAAATGTATAATCAGAAGTAAATATAGTAATTTAATAATTTGTTACATATATTAATTGAAAGTCTAAATTTAGTTGACATGTACAGAATAATAGAGTAAGATAGTATGTTAAAAGGGAAAGTAATAGAAATCAGAAGTGAACAAAAATTAAGAACAAGGAAGAAAAATCTTATACAAAAGTACACATAGTGATCAGCAGGTACAGAATAAAAGTGTAAAATAATAAATAGGATGAGAAAAGAAATAAAATGAGACGGAAAAGAGACGGAATGGAACAGAAATTTAAAACGTTTACATGTACAGAATGAGAGGGGGGGGGGGAAAGAAATGCGGAAGGGAACAGAAATTAAAACATTTATGCAGAAGGGCATGTAGTATATGACATGCACAGATTAGATGAATAAGATGGTAATTACAAGAAGAGAAAGGGGAAAAAATGGAAGTGTATTTAGGCTATGAATTAAACTCTCCTATGTAGAAGCGAATTTCATACAGTGAAGAGCTGAGTGTCCTTCGATTCACCTCTGCCTGAAGCGAGGGCTTAAGACATTCCTCAGTGCTGCTCCTGTGTGAAAAGCAGCAAAAGGGCAAAGACTTTAAAGGTCAAGTTCAGGGTCGGAGACAAAGGTATGTCATTGGAAATGCAAACGGGCGCTGACCAAAGCCATTTGAAGGGATTTGCACTGGCAAGCTATCAGGGTGTGTGTGGCAGGAGGAAAATACCGATGGAAGCAGGAAGACAAGGAGTCAGTAGGAGGAGCACAGAAGAGCAGAGAGAAAGCAGGGGAGGGGGAAAGCTTAGGATGGGACCCGTTATCCGAATCAAGGTTAGGGTTTTGATCTATGGAGGGGAAAGAAGGGTACTTACATAATGAAATAAAGATTCAAATTAAAATAACACTGACTACAGTTAAAAAACCCCCACATTATTATGTACTAAAAGGAAATAATTATTTTAGTCAAATAGAAACATGTATACTGACACTGCACAGATTTACATTCACATACACCAAGAGATATTTTTGTTACGTTAGTAAACTTTTTAACTTTTTTTTTCTCTTTTTTTTTTGTTAATTAAACATCAAGATATGTTTTTGTTATTTTAGTGAACTTTTTAGTTTTTTTTATATAATGAACAGCACAAAAACAAAAAAAACACAGACATAGAAACATGCTATATTTTTGAAATAATTTTTACTTTTTATATTTTTTTTTCTAGTTTTTATATATATATAGAGGTAAGAAGAGAGTTCGGAGTCTTGGTCAGAGATCCCAGCCTACCTTCGAAATGCCTTACTCTATGTCTAGAGACCTGCCTGCCACTGTGAGTGAAATAGTTTTATGGGATTGCCTCTTGAGCGAAGTCTTTTAATGCTCTAAAATTGTCTTCATGGCGTTGGAGATGATTGTTAAATTTTCTTGGCTTCTCATGTTTGAGTAATCTTGAATATCTTGATTGATGTTCTTCAGTTTATGCTTCAGATTCAATAAGTTACATTCGAAGAGAAAATGTTTGTTGTCACCCCCTCCCCACTGCATCGACAGAAGGAATTCTCTGCTCGTCCTTTTCTAACGAAATACTTGGGGAACTTCCCATGTCCTGTCAAAAATTGATTGGTGTAAAAATTATAATAATTATTCGATTCCTTCACATCTTTAACAAACTCGTAGAGTGCTTTTCCCTTGTCACTGGTGTTCCATGTATTCTGCCATTCATCCATTACTTTCTTCCTAAATTTATTTTTCACATAGCTGAGGGGTAGGGGAACTGAATGTGTGACATTTGCTAACTTACTAGCTATCTTCTCATTCCTGTCTGCTTGCTCATTGCTGTACCAGCCAATATGCGCCCTGATCCAGTGTAGTTTGATATTTCTTGAGTTCTTGATCCTTTGGTATTTTCTTTTGATTTCATTTAGTGTCTTGTCTCTATTGTCGCTGCTCCCTAAGGCCTGAAGGGCTGAGAGGGAGTCGCTATATAGATTAATATCTCCTGCTTCTCTCATCTGTAAGGCATAATCTAGGGCTTTCAAAATAGCAAAAGTTTCCGCTTGATAATTAGAGGCATTATCTGTGAGTCGAAATTGTTCCGAATGAATGTGTAATCCTGAGTACATTGACGACGTATGCTGCTTCTACTTTTTCTTCTTCTTTTGACCCGTCTGTGTATATTTCTAGTCCTATTCCTGTCGGTAACTCTTTGTCATGGGGAACTATTATTTTGTACGCAGGGTGTACCAGCCACTGATCTTCTAACTGTGCTATTTCCTGGGCATTTACGTGCCTGTTTAGGAATGTTGTGTTATTCTTTTCTGCTGTGAGCTTAAATAAATTAAATTCTTCCAAAGTCTTCAAATGGGCGGGAATTAATCCTCCCAGAACTAAAGCTGCTTCTGTTGAAATGGTTCTAAACGATCTCGTTATGAGCAATGCAGATCGGCACTGAGTGCTAAGAATACATTTGCGTAATATTTTATCTTGGTCAATTTTATTTCCCCACATTCTGTGTCCGTAAAGAATTATTCGCTCCAAGCTTCTCTTGTAAATCTGTTTTAATAGACATATTTTTTTGCCATATAATTCTCTTCCGACTCTTATTAGTTTGTACATTACATCGGATATTCTATCTCTTAAGATCTGAAAATGCTTGTAAAAGTATAAATGATTGTCTACTAGAACTTCTAAAATTTTTATTTCCTTAGCATGTTTTATCGGATCGTTTCCTATCTTTAATGTGGACTGTCGGGCCATCCGTCCTCGCCGAGCTATCACCATGGCTTGACTTTTTTCTTTACTAAATTCCAGTTTATTCGATATACTTCGTTCTGTTAACTTGTCCAAATCTTGTTTTCCCAATTCTTCTATTTCGCGTCTTGTATTTCCACCCACAGTGACTTATCAGATCGTCTGCGTATGCTTGTACCTTGACTTGTTCTGGATATGTCAATGACAAAGCTTGATCCATTATTAAATTCCTGTATAGCGGACCGGAACAGGAGCCTTGTGGGCATCCTCTTGTAATCTTCTGCGTGTGCTTAAATGTGTTAGTTTGGAATATAATGCTTCTTTCAGAAAAATAGCTCTCTATCAGTCTGTATATATTTTCCAGACAAATTTTATTTCTTAATTTCTGTAGGATTGCTTGCCATCAAACTTTATCAAAAGTGCATCTAATATCCGATGAGATGATAGCTGTATGTAATTTGTTGCATTTATTTTCTTCTATTTTCTTGTATAATTTTTATAGTGCCAAATTGCACTATTTGTCTGTTCTGAACCCATATTGCTCTGCATTTAAGTTATTTGTTGTATGAAGATGATAATAAATTCTCCTTGTGATTATTTTATCTAATACTTTACTTAAAGATGTAAGTAAGCATATCGGCCTGAATGATTTTGCCTTGCTTGGATCTTTGCCAGCTTTATTAAAAAGAATTACTCATGCTGTTTTCCACACTGATGGGGAGAAACCTAGTCTGAGACATAAATTATATATTTCCAAAGTTACATCTGGAATCACAGAATTTATTCCTGCGATAATTTCAGTATTGATCCTGTCTGGTCCTGAGGCCATGTTTTTAGGCCTGGATTTAATCACTTCTAAGACTTCCTGTTTAGTAAAGTTTTCATCTTTAAAACTTGCATAATTATTTTTTAGCTGTGCTCGTATTTTTTTATTTTCCTGTAATTCTTCATTAGGGTTTTTTTCTACTAATCTTCTGTAAAGCACCGCTTGTTTCTTGTAATCCATTTTTTTTTTTATTTTCCTATCCTCTTCATCTGTTCTCTTTGGAATTGTCTTCTCAAAGCTTTTAATTTTTTCTTTTCAATATTCAGCTGTTGATTCCACTAGGAAACTGCTTTTCTGCTGTCCACTCCCTTTGCTTTCAGGTGCTTGTCTTTGATGTTGTTTTCAACAAATGAGTTAACGAATTCATCTAATTGACTTGCTGTGTTGATAGATTTTAATTTATCTTCTAATGATGCTTCCTCTTTCTTGATATCTTGCACTATTTTAAATAATCCTCTGAGCAGTGGGTGATGTTTGTTTTTCTCATAATGCTGTTATGATATATTTGTGGTCACTGAGGGAATCCTCTTCTAATACTTACCACTTGGAGATTTCATCTTCCAGATTTTCACTTGTTATTATCAGGTCAATCCAGCTTTTCCCATTCACTGTTTCAAATGTTGGGGGTGAATGTTGATCATTTATTAATCTCAAATTATTTCTCAGGATAAAGTTGAGTATTTCATCTCCTTTTTCGTCTGTTGCAGGGTTTCCCCATATAGTGTGTTTTCTGTTGAACTCTCCATTTATTAAGATCTTACTATTTCTATATCTTCTGACTAGATTTTCCAGTTCTTCTAAATGTTCTTCTAAGTCTTCTGACGGTGGGAAATAAACTGAAATTATTATCAAGCTGTTCTCTGCATCTCTTGCTCCAATAGCAATGATGTTTGTGCACGTACTGAGTATAATGATGTTGATGGTGTTTTTTGTTGCGACGATATCTATTTTCCCATTTTCGTGGTAGGCCGTTTTCCAGTGTTGTGGCAGGCCAATCAGTCGACCTTCTCTATTCATTGGTTCTTGGATGCATATAATGTCTGGTTGAATTTCTCGATTTATATGATCAATTAGAAGTCTTATATTAGCTTATACTAGCCTTTGATCTACGAGCACTGATTTGCAATATTGACCAATTGAATTTTATTTTTTAATTATAGAGAGAGGACACTAACTGTAGTGCGTTCTCTCTCAGAGGCGCGCTATCTCTCTCAAATGGCAGGGACAGGCTCTGTCTATGGCACTGTGGGCAACATCATAAGAAGTCCTGAACTTTTTATTGGAAGTGATGCAAGTCCGACATTTCCTCCTCTCAGATAGAGGATGTGGAGTTTTGCAGAGATAAATCTCAATATTGACTCAGGTGGTAATTGAAGATCACGAGCCATCGTGCTATCGACTGAGCCATCCTTGCCACATGTTCATGAGAACCCTACTATGATGAATACATTGAAGGAGATGCTAGATGATTTTAAAAAAGATTTTCGCCTGTCTCCTAATGGTTGTCCAGTGGATCCCCTTCTGCTTCTTAACTCTGAGCCCGGGGGGGGGGGGGGGGGGGGGGGGGGGGAGTGACCTTGTGACCTGATCTTTAACCCTTTGTGTATAAAAAATGCTGTTCAGAGGTAAAGCATTTCAAAACTAGCATAACTGTTTTTCTAATGTCAACAAAATTTCACATCTTCCACACCTGTCTGTTTATAGAATTCAATATTGGAAGGAGAAATTATAAATAAAAAAATAAATACCCCCTCAAGCAGCTGCTTGCCACAGAGGTCTGACAGGAGCCTGTCAGTTTATATGCCAGAGTAGAAGATCTGAGAGGATGGCAGGACCTCAGCAGAAAAACGACACACACAACCATGCCTTACCCGGGGTGTGAACCCAGGTCCCTTAGATCAGTAGCCAAGCACGCTAACCACTCGGCCATGGGATAATACCTTTAGTCAAGTGCAAACACAATATCAATTAAATGAAAAATAATAAGAATGAAATTTAGGAATTACACATAATTCTTTTATATACAATCAGTGGCATAGCCAAAATTTACCAAAATATTTCTAATTATTATAATATTAAGGAAAAATTTGGTTAACATTTTTATCAATACAGGTTTAATGAAAACATAAATAAAACACCCCTCAAGCAGATGCTGGCCACATAAATCTTACAGGAGCTTGTCAGCTTAATATCCTTGTCTTTTATGTAGGGCTTGAACCTAGGTTCCTAAGATCAATAGCCAAGTAAGCAAATAAATTTCCTGAGTGAGGGGGAGATTGCACCCTCAGTTCCTCCCCTCTTTTGTTACTATGAGACAACTCATATTTATATATACAGGCACTGGACTGAAAATTGGAAATAGTTCCATGTTATATCAATAATCACATTTAGAGCTCAATAACTTCTTCAATATGTTTTTCAGTGGAAAATATGTCTAAAGATAAATTAAAGACCTAAATCAAATGTGCCTGAATCCATATTTTAAACATTTTTTTCATATTCAAAGAGTTATGAACGTTTAAATATTTAACTGGCTACAAAAAAAGGACCCCAAATTTTAATTAACACATAAAAGAGATTAAGAGATCAGTAATTGGTGTAAATGCAGCCTCTACTAGAGTCAACTGTGATCTCTGATCTCTTCACTGTTTTAATTAAATTTTGGGATCAAATTTTTTGTAACCTATTAAATATATTCCAGTATTCACAACTCTTTGAGTATTGAACAAATATTGTTTAAAATCGAGATTTAGACAAATTTTATTGAGATCTTTCTCTGGACATATTTTTCTTTAAAAATCATATTGAAGAAGATATTGAGGTCTGATTGTGATTTTTCTATTGAGATAACCTGGAACTGTTTCCATTTTTCTGTCCAATTACCTATGTATAATGGAAAAGCTTTTTTTTTATTAAGATATGCAGGTATGCCTCATAACCCCACCTATTTTCATCAATAAAAAATAAAATTTAATTATTATATTTTGCTTTAGAATTTGTTGAGAGAAAATTTTTAATGTGCAGTTGACGATATTTTTCTTTACCTCACTTTTGACTTGGACTACAGTTTTATAGTATAATAAAAAAAATAAATACCCCCTCAAGCAGCTGCTTGCCACAGAGGTTGACAGGAGCCTGTCAGTTTATATGCCATAGTAGAAGGTCTGAGAGGATGGTGTCAACACCAAAAGCAAAGAGCAAAATCAAGATATTCCTCAGAACTCATGACTCAAATTTGAAGTTATACTTACAACTTTTCTTTAGGTGATTTTGTTAACATTTTTTCTGTAATATTAATTTTTACTTTCTAACTTTCCAGTAAATGAAATGAAATTATATTAAAATACATATTTAACTTCTTTCATGCTCTTGGGCCATTTTCTGTACACATACAGAACCCCCCCCCACACACACACACACACAGACACACACACATCCTCAACTCTGAAAATAACATAGTTGCAAGGCTACGACATCCCCACATTTTATCCTAAAGACAATGTATAATACTAATTTCCAATAATATTGATTTAAAAAGTATAGAACTATTTTCACTCATTGATTATGAAACATCAAGTACTGGATCGTCAATCCTGTTCAGTGATTCAGAAACATCCAGTGCCAGAATGGCATTATGGCTCAGTAATTTGAAAACATTGAGTACCCGAACAGGTACTCAATGTTTAGTGATTAGTAAACACAAGTACCAGAATGGTGTTCCGGTTCAGTGATTTTGAAACATCGATTACTGAAACGGCATTCCAATTTTGTTATAGCACTCCTTCTAGTAATTGCTTCCCCTATTCAAAAAGTCATACTTCACCACTGATACTATTCATTGTAGGCAACCACAAAACCACTTGAAACAAACTTAAAGGGTATCTGCAGTGATGATAATAAACTATTACATATAAAAGTTTGGTGGGAACTTCACTGGGGTATACATTCCAGGATTTTCATTATATCCTTTTATTGTTGCTAATGAGGTTTACGTATAGATATAGAGGACAGCTTTTAGAATTAGAAACTTTTTTGACTTTTACACTTGCCTTTAGCAGAGTTGATAAGCTGAAACTGAGGATTTCCAACATATTTAAACTGTGTTAACAATGTAGCCACATAAAACACTAAGACCTGTAGTTTTACAGTTTGTATAGTGTAATTTATTCGTGTGATTGATTTAAATCTTACCATGCCAGGGCTGAAAACTGATTTTTTTAATTAAGTTTTTCAGTATTTTTTTGACTAAAAACATTGATTTTTTTCCCCCCAAATAACCATCAAACAGAAATAGGTCATGTTATATACCAAATGAAAGAGCATTTAATTGTGGTTCAGAAAATAAAAATATTGAAAAATATTAAATATTAAAAATGGAGCCAAGTAAAATTTTGAGTAATTTTTTAATAGCTAAGTTTTTCTGTATTTTTTTATTTTAGCTAGAGTAAGAAATTGCCTTTTTTTTACTTTAATATAAATAATTAATATTTCTATCATTACTTAAATCATTCATTTATTTAATTTTTGCTAAATTTTTGGTCATTTATGTAAACAATCCATGTTTGGATTTTTTTCATATCAACAAACAATAAAACTGTAGTAGTCTTGCAAAAAAAAATTGTTTTAAAAACAAGATATTTTAAATAACTAGAAGGATTAAAGTTATTTCTCTATGACACTGTTAAATGTTTCTAAGCACTTCAACACATGGACTATGTTATCAAGTATCAACAATTATTAAGGAGAGATTTACGTACCATGCTGTAGAGGATGGGTAGTAACAGGAATTTTCAGGATGCCTGTGGCGAATATGGGATGCTCATTTTCAGATAAAATGAAGTTTTCCATTTTCCAAAATTTGCACCATTTAACTGTAATTTGTACTAATGGGTGATTGGAAAATGTGAATAATAATATATTATTAGCCCTATAAAATGCAAAAAGTATATCTCATCCCTTAAAATGAAAAAGTAGGATTTACTTATCCCTTATGGTTAAGGGGAAAATATTATTAATTTAAAATAAAATAATTTATTAAGGTCAACCAGACAAAAAAATTAATCATCTCCCACCATGAGGGTTACGTCTGTTTGACAGCAATAGAGGGTGCACCAGTAATAAATGCATCTTACAAATAGCTGTGCCATGCGCTATGGGATTCATACAGTGACAAGAAGTGGTTGGTGCCATGTGTGTGTTAGTTGCTCCATGAAACATGGGTTGTGCCAAAGATGTGAATGAATCGCAAAAAGGTGTTATTGCATTTGGCCGAGCTAAAGGGCATGGTGTACAAGAAGTTGCTTTGCAGGTGTGCCAAAACATACTGCCCAAAGGGTCTTGCAGCAGTGGCATACATCGCAGTCCACCACTAATCGTTGCCAGAACTGCGGCAGAAAGGCTGTGCTCAATAGAAAATGGAAGGCCTCATGCGGTTCAGGGACTGCCACAGTGTGTCACGCACTGTTAGGGCAAACCACTTTGCAACGAGGCAGAAATTGCTCCATCAGTCAATGCATGCCTACAACGAGCTGTTTCTGAAAGAACACTCTGAAATGAACTGCATGCCATGGATATCTGGAGCAGAGTACCGCAGAAGAGACCCATGTTAACGACTCTGCACAAGGTTGCATGGCTACAGTGGGTGCAGTGCCACAAAGATTGGACTTTGACTCTTGGAAGCGTGTGATCTGGTCGGATGAGCTACGTTTTTGCTTGTACTCAAATGATGCGAGGGGATGGGTACTTCGTAAGCCGCATGAAGCCTTCCATGTGGACTGTGTGCAAGGTTCTGTTCAAGCTGGAGGAGGCTCTGTGATGTTCTGGGGGTGTTTCATGTATCAGGAAATGGGTGCTTTGGTTGCAGTGACGTCACACTTAAACCAGAAGTGCTATATGGAGCTACTGGATGACCACATGTTGCCTTTTGTGCAGCATCTCCGCAGTGAACACCAGAAGGATACCCCAGCCTTCCAAGACAACAATTGTCATTTTTAAAGGGCTCGAAGTGTGTCGGATTGGCCTGACGAGTGAGCATTCTGAAGCCTTCGAACATCTCAACTGGCCTGCCAAATCCCCGAATTTGAATCCCATAGAAAATTTGTGGGACTATTTGGAGCAACGTGTGAAGTGCCATCCTAGCCATTCAGCCAATCTGGCCAAACTGCGGAATTCGCTACTGGAAGAGTGGATGAATATTGATGTGCACTATATCCGCACACTGGTGGCATCCGTGCCAGACAGGATTTTGGCTGTTCTTTGGTCGCACAGAGGCGTTGCGTGCTATTAGGTGACATTCAGCCAGGGATGACTAATTTTTTGTTCTGTGAGCTTATTACTATATTGAAATATTAATGAAAATAGTTTTGTGAATAAAGTTTTGCCAACATGTGGGATTCGAACCCATGTCTCTCTAGATACATACCAGAGTGTTCTAAGACCACTAAACTAATGTAGATTGTTTTTTTCCACTAATATGACTTATCAATCTTCTCATGATTTCTGCACTTCCACTATTCATAGATAGCACCAAGTGTAGGTGCCAAAATCACAAGAAGAGTAAAAAGTCATATTGAAAGGAAAAAAGATAGCTGGCATTAGTTTGATAGTAGAATACTCTGGTATGTTTCTGGAGAGAGGAAACTATTTCTTTCAGCATATGAAGCCCAAGTGCAGAAATCATCGAATTGGTGAAACTTTTTTACACAAAATTTGATTTATTGACTTTAAAGTCATAGATAACTCTGTGAATATTATTTATTGATTAAATATTATTGAAGGCTTTAAAATTAAATGCAGATAACTCTGAGAGAGTCAATTATTGTTTTTAAATCATTAATAAATGCTAAATAGTATAATATGACTTCATTATTTATTTCCATCTTACTCAGGGCAATAAAAAAAAAGTTTCCTCTATTCATAGATGGCACCAAATGTAGGTGCCAAAATCATGAAAAGAGTGAAAAGTCATATTAAATGGAAAAAGACAGAGCTGGCATTGGTTCAATAGTAGAATACTCTGGCATGTTTCTGGAAAGATGTGGGTTCGAGTTCCATATGTCAGCAAAAATTTTTCCACAAAATCATTTAGAGAATTTTAAGTTATTTTAACTAAAATTAGATTGTATAATAGTTTGGTTCTTTCTAGGGTTAGTTATGTTGGGTCTGACCATTGCCTTGTTAAAAGTGACTTGATCCTTTACTTAGATTGTTTTTTTCCATTAGTTATGTTAAACTTTGATGCTTTGTAAAACAAGATAACAGGAAACTAGATGCTTACGCAGTATCTTGGGTATTAGTTCAGTTTTTTAAGTAATCATGAGGTTAGGCAAAGGAGTCAGCAACCTCCTTTAAGCAGCATATTGTTTAGAGAGAGACTCCATTGGTTTGGTCATTTTGCCCATATGGATAATTATAGATTAGCAAATAGGGTTATGAACAATGTGCCTAAAGGCCTCAGAAAGAGGAGGATACTTAGGATTCAGTGGGAAGACAATGTCAAACAGGACCTTGTTCGAATTGGTGTGCAGTGGCCAGATGCAGCAGATGTAGCTCAGGATAGATATGCTTGGAGAACTAAATTGCACAATCTGGTTGGATCTCCATAGCCCATGGCTGCTTGAGGAGGAAGATGATGATGGGTAAAGGTGAAAATCATTGTCGTCAGTGTAAACTTCAGGAAATTCACATTTGACAACCAAAATTTTTAATATAATTACATCGATTGGAATATTAAATTTTGCAGTTTTCAACTTTTTCCACCATTAGAGGGTGCACCATTTAGAGGTGCTGTAGGAAAGTTCTGAAAGCACAAATCACAATAGTTCCTCAATACCTATCCAACCCAAAGAGAATTTTTAAGTTATCTCTAAATGCAAAAATGTTTGATGTTTACAGATGCGACAAAATTAAAACAGCTAATTTTTTTCTGAAAACCAGCTAAAACCTGAAAAACAACTAAAAAAGGGTAATGAGCTTTCAAAAAAGTAAAGTATTTCAAAGCAAATAAAATTTATTTTTGATGTTCTGTGTGAATATGCAAACTCACACAGAACGGCATTCAAGTTCCAGACTGCAGTTTCCTTTCCATCGGAGCGGCGCCGTACGAGGGATTATCATGAAAGACAAGCCCGTTAAACCCGCATCTCAGGCATACAGGACCATTTGATGCACCTCCTAGCTCAGCCGACCACTTACCTGTCAGTAAGCCAGCTTAATCCCAGACTAATGCCTACAGAGGGCAGTGCCCACGCATCAGTGGTGGTCAAGAGTCTGGCGACAGGGCTGCCCTCCTGTCTGACAACCCTGAAAGGGATTCCACTGGCTCACGGCACAATGGTCCAATGAAGGACAGTCACGTGGTTGTGGCCAAGGACGCAGACTCTGGAAGTTTCAATTTTTCGTCCAGCACTTTATCCCCCCCCCCCCCCTAGTAGAGAGTTGAGAGAACCAATCAGATGCTCAGGACTTGTCTTTCATTTGTTTTTTGTGTGTCCAAGAGAGCAGAGACTTTGTGGGGATGGGCATTCGTCTTTGGTTCGTTTTGGATTTGAGTCGATGGGGACTGGACACACTTGATGCTTAACTCTCGATGTGAGCAGTGCAGTTTTGAGGTCTGACTCTCGGTCAGGAGACACGATAGTCTAGTGATGAGAGCACTATATAGTAGCAAGCAGCAGAGTATTAATGTAGCTAGCTCAACGTTTGAATGTCGACAGTCTACAGTAATTATGTAAGTTGATATAAAATTGTGAGATTCGGATGAAACTGTGTTAATGTTACCAATAAATGTTATTTTTTTGTATTTGTTGTAAAGCCATGCCTTCTCTAGTTGCTCCTTTTGTGTGGAAGCATGGTTTGGTTTCCCAGTAGGGTACTGGGCTACTGATTGCTTTAAGTGATAAAAAAAACTATACGATCATGGTAAGAACAAACACTGGTTTGTGTTTGGGGGAGAATTAACTGATGATGACTATTAAATAGAATTATTAATTAATATTATATGTAATTAGCAAGAATTAATGATATCCCCCCCACCAGTATAACATTGGTGCTCTAGTAAGAGTAACTCCGTAATAAGTTTATTATTAACCTTTTTGAGGTTAAAATACTGGTGCTCTAGTGACCAGGATTTTTGTTTTGTTAAAACAAACCTGGAGTGTAAAATGTGTGTAAAAGAATTGGTTTTGTTTTTATGTGAGTAAAGTTACGGCATTTGGCTGGTTTTGGCCTAGTACAAATGATGCCATATTGGTTATTGCAGATATGTGTGAATTCATTGGCTTGTGAAAGAGAAAAATTGAAATTTGCTTTAATTAATGGTGAAAAGAGTTAGTTTGGCTTTGAAGTGTGTAAGCTGTAAAGTGTTACTAAATTTGGATATGTTCAGTATATTTGTAAAGCAGAATGAATTGTTTAGTTTTATTTTTAGTGGCATGAATAGGGTGAAAGTGTATAATTTGAGTAAGGTTTTTTAAGAATTTGATGCATAGTGTGTTAGGCCAAGTAGGCATTTGCATTCCTCAGTGTGCTGCCCCATTGCTTGTTCCAGAGGGAAAAAAAAAATGTTCATCTCCTATGCAGCGGAAAGGTTGCTTGATGATTGCCATTATACATAGTGGTTATAATGCAGTGCTACGTTGTAGATATTGATATTTGATGATTTGATAAGTTTCCTGATGAGTTAATTGGTTAAACGGTGTTAAGAATTAGTGCTAAGAGTATATAATAGTGAAATCCTTTGTAGTAAAATTTTGTACGAAAGTGATCACTGCCCAGTAGCTCAATTGGATAGAGCAGCTGACCCACAATCAGCAGGTGTAGGGTTCGGATCCTACCTGAACATATCAGCTTTCTTAATTCACTACACTGCTAGTGTGTCATAATTTTTTTTAAAGAGTATCGCAGATAATTGATTGTGTTAAGAGTTCAGTGAGTTTTATGTGTGTGTAATTAAAGTTGAGAATTTTGAGTTAGGTAGCCATTTAGTAGGGTTTGTGAAGTTAATGAGGTATCAAGATTGCATTTTGAGATATTAAGTGTTTTACGAGATATTCAGAAGGTTTTGTGAAATATTGGGTGAAAAGTTGACATTGAGTAAGAGATATCGTATTAAGGTGTTATTGAGTAAGAGTATATTGCAGTAGGATTGAGTGGTAGTAGATAAGAGGTATCGCATAGATTAGTTTGCATATAAATATATTATATATCTAGTTGGTATTATTTTAGAGAAAATTAAAATGGCACATGGAATATTGTATACGTCTGCACAGAGCACTAGGTATCCGCAGCATAAGAACTGTAGTAACTCATTCAGTAGGAACGCGAGGCATCATCAGAAGGAATGTTTCGAGTTTGGGAATTTTGGCCATTTTGCCCGAGACTGCACCAAGAGGAAGAATTTAAATTCTAAGCATTACAGATACAATGGTCCCGATAGTTACACAGAGTATTGCCCTCCACACTCTGCCTACACCGAATGAAAACAGGCTTTCATCAATCCATCACTAATTACGAAATCTGAAACTTTGTCTTTTTGACCTTCAGAACATTTAGATTGCTACAACCTTGAGAGACACCGACATGAAGAAGACCCCTTAGTCAGTTTAATTAAGCAAACCCTGTTGTATCAAGCTTTGGAAGCTGAGCTAGGACCACTCCCCATGCATTGGAGTAAAGTAGAAGACATTGACGTCCTTCGAATGGTGGCAACCATTTTTACCCCTCTAGGGTTAGAACAAGACGAGGAAATGCGCAACTCAGTGGAAATTCTATTCGACATTAAGGGACTCAGGGATGTAATTTTTTGAGGTTTTAAAGGAGCAAAGATTAGCTCGGGAGAGGGAGGCGACACAGGAGAAACTGAGAAGAGAGGATGGGAATCGAACCCTCGTAGAGGAACCGTCAGAGAGAGTAGTGAAGTCACTTATAGTTACAACTTGCAGTATTGAAGATGATAAAGACAAGGATAGGAAGAGCTTTGAGATATTAGATAATACTATGGAGGTAGATAGCCAAGTGAGCAAAGAACAGAGTAATGGGGAGATAGAAGTAGTTGAAAAGCAAGTGAATGTATTAGATGTGAAACCGTTTCTAGAATTAGAAAGTTTAGTGCCCCCTTCCGAAGCCGGAAATGAAATAATAGAGTTTGTCACATATGACTGTAACCCTCTAATCCGAACGGACACAGGTGAAGCTAACCTGGACACACGTACAGCAGACAGTAGCACGGAAGAAAATACACTGATTATGAGCACATGCCTCTCAAGTAACTTGGAAGAAAAGCCCACCAAAGTGTCAGTCAACACTCTGCAGCCAGTTGAGGGTTTAACAGCCTCCCTTTCATGTTTTCCTGCTGCAGTGAAAATAGTCACCTGCTGTGCGGACAGATTGGTTGAAGAATCAGCTCCACCAAACACTCGAGTTTGTCATGCGAGAAACCATAGGCTGAAACTCGCTAATCTGCGCGTTGATCTTCGAATGACGCCTCCCACACACACTAGATTAAAGAATCACTTAGTAGCAGCTACAGGAACCGGTAGCCAAATCGAGAGAGATCAGCCCCTATATCGGCCAGCCCTAATTGGCCTCCTAGTTGCCGATTTGCAGAGGAAAATAGCCAAGGTATATTTATGAGTAGCACACAGGCCACAGAGAAAGTACAGAAGGGTAATTTGAATATGCTTAGGATCGAAGTAAAAAAACGTGTAATGTATATGTATAAGAAGGATCCAGAGAAACTATCATTTAGCAAGGGCTTAATTGTGATTGTAGGAAGAAATTTAGAAATAGATTGAAATTAAGTAGAGTATATAAATGTGGTTTTTGTAAGGAAGAGAGCGCTGTCAATTCGCACAAAATAAGTACCAGGGTTAGAGAGGTCAGGTATACTCAAGTATTGAGATTAAGTAAATTAGTTAAGCAATGGTAGTTCAATCAGATCTGTCACTTTAGTATATGCTAGAATTTTGTTGTTTATTATGTGGAAGAATAATTAAGGTGTGTTAGGAACTATCAGATAAACTGGTACATACAGTTGTAAAAAAAAAAGGAGAGTAATATGTATTTTCAGTTTTATTGTTTAATTATCTGGTTATCTTGGTTATTGTCAAATTTTGTCACTAAAGTTGATGTTCCAAAAAAAAAACCTATTTTTTTTTATTATTGTTGATTGGATACTGTTATATGGAATTAATTTAGTTAAGGAAGATGATGAAATTTTTTATTTTACTTAAGTATTGTCATGATCTATGTTTTAAATTAATTTTATGGGTTCTGTTTTGTGAAAATTCAACTGTCATGTAGTAAAAATTTAGTAAAAGTAACTCCACAGTTTATGCCATTTTCTTTTTTTGTTCATTTGACATAAACGTTCAAAAATTATGGTGGAATAGATTTGGGTTGTCAGAGCTCACAACTCAGAGAATATTTCGTCACTGGTCTTGTAAAGCGTATATTAAGGAATTATTAAGCATATATTATTATAATTAAGAGCAAGAAATATTTTAGCGTCTTGGTTTTTAAAGATATAATGGCTGTGTTTTGATCGGAAGTAATAATCAATGTAATCACCTGAGTTGTTAGCAGTTATCGATGTTTGTCAACACGACACACCTCCTTTCTTAATACCCACTGCAGGGCAGTCAGGGTAAACGAACGTGACTGTCACGTGATGGCCGCATTGTGCCTACTAGGAAGCCCATAGAGTTGGCCTCGAACAGAGTCCGAGGGTGGAGTAAATTGGATTATGTTTGACTGTGGCTAAGGCATAGTTGGTTAATTAGCGAAATGAGATAAGCTGCCAGGTCCTGCTCCGTTCGACTGAGTGTTATTTTGATAGCTGTGTGTTAAGTTTATTGCCACTTTTTTAGACATGAGAATTTTGCCACCTATGCATAACTGTTGTAAATTCCGTCACTTTCTTAGTTCTCATGTGTCATTTATATAGCCACAGGACCCATATGTGGTCGCTTGTAATGACGATTGATGTGAGTTATATTTTGAATATTTTTTGTTAAGGTGAATTTTGTAGAATAACAACTTCACATGAATTTCTATGTGAAAATGAGTTTTGTTTTATGTCATTGGTTAAGAAAGGATATTTGCAGTTTTTCTTTCTTGTTTTATATTTCATGTTCATCTTGCTGAACTGGAGTTTGGCTGCTTTAGGCAGCCTGAGAGATGTCATCGCAGTTCAGGACGTGTGGGGTCCTAAGAGCTGTGTACTGTGCCACCGATTTTTGACTCAAACTAGGACGAAAATTTAGTGACTTGAACTTGAACCCTCAGTGATTTCTCTTCAGAAACGTTTTGGTGATAGACTTTCCATTTCTCTTCAGACTGACCTTCAACATTACCACTAAAGGACATTTTACATATTGAACTGTATAATTTTCAAAACGTTTGGGACTGTTATCTGAATTTTCAGCAGATAGCCCATGAGGGCATGGGTAGTGTACCATGGTTACATAGTGATGGTACTCTCACTATGATTTTTCTCTCTCTCTCCCCCCCATGGTGGATAGGTATGTTCTGCGTGAATATGCAAACTCACGCAGAACAGCATTCAAGTTTCAGACTGCAGTTTCCTTTCCATCGGAGCGGTGCCCTACGAGGGATTATCATGAAAGACAAGCCCGTTAATCCTGCATCTCAGGCAGACAGAACCGTTTGATGCACCGCCTAGCTGAGCCGACCACTTACCTGTCGATAAGCCAGCTTAATCCCGGACTAACGCCTACAGAGGGCAGCGCCCACACATCAGTGATGGTCAAGAGTCTGACAACCCTGAAAGGGATTCCACCGGCTCACGGCACAACGGTCCCATGAAGGACAGTCACGTGGTTGTGGCCAAGGACGCAGACTCTGGAAGTTTCCATTTTTCGTCCAGCACTTTATCCCCCCCCCCCACCTAGTAGAGAGTTGAGAGAACCAATCAGATGCTCAGGACTTGTCTTTCTTTTGTTTTTTGTGTGTCCAAGAGAGCAGAGACTTTGTGGGGATGGGCATTCGTCTTTGGTTCGTTTTGGATTTGAGTCGATGGGGACTGGACACACTTGATGCTTAACTCTCGATGTGAGCAGTGCAGTTTTGAGGTCTGACTCTCAGTCAGGAGGCGCGATAGTCTAGTGATGAGAGCACTATATAATAGCAAGCAGCAGAGTATTAATGTAGCTAGCTCAACATTTGAATGTCGACAGTCTGTCGTTTTTGTGGAAGCATGGTTTGGTTTCCCAGTAGGGTGCTGGGCTACTGATTGCTTTAAGTGATAAAAAAAACTATACGATCATGGTAAGAACAAACACTGGTTTGTGTTTGGGGGAGAATTAACTGATGATGACTATTAAATAGAATTATTAATTAATATTATATGTAATTAGCAAGAATTAATGATATCCCCTCACCAGTATAACATTAGTGCTCTAGTAAGAGTAACTCCGTAATAATTTTATTTATACAATTAAAAAGACCTTCTTGCTCAAAAATTAATTTAAAATAATTAAAAATTCTGTGATTGAGCAATAAAATTTTAGAGTTTATCCTTCAAACTATTTGCATGTTGAAAGTTCTTAGGAGAAAACTCTCAGAAGCTTTTCGGAGCAAAGACAGCGCTGTCTTTGCTCCGAAAAGCTTCTGAGAGTTTTCTCCTAAGAACTTTCAACATGCAAATAGTTTGAAGGATAAACTCTAAAATTTTATTGCTCAATGACAGAGAATTTTAAATTATTTTAAAATAAGTTTATTATTAACCTTTTTGAGGTTAAAACATTAAGCACTAAAGTTTAAATTCAACCATTCCAGATCAATTTGCATTAGATACTGCTACAAAAATCTGAACTTCACAACAATGGCAAAATGATGTTAAGTTCACTCAGCAGATCCTTTTCAAAGTGTCGTTTGTAGTGATAGTTTTCCCTCAATTTAGATGTTTGAAACTTTTATATATTTTTATAGTTCCCATGGCTGAGTGGTTAGCACGCTTGGCTACTGATCTAAGGGACCTGGGTTCGAGCCCCGGATAAGGCATGGATGTTTGTGTTGTATTTTTTGCTGAGGTCCTGCCATCCTCACAGACCTTCTACTATTTATATAAATAATACCTCTGTGGCAAGCAGCTGCTTGAGCGGGGTATTTATATATATATTATTTATTATTATTGGAAATACAGTTTTTAAATACAACTGAAAGGTATATTCTCTATGTATATCTGTTGGGTTTGAAAAATCATTTGTTTGACACACATGATAAATTATAATGCAAAACTTTAAAAGTTGATATCATTAAACAAAGTTAAATGTTGCAAGATGCTGTTTCTTTATTCAATATATTTTTCTTCTAAATGTAATGAATATTTAAAATATTTATTTTCAGTCAGGTGGACTACAGAGCAAAATTGTGGGTCTGCAACTTTTGCTTTCAACGTAACCCAGTAAGTATATTTAAATTAATAAATTTCCATAATTTTAGTGACAGAGCCATTTTTTTTTAAAGATAGAAATAGGTAAGCTATTATTATTACTTTTTTTTTTCTTAACTATAAACTATATGATATGGGTCTGTAAATGGTAGCTAGGTAGTCACTGGAAGGAGAGCTATGCACCAATCCCCTGTGATGATGCATAGAACCGGCCAGGCCTAGCACCTAATGTCCGACCCCGCCTTCTCGTGGTGCAGACCGTTAGTACCTTTCAAAAGAGATACTCTCTTGTGGAAGTGAACGGAAGGGGAGGGCTGCCAGATTAGTGTGGCCTACTGATCTGGACAACTATGGCTACTTTTCTTTTTTTTCTACCCTGCTGAGGAGTGGTCAACCACACAGGGCCCTGGTGCTAACCATATAAACCCACTGGACTGGACTGATATATGGCTCTGAGTTTGATTATGGATCCTGATTTTGCTGCACTGGTGGGCTTCTGTGGAGGGAAAATCTTCCGCTGTGTTTTCTGTTTGTTTGTGGGTTGACAGCCCCAAGTGAATAGATTCACAGGATATGTTTATCAGCTGGTGGATAATCCTGAGCAGAGGTCATTGCAGGCACCTAAACTCTTTGCTTCTATTGGCATCGTCAAATTCTACATTTCATAATTTTTTTAAGCAGAATCAACAGGAAAAAAATATATATCATAGATTGAAATGTTATTTTTAAGATTTGATTAAAAAGTTAAAAAAATGCTGATTTCTGTTTAAAAAAAAATAAAATTTTCGATCATGCACTACAAAACAAAAGAACGATTCTACACCCCCCAGAATTGGAAAACTGAAAACTTGAGCAACCCAGGGTGAAAGTTAACCCAGCTGTGGCATGTTAAGAGTTAAATACTTCACTCTGATATGTCTATAAATGGTAGCTAGGTAGTCACTGGAAGGAGAGCTATGCCCCAATCCCCTAAGATGATGCATAGAACCGGCCAGGCCTAACACCTAATGTCCGACCTTGCCTTCTCGTGGTGTAGACCGTTAGTACCTTTCAAAAGAGATACTCTCTTGCAGAAGTGAACGGAAGGGGATGGCTGCCAGATCAGTGTGGCCTACTGATCTGGAAAACTTTGCCTACTTTTCTTTTTTTTCTACCCTGCTGAGGAGTGGTCAACCACACAGGGTCCTAGTGCTGACCATATAAACATACTGGATTGAAATATGGCCCTGAGCTTGATTATGGATCCTGATTTTGCTGCACTGGTGGACTTCTGTGGAGGGAAAATCTTCCACTGTGTTTTCTGTTTGTGGGTTGACAGCCCCAAGTGAATAGATTCACAGGATATGTTTATCAGCTGGTGGATAATCCTGAGCAGAGGTCATCGTAGGCACCTGAACTCTTTGCTTCTATTGGCATCGTCAAATTCTACATTGCAGGAAGTCTTCCATTGTAGATGGCTTCAGCCGTTAGTGGTGGGGGAACGGGTCTTTGCCCCATGTCTGCGATTAGGGGGCTGTTTGATATTGTCGACATTCCCTCTCTCAATAAACATAGTTTCTTTAAACATCCCACTAACCGTTTTCTCTCCATAGGTAGTTGGAATGTGAGGACTCTGCACAGAGTTTTTTCTCTTGATGTTCTCACACAAGAATTCCACCATTATAATTTAGATATTCTCGGCTTGCAAGAGACCAGATGGACAGATGAAGGTCATATTCTTAAAAATAATCTTAAATTTCTCTTTTCAGTGAGGGATGACAATAAGCATCACCAAGGCGTGGGTCTGCTTCTCAGCAGACACGCTAGTGATGCTCTTCTAGGATATGAGTGCATTAATGAAAGGTTTCTTACAGCAAAATTTCAGACAAGCATTAAAGACTTGAATGTTATCTGCTGTTATGCCCCAACTGAGGATGCTGATGAGGATGAGAAGGACAGGTTTTATGAACAACTTCAGGATATTTTGAATTCTGTCAAGAAAGGAGATATTACCCTTGTTCTTGGTGACTTTAATGCCAAAGTTGGTACTGACTCTGACCTTTGGGGAGGAGTAATAGGCCCTTTTGGTATTGGTAGCTGCAATGGCAATGGGCAACGTCTCCTAGAGGTAAGTAAACTCAATGGATTCAGAATAACTAACACTTATTACAAACACTGCGACATACATAAGTACACATGGGTTTCACCTGATGGGCTGTATAAGAATATGATTGATTACATATTAATTAACAGCAAATGGGCTAGTTCTGTTAGGAATACCAGGGCATATCATCATCCTCAAGCAGCCATGGGCTACGGAGGTCCAACTAGACCGTGCAATTTAGTTCTCCAAGCAAGTCTATCCTGAGCTACATCTACTGCATCTGGACACTGCACAAAAATTCTAACAAGGTCCTGTTTGACATTGTCAGCCCACCACATCCTAGGTCTCCCCTTCTTTCTGAGGCCTTTTAGGCACACTGTTCATAACCCTATTCGCCAATCTATAATTATTCATACAGGCAACATGGCCAAACCAACGGAGTCTCTCTCTGCACAATATGCTGCTTAAAGGAGGTTGCAAACTCCTTTGCCTAACCTCATCATTAGTTACAAAGTTGAACCACCTAATGCCCAAGATACTGCATAAGCATCTGGAATCAAAAGCATCTAGTTTCCTGTTATCTTGTTTACAAAGTGTCCAAGTTTCACTACCATAACTAACCCTAGAAAGAACCAAACTATTATACAGTCAAATTTTAGTCTTTAGGTGTATACGCCTATTTCTCCACACTCTCGATAGATTCTTAAAAGTCCCGACAGCAATCCCTATTCGTCTGTTAATCTCATGGCGCACATCACCATTATCTGTTACATAGCTCCCAAGATAATTAAACTGTGACACCTGCTCAAGATTGCAACCATTCAGATTAACTGAATCACGGCCTGCCTGACCAATTTTCATCACTTTAGTTTTCTCTCTGTTTATAACCAAACCTACTCTACTACCAGTCTCATCAACATCTCGAATGAAAGAGTTCATCTCATCAACATCATTTGCCAAAAGGGCTAAATCATCAGCATAATCTAAATCAGAAATTTTCGTATCTCCAGCCCATTTAAGGCCAAAATCTTTCCCTTGAAGTGAATTTCGCATAACATAATAACCAAGCTAAAGAGAAAAGGAGACACAATGCACCCTTGTCGAACACCAGAAGTAATGCTAAACCAATTGCTACAAGCCTTACCAAGTCTCACACACGACTCAGTTAATATAATGAAAGCCCTCTATAATAACACTAACTTGTCAGGTATACCATATGATCACACAATCAACCACAAATTATGACGATCAACAGAGTCGAAAGCCTTTTTGAAATCAACAAAGCTAGCAACCAAAGGTTTCTGAAACTCTAAACATTTCTCAAGAATCTGCCTAAGTGAAAATATCTGATCTACACATCCCCTACCACTTCTGAATCCACATTGCTCATCACGCAATTGCCTGTCAACCAGATTCTTAATTCTATTAAGAACAATCATGGAAAGAACTTTACCTGGAACAGAGAGTAGGCTGATACCCCTATAGTTATCACAAGAATTGCGATCACCTTTTTTGAAAATAGGGATAACAATAGCTCTGGTAAAATCCTTAGGAACCATGCCTTTATCATAAAAGATATTTAGAATTTCAGTCATCCAAGTGGTAACCAAAACATTCCCAGCTCTAAGCATTTCGGTAGTAATTTCATCTGCCCTTGGGGATTTATGTAGTTTAAGTTTAGAAACAGCCAAAATAACTTCAGATTGTGTTATAGGGCCAACATTAAAGCCACCAATGCATCTATCAAATTTGCAAACAATGTTAGTAGAACTAACTACATTGTTTAGAACATCACTGAAATGCTCAGCCCACCTAGCCATGACAGAATTCTCCCCTTCTATAACCTTACCTTGTTTATCCTTCAATCCTTGTATACCTGTCCGTTTTCTACCACATAAAACATTAACTATCTGGTACAGCTCTCTGCTGTTGTGCTGTCTTATTGCTTCCTCGCCTTTGTCAACCAAACCATCAAGCCAAAGATTCTTATCAGCAGCTAACTGATCCTTTACAAGTTTATTAAGGTCTCTGTAATGCTTTCTATTAGGACTAGTAGGGTATTGATTAAGGGCATTCCTGCAGTTCTTTCTTTCCGAAATAAGCTCAAGTGCCTTATCACTCAGATAATTCTGCCTCTTCTGCTCCTTTTTTCCTTAAAGAATACTGTTAGTGTCCAAAAAAGCCTGTTTAAAATGATCCCATTCTTCCTCAACTTCAGTAGTAAGCAAACCATGACTGTCATAATGACTAAGTAACCTATCATGGTAAGCTTTGGCTATAACTGGATCTTTCAGAGCTTCAGTATTAAAAGTAAATTTTTTAACCCTAGCACAACACTTTTTAAGTTTAAGTTGCAACACACTTTTAACAAGGTAATGGGCAGATCCAATTTCAGCTCCCCTATATGTCCTGGTATTCCTAACAGAACTAGCCCATTTGCTGTTAATTAATATGTAATCAATCATATTCTTATGCAGCCCATCAGGTGAAACCCATGTGTACTTATGTATGTCGCAGTGTTTGTAATAAGTGATAGTTATTCTGAATCCATTGAGTTTACTTACCTGTAGGAGACATTGCCCATTGCCATTGCAGCTACCAATACCAAAAGTGCCTATTACTCGTCCCCAAAGGTCAGAGTCAGTACCAACTTTGGCATTGAAGTCACCAAGAACAAGGGTAATATCTCCTTTCTTGACAGAATTCAAAATATCCTGAAGTTGTTCATAAAACCTATCCTTCTCATCCTCATCAGCATCCTCAGTTGGGGCATAACAGCAGATAACATTCAAGTCTTTAATGCTTGTCTGAAATTTTGCTGTAAGAAACCTTTCATTAATGCACTCATATCCTAGAAGAGCATCACTAGCGTGTCTGCTGAGAAGCAGACCCACGCCTTGGTGATGCTTATTGTCGTCCCTCACTGAAAAGAGAAATTTAAGATTATTTTTAAGAATCTGACCTTTATCTGTCCATCTGGTCTCTTGCAAGCCGAGAATATCTAAATTATAATGGTGGAATTCTTGTGTGAGGACATCAAGAGAAAAAGCTCTGTGCAGAGTCCTCACATTCCAACTACCTATGGAGAGAAAATGGTTAGTGGGATGTTTAAAGAAACTATGAGAGAGGGAATGCCGACAATATCAAACAGCCCCCTAATCACAGACATGGGGCAAAGACCCGTTCCCCCACTACTAAAGGCTGAAGCCATCTACACTGGAAGACTTCCTCCAATGTAGAATTTGACGATGCCAATCGAAGCAAAGAGTTCAGGTGCCTGCGAAGACTTCTGCTCAGGATTATCCACCAGCTGATAAACACATCCTGTGAATCTATTCACTTGGGGCTGTCAACCCACAAACAGAAAACACAGCGGAAGATTTTCCCTCCACAGAAGTCCACCAGTGCAGCAAAATCAGGATCCATAATCAAGCTCAGAGCCATATATCTGTCCAGTCCAGTGGGTTTATATGGTCAGCACCAGGACCCTGTGTGGTTGACCACTCCTCAGCAGGGTAGAAAAAAGAAGAAAAGTAGCCATAGTTGTCCAGATCAGTAGGCCACACTAATCTGGCAGCCCTCCCCTTCCGTTCACTTCTACAAGAGAGTATCTCTTTCGAAAGGTACTAACGGTTCGCATCACAAGAAGGCGGGGTCAGACATTAGGTGCTAGGCCTGGCCAGTTCTATGCATCATCACAGGGGATTGTGCATAGCTCTCCTTCCAGTGACTACCTAGCTACCATTTACAGACCAGGGCATATAGGGGAGCTGAAATTGGATCTGACCATTACCTTGTTAATAGTGTCTTGCAACTTAAACTTAAAGAGTGTTGTGCTAGGGTTAAAAAAATTTCTTTTAAAAATGAAGATCTGAAAGATCCAGTTATAGCCAAAGCTTACCATGATAGGTTACTTAGTCATTATGACAGTCATGGTATGCTTACTACTGAAGTTGAGGAAGAATGGGATCATTTTAAACAGGCTTTTTTGGACACTAAGAGCACTCTTTTAGGAAAAAAGGAGCAGAAGAGGCAGAATTATCTCAGTGATAAGGCACTTGAGCTTATTTCGGAAAGAAAGAACTGCAGGAATGTCCTTAATCAATACCCTACTAGTTCTAATAGAAAGCATTACAGAGAACTTCATAAACGTGTAAAGGATCAGTTTGCTGCTGATAAGAATATTTGGCTTGATGGTTTGGCTGACAAAGCCGAGGAAGCAGTTAGACAGCACAACAGCAGAGAGCTGTACCAGATAGTTAATGTTTTGTGTGGTAGAAAAAGGACAGGCATACAAGGATTGAAGGATAAACAAGGTAAGGTTATAGAAGGGGAGGATTCTGTCATGGCTAGGTGGGCTGAGCATTTCAGTGGTGTTCTAAACAATGTAGTTAGTTCTACTCCCATTGTTTGCAATGATTATAGATGCATTGGTGGCTTTAATATTGGCGCTATAACACAATCTGAAGTTATTTTAGCTGTTTCTGAACTTAAACTACATAAATCCCCAGGGGTAGATGAAATTACTACGGAAATGCTCAGAGCTGGGAATATTTTGGTTACCACTTGGATGACTGAAATTCTGAATATCTTTTATGATAAAGGCATGGTTCCTAAGGATTTTACCAGAGCTATTATTATCTCTATTTTCAAAAAAGGTGATCGCAGTTCTTGTGATAACTATAGGGGTATCAGCCTACTCTCTGTTCCAGGTAAAGTTCTTTGCATGATTGTGCTTAATAGAATTAAGAATCTGGTTGACAGTCAATTGCGTGATGAGCAGTGTGGATTCTGAAGTGGTAGGGGATGTGTGGATCACATATTTTCACTTCGGCAGATTCTTGAGAAATGTTTAGAGTTACAGAAATCTTTGGTTACTAGCTTTGTTGATTTCAAAAAGGCTTTCGACTCTGTTGATCGTCATAATTTGTGATTGTTTGTGAGATCATATGGTATACCAGACAAGTTAGTTAACATAATGAAAGCTCTCTATAATAACACCGAGTCGTGTGTGAAAGTTGGTAAGGTTTGTAGCAATTGGTGTAGCATTACTTCTGGTGTTCGACAAGGGTGCATTTTGTCTCCTTTTCTCTTTAGCTCGGTTATTGATTATGTTATGCGAAATTCACTTGAATTGAAAGATTTTGGCCTGAAATGGGCTGGAGATACGAAAATTTCTGATTTTGATTATGCTGATGATTTAGCCCTTTTTGCAAATGATGTTGATGAGATGAACTCTTTCATTCGAGCTGTTGATGAGACTGGTAGTAGAGTAGGTTTGGTTATAAACAGAAAGAAAACTAAAGTGATGAAAATTGGTCAAGCAGGCTGTGATTCAGTTAATCTGAATGGTTGCAGTCTTGAGCAGGTATCACAGTTTAATTACCTTGGGAGCTATTGAACAGATAATAGTGATGTGTGGCATGAGATTAACAGACGAATAGGGATTGCTGCCGGGACTTTTAAGAATCTATGGAGAGTGTGGAGAAATTGGCGTATACACCTAAAGACTAAAATTAGACTGTATAATAGTTTGGTTCTTTCTAGGGTTAGTTATGGTAGTGAAACTTGGACACTTTGTAAACAAGATAACAGGAAACTAGATGCTTTTGATTCCAGATGCTTATGCAGTATCTTGGGCATTAGGTGGTTCAACTTTGTAACTAATGATGAGGTTAGGCAAAGGAGTTTGCAACCTCCTTTAAGCAGCATATTGTGCAGAGAGAGACTCCGTTGGTTTGGCCATGTTGCCTGTATGAATAATTATAGATTGGCGAATAGGGTTATGAACAGTGTCCCTAAAGGCCTCAGAAAGAAGGGGAGACCTAGGATGCGGTGGGCAGACAATGTCAAACAGGACCTTGTTAGAATTGGTATGCAGTGGCCAGATGCAATAGATGTAGCTCAGGATAGTCTTGCTTGGAGAACTAAATTGCACGGTCTGGTTGGACCTCCATAGCCCATGGCTGCTTGAAGATGATGATGATATAATATGGCATAAAATTTAGAAAAGACTGAAAATAGTTTATGGCAAACTTTAACAGCATTTTATATCATTTCCTGGCTAAGTGATGGTGCTTGTGTGTGATGAAGAAATAAAATGAAAAAAGGGTATATTATTCTTGGTGGAAATATTAATGTTTTTCTGAAGTAATATCAATGCTATTGTCATCAGGCCCAAATCTATAAAAAAAAGCAAAGGATCAAGTCATCTGAGTAAAAGTGGTGGTGGTGGGCAATTGTCAAGCAGTTGCAAAACACTTTTAACAAGGCAGTGGTCAGACCTAATTTCAGCTCTCCTATAATTTCCTAACAGAGCTAGCACATTTGCTGTTAATAAATTGTAATCAATCATGTTCCTCTGTAAACCATCTGGTGAAACCCATGTACATTCAAAAATATTCCTTTGTATGAAGTGTTATTCTCAAACCATTATGTACTTGTAGGAGACATTACCCATGCAACTAATACTGCCAAATGGACCAATCATTCTAGCCCAAAGTTAAGAGTCAGTACCAACTTTGGCATTTAAATCATCCAGCATAATAGTAATGCCTACTTTTTTGACAAAATTTAAAGTATCCTGCAGCTGTTCATAAAATTTGTATCTCACATTCAAGTCCTCAGTAAGGGCACTTCACCTCCTGAAAAGAGAAAGTTAAGATATTATAAAGTAAATATATATATATTTATATACAGTAAAATCAATATATTTAAAATACCACTATATAGATTCATAAGCATACCCCTGTAGTTTATTTCCATTAGAAAGGAGTGCAGGGTCAACCTCAATAAATGCCATACTAATCTTAACAGACAGCATTTCAGACAAGATGTTTAAAAAACCTTACATTACCAAATCACTGAGCCTGCATATTTGGCTGAAAAGGCTTAACAGGCTAATTAGTACAATAAATTAAAATTTTGAGCTAACTGTTATATTTATATATTACAAATAAACATTTCAAAGATAGTAACTAAAGTTTTATTCAATTGAAAGGTATAGGAATCATTCTCAACATCGATATAAATATAGAGGAAAAATTGTCTTCAGCTGGGTGGGATCCTGAACTTGATGCATCAAAAGATAAGAGATGGTTGCAATCCTTCAAACTGTCATTAAAAGAGTCCAAAATACTGCTCATATTCTATTTATAGCCAATACCCCCAAAAGCTGGCTGTCACCTCCAATGTGTTGATGAACTTATTTACATCAGATTCACCCATGTGTGTTTTTGATAAAATAGTTTCCCAAAAGAATGTTGTTTTTTGTATTTGATGATTTCTTGTCATACTACAAATGTGCAGCCATTTTTTTGTTGTTTAGTATATTTGGTGGTCTAAAACTTGCAGTGTTTCTAAATTATTTTTATCATTTATCAAATATACCTTATAAAGGGAAAAAAGTCTATAATTTTTTTAACACATGATCAGTATCACTGTAGCCATGAAGGTTTGATTATGATTTAAAATTCATTGCATGGTTGCAGCTATTGGTTACTTCTATGTATAATTGTTCAGGAAGAATAGCAGTTTTTTTTGCATTTTTTTATTAGTTTCTTATTTATCCTTTAAAAATTGTAAAATATATTCATGAAATCTCTCAATCAATATTTTGGATAAAGTTGATCCAGAAAATCATGATCCTTTTCCAGAATTTGTTGATTCTGTTAATCCAAATGAATTTTTAGGCTTCCCTGATTCAGAAGCAGGATATCAATTCCAAATAGAACTTAATATTAGTCATATTTTTTTTGCACTTTGCTGCTTCTAGAATTTTTTTTTTGCTTGAAATGATTCACTGAAAAAAATTGGTTTATTCTTGAGTGGGATTCAAACCCATTTCTTCCAGAACAGGGCATTTCCTGTGATGAGTTATTGTACTGTGTTATTTTTATTGCTTCTCAAACATATACTGTAATTAAGAAGAATAATTAATTTGAAATGTGACCAAAAATGCTGCCATTTGGTTTTTTTCAGAAAGAAAAGAAGAAAAACTTAAACACAGTCTCAAGGAAATCGGATTACCAAATTAATTAAAAAGCTTTTTTTTTAATGTAGTATTTATTTTAGTTCTACTTTAGTTGGGAGTAATTTTATAACTAGCTGTAAGATATTGTGTTTTTTAAATGATATGTTTACCATTGTTTTAAAATTCGTTTTTCCTCAGCGGTATCTAATGAAAAATTCATTTGGGTATGATTCAATCTCAGTTATTAAATTAAACTTTGTGCTTTGAAATATTTCTGTATAATTTTTTTAGCTCTCTTTAGTTACATATTTTTCAGTGCTTTTGTGTAGAAAATTTCATTTTTTTCTTTGTATTTTCACCATTTTTATTAACCCTTTTCTACCATACCTACCCAAAATAGGCCAAACTGCAAGTAGGAGGTAGTAAAGAGGAAGGAATAGCATTAATAGTATTCATTTAAAATCTGGGCCATTTTTGGCCGGTCTGGTACTATTAATCATAAATACTCTTTCTTTTGGTATATAATATGGATTATTTAAGTTGATTGGTTATTTGACAAACACAGTTCTAAAATCCACCTTTTTTACTTCATGGAGCACAGTTTGTTGAAAAGATTTGATTTTTCTGTTCCAAATGAAAATTTATTTTCTTATGGGGAGACCTAGGATGCAGTGGGCTGACAATATCAAACAGGATCTTGTTAGAATTGGTATGCAGTGGCTGGATGCAGCAGATATAGCTCAGGACAGACTTGCTTGGAAAACTAAATTGCACGGTCTGGTTGGACCTCCGTAGCCCATGGCTGCTTAAGGATGATGATGATAATGATTCAGAAAGAAATGTCCTTTCTATTCATAAGAATTATAATTAATTTGATCCATTTTTTTTAAAATAAATTATTTATTCCTCAGCTAGATTTTTTTATATATCACTGAAGTAAAATTATTACATTTTTATTTAAATAGTCTCTGGTAGTCTAGCAGTTATGATGCTTGGCATGCTTATGGGAGACGGGGGTTCAAATCTCACTCACAGTAACTAATTAATTTAAATGTTTCTTGTCTACAGGATATTTTTTGTGATACTTTATTATATTAAATTATTCAAAATAAATGAAAAATTATAAATATTATAATTATTAAATATTTTACACTCATAAGATGCAAAATTAAATGATGTTTAATTTTTTTTTTTTTATCATGCCCTATGTTTTTTCATTGGTTATTTGGCAAAAAAACCCTTTTTTGACTGAACATAGATCAAAAAACAAAACGTGGCCAACTAATTACAGTTCAGTATTTGAACCATGTCACTGCAAAGAAAGCTAGGTTTGGCACACCTTTGTAATTTGCATGTGGTATGTACAACTTGTATCAGTAATACACTTCCCTTTTTTTTGTTCTTCCTAATTTAATCTAATATGACTTCTGGATCTATCCCTGCATAACCCCTGACACATTTCGAACAAAATATGTGGTATGTTGCAGAAAAATGTTAACCACCACTGGATTAACTTTTCCAGAGCCAAGCCTGTTAAACCAATGAATCCAGAATTCCAAGCAATTTTGCATTATGTTCAGCCCCCACCCCAAACACCATTAGAACTAATTTTACTGAAAAATTACATTTTCATGCATAGGACTTGAACTCACATCCCAGATACATGCTAATTCTGACCACTAAACTATCAACTACTAATTAATTTCTCAGCTAAATGTGACTATCTTTCTGATTTCAATGGCACCACAGGTAATCTGTTGAGAAAAGAATTAGTTGTTGACAGTATATTAGTTAGAACACCTGGCGTGTACTTAGGCAATATGGGTTTGAGTTCCACTCATGGCAAAACTGATTTATTCACTAAAATTATTTCTTGAATTCTATATGAACAGGTAATACATGCTTTTACTATTGACTGATTCTTGTGTTAGAACTATTTTGCCAAATAACTAGTGAACAGAAATAGATCTGTTATATACCAAACTGATGTGTTTAATTCTGAATTCTATAAGAAAAAATTAAATAAAATTGAAAACATATTAATTTTAGTAAAACGTTTTCAGAGTGATATAGTAAAAAAAAAAACTGACTATGCAAATAAAAGTTTATTAAAAACTAGAATAATATATATGGTGTATATAAGAATCTCATTTTCAAAGAGAGTGAAGTTTTTTGTTTACCTACTTTTTTGCTCCTTAAAAGTTTTAATCCAAACTAATGGATGATGAGGAATATGCAGACAGTAATATTTTATTGAGCCGTCTCATGGCCGAGTGGTTAGCACGCTTGGCTACTAATCTAAGGGACCTGGGTTCGAGCCCCGGGTAAGGCATGGACGTGTGTGTCGTTTTTCTGCCGAGGTCCTGCCATCCTCTCAGACCTTCTACTTTGGCATATAAACTGACAGGCTCCTGTCAGACCTCTGTGGCAAGCAGCTGCTTGAGGGGGTATTTATTTTTTTTTTTAATATTTTATTATTACTTATACAACATTAAAAGTATTTGTCTTTTGTTCCTTCAATATAAATGCTTTTGTCACACCACTTTGAGAAAAGGGGTAAGATTTTTGCTGTCAGTGGAAAATCTCTTGACACTCTACCATCAAAATTTTAAATTTTTGCCATAAACAGATCACTTGCAGCATTTGGTAAAATTTTTGACATTTCCATATTTAATGACCTCTAACGATAGTAAATTAAAACTGCTTAAAAAAATGTGAATTATATTTTATTAGTACCAATCCAATTGAAAAAGAGTTTTCCAATTATTCTTGAAACAAAACACATGCATTTCCCATCCACCCTGGGCATAAGTGGTCAACTCATTGTTGCCAGTGGAATCTTCTTGACCATTACATTCTGAAACGGGGCAGGGTTGGCTCAGTTGGTAATGCGCCAAGCTCACAATCTGCAGTTCCAGGTTTGAGTTCCAGCTGGGCCAGCTTTGAGATTTATCTCTGCAAAACTCCCTGCCATCATAGTGGATACCGATCGACTTCGAAAGGCTGCCATCCATTAGATGGGATGTTAAGCCATGGCCCCATGTGTTGGAGAGCCATACCCTGTGCATGTTAATGAACATGCTGGAATGCTCAGAGGTAAAATAACCCAACATTCTGTCACCAAAATTTAAAAATTCTAGCATAAATACTTCGTTTGTTATATTTTTTTGGAATTTTCAACATTTTCTTCTTTAGATGCCACAATTATAGCTTTTGGGAGATTTGGAAAGTGCAAATCACAATATTTTGTCAATATCTAGCCAACCCAAAAAGAAGAAAGTTTATCTCTAAAAACAATTATCTCTTAAAAGAAATAAAGTTTTTGTGATGAGGCCCCACCATTTTCACAGACCTTCTACTATGCCATGTAAACTGGCAGACTCTTGTCGGACCTCTATGACGAGCTGCTGCTTGAGGGGTATTTATTTTTGATGGATATTGAAGAAATTTTGTGATTTACACTTTCTGAATCTCCCAAAAGCCGTAATTATGCATTCTAATAGTGAGAAGCAAAAGCCCAAAATTCCAGAAACTTAAACACAAATGATGCATTTATGCTAAAAATTTTGGTGGTGGAATGTCAAGGGCATTAAGTTGCCATTCAGAAAAATAATTCTTGAGGAATAATTCTTTTTCTTTAAGAGATATGGCATACAGCATGAGCTTAAACATGAATGATGTTACTAGCATAACATAAAATCACATTACTACATAACATCTTCTGATATCTGACACAGCCTCATTTTCAGGTGACAGGTTTATTAACTAAAATAGGGTCTGATGATATATATATGTTTGGCCAGAAAGCTCTGTACAAAGTGATTCACATGGATCAATGTCATCATAAAATCAATTTAGGCAACTAAAGAACACCATTTGAAAAACAATGTAAAGGTATGTATATTTGGGAAAGAAATGAAAACCAATATTCCACAAAGTACTTGAAGATTAAGAAATAAATCAATTTAATAATTTGTACAGCAAATTTGTCTATGTGGCCTTGAGTTGTATACAACTGGCCTAGATATTTAGTTGTATATACCAGAAAAAAATTTCAACTCTTGCTACAGGGTCTACATTTGACTGATAGTGTCATTGTGAGGACAATGAAAGGTGAACTTGGATATGACCCTTAGCTAAACTCAGCAGATATTATTCAGCAGTATGAAATAGTTTACATTCTAAGTAGAGAAGTTTATATAGATGAAGCAATAGTTGGCTATAACAAAAGAATATACACTCAGTAATATTGAATTGCAACACACAGAAGGAATGATCGAAAGTGCATGCAAATCAGCCTGTGGCTGAGTTGTGCCAAAATATGCAAATGATTAAAATATGGGACTAATCTGGCTGCAACATTTGCCAGTATCAGTGAGGACACTTCTGCCATAAAGTTACAACTAAGACAAGTTTCTTCATGAGAAGAGTCATCCGGATTCAAGCTGCGAGTTCTGGGAGAAAGTGAAGTTTGTATGAAATGTCAGGGCAACAGATTTGGCTCCACATCGCCAGCTGAGAGAATTTCAGAGGACATATTATTGGCTTCCAAGAGACTAGATGGATGACTCTCCATATTGCACAACATTTGGGCCATGGCAGTGCAACAGTGCATCGATGATGGCAACAATTCTTGAGAGAAGATGTGACCTCTCATTACCCAGGATCTGGAGTATGCAGGATGACTACACTAGCTTAATCTGGCAATAAACTTATGCCCCCCTTACAGCCACTCTAGAAGAGTAGTAAACAATGCTGTAAGTCATCCCATCACATGACAAACCATTGAAGACGGTTGGGTTGTTTTTCCTTTGAGTAGCACTTTTTTGCACACAATGGGCTAAATGGCCAGGTCATAAGGACCCCAAAGGCTCGGAGAAGGTTGGGGGAAGGGGATCCATTGGAACAGCTGTTGGGAGAGATGGTAGCCTCCCGTCAAGGCCATCCATCGTGTTCTTTAATATGCACAGAGTATGTCCACAGTTTAATGTCCCATCCAATGGACGGCAGCATTTCCAAGCCCATCAGTGTCCCCTACTGACTGTAGGCAGGCTAGGGAGTTTTGCAGTCGAAGACTGCAGAGGCAGGACTTTGCATGGCATCCGTTACATCGCTTGCTCTGATCAATGATATCATTGTCAGCATCTGGAGTGGTGCCATGCTCAAGTAAACTGGGAAACAGAATGGCATTGTGTAGTATTCAGCAATGAATTTTGCTTTTGTTTAGGGTCCAGTGATTACCATGATGACATATGGAAAAGACACCATGAATGGATTAATTCAAGAGTAATTGTTGAGCGACATACAGTACAAATGGCAAATGTCATGGTCTGGGGAGCAATCAGCTATGGCAACTGAACCTCTCTAGTATTCCTCATAGGCAGTTTGACAGCTCAGCAATATGTGGAACATATCACTGGATACTGTTTCGTATCTCTTTCTTAAGAAGGGTGCATAGTAGCATGTTTCAGCAACATCTACATACAGCAAATATTACTAGGGAACATTTATGGCTGTCAATGTCCTCAAGTGGCTAGCAAGATTCCTTAATCTGTCCCCAATTGAATGTATGGGATATGGTTGGATGCCATTTCAGCAACCAGAGTAGACAATCTGCAAGACCAGATCAGGAAGCATTGTAGACAGTGCCACAGGATGCTATCATCAGTCTGCAACTCACTGCCACTGTATTGCCAATAATGGTGGTTTTACCTCCTACTGATGTGCCTTGTTTTTCTGGTAATAAAATGGTACATTTGTTTCAAAAAGTTAATCATCTCCAAGCTGTTTTACGCATGAATATCTCACAGATTCTGGGCATTTCAATTTTACAGAGTGTATTTCAGAATACTCACTATAGCCAAACAATTTCCATAAAATTTAATGTTCTGTGTGATAGACAAAATGCACATTCTTGAAATGTCATGTACCCCTGGAAAAGACACTGTTCTGCCACATGCATGCAATGTTGGTCATGCACATGCAATTGATGTAAACCTGATGAACACTTGTCTCAACCACTACTGTTCTGCAGTCTTGGTTCAAGAACTATACAAAAAGAAGTCATAGGTTGGCCTACCTAAAGTGTATTTAGCAGAGAAATTGAGAAGTATGGGGGGAGTGTGATTCAATTCAGAAGTTCTCATTTAGTTTTGAAGTGATACAATAGAAAGGATGTAATTATCTCACTTCCTTTCATGGTGCTGACCTATCAGAGGTTCAGTAGAGAATCCCCTGAAGGAAAAAACAATACAGAATGTTTTGAAATCAAATTGTGTTGTAGACTGCAATTCCCAAATGTGAGGTATTCAGAGAAATATATTTAGTGACAAAAAATATTTATCATGATGTTAAAAACAAAATATTATTGTATAACTTTAAAGTAATAATCAATAGTTGAAGAAGTAAAAATAAAATTTTTCACTTTCAATTTAAAAGCACTATATGTTCATATAGTGCTTTTAAATTGAAAGTGAAAAATTTTATTTTTACTTTTTCAATCATTTTTACTTGTTCATTTCTAATTTCTTTAGGTAAGGAATTAAATATTCTAGGAGATAAAAATAAAAAGTGTTTATGAGCTATTTCTTTCTTTACTTTAGGGATTACAAATAAAAAACCAGATTGGCGAGTAGCATAATCTTTATATTTAACCTGTAGAATTGTTGGATTTTTAAAAATAAAAACAGCTGTTGTATATATATAGTGATCTCAAACTAAGAATTTTATAATCATTAATAACTTTAGTCATATAGAGTTTATTATGAAATGTCATAACTTTTAAGAATTTATATTGTACCTCACTAACACATTCAATAATATTCATATAAGTACCTCCCCAGCTAATTAAAGCATATTTTATAAGAGACTGTATCTATGCAAAATAAAGAGTAATTAAAAATCTTCCAGAGATAATTTTTCTTAAATGATACAATCTGACTAAGTAAAATCGTATTTTATTTACAAGCATATTAACATGTGATTTCCATTTCAAATTGCTGTCTATTATAACTCCCAAATATTTTGTAGTCGTAATCTGTTTAATATCAAGGGCATTCACAAGAAATTTTTTTCATACTATGAAATTGTAATTTATTAAAAAAAAGTTGTCGGGGTGAGCGAAAAATACAAAAAGCATGTTTTATCAGGGTTAATTTTTAATCCATTTTTGTTAAACCAAGTTGCAATAATATGTAAGTCATTAGAAATATAAAGAAATAAATCATGTTGTTTTCTTTTCCTGTAAACAAGAACTGTATCATCAGCATATGAAATTGTTTTCCTTTTAAATTTTGATAAAAAAAATCGTTTATATAAATTAAAAATAAAATAGATCCTAATATAGATCCTTGTGGAACTCCTTTATTAATCAGTATTTTAGTACTTTTAATATTATCAATAGAAACTATTTGATAGCAGTCAGATAAATAAGATTTAAACCATCTCCATAAATTTCCTCTAATTCCTAAGAAATATAATTTCTGTAATAAAATATTATGTCTAACTGTATCAAAAGCTTAGATATATCAAGAAATAGGGCTAGTGTTTTTTCAGAATTATTTATCCCTTGATAAATACTGATAGTAAACTCTAAGATAGCATGTTCAGTACTTAAACCTTGGCGAATAGGGTTATGAACAGTGTGCCTAAAACCGCAGAAAGAAATGGAGACCTAGGATGCAGTGGGCAGACAGTGTCAAACAGGACCTTGTTAGAATTGGTGTGCAGTGGCCAGATGCAGTAGATGTAGCTCAGGATAGACTTGCTTGGAGAACTAAATTGCATGGTCTGGTTGGACCTCCGTAGCCCATGGCTGCTTGAGGAGGATGAAAAAAAAGGAAATTTTTTTCTAAATAATTATTAAGTGTTATTTTCATGATGGTTTCAATAACTTTTTGAAAAGGCTGGAAGAGTGGAAATTGGTCTATAATCATTAAAACAATTTTTGTCTTCATTTTTGTAAATAGGTTTTATAATAGCAAATTTTAAGTCTGAGAAGAAAATACCTTTTTGAAAGCTACTATTTATTAATTCAACTAAAAATTTAGAATGATATTTTACTATTATTTTAATTATTTTTAAATGTATACCATCATATCCTGCTGCTTTATTAGTTTTAAGACTACAAATAATATGACTAATTTCTTCTTCTGTTGTCTCTATCATAAACATTGATTTTTGTTGAATTAAATCATTAGGATATTCATAATCTGAGTTATTAGAACATAAATTTGAACTTTTACATTTATGAAATGTTCGTTAAATTTTTCGCCCAGTTTTTAAAAATTACTATCATTGGGCAATATAAGTTTATTATTAATTTTATTATTTAAAATATTATCAACAATTTGCCAGTGTTGTCTACTATTATCATTACATTTATTAAATTTATTAATATAAAATTTATTTTTTGTTCTTTTTATAGTTGCAAGGGTCAAATTTCTAATTCTGTGATATTCTTTTTATAATTTAATATTAATGGATATTTTCTATGTAATTTATATGCTTTTTCTCTTTCCTTAATTAATGACAAAATTTCCAAAGTCATCCATGGCTTATGTCTCTTTGAACTGGAATCCTTTATATATTTTCTGAGTAGTACTTTGTAGAATATACATGACTTAATTTGATCTATATAAATGTCATACATTGTATCTATTTGAATATTCTCATCATATATAAAAATCAAATTTTTAATTATTCTAATTTCTTGTAATTCATGTAAGAATAGCAAATTTCTTTGCTGATATTTTGTTCTGAATTAACTGTATTCTTAAGAATTTTTAATAAAAGGGGATAATGATCAGTAATATCAATCTGGTAAACAGCCGAATTGAAAATTAAACTATTATTAGTTGATCTAATATATATGTGATCTAAACAACTATAAGAAGCATTTGTCACTCTTGTATATGAATTTATGTATGAAAGAAATCTAAAAGCAAATTTAAATAAGCATTTACATCATTATTAATTAAGTTAATATCAATATTTATATCACCTACTAAAATAACCTGATTATATTTAAGTTTAAATATTATTAATTTTAATTCAGTCAGACTCTTTTATGGAATACTCATGAGCTTTATAAATTGTTAATATACATAAGCCATTTTTGTTATCATAGGCTAAAACACATTCTGCAGTTTCCATTATTACAGTTTTAAAAAAAAAAATTCATTGTATTCAGTTTATAATTGTATCCAAATTTCACTTAAGATGATATCAAGATTGTTTTATATATTCTATCATAATTAAAAGTTCATCATAATGACAACGTAAACTACGTGTATTTAAATGCATCATAGTAATAGCTGAACTATCATTAAAAAAATTGAACTCATCAGAATTATTAATATAAGTGGAACGGTTACAGTCAAAAATTAGAATCAACAATAAAATCCATGAAAGAAGACATAGATGCATGAAATTGTGAGGAAAAACTATTTTTCCATATATACTGGTGGAAATTGAAAAAAAAGAACACCCAGAAGGAATTCCTTTAGGAACACCTTATTATAGTATGTTAATAGTTAAGGGTAGCAGAAACCAAGATCCAAGATTGAAAGTCATTGGATGAAATAATGATGTCACTGAGGACAACAACATGCAAATGTATGCAGCGCGTATTTAAGGACACGGGTGTGTAGAAAAAAGTTATTCGTCTTGTGTTGTTCAGTGCTCTTTGGAGAAGCTACCATGATGAAATTTTGAATGCCTTGTTAGCACGCTTGGCTACTGATCTAAGGGACCTGGGTTCGAGCCCCGGATTCAGGCTATGGATGTGTGTGTCGTTTTTCTGCTGAGGTCCTGCCATCCTCTCAGATCTCCTACTGTGGCATATAAACTGACAGGCTCCTGTCAGACCTCTGTGGCAAGCAGCTGCTTGAGGGGGGTATTTTTATGATAAAGGCATGGTTCCTAAGAATTATACCAGAACTATTATTATCCCTATTTTCAAAAATGGTGATCATAGTTCTTATGATAACTATAGGGGTATCAGCCTACTCTCTGTTCTAGCTAAAGTTCTTTGCATGATTGTGCTCTAATAGAATTAAGAATCTAGTTGAGAGGCAATTGTATAGTGAGCAATGTGAATTCAGAAGTGGTAGGGATGTGTAGATCAGATATTTTCACTCAGGCATTTTCTTGAGAAATGTTTAGAGTTTCAGAAACCTTTGTTTACTAGCTTTGTTGATTTTAAAAGGCTTTTGACTCTTTTGATTGTCATAATTTGTGGTTGATTGTGGGATCATATGGTATACCAGACAAGTTAGTTAACATAATGAAAGCTCTCTATAATAACACTGAGTCGTGTGTGAGAGTTGGCAAGGCTTGTAGCAATTGGTTTAGCATTACTTCTGGTGTTCGACAAGGGTGCGTTTTGTCTCCTTTTCTCTTTAGCTTGGTTATTGATTATGTTATGCGAAATTCACTTCAAGGGAAAGATTTTGGCCTTAAATAGGCTGGAGATAGGAAAATTTCTGATTTAGATTACGCTGATGATTTAGCCCTTTTGGCAAATGATGTTGATGAGATGAACTCTTTCATTCGAGCTGTTGATGAGACTGGTAGTATGGTAGGTTTGGTTATAAACAGAGAGAAAACTAAATTGATGAAAATTGGTCAGGCAGGCTGTGATTCAGTTAATCTGAATGGTTGCAGTCTTGAGCAAGTGTCACAGTTTAATTATCTTGGGAGCTGTCTAGCATGCTGCTGATGTGCCCTCGGTGTGATCTCCTGGTGAGACCACCTTGTGAAGGTGGTGAATCCGCAGTGAGGAGACCACCCTGTGAAGGTTCCTCTGACAAGGGTACCTTCACAGGTCCTGAATGTTCGCTCGCCTGTGTGTTTGCCGAATGTGGAGACCTGTGTCCCGTGAAAGGAGGATCCTGGTAGTTGCTCAGGGGTCCCTGTCTTCTCTCCTCAGCTCATGACTCGCAGGCTCCCCTTTGACCACCCTTGCCATTGGGGAGCCTGTTGTTGCAGGACTGGGCAATAGATTCTGGTGCCTCTGCTACACACTGCTTTGGCCTCTACTTCCGGTAAACGAGAGCTAGAGATGCAGCTGCATCAACAATTCCTCAAATTTCGACACGGTTTCCTTGTTTTCCAAAACCGTGGTGGAATCCAGATTGCACCACAGCTCGTAAGGCTCAGAACAAGGCTTAGGGGTTGTTTTGGAGATATCCGACATGCCCCAACCTTGAAACGTACAAATGAGCCAGGGAAAAAGTTTGTTTTGTCCAGCTATGGAGTCAGAAGGAATCTGGGATCAAATCACCCACATGACTAGTTTAAGGTCATGTGGGATAAAGTCCAGAAGGTGGGTGATAACTATACATCCCACTCATTATCGATCCTGGAGTGCAATGGACAGGCAATTACTGATCCCAAAGCAATTGCAGACACTCTGGGGGAGTCATTCTCCTCTATTGCTTCATTGTCTTCTTACTCCCCCGAGTGTCTGGTCCAGAATAGCAGGGCTGTCCTTCCATTCGAATGGCCTGGAGTCTTGCAACAGGCCATTCACAGCAGAGGAGCTTCGCCTTGCTCTGCATACCTTTCGTGCATCTGCTGTCGGGCCAGACAATGTCCATTATGCCATGCTCCAACATCTCTCACCATTGAGTAAGGATTGGCTGCTCCATCTTTTCAATCGTATTTTTCTCAAGAAGCAGTTTCTGGACTCCTGGTGGGAGGTCATCGTCTTCGCCTTCCCAAAGCCAGGAAAGGATTCCAAGATTCCTTCCAATTATCCCATTGCATTGTCGAGCTGCGTGTACAAGGTGTTGGAAAGAATGGTAAATGCCTGACTCATCTGATATTTAGAACACCACAAGCTTCTTCCCAACACACAGTGTGGCTTTTGCAGGCAACAGTCAACTCTTGACCATCTGATATGCCTTTAATCGGCTTTCAAAAAATCTTCAACATTGAAAAAGCATATGACATGGCTTGGAGATTTGGCATTCTTCGTGACTTCCATAGCTTCGGCTTGAGAGGTCACTTGCCAATCTTTATCTCCAACTTCTTATCAGCATGTTCTTTTCGTGTCCATGTCAGTAATACTCTGTCATGACTGTACCCCCAAGAACAGAGAGGTGCCACAAGGCTGCATTCTGAGTGTTTCACTTTTTGCTTTCAAGATTAATTCTATTACTAGACAACTTCCTCCATCTATAGGCAATGCTCTCTATGTTGATGATTTTAGCATCTTTTGCTCTTCGTCCAGCATGAGAGTCATTAAAAGACAACTGCAAATTGCCCTGAACAATCTTTCGGTTTGGGTGATGGCAAACGGGTTTCAGTTCTCACCACAGAAGACTACTTGCCTGCACTTTTGCCACAAGCATAATCTTCACTTGGATCCCAAGCTATGGCTTGGGGGTAATACCATTCAAGTTGTGGCAGAGACCAAGTTTCTCTGTCTCATCTTCAATCGGAAATTAACCTTTTTACAACACACATCATCTCAGGTCCAAGTGCAGGCAGGCATTGAACATCATCAAGGTCTTTTCCTCTCTCTCATGGGGAGCTGACTGATGTTCTCTGCTCTGCCTGTACCATGCACTTGTTCGGTCGAAAGTGGACTACGGATCCCAGGTGTACAACTCCGCCCAGGATTCGGTGGTGAAAGTGCTGGGCCCCTTCCATCATCAGGCCTTCCATGTTTGCATGGGAGCCTTCCGTACCTCACTGGTCCAGAGTCTTTACATTGAGATCGATGAACCATCTTTATCTATTCGCCGTCAGCAGTTATCCCTTACACTTGGGTCACAGTTTAGATGCCTATCTAAACTGTGACCCACTTGGGACTGCATTTTCAATCCAAAATGGGAAATGCTTTACACCATTCATCTTTTTGGTTTGCGAGTCCAAGGTTTCCTCAGAGACATCAACACCAGTCTTGATAGTGTCACACAGTTGACAGCCAAGCCACTTCTACTGTGGCTCGCTGTTTCCCCTTCCTCTGATTTTTCTCTTTGCAAGATGTGGAAGGCCTTTACACCCATCTGTGTGTATCAGCAACTCTTTTCCAGCCGTCATGTTGAGCACCTGGACTTCTTGCCTGTCTTTACAAATGGCTCGAAGTCCAGCACATCAGTGGGATCGGCCATGGTCTTCTGTGATGTAATCATTGCAGATCAGATCCCACTGCAGTGTTCCATCTTCATTGCAGAGTTGCACGTTATAATCTCACTTGAACCACATGGCGGCTAAGCATCATTAAGTGTGTGCTTTACACTGACTTGCTTAGTTCACTACAGGCTTTGATCTTGGTGAGGCATCGGCCTCACCCAGTTCTTTCTAAGATCTGCCAGCAGCTGCGTTGTTTGGTATAAACCACCAACATTCTCTTCTGTTGGGTGCCTCATCACGTCGGTATCAGGAGCAATGATTTGGCAGATGCTGCTGCCAAGTCAGCTATGCCCCTTTCTGGCTCTCCATTCCTGGTTCCATATCTGGATTTCCAGCAGAATTCTACCATCAAGCTCCGGGCACAGTGGCAGAGATCTTGGTCAGAACAGCTTACGAACAAGCTCTTTGAGATCAAACCTATCATCAAACCATGGCAGTCATATTACCACAGGAAACGCAAGGAGGAAGTTGTACTTGCTCGACTTCACTTAAGGCATTTGTTTTTTACTCATTTGTTTCTTCTATGGGTGGACGATGAACCTAAGTGTGAATTTTGTGACACCATTTTAACTATTAAACATCTTTTAATCAAATATCCATGTTTTAATTTTGAATGTCAGTTTTATTTTAACTTTCATAATTTTGTCCGAGCCTCTTACACTCGGACATCTTTTATCTGATCATTGTGTTTTACTGCTAATTTTTACCTTTTTGAAACGTTGTGGCTATTTTAATCGACTTTAATTTTACCTTGTATTTTTTTTGTCTATCCCAGGCCTTACACCTGGGTTGTTTAGGTTATATAAACATCTTGTTAGTTTTCTTGTTATATTTACGTCTTGTTAATTTTCTTGTTATATTTACATCTTGTTTTTATTGTTTTTCTGTTATACATACATTTTATTGGCTTTGTCTTTTGCCTTTTACAGCATTTTGTTTTAACTTTAGTTAAGGGGTACTTGTCTTTTAGCTTGTTTTTACCTCATTTGATGCAATTATAGCCTGATTAGCTCATGCACCATAAAACCCCAACCAACCAACCAACTTGTGATGTGCAGCATGAGATTAACAGATGAATAGGGATTTCTGCCGGGACTTTTAAGAATCTATGAAGAGTGTGGAGAAATATGCATATACATCCAAAGACTAAAATTAGACTATAATTGTTTGGTTCTTTCTACGGTTAGTTATGGTAGTGAAACTTGGATGCTTTGTAAAGAAGATAACAGGAAATTAGATGCTTTTGATTCTAGATGTTTACACTGTGTCTTGGGTATTAGGTGGTTCAACTTTGTAAGTATTGATGAGATTAGGCAAAGGAGTTGGCAACCCCCTTTAGGCAGCATATTGTTTAGAGAGAGACTCCATTGGTTTGGCCATGTTGGATACTTATAGATTAGTGAATAGGGTTATGAACAGTGCCTAAAGGTCTCAGAAAGAGGGGGAGACCTAGGATGTGGTGGGCAGACAATGTCAAACAGGACCTTGTTACAATTGGTGTGCAGTGGTCAGATGTAGCTCAGGACAGATATGCTTGGAGAACAAAATTGCATGGTCTGGTTGGACCTCTGTAGCCCTTGGCTGCTTGAGGATGATGATGATAATCTACTCAGGGCACAAACCTATTTATCTTTTCGATAAGTTTAGAATTGTATTATTTATAATGGTAACTTAAACTTGGTTTCCCGATTTTTATGAAACAGGAAAGTATTAATGTTTTTATCTTATTAAATATAATCAGTGGCTTATCTTTCTAAAGACTATGTAAACCTGAAAGTATTTTATACTATTCAGGTTTACATAGTCTTTAGTAATTTTAAATATACATATTTTAAAATAGGAACCATAGAAAGACATTTTCATTCAATGTTTAGTGAAATTTTAAATCATTATTAAAATTAATTAGTAATTATAGTATTTTGGCTTGAGTAAAGTATGCAATAAACTGACAGCTAAAATTCAGTAAAGGGCTGAAAATCAGAATTTAAATGTTGCTACAGGTCTAATTTACTTTGACTACAGGTCTAATTACTTTGATCTTGAAACTTTCATACCTACCTAATTTTGGGGACAGGGTTGGCTCTGTCAGTAGCATGCCAGGCTTGTAATCTGCAGTTTCCAGGTTTGAATTCTGTGGGACAGCATTGAGATTTACTCCGCAAAACTCCCGCCCTTCTCTCAGTCAGTAGAGAATACTGATGGCCTTAGAAAGGCCACCATCTCTTGGATGGGACATTAATCCATGCCCCATGTGCAGGAGAGCCATACCCTGTGTGTGTTAAAGAAAATGCCGATTGGCCTTGATGGGAGACACCACCTGTCCCCCAACAGATGTCCAGTGAGTCCTCTCCCCTAATCTTTTCTAAGCACTCAGGGTCCTTGTGATCTGACCATTTAGTCCATTGTGTGCAAAATCAGTCCCGCTCAGAGGTAAAACAACCTAACCTACCTAATTTCACCTTTGTCTTGATGGCCATTTTGGTTTGGTATTGTGTACAGTCATAGAAATATTTTCTGATTTACAGTGATTACTGTTCAGATTACTAGTTTAGGTTGAATATACTGGAGTTTCTTAACTTATTTACACATTATTATTTTCATATCCATGGCCGAGTGGTTAGCACGCTTGGCTACTGATCTAAGGGACCTCGGTGTGAGCCCTGGTAAGGCATGGATGTGTGTGTGTTGTTTTTCTGCTAAGGTCCCGCCATCCTCTCAAACCTTCTACTTTGGCATATAAACTGACAGGCTCCTGTCAGATCTCTGTGGCAAGCAGCTGCTTGAGGAAGTTTTTATTATATATATGATTGGAGGCTTGTAAATGGTAGCTAGGTGTAAACTGGAAGGACAGCTTTGTACCAATCCCTAGTGATGATGCACAGAACCGGCCAGGTCTAGCACCTAATGTCCGACCCCGCCTTCTCGTGGTGCAGGCCGTTAGTACCTTTCAAAAGAGATATTCTCTTTTGGAAGGGAACGGAAGGGGAAGGCTGCCAGTTCAGTATGGCCTACTGATCTGGTCATCTATGGCCACTTTTTTTTCTTTTTTTTCAACCCTGCTGAGGAGTGGTCAACTTCACAGGGTCCTGGTGCTGACCATTTATACCTACTAGACTGGACTTGTTTATGGATTTGAGCTTGATTATGGATCCTGGACTTGCTGCACTGGTGGGCCTCTGTTGAGGGAGAGTCTGCCGCTGTGTTTTCTGTTTGCTTCTGGGTTGCCAGCTCTAAGTGAACAGAGGCATAGGATACCTTATATCAGATGGTGGATAATCCTAATCAGAGGCCATCGCAGGTACCTGAGCCTTACTTAGCTAGTTGGGCATCGTCAAGCCTAAACTGGAGTAATGTGTCTCAGGCAGGCCATATGGCTCTTGAAAAAGTCCACTTGAAAAGGTGGTGCCTGAAGTTCCTACCAGCATCGATGACTTCAGCCTTTAGCAGAGGAGGAACAGGTCTTTGCCCTATGCCTGCGATCAGGGGGCTGTTTGATATTGTTGGCCCTACCAATCTCAATAAACCTAATTTCTTTAAAAATCCTACTAATCATTTTCTCTCTGCAGGAACGTGGAACGTGAGGACATTACATAGAGATTATTCTCTTGATGTCCTCATGCAGGAATTCCAGCGCAACCTAGATATTCTAGACTTGCAAGAGACCAGATGAACAGGTAAAGGTGAGATACTTAAAAATAACTTTAAATTTCTCTTTACAGGGAGGGAGAATGGAAAGCATCACCAAAGCGTGGGTCACAGCTTGTGATACTCAGCAGACATGCTACTGATGCTCTTCTAGGATATGAGTGCATTAATGAAAAGTTTCTTACAGCAAAATTTCAGACAAGCGTTAAAGACTTGAATGTTATCTGCTGTTATGCCCCCACAGAGGATGCTGTTGAGGATGAGAAGGATAGGTTTTACGGACAACTTCAGGATATTTTGAATTCTGTCAAGAAAGGAGATATTACCCTTGTTCTTGGTGACTTCAATGCCAAAGTTGATAGTGACCTTTGGGGAGGAGTAATAGGCCCTTTTGGTATTGGTAGCTGCAATGGCAATGGGCAACGTCTCCTACAGGTAAGTAAACTCAATGGTTTCAGAATAACTAACACATATTACAAACACCGCGACATACATAAATACACGTAGGTTTCACCTGATGGGCTGCATAGGAATATGATTGATTATATATTAATTAACAGCAAATGGGCTAGTTCTGTTAGAAATACCAGGGCCATATAGGGGAGCTGAAATTGGATCTGACCATTACCTTGTTAAAAGTGTCTTGCAACTTAAACTTAAAAATTGTTGCGCTAGGGTTAAAAAATTTGCTTTTAATACTGAAGCTCTGAAAGACCCAGTTATAGCCAAAGCTTACCATGATAGGTTACTTAGTCATTATGACAGTCATTGTATGCTTACTACTGAAGTTGAGGAAGAATGGGATCATTTTAAACAGGCTTTTTTGGACACTAACAGTACTCTTTTAGGAAAAAAGGAGCACAAGAGGCAGAATTATCTGAGTGATAAGGCACTTGAGTTTATCTCGGAAAGAAAAAACTGCAGGAATGTCCTTAATCAATACCCTACTAGTCCTAATAGAAAGCATTACAGAGAGCTTAATAAACATGTAAACGATCGGTTAGCTGCTGATAAGAATCTTTGGCTTGATGGTTTGCTGTCAAAGCCAAGGAAGCAGTTAGACAGCACAACAGCAGAGAGCTGTACCAGATAGTTAATGTTTTGTGTGGTAGAAAATGGACAGGCATACAGGGATTGAAGGATAAACAAGGTAAGGTTATAGAAGGTGAGGATTCTGTCATGGTTATGCGCTGAGCATTTCAGTGATGTTCTAAACAATGTGGTTAGTTCTACTCCCATTGTTTGTAATGATGATAGACGCATTGGCAGCTTTAATGTTGGCCCTATAACACAATCTAAAGTTATTTTGGCTATTTCTAAGCTTAAACTTCATAAATCCCTAGGTGTAGATGAAATTACTACAGAAATGCTCAGAGCTGGGAATGTTTCAGTTACCACTTGGATGACTGAAATTTTGAATAACTTTTATGATAAAGGCATGGTTCCTAAAGATTTTACCAGAGCTATTATTATCCCTATTTTCAAAAAAGGTGATCGCAATTCTTGTGATAACTATAGGGGTATCAGCCTACTCTCTGTTCCTGGTAAAGTTCTTTCCATGATTGTTCCAGAATTAAGAATCTGGTTGACAGGCAATTGCGTGATGAGCAATGTGCATTCAGAAGTGGTAGGTGATGTGTGGATCAGATATTTTCACTTAGGCAGATTCTTGAGAAATGTCAAGATATGATCCTCAAGCCTCCTCAATCCTCAAGCAGCCCATGGCTGCTTGAGGATGATGATGATGATATGATTGGATAATAAGTGTAATTTAGGAACTATTTTGTTGTGGAGCAATTTTGTGTACAATGGTAACTAGCCAATTGTGGCATATAGTTTACAGTAGTGATGTCATTGCTGTCATCTCTTGGCAAATGGAGTATTTTGTATTGTATTTGTGTAATCTACTTACATTACTGGCATTAATTAGTTTACATTCTTAAACTTTTAAATGCTTTTATTCATCTTCCTGCCAGAAATTCCCTTTCGTTTTATAGTTGTCCTAGTGATTTGAGAATAACTAGCACTTTTTACAAACATTGTGACATGTATTAACATATTAACACACCTGAGATTTGCCAGATGGATAGTATAGAATATGATTGATTATGTATTAATTAATAGCAAATTGACTAGTTCTTCTAAGAATACCAGGTAATATAGGGGAGCTGAAATTGAATATGACCACTATTTTGTTAAAAGTGTTGCAACTTACATTTAAGTGTTCCTAAGGATTTTACCAGAGCTATTGTTATCTCTATTTTCAAAAAAAGGTGATCGCAGTTCTTGTTGTTACTATAGGGGTATCAGCCTACTCTCTGTTCCAGGTAAAGTTCTTTGCATGATTGTGCTTAATAGAATTAAGAATCTGGTTGACAGTCAATTGCGTGATGAGCAATGTGGATTCAGAAGTGGTAGGGGATGTGTGGATCAGATATTTTCACTTAGGCAGATTCTTGAGAAATGTTTAGAGTTTCAGAAACCTTCGGTTGCTAGCTTTGTTGATTTCAAAAAGGCTTTCGACTCTGTTGATCGTCATAATTTGTGGTTGATTGTGAGATCATATGGTGTACCTGACAAGTTAGTTAACATAATAAAAGATCTCTATAATAACACTGAGTCATGTGTGAGAGTTGGTAACGCTTGTAGCAATTGGTTTAGCATTACTTCTGGTGTTCGACAAGGGTGCATTTTGTCTCCTTTTCTCTTTAGCTTGGTTATTGATTATGTTATGCGAAATTCACTTCAGGTGAAAGATTTTGGCCTTAAATTGACTGGAGATACGAAAATTTCTGATTTAGATTATGCTGATGATTATTTAGCCCTTTTGGCAAATGATGTCAATGAGATGAACTCTTTCATTTGAGCAGTTAATGAGACTGGTAGTACAGTAGGTTTGGTTACAAACAGAGAGAAAACTAAAGTGATGAAAATTGGTCAGGCAGGTTGTGATTCAGTTCATCTGAATGGTTGCAGTCTTGAGCAGGTGTCACAGTTTAATTATCTTGGGAGCTATGTAACAGATACTGGTGATGTGCAGCATGAGATTAACAGACGAATAGGTATTGCTGCCGGGACTTTTAAGAATCTATGGAGATTGTGGAGAAATAGGCATATACACCTAAAGACTAAAATTAGACTGTATAATAGTTTGGTTCTTTCTAGGGTTAGTTATGGTAGTGAAACTTGGACACTTTGTAAACAAGATAACAGGAAACTAGATGCTTTTGATTCCAGATGCGTACGCAGTGTCTTGGGCATTCGGTGGTTCAACTTTGTTACTAATGATGAGGTTAGGCAAAGGAGTTTGCAACCTCCTTTAAGCAGCATATTGTGCAGAGAGAGACTCCGTTGGTTTGGCCATGTTGCCTGTATGAATAGTTATAGATTGGCGAATAGGGTTATGAACAGTGTGCCTAAAGGCCTCAGAAAGAAGGGGAGACCTAGGATGCAGTGAGCAGACAATGTCAAACAGGACCTTGTTAGAATTGGTGTGCAGTGGCCAGATGCAGTAGATGTAGCTCAGGATAGACTTGCTTGAGGAGGATGATGATGATGCTAAGGTTAAAATAGTTATCTTTAACACTAAAGCCCTTAAAGTTAATAATAAAATCCAGTTTAGCCAAAGTTACTCTGATAGGTTACTTAGTCATTAAGACAGTCATGGTTTTCTTACTATTAAAGTTGAGGAAGAATGGGATCATTTTAAACAGGCTTTTCTTGAAACTAACAACACTTTTTTTTGGGTAAAAAGGAGCACAGAAGACAAAGTTATTTGAGGGATAAGGCACTGGAGCTTATTTTCAAAAGCAAGAACTGCAGGAATAAACTTAATCAACACCCTGTAGTTGTAACAAAGCATTACAGAAAGTTTAATAAGCATGTAAAAGGTCAGTTAGCAGCTGATACAGGTCTTTTTGGCTTGAAAGCTTATTGCAAAGCAAGGGAAGCAGACAGTGTAACAGCAGAGAGCTACCTGATATATTGTGGGGGGAAGAAACAGGTAGGTGTTCAGGGATTGAAGGACTGAAGGTTACTGAAAGTGATGATTCTCTCATGGCTAGGTTTGCTGAATGTTCCAATGATGTTCTAAACCGTGTGATATCAATCACTATATATTAGTGAATAGTGTTATGAACAGTATGCTTATAAAGGCCTCAGAAAGAGGTGGAGACCTAGGTGCAGTGGGTAGCCAATGTGAAACAGAACCTTGTCAGAATTGGTCTACAGTGGCTAGATGTAACAGCTGTAACTCAGGACAGACATGTTTGTAGAACTAGTCTAGTTAGACCCCCCCCCCCCCCACTGCCCATGTCTGAGGATTCTAAATGTATAGAGTATGTATTTTGAAAGTGTGAAATATGATATAACTTGATGAGTCTTTTCATAATTGAATTTTATAATGCTTAGCTTTTTAAAAATCAGTATAATAACAAAACTAGCTACTTTTTTAATTGTGTTAGTATTTTAGTGGCATTGCTGTAATTTACCTTTATTGTAGTGCAGTAAATGTGTGTAGGGTAGACCTGGGATAAATAACACAATTTTTCACTTTTTTTTATCATCCAAAATATTTTTATATAATTTTAACAAAATTATGTGTCTTATGATTGTAAAGTTTTGCTACAATTAAAATCTTTGGTTTAAACATTAAAATTTTGTTACTTACAATTTAATTTTAGTAACCTTTATGCAATTTGAGATTGATTTTATTTGTTGTGTTCTGTTTTAAAAATGTTCCCCAATTGTGGTATTTTGAAACTTTATAATGATGCCTTCTCAAAAAAGATTTCATTGTACATACCTACCTCCTAAATGTATGTGTAGTGAATGTTAATTGTTGAGATGTGGTAGGCAGACAAAGCACCTCAAAATACATGAGACAATGTTGCCAGCTGTCAAGAACCAACAGCTACTATTTCCGATGCTGCACTTCAAATCAAGCAAAGGTGTGCAAATGACTCGAATGCTTTTAATTAAACTGAATTTTCTTGTAGCTGCAAGGGCTGTTTTTAAAAGCAGCACAGAAAATGGAACAGTCTCTGACAGTTTTAGAATTGTAATCAATTCAATTTTACAGTAAAACTCTCTTAGAAAGTCCATCACCCTAACCAACTGTTGCATTCCTCCAAGCTATCATGCACCACACTTTGAAAATCATTGGTATAAATAATGTTTATAACTTATTTTATGCGAATGCAAAGTGTTCTGTATCAGTATTTATTCTATCATTTCAGTTCCCCCCCCAGTATGCAGCAATATCAGAGCATCATCAGCCTGCTGAACTTATTCCGCAGTTTTCAACAATTGAGTATACAATTACTGTAAGTATGCTTTTGTTATCCACCATCTATAATATTGATGTCTAATGCACCATTTTTCATGTCTTTAGTTTCCCCTGTACTTATGAATTCAAATTTGAAAATATAAGTAAAAATATTAATGCACATTAAAATTAAGTATATTAATGCAAATGTGTCAAAATAATAATAATAAACATCTAATGTGTAATTTTGCTTAGAAAAACTCATAACTTTTATAAATACTATTTAATAAAATTGGAAATGAAGTCTTACTGTAAAGTCAGATACAAGTATTGCTCATGGATATTAATCAAATGCAATATTCCAGATTAAAGGCAGGTTACTTGATATGTTTATGTGTTTAATATGAATGAATGTTTGTAAAGTTATTATAGAAGATATGTTTGTAAATGTATTGATCATTTTATTAATGTGATAAGCCATTTGACTAATAAAAATGTCAACATATAGGATAAGTATATATTGATGGTAGCATTAAAACATAGTTTTGTGCTCTGATGAATGAACTTTGACCAGTTTCATTAACAAGCAGCTGTGTATTATGTTAATAAATCATTGATAAAGACATTAACCACAGATTTTGGGAAGGAATGTGTAAGCTGTTGTGGGTGTTGGTGATTTGTTACCTTTGAAATACAGTGCTGAGAAGCATACGAAGAGAAGTCTGGTTACTAGTGTTTTGATTTGCTTTTGCTGCTGTGACTTTAAAAGCAGTCTATATTTGTAAATAATCTTAAGTTCTGCCTCATTTCTAAGTTATTAATTAGCATAGCTTGCGTAATACATTAGGTAAGACAGCTGTATTAACCGTTTCAATGCCAGATATGAAAAACCGAATTCTACCTGGTGACAGAGTTTTTTTTTAAACTGTGTTCAGATAAAATATTAACATAAACTTTTTTTACCAAATAACTAATGAAAGGAATTATGGCATGTAGTATGCCAAATTAATTAGCATTTAATTCTGGTTTTTCAGAAAATAAAATATTTAGCAAAAAACGATGACTACTTTTATTTTAATAGGCCATTTTTAGAGTCATGCAATAAAAAAAATTCATCTGGCAATGCAAGTAAGAATTTATTTAAAAAGAACCAATAGGCAAAAATAATTATTCTGCATATGAATAGAAAGACTACTGATTCCTGAAGAACAGAAATATACATCTAAGAGCCAAAACCTTATGACCACCTGCCTAATATGATGTTGGTCCTCCATGTGCCCCAAAATAGCTCTTACTCGGTGAGGCATGGATGCTACAAGATTTCTAAAGGTGTCTTGTGGTATCTGATACCAACATGTTACTAGGAGATCCTTTAACTCTTGTAAGTTATGTGGTTGAGCCATCACAGATCAAATATGCTGTTCCAATTCAAACCACAGATGCTCAATTGGATTGATGTTTGGGGAATTCGGAGGTCAAGGCTCCTCGTGTTCTGTGAACCATTCTCAAACAATCGGGGCAGTGTGGCATGGCACATTATCCTGCTGAAAGATGGCACCACTAGGAAGGTATATTATTGCCATGAAATGATGTCCTGGTCTGCAATGATGTTTAGGTAGTGGTAGACATCATAATTTCCTGCACATGAATGACTAGACCCAGGGTTTTCCAGCAGAATATTGCCAAAAGCATTACACTTCCTCCACCAGCTGGTTTTTGTCCCATGGTGCATCCTGGTGCCAACACTTCCCCAGATAAACGATGCACACATACTCAGCTGTCCACATGGTGCAACAGGAAATGAGATTCATTGGACCAGACGACCTTCTTCCAATCATTCAAGGTACAGTTTTGATGCTCAAGTGCCCATTATAGGTGCTTTCGACAGTGAACCAAGGAGTGGCCTGTGGCTATGCAACCCCATTTTCAGCTGGATTCGATGTACTGTGTGTTGTGACACATTCATTACTCCTGTCACTAGCATTCAAATTATGGGCGAGTTGCACCACAATATCCCTTCTGTTGGCTTGTTCCATATGAGATAGCCTTCGCTCACCTCTAGCACTGGATGAGCTGTGGTTGGCCCACACCTTGCCAGTGGTTTGTGATTTTTCCCTCGGACCACTTCTTGAAGGCACTAATCACAGCTGACTTGAGCACCCCACAAGCCTTGCCTTCTTGAAATGCTCTGACCCAGTCGTCTGCCCATTACAATTTTGCCTTTAAGTCTGCTGCCTTTCCCTTCTGAAGAACAAAAATAACACTAATTAACAGAGCTCAATATCAGGTGTTATTTATACCATTTCATGACCTTTACATGCACCGTCTTTTACCTGCAGTTGCTTCGATTTGCATAAAGACTCACTGGTCATAATGTTTTGGCTCTTTGGTGTATGTTTTTTGCTTTACGCAATAAATTGAGTCTTCTGTAATTTTTTCTTAGTATTCTAATTAGAGAAATATAAAGACTTTTCAACTCTGCTTCAAAAGAGTCAACTTTGGATCCCACCCCCCAAAATAATCAACAGAAATAGGTCATGCTATATACCTAAAGAAAGAGCATTTAATTGTGGTTTATAAAATGACAAAAAGTTTTATAAAAGACACATAAGTAAACTTTTATAAGCATTTTTTAAAAATATTGCAAAGTTTTATTCTGTTTTTTTTTGTACATTTTAACTTAAGTAAACATTTGTAAACAATTAATTTTGCTGTATTTTCTAAGGTATTTTATTGCTTTAATATGAAGGAAACCGACTAGTAATTTAACATAATTAAAGCTATCATTACTTAACAGTTTATTTAACTTCGTTCAAAATTTTTGTTCATTTATGCAAATAATGTCTAATGCTGATTTTTTGCAGATTGGCAAACTCTAAGACAGGTAGTAGTGTTATAAAAATTTATTTTACTTTAAAAACAAGATAATTTAAATAAAAACTGAAAAATATATAACTGAAAAGGGATAAAATGCTGTGATAAAGTAACTAAAAATATTTCAAAGACATCAAGTTTATTGCAATTGCGATTAAATCCTTTCAGATCAGTTTGCAATAGATACTGACTGATATAAAAGTTCAACTTCAAAACAATGGTAAAATAAAGTAACTAACAAAAATATTTTAAAAATGACAAATTCTGAATTCTAGTTGTGAAATTGCTTCAATTAAAAATAGTACTAAGCAAAGTTCTATCATTTAAAAATTAAAACTTTTCGTAATAATGTTTTAATCAAATGTCTCCCAAAGTACTACCATTTTAAGTCAGTTATGATATAATTTCATTGTTAATGATATCATTTTTGGTCAAGTTTCAAATAATTATTCTTTCTAATTGCTTTATATATTCTAGAAGCAACAAATAATTCTAGAAATAATGGAATATTGAGACAGTTTCATTAAAAAAATTGCATGTAAGCTGTTGTACACTGATTATATAGATTTTTTTTTAAACTATAATTTAATAGAATTGAATACATTTGTGAGCATTTTGAATTGAACCCTTACAGTATTTGGGTTTCTGAAACTGAACCCACTATGGTGGCCAGATTTACTTCAAAGCATTTTCATGAAATAAACAGCTTTAGAACCTCATCCTGAAGTAACTAATGAATGGAAAAATGTCATGTTATATACCAAAAGAAAGAGCATTTAATTGTGCTTAATAAAAAGGGCAAAAAAAAGGGTAGGTTAAAAATTTCAAGCATATTTTTTGAAAACATTGCAAAATTTTTGCTGCATTTTTTCCATTTCATCTTCAGTAAAATTTAAAAAATATTTTTTCTCGTTTTTTCTATATTCCTTATTTCTAATATCAACAGTTCATAATATTTCTATTAATGATTAATCATTCATTTAATTTTTTAGTCATTTATACATATAAGCACATAATGAATATTCTTAGACTTTGACAATCAGTGAACTATAAGTTTAAGAACAGCAGTGTCATAAAAAAATTTTGCCTTTAAAAACAAGATAATTTAATATAAATTGAAAAATATTTTAGAATATTCATGAAGAACTATGAAAAAAAATTAATGAAACTTTTCAAAGCATTTAAGGTTTAACTGAAGCTTTGAATTTGAGAATGAGTTGCTTTATTATAAAACTGCATAACTGCTATGAAAAGTTTAATTTTCTAAAATTCCAGCAGAAATTTGGGTTATAAATTAATCTTAATAAATTCTTGCTCATAAATTAATTAAAAATAACCATCTCATAAATACTCATCATACATCTCATAAAATCAACAGTTCATAAATTAATTTAAATTAGCTAAAATTCTCTGTCGTTGAGCAATAAAATTCTAAGGTTTATCCTTCAAACTATTTGCACGTTAAAAGTTTTTAGGAGAAAACTCGGAAGCTTTTCAGATCGAGGACAGTGTTCAGTCCTCAGTGAAGTCACACTATATGATGATGTTAGGGCTGTTTAGAGCTTCTCTCCACATGTCGTGAAGGGCGATTCCAGTGTCTTGACTGCAGGTGGGGACGGGCGAGGTAATTATTTCAATAGCCTCGTGGACTATAGTTCAATAGAAAGTGGATGCACGTGCAAGCAGTGTGGCATGCTCCCAGTCTATGGTTGCTATGTATTGTATTGTTAGCTCATCAGCTGCCATCGTTAGCTTATTTTCGCTAACATCTGTTTGATGCTCTGCGAACTTCTCTTGTAGAGAACATATGGTTTTTCCAATATAGTAGATAATGAAATTATCTGGTAAATGTAGGGAGAATTGGTATATGCTCGATTTTTGAAGTAGGCTAAATTTATCTGTTCCTTTTGATAATTTTCTTCAGATTTGGACCTGGACTAAAAACAATTTTGATATTTTGTGCTCTGAGTAATTTGCAGACTGGTTCGCATTGGACGGGAACGTAAAATACAGGTCCAGCAAAAGCGGCACGTTCAGGGTCGTTGATTGGGAGGAGAGCTTATTCTCTTCTGCCTCCATTTCTATATTTATTGATTAGCTTTTTTAATTCTGTTGTCTACTACATTGTAAAAACCATATGTTTTGTACAAGAGAGGTTTGCAGAGCATCAAATAGATGTCAGCCAAAATAAGCTAATGATAGCTGCTGATGAGCTAGCAGTTCAATACATGGCAACCATGGACTGGGAGTACGCCACACTACTTGCTCTTACATCAACTTTCTGCAGAACCATAGTTCATGAGGCTGTTGAAATAATGGTCTCGCCCATCCCCACCTGCAAACACGACACTGGAATCACTCTTTATGACATCTGGAAAGAAGCTCTGAACAGTCTTAGCATCACCATATAATGTCACTTCACTGAAGACAGAGTGTTATCCTTGCTTTGAAAAACTTCTGAGTTTTCTCCTAAAAACTTTTAACATGCAAATAGTTTGAAGGGTAAACTTTAAATTTTTGTTGCTCAACGACAGAGAATTTTAGGTTATTTTTACTTAGTTTATTTGGTTGAAATAATAAATAAAAGCCTGTTTATAAACCATGCTTTGAGTAATTCTAATGTTCTTCCAATTGCTGCCATTATAGATAATTAGTGATTTTGTTTTCAATCGTTTCTAATTATTTTGTATAATCACAGTATCGATTTGAGAAGCAATGAAAAATAATTTTAAAAGCATTAAAGTATCGAAAGTATGCTAAAGTATTGATTGAAAGCCAATGTGCATATTCCTGGAAGACACAATTTCCGGTAGTAATAAAATTAATAACTATGTTAAAGGTTTAGAAATATTACAACATTACAACTCTAGTAGAGCTATAAATAGCCTAAAATTTATGGTCACGGAACATGTGCATATGTTCATTAAAAATAAATCTGTGTCTGCAAACTTTTATCATAATTTTTTTCAGGCAGAATCAACAGGTAAAAAATAAGTATCATAGATTTAAATGTTATCAGATTTTTCTTTTGCTTTGGTGCACAAACCCTTCAGTTTCAAAAGCACAGTTGGAAAAAAAGTTGAGATTTCTACTTGGAATTTTTTTTTCACAACCTTTTACTTACAGGAGCAAAACTTGCATCTCAGATCATTAGAACTTGAAAGATGAAAACTTTTTTTGGGCTCCGATTCAGAAAGGGTTAATAATGACCTAGCATAAAATATACTCATGAGAGTGAGTAAAATGAATTCCTCTATATCTTAATGATATATATAGATAAAAAAACATCAAGCTGGATATACAATTTCAGTTTACAGGAAATCCACATATACCCTTAATGTAATTAACCTTTCCAGAGTCCATCATGGAAAACTGATTTACATCCAGAGGTCCAGCTGTTTTTTCACTCTGATCAGGCAAAAAAAATAATTATAGAACTTTTCTGCCAAATAACTGTTGAAAGGAATTATGGCATGTTATATGTCAAATTAATCAGCATTTAATTCCGGATTTTCTCAAAATAAAATATTTAACAAAAAAGATGACTAGTTTCATTGAAATAGGGCTTTTTTAAAGTCACGTAGAAAAAAAATGCACCCAGCAACACAAAAATTTATTTAAAAAAAATAAATAGAATAAATGATTACAATACATACAAATAGATTGTCTGTATATTTCTGAATAACCAAAAAATTAATTTTCTTGTTTCAAGTAAATATTTCTCTTATTTTGTAATTTTTTTTCTTGGTACCATACTGTGAGAAATGGCCAATTGTACTGAGTCAGATAAACAAGTCAAATTTAGAATTTTTTAAAAAATAACCAATCAACAGAAATAGGTCATGTTATGTACCAAATTAAACAGAATTTAATTATGAATTTTAAGTAAATAAATAATATTAGAAATTTACAAGCATATTGATTTTAATAAGCTTTTTTCTTATGTGATATAGTGTAAAAAAAGATTGCACTATACAATTAAGGCCTAATTTTGGAAAACCCAATGAATAAAAATAGTTAAATTATATAGTAATTGAAAGGAAATTTCTTCCCGAATAAATAATATTCAACTTGAAATATGATTTTTATTTCTTTTAATGATTCTTTTCAGTATCATATGTTTTAAACACAGCCAGTGTTATACAAAGTGACTTGGACTTCTTATATTCACGGGATTTTCTGAACTGGTTATGAAATGGAAAGAAACTTCCTTGGTTGCTTTTTTTTTGCTAAACATTATGTATTTTTTTCTTTGGGTGTTGAAGTTGGTGATATTGGTTAAATGTGGAAAGGTTTGTGCACCAAAGCAAAAGAAAAAGCAGAATTATATCGTCAGAGTGGTTGGAGATGGGAGGTTGCTGCTTTTAAAATCATTCAATATAAACATCTCATAATTTTTCTAGGGAGGGGGTGAAATGTTCATAGTGAGTTTAAGAGGGGGTAAAAACCCTTCCCTAAATTGTCCTCCCACATGAGGACTGATTTACATTCCAAGGAAGTCCACTTTACATCCATATCCAAGACATTCATTTTCAGAAAACAGTAAAGTTCAAAGTTTTTTTACTAAAAATCAAGAAATAATAAAATGAAAATTTCTTATAACCAAATGGGATGTTAAATATAATATTCACAACCACATTTAAGCTGGCCATTCAATGTAGCATAACTTAGAATGATCAATAAATCTGCTGACCGAAAATTGCTAACTTACAGAAATGAATTTGCTTCCATACCCAAGACCTCATTTTCAGAAAATGATTCCAGATCAACGTTTTACTGGAAAAGTAATAGATAATAAAATAAAAATTAACCTATAACCTAATGCAATGTTAAATAAAATATCCACAGGAGCAAGATGTAGGCTGGCCATGTGGTGTAGTTTAACTATGAAAAATCAATATTTATCGATCAGTGAAAAGAGCAATAATTTATGAAAATAAATCTACTGAAATCAAAACTAAGGTTAAATATAAATAAGTAAATACTAACTTTACAAAGGATATCCAATAAGCTGGACAAAAACTGTAAACAATCCTTTATGAAGCCACTTATGAGCTGGGCTAGAGATAGCATATATAAGTTGCCTGCTTCTTGTGCAATGAACCATAATGTAATTAAGCACAGCTGCACCCAGTTTTGGAACCTAAGAAGGATGTTTTCAGTTTCGATTTTAAGAGTGGGAAAGATGCATGCAATGCTGAGAAGAAATGATAAAAATAATTCTGGGAATACTGAAATAGGTTTATGCAGAAAAGAGTGCAAAACAGAAAAAAAGTGGCAGTATAAACTTTGTAATTATCTCCAAAATCTGCCATTTTTAAAAATAGCAGTGTTTTGTTAATTTTTAGGAAATTTTTGGAAATTTAAGGAAAAGTTTGTTGATAATAATTCATATCAAACTAGTGAGCTTAAATCATAAAGTTGCTTCAGCAAGGAGGAACATTAAAAAGCAAATTAGCAATACGTTTAGTGCTTCTAAGAAATGGCAATCAGATGGCTTTATCAAATTATTTACTTTGTAGTTTAATGAAATATGCATCAAATTAAAAAAGAAAATATTATTATTCGAGCTTGAATTACGTATTTTTAAAAGATATATATAAGAAAATTTGCAAACAGCAAATAAAAAAAAATCGAAGTTTCATGTGTTGTGCAAAAGACATTGAGGTCCTTGACCTCTCATTTCGTATTCTGTCAACGTCTATGTTCAGTGGTGACCCAGAAAGGATTAAAGCCACATTGGGACAGTCATATAAATTGCAAAGCAGCTATTATATTTTACATTGTTTTTTTTTCTTTATTTCAGTTGCTTTATGTATTAAAGTCGATAATATTTATAGAGAATTAGGGCTCTATCAATTGCTGAACAATGACAATATGTTGTAATTCTTGTTGATTTCTGTGTTGCAATTACAAATCACTTTAAACCATATTTTTTAAGGTTACAGTTTGTTTTCATTTTAATGGGCCTGTAGACAGCACTCTTCTCTGCCTGTCAGGGCTGGGTTCTTTTTCTAATTATGTGTGTGTGATAGAGCGTTAAAGAAGATCTCGTCAGCATGATAACTTAGGTGGCAGAGTACACAAACTCTGATATTTCAACTATGTACAATATTTATGTACACATTAGTTATATACATACAGTGACTGTCCACCCGGTACAGTCACTGGCCGAATACACACAGGCTATATGAGCCTCATTGGTCCCACCGCTAGATACGGAACAAAGCTTATACTAGCTGCAGACAATCGTCTGACATCCGTACCGTCTCGTAGTCTGCATGTAAGTCTCAGATTCAACTACCCCGCTGGATGTGGTCACGTGTCCTTCAGGGACGTTAGGGTGTCTTGGCTAATAGGGTACAGACATGATTGCCATGCCAGGTTGACTCTTGTCGCCTTTCTTCATCTTGCTTTCAAACCTGGATCCGCCACCGGCACTCTGTCGCTAGGCGGCAGCCAAAATGGCGATTCCAGCCTTCACTCCTTCCATCCCAGCTGCTGAGTCCCTACAGGGCCATTTCATATTGCATTCCATTCCATTTTTTGACTAGCATTGCAATCTAGATCATGTTCTTGATATATAGGTATTGTTACTGAAATTTTTTATGTATTTTACTTCAAATATATGAAAATCTGTAATTATTAATGTGTGTATATTTAAATCTTTTCAGAGAGCTACATGTTTGCCACCAATATTTCTTTTTGTTGTGGATACTTGCATTGATGATGAAGAATTAACAGAGTTAAAAGTGAGTATAAAATAGATTTCAGGTGGAAATACAAAAAAAAAACTTTTGAATTAATATGCATTATGTATTTATTACACAGTGTAATTGAAAAGTCTGGACTAATTTGCTGTAATAACTCAAAACAGAGTGCAGACATATACTGATATGTAGAATAGGTCTATAAATGGTAGCTAGGCATACACTGGGAGGAGAACAGGGTATCAATCCCCTGTGATGATGCATAGAACTGGCGGCCAGGTCTAGCACCTAAAAAAAGAACACTAAAATAAAATCGAAGTTTCGTGTGTTGTACAAAAGACATCTATTGAGGTCCTCGACCTCATTTCGGATTCTGTCAGCGTTTATGTTCAGAGGTGACCCAGAAAGGGTTAAAGCCACATTGGGACAGTTGTATAAATTACAAAGCAGCTGTTATATTTTACATTGTTTTTTTCTTTAATTCAGTTGCTTTATGTATTAAAGTTGATAATATTTATAGAGAATTGGGGCTCTATCAATTGCTGAACAATGACAATATATTGTAATTCTTGTTGATGTCTGTATTGCAATTATAAATCACTTTAAACCACATTTTTTAAGGTCAGTTTGTTCTCATTTTAATGGGCCATTTCATATTCCATTCCATTTTTTGACTAACATTGCAATCTGAATCATGTTCTTGATATATAGGTATTTTGATATATGATTTATTTGATATATGATCCCTCCTTCCTGTGGTGAAGGCCATTAGTACATTTTGAAAGGCTATTCTTTTCTGGAAGAAACAGGAGTGTTGCCAGATCAGTATTGCTTACTGATCTGGTCCTCTGTGACCACATTTTTTTCTGCTCTGCTGAGGAGTTGTCAACTTCAGAGGGTTCTGGTACTGGCCATTTAAACACATTGCACTGGGTTATAGCTTTGAGCCTTAATACAGATCCTGGATTTGTTGCACTGATGGACCTCTGTTGAGGGAAAATCTACTTTTGTATTTTCTGTTTGCCTATGGGTTGTTAAGCCTTAAATCAGCTGGTGGATAATCCTGATCAGAGGCCATTGCAGGTACTTAAACCTTTCTACAGGCATTGCCAATTCATCATGGAGTCTCAGGCAGATCAGTTTGTATTTTGATTCTGGTTCTTGAAGAGGTCCACTTATAAAGATGGTACCCAGAGTTCCTACCAGCACTAGTGGCTTAAGTCTTTAATGGTGGGGGAACAGATCTTTGCCCCATGCCTGTGATTAGCTGTTAGTAGGGTGTTTGATCTTTGGCCCTATCTCTCTCTATACACTTACTTGAACCCATTGTGTATCAAAGCTTGGTATACCATTTTCACTTGTCCGATTCTAGTAGCATGGAGTGAGTCTTCTGTCTTGTAGTGCAAGATCATATATTTTTTTTTTCAAACAAAAAGTTCTTTCAAAATTTTTTATAGAAATTTCAAAATATACATTTAAACTCTACTTGTTGATTCTGCTAGGGAAAAAAATGATATGCATCCCATGGCTGAGTAGTTAACATGCTTGGCTACTGCTCAAAGGGTTCAAGCCTTGGGTAAGGCATGGATGTTTCTGTTGTCTTTCTGCTGAGGCTACCTTCCTCTCAGAGCTCCTATGGCATATAAACTGACAGGCTCCTGTCAGTCCTCTGGCAAACAGCTGCTTGAGGTTTTCTTTTTATTAAAAAAAAAATCCATATCTCATTACAATTGTTGAATCAGGGTACCATTATAGTAACCTGTTTAGTATGTTGAGCATCCCAGCTGTTTTCCTCTGTATTCAGCTGTTCTGAAATTAGATTCTGTGTTGGAGTTTTCATTGGAACTGTTGCCATTTTTCTTTTATTTCATTGATCCTTTCTAATTTTAATGGACAATTTATGTTCATTGCAACTGGAATTCAAAGTCACTGTGAAGGCATGATCTGCTTAGTTGCTTTAAATTATAATCTTTTTGTATTTAATATGAATTTTTTTTTTTAAATTAGTATTTTGTTAGGTATATAATGTTATTTACAGAAATGTAACTTAGGAATCATAAGCATGTGAAAAAACTACCAAAAATGAAGCTTTTTTTTCTTGAATCAAAATTAAGCACTATTGTAGGTTGTTATGCTACACTTCTCATATCGGAGAGTATTTGGAAAATTTAGGCCTTTTCTATTAAGTTTCCAAGCATATCTGTCCTGAGCTGGCCACTGCACACCAATTCTAATAAGGTCCTCATTGACATTGTCTGCCCACTGCATTCTAGGTCTCCCCCTCTTTCTGAGCTCTTTAAGCACACTGTTCATAACCCTATTCACCAATCTCTAATTATTCATACAGGCAACATCGCCAAACCAACAGTCTCTCTCTCTCTACCCAATATGCTGCCTAAAGGAGGTTGCTGACTCCTTTGCCTAACCTCATCATTAGTTACAAAGCTGAACCACCTAATGCCCAAGATACTGTGTAAGCATCTAGTGTCCTGTTATCATGTTTACAAAGTGTCCAAGTTTCCCTACCATAACTAACCCTAGAGAGAACCAAATTATTATACAGTCCAATTTTAGTCTTTAGGTGTATACGCCTATTTCTCCACACTCTCCATAGATTCTTAAAAGTCCCGGCAGCAATCCCTATCTGTCTGTTAATTTCATGCCACACATCATCAGTATCTGTTACATAGCTCCCAAGGTAATTAAAATGTGACACCTGCTCAAGACTGGAACCATTCAGATTAACTGAATCACAGCCTGCCTGACCAATTTTCATCACTTTAGTTTTCTCTCTGTTTATAACCAAACCTACTCTAGTACAGTTTCATCAACAGCTCAAATAAAAGAGTTCATCTCATCAACATCATTTGCCAAAAGGGCTAAATCATCAGCATAATCTAAATAAGAAATTTTCATATCTCCAGCCCATTTAAGGCCAAAATCTTTCCCTTGAAGTGAATTTTGCATAACATAATCAATAACCAAACTAAAGAGAAAAGGAGACAAACTGCACCCTTGTCGAACACCAGAAGTAATGCTAAACCAATTGCTACAAGACTTAGCAACTCTCACACACGACTGAGTGTTATTATAGAGAGCTTTCATTATGTTAACTAACTTGTCAGGTATACCATATGATTTCACAATAAACCACAAATTATGACGATCAACAGAGTCGAAAGCCTTTTTGAAATCAACAAAGTTAGCAACCAAAGGTTTCTGAAACTCTAAACATTTCTCAAGAATCTGCCTAAGTGAAAATATGTGATCTACACATCCCCCACCACTACTGAATCCACATTGCTATCACGCAGTTGCCTGTCAACTATATTCTTAATTCTATTAAGCACAATCATGCAAAGAACTTTACCTGGAACAGAGAGTAGGCTGATTCCCCTATAGTTATCACAAGAACTGTGATCACCTTTTTGAAAATAGGGATAATAATAGCTCTGGTAAAATCCTTAGGAATTATGCCTTTATCATAAAAGATATTCAAAATTTCAGTCATCCAAGTGGTAACTGAAACATTCCCAGCTCTAAATATTTCTGTAGTAATTTCATCTACACCTGGGGATTTATGAAGTTTAAGTTTAGAAACAGCCAAAATAACTTCAGAATGTGTTATAGGGCCAACATTAAAGCCACCAATGCATCTATCATCATTGCAAACAATGGGAGTAGAACTTACCACATTGTTTAGAACATCACTGAAATGCTCAGCCCACCTAGCCATGACAGAATTCTCACCTTCTATAACCTTGTTTATCTTTCAATCTCTGTATACCTGTCCGTTTTCTACCACACAAAACATTAACTATCTGATACAGCTCTCTGCTGTTGTGCTGTCTAGCTGCTTCCTTGGCTTTGTCAGCCAAGCCATCAAGCCAAAGATTCTTATCAGCAGCTAACTGATCCTTTACATGTTTATTAAGCTCAATGTAATGCTTTCTATTAGGACTAGTAGGGTATTGATTAAGGACATTTCTGCAGTTCTTTCTTTCTGAAATCATCACTCAAATAATTCTGCCTCCCGTGCTTCTTTTTCCCTAAAAGAGTACTGTTAGTTTCCGAAAAAGCCTGTTTAAAATGGTTCCATTCCTCCTCAACTTCAGTAGTAAGCATACCATGACTGTCATAATGACTAAGTAACCTGTCATGGTAAACTTTAGCTATAACTGGGTCTTTCAGAGCTTCAGTATTAAAGGTAAAATTTTTAACCCTAGCACAGCACTTTTTAAGTTTAAGTTGCAAGACACTTTTAGCAAGGTGATGGTCAGATCCAATTTCAGCTCCCCTATATGACCTGGTATTCCTAACAGAACTAGCCCATTTGCTATTAATTAATATATAATAAATCATATTCTTATGCAGCCCATCAGGTGAAACCCATGTGTACTTATGTATGTTGCGGTGTTTGTAATAAGTGTTAGTTATTCTGAATCCATTGAGTTTACTTACCTGTAGGAGACGTTGCCCATTGCCATTGCAGCTACCAATACCAAAAGGGCCTATTACTCCTCCCCAAAGGTCAGAGTCAGTACCAACTTTGGCATTGAAGTCACCAAGAACAAGGATAATATCTCCATGACAGAATTCAAAATATCCTGAAGTTGTCCGTAAAACCTATCCTTCTCATCCTCATCGGCATCCTCAGTGGGGGCATAACAACAGATAACATTCAAGTCTTTAATGCTTGTCTGAAATTTTGCTGTAAGAAACCTTTCATTAATGCACTCATATCCTAGAAGAGCATCACTAGCGTGTCTGCTGAGAAGCAGACCCACGCCTTGCTGATGCTTATTGTTGTCCCTCCCTAAAAAGAGAAATTTAAGATTATTTTTAAGAATCTGACCTTTATCTGTCCACCTGGTCTCTTGCAACCCGAAAATATCTAAATTATAATGGTGGAATTCTTGTGTGAGGACATCAAGAGAAAAAGCTCTGTGCAGAGTCCTCACATTCCAACTAACTATGGAGAGAAAATGGTTAGTGGGATGTTTAAAGAGACTATGTTTATTGAGAGAGGGAATGCTGACAATATCAAATAGCCCCCTAATCACAGACATGGTGCAAAGACCTGTACCCCCACCACTAAAGGCTGAAGCCATCTACACTGGAAGACTTCCTCCAATGTAGAATTTGATGATGCCAGTAGAAGCAAAGAGATCAGGTGCCTGCAATGACTCTGCTCAGGATTATCCACCAGCTAATAAACATATCCTGTGAATCTATTCACTTGGGGCTGTCAACCCACAAACAAACAGAAAACACCTTGGAAGGTTTTCCCCTTCACAGAAGCCCACCAGTGCAGGAAATTCAGGATCCATAATCAAGCTCAGAGCCTTAATTCAGTCCAGTGGGTTTATATGGTCAGCTCTGAACCCTGTGTGGTTGACCACTCCTCAGCAGGGTAGAAAGAAAAAGAAAAGTAGCCAGAGTTGTCCAGATCAGTAGGCCATACTGAACTGGCAGTCCTCCCCTTCTGTTCCCTTCCAAAAGAGAATATCTCTTTTGAAAGCCTCGCTTTAACGGCCTGCACCATGAGAAGGGGGGGTTGGACATTAGGTGTTAGACCTGGCCAGTTCTGTGCATCATCACTGGGGTTAGGTACATAGCTCTCCTTCCAGTTTATGCCTACCTACCAATTACAGACCTTTTTAATTATGGATTGATGTATTTCAAATTTAAATGAATGTGCATATTTGGGAAATGGAAATAAATGTGACTTTTGTTAAATTGCAATTTAAAACTCATTAATTACATGTGATTACAGTGAAAAAAATTAAAAACGTCATTGTTATTGACCACTGAATATAAACAAATGAAATAATATTGAAACACACAAAAAAAACTTGGTTAATGATCTTTTATACTTATAAGAAGTTAAGTTTTGTATTTTATGTGTTGAGGTAACTTCCTTCTGCAAGAATCAGCAGTAGTCACCCATCATTGATGAGTCCCACGTGTCTTGGTATCTCTTCTCCATGGTTCGGATAGCCTGGTGAAATCTTTCCCATTGCTCATCACTGACAGTCCCTAAGTTCTTGGGAAAGAAGTTGAGATGCGAGTGCAAGAAATGGATCTTCAAAGACATTTGGCAGCCAAGATTTTCATAGTTTTTGAGATCTTGATTGAGCTGATGGTAGTTTTCCTCTTTGTGATTCTTCAGAAAACTCTGGATGACAGACGTCAAGGATTTTCATGCAGTGCACTCCTTCAGATTCAGTTTTTCTTTGAAGACAGTATCATTCAGTAGCTTCCTGATCTGAAGACCAACAAAGATCTCTTTTTTGAGTTTGGAATTACTTAGTTTTGGAAATTTTTCCTTCAAGTGCAAAAATCCTTTACCAGTTTTATCCACAGACTTGACAAAGTTTTTCATAAGGCCCAGTTTGATGTGTAGTGGTGGGAGCAGATCATCAGAGGGGCAAATTTATACTTCACATTACTCTTTCCAGGAATAAAAACATCTTTTTTGGGCTAGTCTTTTGTAGTGTTCCATTCTGAACCTTCCGTCGCATAAACACAGAAAACAACAAATTTTTGTGAAACCTCCTTGAAGCCTGAGCAAGAGAAAGATGACTTTTAGGTCACCACATATTGTCCACTTAAACATCATATTTTATAGCAGTGAGTATTTTTTCCATGCTTTCATAAGTTTCCTTCATTCCCACAGTGTTTGTCACTGGAATGGAAGGTTTTTGGTTTCCTTTATGCAAAAGAACAGCTTTTAAGCTGAATTTTAACGAATCTATAAATAGACACCATTCCTTAAGTTTGTGAGTTGTTCCAATTTCTTCCATCAGCCCCTGAAATATCTGTGCATAAATACAAACCATCTTGCATCTTGTAATAAGCAGATAAAGCTAAATTTCTCTTTCTGAACAGAGAAACTCTGGTACCCTTGGCCAGAAGAGTCCACTCTTAAAAGTCTTGAACCTAAAACCTCAGCTTGTTGTTTGGAAAGTCTTAGGTCTTGAAAAAGATCATTTACTTCATTTTGATGAATCAGATGGGACTCATTTAACTTTTTAGGGGTGTATGTAGGATCACTTATGTATAATATAAACACAGCTAACAATATATAAAAGTTTAATAAAACACGATAAAGCTGTTACATTTAGATAGCACAGTGTATTACAACCCTAACACGCGAAGTATCATACATGAGTTGGACTTATAATAACTAAGATATATTGTTATTTCATAAACCTAAAAGTCATAGCTGTAACCTTAAAATCTATGTTAGGATACACTAGACCTTTAAAGTAAAAGGATAATTACCACTTTGTAATTGCTGGTACAATTGCTTTGTCCAAGGCATTCACAGGTGATTTGATGGAATTATCACTGCCTAGATATTTCTAAGCTACCAGTCCTAGGAGATAACTGGCTAGGTAACACTGGTCATAAAAGGATTAGGTGCTAACGATGACCTCCGAAATGCTATTCATCATTACAGTCACATACTTGACACTGCATTAGCATACTGGTTTCAAACAGATATTCACAAAATATGATGGTAGTCTGTTATTGTTCTGTTGATATTCACTAGGAGTCATACACACAACGTAGGCACCACTATTTTTTATGATTCCAGTACGTCTTTACTTATGTACGCAAATCAGATTGTAGGTGCTGATCATGATATCCAACTCAGAAGCCTGGGTACTTCAGATAGTAGCCTTTGATGTAAAAGTTTACATGCCACAATTAATCTTGGATGCATAAAAGGTCTTCAAATTAGCAAAGTATACATAAGCATGGATCTGAGCCTGATGATGCCGTAGATGTGAGTACGGTGAAACGCGTTGCTCAGGGTCACTATGATGCAGGCTAAACAACGTTTTATTGTTTTTAAACGTTAGTCTGTCACCTTTATAGACAGTTTGGATAGCTCAGTTGTAATAATAAGTTAATCATAATCTGTGGAAGTTGCAATGTTGGATAACCTGGATATTGTCCACTTATGAGTTTTAACTGGAACTGTGTAATGACATTAACAACAGTCTAGATCCATGCTTATGTATACTTTGCTAATTTGAAGATTTTTTTATGCATCCAAGATTAATTGTGGCATGTAGACTTTTACATCAAAGGCTACTATCTGAAGCACCCAGGCTTCTGAGTTGGATATCATGATCAGCACCTACGATCTGATTTGCGTACATAAGTAAAGACGTACTGGAATCATAAAAAATAGTGGTGCCTACGTTGTGTGTAGGACTCCTAGTGAATATCAACAGAACAATGACGGACTACCATCATATTTTGTGAATATCTGTTTGAAACCAGTATGCTAATGCAGTGTCAAGTATGTGACTGTAATGATGAATAGCATTTCGGAGGTCATCACTAACACCTAATCCTTTTATGACCAGTGTTACCCATCCAGTTATCTCCTAGGACTGGTAGCTTAGAAATATCTAGGCAGTGATAATTCCATCAAATCACCTGTGAATGCTTTGGACAAAGCAATTGTACCAGCAATTACAAAGTGGTAATTATCCTTTTGCTTTAAAGGTCTAGTGTATCTTAACATAGATTTTAAGGTTACAGCTATGACTTTTAGGTTTATGAAATAACAATATATCTTAGTTATTATAAGTCCAACTCATGTATGATATACTGTACACTTCACGTGTTAGGGTTGTAATACACTGTGCTATCTAAATGTAACAGCTTTATCGTGTTTTATTAAACTTTTTTATATAGATCAGGATTTGTGTGTGCCTCAAAGTCTTCTTCTGATAAATGTGAATCCATCTCCTCCCAGCTGGTTGGAGGTGTTGGTATGGGAAGATCTCATGAGGAACTGGCCTTATGGCTGAAGGCACATTTGGATATTGTATTTTGCTTTTGTTCTTTTTTGAAATGCCTGACACTTTAGTTAAACAAAAATAGCAATCATGCAAGTGACTAGTTGGCCTCACACCAAACCACTGGAACCTCAAAGGGCATGGATTTTATGTAACCTTTCAACCATTCACTCAGGATAACAAAGTACAAAATGCAGCATACATGGGAAGCCCATGTTTTGTCCTGAACTCCAACATACATCCAAAATGCAAGTTATAGGCTTTCTTCACAATCTTTGTCAAAGAATGACCCTGGGATTTTAAAATATAATTTCCACACATATAACAAAACTTATTTGACACATTAACAATCCCTGACATTGCCTTTGTACCATTTAAATGCCAAAATTCACTCTTCAACATACAGCACATGTTCCTTCTACAATGAAAAAAACAAGAATGGCAGTTTGAGGTTAGGTTACTGTTACATGTTTTCTTCCACTTTGTAATTAGTGTTGCCAGCCACAAAAATTAAAATATCTAGTATCTTTCCGGTTGCCTGGAGGTGCTGGCATAGGAAGGTCATAATAGGAGTTAAAATGGCCAATAGTCCATAATCAATGTTATAAAGACATGATGTGCTAGCCATTCTTTAAGGCCAGAACTGAAATTAGCACCTGAAAAATAGTTAAAGGCTGCTACAATTGTTCATGTTATAAAAACTTTGTATTAAAAAAAATAAAAAAATAAATAAATACCCCCTCAAGCAGCTGGGAGCCACAGAGGTCTGATAGGAGCCTGCCAGTTTATATGCCATAGTAGAATTTTTTCATTTTTTTTTGTTGTATTAGTATGGTTTTGCCAATGTAGTAAACAATGGAATTAGCTAGCAAATGGAAGGGAAATCTGTATATGCCAGATTTTTGAAGGAGTCTTAATATGTATCTGTCCCTTTTTATAAATTTCTTCAGATTTGGAGCTGGGTTGAAAGCAATTTTGATTTTTTTGGGCTCTGAGTAATTTGCAGACTGATTCGCACAGGACAGATCCTGGATATACAGCACAGTATATAGATACTGCAAAGGTTGCCCACTCAGAGTTGGTGATTGGGAGGAGAGCCAAATCTCTTGTGTTGTCATTACTATGTTTATTGATTAGCTTTTCTATTGTTGTTGGGTGGAAGCCATGGGGCCCAGCAATAAATTGAATATTTTGAATTTCCTTTTTAAGCAAATGCTTGTTTGATGATGCAGTGAAGGCCCTGTGGATGAGAGAATGGAAGTCTGCAATTTTCCACGCCCATGGGGTGCATGTGCTGTACATATGATGGAGGGTATATAGGGAGGCTTTCAGTACATTGACATCATCAGGGCTCCTGCATTATCTTTTTGGATAAAAACATCTAAATCGGGCATGGCATTTCTGTTTTCTCCCTCCTTTGTGAAAAGTAGGATAGATACTGTTGTCTCTATCAAGTTACACCTACTGTAGAACCATTGTACATGAGGCTATTGAAATAATGACCTCACCCTTCCCCACCTGCAACCAAGACACTGGAATCACCCTTCAAGACATGTGGAAAGAAGTTCTTAACAGTTCTAGCATTACCACTTAATATCACTTCACTGAAGACAGGGCTTTGTTCTTGCTCCAAAAAGCATCTGGGTTTGCTCCTAAAAACTTTTGATATGCAAATAGTTTGAAGGATAAGCTTAATAATGTTATTGCTCAATGACATAGAACTTTGTTATTTTAATTTGTTAAGTGGTCTTGGAACACTGACGTATATCTGGAGAGACATGGGTTTGAAACCCACACAATGCGAAACTTTTTTCAACAAAACTATTTATATTTTATGATGTGTTTATTAACTTTTATGTATTTTTTTAAATTAATTATTTTGATGTCCAGCATGATTTTTATTTTGTGGAGCTTTCGTGTCAACAGATAATCTTGATCCCCTCTCATGTGCTTAATTAGAATGACTTCCATTTTCACAGAAACACTCCTGCTCTTTACCCAATAAACTGAATAATGGCCTTTATTATGCAAAGTAGAAAGGAGGTAATTGTTGCATTCCTTCATTTAAATTTATTGGTGGCAACAGCTATTTGAATAACCTTTAAATATTAACATTATCTGAGATTTAACAGAGAGTTAATGGAGATTTTGAGAATTAAAACTGTTCCACATCAGTTTTGGTTAACTCCAACAGGTTCACACCTAGCCTATACTCTTCCCCTGGGTGAAGAGAAAGTTCATGCAAAGCTTGGTTCCTCGAGCTCTTTTGGAGGCCGAGTGAGCTACAAACACACACATTTTTTCTTTATTCATAGGGCATCCCATAACAGCTGAGAAAATTTTTACTGGAAATTTGCAAAACTATTTAGAAGCCAAGTGACTTACCCATTGGGTAATCGTAGTATCTTTTAATAATGGCAACTGTCATTTAGTCTCTCATGGTTCTATTATGTATAGAAATTGTTTGAAGTGAGGTATCTTCATAGCTGCCTGTTAAGCACATTTTTGTGACTGTTTCTTTCTAGTTTTTTCATTTGGATATCAAAACTGAATAGCATTGTGCAATATAATTTTATGTGTAACTGAAGTTATTGAAAGAAGCTTACGAGGAAGAATGTTTAACACAATCAGCAGTTTATAGATGGTACTGCGATCTCGCAAATGGTTGAGAACCCATGGTAATGGGATTTCACAAATGGTTGAGAACCCATTTCGAACATACTTTACTGGTCTTATTACCAAGTATTTAATCAGTATTCTGTGAACCAATGTTTTCAGTTTTCTTGTTAATTCTTGTATTGCTCTAAGTGGCAAAACTTCTGCCCTCAATAATAATGACAGAAATATGTTGGGGGTGGGAGTGGCTCAGTCAGTAGTGTGCCAGACAGGTAATCTGTAGTTCTCAGGTTTGAGTTCCAGCTGGGTCAGTGTTGAGATTTATCTCTACAAAACTCCCCACTCTACTCACAGTCAGTAGGGGACACCATTGAGCTTGGAAAGGCCACTGTCTGTTGGATGGGGCGCTAAAAAGTCCCTGTGTGCGGGAGAGCCATACCCTGTGCACGTTAAAGAACACACTGGATGGCCTTTACGGGAGGCTACCATCTGTCTCCTAACAGCTGTTCCAGTAGATTCCCTCCCCCAACCTTCTCTGAGCCTTCGGGGTCCTTGTGATCTGGCCATTTAGCCCATGGTGTTCAAAAAAAGTGTCACTCAGAGGTAAGACAACCCAACCCAAGATAATTTAACTGAAACATCTGTTCAAGAGTTGAACTATTCAGATTAACTGAATCACATCCTATTTGACCAATTTTCGTCACTTTTCTCTGTCTAACCAAACCTACTCTACTACCACTCTCATCAGCAGCTCAGTTGGAAGAGTTCATTTCATCAACATCATTTGCCAAAAGGGTTAAATCATCAATATAATCTAAATCAGAGATTTTCAGATCTCCACTCCCACCCCCAACATATTTCTGTCATGTTACAACAGGATGTTTCAACAGGAGCCACTCCCACCCCCAACATATTTCTGTCATGTTAGAATGTACTTAACATCTTCATGACGTGATTCTCATTGTTTCTTGAGACTCGGAACAGCTGGGACAAATACCTGCATGAGACATGGATAATTGTGTACTGCTGGGAAAAAGTAAGTTCATAGCATCAATTAGAGGAGATCTTGATTGGCAGCCGGTGGCTCAGTGGTCCAGAGCACCTAACATGTTATTAGGAAGTCATGGGTTTGTATCCCACCTGGCTGAAGACAGTTTTTCCTCTAAAATTGATTGACATTAACTTCAGAGTAAATCATTCCTTAATATTCATTAAATATGTTGAAAAATATCTCATCAGTTTAAGTTCAGACCATTTAAGGCCAAAATCTTTCCCTTGCAGTGAATTTCGCATAACATAATCAATAACCAAACTAAAGAGAAAAGGAGACAAAATGCTCCCTTGTTGGATATTAGCAGCAATACTAAACCAATTACTTATTATTACTAATTTACCAACTCTCATACGCGAATCAGGTGTTATACAGAACTTTCATTGTGTTAACTAACTTGTCTGGTATGCCATATGATCTCACAATCAACACTATTATGGTGATCAACAGAGTAAAAAGCCTTTTTGAAATCAGCAAAGCTAGTAAGAGTTTCAACAAATGAACAAAGCTAGCCAAAGGTTTCTGAAACTCTAAACATTTCTGAAGAATCTGCCTGAGTGAAAATATCTGATCTATATATCCCTTACCACTTCTGAATCCACATTGCTCATCAAGCAATTGCCCATTCACTAATTGCATATATATGTGTGTGTGAACATTTCATAAATCAGCCATATTCTTAATTCAAAATTATTAAAATTTTCTCAATTTTTCAAATTCATATTCAACCAAATTTTTAATTTTATTAATTATAATCATGCAAAGAACCTTACCCGGAACAGAAAGCAAGCTGATACCCCTACAGTTATCACAAGAACTGCATTCACCTTTTTAAAAAAATATAAATTGAAAATTTAAAAAAATACCTATCTCCTTATAGGGCTCTAAAAAGTCGAAAATGAATCTAAAGCATATCAATGGTGTAATCGGTCACTAAGTTCATATTTACTTCAAAGGAAGAAGAGTGCTGGCAATCTTGTTGAGAAGGTAAATCAGTGCCCCATCTTCCTTTGAAATTAATATGAACTTAGCAATCGATTACTGCACCATCAATAGGCTTAGCAATTTATTACTGCACCATCAATAGGCATCAATTTAGGCTGCACCATCAATAGGCATCAATAGGCTAATATCAATAGGCCTATTGATGGTGCAGTCTTTAACATTACTGCACCATCAATAGGTTTATTTTCTTCTTTTTAGAGCCATATAGGAAGATAGGTATTTTTTAAAATTTATATATATATTTGATATCATTAAAAGCACATATCTTCCAAAACTTTGATATATGACTCATAAATATCAAGCAGATTTATCCCTCCTTTTGGAGTCATATTTGAGGTCGGCCACAACATTTGGAGACATCACAAACTTTAATGTGAGATATGACTTGTAAAGTTGATTCTTGCGAAAATACACAACACATTTTATCAGGGGAATAGTGCAAGTGAAATTCAAATAGTTTATGACTGTCATTTTACAAGCTTTCATTTGACACCTAACTTGTAACTGTAGACCCTCGCATTCCGATGATATAGTAGAACGACTTTTAGATTTGCCATTTTTAGGGGGGAAGAAATCTTGAGGGAGGGGGTCAGTTTTCAATAGCCCGTGTCATAAGCTTTCATTCGACACATAGCTAGTTACTTTCTGCACTCGTGTTCAGGAGATATAGATGAACAATCATTTTCATATTGTCCTCCTTTTTTAGGAGGAGAAGAAAGCATGCGGGAGGTTTCATAGCCTGCGACATTTCCGGGGTCAGAAGCTTTCATTTGATGTATTGTTTTTACTTTTGGCATATGTGTTCTGGAGATATAGTGGAACAAATGTTTCACATTTCCCCTTTTTTAGGGGGGAAGAAAGCATAGGGATGAATGTTTTATAGCCTACGACACTCCTTGCATCACAAGCTTTCATTCAGCATATAGCTGAGTGCTTTCTGCACTCGCATTCAAGAGATATATGGGAACAGTTATTTTCATTTTTCTGTTTTTTTAGGGGGGAAGAAAGCACATGAGGCCAATTTTTCATAGCCTTGACATTCCCCAAGTTCTGAAGCTTTCATCCAATGTATAGCTTGTTATTTTTGGCCTTTGTATTCCTGAGATATGACTTAAGAATAGTTTTCATATTTCCCTCTTGTTACATGGGAAGAAAGCTTGGGGGTCAGTTTTTTTTATAGCCTATGACACTCCCTACTCCTTTTATTTGGCACATAAATCATTAAGTTTCCCCATTGCATTGGAAAGATATGGTAGAACAACATTTTGTGAAATCCACAAACCGACTGACTGGCAAATGTCAAAGCTGAAAGCAATAGAAAGATAGGTAAAAATAGGAATAATAGCTCTGGTAAAATCCTTAGGAACCATACCTTTATCGTAAAAGATATTCAAAATTTCAGTCGTCCATGTGGTACTGAAACAATTCCAGCTATAAGCATTTCCATAGTAATTTCATCTACTCATGGAGATTTCTAGAGTTTAAATTTAGAAATAGCCAAAATAACTTGTTATAGGGCCAACATTAAAGCCAGTAATGCATCTATCATCATTGCAAATAATTGGAATAGAACTAACTACATTGTTTAGAACATTACTGAAATGCTGAGCCCACCTAGCCATGACAGAATCCTCACCTTCTATAACCTTCAATCCATGTATACTGTCCGTTTTCTACCACACAAAACATTAACTGTATGGTACAGCTCTCTGCTGTTCTGCTGTCTAATTGCTTCCTTGGCTTTGCCAGCCAAGCCATCAAGCCAAATATTCTTAGCAGCAGCTAACTGATCCTTTATACATTTATTAAGCTCTCTGTAATGCTTTCTATTAGGACTAGTAGGGTATTCATTAAGGACATTCCTGCAGTTCTTTCTTTCTGAAATAAGCTCAAGTGCCTTATCACTCAAATAATTCTGTCTCCTCTGCTCCATTTTTCCTAAAAGAGTACTGTTAGTTTCCAAAAAAGTCTGTTTAAAATGATCCCATTCTTTCTCAACTTCAGTAGTAAGCAAACCATGACTCTCATAATGACTAAATAACCTATCATGATAAGCTTTAGCTATAACTGGGTCTTTCAGAGCTTCAGAATTAAAGATAAATTTTTCAACCTTAGCACAACACTTCTTAAGTTTAAATTGCCAGACACTTTTAACAAGGTAATGGTCAGATCCAATTTCAGCTATATGACTTGGTATTCCTAACAGAACTAGCCCATTTTCTGTTAATATATAATCTGTAATATTCCTATGCAGCCCATCTGGTGAAACCCATGTGTACTTATTAATGTCATGGTGTTTGTAATAAGTGTTAGTTATTCTCAAACCATTAAGTTTACTTACCTGTAGGGACGTTGCCCTTTGCTATTACAGCTACCAATACCAAAAGAGCCTATCACCCTCCCCAAAATTCGAAGTCTGTACCAACTTTGGCATTGAAGTCACCTAGAACAAGGGTAATATCTCCTTTCTTGACAGAATTCAAAATATCCTGAAGTTGTCTGTAAAACCTTTCCTTCTCATCCTCATTGGCATCATCAGTGGAGGCATAACAGAGATAAAATTCAAGTCTTTAATGCTTGTCTGAAATTTTGCTGTAAGAAACCTTTTATTAATGCACTCATATCCTAGAAGAGCATCACTGGCATGTCTGCTGAGAAGCAGACCTACACCTTGGTGATGCTTATTATCTTTCCTCCCTAAAAAGAGGAATTTAAGATTATTTTTTAAGAATCTAACCTAAACATAGATGGCAATCACAGCGTTACTTGGTTCACATTTTAACTTCAATATATCAATAAATATTTTTCGGAAAAAATTTCGCTGACATATGAGACTTGAACTCGCATCTCTCTTTTTCAAAATCTGATCTTTTTCTGTCCATCTGGTCTCTTGCAAGCCAAGAATATCTAGGTTTAAACGGTGGAATTCTTGTGTGAGGACATTAAGAGAATAATCTCTGTACAGAGTCCTCACATTCCAACTACCTATGGAGAGAAAATGGTTAGTGGGATGTTTAAAGAGAGAGGAAATGCCGACAATATCAAACAGCGCCCTAATCACAGGCATGGTGCAAAGACCCGTTTCCCCACTACTAAAGAGTGAAGCCATCTGCACTGGAAGATTTTCTCCAATGTAGGATTTGACAAGCTCGTAGAACAAGAGTTCAGGTGTCTGCAATGATCTCTGCTTAGGATTATCCTCCAGCTGATCTATCCTGTGAATCTATTCCCTTGGGGCTGTCAACCCACAAACAAACAGAAAACACAGCAGAAGATTTTCCCTCCACAGAAGCCTATCAGTGCAGCAAAATCAGAATCCATAATTAATGAAATCAGGATCCATAATCAAGTTCAGAGCCATTATTTCCATTCAGGTTGGTATTTATGGTGAGCACCTGGATCCTGTGTGGAGACAACTGCTCAACAGGGTAGGAAAAGTATCCATAGTTGTCCAGATCAGTAGGTCACACTGATCTGGCAGCCCTTTCATTTCCTTCCACAAGAGAGTATCTCTTTTGAAAAGTACTTACAACCTGCACCATGAGAAGGCAGGGTCAGACATTAGGTTCTAGGCCTGGCTGGTTCTGTGTATCATCACAGGGGATTGATGCATAGCTCTCCTTCCAGTGATTACCTACTACCATTTACAGACCACAACCCTATTACAGTAATCAAATTTGCTATGCCAAATAAAATCAAAAACTATGTTGAAGTAGCTGTAATCCTTATAGTGTTGGGTTTCTGAAACTGACTCACTGCAGTGGCCAAATTTAATGTTTTTAAAAAACAAACAGCTTTAGAACCTCATCCTGAAGTAACTAATGAATGCATATGTGTCCTGTTTATATGCCAAAAGAAATACCATTTAATTATGATTAATAAATTTTTAACTATTCCAAAATATTACTGTATTTTCCTCATTATAGATATATATATGCATTAATGTGTTTTTTTATATATGTATAGGGTAATAGTGTATTTAATATAAATAGTTCATAATATTTCTATTAATGCGTAAATCTTTCATTTGTTTAGTTTTCTTAATTTTTGAGTAATTTATGCAAATAATGCATATGCTTTGATTTTTGGTGATCAGCGAACTGTAAGCATAAGGAAAGTAGTGTCATAAAGAATTCATTATGCTTTTTAAAAGAAGTTAATATATTTTTCAGCTTTTATTTATTTAAAAAAATAATAAAGACCTGCAAAACAAATTGAATAGAATATTGCAAAGCATTTGATGTTTAACTGATGAAGCACTTTAAATTTCATATGAATCATCTTAATGTGAAGCTCCGTAACTTCTGTGGAAAAGTTAAATTTTATAGTTGTGGGAAAATATTTTGGTTAAAAAATGCAATATTCTAATTAGTGTATTTGGTTAAAATGTAATTAAGTAGTCATAATAAGTAATGCTAAAACCTAGATCTACCTTTAAAAAATTGCACTATTAGGCCAACTGTTTAATACCACCCTTCTTTGAATATCTGCCATCAGAGATCACTATTAGTTCTGTTTTCAATCATTTCAAATTAATTATTCTTTGTAATCACATTATTTGTAATCACATTATTCTTTTCTTTGTAATCACATTATTCCTAACAGAATATATTATTTTGTTATTGCTGCCAGATATTTATTATTATTATAAACTGTAGACAATATAGCTGTCAATTATATGAAATGTTATAAAGTAAGTTATGCATTCTTTTTAAGGAATCCTTGCAGATGTCACTTTCATTGCTGCCACTAAATGCTTTAATTGGTTTGATCACCTTTGGGTGAATGGTGCAAGTTCATGAATTAAGAAGCAATAAAAATAATTCTAGAAATGTTTCAGTAAAAAAGTCTTTAAAGTGAGTCTGCTAAAATACTGAATGAAAGCAATGTTCATAACTCCTTGATGACACAAATTTCAGAGTAAATAAAATCAGTATCATATGCTAAAAGTTGCAAATGCTAAAGTTTGCATATGTATATTTTGAACACAATGCTAAATCAAATCTGTTTAATGCGATTATGCTGTAATTTAATTGCCATTGAGCAGCTATATTCTCTACAGTTTGTCATCCTTGACTTCATCAAATCCTTCAGAGTATGTGTCAACCAAGACAGAAGGATGTGAACTAGTGTAATGTCGCATCAGCCCCAAAAGGGAGAAATGATTACAACAAGCTGCCAGTGCCATCGGCAGCAAATAGACATCTGTCATCAGTGACTGCATGTTGCACAAATAACAATGGATACCACCTCCATTACCTGTGATCTACAGTTCTAAACAGTGTCATCTATCACTCTAGAAATCTGTAACTTTTGAGGACTTGGGTATGTTTTATTTAACATCACATATGAGTTAAAAGTAAATGCTGAAGTGGCAAAAGATAATGTAATATCAACTACTGTATGTAGAAATACTTATATTCATTGTTAGTATAAGTTAAGAAGGTAAAAGTGGTAACTAATGCCACTGATAAGATAAATTATCATAATTTAATTAACATTCTACAACCTCTGGTTTAAGAGATATGAGTGTAAATTGTAAATGTATAGATAAACTGTAGACAATATAGCTGCCCAGTAGCAATTAAATTACAACATAATTGTATTAATTAAATTGGTTTAGATAGATTACCATTCTGTTAGAGCAATATGTAGGTCAGAATGCCAGAAATTACAACTGATCGATAATCTACATACAGTACAGCAGAATAAAGACATAAACCATATAGTCACTACTTGATGTTATTTATGATGACTCAATGCATTTATGTGATCATTGCAGGTTCAAATAGATTTATTTTTTAACTTTATCATAATATTTTCAGTTAAAAAATATATATATCATAGAATGAAATGTTATATTTGATATCTGATTAGAAACAGTAAAGCATTAGTAAAACATTGCCACTTTCTATTCAGAAAATGTTTTACAACTTTTTCTATAGGAACAATGTTTACTTCCCAGGTCACTAGAATTAAGATGATGAAAATGATTAATTCTGCTCTGAAAAGGTTAATCACATGTTAGAAAAATGTATCTTGCAAATTTCAGTAAATATTATAAGAAGTAAATAACTAAGTAATTGCAGTGATATAATGGACATGTTCATGAAATATTTTGGTGAAAAGCATTTAGCTCATAGTGGGACATTGACCTCCTGAATACATACCAGGTGTTCTAACCACTAAACTATTGGCAGCTAGTTCATTTTTCAGCAATTATGACCATAAATCTTCTTGGTTTTGTTATTTATGGTGCCATCTATTGTTAAAAGGGCAACCTTTCACATACCATAAATGATGATGAATAATTTGTCACTCACATGGACCTTCAACAATTTTAGCTCTCCTGTGGCCGAGTGGTTAGCGCGCTTGGATACTGACCTAATGGACCTGGGTTTGAGCCCCAGATTAAGGTATGGATGTATGTGTCGTTTTTCTGCTGAAGTCCTGCCATCCTCACAGACGTACTATGGCATATAAACTGACACTCCTGCCAGACCTCTGGCAAGCAGCTGCTTGAGGGGGTATTTTTTTTTTTATTTACACTAATATTGTTATTAATACGAGAATCATTCAGTAGTGAAATCACACTACCTGTCAACAGATAATTCAAGACCTTGTAAATAGATAATTCAAGTAATATTTTGCTGAAGAAATGATTTTTGCCTTGAGTGGAGCATAAAAATATATTTTTTCAGTGAAATATTTCTTGAATTCTCTGTTTATGACTTATCTGTGTACTACTGATTGATCATATTATGAGAATCCTTTATCTCTAATGCTGCTTTCTGGCCTACAGCTTCTGAGGAAAGAATAATTAAACAAAGAAGTCAAGAACATATTTACCATAGTGCAAAAGGATGCCATTGGCCCAGGTGCTGAGCTTCAAGAGCCCTTTCAAATGGTTACATTTCTATATCATATCTGTTATATATATATAGTGATATGACTGTTATATTTTACATATGCATATTTAACAATATATTTATATCTGTAAATATATATATTGAATTTCTTATGCAATAGAATTGATGAGTTGTGCATGTGTGAGGTGAGAGGGCATTACTAGCCTTGTTATGCCCTTCTTGTTGTTCCCTTGACCTTCGTCTTGTTGTTCCCTGACCCTGGCCATACTAGCCTTGTTATGCCTTTGCAACCAACCCTTTGATATTTTTATAATTCTCTGTATTGATACCATAATCATAGTAATAAATATAAAAGCATTTCACTTAGTGCATCTTCTGGTAAGTTTAGAGACATTATGGTTCCTACAATTGCATCTCTCACCTCTCTTCATATCTGAAAACACATGAGCAATATGCAAAATGCATTGCACAGTACCAATGTTTTCTCAGTCAAATCTTGCTCTAAACTTTTCTTTTTTTGTCATTACCTACTGCATGTTCAAAACTATTAATAAGTTATATTTCACTGTATTATCTCCAATAGATAACACTTCCAATAATTCTGTGTATGGTAGCTTAATTATGATAATCTGTATATAAGTAAATATTTTGAGTTACTTGCAGAAATATGTGAATGGTATATTTTTTATTTTGAAATGATTCAATAATTAGAACTTCAAATGATGCCTATGAAATGTTATAAAGTAAGTTATGCATTCTTTTTAAGGAATCCTTACAGATGTCACTTTCATTGCTGCCACCAAATGCTTTAATTGGTTTGATCACCTTTGGACGAATGGTGCAAGTTCATGAACTTGGTTGTGAAGGTTGTTCTAAAAGTTACGTATTCAGAGGAACAAAAGACCTTTCTGCTAAGCAGATACAGGTAACTTTGCAGAAGCGAAAATATTATTCAGTGTGTGCCTCTTTATTACTTTTGTGCATTTATTGTGAAATACTAGTATAAATATAGTGGGGGTGTAAATTGCTAATAGTTTCACTTATCCTTAAAGCGTTATAGTAATCCTTAAAGTATTATAGTTAAATATCAACACTATAATACTTTAAGGACCTTTTTACACATTCATGTTCATATGACTAGAAAATTACATTTAACCCAGGGTCCCTATCAGTTATACACATTGAGAGGTCTAAGATGTCTGTGTTTGTTTTTAGTGCAACAAAAAATTCTATTTTAAAAAAAATATAAATTACCATTTGAAAATTTTATTATGTATATTTTATAAAAACACACAAAGCTTCAGAAATAATATTTTCTTTTTTCATATAAAGCATATTTTATTAAGCTACAATCTGAATAATTTGTTAAAGCCATCTGATCATTTCTTAAAGTGATATAAACGGTATTGCCAATCTGTTAACAGATTCCGTTTATCATGCACTGAAGCAAACCCCTGATTTAATCTCACAAGTTTGATTTCAACTAGTATAAACAAATATTTTGAAATTCTAAAAATTAGCCCAAAATTTCTATTTAAAGGAGGAAGATTTTGAAAGTAAATGCAAAGTATGTAGCCCTATTTTTTTTCATTTTATGCTCTTTTCTGCCTTAAAATTGTTTTAACATGCTTAGAATTATGTTTATCATTAATTCCAGCATTCAACTGAGCTCTCTGTATACTGAAACCATAACTAAAAATAACTCGTTTGCGCAAAACTGGTAGTGAATACATCACATCCCATCAAGATGCATATGGCACTAATTAGTAGCAAGTGTTCACCATGTTCATTGTATGCTGTATCAACAATGGATAACTTTTTAATTCAGTTAATATTTTATTTGTACATTTTTAATTAAAGTGTTTTTATTTCTATAGATCTAATATGATTTTATTTCTGAAAATTTATATCAGTCTTTAGGGGATCTAATGTCAACTGGTCCAATGCCAATTCATCTAACAGGGATGATTCGTCCAGAAAAAATTGATCTAAAGAGAAGATTCGTCCGATGAGACAATTCATCCAAAGTCTATTCATCCAAAGCTCTTTTGTCCAAAAGCGCAATAGCCAATGATGATAATATAATGTTATCAGGGCTAGATTTGGGGGCAGGGAGGTGCACCCCCCTCCCTTCCCCCCACAAATTCTAGGAAGGGTAAGGGAGATAAAAAATTTAAAAATTTATATATATATATATACTGCTGGCCATTAAAAGTGCAACACCAGGAAAGAAAGAGATATCAAATCCATATTTAGTGAATACATAGCATTTGTTACAAGGATCAAATGATTACAAATACATCTCGGTTAGACTAGTGAAATACAAAGAAATCAATATCTTGTGTAGCCACCATGAACAGCAATAACCACTGCTACATGGTCCAGCATTGAGAGGATGAGATGTCGGATGTGTGTTTGAGAAATGTCAGTCTATGCAGTTTCGATACATAACCACAGTTCATCTGTTGTAGCAGCTGCTGGTGTATGGTGTGCTAGTCATCGTGAAATCATGAACCAGACATATTCAGTTGGGGACAGATCTGGTGAACGCACAGTCCAAGGCAGAAGTGTCACATGGTGGCTATTCAGGAATTGTTGGACGATGCATGCCACATATGGTTGGGCATTGTCCTGTTGGTAAATGGCACCAGAGAGCCCCTGAACGTGAACCACAGGCTCCAACACCTCAGTGATGTAACGTTGGCTGTTCAAAGTACTGGTAATGTATATGAGGCACGTGTGTGATTGAAGTCCAATGGCACCCCATACCATAACACCAGGGGCTGGACTTGTATGGTGCTGCATCATTCATGTCTCACTGAGCTTGTTGCTGTGATACTGCCAGATATGGATTCGTCATCATGGTGCTGCATGCTGAAGCGGGATTCGTCTGAAAAGACGATGCAGTGCCATTTGCACATCTGTGCATGACAGTTCTTGGCACCGCACAGTTACAGTCGCATACATCTTTGTTGTAGAGTCATTGGTAGCCTAAGCAATGTCCACCTAGCAAAGATGCTTCAATGCTGCAGACGATGTCAAACCATATGTGCAGACACTAGTTGATGTGCAACACACCCTAACTGTTGAGCTAAGGTAGGGGTTCTCAACATGGGGTATGCAGTAAAATATTTTGGGGTACGCCATGAGAGCTCAAAAGTCACTAGATATGTTATATATATTTTTTATTTTATTCCCATTGTTATACTATAACAATAGTTTTATCTATCTATACAAGAGGTACACCAGTTACATACACATTTCCAGGGGGTATTGTTATACCAGGGGTTATTGTTATACTATAACAATAGTTTTATCTATCTATACAAGAGGTACACCAGTTACATACACATTTCCAGGGGGTACGTGAAGAATAAAAGGTTGAGAACCACTGAGCTAAGGTGTGTGATGTGGCTGTACAATCATTCATAACCATGTGTACGTGATGTCTGTTCTCTCGTTTGTGTGACAGGGCCCTTGAAATCCCTCACATCGGTGAGTTCGTTCCTCCTCTACCCACTGACACCATATTCTCATCACTGTGGCAGCATTCTGTCCAACATGAGCACCAATGTCTCGGTACGATAATCCGCCTTCCCATAATCCCACAATTTTCCCTCGATCAAAGTCATAAACCTTGTTGTATGGATGCCATGTTCTTCAACTGGACATACTTGATACTTTATTGTGCAAGAACTGCGAGCAAACACAATTCCAGTGCTTTACACCTGCTCTTTGGAATCTTTTCTTATACCACTTCCAGGGGGCGTTACTGTCACACATGATGTGCATATCTGCTGTGCTTTGATTCATTTACATATTCACCCATCTTGCATATTTTGGGACAATCTGATGAGTTCTTCCTGGTGTTGCACTTTTAATGACCAGCAGTGTATTATACATTTTTTTAGAAATTTTTTAAATGCCTCCATAACGAAAGAGAAAATATTTTACTGCAATGGTAATCCAGTCTCTTACCCCACACTCCATTCCCTTTAATTTCTTCCTAGATCAAGGTCTGAAAGTTATATTTGAATAAATGTTTTTGTGGAAAAAATTTCACTGACATACAGGTGCGAAACTGCATCTCTCCAGAAACATGCTGGAGTATTCTAACCTGTTGAACTAATGCCAGCTCTGTCTTTTTTCCTCTAATAATGACTATCACTCTTCCCATGAATATTAGGTGTCTCCTTTTGGTGCCATCTATCATCTCGGCTGGCAACTATTTCTTTTTAGTGCTCTGAGTAAGATGGTAATAAATAATGAAATCATATCATGCTATTTAGCATTAATGATTTAAACAATAATTGATAATCTCAGCATAACCTGTAGATGTTTAAATGTCTACAAGTAATGTTGAGATCATCAGTTATTGTTTAAAGTTATATTTCATGGATATCATTCTGAATCGAGAATTATTTTTTTTTATTTGTTTTTAACACATTTTACTTGGAAGCTAAGCATGCTAATGTTATCGCCAGGCATGATTGTCTATCCATCTGTCTCTGCATTCAATTCTCTTTGCATTGGATGGAGGAAAAGGCTCAATTTGCATGCACATATTTTTATCTCTCTGTTGATGCACACAATATTTCTGCAATTAACCCTTCCAGTGTCTAGCCCGAAAAACTGGTTTCCATCCAGAGGCCAAGCTATTTTTTTTCTGTGCTCGGCCCCCCCAAAAAAATAATTCAATTTAGAGTGGTCAACTTCACAGGGTCCTGGTGCTGACCATTTATACCTACTAGACTGGACTTGTTTATGGATTTGAGCTTGATTATTGATCCTGGACTTGCTGCACTGGTGGGCCTCTGTTGAGGGAGAGTCTGTCGCTGTGTTTTCTGTTTGCTTCTGGGTTGCCAGCTCTAAGTGAACAGAGGTATGGGATACCTTATATCAGCTGGTGGATAATTCTAATCAGAGGCCATCGCAGATACCTGAACCTTACTTAGCTAGTTGGGCATCGTCAAACCTAAACTGGAGTAATGTGTCTCAGGCAGGCCATATGGCTCTTCAAAAAGTCCACTTGAAAAGGTGGTGCCTGAAGTTCCTACCAGCATCGGTGACTTCAGCCTTTAGCAGAGGAAGAACAGGTCTTTGCCCCATGCCTGCGATCAGGGAACTGTTTGATTTTGTTGGCCCTACCAATCTCAATAAACCTAATTTCTTTAAAAATCCTACTAATCATTTTCTCTCTGCAGGAACATGGAATGTGACGACATTACATAGAGATTATTCTCTTGATGTCCTCATGCAGGAATTCCAGTGCTATAACCTAGATATTCTAGGCTTGCAAGAGATCAAATGGACAGGTAAAGGTGAGATACTTAAAAATAACTTTAAATTTCTCTTTACAGGGAGGGAGGATGGAAGCATGGGTCTGTTGCTCAGCAGACGTGCTAGTGATGCTCTTCTAGGATATGAGTGCATTAATGAAAGATTTCTTACAGCAAAATTTCAGACAAGCATTAAAGACTTGAATGTTATCTGCTGTTATGCCCCAACTGAGGATGCTGATGAGGATGAGAAGGACAGGTTTTATGAACAACTTCAGGATATTTTGAATTCTGTCAAGAAAGGAGATATTACCCTTGTTCTTGGTGACTTTAATGCCAAAGTTGGTACTGACTCTGACCTTTGGGGAGGAGTAATAGGCCCTTTTGGTATTGGTAGCTGCAATGGCAATGGTTGTTCTAAAGTCAAAAAATTTATCATTAATACTGAAGCTCTGAAAGACTCTGATATATATGTCTTACCATGATAGGTTACTTAGTCATTATGACAGTCATGGTTTGCTTACTACTGAAGTTGAGGAACAATGGGATCATTTTAAACAGGCATTTTTGGACACTAACAGTACTCTTTTAGGAAAAAAGAGCAGAGGAGGCAGAATTATCTGAGTGATAAGGCACTTGAGCTTATTTTGGAAAGAAAGAACTGCAGGAATGTCCTTAATCAATACCCTACTAGTCCTAATAGAAAGCATTACAGAGAACTTAATAAACGTGTAAAAGATCAGTTAGCTGCTGATAAGAATCTTTGGCTTGATGGTTTGGCTGAAAAAGCTGAGGAAGCAGTTAGACAGCACAACAGCAGAGAGCTGTACCAGATAGTTAATGTTTTGTGTGGTAGAAAACGGACAGGTATACAGGGATTGAAGGATAAACAAGGTAAGGTTATACAAGGTGAGGATTCTGTCACGGCTAGGTGGGCTGAGCATTTCAGTGATATTCTAAACAATGCGGTTAGTGCTATTCCCATTGTTTGCAATGATGATAGATGCATTGGTGGCATTAATGTTAGCCCTATAGCAGAATCTGAAGTTATTTTGGCTATTTCTAAACTTAAACTTCATAAACCCCCCAGGGGTAGATGAAATTACTACAGAAATGCTCAGAGCTGGGAATGTTTCGGTTACCACTTGGATGACTGAAATTTTGAATATCTTTTATGATAAAGGCATGGTTCCTAAAGATTTTACCAGAGCTATTATTATCTCTATTTTCAAAAAAGGTGATCGCAGTTCTTGTGATAACTATAGGGGTATCAGCCTACTCTCTGTTCCAGGGAAAGTTCTTTCCATGATTGTGCTTAATAGAATTAAGAATCTGGTTGACAGGCAATTGCGTGATGAGCAATGTGGATTCAGAAGTGGTAGGGAATGTGTGGATCAGATATTTTCACTTAGGCAGATTCTTGAGAAATGTTTCGAGTTTCAGAAACCTTTGGTTGCTAGGTTTGTTGATTTCAAAAAGGCTTTCGACTCTGTCGATCGTCATAATTTGTGGTTGATTGTGAGATCATATGGTATACCAGACGAGTTAGTTAACATAATGAAAGCTCTCTATAATAACACTGAGTCATGTGTGAGGGTTGGTAAGTCTTGTAGTGATTGGTTTAGCATTACTTCTGGTGTTCAACAAGGGTGCATTTTGTCTCCTTTTCTCTTTGGTTTGGTTGTTGATTATGTTATGCGAAATTCACTTCAAGGGAAAGATTTTGGCCTTAAATGGGCTGGAGATACGAAAATTTCTGATTTAGATTATGCTGATGATTTAGCCCTTTTGGCAAATGATGTTGATGAGATGAACTCTTTCATTCGAGCTGTTGATGAGACTGGTAGTACAGTAGGTTTGGTTATAAACAGAGAGAAAACTGAAGTGATTAAAATTGGTCAGGCAGGTTGTGATTCAGTTAATCTGAATGGTTGCAGTCTTGAGCAGGTGTCACAGTTTAATTATCTTGGGAGCTACGTATCAGATACTGGTGATGTGCGACATGAGATTAAGAGACGAATAGGTATTGCTGCCGAATAGGTATTGCTGCCGGGACTTTTAAGAATCTATGGAGATTGTGGAGAAATAGGCGTATACACCTAAAGATAAAATTAGACTGTATAATAGTTTGGTTCTTTCTAGGGTTAGTTATGGTAGTGAAACTTGGACGCTGTGTAAACAAGATAACAGGAAACTAGATGCCTTTGATTCTAGATGCTTACGCAGTATCTTGGGCATTAGGTGGTTCAACTTTGTAACTAATGATGAGGTTAGGCAAAGGAGTTTGCAACCTCCTTTAAGCAGCATATTGTGCAGAGAGAGACTCCACTGGTTTGGCCATGTTGCCCGTATGGATAATTATAGATTGGCGAATAGGGTATGAACAGTGTGCCTAGAGGCCTTAGAAGGAGGGGGAGACCTAGGATGCGGTGGGCAGACAATGTCAAACAGGACCTTGTTAGAATTGGTGTAGAGTGGCCGGATGCAGCAGATGTAGCTCAGGACAGATGTGCTTGGAGAATTAAAATGCACGGTCTGGTTGGACCTCCGTAGCCCATGGCTGCTTGAGGATGATGATGATAACTTTTTTGCCAAATAACTAATGAAAGGAATTACGGCGTGTTATATGCCAAATTAATCAGCATTTGATTTTGAATTTTCTGACAAAAAAGAAGTTTTATTTTAATAGGACTTTTCTAAGTCACATAGTAAAAAAAAAATTGCATCTGGCACCACAAATTAAAATTTATTTAAAAAACACTAATCATCATCATCATCATCCTCAAGCAGCCATGGGCTACGGAGGTCCAACCAGACCATGCAATTTAGTTCTCCAAGCAAGTCTATCCTGAGCTACATCTACTGCATCTGGCCACTGCACACCAATTCTAACAAGGTCCTGTTTGACATTGTCTGCCCACCGCATCCTAGGTCTCCCCTTCTTTCTGAGGCCCTTAGGCACACTGTTCATAACCCTATTCGCCAATCTATAATTATTCATACGGGCAACATGGCCAAACCAACGGAGTCTCTCTCTGCACAATATGCTGCTTAAAGGAGGTTGCAAACTCCTTTTCCTAATCTCATCATTAGTTACAAAGTTGAACCACCTAATGCCCAAGATACTGCGTAAGCATCTGGAATCAAAAGCATCAAGTTTCCTGTTATCTTGTTTACAAAGTGTCCAAGTTTCACTACCATAACTAACCCTAGAAAGAACCAAACTATTATACAGTCTAATTTTAGTCTTTAGGTGTATACGCCTATTTCTCCACACTCTCCATAGATTCTTAAAAGTCCCAGCAGCAATCCCTATTCGTCTGTTAATCTCATGCCGCACATCACCATTATCTGTTACATAGCTCCCAAGATAATTAAACTGTGACACCTGCTCAAGACTGCAACCATTCAGATTAACTGAATCACAGCCTGCCTGACCAATTTTCATCACTTTAGTTTTCTCTCTGTTTATAACCAAACCTACTCTACTACCAGTCTCATCAACGGCTCGAATGAAAGAGTTCATCTCATCAACATCATTTGCCAGAAGGGCTAAATCATCAGCATAATCTAAATCAGAAATTTTCCTATCTCCAGCCCATTTAAGGCCAAAATCTTTCCCTTGAAGTGAATTTCGCATAACATAATCAATAACCAAGCTAAAGAGAAAAGGAGACAAAATGCACCCTTGTCGAACACCAGAAGTAATGCTACACCAATTGCTACAAGCCTTACCAACTCTCACACACGACTCAGTGTTATTATAGAGAGCTTTCATAATGTTAACTAACTTGTCTGGTATACCATATGATCTCATAATCAACCACAAATTATGACGATCAACAGAGTCGAAAGCCTTTTTGAAATCAACAAAGCTAGCAACCAAAGGTTTCTGAAACTCTAAACATTTCTCAAGAATCTGCCTAAGTGAAAATATCTGATCTACACATCCCCTACCACTTCTGAATCCACATTGCTCATCACGCAATTGCCTGTCAACCAGATTCTTAATTCTATTAAGAACAATCATGGAAAGAACTTTACCTGGAACAGAGAGTAGGCTGATACCCCTATAGTTATCACAAGAACTGCGATCACCTTTTTTGAAAATAGGGATAACAATAGCTCTGGTAAAATCCTTAGGAACCATGCCTTTATCATAAAAGAGATTCAGAATTTCAGTCATCCAAGTGGTAACCGAAACATTCCCAGCTCTAAGCATTTCCGTAGTAGACAGAAATTATTATAATGCACATGAATAGAAGGTCTATTTTTGAATAACAAAAAAAAAAAATCTTGTTTAAACATTTCTTTTGTAATATTTTTTTCTCTGTTCCATACTTTGAGGAAAGTCCACATTTGTTGCAGAGCCCAATAAACAAGATAATCTTTAGAATATTTTTAATAAATAACTAATCAACAGAAATAGGTCATGTTATATACCAAATTAAAGAGAATTTAATTCCGAATTTTATTAAAGTAAAAAATTTGAATATTGTACGAACAGATTAATTTTGAAACGGCTTTCTACAGTGGTATACCTAAAAAAATAGGTACATATTTCATAATTAATTCCAAAATTTTGCATTTTTAAAATTAGGGTATTTTGTTAATTATCAGGAGATTTTAGAAACTTTAAGGAAAAATTTGTTGATTATCATCCTCAAGCAGCCATGGACTATGGAGGTCCAACCAGGCCATGCAGGTTATTTCTCCAAGCATATCTGTCCTGAGCTACAACTGCTGCATCTGGCCACTGCACATCAATTCTGACAAGGTCCATGTTTGACATTTTCAGTTCACTGCATCCTAGGACTCCCACTCCTTCTGAGACCTTTAGGCACACTCTTCATAACCCTATTCGCCAATCTATAATTATCCATACAGGCAACCTGGCCAAACCAACGGAGTCTCTCTCTGCACAATATGCTGCGTAAAAAAGGTTGCAAACTCCTTTGCCTAACCTCATCATTAGTTACAAAGTTGAACCACCTAATGCCCAAGATGCTGCATAAGCATCTAGAATCAAAAGCATCTAGTTTCCTGTTACCTTGTTTACACAGTGTCCAAGTTTAATTGCGATAGCTAACCCTACAAAGAACCAAATTATTATGCAGTCTAATTTCAATTTTTAGGTGTATACGCCTATTTCTCCACGCTCTCCATAGATTCTTAAAAGTCCTGGCAGCAATCCCTATTCATCTGTTAATCTCATGCCGCACATCACCAGTATCTGTTAAATAGCTCCCAAGATAATTAAACTGATACCTGCTCAAGACTGCAACCATTCAGATTAACTGAATCACAACCTGTCTGACCAATTTTCATCACTTTAGTTTTCACTCTGTTTATAATCAAAACCTACCCTACTACCAGTCTCATCAACAGCTCGAATGAAAGTGTTCATCTCATCAACATCACTTACCAAAAGGGCTAAATCATCAGCATAATCTAAATCAGAAATTTTTGTATCTCCAGATCATTTATGGCCAAAGTCTTTCCCTTGAAGTGAATTTCGCATAACATAATTGATAACCAAGCTAAAGAGAAAAGGAGATAAAATGCACCCTTGTCGAACACCAGAAGTAATGCTAAACCAATTGCTACAAGTCTTACCAACTCTAACACACGACTCAGTGTTATTATAGAGAGCTTTCATTATGTTAACTAACTCGTCTGGTATACCATATGATCTCACAATCAACCACAAATTATGACGATCAACAGAGTTGAAAGCCTTGTTGAAATCAACAAAGCTAGCAACCAAAGGTTTCTGAAACTCTAAACATTTCTCAAGAATCTGCCTAAGTGAAAATATCTGATCCCCACATCCCCTACCACTTCTTTGCTCATCCAGATTCTTTATTCTATTAAGCACAATCATGCAAAAACTTTCCCTGGAACAGAGAGTAGGCTGATACCCCTATAGTTATCACAAGAACTGCAATCACCTTTTTTGAAAATAGGAATAATAATAGCTCTGGTAAAATCCTTAGGAACCATGCCTTTATCATAAAAGATATTCAGAATTTCAGTCATCCAAGTGAAAATTGAAACATTTCCAACTCTAAGCATTTCCATAGTAATTTCATCTACTCCTGGAGATTTATAAAGTTTAAGTTTAGAAATAGCCAAAATAACTTCAGATTGTGCTATAGGGCTAACATTAAAGCTGCCAATGTATCTATCATCATTACAAACAATGGGTGTAGAACCAACCACATTGTTTAGAATATCACTGAACTGCTCAGCCCACCTAGCCGTGACGAAATCCTCACATTCTGTAACCCTACCTTGTTTATCCTTCAATTCCTGTATACCTGTCCGTTTTCTACCACACAAAACGTTAACTGTTTGGTTCTGCTGTTGTGCTGTCTAACTGTTTCCTCAGCTTTTTCAGCCGAACCATCAAGCCAAAGATTTTTATCAGCAGCTAACTGATCTTTTACACGTTTATTAAGTTCTCTGTAATGCTTTCTATTAGGACTAGTAGGGTACTGATTAAGGACATTCCTGCAGTTCCTCCTTTCTGAAATAAGCTCAAGTACCTTATCACTTAAATAATTCTGTCTCCTCTGCTCCTTTTTTCCTAAAAGAGTACTGTTAGTGTCCAAAAAAGCCTGTTTAAAATGATCCCATTCTTCCTCAACTTCAATAGTAAGCATACCATGACTGTCATAACGACTAAGTAACCTATCATGGTAAGCTTTGGCTATAACTGGGTCTTTCAGAGCTTCAGTATTAAAAGCAAATTTTTTAACCCTAGCACAACACTTTTTAAGTTTAAGTTGCAAGACACTTTTAACAAGATAATGGTCAGATCCAATTTCAGTTCCCCTATATGACCTGATATTCCTAACAGAAGTAGCCCATTTGCTGTTAATTAATATATAATTAATCATATTCTTATGCAGCCCATCGGGTGAATCCCATGTGTACTTATGTAGGTCACGGTGTTTGTAATATGTGTTAGTTATTCTGAAACCATTGAGTTTACTTACTTGTAGGAGACGTTGCCCATTGCCATTGCAGCTACCAATACCAAAAGGGCCTATTACTCCTCCCCAAAGGTCAGAGTCAGTACCAACTTTGGCATTGAAGTCGCCTAGAAGAAGGGTAATATCTCTTTTCTTGACAGAATTCAAAATATCTTGAAGTTGTTCATAAAACCTATCCTCAACCTCATTGGCATCCTCAGTGGGGGCATAACAGCAGATAACATTCAGGTCTTTAACGCTTGTCTGAAATTTTGCTGTAAGAAACCTTTCATTAATGCACTCGTATCCTAGAAGAGAATCACTAGCGTGTCTGCTGAGAAGCAGACCCACGCCTTGCTGATGCTTATTGTTGTCCCTCCCTAAAAAGAGAAATTTAAGATTATTTTTAAGAATCTGACCTTTATCTGTCCACCTGGTCTCTTGCAACCTGAAAATATCTAAATTATAATGGTGGAATTCTTGTGTGAGGACATCAAGAGAAAAAGCTCTATGCAGAGTCCTCACATTCCAACTGCCTATGGAGAGAAAATGGTTAGTTGGATGTTAAAGAAACTATGTTTATTGAGAGAGGAAATGCCGAAAATATCAAACAGCCCCCTAATCGCAGGCATGGGGCAAAGACCCATTCCCCCACCAGTAAAGGCTGAAGCCATCTACACTGGAAGACTTCCTCCAATGTAGAATTTGATGATGCCAGTAGAAGCAAAGAGGTCAGGTGCCTGCAATGACCTCTGCTCAAGATTATCCACCAGCTGATAAACATATCCTGTGAATCTATTCACTTGGGGCTGTCAATCCACAAACAAACTGAAAACACAGCGGAAGATTTTCCCTCCACAGAAGCCCACCAGTGCAGCAAAATCAGGATCAATAATCAAGCTCAGAGCTTTATATCAGTCCAGTAGGTTTATATGGTCAGCACCAGGACCCTGTGTGCAGGGTCCTGGTGCTGCCCTCCTCAGCAGGGTAGAAAAAAGAAGAAAAGTAGCCATAGTTGTCCAGATCAGTAGCCACACTAATCTGGAAGCCCTCCCCTTCCATTCACTTCCACAAGAGAGAATCTCTTTTGAAAGGTACTAACGGCCTGCACCACGAGAAGGCTGGGTCGGACATTGGGTGCTAGGCCTGGCTGGTTCTATGCATCATCACAGAGGATTGGTGCATAGCTCTTCTTCCAGTGACTACCTAGCTGCCATTTACAGATGTTGATAATAGTTCAAATTAAATTTCTGAGCTTTAAGTTAGAGGATTGTTTTTAGCATAGAGTAATGTTAACAAACAAATTGGCAATACCTTATATCGCTTCTGAGAAATGGCAATCAGATGTCTTTAGCAAGTTATTTGTGTCATAATTTAATAAAATGTGCATCAAATTAAAAGAGAAAGAAAATATTGTTTATCTAGCCTGAATTATATATTTTTGTAAGGTATGTATGTATAAAAATTTTTAAAATGGTAATATTTTTTTTTGTTAGCAAATATATACGTCCTTGGTCTCATTTCGAATTCTGTGAACTATACAGACGTCCTGGACACTGGAAGGGTTAATAAACCAATTTTGATATACTTTTTTGCATTCAATAAAAGATTTAGTTCTGCACAAGGAAATGTTCTTATTTCCCAATAAGGAGGGGGGAGGACCTAAAAAGGTTGTTGCATCTTTAGTTTGGACCAACAGAAATGAAATATATCTAGGAAATGTGCCCTTTTATCCATTCTGGGCAAATGGAAATTTCACTTTGTGTAAAGCATTTTTTTTTGTCATTTCCTCATAAAATCGGAACTATTTTTTATGGTTTTTAAATATGCCTAAAACTTTTAAATATTCATTGCAATGCAAATGTGCTAAATAAATGAATTAAAAATCACACTGTGGAGTGGGAAAAACCATACAATTTTTGTTAACATGCCTCACGATATTACTATTCGTTAATCTTGATAAGGAAACCAGAAGATGTTACGATTAATATGGTTTTCAAATGTGTTTTTAGTTCCTTGATTGTACTATTCCTTTTTTTCCTTTGATTAACATAGATTTAAAAAAAGGTTTTGCAGTTCACTATTAAAAAGTATGTTTTACTTCACCATAGTTATACTATAAGCAGCACTATGTCTCTTTCAGAATAAACCTAACCGTGGTATTTCATTAATTACTGAAAATAGGTAATTTTTTAATGAGCTTCACTAACACTTATTTTCGATTCTTTTTGAAACATAAGATCTAGGTTGCATTAAAATGGAACGATATAAAATTAGGTCTCTGGAAAAAGAGCTGAAAAGGAAAAAAGACACGGGGGTGGGGTATCTTGTAAGTAGTAATCAAATCTCATGACCTTCACAATCTACTGTCAAAATTTCAAATTTCTATCCATAAAGGTCTGTAAATGGTAGCTAGGTAGTCACTGGAAGGAGAGCTATGCACCAATCCCCTGTGATGATGCATAGAACCGGACATGCCATTAGTACCTTTCAAAAGAGATACTCTCTTGTGGAAGTGAACGGAAGGGGAGGGCTGCCAGATTAGTGTGGCCTACTGATCTGGACAACTATGGCTACTTTTCTTCTTTTTTCTACCGTGCTGAGGAGTGGTCAACCACACAGGGTCCTGGTGCTGACCATATAAACCCACTGGACTGGACAGATATATGGCTCTGAGCTTGATTATGGATCTTGATTTTGCTGCACTGGTGGGCTTCTATGGAGGGAAAATCTTCCACTGTGTTTTCCGTTTGTTTGTGGGTTGACAGCCCCAAGTGAATAGATTCACAGGATATGTTTATCAGCTGGTGGATAATCCTGAGCAGAGGTCATCGCAGACACCTGAACTCTTTGCTTCTATTGGCATCGTCAAATTCTACATTGGAGGAAGTCTTCCAGTGTAGATGGCTTCAGCCTTTAGTGGTGGGGGAACGGGTCTTTGCGGGGCGGGGGTGGCTCAGTCGGTAGTGCGCCAGGCTCGTAATCTGTAGTTCCCAGGTTCGAGTCCCAGCTGGGTCAGCGTTGAGATTTATCTATGCAAAATTCCCCGCCCTGCCCATGGTCAGTAGGGGCCACCGATGGGCTTGGAAAGGCCACCGTCCATCGGATGGGACGTTAAGCCGTGGTCCCATGTGTGGAAGAGCCATACCCTGTGCACATTAAAGAACACACTGGATGGCCTTAACGGGAGACTACCATCTGTTTCCCAACAGCTGTTCCAGTGGGTCCCCTTCCCCAACCTTCTCTGAACCTTCGGGGTCCATGTGACCTGGCCATTTAGCCCATGGTGTGCAAAAAAAGTGCCGCTCAGAGGTAAAACAACCCAACGTGTCTTTGCCCCATGTCTGCGATTAGGGGGCTGTTTGATATTGTCGGTATTCCCTCTCTAAATAAACATAGTTTCTTTAAACATCCCACTAACCATTTTCTCTCCATAGGTAGTTGGAATGTGAGGACTCTGCACAGAGCTTTTTCTCTTGATGTCCTCGCACAAGAATTCCACCATTATAATTTAGATATTCTCAGGTTGCAAGAGACCAGATGGATAGATAAAGGTCAGATTCTTAAAAATAATTTCAAATTTCTCTTTTCAGGGAGGGACGACAATAAGCATCACCAAGGCGTGGGTCTGCTTCTTAGCAGACATGCTAGTGATGCTCTTTCTAGGATATGAGTGCATTAATGAAAGGTTTCTTACAGCAAAATTTCAGACAAGCGTTAAAGACTTGAATGTTATCTGCTGTTATGCCCCCACTGAGGATGCCGATGAGGATGAGAAGGATAGGTTTTATGAACAACTTCAGGATATTTTGAATTATGTCAAGAAAGGAGATATTACCCTTGTTCTTGGTGACTTCAATGCCAAAGTTGGTACTGACTCTGACCTTTGGGGAGGAGTAATAGGCCCTTTTGGTATTGGTAGCTGCAATGGCAATGGGCAACGTCTCCTACAGGTAAGTAAACTCAATAGATTCAGAATAACTAACACTTATTACAAACACCGCGACATACATAAGTACACATGGGTTTCACCTGATGGGCTGCATAAGAATATGATTGATTACATATTAATTAACAGCAAATGGGCTAGTTCTGTTAGGAATACCAGGTCATATAGGGGAGCTGAAATTGGATCTGACCATTACCTTGTTAAAAGTGTGTTGTAACTTAAACTTAAAAAGTGTTGTGCTAGGGTTAAAAAATTTGCTTTTAATACTGAAGCTCTGAAAGATCCAGTTATAGCCAAAGCTTACCATGATAGGTTACTTAGTCATTATGACAGTCATGTCATTATAACAGTCATGGATACTGAAGTTGAGGAAGAATGGGATCATTTTAAACAGGCATTTTTGAACACTAACAGTACTCTTTTAGGAAAAAAGGAGCAGAGGAGGCAGAATTATCTGAGTGATAAGGCACTTGAGCTTATTTTGGAAAGAAAGAACTGCAGGAATGTCCTTAATCAATATCCTACTAGTCCTAATAGAAAGCATTACAGAGAACTTAATAAACATGTAAAAGATCAGCTGATAAGAATCTTTGGCTTGATGGTTTCGCTGACAAAGCCGAGCAAGCAGTGAGACAGCACAACAGCAGAGAGGTGTACCAGATAGTTAATGTTTTGTGTGGTAGAAAACGGACAGGCATACAAGGATTGAAGGATAAACAAGGTAAGGTTATAGAAGGGGAAGATTCTGTCATGGTTAGGTGGGCTGATCATTTCAGTGATGTTCTAAACAATGTAGTTAGTTCTACTCCCATTGTTTGCAATGATGATAGATGCATTGGTGGCTTTAATGTTGGCCCTATAACACAATCTGAAGTTATTTTGGCTGTTTCTAAACTTAAGCTACATAAATCCCCAGGGGTAGATGAAATTACTACCGAAATGCTTAAGAGCTGGGAATGTTTTGGTTACCACTTGGATGACTGAAATTCTGAATATCTTTTATGATAAAGGCATGGTTCCTAAGGATTTTACCAGAGCTATTGTTATCCCCATTTTCTAAAAAGGTGATCGCAGTTCTTGTGATAACTATAGGGGTATCAGCCTACTCTCTGCTCCAGGTAAAGTTCTTTTCATGATTGTGCTTAATAGAATTAAGAATCTGGTTGACAGTCAATTGCGTGATGAGCAATGTGGATTCAGAAGTGGTAGGGGATGTATGGATCAGATATTTTCACTTAGGCAGGTTCTCGAGAAATGTTTAAGAGTTTCAGAAACCTTTGGTTGCTAGCTTTGTTGATTTCAAAAAGGCTTTCGACTCTGTCGATCATCATAATTTGTGATTGATTGTGAGATCATATGGTATACCTGACAAGTTAGTTAACATAATGAAAGCTCTCTATAATAACACTGAGTCGTGTGTGAGAGTTGGTAAGGCTTGTAGTAATTGGTTTAGCATTACGTCTGGTGTTCAACAAGGGTGCATTTTGTCTCCTTTTCTCTTTGGTTTGGTTGTTGATTATGTTATGCGAAATTCACTTCAAGGGAAAGATTTTGGCCTTAAATGCGCCGGAGATACGAAAATTTCTGATTTAGATTATGCTGATGATTTAGCCCTTTTGGCAAGTGATGTTGATGAGATGAACTCTTTCATTCGAGCTGTTGATGAGACTGGTAGTAGAGTAGTTTTGGTTATAAACAGAGAGAAAACTAAAGTGATGAAAATTGGTCAGGCATGCTGTGATTCAGTTAATCTGCATGGTTGCAGTCTTGAGCAGGTGACACAGTTTAATTATCTTGGGAGCTATGTAACAGATAATGGTGATGTGCGGCATGAGATTAACAGACGAATAGGGATTGCTGCCGGGACTTTTAAGAATCTATGGAGAGTGTGGAGAAATAGGCGTATACCCTAAAGACTAAAATTAGACTGTATAATAGTTTTGTTCTTTCTAGGGTTAGTTATGGTAGTGAAACTTGGACACATTATAAACAAGATAACACGAAAGTAGATGCTTTTGATTCTAGATGCTTATGTAGTATCTTGGGCATTAGGTGGTTCAACTTTGTAACTAATGAGGTTAGGCAAAGGAGTTGGTAACTTCCTTTAAGCAGCATATTGGGCAGAGAGAGACTCTGTTATTTTTGCCATGTTGCCCGTATGAATAATTATAGATTGGCGAATAGGGTTATGAACGGTGTTTCTAAAGGCCTCAGAAATAAGGGGAGACCTAGGATGCGGTGGGCAGACAGTGTCAAACAGGACCTTGTTGTAATTGGTGTGCAGTGGCCAGATGCAGTAGATGTAGCTCAGGATAGACTTGCTTGGAGAACTAAATTGCATGGTCTGGTTGGACCTCCTTAGCCCATGGCTGCTTGAGGATGATGATGACGACATATATGTGTCATGAGCAAATTAAATAATATGAGGAAAGTCTATAAGTCACATTAGTTGTTGAAAAGATTAGCTGGTGATCATGTTAGTGGTTATCATGCCTGGCATGTTAGTGGGAGATGTGGCTTGAAACCCCACTCATGGCAAAACTAAGTTTCTTCAAGATAAAACAATGTGACAAAGTGAAGAAATTACATATTGTAGAGTTGAATTATCTTGAAGCTGCATTTTATATATGAAAGAACAAGAGAATGTCAGAGAGCTAAATGTGCTACTTTTAAAATGTTTGCATAGTTAAAAAACAGATTACAAATTGCACAAAGACTTTTTTTTTTTTAAGCCTTAATCATTTTCTCCAAACTATCTTTTATTCTGATGCACTTTATTCTAAATAATTAAGAAATTTTGAAGTATCATAAAGGTGTAAATCAGTTGTAATACAGGTGCAAAATAAACCAGCTGATTTATATGTATTGGATTAAGGATTGTTCAATACATCCATGTTCATCAACACTTTGATTAGCTGACTCTGTCCTCTTTATCAGATAATAATGAAGATTACTCAAATCTCAAAGGTTGCATAAAATAATAGATAATAATGAGTATTTTTTGTTACATTATATATTAATTCTTTTCACAACTGACTTTTTACTAATGCAGTGTAGTTATATTTTTTTGTATGAAGCTAATGCTGATCTTTAACTTTATATAGGATATGTTAGGTATTGGGAAATACCAACAAAATCAGCAGGCTGGAGTACCTCAGCAACCAAGGGGTCCTGGTGGTCAACCTGTTCCTCCGGCAAATAGGTAATGGCAATTTTTTGTAATCTTCATATTTTTGTAATACGGTAAAATTTCTCGGAAGGAATCCAAATAGTATCATTGTGTAAATCACACAATAAAGTAGATAGGACTTCATAATTGGGAATAAAACTTCCTGAGAGTATGTTGATTTGTCTAGTTCACTGTATATGCAGTTTTTACATGCAACCTAAAGTATAGGATTTGAAGTAATAGGAAATTATGTACATCAGCTAGACAAAAACTTTATCTTGTTAAAAAGATTACAAATAAAAGTCAATGTAAGATTCATTATCACATAACCACTGTTACAAGGTAATGATGGCCTTAAATAAATGAGCACTTCTACTTCCTATCTATCTGCAACTTTACATGCAATAAAGGAAGATGATATAACCATCAAGTTATAATTTACCAATAGAACTTTAACATAAAAAGTTATGAGAGAAAGTTTTTTCCAGTGGTAATCCATTTATTGTTATAAACTCACTGAGCAAAAAATTAGTCACCCTTGGCTGAATGTCACCTAATAACACGTAATGCCTTTGTGCAACCGAAGAACAGCTGAAATCCTGTCTGACATGGATGCCACCAGTGGGCGGATTTAGTGCACATCAATATTCATCCACTCTTCCAGCAGCAAATGCCACAATTTGGCCGGATGGCTGGGACAGCGCTTCACTCGTTTCCCCAAATAGTCTCACAAGTTTTCTATAGGTCTCAAATCCAGGGATTTGGCAGGTCAGTCGAGATGTTCGAAGGCTTCAGAATGCTCGTCGGGCCAATCCGACACACTTCGAGCCCTATGCACGTGACAATTGTCATCTTGGAAGACTGGGGTATCCTTCTGGTGTTCACTGTGGAGATGCTGCACAAAAGGCAATGTGGTCGTCCAGTAGCTCCATATAGCTCTTCTGGTTCAAGTGTGATGTCACCACAACCAAAGGACCTATTTCCTCATATGTGAAACACCCCCAGAACATCACAGAGCCTCCTCCAGGTTGAACAGAACCTTACACATGGAAGGTTTCATGCAGCTTATGATGTACCTGTTGCCTCGCATCATTCGAGTACAGGCAAAAACATGACTCATCTGACCAGATCACAAGGTTCCAAGAGTCGACAGTCCAGTCTTTGTGGCACCTCACCCACTGTAGTCATGCAGCCTTGTGCAGAGCTGTCAACATGTGTCTCTTCCATGGTACCCAGCTCCAGATATCCATGGCATGTAATTCCCTTTGGAGTGTTCATTCAGAAACAACTTGTTGTAGGCCTGCATTGACTGACTGGAGCAATTTCTGCCTCGTTGTAAACTTGTTTGCTCTAACAGTGCGTGACACACTGATGTGGTCCCTAATGGTGAGCACAGTCTTTCTGCTGTAGTTCTGGCAGTGGACTGTGATGTACACCACTGCTGGAAGACCCTTTGGGCAATACATTTTGACACACCTGCAAAGGCAGCAACTTCTTGCACACTATGCCCTTTGGTTTGGCAAAAACGTAATAACACTTTTTTGCCACTCATTCGCATCTTTGGCATGACCCATGCTTCACGGAGCGACTAACACACACATGGCACACAACCACTTCTTGTCACTGTATGAACCCGATAGCACATGGCACAGCTATTTGTAGGATGCTTTTATTACTGGTGTGCCCTCTGTTGCTGTCGAATGGACGTAACCCTCTTATGGTGGGAGATGACTAATTTTTTGTCCGGTGAGCTTATAATGATGGTGCTGATGCACTGAATATTTCAACATGTGTCTTCAAGTCCAGGTGTTAAACCTTGCTTTTGATGTTCACAAGCAGTAAGCTGCAATTCCATTTAGTTGACATTTTAGGAATGCGATGAAGACTAACGTGATGATTATGATGTGATGTCAGTCCAGCTGCTGTTACATTTTCACACTTCACTGGAGTTGTAGTTACATTCTTATGGGATAGTAACTCTATTCACTTCTCTCATCTTATTATAGAAGAGATGTCTACATTACTTGTAGACAGCTCATTCAGGTTGAATTCAACTGTTACTTAATACATCCAATTTAAATATATGTTAAAATCTTGTAAAATAATAGACAATTAACATTGACAAATAGGATGGACCTGCAATGACATTTCATCTCTGACTTCCTCAGTCAGTGTACTAACATAGTAATGACATAAGAATATATAAGGATTGTTCCTCTAGTGGCCATTCAGCGATTTACTAGTCACTTGATCTAATAATAATTTCCATGCCGATGGTACTGGTTTAATGTCAGTGTTACAAAATGTTATATTGATTTAAATATATTGTTGAATTTTTCATATAATTTACTTTTACTTTTGTTATAGGTGAAGCAATAATTAATAAGAATTATTGTTTCACCTATAATAGGGTATCACCTACACACACACACATGTATATATAAAAATAAAAAATAAATAAATACCCCGTCAAGCAGCTGCTTGCCACAGAGGTCTGACAGGAGCCTGCCAGTTTATATGCCACAGTAGGAGATCTGAGAGGATGGCAGGACCTCAGCAGAAAAGCGAAACACACATATCCATGCCTAATCCGGGGCTCGAACCCAGGTCCCTTAGATCAGTAGCCAAGCGTGCTAACCACTCGGCCACGGGACGGCTATGTATATATACACTGGCAGAAATTGGAAAAAGAACACCCAGAAGGAATTCCTTTTGGAACCTCGTATTATTTTAATTGTTAAGGGCAGCAGAAATTGTGATCCAAGATTCAGTCATTGTATGAAATGATGATGTTACTGAGGACGACAGGATTCAAATGTATGCAGCATGTATTTAAGGACTAGGATGTCTCTGAAGAATCTACCATGATGATGCAGGTGTGCAACATTTGTTCAGTTAGTGGAGTTTGAGCAAGGTCATATAGCGGGTTTGAGCAAGGTCATATAGCGGGTCTTTGGGAAGCACGTTGGTCTTTTCGTCAAATTACACACTGCATTGGATGAGAGGCATCAGCAGTGGTATGGTGCGTTGATGGTCAGAAGGGCATTCGCACACTCACAGTGTAATGCTCCAAACAAATGCAAAATACTTGAAGTTTTTATGCTCCGGATAGCTTAGATGGCGTCAGGCAATAATTAACAAATTGCCAAAAGTAGAATAAGTTGATAATAAGTTGATTTAGGGTTCAAATACCAGCGAGCGTTAATGAGTAAGAATCAAAATGATTGTCAAGTAAACTTTATAATTCAAAAATCCTTAATTCGCGTTGCTCAAGAGAAAAAAACTGTACAGACTCAAAATGTTTTAAATATAACAAAACAGATTTATTTCCAAAATAATTCAACTCACCAAGACATCAATGAGGAAAACATAACTCCAACTCCTGTGCTACACGCACTGTGCTTGGTGCTACGCACCTTGTGCTTGTGCACTCACTTGTGCTTAGCTTCTGCTTCTCCTCTGTGACTCGTAGGTCACCGGTTTTTTGACATGAGGCCGGCGCATGCCGGGAAAGACATTAACATACTAGGATGAACGACGCAAAAGCTATGACGCAAGAGGGGGCGTGTCCTTGGCACGCGCTTTAACGGTACAGTCGGAAGATCGGAGTTGTGGCGCATGCGCAACTCCTAGAAACTTGGAAACGAGTGCTGCGATGCCAAAAAGGAAATAAAAATCCCCAAAATGATAAATATAACGTAAATTAAACAAAACTGGTTAAGGTAAAGCAAAAGTGAACGGTGGGGCATCACAACAGACGTGGTTCTGGGCAACACAGAGTTATGGACACATGAGAGGATTGGGAGGGTGGTGGTGGCAGAGTGGACAGGAGTATAATTCCAACACACCCCCCCAAACGTTCCACTGTTTGAGACAGTACTACATTGTACAGAGGGTGCCACTTTTGACCCGTCTACTTTCCAGCATGCCATCACTTTAAAAATAACATTACTGCAGAGAAAGGACCTGTTATAATGAGCAGGACATAAAAGCTGATAGAATCAGAATCGTCTGGTTTTCTAATCATTGAGGTGTAGCGCGAGACTTTCCAAATTTTGTGCAATGCCTAAACATATAAGCCAAATACGTCATTAAATCCATCTAATATTACTGCCAAACATATACATAATCTTACTTTGTTGAATAATTTTGAATTTTGAGTGCCAATCATAATATTCAATCCTAACCTTTTGATCAGTTGGGAGCTATCATGGTGGAGAAACCCATTGGCTTTTCCATTGATAAGCCCGTCGACTGGGGATCCCACTCCCAGTCGCGAGCCTTCAACTTCGTCCTTTCCATAGAACCAACTCACCGCTCCTCAGCGTACAGACCCCACCCACTTGAGGGCTTGCAACGAACCTTTCTCAGATGCCAGGATAAGTCTCTCTAATCAGGGTGACCAATCCCTTTCTGCAGATCCTCCATATCACGGGGGCGAGGGTGGCTCAGTCAGTAGCGCGCCAGGCTCGTAATCTGTAGTTCCCAGGTTCGAGTCCCAGCTGGGTCAGCGTTGAGATTTATCTCCGCAAAATTCCCCCGCTCTGCCCATGGTCAGTAGGGGACACCGATGGGGTTGGAAAGGCCGCCGTCCGTCGGATGGGATGGTAAACCGTGGCCCTGTGTGCAGGAGAGCCATACCCTGTGCACATTAAAGAACACGCTGGATGGCCTTGACGGGAGGCTACCATCTGTCTCCCAACAGCTGTTCCAGTGGGTCCCCTCCCCCAACCTTCTCTGAGCCTTCGGGGTCCATGTGACCTGGCCATTTAGCCCATGGTGTGCAAAAAAGTGCCGCTCAGAGGTAAAACAACCCAACCCGCTCTGCCCACGGTCAGTAGGGGACACCGATGGGCTTGGAAAGGCCACCGTCCGTCGGATGGGATGTTAAACCGTGGCCCTGTGTGCAGGAGAGCCATACCCTGTGCACATTAAAGAACACGCTGGATGGCCTTGACGGGAGGCTACCATCTGTCTCCTAACAGCTGTTCCAGTGGGTCCCCTCCCCCAACCTTCTCTGAGCCTTCGGGGTCCATGTGATCTGGCCATTTAGCCCATGGTGTGCAAAAAAGTGCCGCTCAGAGGTAAAACAACCCAACCCGCTCTACCCATGGTCAGTAGGGGACACTGATGGGCTTGGAAAGGCTGCCGTCCGTCGGATGGGATGTTAAACCGTGGCCCTGTGTGCAGGAGAGCCATACCCTGTGCACATTAAAGAACACGCTGGATGGCCTTGACAGGAGGCTACCATCTGTCTCCCAACAGCTGTTCCAGTGGGTCCCCTCCCCTGACCTTCTCTGAGCCTTCCAGGTCCATGTGACCTGGCCATTTAGTCCATGGTGTGCAAAAAAGTGCTGCTCAGAAGTAAAACAACCCAACTCCACATCACATCTCCAGCCAGGTTGCCGGTAGCGTGCACGGCAAGAGGATCTCATGGCCCTCCCTGCTGTGTTATGCAAAGAAGTGCGCATACAGAGTGTAAGCTAATCTGTGTCAGGTGCCAAGGTCACGAATGTTAAGCTGGGTTGGAGCCTTCGCAGGCAGTGTTTAGTTTTGTCTCAACATGGGAAAAGTAAAGGATTTTTCTGATTTCGACAAAGACCAGATCGTTATGGCAAGATGCCTTGGTAAGAGCATCTCTGAAACATTGACACTGTTAGGCTGCTCACGCTATGCAGTAGTTAGTACCTATCAAAGATCGTCCAAAACATGTGATGCTTCGAGCTGTCAACAAGGCGGGGGCCGGCCATGCGTCATTGATGCCAGAAGTCAGTACAGGCTATCTCGTCTTGTCCACACAGCAACAGGAGGACAACTGTAGCTGACATTACCAATAATTTAAATTGTGGTAAAGGGCCCAATGTGTACAAATACAGTTCATCATAAGCTCTTGAATATGGGTCTCCGCAGCTGCAGGTGGGGCGGGGGTGGCTCAGTCGGTAGCGCACCAGGCTCGTAATCTGTAGTTCCCAGGTTCGAGTCCCAGCTGGGTCAGCGTTGAGATTTATCTCCGCAAAAATTCCCTGCCCTGCCCTGCCCACAGTCAGTAGGGGACACCGATGGGCTTGGAAAGGCTGCCGTCCGTCGGATGGGACGTTAAGCCGTGGCCCCGTGTGCGGGAGAGCCGGACCCTGTGCACGTTAAAGAACACGATGGATGGCCTTGACAGGAGGCTACCATCTGTCTCCCAACAGCTGTTCCAGTGGGTCCCCTCCCCCAACCTCCTCTGAGCCTTCGGGATCCATGTGACCTGGCCATTTAGCCCATGGTGTGCAAAAAAGTGCCGCTCAGAGGTAAAACAACCAACCAACCAACCAACCGCAGCTGCAGACCCATTTGTGTGCCTATGCTCACAGCCATTCACCATCGTCAACACTTGCAGTTGGCACGTAATCATCGACATTGGACCATAGAAGGCTGGAAGAGGATCACATGATCAGGCGAAACCCATTTTCTGTTACACCATGTGGACAGATGAGCTCATGTGTGACATTTACCCATGGAGACTTCTCACTTGGAAGCACTGTGGAATGAATCCATGCAGCTGGAGGGAGTATGATGGTCTGGTCAATATTTTCTTGGGGAACACTTGGACCAATAATCCTTGTAGAGCAAAATCTGACAGCTGTCACCTACTTGAACATCATGGCTGACCAAGTACACCCCTTTATGTCGACTTTATTCTCTGGCAGAGATGGTGTCTTTCAACGAAGCAATGCCTCATATCGCACTGTGAAGACAGTTCAGAAATGGTTCCTAGAACATGATAAGGAATTCCATTTATCGCCATGGCTCCCAAATTGTGGTTAGAGTTACTATCCCATAAAAATGTAACAGCTGGACTGACATCACGTTAGTTTTCATTGCATTCCTAAAATGTCAACTAAAAGGAATTGCAGCTTACTGCTTGTGAACATCAAAAACAAGGTTTAACACCTGGACTTGAAGACACATGTTGATTCAGTGCATCAGCACCATCATTATATAACAACAAATGGATTACCACTGGCAAAACGTTTCTCTCTATTGGTAAATTATAACTTGATGGTTATATCATCTTCCTTATGATATGTAAAGTTATAGATAGGAAGTAAAAGTGCTCATTTATTTAAGGCCATCATTACCTTGTAACAGTAATTATGTGATAATGAATCTTATGAATTTTTCACTGTGCTTATGCAATATTTTTTAATTAAAAGTCAATTTTTAAGAAATTTGACTTTAAAAGTAGTGAACGTATTATACCTGTAGATGTATGCAGAAAGATGATTGGTTATTATAATAACACAGTGAAAAAAGATTGCTGTTTTCAAGGTAAGTGATTATTAATTCTAAATTTCCAATTCATTATGATTCCTCACCTATTTTGTTTTCTTCAAGAATGTTCATTTGATTATTGTCTACTTGTGACTGTTGATTGTGATGGGGCACCTGACATTAACACTTGTTTATATCACTATTGTGATTATTTAAATACAATTCCGATTTGGAGAGCATTTAACCAATATTTAATGATAATTAAATGTTCTCTCCCTACCAGAAAAGAATCAGAGCAATCCAATTGCTTCTTCATCCCTTTTGGGTGATGAATGACTCGCAACACAGTCAGCAAAAAATGCAACAAACAAAATTTATTCACCCCTTCTTAGCATTCAAGATATCCTATTGCTGGGATATGCCATCAGAGTATCACAAAAGCAGAACATCATCATCATCCTCAAGCAGCCATGGGCTACAGAGGTTCAACCAGAACGTGCAATTTATTTTTCCAAGCATATCAGTCCTGAGCTACGTCTATGGCATCTGACCAGAGCACACCAATTCTAACAAGGGCCTGTTTGACATTGTCTACCCACCACATCCTAGATCTACCCCTCTTTCTGAGACCTTCAGGCACGCTGTTCATAACCCTATTAAAAATAATAAAATAAATACCCCCTCAAGCAGCTGCTTGCCACAGAGGTCTGACAGGAGCCTACCAGTCTATAATTAATCATACGGGCAACATGGCCAAATCAGTGTAGTCTCTCTCTGCACAATATGCTGTTTAAAGGAGGTTGATGACTCCTTTGCCTAACCTCATCATTAGTTACAAACTGAACCACCTAATGCCCAAGATGCTGTGTAAGCATCTAGAATCAAGAGCATTTAGTTTCCTGTTATCTTGTTGACAAAGCGTCCAATTTTCACTACCATAACTAACCCTAGAAGAACCAAACTATTTTACAGTCTAATTTTAGTCTTTAGGTGTGACACTTCAAGACCTATTTCTCCACACTCTCCATAGATTTCTAAAAGTCCTGGCAGCAGTCCAATATCATCTGCTAATCTCATGCTGCACATCACCATTATCTGTTACATACCTCCCAAGATAATTAACTGTGACACCTGCTCAGGACTGCAACCATTCAGATTAACTGAATCACAGCCTGCCTGACCAATTTTCATCACTTTAGTTTTCTCTCTGTTTATAACCAAACCTACTCTACTACCAGTCTCATCAACAGCTCGAATGAAAGAGTTCATCTCATCAACATCATTTGCCAAAAGGGCTAAATTATCAACATAATCTAAATCAGAAATTTTCGTATCTCCAGCCCATTTAAGGCCAAAATTTTCCCTTTTTCCTTTTTCTTTTTCTTTCACTTCAAGGGAAAGATTTTGGCCTTAAATGGACTGGAGATACGAAAATTTCTGATTTAGATTATGTTGATGATTTAGCCCTTTTGGCAAATGATGCATAACATAATCAATAACCAAGCATAAAGATATCAATTTCGCATAACATAAAGATATCAATTTCATAACATAATCATAGCATAAAGATATCAATTTCGCATAACATAATCAATAGCCAAGCTAAAGAGAAAAGGAGACAAAATGCACCCTTGTCGAACACCAGAAGTAATGCTAAACCAATTGCTACAAGCCTTACCAACTCTCACACACGACTCAGTGTTATTATAGAGAGCTTTCATTATGTTAACTAACTTGTCAGGTATACCATATGATTTCACAATAAACCACAAATTATGACTATCAACAGAGTTGAAAGCCTTTTTGAAATCAAGAAAGACAGCAACCAAAGGTTTCTGAAACTCTAAACATTTCTCGAGAACCTGCCTAAGTGAAAATATCTGATCCACACATCCCCTACCACTACTGAATCCACATTGCTCATCACGCAATTGACTGTCAACCAGATTCTTAATTCTATTAAGCACAATCATGGAAAGAACTTTACCTGGAACAGAGAGTAGGCTGTGATACCCCTTTAGTTATCACAAGAACTGCGATCACCTTTTTTAAAAATAGAGATAATAATAGCTCTGGTAAAATCTTTAGGAACCATGTTTTTATTATAAAAGATATTCAAAATTTCAGTCATCCAATGGTAATTGAAACATACCCAGCTCTGAGCATTTCTGTAGTAATTTCATCTACCCCTGGGGATTTATGAAGTTTAGGGCCAACATTAAAGTCACCAATGTATCTATCATCATTACAAACAATGGGAGTACAACTAACAACATTGATTAGAACATCACTGAAATGCTCAGCCGACCTAGCCACGACAGAATCCTCAACTTCTATAACCTTGTTTATCCTTCAATCCCTATATACCTGTACCACACAAAACATTAACTATCTGGTACAGCTCTCTGGTACTCTATCTGGTACTCTAGGGTTAAAAAATTTACTTTTAATACTGAAGCTCTGAAAGACCCAGTTATAGCCAAAGCTTACCATGATAGGTTGGTTAGTCATTATGACAGTCATGGTTTGCCTACTACTGAAGTTGAGGAAGAATGGGATCATTTTAAACAGGCTTTTTTGGACACTAACAGTACTCTTTTAGGAAAAAAGGAGCAGAGGAGGCAGAATTATCTGAGTGATAAGGTGCTTGAGCACCTTATCACGAATTTTGGAAAGAAAGAACTGCAGGAATGTCCTTAACCAATGCCCTACTAGTCCTAATAGAAAGCATTACAGAGAACTTCATAGACGTGTAAAGGATCAGTTAGCTGCTGATAAGAATCTTTGGCTTGGCTGACAAAGCCGAGGAAGCAGTTAGACAGCACAACAGCAGAGAGCTGTACTAGATAGTTAATGTTTTGTGTGGTAGAAAACGAACTGGTATACAGGGATTGAAGGATAAAGAAGGTAAGGTTATAGAAGGTGAGGATTCTGTCTACTCTCAGTTCCAGGGAAAGTTCTTTCCATTGATTGTGCTTAAGGGGGCATAGGAGTTTTTCGGGATGAAAAAATAAAATCAAAATTTTTTTTTGCACTTTCTTATAGTTTTACCCCTAAGAATGAGAATCCAAAACCGTTTTTAAAATATTGAAATATTACATAAGATATAACACTTTATGTCAAGCGCCGCACTTGGGCCTCGGAGAGCCCGTTTCAGAGCAGCACATAGGTAGGAATGTTGGACCCATGGAATAATGGTTTCTTTTGTCCTTATTTGAAGAGCAAGTTATCATGGGTAAAGCATTCATATTTTTCTCAACAGATGGCATTGTAATCGTTTTACTTTCGTGAATGCAGTTTCTAAACAGTTCAGAGTTGTTTTAGAGTCTGCTGACGGAGTGTCGTGTTATTGTGGCGTGTAATTTTCAAATAAAAAAAGTAAAATATGAGTAAAGCTAAAGGTTCTCGGGAGGCCCACGATAGTGGTGCAATTGGAAGGATTATTCACGAAAAAGACGTTTATCGATCAATCGTTGGGATGCTTTTAAAAAAAATGTTTATTATTTTATTGTGGATATCTTTTTAACGACTGAAGAAAAGCAGTTTCTTTTAATAAAGAGATGCAATATCTTTAATGACTGAAGAAAAGCACTTTCTTGTAATAAGGAGATGCAATATCTTTTTAATGATTGAAGAAAAACACTTTAAAATTTTCAATTCCCTAGTCCTTATCAGATACTTTCTTTAAAAATTTTAATTTTTTTATATTTTTGTTTATAGTTAAAACTGGAAAAAAAGAGCTAAAAATTGACACCTTTTTTTTTTTTGAAAGGTCGCCATTTTGTTAAAAATTCGAAATTTAAAAATCCCATCCGATACAGACTTCAAAATTTAATGTACTTTAAGAAATTTTTTTGTTTGTTTGTGTCAGATGAACGTGTAGGGCGAGTTTACCGCTACTGCAGACTTCTGTACATTTAGTTCAGAAGCTTGCTTCTACAGGCATCATCAAATTCTGCATTGGAGGAAGTCTTCCAGTGTAAATGGCTTCAGCCTTTAGTGTGGGAGAACGGGTCTTTGCCTCATGTATGCGATTAGTGGGCTGTTTGATATTGTCAGCATTCCCTCTCTCAATAAACATAGTTTCTTTAAACATCCCACTAACCATAGGCAGGCTGTGATTCATCTTCTGAATGGTTGTAGTCTTGAGCAGATGTCACAGTTTAATTATCTTGGGAGCTATGTAACAGATAATGGTGATGTGCGGCATGAGATTAACAGATGAATAGGGATTGCTGGCGGGACTTTTAAGAATCTATGTAGAGTGTGGAGAAATAGGCGTATTCAATACCATTTTCTTTCCATAGGTAGTTGGAATGTGAGGACTCTGCACAGACCTTTTTCTCTTGTTGTCCTCACACAAGAATTCCACCATTATAAGTTAGATATTCTCGGCCTACAAGAGACCAGATGGACAGATAAAGGTCAGATTCTTAAAAATAATCTTAAATTTCTCTTTTCAGAGAGGGAAGACAACAAACAACACCAAGGCGTGGGTCTGCTTCTCAGCAGACACACTAGTGATGCTCTTCTAGGATATGAGTGCATTAATGAAAGGTTTCTTACAGCAAAATTTCAGACAAGCGTTAAAGACTTGAATGTTATCTGCTGTTATGCCCCCACTGAGGATGCCTATGAGGATGAGAAGGATAGGTTTTATAAATATAGGGGTATCATCCTTCTCTTTGTTCCAGGGAAGGTTCTTTGCATGATTGTGCTTAATAGAATTAAGAATCTGGTTGACAAGCAATTGTGTGATGAGCAATATGGATTCAGAAGTGATAGGGGATGTGTAGATCAGATATTTTCACTTAGATTCTTGAGAAATTTTTAGAGTTTCAGAAACCTTTGGTTGCTAACACTGTTGATTTCGAAAAGGCCTTCAACTCTGTTGATCGTCATAATTTGTGGTTGATCATGAGATCATATGGTATACCAGACAAGTTAGTTAACATAATGAAAGCTCTCTATAATAGCACTCAGTCGTTGTGTGAGAGTTGGTAAGGCTTGTAGCAAATGGTTTAGCATTACTTCTGTTGTTCGACAAGGGTTCGTTTTGTCTCCTTTTCTCATTAGTTTGGTTATTGATTATGTTATGTGAAATTCACTTCAAGGGAAAGATTTTGGTCTTAAATGGGCTGGAGATACGAAATTTTCTGATTTGGATTATGCTGATGATTTAGCCCTTTTGGCAAATGATATTGATGAGATGAACTCTTTCATTCGAGCTGTTGATGAAACTGGTAGTAGAATAGGTTTGGTTATAAACAGAGAGAAAACTAAAGTGATAAAAATTTGTCAGGCAGTCTCTAATTCAGTTAATCTAAATGGTAGCAATCTTGAGCAGGTGTCACAGTTTAATTATCTTGGGAGCAATGTAACAGATGCTGGTGATGTGCGGTATGAGATTAACAGATGAATAGGGATTGTTTCCGGGACTTTTAAGAATCTATGGAGAGTGTAGAGAAATAGGCGTATACACCTAAAGACTAAAATTAAACTTTATAATAGTTTGGTTCTTTCTAGGGTTAGTTATGCTAACGCAGTATCTTGGGCATTAGGTGGTTCAACTCTGTAACTAATGATGAGGTTAGGCAAAGGATTCGGCAACCTCCTTTAAGCAGCATATTGTGGAGAGAGAGACTCCGCTGGTTTGGCCATGTTGCCTGTATGGATAATTATAGATTGGTGAATAGGGTTATGAACAGTGTGCCTAAAGGCATTAGAAAGAGGGGGAGACCTATGATGTGGTGGGCAGACAATGTCAAACAGGACCTTATTAGAATTGGTGTGCAGTGGTCAGATGCAGTAGATGTAGCTCAGGACAGACTTGCTTGGAGAACTAAATTGCATTGTCTGGTTGGACCTCTGTAGCCCATGGCTGCTTGAGGAGGAGGAGGAGGAGGAGGATGCCCTGGACCACTGAGCTACCAGCCGCCGATCAAGATCTCTAATTGATATGAATATTTTCTACCTACATGAATTAGAGGAAATCTTGATCTGCAGCCAGTAGCTCAGTGGTCCAGAGCACCTGATATGTTACATGGAGGTCATGGGTTTGTATCCCACCCGACTCAAGACAATTTTTCCTCTAAAATTTGAATTGACTCAAAAGTGGTAATTACTTAGTGTATAGAGGTTTATATGGTCAGCACCAGGACACTGTGTGGTTGACCACTCCTCAGCAGGTTAGAAAAGAAAAAGTAGCCATAGTTGTCCAGATCAGTAGGCCACTCTAATCTGGCAGCCCTTCCGTTCACTTCCATAAGAGAGTATTTCTTTTGAAATGTACTAACGGTCTGCACCACGAGAAGGCAGGGTGAGACATTAGGTGCTAGACCTGGCCAGCTATGCATTATCACAGGGGATTGGTGCATAGCTGTCCTTCCAGTGACTACCTAGCTACCATTTACAGACCAAGGCCAATTTTTTTGGCATAATAAAATTAAAGTTACATGTATTGGTTTTTATATTATGCTACTCCATTAGCATAATGTAAGATGATTAATTAATAAAATTAATTTTTAAAAATCTATTTTTTTAATTTACATTAATAATAAAAACTTTGTAAATTTTAACCCCTTTCCCAAAACTTCAAACTCATTAGTTAAATTTGGAGAAGTATGTGTCCCATCTCCCATTAAATTGCCCTCCGTTATTCTCAGAAATGTTAGAATTTTCAATTCAGCAAAATATAAATTATTTACAAAAATATATTTATACCAGAAGCAGCTACTTGCTACGGAGGTCTGACAGGAATCTGTCAGTTTATATGCCATAGTATAATATCTATGAGGATGGCAGGACCTCAGCAGAAAAACGAAACAAACATCCATGCCTTACCCGGGGGTCGAACCAAGGTCCCTTAGATTAAAAAGATGAAAATTAGAAAACCACAAATATTATCTTGCAAAGGATTACATTTCAACATCCAAATCAGTTCATATCCTTTCTTTGATTTGCCATCCCGTTTTCCCATTTCTACTTCTGGTAGTGATTAAGACCGAACCCAGACAGCTACAGCGGATGTGCATTATCCGGGGATACTTAACGATTCCCCAAGGGATTGCTTTGGTTGAAATCGCCTTTGTCTGTCTAGTTCTGCTCTCTTTTCCCAGTCTGCTTCTGCTAATCGTTCAAAGAGAGGAATCAGTACTTCAAATATTTGGATTAGAACTCCCCCTTGGTACTCCCTGTCTGCAGAAATGGAACCTCAAGCACCTCAGGCATGCAGTTTTCAAGCAGCAGGTATCTAAAGGGTTCAACTATAGTAGTGTAATTAAAAATTGAGGAATTTTTCATAGAAGGAATGATCCACTTTTTAAAAAATTAAATGCTTGGTCGAAGCAGCATTAAGATGTAAAGAAAATCATTAACGGAGCCACTACTGAAAAATGTTTTACTGGTACGGGCAAATAATTTCTTGCTGGCATGGCGTACTGGCCTACTTTCACCTCTTATCATAGATTGTACTTCCTGCTACAACATATAAGTTCTTTAATTATGCAGTATGCTCAACTGGCTCATATTCAACCCCTTCCATTCTAACATTCTTACTGAATTTGCTAAATAGTTAACTTACTCAAAATTAAAATGCCAAAACTAAGTGTTACTGCAGGAATCACAAGGAGGAAGTTGTACTTGCTCGGCTCCGCTTAGATCATTCGTTTCTTACTCATTCGTTTCTTCTATGGGCGGATGACGTACATAAGTGTGAGTTTTGTGACACTGTTTTAACTGTTAAACGTATTTTAATCAAATGTCAAGCTTTTAACTTTGAACGTAAAATGCATTTTAACTTTCACGATTTTATGTCTGAGCCCCTTACACTCGGGACATTTGTTATCAGATCATTGTTGTTTTAACGCTGTTTTTTCAATTTTTATGATATATGGAAGTGGTTGAATATGAGCCAGATGAGCATACTGCATAATTAAAGAACTTATGTGTTGTAGCAGGAAGTACAATCTATGATAAGTCCAGTGGTGAAAGTAGGCCAGTATAAAAGTAACCCAGGTCGCTTACACCTGGGTTACTTTTATATTTCTTCAATATTTATACATTTGTTTCTTGTTGTTAACTATGTTTCCTTTTATTGTTGTACATTTTTTGTATATGTGTGTGTAGTTAATTTTTTAAATTTGGTTGTGGGTCTTATGACTTCTATTTGGACATTCGTTTGGCGCATTATAGCCTGAGATGCTAATGTGCCATTAAACCCAAAACAACCAACCAGCCAAAACTAAGTAGGCAACATATTTCATCTCATGCTGTCTACCCATTCACTTTTACTCTTCCTTAACCAGTTTACTTTATTTATGTTATATTTATCATTTTGGGGATTATTTTTAGTTGGCCATCATTTTTCTTGATTCCGATACGCTAAAGGAGTTGCGCATGTGCAACTCCAACTTTTGATTGACAGCCACTAATGCGCATGTTAAGGACTCCTCTTGCATCATAGCGAGCGTGCTTGTAAGATTATACAAATGTTTTATCCAATGTGCAATGCACACGTTTCAGTTGTACGCACATGTAATATTAAGTGACATTAGGTCACGGAGGGAGGAGAGTCAGTGATGATAATGGAGTTACTAATAATAAATTACCCTTTGAAATTGATTCAAATTTTTAGAGGAAAAATTGTCTTGAGCTGGGTGAGATACAAATCCACAACCTTCTGATAGCATGTCAGGTGCTCTGGACCACTGAGCTACCAGCCACCGATCAAGATCTCCTCTAATTGATGATATGAACCTTTTCAACCTACATTACATCTTATGTAGGAAGTGTTACAGCAATTTCGCCACAAGTGGCAGACAATGCCATATAGATAGAAAATATTTCTTACAAGTATACTGATGATAAATAATGAAATAAATTCGAATTTGGTATCTACTAATAAATTATCACTTTGAAGAAGTCGATTCAAATTTTTAGAGGAAATTTTGTCTTGAGCCGGGTGGGATACTTTTCGTTCATGAGAACTTTAGGGAAATGTTGCTTCCTAGTACTTCTTCTATATGCTACCGTATGGGAAACATATATTTCAATGATCCCTTTTCCACTGCAATGGAGCTAATATGAATGAGGAAAAGCAAAGAGTACAAGTATGAATGAGGAAAAGCAAAGAGTACAAGCATGTATAGTACATGAAAATCCAAAAGCATTTTATACACCATATGGCTGACACAATTTAAACACATTGCAACAATATTCAGTAAAAACTATTACATTTTTAGTGTGTTACAAACATAGAAATTATTTGATGATGAAAGTGGACGTTTAAAAAATGTCAACTTTGATCCAAAAGTTTTTTCGAAAAATTCCAAAAGTGGAATTTGACATGAAAGTGAACAATTAAAAAAAAACATTGCTTTCTCTTAAACCACTGTCAGAAATGTGGCAGGAATGTCAGATTTAGTGCGTAAAATCTGTGCATTATCAGTTACCTGCTTTTCAAGGGGCACTTAAACAGTCTTAACCCTTCCAGAGTCAAACCTGAAAAACTGATTTACCTCCAGAGGTCCAGCTGTTTTTTCAGTGATCAGCCAACAAAAAAATTAACTTTAGAACTTTTTTGCCAAATAACTAATGAAAGGAATTATGGCATGTTATATGCCAATTTAATCAGCATTTAATTCTGGATTTTATCAAAATATATTTAACAAAAAAGATGACTAGTTTTATTTTAATAGGGCTTTGTTTAGAGTCATGTAGGAATAAAATGCATCTGGCAATGCAAATAAAAATTTATTTAAAAAAATTAATGGACAGAAATGATTATAATGCACATGAATAGAAAGGCTATTTCTCAATACTATACTTTGAGAAAAGTCCAAGCTTTTTACCAGCTGTGCCAAGTCATATCAACAAGTCAACTTTGGTATTTTTTTTAAATAACTAATCAACTGAAATACATCACATTACATACCAAATTAAACAGAATTTAATTAGGAATTTTATGAAAATAAAATTTTTAAAGCATAGTAATTTTAATAAGACTTTTTTTTTTTACAGTGATAAAGTTAAAAAAAATAAATTGGTCTATGCAATTAAGGATTAATTTTGGAGAACACGATGAATAAAAATACTTAAATTATATATTCATCAAAAGTAAATTTCTTTCCAAATAATATATTTACAAACATTATTTTTTTTCAGTGTGATATGTTTTTAAACATCAGCCAGTGTTATGCAAGATTACTTGGATTGCTTGCATTAATGGGATTTTCCATCTGGTTTATGAAATGGGGAGTTTCTTGGCTGCTTTTTTTTTTTTACCAAACGTTACGAATTTTTTCTTTGGTTGTTAAATTTTGATCTTTGCTAAGTGCCGAAAAGTCAGTCCACCAAATAAAAGAAATTGTCTGTATCATTAGAGTGGCACAGCCAAGATACTGAGAGTTGGGGAGCAGGTGATTTGAAAATCATCCAATATGAACATTAAAACCCATAATTTAAAGAAAATGAAATTTTGTTACAGAGAAGGGGGAGTGAAATGTCTCAGTGAGTTTAATGGAGGGGGGATTGCCCTCCCACATGAGGATTGATATCCATGCCAAGGAAGTACTTTTTGCTTCCATATCCAAGACCGCATTCATTTTCAGAAAACAATACAGATCAAAGTGTTTTTACTGGAAAACAAAGAAATAATAAGAGAAAAAATAAAATATTACTATCCACAACAGCAAGTTGTAAGCTGGCCATCCAGTGCAGCATAACTCTGAAAAATTGATAATTATCGATAATTTATGGAAATAAAGATCTACAGAATTGAAAACTAAGGTTTAATTTAAAAAAAGGAAATAAAATACTAACTTTACGCAGGGAGTATTTGACTTAAATCATCCATGTAAACAAGCTGCCATGTTAAGGAAGTCAGTCATTTTCAGGAAATGATACAAGATCATTGATTTTTTATTTTACAAGAACAGAAATATTAACATGTAACATAATGTGATGTTAAATAATATCCACAGCAACTTTTTACAAGTTGCTGTGGATATTTTGGAGTTGTGCCAGCCTTCCGACGTAGCACAACTCCAAAAGATCGATAGATCAGCTGATGAAAAAATCGATAATTTATGGAAATGAAAACGAAGGTTAATACTGACTAGATGCATGGTCACATTATGCTATATCCGAGAAGAACTCTTTCTGTAAACATCTGCTATGGAGTCACTTTACTGCATGTTTGAGCAATAACTAGGTCACGCACTCAACTGCACCTGCTGCCATAATGTACTTTACACTACAATAACTCCTCGGCTTGCTGGCTTCCTCTTTCTAAGAAGGCTCATGTTACTTACACTTTAAATTTTAAGAGTGAGAAAGAGGCTTAAAATGCTGGGATAAGTGATACACATGATAAAAATAATTCCGGGAATACTGAAATAGTTTTATGTAGAAAAGAGCGTAAAACAGAAAAAAAAATGACAGTACATACTTTGTAATTGCTTCCAAAATCTGCCATTTTTAAAAATAGCAAGTTTTTTTGTAATTAGATTTTCAAAAATTAAGGAGAAATCTGTTGATAATAGTTCAAATCAAACTTGTGAGTTTAAATCAGAAGGTTGCCTCTGCAAAGAGGAATGTTAACAAGCAAGTTGGCAGTCTGTTTAGCCCTTCTATGAAATGGCAATCAGATGACTTTAACAAATTATTTATATTATAGTTTAATAAAATATCCATCAAATGAAAAAAGACAATATTATTTTTCAAATGAATTGCGTATTTTTAAAAAACAAATCTAAGAAAATCTTTAAATGTCAAAAAAAAATTGAAGTTTTATGTGTTGCACAAAAAGATGTCTATTGGCATCTTTGATCTCTCATTGCTAATTCTGTCAGTGTATGTTCAACAGTAACCTGGGAAGGGTTAAGGAGCACTTGAGTGCGTGCACTCCCTGAAATGATCAGGAAATGTAGATTTTGAAAATAATTATTGTTCTCTCCCTCATTATATAATTATTTATATTGCTTATTTGTTTATGTGATACAAGAGTGATGAAGTATATTTTGTCCACTGCAAAGACCCAATACTAGCAGAAATCCCAACTTTTTGCTCTCAGTGCATAGTAGAAATGTACACTTACATTAGTACAGTTTATTATATGAGAGGCATCCCATGACATAGAGCTATCTCTGGCATCTTAACATAGTATTTGTGCACAATTATGCTGACTATTCTAAATATTACGAGGCACAGTAGGATCAAACTCTTTTAATAAAACACAAATAAATACTGTACAATAAGTCTCGATTCCCAATTCTGCAACGATTCACCAGTGCACCGCATTGAGTATTACATTTGTTGTATACATAACTCTGAGCATGACAATATAAATAACTTAGTACTACCAACTAAATACTTTCTTTAACCTATCTTAAAGAGTACTAGTTAGCAAATACAAAGACAATATTACCACAGACTTGCAAAAGGCTGGAACAACTGCATCATTTGATGTTAATCTGTTAGTCTTGACAATACTGTCGTGGTTTCTAACACATGCTACCAGTCCTGTTACATCGGAGATATCAGCAGGACTGGTAGCACGTGTTAGAAACCAAGATAGTATTGTCTAGACTAACAGATTAACATCAAATGTTGCAGTTGTTCCAGCCTTTTGCAAGTCTGTGGTAATATTGCCTTTTATATTTGCTAACTTAGTACTCTTTAAGATAGGTTAAAGAAAGCATTCAGTTGGTAGTACTAAGTACAGGGCCGTGCCGTGCTATGATGCAGAGAGGCGGCCGCATCAGGCGGCACCGTAAGGGGGCGGCATAAGCAGCGAAATCAAAATACATTTTGAACCATTTAATAATTAAAAATCGTTACACAACGCTTTTCTATATTGGTCTATGCTATTCCGATATTGATGTAGACGATTTATGATTTATCGTATGCCTCTGCCTCAGCGCTTTCGGTACCCTTTGATCTCGGTTTCTGGTGCAAGTGCATTGTTGGTGAGCGCTAGCCGAAAGACTTTTGATCTGACAGCGCGAAGTTATTATTTTTGTTTGTAATATACCGCGCGGCCGCTCCTAAAAGCTGAGGCGGCAATTATCACAAAAGACAATTGCACGTGTTACGCGTTGATAGTTCTGCTTTGAGCTTACAATTATTGACAATATTTGATTTTAATGTTAGTTTGTCATGAGAAGTGGCAAGTGGCTGTGCTGTATTTAAATCAGTAAATCAGATATATATCTGTATCAGTATAATATTTGTGCATTTATACTAATTCAGTTTTTGTGTTTAAAAAGTAGATCAGGTAAGAGAATTATTGTTTTTTACAGCAATGTAGTTACTTATTATCACTGAAAATGATTATGTTATGACAATAGGGATTTGAATTAAAAAGTAGCATTTGCATGGACTGGGTTATCTCAGGTGCGAAACGTGTGCCTCTGTGTGATAGATAGAGAGTTATTTAGGTAATATTGGGCTACTTTTGCCTTCTGTGTGTGAGAGAGAGAGTTGCTTAGGAAATATTTGCATTTGCCTACTTTTGCGTTCGTTATTTATTGCTGTATTTTTACCAAATTCATATACGTTGAAGTGGAGACAATACAATAACAAGTTAAAGAAAGGCATTTGTCAAAATGGCTGCTAGCCGTCAATTTGACAGATATTAGTTATCTATTTATTATGTTCTGTTACTTACAAATCTTACTAGCTTTGCAACTCATTTCTATCGTTATTTTATCTACCCTATTTTAATAGCATGATAAGCATCATCATATTTAATCATTTTCAATGACCCCCCCCCCCCCCCCGGTTGCATTTTTGCGAAGGACTGTAAATTTTTATTTAATATTTTTATTACAGTATGGAACAGAAAAGGAAAAAATTGTCTGTAAGTCAATATAAAAAGAAACGCTTAAAGAAAGAGGAACAAGGAAGAAAGCTAAGCTACGTTATGAAGGAATTCTTAGTACAAAAGTCCTGTTTAGATGAGTCGTTCACATCCACATCAACAGCTACTGCTTTGGATTTGGCAAATAAAAACTCAGTGCCGCCCCAATCACTTCCAGAAGAAGTTGTTGAAGAGAGCCAAAAAATAACACCATTAGAAGTTCATCAAGAGCCGGGTAGCAGTAGAAGTGGCAGCCAGCAGATATTAAACGAAATTCCTTCTGCTCCTGCATTATTGAATGCTTTCTGCATGTCATCTGAAACTCCTCAAATAATGGTTGAGAGGGGTCCACATCAAATTAAAGAATTCGAGTTTCCTATTAATAAAGGAAGGCGTAGATTTTTGCCCTCGCATTATTTGAAAGTGTTGAGCAATAGTGAAGTCGTTGAGAGAAGTTGGTTGATTTACTCTGTTACAAATGATGCCGTTTTTTGCTTTTGTTGTATATTATTTGATAATTCGTCTGCTATTAATGACTGGCCCAAAAAAGGTTATTCTGACTGGGGAAATCTTATAAGAGCCCTCACAATGCACGAAAAGTCTGTAAATCACAGAAATGCTTTTAGAGCATGGAAAGAATTGGACATTCGATTAAAGCAGAAAATAACTATTGACGCTGAATATCAACGAATTATGGATATGGAAATTCAGCATTGGAGAGGAGTTCTAAAAAGAATAATGTGAATAATTAGACTATTGGCCTCACAATGCTTAGCTTTTCGTGGAACAACTGAACATTTGTTTCAGCCTAATAACGGAAATTTCCTAAAGTTGGTAGAATTGCTTTCTGAGTTTGATCCAGTTATGGAAGAACATATCGGAAGAGTTCAACGCGAGTCTGATAAATGGTCTGTGACTTATCTAAGCAATAATATACAAGATGAATTGATGAATTTGATGGGAAATGTAATTTTAAGCAAAATTGTCGAAATAACAAAAATCACTAAATATTTTGCGATAATCGCCGATTGTACCCCAGACGTAAGTCATATTGAACAGCTCCCATTAACAATAAGAGTTGTCGCTTTAAACTCCATTCAAAATAAATATGAAATTTGAAGAATTCTTTATTGGTTTTTTTGAAGCTAGTGATTCAACCTGAGAGGGTTTGGCAGAACTTATTCTGACACATTTAGAAAAGTTAGGTTTTGAGTTAAAGTGGCTTAGAGGACAAGGCTATGACAACGGAGCTAATATGAAAGGAGTAAGAAAGGGTGTACAAAACAGAATATTTGAAAAATATCCAAGGGCGTTTTATGCGCCCTGTGCATGTCATTCTTTAAACATAGTTGTTAATGATGCAGCGTCTTCTTCTACAGAAACAACAACTTTTTTTTTTCATTGTACAAGAACTTTACACTTTTTTTCTGGTTCTACAAAGCGTTGGGAAGTGCTAAAAAAGTTTCACAATTAACTCTAAAACCATTGAGTGCTACTAGGTGGTCAAGCACAGTAGATGCGTTAAAACCTTTACGATTTCAACTTTGCGAAATCTATGATGCATTATTCCAAATAATAGAAGACATCAACAGAGATGCAGAAACTAAAGTTAAAGCAAGATGATTAGCAAAAAATATTAAAAATTACAAGTTTATTAATTAATATCCCCTCAAGCAGCTGCTTGCCACAGAGGTCTGACAGGAGCCCTGTCAGTTTATATGCCATAGTAGAAGGTCTGAAAGGATGGCAGGACCTCAGCAGAAAAACGACACGAACAGCCATGCCTTACCCGGGGCTCGAACCCAGATCCCTTAGATCAGTAGCCAAGCGCGCTAACCACTCGGCCATATGCGGTGTAATTCTTTGGTATGATATTTTATTTGAAGCTATTGCAATCTGTAACTATAAATTTGTCAGACTGTGTAAGGATGTTATCAGAAACCATACAAAAAGTGAAAAGTTATAGACAATCTGGATATGATCAGATGAAAATTGCTGCTAATAAGATTGCAGAGAATCTTGAATGCAGTGCAGAATTTCCTGCCGAAACTGAAGTTAGAGCCAGAAGAAAAAAGCGTCAATTTGACTATGAAGAAGCTGTCGATCAACCCTTAGCAGAGGAGAATAAATTAAAAAAAAAACTTTTTCAATTATATTCTGGACATTACCCTTAATTCTCTGAATGAACGATTCACGCTTCTGGAAACCCATAGCAAAAATTTTCAGTTTTTATATGACATTTTAAAACTCAAGGATATAGATGACAAAACGCTAGAAAATTATTGTACCAGTCTCCAGTCAATACTTCCGGTCGAAAATGAATCAGATATAAATGCAAATGATCTTCAAGAAGAATTACGTGATGTATCCCGAATGCTACCATATTCTATGAAACCTTTGGATGTTTTAAATTATTTGTGCCAAAATAACTTAATTGCTTTGTATCCGAATACTGTTGTAGCTCTGAGAATTTTATTAACACTCCCTGTCTCTGTAGCTAGGGGGAAAGAAGTTTTTCCAAATTAAAATTAATAAAACACTACTTAAGAAGTTCAATAAGCCAAACAAAACTTAGAAATCTGTCATTAATTTCTATTGAATCTACATTGGTTGCCACTCTAGACTACACATCTCTAATTAACGAATTTGTTAAAGTTAGAAGGGTAAAACTGTAGTAGATTGTTGTAGTTGATATCATTCTTTTAAAGTAGTTTATATTTTCAAATTAAAAAGAGTATTCGTACATTTTGTGCAGGTTTTTGTTTTAAATCACAATCGAAGGTTATTTTAAAGAAAAAACATTTAAGGGGCGGCATTTCGAAGACTTGCATCATAATGAAAAAATCTACCGCACGGCCCTGACTAAGTATATGGTATTATGTAAGGAAGGTATAGTGACATCTGAGATTTATGATAATACAGAAAATGTCTGCACCCTAGAATTGGCGAGCGACATATTTTCATGCTCAGAGTTATGTATATAACAAATGTAATACTCAATGCGGTGCACTGGTGAATCGTAGCAGAATTGGGCATCGAGACTTATTGTACAGTATTTATTCGTGTTGACTAGTGGCAGGACAAAAAAAAAGTTCTTAAAGTGATTCAATATGGAGGAAAATTGGAGTGTTAATTCATAACTTATGGATGCTATGGTTAATAGATACAAGAAATGATAAGCTGAAAAAAAATTGCTTTGCCATGAGTGGGATTCGAACCCCATCTTCATGTGTTCCATGTCTACAAGACAACTCCTATGATACTTTACCACTATAATAGATATAAGTTTATGACTTACTCATAGTGCCAGTTAACTAATTTAACAAAACCCTTTAAGTGGAAAGCTCTGAAAGTATAATCAATTTGAAACCACAATTTGTTTGAAATTATCATTTCCTTCTGGAAATGTTATTCTGCATCGAGAAGGCATTAGCATTGAAATAGTAAAAGTAGAAATAATTATTATTTCATTTTTTTTTTATTTTACTTATTTTTAAGAACTCTGTCAAACTATAATATATGAAAATATCACAAAAAAGTAATAATTTGCTTCTATTGAAATGATAATAAATCATTTTAACAACAATAAAAATGCATGTAAGGTTTGACTTGTGACTTATGTTTGCAATGTTTGACTTGTGATTTTAAGGTTTTCAAGTTAATTCTGAAGATGTCTCAACAGAATATTTTTCAAAATTTTTTCTTTTCCTGCTTCTTTTTTCCTATATTGCATAAATATATGTAAATTACTTGCCAGATTTTTAAATTCATTTACTAATAAAAATATTGCACTATTTTGTTGCTTTTTCTCCATTGATCATTATAGCAATATCTTGTTTAACATTGTCTACTCAGCTTATTGTAGGTTTTTGCCTTTTTCTGAAACCTTTTGGTGCCCTGTTCAAAGCATTACATTTCTTGTTACATTGCTTTGAAAAAGTCTGTTTCCCTACCATGAACTTTAGAAAAGTTCAAACTACTATATAACCTAATTTTTATTTTAATCTGTTTTCTCACAATCTTAAACGCTTTTGATAAACATGCAGTAATCAGATCTACAGATTTTTAAAAGTCCTGTCAGCAAATTTCATTCACCTCTTCGTCCCTTTAGTCTAATTATTTGTTACACAATTCCTGAGATAATCGATAGTCTCTGTAACACTCTAAATGTATGTTAAACTTCTTTCTTTGGACCTTTTGACTGAACCAAATTAAACTAATTTTCCGGATAGCATCAGGCAATTAATCTTGCCAAATAAAGTTAAACGAGTGTTCACTAAGTATATAAGCATTATTTAGTTACTATGAAAAGTATTCAAAAGTGTTAGAAGAGATTTTCTTGAGCATTTGCTCTCTCCAACTAAATCCATATCTACTCAACAAGGAAAGCTAACTACTAGCAACTAACTTCAAAAACTTCTCTTTACTAAATTCGTGACCTAACATACAGCATTCAACTGACTTAACACGCACATTAGCATCCGTCAGTCAAAAGTCGGAGTTGCACAGGTGCGGCATGAGATTAAAAGACGAATAAGGATTGCTGCCGGGACTTTTAAGAATCTATGGAGATTATGGAGAAATAGGCGTATACACCTAAAGACTAAAATTAGACTGTATAATAGTTTGGTTCTTTCTAGAGTTAGTTATGGTAGTGAAATGGACTCTGTGTAAACAAGATAACAGGAAACTACATGCTTTTGATTCTAGATGCTTATGTAGTATCTTGGGTATTAGGTGGTTTAACTTTGTAACTAATGATGAGGTTAGGTAAAGGAGTCTGCAACCTCCTTTAAGCAGCATATTGTGCAGAGAGAGACTCTGTTGGTTTGGCCATGTTGCCCGTATGAATAATTATAGATTGGCGAATAAGGTTATGAACAGTGTGCCTAGAGGCCTCAGAAGGAAGGGGAGACCTAGGATGTGGTGGGCAGACAATGTCAAACAGGACCTTGTTAGAATTGGTGTGCAGTGGCCGGATGCAACAGATGTAGCTCAGGACAGATATGCTTGGAGAATTAAACCGCATGGTCTGGTTGGACCTCTGTAGCCCATGGCTGCTTGAGGATGGTGATGATGGTTAAGGAAAAGTAAAAGTGAATGGGTGCCCATCACAGTGTGCCCGGCTCCTAATGTTCCCAGATTTGAGTCCCAACTGTGCCTTCATTGAGGTTTATCCCTGCTAATCCTTGTTCTGCCTTCAATGAGAAAGGAACACACAGACTCAGAAAGGTCACGATATGTCAAATGGGACATTAAACTGTTCTGTGTGCGCATGTACATGTGCCTCTGTGTGCACTGGACATGTTAAAGAAGGGGGCGGGGGTGGCTGTCGGTAGCACGCCAGGCTCGTAATCTGTAGTTCCCAGGTTCGAGTCCCAGCTGGGTCAGCGTTGAGATTTATCTCCGCAAAATTCCCTGCCCTGCCCACGGTCAGTAGAGGACACCGATGGGCTTGGAAAGGCCGTCGTCTGTTGGATGGGACGTTAAGCCGTGGTTCCATGTGTGAGAGAGCCATACCCTGTGCACGTTAAAGAACACACTGGATGGCCTTGACGGGAGGCTACCATCTGTCTCCCAACATCTGTTCCAGTGAGTCCCCTCCCCCAACCTTCTCTGAACCTTCGGGGTCCATGTGACCTGGCCATTTAGCCCATGGTGTGCAAAAAAGTGCCTCTCAGAGGTAAAACAACCCAACCCATGTTAAAGAACATGCTGGATGAGATTGATGGGAGGCTTCCATCTGTCTTCTAACTGCTATCCAATGGGTCCTCTTTACCATCCTTTTCTGAGTCTTTGTAACTGGTCATTTAGTCCATTGTAGGTAAAACAATCCAACCCTGAGATAACCTTATAAACTTTAACAGAAACCATTCAAAAGTATTTGAAGCCCCATTTACTTAGCCAATATTCATCATTTAAGTGTTCTCTCAATTTATCACTCAGTGTACTCTATTACTAGTCTCATCAACAGTTGTAATGAAAGAAATCATCTCATCAACATCATTTTCCAAAAAAAAGTTCCAAATCAAATTACCAATAATCTAAATCAGTTATTTTCTAATATATGATTTTGATACCAGGATATTACACCATCTCAAAGCCCTATTTTCACTCTGCAGTTCTGCATTACATAATCAATAAGATAAGATAGATAAAGATAAGATAAATTTTATTACACACTGAAAAATGTATTTGCATAAATTTTGAGTCATTAACAGATTCAATATCCCACTTAAGTTAATACCCTTCTGTGTGGAATAATAACACTAACATTTTAATAATTAATGTGTGTACATTCAAGAATAAAAATTTACAAGTAGAGTTGTATAAAGTTTTAAACATTAATAATTATCTAAGAAAAACATAGAAGCATTTTAATAGTCTTACATTTTGAAATCATAAATGATCCAATTTGTTAAATTAACAAACATTTTGTATAAGCTTAAGATAATTTAACATGTTATACACTCTGTAAATCAAGAAAACGTAACGTTTAGTTAAAATATTATCCTTAACCGGTACATCAGTTAATAACATGTTTTCAGGTAATCTTGTATGGTCAGGAAATTTTCTAATTCTGCCAATATCCCAAATTTTATTTAAATGTATCAAAGAATTTAATGCATATAATTTGCATAATTCTAAAATTCCAAGATATCTATAACTCTCACTAACACTTTCCCTTCATTTTTGCTTCAAAATACACCTTAAAACATGATTTTGAACAATTTCAATAATCTTTAAATATTTGTTAACCAACACAATTCAGTACTATTATAGAAAGCCATCATTATATGAAATTAACTTACCAAGTATGCCATACAATCTCATGACCCAACCACAAATTATGATGAGCAGCAGAGCCAAAAGCATTTATCATATCTATGAAGCTAGGAATCATTACAAATTTTTCAAATTCTAAACATTTCTGAAGAATTTGCATAAGTGAAAAAGTTTGTATGTGCACTCCTACCACTTCTGAACTCATAGTGTTCATCTTGAAGTTGTCCATCAATCAAATGCTTATTTTATAGGGTTGATGCAAAAGTAATGGGAAAGCATGCGACATGAAAGAATAATTATTCCTATAACTAACCAATGTGTTGTTTTATCAAGAATGTAATTACCATTAGTAGATGCGATTAGTAGATGTTCCAATGATATATAAATTTGTAGAGATGCCATTCCTATAGAACTCTTGTCCTTCATTCAACGAAGTTGACAATGCGCTCTTTCACCTCATCTTCATTCCGAAACTTCCTATTGGAAGTGAAATTGTTCAGGGATTGGAACAAATGGAAATCTGAGGGAACCAGGTCTGGTTAATATGAGGGATGCTTCATTATCCCCCACCACAATTGCTACAGCTTCTGCTGTGTCCTTAAGGCAATGTGAGGCCTTGCATTGTCCTGGTGGAACATGACTCCTTTTCTGTTTACCAATGCTAGGTGTTTGACCTTCAGGTGTTGCACTTAAGCAATCCAACTGCTCACAGTAGACATCCATGTTGATAGTTTGGGACTGGTTTAAAAGCTCATAGTTGGATGGTAACCCTGCAATCCCACCAACAACAGAGCATCACCTTACAAGAATGCAGTTCCAGTTTTGCCATTGCCTGGGATGATTCTCCTGCTTGACCCCATAATCTTTTACAGACAACATTATCATAAATGATCCATTTTTATCCCCTGTAATAAGTCAGTCAAGAAAACCAGTCTTAGCAGTGGGTGGGCAGGCGTGCAGTCAGAATTGCAATAAATGTCATTGAATTGTTACTGCTGACATTGGAAGATGTGTTACTGACTTTCACTGTTGGACCAAGGCTGTAGATGAGCAGAGCAATCTGTTATAGCAAGCCTACGAAGATGATGATCTTCCTCTGAGGTTGTCTCTGGATGAAGTCCAAAACCTTCCCGAAGTGTTCGTTCCACATCTTTTAACCATTTTCTGTGTATTTGATGCACAGCAGTTACACAGTGTCCTATATGAGCCACAATTTCTCAATACGAAAGATTTCCTTCTCTCATGCCAACAATATGCCCTCTATTAGAACTCATTCACCTGGAGATATTAAACTTGCACCAGTCTGCATGGCATATCTTAACCTGCACAAGAACTGACCAGCTGAACACGGCTACTACCCCTTTAAATACCTGTGGGAAGGGTCTAGTCACACCCTTTCCAGAATGTCCTCATTGGCCTGTAGCCACACAACTGCACTAATGACCTCGAAACTGTAATCACTTCTTCAGTAGGTGCTAAACATTCCCTCAATACAAGTCATAGACCTTACTCTATTCCTTCCAATTTTAGCAGTGTAGTTGTCAGTGGACAAATGAGTGAAACCTCATAACATTATAATCCATTAAGGCTTCAATGTAATGTGATATTTCTTATGCTGCATCTCATTCCCCTCGGTGCGAGCTCCTGTATACGGTGAAGGGACCACATTGTGAAGGTTCCACTGGCTCAGTTACCTTCACAGGGTCCTGAATGCCTGCATGTTTGCCATGTGCAGAGACCCATGTCCCGGGAAAGAATTATCCTGGTAGTTCCTCGGGGGTCCCCGTCTTCTCAGCTCATGACTGGCAGGGTCTCCTTTGGCCGCCTTGCCATTGGGGAGCCTGTCATCATGAGTCTGGGCAGCGGATTCTGGGGCCTCTGTTATACACTGCTTTGGCCTCTGCTTCCAGTAAACAGGAGCTCCTGCAGTGCCCCCCCCCCCCCCCCCCTCCAAGGAGCAATCAGCTGTGGACAGGTCCTGCTAGGGTCAACTATGCAGAACAGTGAGTAACCTTGCCCATGTCCAGGTACAGGTTTGCGAATTTCCTCACAACTTATTTTCCTTTTGAAGTTATTCTTTCTTTGTGAGGCCAGTTTGGTCGATCACAATTTGATTATTTTCCGCTTAATTCCTTTTGTGTAGAAAGTTTATTTCTACACATTTCTCTTTTCATTTTCATTTTATTTATTTGTGAGGGCTTGGCTCACTTTGTGGGTATAGTGCCCGCGTAGCTATGGCGTCTGACTGGACGTCCCCTTGTTGGGTTGTGTGGAGGATGGGAACAGCGGGGACTGAACCACACAAAAACATGAGAGTTGATGAAGAAATTGGTACAATCAATGCCAACAAGAGAGCTTGACATGAGTCACCATCATCCTCATCTCTGTCATCTCTGCCGTTGTCTTCTTTGTGTGTGTCTTCGTTCCCAAGATTCCTGATCATCCACTCCATGGGTGATCAGGTACTTGGGGACATGTCTCCATTTTTTGTAAACAAAGGTTTGAAAGGTTTTGTGGGAGAGCCAAAATCCCTCAGGCACTTACAATCTGGCAACTTGCAGGTTGAAACTGCTTGTTCCAAATACTCGGAACTGCTCCTGAAAGTCAGAGAGATTGGTGGGGTGGCGATGGAGATCACTCCCCACAAAACTTTGAATTCCTCTCAGGGTGTGATAACTGAGTGGGGCCTCCTCATAGTCACTGAGGAGGAAATCCTCTGAACTCACACCTCAAGGAGTAACAGCGGTCCATCAGGTTTCGACACTCTGTGATGGGAAATTGGTATCCACCTGGGTACTGATTGTGACATTTAACATGCCACACCTGTCTTCTTCCATCAAGGCAATGTGAGGTATGGTCTTATATACCGAAACCTCTGCATTGTTTTCAGTGCCAGATATACAGTCATGCCCACAAAGCTTGCCGTGGCAAGCCCACCTGTGCTCGCTGTGGCAGCAAGGATCATCTTGATGCTGACTGCACAGCAGAAAAGGCAAGCTATGTGAATTGTAATGAGAAACATCCGACTTATTCCCGCGACTGTCCCAAGTGAAAAGAGGAAAAGGAGGATCGACGTTTGAAAGTAATAAACAACATCTCTTTACACTGAGGCGAGAAAGCTCGTTGCACTGCCCGCCCCACCTCGCAAGATTTCCTATGCCAGTGCATTCATTGGAAATCCCATCGTTCCAATGACTTCAGTGACGGTGCAGACTGACATCAGTGTACCACCTACTGAATCTTTCTCACCTGCCGCAAGATACCTCCTGACGCAGGTGAAACTGAGGTTGGTGTCAACTTCGACATCAACTCCAGTTTCCATTCCTTCAACTCAGCCTTCCACCTCCACCTGTAGGCTTCCACCTTCCCATCCTCAGATAGATAAACCTTCCAAACCCAAGGGGCCCCCACCGGACCCAAAAAGAACATCATCACACCTCTGCAAAGAGCAGTCACTGATCCATGTCCCTCGGACAATTCCTAGGACATGGATACCGACCACTCCCTATTCACTAAACTGTCGTCTATGGTGGTTAAGTTGACTAGGAATTTGTTGTCCGCCCACTCTTCTTCTTGAGATGGCCACACTCCTACAATGGAATTGTCGTGGATTCCAGAGGAATATTGACAACATCAAGACCCTCCTTCAGGCACACCAGCCCATCTGTGTGTACCTGCAGGAGACATACTTCCAGCCAGTCACAGATCCCATGATCCAGCACTTTTCACTAGTTAGCTGGGATCAGGATGGAGATGGTCCAGCTTGCGGGAGTGTCGCCATCCTTGTGAGCAACCATTCTCCATCCCAGATTGTACCCATCACCAACTTCTTCGAGGCGGTAGCCATCCTCCCTTTGTGGGGTTCTTCCTGACTGTCTGCTCGGTATATCTTCCACCTAGAAGCTTCATCTTCCAGGAAGACCTTGATGATTTCGTCTCACAGCTGCCTTCCCTCTTCCTCATCATGGAGGACTTCAACGGACACAGTTCACTTTGGGGCAGTGCTGACACCAACGGGAGGGGTGGGGTCCTGGAGCAGTAGCTCCTGAATCCTGTTCTCTCCCTGTTGAACACCGGTGTCAGTACTTATTTTCACTCCCCAACCCACACATTCACTGCCATTGACCTCACCATCTGCTTCTCCTCAATCATTCCACTCTTTACGGGAAATCAAGAACAACCCTTATGGAAGCGATCACCTCCCCATGGTGTCACCATCTCCTGTGGGGGGCCTTGCAGCCCTTCATGGGTCTCATGGTGTAGGCTTGATTAGGCTGACTGGAGTGGTTTCGAGCTGCTGTCTGAGCTCGATGACCATTCTGTCAGCCAGATAATGATAATGGACTGTATTGTAGATGCAGCTGAATCAACAATTCCTCAAACTTCGACATGGTTTCCTTGTTTTCCGAAACCGTGGTGGAATCCAGATTTCACCGCAGCTCGTAAGTCTCAGAACAAGGCTTAAGGGGTGTTTCGGAGATATCCGACATCTCCCAACCTGGAAATGTTTAAACGCGCCAGGGCGAAAGCTCTTTTTGTCTGGTGCCAGAATGAATCGTGGATCTAATATATACGTCTTCTATCACCTGCACGACCAGTTCTAAGGTTATGTAGGATAAAGTCCGGAAGATGGGCGGGAATACACACCCCACTAGTTATCAATCTTGGAGCACAGTGGACAGGCAATTGCTGATCCCAAAGCAATTGTCAACACTGGGGGAGTCATTCTCCTCCATCTCTTCATCATCTTCCTATTCCCCCGAGTTTCTGGCCCAGAAGAGCAGGGGTTGAATATGATTGAATAGTGCCATCCAACATTCCACTATACAGGACAGTACTACATCTTATGGATGGCAGGGCAGAATGCTCTCCGCTGTCCTTCCATTCGAATTGTCTGGAGCCTTACAACAAGCCATTCGCAGCGGAAGTGGTCTGCCTTGCTCTTGTGTCCATCGGATGGGACATTAAGCCGTGGCCCCGTGTGTGGGAGAGCCACACCCACGCACATTAAAGGACACACTGGATGGCCTTGACGGGAGGCCAACACCCTTCTCCCAACAGCTGTCCAGTGGGTCCCCTCTCCCAACCATCCACAAAATCATGAGAGCTTCGAAATTGGACATCTGTCCCAAATATCTGATATTTAAGTAGCAAATATAATGTTTTTTAAAAAATAATAGAGCTCGAATTACCCCTGAAAACACTGGAATACAATTCATGTACAATTCAAGCACAATTCATGTACAGAGTTGCAGTAAAAATTAGTCCATAATGCTACCTAACCATATTGGCAATAAATCAATGGCACTGTTCAAAATTCGAAAGGTCCGAAATTACAGATATGAATGAACCGACAGATTTCGATAATATTATAGTAATCTAGACGATAGGTACTCTCTCTGCTGCTTTGCAGCTTTAATGTTAGTGTTCTGTGAGGCCTCACCAGCATGTGAAGGTGATTTTTGGTGCCATTCAGAAGATGTAGTACTATCCTGTATAGTGGAACATCAGATGGCATCATTCAATCATACTCAAGCACACCTCTCGTGCATCTGCCGTTATGCTGGACAATGTCCATTATACCATGCTCCAACATCTCTTATCATCGAGTAAGTATCAGCTGCTTTTCAATTGTATTTTTCTCAAGGAGCAGTTTCTGGACTTCTGGTGTGAGGCCATCATCTTGGCCTTCCTGAAGCCAGGAAAGGATTCCAAGATTCCTTCTAATTATCATCGCATTGTGTTGACAAATTGCATGTGCAAGGTGTTGAATGAATGATAAATGCCGGACTCATCTGGTATTTAGAACACCACAACCATCTTTCCAACACCCAGTGTGGCTTTCGCAGGCAACGGTCAACTCTTAATCATCTGATATGCCTGGAATCGGCTAGCAGAAATTCATTTTTACGTAGAGAGCACCTGGTGTCAGTTTTCTTAGACATCGAAAAAGCATATGACACGGTTTGGAGATATGGCATTCTTCGTTACCTCCATAGCTTCAGCTTGAGAGGTCACATGCTGATCTTCATCTCCAACTTCTTATTGACACGTTCTTTTCATGTGTGTTGTTGGCAACACTCTTTTACAGCCGTACCCTCAAGAACAGGGGATACCACAAGGCTGCATTCTGAGTGTTACATTTTTCACTATCAAGATTAATTCTATTACTAGACAAATTCTTCCATATGTAGGCAATGCCCTCTATATTAACAATTTTAGCATCTTTTGCTCTTCATACAGATTGAGGATCATTGAAAGACAACTGCAAATTGCTCTGAACAATCTTTCAGTTTGGACAATGGCAAACGAGTTTCAGTTCTCCCCACAGAATACCACTTGAGTGCACTTTTGCCACAACTGTAATCTTCATCTGGATCCCGAACTACTGCTTGGGGGTAACATCATTCCAGTTGTGGCGGAGACCAAGTTTCTCAGTCTAATCTTCGATCGGAAATTGATCTTTTTACCACACATACATCATCTCACGTCCAAGTGCACGCAGGCATTGACATTGTCAAGATCCTATCCTCTCTCTCTCCTGGGTAGCTGATCGATCTCATCTCCACCTGTACCGTGCACTTGTTTATCTCTGCAAAATTTCCCCGCCCTGCCCATGGTCAGTAGGGGACACTGATGGGCTTGAAAAGGCCGCCGTCTGTCGGATGGGACGTTAAGCCGTGGCCCCGTGTGCGGGAGAGCCATACCATGTGCACGTTAAAGAACACGCTGGATGGCCTTGACAGGAGGTTACCATCTGTCTCCCAACAGCTGTTCCAGTGGGTCCCCTCCTCCAACCTTCTCTGAGCCTTCGGGGTCCTTGTGGCCTGGCCGTTTAGCCCATGGTGTGCAAAAAAGTGCCGCTCAGAGGTAAAACAATCCAATCCAACTATGCACTTGTCCGGTTGAAACTGGATTATGGATCCCATGTGTCCGACTCTGCTCAGGATTCGGTGGTGAAGGTGCTGGACCCCCCTCCATCAGGCCCTCTGTGTTTGCACAGAAGCCTTCTGCACCTCACCGGTCCAGAGTCTTTGCGTTGAGACCAACTAACCATCTTTATCTTGAGACCAACTAACCATCTTTATCTCTCTGTCGTCAGCATTTTTCCCAACAATACGCATCTAAATTGCAATTCCTGCCTGGCCATCCAACTTCGGACTGCATTTTCAGTCCAAAGTGGGAAGCTTTAAACTAATCTGCTATCTGCCATTCGTCCTTTTGGTTTGCGTGTCCAAGGTTACCTCAAAGACATCAACACCAGTCTCAATAGCATCACACAGTCGACAGTCGAGTCACTTCCAGCTTGGCTCGCTGTTTCCCCATTCTTGTGATTTTTCTCTGTGCAGGACTGGGAAGGCCTTTACACCTGACTGTGTGTATCGGAAACTCTTTGCCAGCCATCATGCTGAGTACCCAGACTTCTTGCCTGTCTTCACAGATGGCTCGAAGTCCGGCATATAGTGGGATCAGCCATGGTCTGCTGTGATGTAATCATTGCAGACCAGATCCCACTGCAGTGTTCCATCTTCTCTGCAGAATTGCACGTTATCAGTCTCGCCTTGGACCATGTAGCAGCTAAGTATATCATCGGTGTGTGCTTTACACCAACTCACTTAGTTCGCTACAAGCTTTGATCTCGGTGAAGCATCGGCCTCACCCAGTTCTTTCTAAGATCCGCCAGCAGCTCCATCGTCTGGCAGCCACCTCCACTGTTCTCTTCTGTTGGGTGCTCAGGCACATTGAGATCAGGGGCAGTGGCTTGGTAGATACTGCTGCCAAGTCAGAGACTCCCCTGTCCGGCTCTCAGTTGTCGGTTCCATATCTGGATTTCCGGCAGCGTTTTACCATCGAGCTCCAGGCACAGTGGCAGAGGTGTTGGTCTGAACAGCTTATGAACAAGCTCTTTGAGATGAAACCTATCATCAAACCATGGCAGTCATGTTACCGCAGGAATCGCAAGAAGGAAGTTGTGCTTGCTCTGCTTAGGTCATTCGTTAATTATACACTCTTTTCTTCTACGGCAGATGTCTTCTATGTCCAAGCCTCTTACACTCGGACATCTTTTATCTGATCGTGTTTTACTGCCAGTTTTTACCTTTTTCGAAACTTTGTTGCTATTTTAATCGACTTTGATTTTACCTTGTATTTTTTTATGTCTAACCCAGGCCTTACACCTTGTTGTTCAGGTTATATATTCATCTTGTTAGTTTTCTTGTTATATTTACATATTGTTTTTATTGTTTTTCTGTTATATATGCATCTTATTGGTTTTGCCTTTTACAGCTATTGGTTTTAACTTTGGTTAAGGGGTACTTGTCTTTTAGCTCGTTTGGCACATTATAGGCTGAGTAGCTCATGCGTCATAAAACCCAAAACAAACAACCAAAACACTGAGTCATTTCTTGAAAATGAAGCATGTCAAAAGAGATTAGCTATAATCTTTTCAAATTTTAACTTAGGTATTTTTGAAATTTTTTATTATATATCATAAACTGGTTTTAGTGCAGTAAAGTTTATATGAAGAAAAATATTTGTGATTGCTAATTATATTTTGTTTGACTAAAATCGTTCTCTCATGTCTTCCATTTTTGCTTCTGATTAAAAGTACTCATGTACTTCTAATATAAATGCTAACTTTTTATGTATTTTGCATTATTTTTGATAAGATCTGGAAATCAAGGGGAATCACTCTTGGTATCTAGGTTGTCATATTACCATTCAACTACTCTTACATAGTTCTTGAATACAAAATATGTTGCACATTAGCATTTAAGGCTGATATATTTCGCCAACCAGAAGTGATTGCCAGATCCTTCAGTTTATTTAGAAACTTTTTCTCTTATGTAACAAATTTATAACAGAATCATGCATCGTTTTGCTTTCCTCATTATTCAAAAATTACTGTTTGCACATATTGTCTGTCGGAATACAATTTACTTAATTTTTTTTAGCATATAAATATTATTGAGGGTCTGGCCTGCAATCCATATTTTGTACACTAAACAAGGCTTTCCTCTTGCAGTTTTTTTCCAGGAACACCGTTGATCTGTATAAGTAACGTAGTATTGTATTAGAATCAATTCTGTGCCTATGGTAGAATACAGATTCTAATGTATTCAAAATGCAAGCTGAAGAAATAAAAGATTGAATTGGTAGGGATGATTGAAGCAAGGCAAAATATTATAGAAAGGAATGAATCTTACCACAGTGATAATCATTTGTAATAATTAAGGAAGTGTAAAGAAATCCACACACTGGTTAGTACCTTTCAAAGGAGATACAGAAAGTTCCAAAGGACTTTCTGTATCTACTTTCAAATATGGATTTTTTCATACTTGCCTAATTAATATTATATTATACAGGGTGTTTCAAAAAGGATGCAACCCTAAATATAAGACAGTAGAACTTACGCGCATGTACATTTTATTCCATAATATTAGCCAGTTGACATTACTATACTCAAGGTTAACAGCCTTTAGCAGTTGAAAGACCTTGTCACTCACTTGTCTCACTCCAGCATTCATTCCTTTGTGTTCTGTCAGCTATGTTGTGGCAGGGGTTGCTCAGTTGGTAGCATGCCAGGCTCATAATCTGTAGTTCCCATGTTTGAGTCCCATCCAGGTCAGCGTTGAGATTTATCTACGCAAAATTCCCCACCCTTCCCCCGGTCAGTAGGGGACACAGATGGGCTTGGAAAGGCCTCCGTCTGTTGGATGGGACTTTAAGCCGTGGCCATGTGTGTGGGAGAGCCCATACCCTGTGCAAGTTAAAGAACACACTGGATGGCCTTGACAGGAGGCTGCCATCTGTCTCCCAACAGCTGCTCTAATGGGTCCCTTCCCCCAACCTTCTCTGAGCCTTCAGGGTCCTTGTGACCCATGGCAATTTAGCCCATGGTGTGCAAAAAAAAGTGCTGCTCAGAGGTAAAACAACCCAAGCTATATCTTTTTCCAAAGCTAACATGTATTTATTGTTGAGACTTATTGTGCATACAAATCTTACAAACATGTAAGAGAGAAGTTTGAGTTCAAGTTTCCTCAGTTTGCAGTTCCCACCAAGTCGACAATATCTCGTTTGATTGTTAAATTTCATGACACTGGGTCTGTACAGGATCGAAAGAGCCCAGGCTTGCCATCACTGTTAACTGCCAAAGTTCTTGATGATGTGTCTCATCATTTAACTTGCTCACCCAGAAAATCTCTTAGAATGTTATCTTCACAGGTTGGACTGTCACCAGCTACTGTTTTCAGGGCTACAAAGAAGTTAAAATTTCATGCCTACTGCATTGGTGTCGTTCATGAACTGAGAGAACTAGACCATGAGAAACATTTACAGTACTGTCGGTGGTTTCATTCTTTTTTTTTTCTTTTTTGATGAAAATGGAATTGAGATGTTGGACCATATTTATTTCGGTGACAAGGCTTGGATCCACTTGGATGGATATGTGAAAAGTCAAAACAGTCAAATATGGAGCAGTGAAAATCCTCACACTTTTCACAAACGACCATTACATGCGTGGAAAATTAGTGTTTGGTGTGCAGTTTCCCATTGTTGTGTGATAGGGCCTTTATTTTTGGACTCAACTGTAACTGGTGAAGTTTATTCTGACCTCATCCAACAGTTTATTGTACTATTGGTTGTGAATGAATGAGAGTGTTTTTTTTTTTCCAACACGATGGCATGACTGTCAATAACACAATGGTCATGTTGAGGAATATTTTGGTGATCATTCAATTTAAAAAAAATTGTGGCCTCCAAGATCGCCAGATCTTACTCCTCCAGATTTTTTCCTTTGGGGATATCTCAAATGTGTAGTGTTTCAAAACAATCCTCATACACTTGAAGACTTGAAGGCTAACATTGAAAGAGAGATTTTAAACATAAGAAAGCAAACATTTATGAAAGGTGGCTGCAAATGTCATGAAATGGGTACGAACCTGCATCCAAGTTGCAGGAAATCACTTTCAACATCTGTTATAAAGGTAGATATGTCTAATTTGCATCTTTTGAAATTTGTGTATTTGTCAAGTTTAAATAGCAAAATACAATAGAGGGTTGCGTCCTTTTTGAAACACCCTGTAGTTCTCAATTCATATAAAACGTTTGATTAGAAATACCAGATCATACACGGGTGCCGAAATTGGATCTGACCATTATGTGGTCAAAAGTGCCATTGAAACTTGAGAAATTTTAAGGTTAAGAGAATTACTTTTAATGCTGAAGGTCTGGAAGGTCCAGATATAGCCAAAGTATACCATGATAGGCTACTTGTTGTTATGACAATTGTGGTTTGACTGCTGCTGAAGTTGAGAAAGAATGGAATCAGTTTAAACAGGCTTTTCTTGAACCAAGAGTCTCTTTTAGATAAAAAGGAACAGAGGAAACAAAATTATTTGAGTGATAAAGCTATGGAGCTTATTTCTGAAAAAGTACAGGAATAATATGAATCAACACCCTACTAGTCTATTTAATTACTCACAAATTAAAACTGTGCATTAAAGTAATTTACATTAATGTGCCTCAATAACCAGGAGGAGTGCAATGGGTATAACAATTCATAGTACACTATCACCAATTGGTTACTAATACTCGCTACCCTGTGCATCAGGATAACATACTTATGAGTATAACCTTTGCTAATCAGCTAGTATTTACTCACTTCCAGATATTATTTAAATATTCCTACTTGCTAAGACATAACTTTTGCTATCAAACTGAAAGGAACCTAGACGGGGAAAAAAATAAAGTCTATTTACAGAAATGTGTTGTAGGCTGGTACAGCTGCACCAGTTATTAGATGCACTGTTATTTGCATCTTCCTGGTGACCTTGCGTCAGATGCAGTAGCACTTAGTCCATGCAACCAGTCTTTATACATAATGATGTTATAATTATAATGCACAAAGTTGTTTCAACGTCACTCCGTTGATTTTGGCCTTTACTCCAAGGATCTTCTTTGGTAAAATATTGGTGGTTGTTCTTCAATACTGGGCTGTGTTTGTATTAATTTCTTGTAGGAGCTCCTTCAAATGACTGTTGGTGGATGATTGCCAATTTTTAACAATGCCTTGGCTAACCTTTTAGCTGAAATCGCTGACAGTCTATGTTGTTATTAGCTCTTTTATATGAGTTCCTACTTTGTTGTTAAGCAGCCAATATTCTTTATACTGACGATCATAATTAAATGTATGTAAAACTAGGGTCTGTAAATGGTAGCTAGGCAGTCACTGGAAGGAGAGCTATGCACCAATACCCTGTGATGACGCATAGAACCGGCCAGGCCTAGCACCTAATGTCCGACCCCGCCTTCTCGTAGTGCAGACCATTAGTACCTTTCAAAAGAGATACTCTCTTGTGGAAGTGAACGGAAGGGGAGGGCTGCCAGTTTAGTGTGGCCTACTGATCTGGACAACTATGGCTACTTTTCTTTTTTTTTCTACCCTGCTGAGGAGTGGTCAACCACACAGGGTCCTGGTGCTGACCATATAAACCCACTGGACTGGACAGATATATGGCTCTGAGCTTGATTATGGATCCTGATTTTGCTGCACTGGTGGGCTTCTGTGGAGGGAAAATCTTCCGCTGTGTTTTCTGTTTGTTTGTGGGTTGACAGCCCCAAGTGAATAGATTCACAGGATATGTTTATCAGCTGGTGGATAATCCTGAGCAGAGGTCATCGCAGGCACCTGAACTCTTTGCTTCTATTGGCATCGTCAAATTCTACATTGGAGGAAGTCTTCCAGTGTAGATGGCTTCAGCCTTTAGTGGTGGGGGAACGGGTCTTTGCCCCATGTCTGCGATTAGGGGGCTGTTTGATATTGTCAGCATTCCCTCTCTAAATAAACATAGTTTCTTTAAACATCCCACTAACCATTTTCTCTCCATAGGTAGTTGGAACGTGAGGACTCTGCACAGAGCTTTTTCTCTTGATGTCCTCACACAAGAATTCCACCATTATAATTTAGATATTCTCGGCTTGCAAGAGACCAGATGGACAGATAAAGGTCAGATTCTTAAAAATAATCTTAAATTTCTCTTTTCAGGGAGGGATGACAATAAGCATCACCAAGGCGTGGGTCTGCTTCTCAGCAGACACGCTAGTGATGCTCTTCTAATATATGAGAGCATTAATGAAAGGTTTCTTACAGCAAAATTTCAGACAAGCGTTAAAGACCTGAATGTTATCTGCTGTTATGCCCCCACTGAGGATGCCAATGAGGATGAGGATAGGTTTTATGAACAACTTCAGGATATTTTGAATTCTGTCAAGAAAGAAGATATTACCCTGGTTCTTGGTGACTTCAATGCCAAAATTGGCACTGACTCTAACCTTTGGGGAGGAGTAATAGGCCCTTTTGGTATTGGTAGCTGCAATGGGCAGTGTCTCCTACAAGTAAATAAACTCAATTTTTTCAGAATAACTAACACATATTACAAACACCGTGACATACATAAGTACACATGGGTTTCACCTGATGGGCTGCATAGGAATATGATTGATTATATATTAATTAACAGCAAATGGGCTAGTTCTGTTAGAAATACCAGGGCATATAGGGGAGCTGAAATTGGATCTGACCATTACCTTGTTAAAAGTGTCTTGCAACTTAAACTTAAAAATTGTTGTGCTAGGGTTAAAAAATTTGCTTTTAATACTGAAGCTCTGAAAGACCCAGTTATAGCCAAAGCTTACCATGATAGGTTACTTAGTCATTATGACAGTCATTGTATGCTTACTACTGAAGTTGAGGAAGAATGGGATCATTTTAAACAGGCTTTTTTGGACACTAACAGTACTCTTTTAGGAAAAAAGGAGCAGAAGAGGCAAAATTATCTGAGTGATAAGGCACTTGAGCTTATTTTGGAAAGAAAGAACTGCAGGAATGTCCTTAATCAATACCCTACTAGTCCTAATAGAAAGCATTACAGAGAACTTAATAAACGTGGAAAAGATCAGTTAGCTGCTGATAAGAATCTTTGGCTTGATGGTTTGGCTGACAAAGCCGAGGAAGCAGTTAGACAGCACAACAGCAGAGAGCTGTACCAGATAATGTTTTGTGTGGTAGAAAACGGACAGGTATACAGGGATTGAAGGATAAACAAGGTAAGGTTATATAAGGTGAGGATTCTGTCATGGCTAGGTGGGCTGAGCATTTCAGTGATATTCTAAACAATGCGTGTAGTTCTATTCCCATTGTTTGCAATGATGATAGATGCATTGGTGGCTTTAATGTTGACCCTATAACACAATCTAAAGTTATTTTGGCTGTTTCTAAACTTAAACTTCATAAATCCCCAGGGGTAGATGAAATTACTATAGAAATGCTTAGAGCTGGGAATGTTTCGGTTACCACTTTAGATATTCTCGGCTTCTTCTTGGATGACTGAAATTCTGAATATCTTTTATGATAAAGGCATGGTTCCTAAGGATTTTACCAGAGCTATTGTTATCCCTGTTTTCAAAAAAGGTGATCGCAGTTCTTGTGATAACTATAGGGGTATCAGCCTACTCTCTGTTCCAGGTAAAGTTCTTTCCATGATTGTGCTTAATAGAATTAAGAATCTGGTTGACAGTCAATTGCGTGATGAGCAATGTGGATTCAGAAGTGGTAGGGGATGTGTGGATCAGATATTTTCACTTAGGCAGATTCTTGAGAAATGTTTAGAGTTTCAGAAACCTTTGGTTGTTAGCTTTGTTATTTCAAAAAAGCTTTCGACTCTGTTGATCGTCATAATTTGTGGTTGATTGTGAGATCATATGGTATACCAGACAAGTTAGTTAACATAATGAAAGCTCTCTATAATAACACTGAGCCGTGTGTGAGAATTGGTAAGGCTTGTAGCAATTGGTTTAGCATTACTTCTGGTGTTCGACAAGGGTGCATTTTGTCTCCTTTTCTCTTTAGCTTGGTTATTGATTATGTTATGCGAAATTCACTTCAAGGGAAAGATTTTGGCCTTAAGTGGACTGGAGATACGAAAATTTCTGATTTAGATTATGTTGATGATTTAGCCCTTTTGGCAAATGATGTTGATGAGATGAACTCTTTCATTCGAGCTGTTGATGAGACTGGTAGTAGAGTAGGTTTGGTTATAAACAGAGAGAAAACTAAAGTGATGAAAATTGGTCAGGCAGGCTGTGATTCAGTTAATCTGAATGGTTGCAGTCTTGAGCAGGTGTCACAGTTTAATTATCTTGGGAGCTATGTAACAGATAATGGTGATGTGCAGCATGAGATTAACAGACGAATAGGGATTGCTGCTGGGACTTTTAAAAATCTATGGAGAGTGTTGAGAAATAGGCGTATACACCTAAAGACTAAAATTAGACTGTATAATAGTTTGGTTCTTTCTAGGGTTAGTTATGGTAGTGAAACTTGGACACTTTGTAAACAAGATAACAGGAAACTAGATGCTTTTGATTCCAGATGCTTATGCAGTATCTGTGTCATTAGGTGGTTCAACTTTGTAACTAATGATGAGGTTAGGCAAAGGAGTTTGCAACCTCCTTTAAGCAGCATATTGTGCAGAGAGAGAGACTGTTGGTTTGGCCATGTTGCCTGTATGAATAATTATAGATTGGCGAATAGGGTTATGAACAGTGTGCCTAAAGGCCTCAGAAAGAAGGGGAGACCTAGGATGCGGTGGGCAGACAATGTCAAACTGGACCTTGTTAGAATTGGTGTGCAGTGGCCAGATGCAGTAGATGTAGCTCGGGATAGACTTGCTTGGAGAACTAAATTGCACGGTCTGGTTGGACCTCTGTAGCCCATAGCTGCTTGAGGATGACGATGATGATGAAAACTATTTTCCCTTTGTGCAATTACTGGTAACAAACTTCAACTACTCTGTTGCACTGACCTCCAGATTACAGCACTTTAAAATTGAGATAAAACTTCAACCATCTTAAAACACGGCATTGTAACTTTAAAAATCAACTTAAAAGCATGGCCTAACCTGCTCCATTGACAGCTGGAGCCCCTTCCTGCTCTGTGATATTACCTGGAGCAACGCGTTTGCCAACCACCAACTTGTGGCTTCGTCTGGCTGAACATGACAAAGTAAAGTGCTTCACTTTATACATGTTTAACTGCCTGTGTCATTTATTGTGTTCATGCGTATTGTGCTGTGTGGCGATCTGATGTTGTAACTATACGCAAAATACAACATACACATATTAATTCCTCCACTACGATGCATTCGCTTGACGTCATATCGCTGTATCCAAACACACCAGTGTTGGATGCAGCGATGCGGCTAAAAGCAGAGTGGTTACGTGTTGCCTGGCCCAGTCCCTGGAATACTTTAGTGTGCATGAGGCGCTGGACCTGGCAACCTCCACTAATTTCTTTGACGTTAACAACCAAACATGGCAACAGACGGAGGGCGTCCGAATGGGATCTCCTCTGTCTGGACTTATGGCGGATGTCGTCATGCGCCATGTCGAAGAAACTGCTTTGGCGAGATGTGAATATCAGCCTTCAGTCTATCTTCGGTACGTGAATGACATACTGATCTTCTGGCGACATCCACTCTATAAAGTAAACGATCTAATTACTATTTTCAATTCAATTTTACCAACAATTTAATTTACTCAGGAATCTGAATTAAATAATCAATTAGCACATTTAGATATTCTAATAACATGTAAGGACAACTACTGTGAGACGACAGGAGTTTTTGAAGTTTGTTACCAGTAATTGCACAAAGGTAAAATAGTTTTATATGATATTTAAGTCAGTACAAAGAATATTGGCTGCTTAACAACGAAGTAGGAACTCATATAAAAGAGCTAATAACAACATAGACTGTCAGCAATTTCAGCTAAAATGTTAGCCAAGGCATTGTTAAAAATTGGCAATCGTCCACCTACAGTCATTTGAAGGAGCTTCTACAAGAAATTAACACAAATGCAGCCCAGTATTGAAGTACGACCACCGATACTTTACCAAAGAAGATCCTTGGAGTAAAGGCCAAAATCAACGGAGTGACGTTGAAACAACTTTGTGTATTAAAATTATAACACTATGTATAAGGACTAGTTGCATGGACTAAGTGCTACTACATCTGACGCAAGGTCACCATGAAGATGCAAATAACATCGCATCTAATAACCGGTGCAGCTGTACCAGCCTACAACATATTTCTGTAAATAGACTTTATTTTTTTCCCCCATCTAAGTTCCTTTGAGTTTGATAGCAAAAGTTATGTCTTAGTAAGTAGGAATATTTAAATAATATCTGGAAGTGAGTAAATACTAGCTGATTGGCAAAGGTTATATTCATAAGTGGTTGGTCTGAAGTAAGTTGGTTCTTTCTAGGGTTAGCTATGGTAGTGAAACTTGAACACTATTTAAACAAGATAACAGGAAACTAGATGCTTACACAGTATCTTGGGCAATAGGTGGTTCAACTTTGTAACTAATGATGAGGTTAGGCGAAGGAGTCGGCAACCTCCTTTAAGGAGCATATTGTGCAGAGAGAGACTCCACTCCGTTGGTTTGTCCATGTTGCCCATATGGTTAATTTTAGATTGGCGAATAGGGTTATGTACAGTGTGCGTAAAGGCCTCAGAAAGAGGGGGAGACCTAGGATGCGGAGGGCAGACAATGTCAAACAGGACCTTGTTAGAATTAGTGTGCAGTTTGCCAGATGAAGGAGATGTAGCTCGGGATAGATATGCTTGGAGAACTAAATTGTACTGTCTGGTTGGACCTCCGTAGCCCATGGCTGCTTGAGGATGATGATGATGAATCAGTATTTAATTCTTGATTTTCCTGAAAATAAAATACTTAAAAAAAGCAACTAGTTTTATTTTAGTAGAACTTCTTTAGAGTTCTGTAGTAAAAAAAAATGCATTTGGCAATGCAAATAAAAATTTATTTAAAAAAAAAATTATAGACAGATATTATTATATTGCACATGGATAGAAGGGCTATTTTTTTCTGTATAACAAAAAATTAATTGTCTGGTTTCAAGCAAATTTTTCTCCTGTTTTGTAATTTTTTTCGATACCATACTTTGAGAAAAGCCCAGGCTTTTAGCCAATTGTACTGAGTCAGATAAACAAGGGAGGGCGTGGGTGGCTCAGTCGGTAGTGCGCCAGGCTCGTAATCTGTAGTTTCCAGGTTCGAGTCCCAGCTGGGTCAGCGTTGAGATTTATCTCCGCAAAATTCCCTGCCCTGCCCACGATCAGTAGGGGACACCGATGGGCTTGGAAAGGCCGCCGTCCGTCGGATGGGACGTTAAGCCGTGGCCCCGTGTGTGGGAGAGCCATACCCTGTGCACGTTAAAGAACACGCTGGATGGCCTTGACGGGAGGCTACCATCTGTCTCCCAACAGCTGTTCCAGTGGGTCCTCTCCCCCAACCTTCTCTGAGCCTTCAGGTCCATGTGACCTGGCCATTTAGCCCTTGGTGTGCAAAAAAGTGCCGCTCAGAGGTAACACAACACAGATCAACAAGTCAACTTTTGGTTATTTTTTAGAAAAATTCTATCAATAGAAATAGATCATATTTTATACCAAATCAAACAAAATTTAACTTCAAATCTTATGAAAATAAAAAAAATTTATAAGCATATTAATATTAATATGATGTTTTTACATTGATATAGTGAAAAAACAGATTGGAAAAAACCGAAATTGTCTTCCCACAGAAGGTCAAATTTCTGTGCCAAGGAAGGTTTTTTTGCTTCCGTATCCAAGACCACATTTATTTTCAGGAAACGATGCAAGGTCTCAATTTTTTTGCTGAAAAATTAAAAAATAAAAAATAATATATAACCTAATGCAATGTTAAATGAAGTATCCATAGCAACAAATTGTACACTGGCCATCTGATATAGCATGACTATGAAAGATTGATAATTTACGGGAAAAAAAATAGACTGAAACAAAAACTGAGGTTTAAATATAAAAAAAAGTGAATACCATCTTTACAAAAGTTAGCTGATTTATTGGAATAGCACTGTAAACAATCTATTATGGACTCGTAAAAATGGATAATGCTTATTTTGCTGATTAATTTTCTTTACATAAGTATAAATGAGTCGCTGCAACGTGCTAATTACATGCTTTTAGGAGCCAAGCACTTTCGATTGCATTCAGCAGTCTTCTTCAGGGCAGCGTACAGTTCCTTGGGAAAGTGGATCATTGGTGAAATGTTAAGCAAAAGTAATACCTTTTTCTTGAAGATATTTTCATTGAAGAGAGTCCTGCAGCAGAAGGAAGTTTCAGCATGCTTGTAGGAAGCAAAAGTCACTGAGTAGCAGAAGTTTGGTGCTTACTCTTGTTAATAGTGAGAGGTGCAGAGCTTTTAGCCATTTTCCAATGTGCCAGTCACTAATTCAAAGGAGCAATGATGGACAGTTGAAGTGTTAAATTAGTCTTGTGCAGTGGAGGGGGGATATTTATCTTTGCCTCCAGGTGCAATGCTGGATATACTAATGCCTTTATCAACAGGATTCTTCACAAGCTAAGCATAAATTTCACAATAACCCAACACCACCCCTTCAACCACAGCATAACTTCCCCTCCCCATCCATTACATTCTCCAATATTGCACTCCTTGTTAGCAATCTCCTAAAACCATTTGACTTGAAAATTCCTTTCAGAACACCACCAAATCTATTTAAAATTCTTAAGCATGACAGAGATCCCATTAACCAAGTTGACAAAGGCAGAATATTCTTTATTCCCCTAACCCTCATTTCACCCCACAGATACCCTCTCTTTCTATATCAGCTGCACTACATGCACCCTAAAACAAAAGACAGACGAGAATAAACAGGACATTAAAAACAAAATTTCATGAACCGCCTTTCTGAAATTGCCCTGGATGGCAAGTTAGTCCCCCCAGTTCGACTCAGCATTCATCATCTCCTCCCCCGACTCCAAAAGTTACTTTCCGTGAATCCCTTGAAATTTCCACCATCAGAGACAGATTGTAATGCTCCAAAAGTATAGTTGGTTAAATAAGTAAAATATGTTAAACTTCATCACTTTGGATCTTGTAACTGATTCAAATTAAACTAATTTACCGAGTAACATCAGGTACCAGGCAATTAATATTGCCAAATAAAGTTAAATGAGAGTTCTCTAAATATATAGCCTTTATTTGGTCACAAAGATTTTAATTCAAAAAGATTGTCAAATTATTAAAGTTAAATCTAATCAAATCAATTTTTATTGCTCAAGAGAGAGAAAATAAAAAAGTCAAAATTATTCATAAAACAAAGCTTATTTCTAAAAATCAAGCTCAACAAATAAACTGATGATGTTCTGAGCAACTAAAAGCTCACATCAAAACATCTCAACTGCTCCATCTCTACTACCAGCAACTCTCTCCTAGCTTCATTCCTATTATCTTGCTCGCTACTAACTCCATGACCTAACGTCACTTACTATACATGTGGCATGCAACTGACATGTGTGATGCATGCTCAGAAGTACATTTGCATAAACTTATGATTGCATACTCACGCTATGATACAAGAGGGGGCATGTCCTTACGCATGCATTAGCAGCTGTCAATCTAAAGACAGAGTTGTACGTATGCAAATCCTTCTTATAATTGCCTTTTTTTGGTGGTGGTAGAAAAAAAAAGTGGTCTTGGGCAAGAGAAATGATTCTGCCTGTGAAAGTTAAATCCCCAAAATAATAAATATATGTAAATAAAGTAAAATTGGTTAAGGAAAAGTAAAAGTGAATGGGTGAACCATCATAAGACGTTGCAACTTTAACACCTCCCACCATTGGCCAACTGAATGCACCCCTCCTCCCTGCTGCACAAGACTAATTCGACACTTCAACTGCCCCAGCATTGCTCCTTTGAAGTTAGTGACTATCACATGGAAAAATGGCTCACAACTCTGCACCTCTCACTAATGACAAAAGATTACATCCATGTGTAAGCACCGAACTTGTGTTATTCAGCGACTTTTGCTCCACTACAAGCATGCTGAAACTTCCTTCTGCTGCAGGACTCTTCAGTAAAATATCTTCAAGAAAAAGGTATTACTTTTGCCTATCTTAGTATTTCACCAATGATGCACTTTCCAAAGGAACTGTACGCCACCCTGAAGATGACTGCTGAGTGCAGGCGAAAGTGCTCGGCTCCTACAAGCATGTATCTAGCACATTGCAGTGTCTCATTTATATACTTGTGTAAATAAATCTAATCAGCAAAGTGAGCATTGTCCGTTCTTCTGAGTTAATAATGATGCCGTGAAATCATTTATCGATTTACCACTACATTCTACTAAGGAGCCACTTATAACACACGGAACGGAGATAGCATGTGTGAGCCACCTGCCTCCTTGGCTGTATAATGGTTTGTTTCTTTCTAAGAATAGTTATGATAGTGAAACTTTGACTCTTTTTAAGAAGGATAACAAGAAGCTTGATGCCTTTGATTGTAGCTGATTGTGCAGTATCCTAGGTAATTTGTAATGATGTGAATAATTAGGTGGTTTGACTTTATAAGTAATAATGAGGTTAGAAGGAGGAGTCATGATCATCCTTTGAGCATCATTTTGTGCAAAGAGAGACAACATTGATTTGTCATATTATCTGTATGAATGCTGCAGAATGGCATGAGGTTTATGCTCAAAGGCTTCAGCAAAAGGCAGAGACCTAGGATGCAATGGGCAGATGATGTCAAACAGAACCTTGCCAGAATTGGCCTACAGTGACCAAATGCAGCAGCTGTAGTCAGGACAGACGTGTGGAGAGAAAAATTGCAGTCTGATAGAACCTCCATAACCCATGGCTACATGAGGATTTTGTATCTATATATGTAATGTTAATGGAAAACGTTAAGATTTTGTTATTCATTCTCATCTCTAGAGAATAGGAAATGGAAAGTGCATATCAGTGGAATACCTAGAGTGGGAATTAGTGTGTGAAATTATAACCCTCTCTCTTAAAGGTGAGAATAATTAATATTTTGTAAAAAATTCCCTGGAATTCAATGCTCAAGATGTTAACTCCTCCCATTAAACTCGCATATGTCACCCCTATTAAAATTTCTAGGTACCACTGGTGCATTTTACCTTAATTTTGAACCATTAATTTATATCAAAACCACTAAAATAACTCTTCAAAGGCTACAATATATTTTGTGGCCTTTAGGAGGTTGGTGGAAAATTTTGAAAAATGAAGAAAAAAAAGCGTATTGGTTTTTGAAAATGAACAATGAAAAACAAATAGGTGAAATTAAATCTTAAATTCTCTATGACACTGTTAAATGTTTTTAAGCACTTCAACAAATGTTCTATGCTATCAAGTATCAAAGGTTATTAAGGTGATTTTACAATGGTATGAATCAGTAGAATTTCAGAAGGTGAATGTGGGATATTGATAGTCTATTTGATTTAGGTTTCGTGACTGCAGTAGTGTCGGAAGTAACTAATGATACTTTTGGTAGCATAGAGTGCTTAAAAATTTTGAGGTCCATGATGCACATTTTGTGTCCTTTAGGTGCCTCGTCAGGTGGCAAGTGAGCAGCTATAATCATTGCGTGAGAGTCATTTGGTTGTTAAGCATGGGATGGGGGGCATAAATTGCATTGTCAGTGGCTGGCTTATGTGCTAGTGGCTGTAATTCAATCCTACATGTGAAGGATGCTGGTAAAAGGTGTTGGAGTTATGGGAACTCTCCAAGATTAGCGAGTTTTGTGGGAAGCTTCATTTTGTGAATAGATTAACAATTCCTTTGTTTTGTTGCCCATTGCATTGGGATTATAATGAGTGGGGTGATTTTGTAGACTTTATAAACTTCGTAAACTAAAGCATGGGATTAATTATAAACATGTTAATGAGGACATTAATAGTGGTTTTCATATCGGTAGGGATAAAGGAGTATTGGGAACTGTATGTGGGGGGGGGGGGGATTCTAATCACCAATTCTTAGTATGCATTTTGGTAATTTTTTGAAGGGGTCTAGGGGTATGTGCATTAATGTAGGTAGGAGTTTGGGTCAGAGGTGAGTATGATGAGCGTGTTTAACGGTGTGTGGTATTTCCGAGAGGTAGTTTATATCCTTTAAGAATCGAACACCTCACTGGGGGATTGGGAACAATGTCTGTGTTGCAGAGTTCAGTTAATTTTACATTACTAAGGATGTTTTCCATGAAAACTAATTGGAATTTGGTGGGTGGCAATATTATAATTTTAGCTGAGTGAAAATTGGTGGGTTGATTGTTTTTTGGCGATTACTTGAGATTTTGCTGTTTCTTGTAGTTTAAGATGTCATATTTTATGTTCTTTAAGTCGTGTTAAATGGGCGTGAGATTTTCTCTATGTATTTGTCTTTGAGGAAGATTTTTCCTTTGGGGTCTTTGAGTTGGATATAGTAAACTACTCCAGAGCTGGTTATATGGTTGCGATTGTTTCAAACAATTTGGATATTGTGTGTGACATTTTTATTGGGATTGCAGAATAAGCTGGAATTGTTTTAAGGTATTTTTAACAGAGCTGAAATCAGGCATCACTCTGACAATATAGAAATTTGTTGTTGTTTTTGCCTTGGTGCACTAACAGTTTGCATTTAGCCAAGATCCCCAAAATTCAACACCCAAAGGAAAAAATTCATAATATTTAATAAAAAAAAATGTAGCCAAGAAAGTTCCATTTTAGAATCAGGACAGAAGAATCCCTCGAATGTTAGCAGTCCAAGTTTGAAAACTTTTAAACATCCATGTTTTAAAATATACGATCATCATCATCATCATTATTATCATCCTCAAGCAGCCATGGGCTACAGAGGTCCAACCAGACTGTGCAATTTAGTTCTCCAAGCAAGTCTATCCTGAGCTACATCTACTGCATCTGGCCACTGCACACCAATTCTAACAAGGTCCTGTTTGACATTGTCTGCCCACTGCATCCTAGGTCTCCCCTTCTTTCTGAGTCCTTTAGGCACACTGTTCATAACCCTATTCGCCAATCTATAATTATCCATACAGGCAACATGGCCAAACCAACGGAGTCTCTCTCTGCACAATATGCTGCTTAAAGGAGGTTGCAAACTCCTTTGCCTAACCTCATCATTAGTTGCAAAGTTGAACCACCTAATGCCCAAGATACTGCATAAGCATCTGGAATCAAAAGCATCTAGTTTCCTGTTATCTTGTTTACAAAGTGTCCAAGTTTGACTACCATAACTAACCCTAGAAAGAACCAAACTATTATACACTCTAATTTTAGTCTTTAGGTGTATACGCCTATTTCACCACACTCTCCATAGATTTTTAAAAGTCCCAGCAGCAATCCCTATTCGTCTGTTAATCTCATGCTGCACATCACCATTATCTGTTACATAGCTCCCAAGATAATTAAACTGTGACACCTGCTCAAGACTGCAACCATTCAGATTAACTGAATCACAGCCTGCCTGACCAGTTTTCATCACTTTAGTTTTCTCTCTGTTTATAACCAAACCTACTCTACTACCAGTCTCATCAACAGCTCGAATGAAAGAGTTCATCTCATCAACATCATTTGCCAAAAGGGCTAAATCATCAGCATAATCTAAATCAGAAATTTTCATATCTCCAGCCCATTTCAGGCCAAAATCTTTCCCTTGAAGTGAATTTCGCATAACATAATCAGTAACCAAGCTAAAGAGAAAAGGAGACAAAATGCACCCTTGTCGAACACCAGAAGTAATGCTAAACCAATTGCTACAAGCCTTACCAACTCTCACACACTACTCGGTGTTATTATAGAGAGCTTTCATTATGTTATCTAACTTGTCAGGTATACCATATGATCGCACAATCAACCACAAATTTTGACAATCAACAGAGTCGAAAGCCTTTTTGAAATCAACAAACCTAGCAACCAAAGGTTTCTGAAACTCTAAACATTTCTCAAGAATCTGCCTAAGTGAAAATATCTGATCCACACATTCCCTACCACTTCTGAATCCACATTGCTCATCACGCAATTGACTGTCAACCAGATTCTTAATTCTATTAATCACAATCATGGAAAGAACTTTACCTGGAACAGAGAGAAGGCTGATACCCCTATAGTTATCACAAGAACTGTGATCACCTTTTTTGAAAATAGGGATAACAATAGCTCTGGTGAAATCCTTAGGAACCATGCCTTTACAATAAAAGATATTCAGAATTTCCGTCATCCAGGTGGTAACTGAAACATTCCCAGCTCTAAGCATTTCCATAGTAATTTCATCTACCCCTGGCGATTTATGTAGTTTAAGTTTAGAAACAGCCAAAATAACTTCAGATTGTGTTATAGGGCCAACATTAAAGCCACCAATACATCTATCATCATTGCAAACAATGGGAGCAGAACTAACTACATTGTTTAGAACATCACTGAAATGCTCAGCCCACCTAGCCATGACAGAATCCTCACCTTCTATAACCTTACCTTGTTTATCCTTCAATCCCTGTATACCTGTCCGTTTTCTACCACACAAAACATTAACTATCTGGTACAGCTCTCTGCTGTTGTGCTGTCTAACTGCTTCCTCGGCTTTGTCAGCCAAACCATCAAGCCAAAGATTCTTATCAGCAGCTAACTGATCTTTTACACGTTTATTAAGTTCTCTGTAATGCTTTCTATTAGGACTAGTAGGGTATTGATTAAGGACATTCCTGCAGTTCTTTCTTTCCAAAATAAGCTCAAGTGCCTTATCACTCAGATAATTCTGCCTCTTCTGCTCCTGTTTTCCTAAAAGAGTACTGTTAGTGTCCAAAAAAGCCTGTTTAAAATGATCCCATTCTTCCTCAACTTCAATAGTAAGCATACCATGACTGTCATAATGACTAAGTAACCTATTATGGTAAGCTTTGGCTATAAGCCCCCTAATCGCAGACATGGGGCAAAGACCCATTCCCCCACCAGTAAAGGCTGAAGCCATCTACACTGGAAGACTTCATCCAATGTAGAATTTGACGATGCCAATAGAAGCAAAGAGTTCAGGTGCCTGCGATGACCTCTGCTCAGGATTATACACCAGCTGATAAACATATCCTGTGAATCTATTCACTTGGGGCTGTCAACCCACAAACAAACAGAAAACACAGTGGAAGATTTTCCCTCCACAGAAGCCCACCAGTGCAGCAAAATCAGGATCCATAATCAAGCTCAGAGCCATATATCTGTCCAGTCCAGTGGGTTTATATGGTCAGCACCAGGACCCTGTGTGGTTGACCACTCCTCAGCAGGGTAGAAAAAAGAAGAAAAGTAGCCATAGTTGTCCGGATCAGTAGGCCACACTAATCTGGCAGCCCTCCCCTTCCGTTCACTTCCAGAAGAGAGTATCTCTTTTGAAAGGTACTAACGGTCTGCACCACGAGAAGGCAGGGTCGGACATTTGGTGCTAGGCCTGGCCGGTTCTATGCATCATCACAGGTGGATTGGTGCATAGCTCTCCTTCCAGCACACTGAAAAAAATCATTAAAATAAAAAACGTGTTTCAGGTAAGTATTATATTATTTGGGAAGAAATTTCCTCTCTATATAATTTAACTGTTTTTATTAATTAGGGTTTCAAAAATTAAACCTGAATTGCATAGTTTGATCAATTTTCCCCCTACATTACAATAAAAAAGTCTTAATAAAAATCATTGTTTAAATTTTTTTATTTTGGCAAAATTTGGAATTAAATTCTGTTTAATTTGGTAAATAGCATAACCTATTTCAGTTGAATGGCTATTTTATAAAAAAAAGTTGTAAAATTGACTTGTTTAGTTGACTTGGCACAGTTGCCAAAGAACCTGGACTTGAAATATGATACCGAAAAAAAAAAAAAAAAAATTCAGAGAGATTCTCTTGTTTCATGTATTTTTTTTTATTCAACAATAAATCGGCTTTCTATTCATAAGCATTATAATTATTTCTGTCTCTTAGTTTTTTTAAATAAATTTTTATTTGCATTGCCAGACACTTTTTTTAAGACATGACTCTAAAAGAGCCCTATTGAAATGAAACGAGTCGTATTTGTTAAATATTTAATTTTTGGAAAATCCAGAATTAAATGCTTATTAAATATCCATCCATAGTAAATTCACAGATTACCTGTAGAAATAGACTTCAAGAATTCTTAAAAACATCGGGGAAAAAATATCGCTGATGCGATGGGAATTCCTGCCGCTTCAGCTATAGTTTTTTTAGATGTTTTTTCACAGTGATAATTTTTTTTCAGATGTTTTTAATAAATGCTTATTAATTTGGCATATAACATGTCATAATTCCTTTCATTATTTCTTTGGCAAAAAAAAATACTGAAGTTTCTTAATGAAAAAAGAAAATATTATTTTTCAAACTTGAATTACATATTTTTAAAAGATATATAGGTAAGAAAATTTTCAAATGGCAATTTTTTTTTTAAATCGAAGTTTCATGTGTTGTACAGAAAACATCTATAGATGTCCTTTTGACCTGGGAAGGGTTAAAAATAAGACATAGAATGTACGCTGCGTTCAGTCAAACTGAGGCAAACAGCTGACTGAGGAAGCACAGCTGGAGCATGGACAGAATGAAGATTCTTGTATAAAATACCACAAAATGTTAAAGTGTTTAGCTGCTATTAGAGAGCATATATAGTTCAGAATGCAGGCACCCTCTATTCTAGGAGAGCAGAGCCAAACTTGTAACCAATTTGATCTACCTATGAACATAGGTATATGTATTTTGATGTCTGTAAATTAGAAGTTCATGACTCTGGAAACCCCTGTATTCTCTTATGTAGAGGGGTCAGATTAATTTGTCCTAATGATCAGTCAACTGTCGGTACTACTATTTTTCCCATGCTGCTGAGGAGTGTTAACTTCACAAAGAGTAATAAAAATACTTCTAGTGGTAAGAATTTACCTCAAAAGTTATTGAAACTTAATAAATATTTTAGGATATAATAACAAATATCCTTTGGCCGAGTGGTTAGTGTGCTAGGCTACTGATCAAAGGGATATTGGTTTGAGCCCTGGATATGGTATGGGTGTTTCTATGTTATCTTTCTGCTGAAGTGTTACCTTCCTTAAGATCTCTGTGGCACATTAAACTGGCAGGCTTCTGTCAGACTTTTGTGGCAGGCACCTGCTTGAGGGATAAATTATTTAAGATATAATAAAATGTTTGTTGTTCAGCAGTAAAATTTTATCCTTCAAGTCATTTATGCATTATAATTGTCGTTAATAAGTTGTTGTTTTTTCAAAGCATTTAAATAATTCGAGAAGTTTGTTAAAGCAATTCTTTTAATATTCAGCAATTTGAAATAATTATTGGGAAAAAAAAATCCTAGACGGGGTAACGAATTTTTTCAACTAATTATTTCAAGTATTTTTTTTGCCTGTAGGACATTTTCCTGTGATAATTTATTATTGATTTATTCATATAACATTGTGAGCAATTAAATATTGTGAGCAATATAACATTGTGAGCATATAACATTGTGAGCAATATAACATTGTGACAAATATTACTGTCATCAAATGTGACAGCTTAGCTCCACGATTCCTGATAACAGATGGCACCACTGGCGAATCAAAAATTGCAGGAATGCTTATATGTCACATTGTAGGAAAAATTGGTTCTCTCTTTATGGTCCAGTGGTTAAGACATCCAACATGCTTCTGAGAGACCTGGATTCGAATCCCAGTTGGGACAACCAATTTTTTTTTCCTGTGATAATTTATTGCTGAATTCACCAATTTGTGTTGTTCTTAAGACTGGTATCAGTGATGTTAAATATTCATCTTCTCTAAGTCTTTAAATACTGAATGAATATTATTACAAATCAAAATTTTATCTTCAGTCACATTTTTGCACAAAAAGCTTATTTTAAAAGTTAAAAACTTTAGAATCTGCTTCCCATTGACATAACATTGGGAACTGTCCTAACTTTTGACCATCAGTGTATACAGTGTAATGAGGAAGTGAATTAATAGGTTTAGGATAATATGTCTTGAAGAAAGTCTTCTTCAGCTAGAGAGCTGAAACCACATCAGAAAGATTTGGAACACATTGTTCCAAATCTGACAGTGTCAGTGTGTTATAATATCTATAATGATAAAAAAAAATATGGATATGTGTCTGTAGCAGCCATAACTCATTGGGAAATTGTGGTAGATGCTTCAAAATTAGTTTCTGGTTGTTGTCAGAGTTGCAGTAGTGAATTTAAAGTTGAAATTCCAAAGGTGGGTGGCTTGCTAGAAGCAAAACTATTTACAATGCTATTCCTACAGGAAATGGTAATTGCTGCCAAATCCTTTGGTGCCATTTTCTGCTTCCTAAAACTGTGAACATAAGAATCATAACAACATGTAAATCTACAGCTCTTGCCATATTCATCACATTCCCAAAGGCATTATATTAAGACACCCCCCATTGCAAGTATGAACGGATTTTTTAACTCAACATGAGATCATACAGAGGGAATCCAGATGCAGAATTTAGGACCTTTCAGTCCAGTATCTCAGGGACCATAGGGTGCCAAAATCTGAGGATGTTCGTCATTGAAACAGAAATTAGGAACTCGATAGTTTGTACAAGTGAAGCCACGGGGTATGAGAGCTCACACTGACATTAGCATCAATAATGGGGAATTCTTTCTGTTGAATCTGTGTGCTAAGTAAAGGATTGGAGGTGAGTACTTACATAACTAATCTTTAGTGCAGTGAAAATCAGAATATAGAGATCAGTGAGACCTGGAAAGCACCAAATACCATTCAACTAGTATCAAAATGTTAGCAAGAACAAAAAAGTCTCTTTCTCTTATTGCCCTCATGAAGTCATCACCTATGGTTGATTTTTCTCTTTGTTATTGTAAAAATTGTTTTTAACCTTGATTAACAACATTCAATTTAGCAAAGAACATAGGGATAATTTTACCAGGAGTATAAATCCAAAAATATTTCCCCGCCCTGCCCACGGTCAGTAGGGGACACCGATGGGCTTGGAAAGGCCGCCGTCCGTCGGATGGGACGTTAAGCCGTGGCCCCGTGTGCGGGAGAGCCATACCCTGTGCACGTTAAAGAACACGCTGGATGGCCTTGACGGGGGGCTACCATCTGTCTCCCAACAGCTGTTCCAGTGGGTCCCCTCCCCCAACCTTCTCTGAGCCTTCGGGGTCCATGTGACCTGGCCATTTAGCCCATGGTGTGCAAAAAAGTGCCGCTCAGAGGTAAAACAACCCAACCCAACCCAAAAATATTAACTTAGTGTCTGTTCTGTTAATTGATACTCTTGCCACCAGACAATCAATTCTTGTTCACAATTGATACTGGGAACAAGAGCCATAAAACAAATCATATCTCTGGTGACAGGTCTGTTTTGGGTGTAAAGGGAAGATTGCTAATATTTTGCAATTTTAATGTATAAAATGTTCTCTTGATATACCATCAAACTGAGTTAATTTCAGCATTTTTTTTTATGTTTTTCAGTTATATTTGAAATGTACAAAAATATTTTCTTTGTATTAAAATTCAATATGAACTAATGAAAATGCTAGAGTTAAATTCATTAATATAGTGTAGTTGAATATTTGGTTACTTCAACCAATACTTAAAAAGAGCCGAAATAATTGCCAAATAATGTGACATTGTGTTTCAGCCATAACTGAAACACAATGTCATACAGGGCTTTTCAAGAGCATATGTACATTATAAAACAATGTTTCTATTTTCCAGGTTCCTACAACCAGTTCATAAGTGTGATATGAGTCTAACAGATCTTTTGGGAGAATTGCAAAGGGACCCTTGGCCGGTTGCCCAAGGAAAGAGACCACTGAGGTCAACAGGTGTTGCACTATCAATTGCTGTTGGCTTATTGGAGGTATTGTTTTAAAATTATTGCTTATAAACAAGTTTATTTTTAGAAACATTTATGGAACACCTCAATTCAAAAGTAATCAGTCTGACATTTATGAGGCTTTCATTAAAATCTTGCCAATGCGTAAACATGTTTTATGCATAATCTACAATTCCTTAAGAATAGTTTCAAGAATTTAACTCTTGGGAAAATTATGTTTTTGTGAACAATTAAAATTTATTTAACCTTACAACAACAGATAAAGAGTCTGAAGCTAATTCCAAATTAGATAATATTTGATAAACAGTCAAATCCACTTATGATGAAGCTGAAGGGACAGTCAAAGAACTTCATTATATCTATAAATAATTCTTCATTAAATAATTTTAACACAGCTATGATGGATACTAATTTAATTCACAATTAAGCTATTACATAATAATTAAAAAACATTTTAAAACATTCATTCACAAGAATGAGGTGTGCTTAAACTAGAAATGGTGATTAACATATGCTGACAAGCCCTACGCCCAAAATCAATGCATTTCACCCATTTCCTTTGCTGGTAGTTAAATAATTATCAATATCTCATTATTTTCATTTGAGTCTAATGCAAAGGGAATCTAGAGTAAAGATAAGAAAAAGTAGTTACCAAAACCAAGTTGGCTGGTACAACGGCATTTTGGAGTTCAACATTTGCTGGCTGTTGTTTTCAGCTTGATGATGTTCAAGGTTGAATATAAGATCTTGTCCAAAGCATACCAGTCCATCTTGAAAGCACAATTTCTTGTTTGAATGCAGGTAAACTTGATGTTGAAGGCTCTTATGAAGATTGAAGTTGTAGAGAAAATCTTTCTTACCAGCTGATTAGAAATGGAAATAGCTGCTATTATGGCTATTTTTATAAGTCTGTACTGGATTTTATAGTCCATTTTCTAGTGTGAACCACTGTTCATTTGTGCTTATAGTGGTAAGAACTTACACCAATTTGCATGAACACTCAAACTTGTATAAATTACTTTAAAACTTTTAAAAATTCAAAAAGAAAATAAATTAAATGCACTATGCATTTCAAACTTTAAAATACTTAAAAGTTGTAAAGGCTCCATGATATTGCAAAGGAGCAATGCATTTCACCAATCATCTAATAGTTGGCATCTTCAGGCTCAGCACTTTCAATGTTTGTGTCTTCTGTGTTTATACCCATCTCGCCTATACGTCGTGTTATCTGTTCTAATGTACAAATGCATACACATTCATGTTAATGTAGCAAGAGATTCCAAGCCACCGGAAAGGGTGGAATATCTGTGTTGCATATTTGATTTTGGTGTTTGTGTATTGCTAATTTTTCAGCGTATAGTAATTAGAATTTCGTTTTTGGTGCCGCTATTGGTTTGAAATCTATTTTCTTTATTTCTAATTTCTTGTGTATTACTGCCTGTGCAAGAGCAGTGCTTTGTATTCCCTTTTTTATGTCGTTATATTGTTCCTGCATTCGTGAATTAAATTGTCTGAAAGTTTTACCAATGTATTTATCTTTTCCTTGTAGAATTGCTAATGGGTCTGGTATAGTAATTTCATACACTCCTCCTGTTGGTGGTCTTATGTCTCTATCATTTATTGATAGGTCTTTAATTGTATGTGTTATAGTGGTGGGTAATGTGACATATTTTTGTAAGGATATTTCGCATTACCTTGGTTAAATTTTTCATGTATGGAAAAACTGTGAGCATATGTTTCTTTAGGAATTTCTTGATTTGGTGTTGGTTGCGAGTTTTTCATTACATTAAATTTTTCATTTTTATTCCATTTTTCTAGCATTTTATGTGTATAACCTGCTTTTTTAACTTTTATTTTTATAAATCGTTGTTATCAAGTAATAAAACATGTTAGACAAAATTGGAATAATAACTTAATCAGAGTACCTATTATGAATACCATTCTTCACATATTTTTGCAATTGGTTAATATCAGAATCAATTGGAAATATCAGTTCATAAAAATATTATTATGTTCATTTGTCAAGCAAATTATTCAGTGCTTTGCCAAATGAAACTAAAACCATAAACAATGAACAGCATTTTCTTACACAAGTAAAATTATGGTTATTAACTCCTGACAATATTGAATCTTTGCTATTGACACAAAATTAAAATAATTAAGTCTTTGACGTTGTATGTAAAAACCTCTGCCCGTAATGATTACACTATTGGAAAAAAGTATATATGTATATAGTGTTGAGCCGTCCCATGGCCAAGTGGTTAGCACGCTTGGCTACTGATCTAAGGGACCTGGGTTCGAGCCCCGGATAAGGCATGGATGTGTGTGTTGTTTTTCTGCTGAGGTCCTGCCATCCTCTCGGATCTTCTACTTTGGCATATAAACTGACAGGCTCCTGTTAGACCTCTGTGGCAAGCAGCTGCTTGAGGGGGTATTTATTATTTTATTTATATAGTGTTAACACAAAAGATTTTAGTGTAAACACTAATCTTTTGTACATCATGTATTAGGAGTTAAATATTGTATGAAAAATTGTATTAAAATCCATAATTACATCCACAAATGAGTCATACTCTAATGGGCTATTATTTCTGCAAAGTATCTTGCTTTCTTTTTTGTAACCTATTTCAAAAATCACTCATAAGAAATATTTTGTATATTTCATTTACATTATTCTTCATTTGTGTGTGGGAAAATAATTAATGCCTTTATTCTTATACATTCAAAACATTGGAGAAAAGAGAAGTTGAAATTTACGATTATTATTCTTATTTCCTGTGAACAGTGGAGCAAGGAAATTTGTTATTTTCCATAGCATAGTGTATAAAGGCAATAATTTGTAATAGTGATTTGATTATTTGCAATTGAAAGTTAACTTCATAATTGTTCATAGAATAAATGTAATAGGGAGTATGTACTTAATACTATGTTTCGCTATTCTAAATTACATTTGTTCTAATAGAGATTCTTTGTTAGTGCTTCATTGGCAAGTTCAGTAGAAGGTTTATGTAGTTTGATGTTCCTTTATTGCATTGTTATAATTTATTGGTATAAGGTAAACCCCACTCTTAATTGAGACCAAATATCTGTCCTCCTTAATTAAATATAATATATTCATAGTAGATTTAATGGGAATTTTGTATTGGTATTTTTTCATTATATTGTTTAAGAGATAATTTATTTTAGGATGATATTGTATAGAATTAGTATATTTTAGTTGGTTTTTATTCATCGTTTTTTTTTTTGGAATTACACTAGACAACTAATTGAAACTTTTTTTTTATAACATTGGTCAAATAGGATGTTTTTAACTAATTTTGGGGTTCTGAATTCAAATATGGCTGTAAAAAATCTGCAGCACCTACAGTTTTGTTTTAAATTATGGATTGATGTATTTCAATGAATACATATATCTTGGGAAAGAAAATAAATGTGACTATTTTATTAAATTACAACTTAAAACTCATAAATTAATTACATGATTACAGTGAAAAAAATTAGAAACATCATAGTTATAGACCATTGAAATCTTTTATACTTACAAGAAGTTAATTTTTGTCTTTTATGTGCTGAGGTATCTTCCTTCTGCAAGAAGGAATCTTTCCTTCTGCAGTATCTTTCCTTCTGCAGTAGTCACCCATCATTGATGGTTTGCACGTGTCTTGGTATCTCTCCTCCGTGGTTTCAATATCCAGGTGAAATCTTTCCCCTTGCTCATCACTGACAGCTCCTAAGTTCTTGGGAAAGAAGTCGAGATATGAGTGCAAGAAATGGATCTTCAAGGACATTCGGCTGCCAAGATTTTCATAGTTTTTGAGAAGATCTTGAATGAGCTGATGGTAGTTTTCCTCTCTGTGATTCCCCAGAAAACCCTTGCAGGTTTTCTGGCAGTTTCTGGCACTGATTTCCATGCAGTGCGCTCCTTCATATTCAATTTTTCTTTAAAGACAGTGTCATTCAGTAGCTTCCTGATCTGAGGACCAACAAAGATCTCTTTTTCGAGTTTGGAAATTTTTCCTTCAAGTGCAAAAATCCTTTACCAGTTTTATCCGTAGACTTTACGAAGTTTTTGATTTGTAGTGGTGGGAGCAGACCATCAGAGGGGTCAACTTATACCACACATTACTCTTTCCAGGAATAAAACCATCTCTTTTGGGCCAGTCTTTTGTTTTGTAGTGTCCTTTCTGGCCCTACTGTTCCTACAAACACATAAAATAGCAAACTTTTGTTAAGCCTCCTTCTAACCCGAGCAAGAGAGATATGATGTGTCCTCTTAAACTGATCGTATTTTATAGCAGTGAGTATTTTTTCCATGCTTTCATAAGTTTCCTTCATTTCTACAGTGTGTGTCACTGGAATGGAAGGTTTTTGGTTTCCTTTATGCAAAAGGACAGCTTTTAAGCTGAATTTTGATGAATTTATAAATGCCATTTCTTAGGGTTGTGAGTGATCCAATTTCTTCCATCAGCCCTGAAATATCTGTGCAGAAACACAAACCATCTTGCATCTCATAATAAGCAGATAAAGCCAAATTTCTCTTTCTGAACAGAGAAACTCCAAGACCCTTAGCCAGACGATTTCATTCATGAAGTCTTGAACCTGAAACTTCAGCTTGTTATTTGGAAAGTCCTAGGTCTTGAACAAGATCATTTAGTTCATTTTGCTGAATCAGATGAGGCTCATTTAACTTTTTAGCAGTGTATGTGGGATCAGGATCTGTATGTGCCTCAAAGTCTTCCTCTGATGAATGTGAATCCATCTCTTCCCATTTGGTTGGAGGTGTTGGTATAGGAAGATCTTGTCCATGAGGAACTGGCCTTATGGCTGAAGGCACATATATGGATATTGTATTTTGCTTTTGTCCTTTTTTGAAAAGCCTGACACTTTAGTTAAACAAAAGCAATCATGAAAGCAATCATGCAATCATGAAAAAGCAATCATGAAAGTTACTAGTTGGCATCACACGAAACCATTGGAACTGCAAAGGGCATAGATTTTATCTTTCAACCATTCACTCAGGCCAACAAAGCACAAAATGCAGCACACATGTAGAGCACATGTTTTGTCTTGATCTCCATCATGACTTACAGAATACAAGTTATAGGCTTTCTTCACTATCTTTGTCAAAGAACAACAATGGGATTTTAAAGTATAATTTCCACACCCATAACAAAACTTATCTGGCACATTAACACATCTGTGACTCTGCCTTTGTGTTCCTCCTATAATGAAAACGACAAGAATGGCTTTCTGAGGTTAGATTACTGTTACATATTTTCTCCCACTTGACAATCAGTGTTGCCAGCCACAAAAAGTAAAAGGTATGTATCCTCCCACTTGCCTAGAGGGTGTAGGAATATCTTAATTGGAGTCAAAATGACCAATAACATAAAAACGTGACGTGCTAGCCAATTTTTAAGGCCAGATCTGAAATCAGCACGTGAAAAATAGTTAAAGGCAGCTCAGTTGTTCATGTTATAAAACCTTGTAAACCAGTGTTGTTATTGTTGATTTTTAGCTTTATTTAATTTTTTATTTCGTTGACTCTATATATGAACGGGATATCCAGCATTTTGAAAACATTATAGTAAGCATTATCTATATGCTGTGTACAATAATGTTTGCATAGAAGAATATACATATTTTCTTGGTATAAAAGAATTAAATGATATTAAATTGCTGATAGAGGTAGGTTTCTGATAGACTTCAGTTATTAATCTGTCTTTGCTTTTATGTACCAGAATATCAAGAAATGTTTTTTTTTCTTTTCAAATTCATATGCAAATTTTATTGTTGGTTATATTGAATTCAAATCATTAATAAAATTGTAGAAATCAGAATGTGGCCATATAATGAAAGTATTACCAATATATCTCTTCCAAATAATGGGTTTTACCATTCTGTTATAATGTATTTTATATTCAATATCTCTCATTACAATATCAGAAAAAAAATCCAGAGGGGTGATAGCTCCCTTTGCTATTGATAGTGGCAATGGGGAATATCTCCTACAGATAAGTAAACTTAACGATTTGAGAATAACTAACATTTATTATAAACACTGCGAGATATGTGGATTTCACCAGATGGACTACAAAACAATATTTTTTTATTATTTCAGTGATAAAGTAAAGGCACTGGAATGTATTTTGGATGGAAAGAATTGCAGGAATATCCTTAATCAGTACCTTACAAGTCCTAACAGAAAATGTTACAAAGATCTTATAAATGTGTAAAGGATCAGAAGGCAGCTGATAAGAATCTATGCCTTTGATAGCTTGGCTGATAAGCTGAAGAATCAGCTAGACAGCAGACAGCTGTACCAGATAGTTAATGTTTTGTGTGGGAAGAAATGGGCAGGTACACAGGGATTGAAGGATACACATGGTAAGGTTATTGAAGGTGAGGATCCTGTCATGACTAGATGGGCTGAGCATTTCAGAGATATTCTAAACAATATGGTTAGCTCTATTGCCATTGTATGCAATGATGATAGATGCATTTCTGACCTTAATGTTGGCCCTATACCACAGTCTGAAATCATTTTAGATATTTCCAAACTGAAGCTACATAAATCCTCAGGGGTAGATGAAATTACTACTGAAATGCTTAGAGCTGGGAATGGTTCCTCTTATCACATGGCTGAGTGAAATTTTGAATTTCTTTTATTTTTAAAAAAGGTGATTGCAGTTCTTGTGATAACTGTAGGAGTATTAATCTACTTTCTATTAGGTTACGTTCTGTCTTAGGAAAAGTTATTTGCAGGATTATGTTTAATAGAATTAATAATCTGGTTGATGGATAATTGCATGATGAGCAGTGTCGGTTCTGCAGGAGTAGGGGATGTATAGATCAGATTTTTTCACTTAAAGAGACTCATCAGCAATGTTTAGTTTTAGAAACCTATGGTTACTTGGTTTGTACATTTCAAAAAGGCTTTCATAATTATGATTGATTATGAGATTGTATGGCATACCTTACAAATTAGTTAACATAATGAAAGCTGTCTATAGTAATACTGAGTAATGTATGAGAATTCGTACAGCTTGTAGCAATACCGATGGGCTTGGAAAGGCCGCCATCCGTCGGATGGGACGTTAAGCCATGGCCCCGGGTGCGGGAGAGCCATACCCTGTGCACGTTAAAGAACACGCTGGATGGCCTTGACGGGAGGCTACCATCTGTCTCCCAACAGCTGTTCCAGTGGGTCCCCTCCCCCAACCTTCTCTGAGCCTTCGGGGTCCATGTGACCTGGCCATTTAGCCCATGGTGTGCAAAAAAGTGCCGCTCAGAGGTAAAACAACCCAAACTTGTAGCAATTGGTTTAGCATTGCCCATGGTGTTCGACAAGGGTGCATTTTGTGTCCTTTCCTCTTTTATTTGATTATTGATTATGTTATAAAAAATTCACTACAAGGGAAAGATTTGGACTTAAATTGTCTAGAGATCTAAAAATTACTGATTTAGATTATACTAATGATTTGGCCCTTTTGGCAAATGATGTTATTGAGATGAACTTTTTCATTAGAGCTGTTGATGAGAATGGTAGTAGAGTTGGTTTGGTTATAAACAGAGAGAAAACTAATGAAAATTAGTCAGGCAGGCTGTTGCACAGTTAATCTGAATGGTTGCACACTTGAGCAGGTGTCTCTGTTTAATTATCTTGGGAGCTATGTAACAGATACTGTAAATGTGCAGTATGAGATTAATAGACAAATAGGAATTGATGTTTAGGCTTTTAAGAATCTATGGAGAAATAGGCATATACACCTTAAAGACTAAAATTAGACTGTGTAATAGTTTGCTCCTTTCTAGGGTTAGTTATGGTAGGGAAACTTGGAAGCTTTGTAAGCTATATAACAGGAAACTTGATGCTTTTGATTCTAGATGCTTACTCATTTTGGGCATTACAAGGTTCAACTTTGGAAGTAATTGACAAGGTTAGGCAAAGGAGTCAGCAATCTCCTTTGAGTAGCATTTTGTGCAGAGAGAGACTCCATTAGTTTGGCCATGTTGCCTGTATGCATAACTGTAGATTAGCAAAAAGGGTTATGAATAGTGCCTCAGAAAGTGGGAACAACTATGATGCAATGGACAGAAAATATCAAACAGGACTTTGTTAGAATTGGTCTACAGTGGTCACATTCAGCAGCTGTAGCTCAGGACAGATGTGTTTGAAGAATAATGCCATCTGGTTGGACATCTGTAGTCCATGGCTGCTTGAGGATGATGATGATCACAGGTGTTGTTCCCTTATATCAGATATAATCCCTTTGTAAAGTTGGCATTTACTATTTTATATTTTAATCATTTTTCTTTTCAGTAAATTTATTTCTGTAAATTATTGAACTTTTGTGAGATTAATCTATCAATCGATTTTTCAGAGTCTTGCTATATTGGATTCCTGGCTTACAAGTTGTTGTTATTGCCACCTATATCTTTTTCTCTTTGAGACAAGCTGTATGAACTGAGTATGATCTGCATTAACTAAAATAATTAACCATTCAGAATTTCTAACTCTCAGGACTACATATTAGTACATATTGTTGATCAGTAAACTAGCAAATCTAAAAAACGATCTAACAAATAATTTTGAAAGGGTTGCCAAAAGAAGATTGACTCAAACTAGAAACAACCCACAAGCTAGTAATACATAGTCCCTTATTTCCTAACTGTAATTGCGATGAGTAAAGGTTTTTAATAGCTGACCAAAATACAGATTTTGGTTTAAAAATAATTAAAACAAATTAAATTTATTGAAATTCCAATGTTAACAAAATTCTACAGTAGGCTTAGAGAGGTGGATGATTTTTACATTGCAATCATATTTTAGTACACCAAATCCACTTAAATAATCTAAATTTATTAGTAACAACAGTCGGTTAAGATTCTGACCAAAGCAACCATACCCTAAGTGAAAAATCTTCCCAGGAATGAAGAATATTCTGCTAAGTGCACATGGAAACAAATATAAGAAGTATCCACATTAGATTTCTCTGTGGTATTTCCCAAAGCAATGCAAATTTTGGTAAATTTGGCTCAGCTACAGTTTAAGCATAGTTTAATATCTCTCTACTTCAGGGATATCTATTGCACTCCTCCCCCAAAGTGAGGCCTAAAGTGAGTTTGGACAGTGAAGAGAGCAAAAGAAAGATGTATTGTACAACCAAACCCTGGTCCGGTAGGTGCAATATTTCCACACTGACTATTTCTGGTCAAACATGGCTATATCATGCTTGCAACCCCAGAATCATACCCAATGGGCCAATCAGATGCAATTCCTGGGAAAAATACACAATGTCCACTGCCATATTTGGTGAGTGGAACTGAGTCCTGGTGCACAGAAAATTGCACTCCATTCAAAGGTTAATGCTGTCTTGCAAAAGATGAAGTTATGTGCTACAAGAGGTAGAAAGTTGCCTGCTGTGTTCTTATCATCAAAGTGATTTCACTCAAAGCATCAACAGAAACAGATGAAACTGAATATCACCAAATGATATGTACAATGGAGTCTGGTTAACATCAGCTATGTGAGACATCTCTGTTAGACACTAAAGTGTTTGCACTATAGAATAGTGTATCAAAAATGAAAAGAAAAAGATAATCAATAGGTCTGCAACCTATCACTATAGATAAATAACATCACCTTACATCACATTAGGTTATATATAAATTTTTTATTTTATTATTTCTTCATTTTCCAGCAAAAAAAACTTCGATTTTGTATCGTTTCATGAAAATGCAAATAAATTTTTTCCATTTGAATACTGAATGAAGAGAAAAGGACTTCATTGGCATGGAAATCAATTCATCTGTGGAGGGAAATTTTGTCACAGTGAAAAATTTGGCTCAATGTTGTGGCCAGATTTTTTTTCAGAAAATAGAATAAATAGCTTTAGAACCTAATCCTTAGATAACTAATGAATCGAAATATGTTATTACCAAAAGAAAGTGCATTTAATTGTGCTTAATAAAATGAAAAAAATTTGAATAAAAAAAAATGTCGGTTAAATTAAGCTTTTTTAAAATATTGCAAAGTTTTACTGTGTTTGTTCCTTTTTATCTTAAGTAAAATTTTTAAAAAGGTGTATTTTTCCCGTTTTTCTAAATTATCTTATTATTCTAATATAAACAGTTCATAATATTTCTATTAATGCTTAAATCTTTCATTTTTTTTTTAGTTTTTTTCTAAATTTCTATCGATTGGCAAACTGTCTAAGTAAAGCAGTGTAATAAAAAGTAATTTTGTTTTAAAACCAAGATAATTTAAATAAAAATTTAAAATATATTAAAAAAGTGATAAAGTATGAAAACAAAATTCAATAAAATGTTTCAAAGCATTTAAAGTGTAACTGAAGCACTGAATTTGAGAATGAGTGGCTTTATTATAAAGCTGCATAATTGCTACGGAAAAGTGTAATTCTAAAGTTCTGGCAGAAATTTTGATTAAAAATCACAATTTCCTTATCTTAATTGGTTTTATTTAAAATGTAATTTAAAGTATTGATAAGTCCTACGGTTTAAAAAGCTTGCTATGAGCAATCCTAATGTTAGCAATCCTAATGTTCAATTAAAAGGACCTTCTTGCTCAGAAATTAAGTAAAAATAACCTAAATTCTCTGTCATTGAGCAATAAAAAATTTTCTTCAAACTATTTACAAGCTGAAAGTTTTTTGGATAAAACTCGGAAGCTTTTCGAAGCAAAGCTTCCGAGCACCCTGTCTTTTCTTTTCAAAGCACCCTGTCTTCAGTGAAGTAACACTAGATGGTGACATTAGAGCTGTTCAAAGCTTCTTTCCACATGTTTGTGAAGGGCAATTCCAGTGTCTTGGTTGCAGGTGGGGGATAGGTGAGGTCATTATTTCAATAGCCTCATGAACTATGGTTCCATACAAAGTGGATGTGTGTGCAAGCAGTGTGATGTGCTCCCAGTCTATTGTTGTACTGTTAGCTTGGCAGCCATTGTTAGCTTGTTTTGGTTGACATCTGTTTGATGCTCTGCAAACCTCTCTTGTAGAGAACATTTGGTTCTTTCAATATAGTAGATAATGGAATTATATGGCAAATGTAGGGGAAATTGGTATACACCCGATTTTTGAAGTAGTATAAATTTGTCTCTGTCTCTTTTGATAATTTTTTTCAGATTTGGAGCTGGGATGAAAACAATTTTGATATTTTGGGCTCTGAGCCCACATCAGTGTCAATATTACATTCATCATATATCAATGTCACATCAGATGAAAGAAGGCTAAACATACTGTTGTAACAAATGATAAATGTAATTATTCTATATCCTGCAGATAAGCTTTAAGCCTTGCAGGTCACTTGTAATGATAAGATTTACTATTATATATTGTACTATGATCAAAGAATGATAATAATGAATAAAATCGTCGCTAGGCACCTCTTGGAGCAGGGGAAAGCACAGTCAACATCAGCCTTGACATTGACCCCAATTACTATTCCTGCTTCTGTGCCTATGTTGAGACCAACAAACTATCTTTATCTATTCACCATCAGCAGTTGTCCCTGCAGTATGTATCAAAATTACCCTGCATTGCATACATACAGCATTGTCCCTGCAGTATGTATTACTTGCATACATACAGCATTGTCCCTGCAGTATGTATTACTTGCATACATACAGCATTGTCCCTGCAGTATGTATCAAAATTACAACCCTTCCAGGCCATCCCACTTGGGACTGTTTTCAGTCCTCAGTGGGAATTGAAAATGCCAGAATCGCCCGACTGCCATTTGTCTATTTGGTTTGCTTGTCGAAAGGCTTCTTCAGAGACATCACCACCAGTCTCATTAGTGTTGCCCAGTCAACAGCTGAGCCATTACCACATGGCTTTCTGTTTCTCCTTCCTTATACTTTTCTCTTTGCAAGATGGGGAAAGCCTTTACACCTGACTGTGTACCAGCAACTCTTTGCTAGCCACTGCACACCACCAGCTCTTTGCACACCATCAAATTGTGGCAGTCCAATATTGCTTGGACTCCACTTAGGTCATCCATTTCTTCTTCAGACAGACAACGAATCTAAGTGTGAGTTTTGTGACACCATTTTAACAGTTAAGCATATTTAAATTGTTTGTCTCACTTTTAACTCTGAACCTTCATTCATATTTTAACTTCCATGATTTTATGGCCGAGCCCCTTATACTCGACCACCTTTTATCTGACCATTCTTTTATCCCACCTGTTTTCAACTCTTTACATTTGATTTTTGTATTTTGCCTTTGTTTTTCTTTTTTACATGGGTCTTTAATGCTCTTTGTTTTACTGTTTACCATTTATATCTGTTCTTATTTGTGTGTCATACTTCTACCCTTTACCTTACATTGTGGGTGATGTCATCACTGTGATATGCACATGGCGCATTGCATGTACTCCAGTTGCTGTCGGCATTTCCATTATTTTGATAAATTCCCGTATGTATTAATTATTATATAATAAGATTTTAAGTTCAGCAGAATTTAAAAATTATGTTGGCCACAATTACATTGTGTTTGCACCTGAAATTCTAAGGGTTAAAGGTGCCTAAAACATTGGATTGCAAACAAAAAGTATAATCATATTAATCTCATAGGTGTACAGGTGATGATGGCAGCATTTTTCAAAATTAAAGATTTAGTGTAACATGTATATCTATACTGAAACTTTAATCAGGAACATTTTGCTTAATCTAGTTAATTATTATCCATACATAAACTTACTTATGTAAAAGTTAAATTATATATTGCTCTTGTATGCTGCAAATTTCTTCTGTTCACGTATATAAAAAAAAACTGTTGAAAAATTTCCTAAATTGTTCTATAATTTTTAGTGCACTTATCCTAACACTGGAGCTAGAATTATGCTGTTTGTTGGTGGACCATGCACCCAAGGTCCAGGAGCTGTTGTAGGTGATGAATTGAAGTTAACAATACGATCCCATCATGATATTGAGAAAGACAATTGCAAGTACATGAAAAAAGGAATAAAGGTAAAAGGTTTTTTCTGATTGTTATTACAGATCTTAATAGTTCAACCACATTTGGCAACTGAACTATTTACCAAAGTATTAAATGTGTGAAATTAATTACATTAGAATAGGGATGACTTCTAATAGCAAAAATCAGTTTACTGCCATTCCTAATGATTTGAATTGTAAATATTGGTTTGTGGCTGAGTACTCATAACTTGTGCAAATATAATAAGTTAGCTCATGATACACAAGTTGAAGTAGCTGTCTAATTCACTGGTAGTTTCACATACATCAACAGTTAAACATAAGCACTTTGTATAAGCTATCATCAAGGACATTCACAATGTTTATGTGACTCTTCTGTCTGGTAATACAGTTGTTGCAGCTTGAACCTTATCTTGGCCCTCATCACACACTGAAGTGCCATTGAATTAGGGATAGCAACCTAATAATGTGTGTCCCCCCCCCCCCCCCGACCCTGATAATGGCCACCACACAATGAGGCAAGGACTCCACAAGCTTGCGTAAATGTTCCGCAGGTATGGTGACCCATTCATCCTCCAGAGCTGTCCACAATTCTCTCTAGGTCGTCGCTGATGGGACACCGGCACGAACACTCTGTTTGATGGTATCCCAAAGATTTTTGATGGGATTTTAATCTGGGCTTCTAGGTGGCCAATTCATTATTTCAAAGTCAGCAGAATGCTCCTGCAACCATGCAGTAGCCAACCTGGACCTGTGAGATGAACAGTTGTCTTGCTGGTATACACAATCTCCATTGGGATGCATGATGACCATAAATGAGTGTAAATGGTCAGCCATGAGTTCTACATACCAGGATGCATTGAGAATCATCGGTACACATACCAATGGTCCCACAGACATCCAACTGAAAACACCCCAGGCCATCACTGAGCCACCACCAGCTTGTACTGTTCCGACCTGACATACAGGATTCATGGCTTCATGGGGTTGGCGCCATACCCTCAGTCTCCCATCGACGTGATGAAGTTTAAATCGGGATTCATCACTTCAGGCTATCTGTTGCCAATTTTTAATGGTCCAGTTTTGATATTCTTTAGTCCAGGCAAGGCATTGAGCTCTGGTGTCGTGCCATTAGAAGTTGGACTCTCGTAAGCCTGTGGCTCCAAAGCAGAGACAAAGTGAGCATTGCACGGTCCATACACTGACTTCCTGGTTAGAACCCACTTTCAGAAGAGAGATGATTTCAGATAATGTCTGACCCCTATCAGTCCGTACAATGCAGGTCAGACAGTGAAGCCCATGATCATTCAAAGCTGGTTGTTCTTTGCCGTTTGTCTGGGTACTTTTTTTTGCCAGAATTTTCATATTCCCGGAACACTCTTGATACTGTCGTACAAGAAAATCCAAGTTTGATGACAATTTTGGAGATCGAGTGTCTCATCCGTCGGGCACCTACGATCTGCCCTCTGTCAAATGCATCTAAATCCTGCACCTTTCCCATTATGCTTCTCACGATGAATGCTTGGGGAAGCCAAAGCTGACAGCTATATATAACCAGAGTTTCAGTCACGCATGTGCACAAATTGCGGGACTTGCATTACTGAATTTGGATAACGTCTCCTACCCCTAATTCAGTGACACTTCAGTGTATATGGTATTTCTTAACAGTTTCAGATATCTGTGTGAAAAGAAAAATCCAACAGGAAGAAGAGGTCTCAAAAAGATTTTAAATCTATTCAGCTACATCATACCCTTTTTCCTCAAATCAGGCATTGCAAAGATGAACTGATCTATGATGACATATCACCTTACAGCCTGGATTTTAGCACTGTCAGACTTTCACCTATTTGACCCAATGAAAAACACTGTCCAGGGACAAAGATTTGATGATGTGGAGATACCAAATTTGCCTGAAATGGTTGAAATACAAGTCCCCCAATACAAATGGCATCTCTCTCTCTCTCTTAATCCCTTTCTGTGCAGTTCTTGTACTGTTCTGATAACCTGAATTAACACTATGACTACTGTATGAATCATATATGATTCACGCTTAATTTTCTCTTGGGGTCTTGTGAATCATACGTGCTTCACATACAAATTTGTAGTTCAGAGGGTGCGTGAAGCACACGTGATTCACACTTTCAAAGTTTGGTAAAATTTTGTGTGATCACAAAAAAAGGGAATAATAATCAAAATAATGTAACAATACCAAATGGTAACTATGGTGACAAATCTGTTGTTCAAAATTTAAGACGTGTAATGTTCAAAGTGGCCATCACCCATGTTCATAACTTGCTTGTGTGCACCTGAGCCAAGCTCCATTGACTGCAACTAAAGTTTCTTTAGAAATATTGGCCACTTCCACAATAATTACATCCTTTAAATCCTGCATTGACTGAAGGGGATTCAGATAAATCCTAGATTATAAATGTCTCCACAGAGGGAAATCCAATGGTGTCATCAGAGGAACAAGACATCTACTCAGTGGGACATCTACTAATCCACCTCCTTGGAAGGTAACTACTGGCTGACAACAAATAAATTTTCTACCATCATATTGAAAATAATGAAAATGAGATTATAGGCTCAAATCATCAAGATAAGGAGAAAGCACATTTTCCAAAACATTGAGGTAGGTAGGTCCGTAAATTCCCATTTTCATCAAACAATAGAGCTTAATAATATGAGCTTTGTTAATACCACATTACACCATCACTTGTAGATCTTAAAGAAGTTGTTCCTTTGTCCAATGGGGAGATCCTCATTGTACAATCCAATACTTAAGGTTTGTAATTGGCATTAGACCAATACTTAAAGGTTTGATGGTTAATGTGGCCAGACAGAAAATTTCTTTGTCTGAGAGATGATCCTATCACCTACATTTTCTCTGCGATGCAACACTCATTCACAGAACTCCATTCTGTAGTCATAATTGCCAGGGTGGAGTTGTTGCACAAATTGAATCTTGTGAAGATGGAATTCATGTGCTTTCAGAATGTGATGCACAGATTCTGGCTGCTTTGACAACACTGTGCCAGCTTCTGTGTTGACCTTTTGGGATTCACAACTATGGCAGAAAGAAACGATGTGCTACTTGCCCCATCTGTTGTGGAAATATAATAGCCAGTTCATTGACGACTTCAAAGTAGTTTACAATTTTTTTCACTGTTAATGTTCTTTAAAGTAAATTTTTGCATTATTTTGTGCAACAGCAAGGTTACAACCATGTGCAGCATAAAAATAAATTATCCAGATATAAATATATTTTGAATAACAAGACATTATATTGTTAAATGTAGTAAATGCAACAATTGCAAGTATTAGCCTGACAGGGCAACAGAAGAGTGGCATTTAAAGCACTCAGTTGAGCTTTGGACAGCATCTAATTTACATAAAATCATATTTTTCAAGTACAGTGGTTTACATAGCAACCATAAACTTTTGTGTTCTGGAGGTGAGATTATGTGTATATCCAATCTCATTAACTTTGGTGTTGTTGTCAGACTTATTGACACATACTGTATTTATCCTTTAATTCTTCAAACAAGAAACCAATAAATGTGATTTTCAATTGTACACATCTCAAGTGCATGCACATTTGTGGGAGAAATAGAATGAGAGCAAGAGTGCCAGTTCAGGGTAAAACCAAGGTGTTTTTATGCTTCTGTCAGCCATTAGAATAGATGTGGAGTTTGGCTGTGGCTTGGCTCAGAAACAAAAAAAAATGCGCATTTCCTGCAGACGTTACATAAAGAGAGAAATTTTAATAACTAATTTGTAACAAAACAGTAATATTTAGTTATTATATCATACACACTGTGAACTTCTTGATTTTTGACCAATAGCCTTGTCAAACTATTTACAGTTGAAAATACAGAATTGCATTTATAGCATGTATTTTCCACAGTATGGTATTATTTAAAAGTTTAGGCAAATAGTAAAATACATGCAGTCAGAACAAAGTGCAATCCAAAACTTTCTGGACTGTCCATCCTCATTCTAAAGCAACCATGTGCTATGGACACCCAACTAGATTACTGATCAACCAGATTGTACAATTTAGTTCTCCAAACACATCTGTCATGAGCTATATCCACTGTGTCTAACCACTATATACCAATTCTAATGAAGTCCTGTTTGACATTGCCCACTTCACCCTATGTCTCCCCCTCAAACCTTTAGGCACACTGTTCATAACACTGTTCTGTAATATATAGTTGTGCATATGGCAAATGGCTAATCCAATGGAGTCTCTCTCTGCACAATATGCTGCTTAAAGGAGGTTGCCAACTCCTTTGCCTAACCTCATCATTACTTACAAAGTTGAATCTTCTAATGCCAAGATAATGCATAAGCATCTTAGAATCAAAAGCATCAAGTTTTCTGTTATCTTGTTTACTAAGGGTCCAAGTTTCACTTCCATAACTAACCCTAGAAAGAACTAAACTATTATACAGTCTAATTTTAGTCTCTAGGTGTCTACTCCTATTTCTCCTCACTCTCCGTAGATTCTTAAAAGTCTCAGCAACAATTCTTATTTGTCTATTAATCTCATACTGCATATCACCAGTATTTGTTACATAGCTCCCAACATATTTAAGCTAAAACACCTGCTCAAGAGTGAAACTGTTCAATTTAACTGAACCACAGCCTGAACAATTTTCATCATTTTAGTTTTCTCTGTTTATCATCAAACTGTTATCATCAAACTGCCAGTCTCGTCAACAGCTTGAATGAAAGAGTTCACCTCAATAATATCATTTCCCAAAAGGGCTAAATCATCAGCATAATCTGAATCAGAAATTTTCAGATTTCTAGACCATTTAAGTCCAAAATCTTCCCTTGCAAAGAATTTCGCCAAACATAATAACTAAACTGAAGAGAAAAGGAGACAAAATGCACCCTTTTCCACTAGCAATGCTAAACCAATCACTACAGTCCTTATCAACTCACACACATGACTCAGTGTTAGTGTAATGAATGCTCTCTATAATAACTTGTCAGGTATTCCATATGATCTAACAATCAATTACAAATTATGTCGATCAACAGAGTCAAAAACCTTTTTGAAATCTACAAAGCTAGTAACCACAGGTTTCTAAAACTCTAAACATTTCTCAAGAATCTGTCTAAGTGAAAAAATTTGATCTACACATCCGCTACCACTTCTGAATCCACATTGCTCATCACACAATTTTCTGTCAGCCAGATTCTTAATTCTATTAAACACAATTATATAAAGAACTTTACCTGGAACAGAGAGTAGGCTGATACCCCTTTAGTTATCAAAAGAATTGTGATCACCTTATTTAAAAATATGGTTAATAATAGCTCTGATAAAATCATTAGGAACAATTCCTTTGTCATAAAAGATATTCAAATTTTCAGTCATCCCAGCTCTAGCAGCAAAAACTACTGAAATGCTTAGAGCTGGGAATGTTTCTCAAACAAAAACATCCTCAGCTCTAAGCATTTCAGTAATAATTTCAACTACTCCTGGTGATTTATGTAGTTTTAAGTTTTAGAAACTGCCAAAATAACTTCAGACTGTGTTATATGGCCAATGTTAAAGCCAGTAATGCATATATTCTCATTACAAACAAGGGGAGTAGAACTAACCACATTGTTTAGAGCATCACTGAAATGCTCAGGCCATCTAGCCATGACAGAATCATTATGTTCAATAACCTTACCTTGTTTATCCTTCAATCCCTGTATATTTGGCCATTTCTTCCCACACAAAACATTAGCTATGTGGTACAGTTCTCTAACATTATGCTGTCTAGCTGGTTCCTTTGCTTTATCAGCTGCTATCTGATCCTGTATACATTTATTAAGCTCTTTGTAATTTTTTCTGTTAGGACTAGTAAGGTACTGATAAGGATATGCCTGCAGTTCTTCCAGAATATGTCCCATTGCCTTTATCACTCAATATAAAAAAATATTGTTTTGCAGCCCAGCTGGTGAAACCCATGTATACTTATGTGAATAATTTAATTCTTCATGATTAATTACCGTACAATAAAAGTTAAATTAAGATCGAGAGGAGTGTGCTACATTCCTTTGAGCTAAGTAACCTCTATGTTACTATTCACATGCTCTTAATGTAATTTCCTTCTTCGAGACAGTCTATGAGCTCTCCTTTACATTAGAATATAGGAAATTATAGTTACCAGTTCTTTAAGTGAATACCTTGATGGAATATTCACTGGTGCTGGTACAGATAGCTTTTCATTTTCTTCTGTTGTTGGTAGAAGTCTTTGGCCATATTTGGTAGGTGTTTATCATCTTTGGGGATAGAAATGTTAAACACCTACCAAATATGTTTACTGACCTGTAGGAGATGTTGCCCATTTCCACTGTAACTACCAGTACAAAAGGGGCCAATCACACTTCCCCAAAGGTCAGAGTCAGTACTAATTGTATCATTGAAGTCTCTTAGAACAAGGATAATATCTCCTTTTTTGACAGAATTCAAAATGTCCTGAAATTCGTAAAACCTATCTTTTTCATCCTCATCCTCAGTGGGGGCATAAAAATGGATAACATTCAAGTGTTTAATACTTGTCTTAAATTTAGCTGTAAAAAACTTTACATTAATGCACTCGTATCGCAGAAGAGCATCACTAGTGTGCTGCTCAGAAGCAAGCCTGCATCTTGATGTTTTTCATCTTTCCTCCCTGAAAAGAAAAATTTGAGGTTATTTTCAAGTATCTGACCTTTATCTGTCCATCTCTTGCAAACTGATAATATCTAGGTTATATCTAGATTATAATGGTCAAATTTTTGTGTGGCGACATCAAGAGAATAATCTGTGTGCAGAGTCCTCACATTCCAGCTACCTATGGAGAGAAAATGGTTAGTGGGATTTTGAAGCAACTATGGTTATTGAGGGAGGAACCGACAATATCAATCAGCCCACTAATCACAAACATTGGGCGAAGACATGTTCCCTGATACTTGTAGAAAGGAGAGTTCGGGTACCTGTGATGGCCTCTGATCAGGATTATTGACTAACTTATAAAATGTATGCTGTGAATCTATTCACTTGGGGCAGCCAACCTGCAAACAAACAAAAAGCCAGTGGGAGATTTTCCCTCAAGAAGGCCCACCAGTGCAGCAATTTCAGGATCCATAATCAAACTCAGAGTCATCATTCCATTCTAGTTGGCATATATGGTCAGCACTAGGACCCTGAATGGTTGACCACTCAGCTGGGTGGAAAAAAATAGGCCACACTAATCTGGCAGCCCCCCCCCCCTTCCGTACTCTTCCACAAGAGAGTATCTCTTTTGAAAGGTACTAACAGTCTGCACCATGAGAAAGTGGATCGTACTTTGGTGTGAGACCTGATTGGTTTTGTGCATCATCACAGGGGATTAATACATAGCTCTCCTTCCAGTGAATACCTAGCTACCATTTACAAACCCTACTGATTAAAAAATGTAGGTGTACCTTAAGTTTTTAATCACTGTTATTTCCTTTAAAGTAGTCCCTTTGGGAGCTAATACAGGAAGCTCAGCACTTTTTACACTGCTGAAAAGGGCAGGAATGGCTCAGTCGCTAGCTCTTAGAACAAACTCGCCAGGCTCGTAATCTGCAGTTCGCAGCTTCGAGTCCCAGCTGGGTCAGTGTTAAGACTTATCTCTGCAAAACTCCCTGCCCTGCCCACGGTCAGTATGGGACACCAATGGGCTTGGAAAGGCTGCTGTCCATCGGATGGGACATTAAGCCATGACCCCATGTGCGGGACAGCCATACCCTTGCATGTTAAAGAACGCGCTGTATGACCTTGACGGGAGACTACCATCTGTCCCCCAATAGCTGTTCCAGCGGGTCCCCCTCCCCAATCTTCTCTGAGCCTTCTTGTCCTTGTAACCTGGCCATTTAGCTCATGGTGTGCAAAAAAGTGCCGCTCAGAAGTAATACAACCCACCCACTGTTGAAAAATCCCCCTTAAAATACTCTTTTGAGACGTTCAGTACCTCCTTCAATTCTGCCTGAATGATTTTGACACAGTTAAATCATCGACCCTTAAGCTGGAACTTCATCTTGGGGGAACAGGAAGACGTCACAATGGTGAAATCTAGCGAGTATGTGGAAGGGGGGAAAGACCACTGCCATGTTATTTTTGACTGAACACTGCTGATCAGACAGAATGGTGTGGGCTGGCATGTTGTCATGATGCACTACCCAATCCTATGTGCCTCATTTTCCCAGATCCCATAAACCAAGCTTTTGTCACTAGTTATGACTTTAGAAAAGAAGTTTCATTCCTTTTTGACTTGCTCCTGAAAGTCCCCACACATTAAACTGACGTTGTCTTGGTTCCGGAGTCTGCAGTCAAGGCAAAAATTTGACAGCAATCCCCTCTTGTTGAGTTCCTCCATTAGCACACTCTGTACATAAGTCCAACAATTCCACAGTGTTATTATTTTTTTGTTGATAGGCCTTGTGTATGACTTGACACACTTTCTCCACATTCTCTTCCAGTTTGTTGAAGACCAACCAGAAAGTTCAGAATCTTGCACCGATATTTGCTCATATTTAAAATGCAAGAACCTCTCAAAAGTCTGAGTTTGACTTACACATAATCACTGAATGTTTATTTTAGCATTTCGTGAGTCTTAGAAGAGATTTTACCGAGTGTTAAACAAAACTTGAGGCAAACACACTGTTTTTTCATGTCTTCTATTATTTTGTTAAAATAATTGTAAATTGCAACACATTCTAAAATTCTTGTGAAGAAGACTTGGTTCCAACTGTTAATGTGAAGCTTACCAGACTGCTTGACAGTGAAGTAGGCATGTGATATATAAGCCTGGATAGTGCTACATGTGGTAAGTCTTTGAACCACTTATGTCGGTAGACTTAGGTGAAATTATGTAAAAAACAAAGCAATAAATGGTTGCTTGTCGCTAGCTACAATTGATTGTGCAATATCGTCTTCATTCCTGGAAATTTTGAAGGTATGAGAATTAAAAAGGAAGTATTACTTGTGCTATGCTCAAGCAAAGGAAAATATTTCATTATTGCACCATTATCATTTAAAGCAAATATTAAAAATTAAACAAAAAACAAAATATTGATAATAATTGAAATTTTTATTAGAACAGAAATGAAATGACTTTTTTGATTTCAGATTGAAAATAAAATGAATAAATTTGATTACTGGTTTTAATTAATATTTAATTATTATGCTTAAAAGGGGAAGATATAAGAGAGAAGTATTTCTGATAATTTAAAAGAATCATATGAGGTTCTCTTATTATGAATGTTGTTAAAAATGGGATTCTTGCATTTCAAAATATTGAATGAAAAAGAACATTTCTCTGCAGGAGCTTTACAACATTGCAAGAGACATTTCACTTCCAGTGATGCAAATGAAGGATAAATGAGCATTTTCTGAACTAAAATTTATAAAAAGTTCCCAGAGAACAAACTGTAATGAAAAGCTATCGAAAGATGATTTAGTAATTGGATTAATGTAGTTTTATAGAATTAAATATGTTTAATTCTCTATGACACTGTTAAATGTTTTTAAGCACTTCAACACATGGACTATGCTATCAAGTATCTAAAATTATTAAGGAGAGATTTACGTACCATGCTGTAGAGGATGGGTAGTAACAGGAAACTTCCGGAATGCTTTTGGTGACAAATTTAATAATCTACGTTCTTGCCGGCAAGTGACCTCTCAGTGGAGATTATAAGAAGGATAATGGCTGCCAATGGTGTACCTGCCTTGGCGAAGGAAATAATTATTTATACCTTGAATAGCATAGAGTGCTTAAAAAAGTTTTAGATCTACGATGTGTGTTTCATGCCCTTCCTTTCGGCACTTCATCGGGTGGGAATTGAGGAGCTTAAGTTAATGCAGGAGAGGCAACTGGTTGTTGAGCATGGGTGAGGGGTGGAGTGCTATAAATTGACATGTCAGTGGCTCAGTTCGGAGGGTCAGCAGATGTGCAGGTGTCAGTAATGCGATCTGCATGTGATGGAGGTTGAGAGCTGGTATGGGATTATGGGAAATCGCCAAGATCAGCAAGTGTCGAGGGAAGCTTCACGATTTGTGGCTAGTAATTTATAATTATAATGAGGGGTACTTTTAGTAAATTAATAATTTTCGTAAGCTGAATTTTTAGGTAAAGATAATTATGTTATTGAGGATCTGAATAATGGTTTTCTTATTGGTATTGCTATTGGGAGTTGGGGTGTATGGGGGAATTAATCGTCAATTTTAGGAGACATTATGGAAGTGTTCTAAAGAGTTTGGTGAGGTGTATTAGTGCAGGTGGCAGATGGGGATCGGTGATGAGAGAGGAGAATATTTAGGGTGGCATGGAATTTTCGAGGTGTATGTTATATCCCCTAAGTATCAGACGCCACACTGGGGGGAGGGGAACAATGTCTGTGTTGCAGAGTTCAGTCAATTTTTCGTTAATGGGGATATGTATTCACCAAGATTTCTTCAAGTAATGGGATGCTCTGTCATGACTGGCCCAGAAAAATTTCCTTGTTTCCTTTGTGAATACAAAGGAAACAAGGAAATTTTGTGTTACCTTGTTGCATTCCCAATATCATAGCAATGATTTTTCAATCCCCACATATTTCCCAATTGAAATCCATATATTTAATGGTTTTGAGCATTATATTTAGAATCTTGTATGATTCTTTTGCATACTAGCTTAGGCAACTGGAACAGAAGGCATTAAATTACCATTATGTGGTAAAACTGCCTTCAAGTTAGTTTTGGATGCATCCTATAAAGAGCCTCCAATTTTGTGGGTCATGAATAAAGCCTAAAGCTGTCATCAAACCAGCAATATCATTACAGAAAGTCAATTGGCCATCGTGTGAGAAGAATGCAACAGAATTCTGTTCTCTATTTCTATATAAAGTTATTCTTGTACCAGGTTGGAGAAGATTCCATTCTTGCACCTAGAGCCCAGCAGTTCAGCATTTTGTTTACTTAGCCCTAGATCATGAATCAAATCATTCAGATCTGCCTGCATTAAAAAATGTGGAGTGGAATCCATGGTAGCCTTGTAGGAAGGATCAATTCTTTCTGGAGGTGATTCACGTGCCTCACTCTCTTCACCAATACTTTCTTCATCTTCTGTTTCCTGACGGAGTTAGTGGAACTGGCAAAGTTTTAGAATGTGGTACTGGTCATATTGCAAAAGATAAGTTGGGATAATCAATATGTCTCTTCGATTTTCTGCTGGTAAAGCCCTGGATACTAGTCATACAGAAGTAGCAATCTGTGGAATGGTCTTTTGGTTCCCTCCATATCATGGGTACAACAAATAACATGGCACTACCTTTACCTTTCCACCAGTTTATTAATTTCACATAGCAAGTTGCACAACATATGTGAGGGGCCCACTGCTTATCCTGATCTCCTATTTTACATCCAAAGTAATGTTTGTATGTTCTCTTTATTATAGGTGACATTTTTTTCTTGTGTCTTGGAAAAGTGAACTCTCCGTAAATATAACAGAAGTTGTCTACCTTATTTTGACATTTTTGGCAGGGCATTTTCTAGAATGCAAAAGAAAAAAAAGATAACAGAAGTATTCACAAACCTGTCATGTTAACTACACAAATATTGTCATAAAATATCTTTACTTACCATAGAATACAGTTTGAAAAAAACATGTTAATTCCCCAAATATCTTGTCACTTATACATTTTTAAAATAAACTTTACAGAGGCAGACTAGTAGGTATCTAAACTATGAATAGAATAACATTGTTGCCAACACTTGAGTATAAACTATTGCAAATAAGTCAGTGTTGCCAACTTTTTTGATGTAACATTTCTTGATTTTTCATTCCCTAAGTAATACGTTAGAGCCGTCCCTTGGTCGAGTGGTTAGCGCGCTTGGCTACTGATCTACGGGACCTGGGTTCGAGCCCCGGGTAAGGCATGGATGTATGTATTATTTTTCTGCTGAGGTCCTGCCATCCTCACAGACCTTCTACTATGGCATATAAACTGACAGACTCCTGTCAGACTTCTGTGACAAGCAGCTGCTTGAGGTGTTTTTTTTTTATTAAGTAATATGTATGAAATTGATGTTATATCTCCATAACTCTAAAACTAGCCCTAATAGGCCAATTCTGATCTCAGATTTCAATTTCCCACACCAAAATACTTTAGGAACACATCAGTTAATCAAAGAAAATTTTCCCTTGTAGAACAGTGTAATTAAAAATGTCATCAAACCATGCTCTTCAACTTTGTAAAAGAATTAAGTGTGGACTTTGTCATGTGTTCTGTCTGGAAATGGTAAGCTGGAGTCTTACAGATTTTTTCTAACTGATATATAGGTGAGTCCCACAAGGTAGCACAGATTAGGGAGTGGGGACACAGCTGCACCTTTAGTACAATAAAAGAGCTAAATCGGAAACAATTCTTCCCTCTCACTAACATTCCCCCTGAAACATTTTTATTTAAAACAATTAGTTTTTGAGAGTTTATATTGAATGGTTTCATGAGAGTTCTTTGATGAGAGTCCCTTCAACATATTGGCTATGTCACTATGAGGGTCAGAATGTTTTACCACTGAGCAACATGTTTTTTCACACAATGATTTAAATGGCAAGGTTACAAGGATCCCAAAGGCTCAGAAAAGGTTGTGTGAAGGGAAACCACTGGTCAACTGCTAGGACAGATGGCAGCCTCCCGTCATGACCATTCAGTGTGTTCTTTAATGTGCAGAAGATAAGGCTCTCCCCACACACAGTGCCAAAGCTTTATGTCCCATCTGACACCTGGTGGCCTTTCAGAGCCCATGTCCCCTACTGACTGAGGGCAGGGGTGTTTTGTGGAGATAAATTTCAGTGCTCACCCAGGTGAGAATAGAACTTGAGAACTGCAGATTATACAAGCCTGCCAAACTACTCATTGATCCACCCAAGCTTTCTGAAAATATCAATATCGCAGCTTTAATATATTATTTAACAGTATTCATAAAAAACATTCTCACATGCACAGGCGATTTTGTTGCACCACCCGCTTCAGCACTCGGTAGTCCAGTTCTGTCATTTTATGTGGCCTACCAGGTCATGATTGTGTTGTTGTTGCTCCTAGGTGTTTCCACTCCACAATAACATCACTTATAATTTATCGAGGTAGCTGCAGCAGGGCCGAAATGTCCCAAACTGACTTGTTTGCTAAGGTAGCATCCTATGGCTGTGCATGTTGAAAGTAACTGAGCTCTGCTGGTACAGCCCATTCTCCTGTTCACTGTCTACGAGGTTTCCCAGGTCACATGAATCCTTTTATGCCTGTTTGGGCTGTGGTGTGTATGGGCAAATCCACTACTCAAAAGGGGTGTCTGGATACTTTTGATCAGATAGTGTATGTCTTATATGCCATTTTGGCATCCATCTTGTAAATTTTTGTTACCATATATCCTGATATGCCATTGTTATCATTATTGTTGGATTATATTGCCCTGTTTTATTTATATACCAGATACTATATTATAGAATTTTATTAAATTTATGATACGTAAACTGTGATTTTATTATATTATACTGCATCGTGCTCAAAGCACCATGAAACATGCCAATGTAAACAAAATTTCTAACTAACATTAATATTCTATATGTTATTATAAAGTTTGAGAGCATGGTACAAAGCAGTGTGGAGATGGGTTAAAAGGCTTATCTTACGGACTTTTGAAAGGGTGCTCATCACTGGAGCACCTGATGGGCAGGAGCATCTGTAAAGGTGGCAATGGAATGCAGTGGAAAATCACAGGGCACACTATTCCAAGTGTATGAAGATGAGACTCAAAAAACGTCTGCCAAAGGTGGCAAATGATGGAGGAAAAAGGCTCTGATGGACAGACAGGTGGTTAGCACACACTGTATAGCAAACAGCTGCTAGATTTCTTCAGCTGAGAGAGATCACTGTTAGCAGTACTTAAAAACCCATTACAACAAGAACTATGTGCAAAGAACTGAAAACTTTGAAATTTGTAAACTGTACCATGTGAAAGCATTTCATTTTCGAAATCAACAGGATTTGAAGACTCAGATGGTGTATTGCATGGTGAACTTTGTCAGTGGAGGACTAGAATTGTATGGTCAGATAAATCACATTATACTGTTTCAACAGGGGCGGGGGTGGCTCAGTAGCGCGCCAGGCTCGTAATCTGTAGTTCCCAGGTTCGAGTCCCAGCTGGGTCAGCGTTGAGATTTATCTCCGCAGAATTCCCCGCCCTGCCCACGGTCAGTAGGGGACACCGATGGACTTGTAAAGGCCGCCGTCCGTCGGATGGGACGTTAAGCCGTGGTCCCGTGTGAGGGAGAGCCATACCCTGTGCACATTAAAGAACACGCTGGATGGCCTTGACGGGAGGCTACCATCTGTCTCCCAACAGCTGTTCCAGTGGGTCCCCTCCCCCAACCTTCTCTGAGTCTTCGGGGTCCATGTGACCTGGCCATTTAGCCCATGGTGTGCAAAAAAGTGCCGCTCAGAGGTAAAACAACCCAACCCAACTGTTTCAACAGATTCAGTTGATATACACCAATCAGCCAATACATTAAAACCACCTGCATTATGCAAAGAAGCTCACATGCAGCCAATCAGTATCATGTGCCAAGGTCATGAATGATATATATAATACCTGGGTCTGAGTTCTCGCAGGCAGTATTTCATTTCATCTCAACATGGGAAAAGCAAAGGATTTATCTGATTTTGGCAAAGGCCAGATCGTTATGGCAAGACGCCTTGGTAAGAGCATCTCCGAAACAGCAACACTGGTAGGCTGCTCATGCTATGCAGCAGTTAGTACCTATCAAAGATGGTCCGAAACAGGCGACACTTCGAGCCGTCGACAAGGCGTGGGCCGGCCACGCCTCATTGATGCCAGAGGTCAGCACAGGCTATCTCGTCTTGATCGCAGCAATAGGAGTCCTACTGTAGCTGATATTACCCATAATTTCAATTGTGGTAAAGGGCCCAATGTGTCCAAACACATAGTTCATCGTAAGCTCTTGGATATGGGTCTCCGCAGCCGCAGACCCATTTGTGTGCCTATGCTTACAGCCGTTCACCATCATCAAAGCTTGCAGTGGGCACACAATCATTGACATTGGACCATAGAAGACTGGAATAGGGTCGCATGGTCAGACAAATCCCATTTTGTGTTACGCCATGTGGACAGATGAGCTCATGTGTGACATTTACCCACGGAAGCTGTGATGCCCCTCGTTCACTTTTGCTTTACCTTAACCAGTTTTGCTTAATTTACATTATATTTATCATTTTGGGGGATTTTTATTTCCTTTTTGGCATCACAGCGCTCGTTTCCAAGAGTTAGGAGTTGCGCATGCGCAACTTCGATCTTCCGACTGTCACCCACTAAAGCGCGTGCACAAGTACACGCCCCTTCTTGCATCATAGCTTGCGTCGCTCGTCAGTTTATGTAAATGTCTTTCCCAGCATGCAACATGACACGTTCAGCTCTTGTTAAAACCGGTGACATGCTAATCACAGTAGCACATAGTGCGATAGCACTGCACATAGCATAGTGTAGCAGCACATAGAGAGAGAGTCAGATAGACAGTGAGTAGAGCATAAGCATGTAGCACGGAAGAGTGCTCATTTGATGTATATTCTTCATTGAAGTTTTGGTGAGTGATTTTTGGAAATAAATTTGTTTGTTATTTAAACCTTTTTAGTCTTTACTAATTTTTTCTCTTGAGCAATGTGAATTAAGTTTTGATTATATTTAGATATTTAATTTGACAATCATTTTTGGATTCTTACTCATTAACGCTCACTGGTATTTTGAACCCTAATTTAACTTATTCTATTTTTTGGCAATTTGTTAATTATTGCCTGGCGCCCGTCTCAGCTATCCGGAGCATAAATACTAATTGGATCAGAAAAAGGGTCCAAACTTAAAAGTATTTTGCATTTCTTTGGAGCGTTACAGAGCCTTCTCACTTGGAAGCACTGTGGAATGAATCCAGGCAGCTGGAGGGAGTGTTATGGGTTGAGCAATATTTTCTTGGGGAACACTTGAAACCAATTATCCCTGTAGAGCAAACTCTGACAGCTGTCACCTACCTGCACATCGTGACTGACCAAGTACACCCCTTTGTGGCAACTGTATTCCCTGGCGAAGATGGTGTCTTTAAACCAGGCAATGCCCCAAAGTCACACTGCGAAGAAGGTTCAGGAATGGTTCCTAGAACAAGATGAGGAATTCTATTTATTGCCATGGCCCCCAAATTTGCCAGACATGAATCCTATCAAACATTTGTGGTTTGAGTTGGGGAAATGAGTAGGAGCAGCATCACCCCAACACATAATTTACAGGAACTGCAGGATCTTCTGTTGCAGTCATGGTACCAAATATCAAGTGATACCTACTAACATCTCGTTGAATCTATGCCTCATCGGGTGAGAGCTCTTTTGGTGGTGAGACTCATGAAGCAATGGACCCAACATGTGTAACTATTGCTGCTAGAAGCAGTATAATAGTATGGGGAACAATTTCTTTACACGGTTTAGGTCCTCTTATGGTTTCTCTGCAGGATCACATCATTTTCTGGAAGTATAAATGTAACTTGAACAATCGGGTGCTGTAAATGAATGATGCATTGTTTTTACCCCAGTGGATGTGGCAAATTCCAGGATGATAATGCACTAATTCATCTCTCTTGAATTATACAGGAGTGGTTTGAGAAATTGAAATGGACTTTTATACCCTTCCCTCTCCTGTTACCAATCATTTGTTCTTAAAGCATCAAAAACATAAGGAGCAATTTGGAGAACACTAATTCAAATCCACTAATAAATCAGCACTTTGAAGTCGATTCAAATTTTAGAGTAAAAATTGTCTTGGGCCGGGTGGGATACAAACCCACGACCTCCTGATAACATGTCAGGTGCTCTGGACCACTGAGCTACCAGCTGCCGATCAAGATCTCCTCTAACTAATGCTATGAACATTTCTATGTCACATATAAGCACTATTCAGGCAATCTAGCCACAAGTGGCTTTCTATTTGCCAAATAGATGGAAAGCATATCTTACAAGTATGCTAGTGATAAATAATGGAATAAACTCGACATATTCAATATCTACTAATAGATCAGCACTTTGATGTGCACAAGCACATTGAATATGTTGAGTTTATTCCATTATTTATCACTAGCATACTTGTAAGACATGCTTTCCATCTATATGGCAAATAGAAAACCACTTGTGGCTAGATTGCCTGAATAGCGCCTCTATGTGACATAATAGAAATGTTCATAGCATTAGTCAGAGGAGATCTTGATCGACGGCCAGTAGCTCAGTGGTCCAGAGCACCTGACATGTTATCAGGAGGTCGTGGGTTCGTATCCCACCCGGCTCAAGACAATTTTTCCTCTAAAATTTGAATGACTTCAAAATGCTGATTTATTAGTAGATATTGAATATGTCGAGTTTATTCCATTATTTATCTATTCAAATTCAGACCTCTGCCTTCTTTGCTTTGAGATGTTCAAACCATTTTGCAGGAAGAATGGTTCAAAATATCTCCTGCTGCATTTCTATTTCTAAAGTATGTGGAAAGTATTACATGTCAAGTCCAGGCTGTTATCTCTGCACACAGAGGCCAACAGCAAAGTATTAGGTAGATTTCATTATAATTTAGCCAAGCAATGTATTTACAGACTGTAAAGTATACTTATATCAATCTAGAATAATGTTTAACTTTGGTGTGTATGAGAATCTTGTTTTCAAAGAGAATTATGTTTTTTCTTTGCTTATTCTCTCACTACTTAACACAGAGCCATATCCAGGTTTCGTGGCACCTATGGCAAAAAAAATAGAAATTCGCCTTTTTTATAGTTAAAATATCAATTTTAAAGAAATTAAACTGTAGTTTTTTTATAGAAGGAAAACTTAAAGGAATAGTATGATATACAAGAAAACAAACATTACATATGGATTTATAATGATTAATTTTATATCTATGTAAAAAAACATTACACTAAAAAGAGGATTTTTTCCAGTAAATATTTCTTTATGTTAGCAAAAGCGTTTTTTGAGATAAATAATTTTCTCCTGAAATAAAGCACTTTCGAGGAATAAAAGTAATATGAGAAATTTTTTTATTTCTTAGATTGTCTTCAAAAAAAAAACACACTGTTTTCACTGTTGTCTCTATGTTTGTCTGTCAGTACTATTAAGTTTTTTTTTAGAGATAAAGATTCTTTTTATGCTGGATTGAATTTCATGTCTACAGGACGACTTATCCTGTGATTATTTACTACTGATTTATTGATTTAACGCCCTGAGCGACAAATATTAAATCCATCTCTAAAGAGGCAACAGAGTTGTCCACTTCCTGATAGATGACACCAGTAGTGCGAATCAAATAAATAAAATCCGGAAGGTTTATAAGGTCACATAAGCTGAGAAAAGGTTAGCCACTGATGGTGTAGTGGTTAGCATAACAGGCATGTTTCCTGGAAACATTGGTTCGAATCCCACTCATGGCAAAACCAAATTTTTTTTCTGGCTCATCATTTCATGAGTTCCATGTCTAAAGGACTTATCCTGTAATTATTTACTACTGAGGTTTGATATAATGAATATTGTTCATATTTTCCGAAACTTCCAAAAGCTATAATTTAATTTTTACTCTAACAGTGAAATTGACAAAATTTTAAATGCACATTGTAAGCCAAGCCCGGATCCTGAAAAGCAAAAAATAAGGGGGATGGGGGATAGGTGTTCCAAAAAACTCAAACGAGCAGGGGGAAGAAATAAACAAGGATGCCCAGAGACTGGATTTCCATTACATTTTAACATCTCCCCTCCATTTCAAGGGTCTTTAAAAGATTTCTTGAAAAAGGCATGAAATATATACATCAGTTTAATATAATTTTTTGTCTCTATTACCCTTACTACTAATCTGAAAGGGATTGCCAAGACTCCCTTGTCCCCCACCCCTCCCAAGATCCTGCCATTTTGTAAACAATAGTTATGCTAGAATTTTTGCAATTTTAGTGATGAAATGGGAAGTGTGCACTGGAAACCTATTTAGTGATTGACCACTTCCCCCCACAGGAGTGGGAAAACTCAACTTGTTTAAGAGATAATTTTTGTTAAGAGATAAAAATACTCTTTGGGTTGTATAAGTATTGATAAAAATGTTACGATTCACACTTTCTGAATCTCATAAGCTTCAATTGCGCTCTCTAATGCTGGAAATATTTGAAATTTTCAAAACTGAAATAAATATTGCAAAACCATTAATTTTGGCTCAAAATATAATAGTTTGGTGGGGGACTTGAATTATCAAGAGGTTTAGATTGACAGCAAAGATTTGCCACTTTTCTGCAGGGGGGGGGGGGGACACAATCTGTTGTTTTAAGATGCAAACGAAATATTTTTGAGAAGGTACTAATGAAATACTATGATTCATATATTTCAAATTCTCCAAAAAAATTTAATTTGCATCCTTAGGAGCTGCTAAAATGTTTGAAATGTAAAGCTTGAACTATTGTTGCTAATGATATATTTCTGCCAGATATTTGAAATTCTGTGGTAGAATAGTAGAATGATCAAGAATGGGTAATGTGCTAAAAGTGATTTTTTCTCTCTTTAATTTACATATGTTTTACTTAAATTAATGTTACATAAAATTCGACTATTTATTCTTATTTTAAAAAACATAGCACTGAAAATTTTAAACTAAATTTCTATTTAATATAGTAGCTGAAGTAAAAAATACTATTTTGAGCTAAATAGATTTTCAATAAAATTTTTAAGAGATAAATCATTCAAAATATATTTGCCTAAGTTTATTTTTGCTTTATGGCTTTGTCACCTAAATGAGACTGTTAAGATTAGATTTGACAGCTGTCCAGGCTGATATTATCTTATACATGATAATAAGTAGAGCCCTGGGTGGATAACAAATGTTTTATCCATAAATCTTTATCAGCATCTGGGTAAGACTACTTAATAAACCATTGAAGTTAATATCTGCTATCATTTTTTTTGTGTTTTTTTACTTCTGAGCGGCACCATTGTCTACACAATGGGTTGGGTTGTTTTACCTCTGACTTTTTTGCACACAATGGGCTAAATGGCCAGGTCATAAAGATGCCAAAGGCTCAGAGAAGGTTGGTGGAGGGGACCCACTGGACAGCTGTAGGGAGACAGATGGTAGCCTCCCATCAAGGCCATCCAGTGGTTCTTAACGTACACATGGTATGGCTCTCCCACATTCGGAGCCACGACCTAAAGGATGGCCACCTTTCCAAGCTCATTGGTGTCCCCTACTGATCGTGGGCAGGGAGTTTTGCAGAGATAAATCTCAATGCTGACCCAGCTGAGACTTGAATCTGTGAACTATAGAGTACAAGCCTGGCATGTTACTGAGTAAACCACACCATGCCCTATCATTTTTGTATGTTAATTATTATTTTTAATTCTTAGAATTGATTTTTAATTTAGTTTTTGCATTGTTAATGTGTATATACTACTAGATATCAATATGTTTTTCAACTCTTGATTTCTATGCCATCACTCAAACTCTTATGTAATCTTGAATGCAACACCAGATCTGAAACTTCCTCTTATTTCTGAGCTCTGGGCTAGTTGTGTTAGGAATACCAGGGCATATAGGGGAGCTGAAATTGGATCTGGCCATTACCTTGTTAAAGGTGTCTTGCAACTTAAAAAGTGTTGTGCTAAAGTTAAAAAAAATTACCTTTAATACTGAAGCTCTGAAAGACCCAGTTATAGCTAAAGCTTACCATGATAGGTTATTTAGCCATTATGAGTGTCATGGTTTGCTTACTACTGAAGTTGAGGAAGAATGGGGCCGTTTTAAACAGGCATTTTTGGAAACTAACAATACTCTTTTAGGAAAAAAGGAGTAGAGGAGGCAGAATTATTTGAGTGATAAAGCACTTGAGCTTATTTCAGAAAAAAGGAACTGCAGGAATGTCCTTAATCAGTACCTTACTAGTCCTAATAGAAAGGATTACAGAGAGCTTAATAAACGTGTAAAGGATCAGTTAGCTACTGATAAGAATCTTTGGGTTGATGGCTTGGCTGACAAAGCCGAGGAAGCAGTTAGACAGCACAACAGCAAAGAGCTGTACCAGATAAATAATGTTTTGTGTTGTAGAAAACGAACAGGTATACGGGATTGAAGGATAAGCAAGGTAAGGTTATAGAAGGTGGGCTGAGCATTTCAGTGATGTTCTAAACAATGTGGTTATTTCTACTCCCATTGCTTGCAATGATGATAGATGCATTGGTGGCTTTAATGTTGCCCTAAAACACAATCTGAAGTTAGTTTGCTATTTCTAAACTTAAATTTCATAAATCCCCAGGGGTAGATGAAATTACTACGGAAATGCTTAGAGCTGGGAATGTTTCGGTTACCACTTGGATGACTGAAATTCTGAATATCTTTTATGATAAAGGCATGGTTCCTAAGGATTTTACCAGAGCTATTGTTATCCCTAATTTCAAAAAAGGTGATAGCAGTTCTTGTGATAACCATAGGGGTATCAGCCTACTCTCTGTTCCAGGTAAAGTTCTTTCCATGATTGTGCTTAATAGAATTAAGAATCTGGTTGACAGTCAATTGTGTGATGAGCAATGTGGATTCAGAAGTGGTAGGGGATGTGTGGATCAAATATTTTCACTTAGGCGGATTCTTGAGAAATGTTTAGAGTTTCAGAAACCTTTGGCTGCTAGCTTTGTTGATTTCAAAAAGGCTTTAGACTCTGTTGATCATCATAATTTCTGGTTGATTGTGGGATCATATGGTATACCAGACAAGTTAGTTAACATAATGAAAACTCTCTATAATAACACTGAGTTGTGTGTGAGAGTTGGTAAGGCTTGTAGCAATTGGTTTAGCATTACTTCTGATGTTCGGCAAGGGTTGATTCTGTCTCCTTTTCTCTTTAGCTTTGTTATTGATTATGTTGTGTGAAATTCACTTCAAGGGAAAGATTTTGGCCTTAAATGGACTGGAGATATGAAAATTTCTGATTTAGATTATGCTGATGATTTAGCCCTTTGGCAAATGATGTTGATGAGATGAACTATTTCATTCGAGCTGTTGATGAAAATGGTAGAGTAGGTTTGGTTATAAACAGAGAGAAAACTAAAGTGATGAAAATTGGTCAGGCAGGTTGTGATTCAGTTAATCTGAATGGTTGCAGTCTTGAGCAGGTGTCAGTTTAATTATCTTGGGAGCTGTGTAACAGATACTGGTGATGTGCGGCATGAGATTAACAGACGAATAGGAATTGCTGCTGGGACTTTTAAGAATCTATGGAGAGTGTGGAGAAATAGGCGTATACACCTAAAGACTAAAATTAGACTGTATAATAGTTTGGTTCTTTCTAGGTTAGTTATGGTAGTGAAACTTGGACACTTTGTAAACATGATAACAGGAAACTAGATGCTTTTGATTCCAGATGCTTACGCAGTAACTTGGGCATTAGGTGGTTCAACTTTGTAACTAATGATGAGGTAAGGCAAAGGAGTTTGCAACCTCCTTTAAGCAGCATATTGTGCAGAGAGAGACTCCACTGGTTTGGCCATGTTGCCTGTATGAATAATTATAGATTGGTGAATAGGGTTATGAACAGTGTGCCTAAAGGACTCAGAAAGAGGGGGAGACCTAGGATGTGGTGGGCAGACAATGTAAAACAGGACCTTATTAGAATTGGTGTGCAGTGGCTAGATGCAGTAGATGTAGCTCAGGACAGACTTGCTTGGAGAACTAAATTGCACTGTCTGGTTGGACCTCCATAGCCCATGGCTGCTTGATGATGATGATGATGATGATTGCCTGAAATAGCCCTGTTCACCAATTTTTAGCTTTTCAGTATTGGTATATTAAATTCCATTTTTCACCTTGACCCATCACATCCAAAATTTGGCAAACTTTCTGAGATCTATAACTCAAAATTCCCTCAGGCATCAGTTTTTACCTCTCTAGCATCGATAGATCAAAATTTGACTTTTGACCTCGAAGGACCTTCTGAATCCAAAATTTATTAATGTGTCCTACATGCCCCCCCCCCCCCCCTATATTGAGTTTCACATGCCATGAAGGGCACATTGGAGGCCAAATTTGGGATTTTTCCCGATCTCTACACCCTGGATTACCCCAAGGTGCAAATTTTCAGAACTATGCCATTTCTGCATCGTGGTTAGAATTAGCACAATGCTCTGTCAGTCAGCCATCGATCAATAACAATCATCTATACATATACACTGGCCACTGAATTAGAAACCTTTATTTAAAACCGAGTTGGACCTCCTTTAGCCCGAATTACAACACTAATGTGTTTGACATAATTTCCATAAGGTGTTGGAATGCCTTTACAATCTCCACCATACCAGGCATTCACCAGACAGTCCTTTAACTGGCTCAAATTTGATAGAAGAGGACTTTACTCCTGGATCTGTTTTTCTAACATGCCCCATACATTCTCAATGGGATTCAGATATGGGCTTTTGGTGGCTGGGGAAGATGGTGGAAGTCACTATCATGCTCGCTGAACCACTGCTTAACACATCTTGCGTGATGGACAGTAGTATTGCTTCCATGAAACAGCCGTCACCAGCTGGATAATTCACCAGCTGATGATTATCAAACACCGTCACCAGCTGGTCAACATTGAGAATGGACTTGATCAGCAACAATATTTAGCTAATCCTTGGAGGACATCTGACCTTCCAGCAATATCAGGGGACCCATTCTGTACCAACAGAACGTGTACTTCACCATGACACTGCCTCCAGAACCTTGAGTTGTGTTTATAAGGCAAACTGGGTCCATTGCTTCATGGGGCTCCTGCCAAACTTTCTGCCTACCATCGGTACAGAACAAAATGTACCACAACTTGTCGAACCACATGACTTTTTTCCAGTCTTCCAGTGTCCAGTCAGTGTTCCTGACACCACTGTAGACGAAATTTCTGGTTCTTCACAGAAATCTGATTTCTGTATAGGCTTGCGACTGTTAATACCAATCTTCTTTAATTCCCTCTGTACATTTCACTGGGATACAGGTTGGACACAGCCTTTATTGAATGCTTCTTCAGTCAGTTGCTGCAACAGGAAGTCCTGTTCCTCTGTACAAGCCTTCTAAGAAAACAGCAATCTCGTTCCTGATGTTGCACCACACTTGTGCCTCTTCAACAAGAAATGTGGGTTATTTTTCACTGATTAAAGATCCAAGATATCTCACCTTTTGAGAAACCAGTCAGCTCTGCTGTTTTTAAAATCATCACGCCACCCAGATGGGCACCCACAAAAAGCCCTTTATCGAACCCTGAAATATCCTTTGTTTTCCTCATTGTGATCAACACTACTGACGAGTAGACTTAAATAGTTGCCTAGATCATGTGGTGATGCATGTGACCACATATTTTGCATATACGCTGGGTAGTGACATTTATGTACATTTGCGTAAAGGTTTCTAATTCAGTGGTCTGTGTGTTTATATTAGATAATAATTTAGTCAATTTTTGGGTTGTTTATATGTTTATTAAATTCATTGTAGAATTTATAATAACATTAAACTTTTGCAAATACTCAACGTCCTATATCAGATAAAATACATGTAATAAGGTCCAAAAGTTTCCTGCCCAAGGGTATTAAAGAGGTAATAGAATCAAACAATAATTTTTATTTTTTCGGTATAATCACCCTTTATTTCAATACATTTTTTAGAACAGCTAATTAACTTTTCTATATAACTGAAAAAATAATCTGAATTTTTGTCCTTAAAATGGCTAAAACTGCAGAAATGACTTCATCACTTGTAAATTTTTTCCCACACAGATCCGACTTCAATTTTGAAAACAAAAAATAGTCACTAGGGGCTAGGTCCAGGCTGTGTGGTGGGTGATTTAATTCCTGGAAACCATATTGCTGAGTAGCAACCTTTGCAGCAACTGAAGCGTGCACTGGTGCATTGTTGTGCAATAACCTCACTCCCCAGAACAGCTTTCCTCAGCGTTTCTCTTTGATGATATCTTTCAATTTGTACATTAATGACGCATAATATTCACCAGTAACTGTAGTATTTCGTTCCTTAAAGTCGACTAGCAGAATCCCCTGAGAATCCCAAAAGATGGTGGCTATGATCTGTTTTTGGGATTGTCACTTTTGCTTTTTTCGGCCGTGGGGATCCAGGATGGCCCCACTCCATAGATTCCCGTTTAGACAGGGGATCATGGTACAGAACCATAGTTTCATTTCTCGTGACAATTGAATCAATCACTACTTCTTCTTGTCCCTCACAGAGTGCTAAATATTCAGTACAGCATTCCACATGTTTTTGGACAACACTCAAAAGTTTTGGGACCCATCTTGCACTCACTTTGTTCATACCAAGATGGTCGTGTAAAATTCGAAGTACTGGACTACAGCTGCAATTTATATTTACAACTTTCATTAATTTACAACTCTCATTATATTTACAACTTTCATTAATTTACAACTCTCATTATATTTACGACTTTCATTAATTTGCAACTTTCATTATATTCACAACTTTCATTAATTTCAACTTTCAATATATTTACAACTTTCATTAAATTCATCTAAAACTTATTTGGACATGAAAGATCGGCTTCTGTATTGTTGCAATCTATTCAGATTTTTCATGACAAGACTTCACAAAAGGTAAATCTAAAATATTATGTGTACTAACAGTGGCAAGACATAACTCATGAGAGGGCTTTTCTTGAGGAACTTTGGCCTCTCGCTTCAGAGATCCTAATTTAAGTTTCCTGAATAGCCGTTTTTTTCTACAACAATATTCCTCCATGTGTCCTAGTCAGCCACAAAAATCACACCTGAAAGTTACTCTATTATTCATAGCAAAAGTTTTTGGTCTAATTTCATTGTTGGAAGCTTGATGTGAAACATAATCTCTGCTTTGTTTGTTCTGCATCATTGTAGGCATTTTCAGCACAAATTGTCAGGACTGTGTAAATTACAGTCGTGTGGGAGTCATTTGGCGAGACTCAACCTGATATCTCTGCTTTGATGAGGATTGCTTCCATTGTTGATTTAATGCTGTATTTGCATATTCTCTTCTTGCAGTGAAGTTGCGTTTCTGACTTCTGAAAACTCTCTTAAAGGAAAAATTAATTGGTGCATAATGCAATATATTTTGTCAATTTCGGCGGCATCAGCAATGTACAGCTGTACAGCTCTACCATACCCCAGATGAATTTTTCGATATCATCTCCTTCCTTTGTCTTCATGAAAAAAGTTCCGTTGCTCGATGTGTGAAGTCATTCTAAGGAGGATAAATTTCCAAAAGATCATTTTTAAAGTCTTCCCAAATTTCTATTCCATGACGACATCCTATGTTATTCCACCATTGCTTAGCACAACCAATTAAACAAGATACTGCAAAAACCACCTTTTTGTTGCCGTCCACGATGACGGACATTTCAAACCATTGAACCTTATCCCAGCTAAAGCCAATTAACATAAGGACTACAGTTAATAAAGGTTGTGTTTGACTGCTTACCAAATTTAATGAAAATATGCATACAAAAAAATACTTTCGTTTCCCAAAAATAGTAAATATTCACCAAATTTTAGACCATATTTAATCTTAAAGTGTTAACTAGATATTTACTTCTTGTTACTCTATTGTATTATTTGCCACTAAAAAAACTTTTTGTTTCCCAGCTGGCGGGGCGCTGGTAGAAGTGTGGCCCTTAGAAAAGTATGGTGTATTGGCTGTTTCGGAATTGGAACAGCCAGTACATTGTACTTTTTCATTTTTTCTGAATGGTATTATTAAGGTATTCTATCTATAGATGAACAGTATAATGCCTGACGCATTATAAAAAACTCCCCTGATGAGCGAAGGCCAAGTGAGAACGAATCTGTAAAATAATTAATTTCATGAGTATGAATCTAATTTCGTTTTTCAATCTATCATCATTTGGTATCTAACAACTATTTTTGATATTCATTATTTTTTTTTTGGAGTACAGTGCTAGGGGTTCAGAGTTTAATTTGGTAAACATTTAAATTGATCCCGTTAATAAATGGGTTGGCAACTCATCATTGAGGCTGTTGATAATATTCTGTTCTATAATTTTTTCTGACAGAAACAAAAGATGGAACCTTAGTTCAAACTTTATATGTTCGTGAACTGACTTAGCATTGTCAGCAAATTTAGGGGTTGTTATCGTTTCCTTTTTCTCCCAAGGAACTTTAAGCAGATTCATTAACACTTCTGCTTCATTCATCACATCCTGCAACCCATCTTTTGCTATGTCAGGAGTCATAATGGCAGAATCGGTCATAGTATTAGCAGACATGTTTAGCAGACTGCAAAAGTTTTGAATTTGATTATATTTTGAAACTTTTTATATCTTGAGCAGCACTCAAAGGTACTGCTATACAACAATACAATACTAAAGCTATACTAATATTGCAAATAAACTAGCTTATCAAAAAGTTAACCTATCGCTTGTCTGGACGCTTCTAATCTTTACATATATACAATAAATATCTTAACTATCAGCAATAATTGCGCTGAAACTTCAATACCTTTGACTAATACAAAAATTAAGCTTTTTGCTCAATAAAAATTTTCAGCTTAAACTGCCATTAAATCTGTAATTAATATATCTAATGAGCTCAAAAATTTGTTAACTTTGACAATCACGCTAAATAACATACAATTTATAGATGTGCAGTCCCTATTTTTGGTTCACCGTTTTCTTTATTGGCTCTGTAACGCTCCAAAAGTTTGTTAAACTTTTTCTCTTTGGCTGATCCAAATCTTTTGACTGATCCAAATTAAATTGAAACTCTGGATAACATATCAGGTGCCATGAAATAATAACTTGCCAAATAAAGTTAAATGAGGGTTCGTTAGGTATATGGCATTACTAGTCACAAAGAATTCAAATGGTTGTCAAATTTTAAAACATATCTTAATCAAAATCAATTATCGTGCGTTCAGGAAAAAAAATGGCAAAGTCAAAATATTGATATAGCAAAGTTTATTTCCAAAAAATTCACAACTCACCATATAAACTGATGAATACAAAGTAAATAAATAAATAAAATAAATACCCCCTCAAGCAGCTGCTTGCCACAGAGGTCTGACAGGAGCCTGTCAGTTTATATGCCAAAGTAGAAGATCTGAGAGGATGGCAGGACCTCAGCAGAAAAACAACACATACAACCATGCCTTATCCGGGGCTCGAACCCAGGTCCCTTAGATCAGTAGCCAAGCGTGCTAACCACTCGGCCATGGGACGGCTAAGAATACAAAATAGTCTGAGCAAATTAAAGCTGAAACATCTCCAAAACTGTCAAACTTCTCAGCTAACTTCGTTCTCATTACTATCTCATGCTGACTATCATCACTAAATTACTGACTCTTTCATCACTGTCTGACTCCATGACCATGTCACAGTATACATGTGGTGTGTGTTGCATACTAGGAAAAACATTTGCATAATCTCCTGATCGCAAGCTAGCTATGATGCAAGAGGGTGCCTTAATGCACACATTAGTGTCTGTCAGTCAAAAGTTGGAATTGTGCATGCACAACTCCTTTAGTGGATTGGAATGAGGAAAAATGAAGGCCAACTAAAAATAATTCCCAAAGTGATAAATATAACATAAATAAAGTAAAACTGGTTAAGGAAAAGTAAAAGCAAATGGGTGGACTATTACAGCATGGATGGCAATACATTGTTTGCAATAATTCATGTTTTTTTGGCATATTTTCTCTGATGGAATTATTTATTCCAGAGGCTTTTTTATACTGCATATTGGTAGCAAGTTGTTTACAGTAATTCTTATTTATTAAATTTTGGGGGAAGCTTTCTTATATTGTCGATCAGTGGTTCATTATTTACAATAATTCGTGTGTTTGAAGTTTGTTGTCTTTGATGGGATTATTTAATTCAGAGTTTCTTTATTATATTGCAGATCAGCAGTGAATTGTTTACAATTTTTTTAGATTTGTTATAAGATTGGTTTGTTCTTGGGGGGGGGGGGGGTTATAAGGACAGAACAGTTGTTTGTTGTTTTAACAGTATGTTCAGGTTAAAATGGCTGTCTCTGGTAATTTTGTTGTGTGGTTTTCTTAAATTGCAGAACTGCAGGTATTCACTTATTTGAATAGCCATCTTCAATGAGATTGTTGGTTGAGAATAATTGGTTTTTCGAATTATGGAATGAATGTTTGTTTGTTAGTGATGGTAGGTTGTTGAAACAAATAGCCTCAAATAGTACTGACCAATACTTGTCATATAATGATATGCACAGTTATGAAAATATGTCTTACATACTATTATTTCTGGTGGTTTTCTTTTATTTGTGGAAACAAAATTTTATGCATGGGATAAGTGTTTATTATTATATTCTTAATCAGTGTATTCTCTTTGTACTGCCTCTTCATTGCTAGTAATGCGATTCTCTAGGTTGTTATTTGTAGAACTTTCCAAGAAGTGATTTAGTAAGGGTTTTTTTCATGGAAGTAATTTTAAGAAACTTGGTATAATTCTTGAAAATTTTTTATTGATATCATTGCGATCAGTCACTACTAGAAGTCTGGAAGTCAAGTGTTCCATCAAGATGCAACACATTATTGCGTTGCTTTGAAAAATGGCACCCGAGTATTGTAAGCTGCATATATACCTTGCTCTGATTTTTCATTCTTCCAAATCGAAATTTGCATCAAGAAGGGTTGGCAGCTCTGCGAGTTTTGTTTTGATATTTTTACAGTTAGTTCAATAATTAACTTCAAGTGCAAAGTAGCACTAACCAAAATTGTCAGTAGATTTGATATTATAAAGTCTGAGTGCACAGTATCATTCTAAATTGATGGTCTATCTGATCAAATTGTCTTAACAAGGTATGTTTACCTGACCTGTTACTGTACCCAATTCCTGACTTGCACTACCAATTTTTATAGGACTTAGAGGCTAGTCATTGGATTATTATGCACCACCCATAAAATTGTGCCTGTATGTGAAGCATTTGTTGCACTTGAAAAATGTGCTTCGAGCACTGTTTTCCATTGCACTTGAGTGATGTTGATTCATATTGCCATATATCTTGTATTAACTCATAGAAAAAACTTCGAATTATTGGCAATGGCAGTCTATGAATTAAAATGATACATCTATGTACAAACTTGTAAGGAAAACTTATAGAAAAAAGAATTTTTGAGACTATAAAAGTTTTCTTCCATGTTTAGCATATGATTGTAACCATCATCAAATATGCAGAAAGTGTGTATGGCCACCATACCACACACACTTTCTGCATTTCCTTCAATCAATATTTTTAATATATATGCAATCAATATTTTAAATGCCTTTTCTTCAATCAAAGCTTATATAGCTTTGATTGAAGGAAAGGCATTTGAAATAAAATAGCAAATACTATAAGTTTGAATGTATATATGGATGTTCTTTTTGTGGAGAATTTGTATAAAAATAAAAATTATCATCAAGGCTTTTTTATTTCAATTATTTGGATTTTATGGTGGCTATACTTGAGAACTACTGCTTTAATATATTAAAACAGTTGATTTTTAAAGATGACTTTTGCAATGATGTATCTCTGATGTCCAGCCTTGAAATTAAATATTTTACTTTTTCAGCATTATGAAAGCCTTGCTACCAGAGCTGCTGCTAATGGTCATGTGGTAGACATATATTCCTGTGCACTTGATCAAACAGGACTGCATGAGATGAAATATTGTCCAAATTTTACAGGGTAATCTATAATATATATACTTAGCTGCGTTTCTCAAAGTGTGCTCCATGGAGCCCTGGGACTCTCAAGCACATACTGAGAAGCGCTGACTTATAATTATTTGTTTTCATTTCAATAGAACTAGTGTGATAATTGCAATATTGTTTATTAATTAAAATTATAAGTATCAATAGGTTATAACCCACTATGAACAATTACAATGTTTCAAGAAGTGTATTTTTTGTTTTCTATGTATGTAATAATAACGAATAAATAAAGTAAAATAAAAGAAAGAAATATCCCTCAAGCAGCTGCTTGCCACAGAGGTCTTAGAGGGAGCCTGCCAGTTTAATACACCATGGTTAGAAGGTCTATGAGGATGGCAGGACCTCAGCAGAAAGACAAACATCCATGCCTTACCTGAGGCTTGAGCCCAGGCCCCTTTGATCAGTAGCCAAGTGTGTTAACCATTCAGCCACAGGACAGCTATAAAGTAAATATACAGTATATATATATACCGATCAGTATATATTGTAATGCTCCAAAAGTATGTTAAACTTCTTCTCTTTGGTCCTTTTTGACTGATCCAAGTTTAAACTTTCTGGATATTGTCGGACACCAGGCAATATTAACTTGCCAAGTAAAGTTAAATGAGGGTTGCTTATTGAGTAAGAAATCAAATGATTGTCAAATTTATTAAAATTAAATCTTAATAAAAATAAATTATTGTTTCTCAAGAGGAAAAAATAGCAAAGTCAAAATACTTCATATAACAAAGTTTATTTCCCAAAAATTCAAGACACACCTTATAAACTGATGAATACAAAACGTCTGAGCAACCAAAAGCTCACATCTCTACTAACTTCCTTCCTCTTAGTAACTCGCTATCTCATTACTGTATCATTACTTACTCCCTCTATTAGCTTTGTAACATAATGTTACTTAGTATACATGGGGCGTGCAACGGACAAGTGTGTTGCATGCTGGGAATAACATTTGCATAATCTTATGATCGCTCGCTAGCTATGATGCAAGAGGGGGCATGTCCTTAACACACGCATTAGTGGCTGTCAATCAAAAGTCGGAGTTGTGCATGCACAACTCCTTTAGTGGATCAGGATGAGGAAAAAATTATGGCCAATTAAAAATAATCCCCAAAATGATAACTATAACATAAAGTAAAACTGATTAAGTAAAAGCAAATAGGTTGACCATCACAACTCCCTCCCCTTCAAAGAGAGACAAAATTTGATCTAACAGATTTTGATGAGTAATTTCGAATAAAAGGATACTTCCTACATTATTTACATATATAATAAAGTAATAAATATATTAATAAAGTAATAAATATGCATATTTCAACAAGACTATCTACTCTCACATCGAAGCAATCTTCCATCACAACCAAAGGTTCCTCCTCCCATTCCTCCTAATATTGTGTCAAACTTCCTAGTGTAAATACATACCAGTGGCAGTTAACTGCATACTAGTGTTAATCAGTCTAACTAGTATCACATTCTTATACAATTCCAAAAGTTGCACACTATAAGTTTTACAAAAAGCTAACAAAAAATTACAGTAGAGGTACACAGTGCGGTAATTAAAATTAAAGTTATTTAATTCTCTATGACACTGTTAAATGTTTTTAAGCACTTCAACACATGGAATTATGCTATCAAGTATCAATAATTATTAAGGAGAGATTTACGTACCATGCTGTAGAGGATTGGGTAGCAACAGGAACTTCTTGGGATGCTTTCAGTGAGAAATTTAAAATTCGACGTTCTTGCCGGCAAATGACATCTCAGTGGAGATTAAAATAAGGATGATGGCTGTCAATGATGATGATGGCTTGGTGAATGAAATAACCATTTATACTTCAGTAGTAAAGAATAGTATTCATCCATCCATTCATCTAATGAGTATCCAATTTCAGATCTAGGATTATATTTATAGATTTGGTTTAATGTAGTTCAGTTGAATTGTTGTTAATCTTTTATGTAGTTCTTTAATTATTTCCATTTCCTAATTAGTACAGTGTACAAATTGAACATATCTATTTTAAAATGAGGCCGTCCCATGGCCGAGTGGTTAGCGTGCTTGGCTATTGATCTAAGGGACCTGGGTTCGAGCCCTGGGTAAGTCATGGCTGTTTGTGTCGTTTTTCTGCTGAGGGCCTGCCATCCTCTCAGACCTTCAACTATGGCATATAAACTAACAGGCTGCTGTCAGACCTCTGTGGCAAGCAGCTGCTTGAGGGGGTATTATTTAGTAAAGAATCACAGGATAAGTCCTGTAGACATGGAACTCATGAAATGAGCTGAAAAAAATTTGGTTTTGCATTGAGTGGGATTCGAACCCACGTCTCCAGGAAACATGCCTGTTATGCTAGACCACTACACTATCAATGGCTAACCTTTTCTCAGCTTAGTGACCTTATAAGCTTTCTGGATTTTATTTATTTGATTCGCATTAGTGGCATCATCTATCCAGGAAGTGGACAACTCTGTTGCCTCTTTAGAGATGGAATTAATATTTCTCACTCACACTCAGGGTGTTAAATCAATAATTCAGTAATAAAGGATCACAGGATGAGTCCTGTAGACATGGAACTCATAAATTGTTGAGCTGAAAAAATTTGGTATTGCCATAAGTGGGATTCGAACCCATGTCTCCAGGAAACATGCCTGTTATGTTAGACCACTACACCATCAATGGCTAACCCTTTCTCAGCTTAGTGACCTTATAAGCTTGATATAAGGTCTTATAAGGCCTTATAATGTCACTAAGCTGAGAAAAGGTTAGCCATTGATGGTGTAGTGGTCTAGCATAACAGGCATGTTTCCTGGAGACGTGGGTTCGAATCCCACTCATGGCAAAACCAAATTTTTTCAGCTCATCATTTCATGAGTAACCATTTATACTTTTTTGATAACATAGTATGCTTAAAAAGGTTTCTGATCCATGGCGCGTGTTTCGCATCGGCGCTTCATCAGGTGGGAAGTGAGTAACTTAATGCAGGAGAGGCAGTTGGTTGTTGAGCGCAGGAGAGAGGTTTGGTCCATAAATTGACGTAAGTGGCTCAGCTCCGAGGATCAGAGTGATCGGTGGATGTGCAGATGGCCGTAATGCGATCTGCAGGTGACGGAGGTTGGGAGAGGGTGTGGAATTATGGGAAATCGTCAAGATCAGCACATGTCGAGGGAAGCATCACTATTTGTGGCTAGTAATTCATAATTATAATGAGTGGGGTGTATTTAGTGAATTAATACATTTTGTAAACTGAAATTTGGGGTTAAGATAATTATGTTATTGAGGGTCTGAATAATGGTTTTCATATTGATATTGCTACTGGGAGTTGGTGCGTGTGTGTGTGGGGGGGGGGGGGTACATTCATCGCCAATTTGAGGGGGCATTATGGAAGTATTCTAAAGGGTTTGGTGGGTGTGCATTAGTACAGGTGGCAAATGGGGATCAGCAATGAGGGAGGAGAGTGTTTAGGGGGGCATGGAATTTTTGAGGTGTATGTTATATCTTCTAAGTATCAGACGGCATGCTGCAGAGAGGGGAACAATGTCTGTGTTGCAGAGTTCAGTCAGTTTGACATTAAAGAGGATATTTTCTGCGACGGCAAGTTGTAATTCGGTAAGTGGGGATATTATAATTTTAGCAGAGTGAAAATCAGTGGGCGCATTGTTTTCAGGGCTTGTAAATGGTAGCTAGGCGTAAACTGGAAGGAGAGCTGTGTACCAATCCCCAGTGATGATGCACAGAACCGGCCAGGTCTAGCACCGAATGTCCGACCCCGCCTTCTCGTGGTGCAGGCCGTTAGTACCTTTCAAAAGAGATATTCTCTTTTGGAAGGGAACGGAAGGGGACGGCTGCCAGTTCAGTATGGCCTACTGATCTGGTCATCTATGGCCACTTTTTTCTTTTTTTCAACCCTGCTGAGGAGTGGTCAACTTCACAGGGTCCTGGTGCTGACCATTTATACCTACTAGACTGGACTTGTTTATGGATTTGAGCTTGATTATGGATCCTGGACTTGCTGCACTGGTGGGCCTCTGTTGAGGGAGAGTCTGCCGCTGTGTTTTCTGTTTGCTTCTGGGTTGCCAGCTCTAAGTGAACAGAGGCATGGGGTACCTTATATCAGCTGGTGGATAATCCTAATCAGAGGCCATCGCAGGTACCTGAACTTTACTTAGCTAGTTGGGCATCGTCAAGCCTAAACTGGAGTAATGTGTCTCAGGCAGGCCATATGGTTCTTGAAAAAGTCCACTTGAAAAGGTGGTGCCTGAAGTTCCTACCAGCATCGGTGACTTCAGCCTTTAGCGGAGGAGGAACAGGTCTTTGCCCCATGCCTGCGATCAGGGGGCTGTTTGATATTGTTGGCCCTACCAATCTCAATAAACCTAATTTCTTTAAAAATCCTACTAATAATTTTCTCTCTGCAGGAACGTGGAACGTGAGGACATTACATAGAGATTATTCTCTTGATGTCCTCATGCAGGAATTCCAGCGCTATAACCTAGATATTCTAGGCTTGCAAGAGACCAGATGGACAGGTAAAGGTGAGATACTTAAAAATAACTTTAAATTTCTCTTTACAGGGAGGGAGGATGGAAAGCATCACCAAGGCGTGGGTCTGCTGCTCAGCAGACATGCTAGTGATGCTCTTCTAGGATATGAGTACATTAATGAAAGGTTTCTTACAGCAAAATTTCAGACAAGCATTAAAGACTTGAATGTTATCTGCTGTTATGCCCCCACTGAGGATTCTGATGAGGATGAGAAGGATAGGTTTTACAGACAACTTCAGGATATTTTGAATTCTGTCAAGAAAGGAGATATTACCCTTGTTCTTGGTGACTTCAATGCCAAAGTTGGTACTGACTCTGACCTTTGGGGAGGAGTAATAGGCCCTTTTGGTATTGGTAGCTGCAATGGCAATGGGCAACGTCTCCTACAGGTAAGTAAACTCAATGGTTTCAGAATAACTAACACATATTACAAACACCGCGACATACATAAATACACATGGGTTTCACCTGATGGGCTGCATAAGAATATGATTGATTATATATTAATTAACAGCAAATGGGCTAGTTCTGTTAGAAATACCAGGGCATATAGGGGAGCTGAAATGGGATCTGACCATTACCGTGTTAAAAGTGTCTTGCAACTTAAACTTAAAAAGTGTTGTGCTAGGGTTAAAAAATTTACCTTTAATACTGAAGCTCTGAAAGACCCAGTTATAGCTAAAGCTTACCATGATAGGTTACTTAGTCATTATGACACTCATGGTTTGCTTAATACTGAAGTTGAGGAAGAATGGGGCCATTTTAAACAGGCTTTTTTGGAAACTAACAGTACTCTTTTAGGGAAAAAGGAGCAGAGGAGGCAGAATTATTTAAGTGATAAGGCACTTGAGCTTATTTCAGAAAGAAGGAACTGCAGGAATGTCCTTAATCAGTACCCTACTAGTCCTAATAGAAATCATTACAAAGAACTTAATAAACATGTAAAGGATCAGTTAGCTACTGATAAGAATCTTTAGCTTGATGGCCTTGCGGACAAAGCTGAGGAAGCAGTTAGACAGCACAACAGCAAAGAGCTGTACCAGATAGTTAATGTTTTGTGTGGTAGAAAGCGAACAGGTATACAGGGATTGAAGGATAAACAAGGCAAGGTTATAGAAGGTGAGGATTCTGTCATGGCTAGGTGGGCTGAGCATTTCAGTGATGTTCTAAACAATGTAGTTAGTTCTACTCCCATTGTTTGCAATGATGATAGATGCATTGGTGGCTTTAATGTTGGCCCTATAACACAATCTGAAGTTAGTTTGGCTATTTCTAAACTTAAACTTCATAAATCCCCAGGGGTGGATGAAATTACTACGGAAATGCTTAGAGCTGGGAATGTTTCAGTTACCATTTGGATGACTGAAATTTTGAATAACTTTTATGATAAAGGCATGGTTCCTAAAGATTTTACCAGAGCTATTATCCCTATTTTCAAAAAAGGTGATCGCAGTTCTTGTGATAACTATAGGGGTATCAGCCTACTCTCCGTTCCAGGTAAAGTTCTTTCCATGATTGTGCTTAATAGAATTAAGAATCTGGTTGACAGGCAATTGCGTGATGAGCAATGTGGATTCAGAAGTGGTAGGGTATGTGTAGATCAGATATTTTCACTTAGGCAGATTCTTGAGAAATGTTTAGAGTTTCAGAAACCTTTGGTTGCTAGCTTTGTTGATTTCAAAAAGGCTTTCGACTCTGTTGATCGTCATAATTTGTGGTTGATTGTGAGATCATATGGTATACCAGACAAGTTAGTTAACATAATGAAAGCTCTCTATAATAACACTGAGTCATGTGTGAGGGTTGGTAAGTCTTGTAACAATTGGTTTAGCATTACTTCTGGTGTTCGACAAGGGTGCATTTTGTCTCCTTTTCTCTTTAGTTTGGTTGTTGATTATGTTATGCGAAATTCACTTCAAGGGAAAGATTTTGGCCTTAAATGGGCTGGAGATATGAAAATTTCTGATTTAGATTATGCTGATGATTTAGCCCTTTTGGCAAATGATGTTGATGAGATGAACTCTTTCATTCGAACTGTTGATGAGACTGGTAGTACAGTAGGTTTGGTTATAAACAGAGAGAAAACTAAAGTGATGAAAATTGGTCAGGCAGGTTGTGATTCAGTTAATCTGAATGGTTGCAGTCTTGAGCAGGTGTCACAGTTTAATTACCTTGGGATCTGCGTAACTGATACTGGTGATGTGCGGCATGAGATTAACAGACGAATAGGTATTGCTGCCGGGACTTTTAAGAATCTATGGAGATTGTGGAGAAATAGGCGTATACACCTAAAGACTAAAATTAGACTGTATAATAGTTTGATTCTTTCTAGGGTTAATTATGGTAGTGAAACTTGGACGCTGTGTAAGCAAGATAACAGGAAACTAGATGCTTTTGATTCTAGATGCTTACGCAGTATCTTGGGTATTAGGTGGTTTAACTTTGTAACTAATGATGAGGTTAGGCAAAGGAGTCTGCAACCTCCTTTAAGCAGCATATTGTGCAGAGAGAGACTCCGCTGGTTTGGCCATGTTGCCCGTATGGATAATTATAGATTGGCGAATAGGGTTATGAACAGTGTGCCTAGAGGCCTCAGAAGGAGGGGGAGACCTAGGATGCGGTGGGCAGACAATGTCAAACAAGAACTTGTTAGAATTGGTGTACAGTGGCCGGATGCAGCAGATGTAGCTCAGGACAGATATGCTTGGAGAATTAAACTGCGCGGTCTGGTTGGACCTCTGTAGCCTTTGGCTGCTTGAGGATGATGATGATGATGATTGTTTTCAGTGATTGCTTGAGATAGTGCGGTTTTTTGTAGTTTATTCAAGATGTCATATTTATGCTCTTTAAGTCGGGCGTTAAATGGGCATGAGATTTTACCTATGTATTTGTCTTTGGGGAAAATTTTACCTGTGGGGTCTTTGAGTTGGATGTAGTAAACTCCTCCAGAGATGGGTATATGGTCGCAGTTGTTTCGAATTAGTTTGAATATAGTGGCTCATCTTCTTTTATGCCTACCATGCATAAAAAAACTGCTATTGGTATTCCATTAAATTTCCTAACTACAATCGAATATGCGAAGCTAATAATTTCTTTACAAGCAAGCAGGAGTGTAATCATCTGCTAAAACTTCACCTAAACACAATAAATTACTCTCTGTAATGCTTCCTATTAGGACTAGTAGGGTATTGATTAAGGACATTCCTGCAATTCTTTCTTTCTGAAATAAGCTCAAGTGACTTATCACTCAAATATAATTTTATCTCTTCTGCTCCTTTTTTTTCTAAAAGAGTACTGTTAGTTTCCAAAAAAGCCTGTTTAAAATTGTCACTACAAATAAATATGCGAAGCTAAGAATTTCATTTTACAAGCAAGAGGGAGTGTAATAATCCACTAAAACTTCGCCTAAACACACTAAATTATGATCTAACTGAAATAAAAATACCATTAATTACCTCCCCTCATTGAGTTTTACATCCCCTCCCAGAGGAGTTTGAGTGATAATTTCAGTCAAACTAGACTTGGCTGTTGGGGACAGCTCAATAGGGTACAAAAACATCAAGGCTTTGGATTGTTTTACCTCTGAGTGGCACTTTTTTGCACACCATGGGCTAAATGGCCAGGTCACATGGACCCCGAAGGCTCAGAGAAGGTTGGGGGAGGGGACCCACTGGAACAGCTGTTGGGAGACAGATGGTAGCCTCCCGTCAAGGCCATCCAGCGTGTTCTTTAACGTGCACAGGGTATGGCTCTCCCACATATGGGGCCACAGCTTAACGTCCCATCCGACGGACGGCTGCCTTTTCAGGCCCATTGGTGTCCCCTACTGACTGTGGGCAGGGTGGGGAAATTTTGCAGAGATAAATCTCAACGCTGACCCAGCTGGGACTCGAAACATCAAGGCATCATGGTCAGCTCATATATATGCAAACAAATGCTGCCAATGTCATCCCGATAACTAGGGCCCATTGATGCATCAGTAACAAGTAAAACGCATTTTACAATAAGAATCAATTTAAATGCAAATGTACATTTCAAATAATAAAATACACCTCAAAATACAATATATTTAATCACTGTATACTAAATTCTCTTTGCATTCTCATCATTCACATACAAAAACATTTTATAATTTCTAAATTCTAACTTACAACACTCAATTCAGCTATCAGTCAGCTGAAACAAAAAAATCTACAATTCATGAATATACTTGAAATCACGTTAATACAATATATAACTCTTATGGTTCAACTTGAATTTCATCTATTCTCTAAGTATAACAGCAACAAATAATCTTCAATGATCTCTGTCTTCATCTGTGCCAGAGAAAAGAAATAAAACATCACAAATAATTAGTGTCACAATAGAAGAAGAAGAATATACTTAAATTTTCATTGTTGGCATTCCGCTGCAATAAATCATCATGCAGTTAAAGACTTTATTCCTGCGTCAATCGATAAACTAGGCATAGGCACTTCTGAGGATGTCATTGGGGATGTCATCTATTGCATGTTGAGAGCTATGTTGCCAGTTGTTGCTCTACAGGCTATCATTGTCTCGTTGACATCTCGCTATATTATTGACAGTGATGGAACAGATGAATCTGTCCTTACTATTTTTTTTCCTGTTGTATGCAAAAGGTTATGATCCAATCTTTTGTCATCTGGTTGGTAGTGGTTCACATCATCAGAGGCATTATTTTCCTGGTTTTGTTGTGGAGCATCCAGATCATTTAAGACTTCTGATCTGAAAAATTCTATAGAACTTTTTTGTACTGTTTAAATGTTTACTATATTGTAATATCCTATTGAGATATTAGTGGTTATATTGGCCAGTTCGTAAGAAATGTGAAAGTTTTTTCTTTATAGTGTATGGTCCAGCATATAATGGTGCAAATTTCTTTATGAATCCTCTTTCTTAATCACTTTTATGTGTTGTAATCAAGACCTTATCATCTATTTTAAATTCCAAATGTCGTCATCTTTTGTTATAATCTCATTGCTTCTGTTGTGCTTGTAGGGAATTATCTTGTGGCTTGAATATGCTGTTCTGTTCTAAATTCAATGGTTTGTGGAGATGCAGGTTGACCAATAAGTCTGTCCCAGGGTAATCCATCACTAGCTATGATGCAAGAGGGGGCATGTGCTTAACATGCACATTAGCAGCAGTCAATCAAAGTTGGAGTTGCACATGCGCAATTCCTTTAGCGGCTCAGAAAAGAGAAATGTAATAAATCCAACTAAAGATAATCCCCAAAATGATAAATATAACGTAAATAAAGTAAAACTGATTAAGGAAAAGTAAAAGTGAATGGGTGGACCATCACAATATAAACACCTATAATGGAAGTGATGTTGGGCAGGGGCTGCACATAATTTTCATCATTAAAAAGTGTAGAGAAAAAGATAAAAATTGAGAAATGATTTCACGGCATCATTATTAACTTAGAAGAAATAGTAATGGATCACATGACTTTTTTCCAGTCTTCTAGTGTCCAGTCACAGTATTTCTGACACCACTGTAGACAAACTTTCTGGTTCTTCACAGAAATCAGTGGTTTCCATATAGCATCCGACTGCTAATACTGATCCTCTTCAATTCCTTTTGCATAGTTCGCTGAGATATAGGTCGGGAATAGCTTTCATTGAATGCTTCTTCAGTCAATTTGCACACAAGAAGTTCTGTTTCTCCATACAAGCCTTCACAGGTGATGGCGATCTCATTTCTGACAGATAGTTGTTGCGCCTTACCTTACGCTTCTTAGGCAAGCAATGTGGGTTATTTTTCCACTGATTAAAAACCCAAAATATCTCCTTTTGAGAAACCAGTCAGCTCTTCTGTTTTTAAAAATCATTGCTCCAGGCAGACGGGCACCCATAAGTAAACCCTTTATCAAACCCTGAAAGATCCGTTGTTTTTCCCATTGTGATCAACACTACTGATGATTACTGAGAAGCAGCAATCTTAAATAGTTGCCTAGATCATATGATACATGTGACCACTTATTTTGCAAATACACTACTCAAGTGATGTTTATGTACATCTGCATGAAGGTTGCTAATTCAATGGCCAGAGTGTGTGTGTATAAAAGGCATTAATGTTCTATTTACATGATTTAAGAAGCCAAGTGCTTTCAACTACTCAGCAGTCATCCATAGGGCAGTGCAAAGTCTTAAGTTCAATGGTAAAATGTTAGGAAGGTGAAAGTATTACCTTTTTCTTGAAGATGTATTCCAATGAAAAAGCCACCCTGCCCACGGTCAGTAGCGGACACCGATGGGCTTGGAAAGGCCGCCGCCCATCGAATGGGATGTTAAGCCGTTATCCCGTGTATGGGAGAGCCACACCCTGTGCACTTTAAAGAACATGCTGGATGGCCTTGATGGGAGGCTACCATCTGTCTCCCAACAGCTGTTCCAGTGGGTCCCATCCCCCAACCTTCTCTGAACCTTCAGGGTCCATGTGACACCATTAGCCACCATTTAGCCCTTTTGCACACCATTTAATCAATGGTGTGCAAAAAAGTGCCGCTCAGAGGTAAAACAACTCAAACAACCTGATGAAAAAGGTCCTGCTTTTTCATCAGGTTGTTTGAGTTGGCTTTTATGGCAGGTAGCTTTTATGGTTCTTGCACTTTAACAGAAAGTCACTGTGGACTGCATAGTGTTATCAGAAGCACTTAGATGTGGTTTTATGTTAGCAATAAGAGGTGAAGAGGAGAGAACCATTTTCCATTGCGTATTGCTCCATTGAAAAGAGCAATAACTGGTCAGTTGGAGTACCGAGATTAGGCTTGTGCAATGATGCAGTGACTGTTTGGCCAAATATGGTGGGGATAGGAAGTCTAGTCCTTCCTCATGTGCAGAATGCACCAGGCACATGAGGAAGGGGGTGATAAGTTCCAACATCTGTCTCTGAAGGTGAAAATTTCAAGTGTTTCTCGGAAAGCAATTTAAGTTTTTGAGCAGAGGGAGGGTTTCCTCACCTTCTATAAGCCTTACCTTGTTTGTCCTTCAATCCCTGTATACCTGTCCTTTTTCTACCACACAAAACATTAACTATCTGGTACAGCTTTCTGCTGTTGTGCTGTCTAACTGCTTCCTCAGCTTTGTCAGCCAAGCCATCAAGCCAAAGATTCTTATCAGCAGCTAACTGATCTTTTCCACGTTTATTAAGTTCTCTGTAATGCTTTCTATTAGGACTAGTAGGGTATTGATTAAAGAGATTCCTGCAGTTCTTTCTTTCCAAAATAAACTCAAGTGGCTTATCACTCAGATAATTCTGTCTCCTCTGCTCCTTTTTTCCTAAAAGAGTACTGTTAGTTTCCAAAAAAAGCCTGTTTAAAATGATCCCATTCTTCCTCAACTTCAGTAGCAAGCATACCATGACTGTCATAATGACTAAGAACCTATCATGGTAAGTTTTGGCTATAACTGGGTCTTTCAGAGCTTCAGTATTAAAAGCAAATTTTTTAACCCTAGCACAACAGTTTTTAAGTTTAAGTTTCAAGACACTATTAACAAGATAATGGTCAGATCCAATTTCAGCTCCCCTATATGACCTGGTATTCCTAACAGAACTAACCCATTTGCTGTTAATTAATATGTAATAAATCATATTCTTATGCAGCTCATCAGGTGAAACCCATGTGTACTTATATATGGCGCGGTGTTTGTAATAAGTGTTAGTTATTCTGAATCCATTGAGTTTACTTACCTGTAGGAGACGTTGCCCATTGCCATTGCAGCTACCAATACCAAAAGGGCCTATTACTCCTGCCCAAAGGTCAGAGTAAGTACCAACTTTGGCATTGAAGTCACCAAGAACAAGGGTAATATCTCCTTTCTTGACAGAATTCAAAATATCGTGAAGTTGTTCATAAAACCTATCCTTCTCATCCTCATCGGCATCCTCAGTGGGGGCATAACAGCAGATAACGTTCAAGTCTTTAACGCTTGTCTGAAATTTTGCTGTAAGAAACCTTTCATTAATGCACTCATATCCTAGAAGAGCATCACTAGCATGTCTGCTGAGAAGCAGACCCACGCCTTGGTGATGCTTGTTGTCGTCCCTCCCTGAAAAGAGAAATTTAAGATTATTTTTAAGAATCTGACCTTTATCTGTCCATCTGGTCTCTTGCAAGCTGAGAATATCTAAATTATAATAGTGAGCTGAAAAAGGTCTACCATTACCTTATTAACTGTGTCTTGTAACTTGAAAAGAAATGTGCTAAGGTTAAGAGAATAATGCTGAAGCTCTTAAAAGTCCAAATATAGCCAAAGCATACCACTTTGCTACTTTGTATTATGACAATCGTGGCTTGCTTGCTGCCGAAATTGTAAAAAGTTTCAAAATCTCCTGAAAATAAACAAAATAATTGCTATTTTTCAAAACTGATGATTTTGAAAGTAATTGCAAAGTATGTACTGTTATTTTTTTCCTGTTTTACACTCTTTTCTGCCATAAACCTATTTCAACATTCCCAGAATTATTTTTATCATTTATATCATTTATCACAGCATTCTTATGCATCCTTCCCACTCTTAAAATTGAAACTGTAAAAACTGCCATCTTAGGCTTTTCAAGATTTGCTGCAACTGCAACTACATCACAGCACACTGCATGCAGCCGAGGATGCAGGGTGGTTCACACATGCTATCTCCATTCTGTGTGTTATAAGTGGCTCCATAATAGATTTAGATTTTTCCATTATATCAGTTAACCTTATTATTATATTTCCATTATATCAGTTAACCTTTGTAAAGTTAGTATTTACTTTTTTTATACTTAAACCTTATTTTTTATTTCAGTAGATTATTGATCTTCCAGTCGATTAATTGATTTTTCAGAATCATGCTATATTGGATGGCCAGTTTACTACTTGTTGCTATGCATATTTTATTTAGCATCACATGAGGTTCTATGTCAATTTTTATTTTATTTCTGTCTTCCAGTAAAAAAACTTTCATCTTGTATCATTTCCTGTAATTTCTGAAAATGAATGAGGTCTTGGAAATGGAAGCAACAAGGATTTAGCATGAAAATCAGTCCTTCTGTTGGAGAGCAATTTTGGCTTTCTGCCAGCAAAGTTTCATTTTAAAAACAATTACAAGTTTTTGTGATTTATATTCAACTGTTTTAAAACTACTTTCTTGGCCAGATAAAATTTCTTTCCATTTATTGGTTGCGAGTTTCGTAGATTTCAAAAAGGCTTTTGACTCTGTTGAATATCATAATTTGTGTTTGATTGTGAGATCATACAGCATAATGATGGCTCTTTATAGTAACACTGAGTCATGTGTGAGAGTTGGTAATGCTTATAGCAGTAGGTTTATTATTGCTACTGTGGTTCCATAAGGGTGCATTTTTGTCTCCTTTTCTGTTTGGTTATTGATTATGAGAAATTCACTGGATGGAAAACATTCTGGTCTTTTAGGTCATAGAAAACATTCTGGTCTAGATCAAGCATGGCACGTGGACTATTTTCAACGGCATGCTGAGTGAATTGAAATACAGTATATGATCTCATAAAAAAATTGAATTTTTAATTAAATAGAAACATATAATTCTTTTAAACCTATTCCTGTTTTTTCATCCTTTCAAAACGAAAGTTGTTAGACATTGCAGGTAAGAATGTGCGATCTGATGCAAACTAACTGAGTGAGTGTGGAGCAACAATGACTGACTTTGACGAAGTTCAATTTCCGTCCTATCCTTACCCTCTCTCCCGACCACCTCTATAGTTCTCTCGGCTGTCACATACTCATGCCAGTACAGTCTGTTGACCATAGCATAAAAGTTGGTGGTGTTATTAAGCAATAAGGTGCCATTAAAATGACTCAAAAAAGGCAAAAACTTGAAATACGCTCATTTCAAGACTTTTGGACAAACGAATATGGATTCATACAACAAAAGGATCGTGCTGTTTGTGCTTTTTGTTGTGCAAGTTTCATGTGCCGTATGTCAAGTGTACAAAGACGTTATCATACCAAACATCAGTCCATGTTTAAAAACTCTGAGGAGAAAAGTGAAGCCGTAAACAGGACTGTTTCTGGCTACAAAATACAAAGTAGTGTTTTTAGTCAAGTAATTTTAACCAAAAATAAAGCTACCGAATGTAGTTACAAAATTGCTCAGTGTGTGGCTTTGAAGGGCAAATCTTTCAGAAATGAAGAATACGTCAAGGAAACATTTTGAGCAGTGCTAAAATTTTGCTTAGTGATGTACTAAATGAAAAAAATACTGTCTTGAATTCGAGAAATACCGACTTCTTGCGAGATTAATCGAGAAGCACATTACTGATATGGCTGAAAGTGTAACGGTAAAACAAACAACAGGGTTACAACAAGCTGTTGTATTTAGTGTCGCTCTTGACAAAAGTGTGGATATGAATGACGCGGCGCGCCTAGCTATAGTTGTGCAGTATTGTGACAATGACCATATTTATGAAGAACAGTGCTGCTTGATACTCTTGATAGTACAGCCAAGAGAGAGGACATTATAACTGCATTTGTAAGCTATTTCGAAAATCAGAACATTAACATGAATAAAATATTCTGTGTTACTACTGATGCCACCCCTGCATTGGCTGGAAAGAACAAAGGATTTGTTAAACTTCTTGAGGATCATATTGAACGTCAAGTATTGAGCTTCCATTGCATTATACACCAGAAGAGTTTGTGTGCGAAGATTTCGTCGCTGAGCTCGAACTCTGTAATGGAAATTGTTGTCAAGATAGTTAACTTCATAGTTTCTCGCTCTTCATTGACCCACAGGCAATTCAAGTCTCTTCTACAAGAAATGGAGAGTGCATATGTGGACCTGCCACTGTACAGCAATGTTCGTTGGCTTAGTCGAGGGAATGTTTTGAACAGATTTGTGTCATGTCTAGAAGTAATCAAGTTGTTTCTTGATGAAAAAAACATTCCCGGAATTGAATGATGAGGACTGGCTGTGCAAGCTGATGTTTCTGGCTGACATAACTACAGCTCTGAATGAATTAAACTTGCGTTTACAAGGGCAGGGCCAAACAGTACTTGATCTTTTTGAGCACTGGAAAGGATTTGTGTCGATATTAGACATATTTTGCCATGATATTACCTCTAATACATACAAATACTTTCGAAACATAAAGGCTCATTCAAATCGATTTGCTGTCAACAGAGATGAGCTTCAGAAGTACGTTGAACTGCTCAAAGGAGAGTTAGCTAAACGAAGTCAAGACTTCCAAATTCATGGGCCCATATTTTTTTACTTCATCAAGCCCAACTTAATTGATCTTACTACCATCCCATTTGACTTATCTTTTTCAAGTGGATGGATGTTGACAATTTTTAAATGCAACACATCGAACTCAAGGCATCAGAATTATGGACAATAAAATTTGTAGAATTGCAGAAAACTCTTGAAGGAAACTGCTTGGAAAAATCAGCTAACATCCTCAACTGCTGGACATCCCTGCCTGAAGAGTTCACCTATTTGAAGAAAGTTGAATTTGCTCTGCTTTCGGCTTTTGGGTCAACTTATACATGTGAACAAATTTTCTCACACATTAAAGCTGTTTTAAGTCCACAGAGAAGTCGCCTAACACCTGTGCATTCAGAAACACATGTGAAGCTGAAAGTGACCAATACACACCTGACATTGAACAATTAACCAAGGAGAAACAAAGACAAGGGTCCCATTAACTGATTAATGGGACCCTTGTTCTTATCTGATTAATGACTTAACTCAATAATAATCAATGATTACTTATAGTATCAAAATTTTAATAACTGTTTTATGTTTGAATTATTTAATTGCTTTGTTCTTCAAACTATTGGACTTTCTGTCTTAACAAAATATGCATATGGCAATTTTATAATAAAATTTCAAAATAATGTGTTCAGAACTTAAATTTTGCAAAACGTAATATTTGTATTTGTTCCAATTTATACTAAAGTATTGAATAATCTACAAAGAATAGGATAATTATGTAATGTATTGGAAACATGTTAATACAAGATCAAATTAATTTGTTCCAATTGGTTGTATATAAAAATATAGACTTAGTTTGGCATGCCGAGTGACTCTGCAACATTACTTCGGCACAACACTACTAAAATGTTGCCGACCCCTGGTCTAGATATTTGAAAACTTTGACTTAGATTTTGCTGATGATTTGCCTCTTTTAGCAAATGATGTTGATTAGATGAATTATTTCATTAGAGCTGTTGAACTGATATGGTAATTTCTTATAATGGGAAAGAAAAAGCATTAAGTTAATACTTAATTAAAGGTATATACTTATAATGATATTGCCTTACCCATTTGCAGTGATCTTTGATAGCTTGTGTGATGCATCTTAAGCATTTTAATTTCCTTATTTTTGCAAAAAGTGCTCTTGTAAGATTCTCTTTCTAAAGTTACAGTAACAGTGGTATGAAAATTAATTTTTAGCACCTAAGTTTACATTTATTACTTAGTTACATTTATTTTGTTGGAAGTTATCTCCTACTTAAAAAGTGAGACGAAAACATCTCTTGTAGCCATTATTATCCCTATTTTTAAGAAAGATGACCACAGTTGTGATAATTGCAAGGGAATCTGTCTACTTTCTGTGCCAAACAAATTTCGTTCGATTTATTGGTTGTGAGTTTCATAAATTTCAAAAAGCTTTTGACTCTGTTTTTGTCTCTTTTTTTTTTTAATCACAGACTTCAAGGTCAGCTGAGAATCACTTAAGTTTAAACCTGAGTGATCATTAGTCACTGGGTTGTTTGAAAATATGGCTTGTAAACTCTTCCCTATACGCAACTTCAAATTGTTTAGTGCAGTAACATAAGTGATAATAAGATGTTCAGATTTCATTTAATACATCAGCAAGATAGAAAATGGAATAACTAAAACTTATTTGTGTCAAAAATATGGACTTGTTATATTAACTGCACAGTAAGCTTGATTAAACATCAATAATATGAAAAAGATAAAATTAAATGCTTTTGGGAAGAGTGGTTTATCATTTAAAAAGTAAGACTGAAAAATTGACAAATGTGCTTGTAGACAAAGAATATGTATTCAACAGAGGGTGGATTGCCCACTTCAGAATTTGTTAAATTACTTTTGGTAAAGTAAGTCCTGAATCTACTAGTGTGCTGCTAATACCATAAGTTAATGGAGCAAACTTTGTAGCAAAAACTCCAAGAAAGCTATCTGAAGAAAACAATTTTTAGTAGTAATGAAACTGGACTGTTTTATAAGCTCACTCTAGAGAGAACACTAAAATTTAAAGGAAAAAACTGTTTAAATATAAAATGTTCAAAGTCACAATCATAGTGTTTGTGCTAATATTACTGAACTGAAAAAAAATATTTATTGGGAATTTTACAACTGAACAATTATATAAATATGTATTAATCAATAAGATGGCTTTGAACAAATCATTAAAAATATAGGGGGGAAAAGGAAGAATTTAAAGTGACAATTGTTGATGACATACAAAGTTGTACAAAAAGCATGGAGGCATGTCTCTTAAGCAACAAATTTCAACTGCTTTTGCCATGCAGGTTTTATACACAAATCGCTTGTGAAGTAGCAATGTCAATTATGAACTTCCATTGTCACAGTGATTAAAGAAACTTAATAAGATTACATTTATTGGACTCTCCAGATCTTAATTCATAATATACTATAAGTGATGGTTTGCTTCCATCTGTTGTTTTAAATAGTTTTGAGATGCTAGTGAAGTCATGGAATTAACTAATCATGTTGATTAGTAGGGGGATAACCAAAGTGCTTGAAAAGGATGTATGATTCCTGAATGTTTTTCAAGCACTCAGGATAATTTCTTCATTCTTTGAAGCATGCAAAGTTCATCTGGATATCCAGAGCAAAACTGCAGATGGGCAGAACCTAATGGAAAAGATTTATATCCTTTGCTTTAGGTAAAAATCAATAAGTCTTCTTTTAATGATAGTTGTTGGATTGTTTTACCTCTTAGAAGCACTGGGGTGGGGGTGGGGGGCTCAGTCGGTAGCATGCGAGGTGCGTAATCTGTAGTTCCCAGGTTCGAGTCCCAGCTGGGTCAGCATTGAGATTTATCTATACAAAATTCCCCACCCTGCCGCTGTCCGTCTGATGGGACATTAAGCCGTGGCCCCATGTGTGGGAGACCCATATCCTGTGCACGATAAAGAACACACTGGATGGCCTTGACAGGAGGCTACCATCTGTCTCCCAACCGTCTCTGAGCCTTCGGGGTCCATGTGACCTGGCCATTTAGCCCATGGTGTGCAAAAAAGTGCTTCTCAGAGGTAAAACAACCCAACTTAGAAGCACTTTTTTTTTGCATATAATGGGTTAAATGATCAAGTTACAAGGACCCCAAGGGGAAGGGGATTTACCGGACAACTGTTAGAAAACTGATGCTAGCCTCCTATATAGGCCATCCAGTGTATTCTTTAACATTCACAAGGTATGGCTCTGCTGCACAAGGGGCCATGGATTAATATCCCATCCATGGACAGCACCCCTTTCAAACCCTTCAATGTCCCCTACTGACTGTGGGCAGTCTGGAGAGTTTTGCACAGATGAATCTTAACTCAGATCAGCTCAGATCGGCTCAGATCAGGCTCAAAGTTGGGAATTGCAGATTATGAGCCTGGCAGACTACTGACTGAGTCACCCACTGCCCCCATTGGATAAAAGATCTAGGTAAGCATTTTGGTCTATTACATGCATAATAGTGTTGCATTTTATGTGTTGTTTAAGTATTTGGTTTAAAAAAATGCTTTAGCTATTTTTTTTACTATATTAAATGAAAAATAAATTACCCCTCAAGCAGCTGCTTACCACAGAGATCTGACAGGCGTGTCAGTTTAATACACCATAGAGAAGATCTGTGAGGAAAGCATTACCTCAGAGAAAGACAACACAAATGTTCATGCCTTACCCAGGGCTCGAACCCAGGTCCTGTCAATCAGTAGTCAAGCATGCTAACACTCAACACAGGGCGGTAACAGTTATTCATATTACAGATAGAAAATTCAGACTAATATTTCATACATTTAATTTCACTATTACAACTTATTTATAGACAATCTATTAATAGTAAATGAAAAGCTTAAAATTTGCTAGTACAAAAGGTATTTCACTACACTACATATTTTACACTGACATTGATATAATGTCATAAAAATCATTGATCCCTTTGATGTTATAAACAAGTTTTGCTGTATATGATTTTGTGCTCAATTTGTTGAGTGTTTCTCACTTAATGTTGTATACTTTCAGTGGTCATGTGGTGATGGGAGACTCTTTCAATTCTTCATTGTTTAAACAGACTTTCCAACGTGTTTTTGCAAAAGATGCTAAAGGAGAATTTAAAATGGCGTTTAATGCTGCTTTGGAAGTAAAGGTAAATAGCTCATTTTTTTTAATTAAAATTCTTGGAACTTTAAAATATGTATAAGTACTCTATATCACTAGAAAATTTTTAAATGCCATAAAATTCTGTCCTCTTGTTGTGACCTGGAAAATGCTGCAGTCAAATGCATATAACACCACAGTTCCTATCTTATGCATAAACAGAAGATGCTCTAAAGCAGTGGTTCTCAACCTTTTATGCTTCATGTACCCCTTGAATATGTGTATGTAACTGGTGTACCCCTTGTATAGCTAGATAAAACTATAGTTATAGTATTTAATGGTAATAAAATAAATAAAATAATAAATAAATACCCCCTCAAGCAGCTGCTTGCCACAGAGGTCTGACAGGAGCCTGTCAGTTTATATGCCACAGTAGAAGATCTGTAAGGTTGGCAGGACCTCAGCAGAAAAACGACACATACATCCATGCCTTACCCAGGACTCAAACCCAGGTCCCTGAGATCAGTAGCCAAGCGCGCTAACCACACATATATATATAATATCTAGTGACTTTTGAGCTCTCACGGCTTACCCCAAAAAATTGTACTGCATACCCCACGTTGAGAACCCTACTCTAATATTTTGTAGCCATTATACCAAGCATGTCAAACTCATTTGTACATCAGGACTGCATTTTAATGATATTCAAGTGGGTACCAAAAGATTTTGAAACTTTTTTTAGGAATATTAGATTTTAAGTTTTGTCTTAAAAAGTTTCTAATTTTATATATTTTTAAAAAAAATTATAATCCTAGTTTAGATTTCACACATTTTTTAATTAACTTGTTGAGTTTGTTGCAGGACTCAATAGTTTTCTGGAAATTGACACCTTTTGCTGTGCATAGTCACAAGTATCATGTTGCGTATCTTTGCATGTGCATAGTCACAAAGGCTCATCACACTAATAGGAGTGCAAAGTTCAGAATCCTCTGACATGCCACAGCAAACTACCACCAAGGTAGCAATATGCTGAGTCCCCAATGAGTGAGAAGCAGTAACACCAGACCTGTGAAAGCACCAGCTCCTGTGAGGAACAGAACACAGTCTGGACTTTTCCTCCAGGTACAATTGAAGAGGCTGTCTCAACAAGAATGCAGTAACAAAGCCAGTGCAGGAATGGCTCTTCAGCCTGAACTTCACGACAGCGATATATGATTACTCCATTAGTTGTCAATGAGCTGATTGTTTTTCCTGATACCATATGACTGGTATAGCACCTACAGTGTTTATAGAGTAATTTTATCTTAATTTAATTCTGCACAATGTGTTTATACTTTCTTTTTTAATCTTAAGTAATACCGTAATAGTTGTATTTTACAAATTTAAATTTTGGTGGCTAAATAATGAATTCATGAAGCTTAACAGTATCTTATCCACTGAAGGTAATGATTAGATAATGCACAATATGACATTAATATCTGAATGTTGAATGTCAAAATTAAACCATTTTCCATATGATTTTAAGTAGAGAGCCTTTCTAAATCAATACTTTCTTTTGGGGATTTTGAGATATTGTGGGCTTTCATTTATATTTTCATCATAATTATTTCTAATTGATGGGATTTTAGATTTTCTGCAATTCTACCATCTTGTATTTAAATTAGATCTATTTCATCCTTATATGTATTATAATTATAAAGTTTATTTAGTGTAAAAATGTTCAATTGATTTGTAATTCAAAGCTGCCAAGTGTTCTGATTTTTTTATGCAAATTTTGGGATTATCACTTTTACCCTTTTTCTTATAAAGAAAATCTGCTCCCAAATTTTGCTGTTTTTCTCCTTTCTGAAAAAATATAATTATAAAAGTGAAAAGTTGTTTCCAGTTTAGATTTCTTTAAACGCACTAAAGATGGAACTATGTCCCCACTTCCTAATCTGTGCTTGGCTGTGGGCTCACCTACATACTAATGCCATGAAATTCAGATAGACCTTCTGTTGGCCATTTTGCAGTGCTTCTGTTGGCATTTTTCAGTTGGCCTTTGCCCAGTGTTCTAGGAGAACACTGGGCAAAGGCCTACCGTCACACCTAGATTCTTTTAAAAAGTTGATGGCTGCAAATTTGGATCTAAATGGATATATAAATAAATAAATAAATACCCCCTCAAGCAGCTGCTTGCCACAGAGGTCTGACAGGAGCCTGTCAGTTTATATGCCACAGTAGGAGATCTGAGAGGATGGCAGGACCTCAGCAGAAAAATGACACACACATCCATGCCTAATTCCGGGGCTCGAACCCAGATACAACTTTAATCTATTCCCCTACTCTGGATAATTAACTGCAAATTGGATTACTTAGAACACTCATGCCTTTAAGCTTCAGGGTGAGGAGGTCACGCTCATAGTTTAGAGCAGGGGTTCTCAACTTGGGGTATGAAGTAAATTTTTTTGGGGTACGCTGTGAGAGCTCAAAAGTCGCTAGATCTAACAAAATCGCTAAAAGTCGCTAGAGTAACAAAATCGCTAAGTTGGCATTGTAACACTCCAAATGCAAATACTTAAAAAATAAAGTTGGACCTTTTTCCTGATCCAATTAGTTTTATGCTCTGGATAGCTGGTACGGGCACCAGGCAATAATTAACAAATTGCCAAAAAAGTAGACTAAGTTTAAAGTAGGGTTCAAAATGCCAGCAAGCATTAATGAGTAAATAGATAGAATCAAAATTGATTGTCAAAAGTCTAGATGCTATCAATCTAAATTCGCATTGCTCAAGAGAAAAAATTTTAAAGACTCAAAAGGTTTAAAATAACAAACAGATTTATTTCCAAAATATCAACTCACCGTGCTACAACTTACTCTCTCCTCCTCCTCCTCTCTCACTCTACAACTCCGTGCACTAGGCACTCTCTCTCTACACCTTCTACTGCCTGCTGTGACTAGCAAGTCACCGGTTTAAAATAAGAACCAGACACGTGTCATGTTGCACACCGGAAAAGACATTTACATAAAATGACGAATGACGCAAGAGGGGGCATGTCCTTGTTCATGCGCTTTAGCGGTGACAGTCGGAAGATCGGAGTTGCGCATGCGCAACTCCTAACTCTTGGAAAATGAGCGCTGTGATGCCAAAAAGGAAATAAAAACCCCCAAAATGATAAATATAATGTAAATTAAACAAAACTGGTTAAGGTAAAGCAAAAGTGAACGATGGGGCATCACAGCATTATTATACTATATAGTTTTATATATCTATATAAGGGCTACGCCAGTTACATACACATTTCCAGGGGATACGTGAAGCATAAAAGGTTGAGAACCACTGGTTTAGAGCATGGGACATGATTGGCATTGGAACAGGAATGGGTGTAATTCATTTTGGTTGTTATCTGGGTTGGCTTATCTGCAGTTTATCAAGTTCGGATTATTTGTGAAAGTGTTTATATCCAGTATATGGCCATTTCATTAGATGTAGTTCCAGGTTATGTCAATAGTAACTCAGATAACAGAACTCTGCAACTTCTTAAATAAGCCTTTTTTTTTTTATGAAATATGTGACTGAATATAATTTAAAGATCTCAACCAAATCTATATCAATCTGTTTTTCAACAATGTTTGTTTGATATGGAAATTGTAATAGAGGAATTAGGATAGAAGTTTCTAAATTAGTATGGAAATTGTAATATTTAGTGTAAACAGTGGCAGTTTAAATAATTGCTCCAAAACCTTAAAAACATTAAAAATGACATTTTACTAAACATATAAGAGTATTTTTTGCAGTTCATATAATAATTAGGTTAATGCAGTTTTGAATTATTTTTTGCAGAATGAGCTAACTTGTTAAATGTTTCAGCTTCCATAATTCTTTAAGCTGAGCTTATATTGTTGGAAATCAAGATTTACATGACTTTGAGATCTTTAAATTATCTGCCATTCCATTTTTTTTTCATAAAAAGTTTATTTAAGAAGTTACTGAACTCTGAGTTACTATTGACATAACACAGAAAGTTATATAATAAAGTGACTATTGAGTGTTTACAATAAATCCTTACATTTTCATTAATATCTCCTCCCTCTATAATGCAGTGTTAATTTTTGCAGTATAACAATAAATCTATTATTGATTGTTGAATATGCCTGCATATTGATTATTCATAAATAATCATTAAATATTATTAGTAGCAAAAAGTACACATGCTGCAGACTTTCTACCCTGCAGACATATTAACATATTTAGTCTTCTGGTTATGAGATAGCAAATTCATAATCAGTTAAATTGGGTGCTGTAAAATGACCCACTACAAAATTTCAATCATTTGAATCTGAAGTCTATTTTGGTCTCACCTGTGATGTATCAGTACTATACAGGTGCATATGGATTATTTTTGAACTTTATCATTTTTTCAAGTTGATCAACAGGTAAAAAACATAGATACAAAATATAGATTTACCTGTCCTTTTTAACATTTCATTAACCCTTAAAGTGTTGGTTTTCTCAAACAGAACTCACTGTGGTGGCCAGATTTAAAGTGTTTTCAGAATGAAAATGGCATTGGTATAGATTTGATTGAGATCTTTAAAATAGCTTCAATCACATATTTAATAAAAAGCTTATTTAAGAAGTTACTGAGTTCTGTATTGGTTTTACTACTGACATATTATGGAATTGTACCTAATGAAGTGGTGCTGCTGAATGTCTACCTGAATATATGCATTTTCACAGATAATCTGAACTTAAAAATTTACTTTAATATGTCATATTATATACCAAAAGAAAGAGCATTTAATTGTGATTAATAAAATGACAAACATTTGAATAAAAATGTTAAAAATTTTAAGCTTTTTTTAAATATTGCAAAATTTTACTGTATTTTTTCCATTTAAACTTTGGAAAAATTTAATTTTTTCATTACTTTTAAATTACTTGATTCTAATATAAATAATTCATAATATTTCTATTGATGCTTAAATCTTTTATTTATTAGCTTTTTCTAGATTTTTTAGTCTTTTATGAAATAATGCTTATGTTTAGATTTTTGAAGATCAACAAACTCTAAGCCTGAGGAATGCAATTTTATAAATATTCATCTTGCTTTAACCCTTCTCGGGTCACCATTGAATGTAGACATTGACAGAATCCAAAATGAGAAGTCAAGAATGTCAATAGACATCTTTCATACAATGCATGAATGAATTCATACAACATATGAACTTCAATGTATTTTTTTTAAAATTGCCATTTGAAAATTTTCTTAGACGTATCTTTTAAAAATACACATTTCAAGTTTGAAAACTAATATTTTCTTTTTTCATTTGATGCTTATTTTATTATACTATAATGTAAATAATTTGTTAAATCCACCTGATTTGCTATTTCTTACAAGCGCTAAACGGTATTCCCAATTTGCTTGTTAACCTTCCTCTTTGCTGAGGCAACCTTCTGATTTAAGTTCACAAGTTTGAATTGAATTATTATCAACAAATTTTTCCTTAAATTTTCGAAAATCTAAAAATTAAAACAAAAAACTGCTATTTTTAAAAATGGCAGAATTTTTTCTGTTTTACACTCATTTCTGCCATAAACCTATTTCAGTATTCTCTGAATTACTTTTATCATTTATGTCATTTATCCCAGATTTCTATGCATCTTTCCCACTCTTAAAATCAAAACTGTAACATGAGCCTTCTTAGAAAGAGAAAGCCAGCAAGCAGAGTTGTTGTGCCGTTGAGTGCAGCAGCAGGTGTTACAGGTGTTACAGCAGCAGTGCCGTTGAGTGCAGTGGCCTAGTTATTGCTCACACTTGCAGTAAAGTGCCTCTACAATGGATGTTTACAGAAAGAATTCTTCTTGGATATAGGATAATGTGACCATGCATCTAGTCAGTATTTTTATCTATCATTTCTGTAGATTTATTTCGGTAAATTATTGATTTTTTTTTTTCCATTGGCCGATCTATTGATTCTAAGGAGTTATGCTATATAGGATGATTGGCTCTACAAGTTGTTGGGGATATAATTTAACATCCCATTAGATTATATGTTAATATTTCTTTTATTATTTCTTTCTATTCTTGTAAAAAACTTTGACTTTATATCATTTCCTGAAAATAAATGAGGGCTTTGAAAGGAAAAAAATTTCCTTGATGCAGCAAGTTGTTTACATGGATGATTTAAGTCAAATACTTCCTCCCAATAAATTGGATTATAAACACCCTGTGTAAAGTTAATATTTTATTTCCTTGTTTTTAAATTAAACCATAGTTATTATTTCTGTGGATCTGCTTTATTTCTGTAAATTATCAATCTTTCTGTCAATCAATAATTCTGGCATAGCCCCCCCCCCCCCCCCATACACACACACTTGCTGAGGATGTTTTATTCCCCACTCCTTGGCAAAGTTTCACTTTAGAAATATCAAATTACAGGTTTTTAAGTTCATATTCAGTGGCTTTAAAAGATTTTACCCCTTCTCACCTTTCAATATATTGGCATGAGTTACCATTCAATGACAGAACTTACAGCTATCTTTAATCAATAAAGGTTCACAGTAATAGTCATAATGTTACCATTTTTCATGGAAAGTCCTGCTGGCTACAGCTGGTAAAGTGGTATGATATGATCCGTATTTTGGTGCCGTCTTCGTTATTGGATGCAAGCACAGATGGATGTAATCTTAGAAGTAATCATAAAAATGTAGCACATATGCTGTTGGTTCACAAGTATTAATGTTTGTTGTATATATATAATCCAGATGCCAGTCCAGAACTACGTTGATCTTAGAGGTGGTATGTTTCAATGGTTTTGATGCTTGGAAATTCTAGCAGACTCATTGTTGTGATATACCCAAGCTCAGGAAGCAGCTCCAATCTGTCATCGTCTGGTGTAATCAGGCTTCAGGTTTATTTCCAAGTTTGCGTCGCTCATGCTCCATGAACAAGCATATATCGGTGCAGGTTAAAAATAAAGCAAAAGCACTTGATTAAAACGTTAAAAGACATATGGTCTACCATTCCTGTTTCAATTTTATGACATGTTTCGTACCCAATAGACCAAGATATTTACTACAATGAGTCTCCCTAAATCGGAAATTACTTAAACTAAAATTCTTAATGAATTGTAAAACATATAATGTAATACCAAAATTTTTGCAAATTAATGGGAAGAAATTTTACAATTTGGTTGCTAACATACTAACCACTGCTGAAAACAAAATGTTGACAGCTGTAATCAGGGAAACCCGTCATGATATCTGTAAACTTGAAAATCCTACTTACTTACAATACTTAAAACTGATAACTAAAATCAACTATATACATCTAAATCAGTTGTTAGGGACCATCCATTATCAAATGGAGAGGGAAACCATAATGAGCAGTAAAATACACAATAAGAAACTAAATAATTTATGTATTACACATAATATAATAGATAATAATGAGATATAAAAATATACAAAAATAAACCTAAATTTATTAATGTCTAAAATAACATTAAATACTGATCAAATTCAAATATTAGAAAAGGGAGCTAAATATCATCATCATCCTCCTCCTCAAGCAGCCATGGGTTACGGAGGTCCAACCAGACGGTGCAATTTAGTTCTCCAAGCACATCTATCCTGAGCTACATCTACTGCATCTGGCCACTGCACACCAATTCTAACAAGGTATTGTTTGACATTGTCCACCCACCGCATCCTAGGTCTCCCAATCTTTCTGAGGCCTTTAGGCACACTGTTCATAACCCTATTCGCCAATCTATAATTATTCATACGGGCAACATGGCCAAACCAACAGAGTCTCTCTCTGCACAATATGCTGCTTAAAGGAGGTTGCAGACTCCTTTGCCTAACCTCATCATTAGTTACAAAGTTGAACCATCTAATGCCCAAGATACTACGTAAGCATCTGGAATCAAAAGCATCTAGTTTCCTGTTATCATGTTTACAAAGTGTCCAAGTTTCACTACCATAACTAACCCTAGAAAGAACCAAACTATTATACAGCCTAATTTTAGTCTTTAGGTGTATACGCCTATTTCTCCACACTCTCCATAGATTCTTAAAAGTCCCGGCAGCAATCCCTATTCGTCTGTTAATCTCATGCCGCACATCACCATTATCTGTTACATACCTCCCAAGATAATTAAACTGTGACACCTGCTCGAGACTGCAACCATTCAGATTAACTGAATCACAGCCTGCCTGACCAATTTTCATCACTTTAGTTTTCTCTCTGTTTATAACCAAACCTACTCTACTACTGGTCTCATCAACAGCTTGAATGAAATAGTTCATCTCATCAACATCATTTGCCAACAGGGCTAAATCATCAGCATAATCTAAATCAGAAATTTCCGTATCTCCAGTCCATTTAAAGCCAAAATCTTTCCCTTGAGGTGAATTTCGCATAACATAATTAATTAGAAAAGGAGACAAAATGCACCCTTGTTGAACATCAGAAGTGATGCTAAACCAATTGCTACAAGCCTTACCAACTCTCACACACGACTCAGTGTTATTATAGAGAGCTTTCATTATGGTAACTAACTTCTCAGGTATACCATATGATTTCACAATCAACCACAAATTATGACGATCAACAGAGTCGAAAGCCTTTTTGAAATCAACAAAGCTAGCAACCAAAGGTTTCTGAAACTCTAAACATTTCTCAAGAATCTGCCTAAGTGAAAATATCTGATCCACACATCCCCTACCACTTCTGAATCCACATTGCTCATCAGGCAATTGACTGTCAACCAGATTCTTAATTCTATTAAGCACAATCATGGAAAGAACTTTACCTGGAACAGAGAGTAGGCTAATACCCCTATAGTTATCACAAGAATTGCGATCACCTTTTTAGAAAATAGGGATAACAATAGCTCTGGTAAAATCCTTAGGAACCATGCCTTTATCATAAAAGATATTCAGAATTTCAGTCATCCAAGTGGTAACCGAAACATTTCCAGCTCTAAGCATTTCGGTAGTAATTTCATCTACCCCTGGGGATTTATGAAGTTTAAGTTTAAAAACAGCCAAAATAACTTCAGATTGTGTTATAAGGCCAACATTAAAGCCACCAATGCATCTATCATCATTGCAAACAATGGGAATAGAACTAACCGCATTGTTCAGAATATCACTGAAATGCTCAGCCCACCTAGCCATGACAGAATCCTCACCTTCTATAACCTTACCCTGTTTATCCTTCAATCCCTGTATACCTGTCCGTTTTCTACCACACAAAACATTAACTATCTGGTACAGCTCTCTGCTGTTGTGCTGTCTAACTGCTTCCTCGGCTTTGTCAGCCGAACCATCAAGCCAAAGATTCTTATCAGCAGCTAACTGATCTTTTACACGTTTATTAAGCTCTCTGTAATGCTTTCTATTAGTACTAGTAGGGTATTGATAAGGACATTCCTGCAGTTCTTTCTTTCTGAAATAAGCTCAAGTGCCTTATCACTCAGATAATTCTGCCTCTTCTGCTCCTTTTTTCCTAAAAGAGTACTGTTAGTGTCTAAAAAAGCCTGTTTAAAATGATCCCATTCTTCCTCAACTTCAGTAGTAAGCATACCATGACTGTCATAATGACTAAGTAACCTATCATGGTAAGCTTTAGCTATAACTGGGTCTTTCAGAGCTTCAGTATTAAAAGCAAATTTTTTAACCCTAGCACAACACTTTTTAAGTTTAAGTTGTAAGACACTTTTAACAAGGTAATGGTCAGATCCAATTTCAGCTCCCCTATATGACCTGGTATTTCTAACAGAACTAGCCCATTTGCTGTTAATTAATATATAATCAATCATATTCCTATGCAGCCCATCAGGTGAAACCCATGTGTATTTATGTATGTCGCGGTGTTTGTAATATGTGTTAGTTATTCTGAAACCATTGAGTTTACTTACCTGTAGGTGACGTTGCCCATTGCCATTGCAGCTACCAATACCAAAAGGGCCTATTACTCCTGCCCAAAGGTCAGAGTCAGTACCAACTTTGGCATTGAAGTCACCAAGAACAAGGGTAATATCTCCTTTCTTGACAGAATTCAAAATATCCTGAAGTCGTTCATAAAATCTAACCTTCTCATCCTCATCGGCATCCTCAGTGGGGGCATAACAGCAGATAACATTTAGGTCTTTAACGCTTGTCTGAAATTTTGCTGTAAGAAACCTTTCATTAATGCACTCATATCCTAGAAGAGCATCACTAGCGTGTCTGCTGAGAAGCAGACCCACGCCTTGGTGATGCTTATTGTCATCCCTTCCTGAAAAGAGAAATTTAAGATTATTTTTAAGAATCTGACCTTTATCTGTCCATCTGGTCTCTTGTAAGCCGAGAATATCTAAATTATAATGGTGGAATTCTTGTGTGAGGACATCAAGAGAAAAAGCTCTGTGTAGAGTCCTCACATTCCAACTACCTATGGAGAGAAAATGGTTAGTGGGATGTTTAAAGAAACTATGTTTATTGAGAGAGGGAATGCCGACAATATCAAACAGCCCCCTAATCGCAGACATGGGGCAAAGACCCGTTCCCCCACCACTAAAGGATGAAGCCATCAACACTGGAAAACTTCCTCCAATGTAGAATTTGACGATGCCAATAGAAGCAAAGAGTTCAGGTGCCTGCGATGACTTCTGCTCAGGATTATCCACCAGCTGATAAACATATCCTGTGAATCTATTCACTTGGGGCTGTCAACCCACAAGCAAACAGAAAACACAGCGGAAGATTTTCCCTCCACAGAAGCCCACCAGTGCAGCTAAATCAGGATCCATAATCAAGCTCAGAGCCATATATCTGTCCAGTTCAGTTGGTTTATATGGAATTATGCATACCCAAAATTAATACCTAAAGTAACTGAGTTAATACCACAAGTTGAACAAACAATTAATAAAATACCTACACTTAGAAGGATAAACATAGATTTAAGATATAAGTACCATTAAACATCAGGAAGAATTCCAAAATAGAGAAAAACTTAATATAATGAAAGAAACTAAAATGTTAAATGAATTAAAAACTAACCCCGATTTAAAAATATTACTTGCAGATAAAACCAAACAAATAGTAATTTTAAATAAGTCTGAGTATGATATCAAAATATCACAATTGTTACAAGAATTTGGATGTAAACCATTAACTAATGACCCTATTCCTGGAATGCTAAAACATTTGGCAGACTTACACAATGATCCCCACTTACTGGAATGCATTGCACGAGCATGTAGACCACCTATATACCCAGACATTCCGCAAATGTTTGTAAAAATCAAAATGCATAAAGATAATAAACCTCTCAGACCCTTGATTAATAAATGCAAGTCTCCAACATATATGCTAGAAAGAGCATTATTTGATTTTTTCAGTCCATTTTTCCTATCTACCGAACACACATTAACTTCAGGTCACGAAGCTATCAATCATATCAGGAATGCTCCCATCACCAACGCAACAACCATCCACTCGCTGGACGTTGTATCGCTATACCCGAGCACACCAGTGCTGGATGCAGCATGCGGCTGAAAGCAAAGTGGTTGGAGGTCACCAGGCCCACAGCCCAACAGTACTTTAGTGTGCACGAAGCTCTGGACCTGGTTATCTCCTCTAATTTGTTTGTTGTAGGTGGACGGGCATGGGTTCAGACCGAGGGTGTCCCAATGGGATCACCTCTGTCTGGACTCATGGCCGACGTCGTGATGAGACACGTTGGAGAAACGGCCCTTAATAAACTACGATTAAAACCAGCACTATATCTTTGTTATATTGACGACACCTTAATTTTTTGGCAACATCCAGTACTTGAATTTCAAAAATTATTGGAAACATTTAATACAGTTTTACCCTCCATTAAATATACCCATGAAATCGAATGAAACAGCAAATTACCATGTCTGGATATTTTGATTAAATGTGAACAATTAAAATGCAGTACTGCCATTTTTAGAAAACCCTCGTTTGTACCAAACCTTATCCCCTATGATTCAGTGCACCCATGGGAATATAAGAAATCTGCCATCAAAACACACTTTATACGAGCTTATCGGTACTCTAGTAAAATCACACTAAGCAATGAATTAACTATTATATATAATATTACAAAAATAGCAGGATACCCCAAAAAACGTATAAATAAAATACAAAAAACAGTGAAATATAGCATGAGGAAAACCTCGCAACCGGACCCCACTCAAAATGCAAAAATAAGATACACACATAGCTTCTCTTTTATACCCGGAATATCTAAGACTATCAAAAACGTAGTAGCTAAATATCACTTAAAAAATGCCACATAAAATCAATAATACTATTAAAAGTTTAATTGTAAATGACAGAGACAAATGGAAACCAACGGGGGGAGTATACAAAATTGAAATACCTGACGAGAACAAAATGTTGGGGGGGGGGGGGAACTTTTATATCGGTAAAACGTTCCGGTCATACGAACAACGTATGTCGGAACATCAATCTAACATTGAAAAAGAAAATGATAATACAGCTCTAGCACAGACTATGAAACAAAATCAATTAAAGATTAATAATTTAAATTTTAAACCATTAACCGCATCGGCAAATAAATATCAATTACATTACGCTGAAAAAATTTACATTAACTTAAATAATGATCACTTGTGCAACACGGACATTCCATGCCTACTGGCGGCATGGGATCTCCTGCTGCGTGAGCATCAAACAAAGCAAACAACTCGCCGATAAGGGGATGCTCTCACATACACCCACTTCCTTACTAGCCACTTTGCCTGAAGAAGTCCTGCACGCGTCCGGGTGCGAAACATGTCGTAAATTTGAAATGGGAATGGCAGACCATATGTCTTTTAACGTTTTAATCTAGTGCTTTTGCTTTATTTTTAACCTGCACCGATATATGCTCATTCATGGAGCGTGAGCGACGCAAACTTGGAAATAAACCTGAAGCCTGATTACACCAGATAATGACAGATTGGAGCTGCTTCCTGAGCTTGGGTATATCACAACAATGAGTCTGCTAGAATTTCCAAGCATCAAAACCATTGAAACATACCACCTCTAAGATCAACGTAGCTCTGGACTGGCATCTGGATTATATATATACAACAAACGTTAATACTTGTGAACCAACAGCATATGTGCTACATTTTTATGATCACTTCTAAGATTACATCCATCTGTGCTTGCATCCAATAACGAAGACGGAACCAAAATACGGATCATATCATACCACTTTACCAGCTGTAGCCAGCAGGACTTTCCATGAAAAATGGTAACGTTATGACTATTACTGTGAACCTTTATTGATTAAAGATAGCTGTAAGTTCTGTCATTCAATGGTAACTCATACCATGACTATTCATGAGATAGTCATTATGTAATTGTGATTACTCCTGGGCTAACTCCCATAAAACAGCATAAATCGTGGATTAAATAGTGTTTTAACTTCATTGCTCTGAACTTATAATTAATCAATATATTGGCTTTACACTCTGACAATATAGACGGTTTTTTTTTCTTACCTTTCACACAAACCTTTCTGTACTTAGCCAAGATCTCCAAACTTCACCATCCAAAGAAAAAAAAATCATAATATTTATTTAAAAAAAGAAAATGACAGCAAAGACAGATCTCATTAATGCGAGCAATCCAAGTTACCTTGCTCATGTTTTAAATATACTACACTGCAAAGAATCATTAAAATAAATAAATATTATGTTTCAATTAATAATTATATTATTTGGGAAGAAATTTAATATTGATTAATATATAATTTAATGGTTTTTATTCATCACTTTTTCCAGCATTAAGCCTTAAACTTATAGTCTGATCAATTTTTTCACTATATCACTGTGAAAATGTCATTAAAATTAACATGCTTGTAAATTTGTTCAAAATTTTTGTTTTCATAAGATTTGGAGTTAAATTCTGTTTAATTTGGTATATAAAAGACATTTTTGTTGATTGGTTGACTCTCTCAATAAACCTAGTTTCTCTAAAAATCCTACTAGTCATTTTCTCTCTGCAGGTACTTGGAACGTGAAGACATTACAAATAGATTATTCTCTTGATGTCCTCGGCAAGAATTCCAGCATTATAACCTAGATATTCTAAGTTTACAAGAGACCAGATGGACAAGTTAAAGGTGAGATACTTAAAAATAGCTTTAAATATCTCTTTTCAGACAGGGAGGATGGTAAGCATCCCCAAGGTGTAGGTTTGCTTCTCAGCACACATGCCAGTGATGCTCTTCTAGTATATGACTGCATTAAAGAAAGATTTCTTAAGTAAAATTTGAAGCAAAAATTAAAGACTTGAATGTGATCTGTTGTTATGCTCCCACAGAGGACTCTGATGAGAATGAGAAGGATAAGTTTTACAGCCAACTTCAGGATATTTTGAATTCTGTGAAGAAAGGAGTATTTCTCTTGTGCTAGGTGACTTTAATGATAATGTTGGTACTGACTCTAATCTTTGGGCAGGAATTTTAGGTCCCTTTGGCATTGATAGTTCCAATGGCAATGGGGAGCATATTCTACAGGTAAGTAAACTTAATGGTTTGTGAATAACTAACACATATTACTGTACGCATAACACTGGGACATTTATGAATATTACGTGGGTTCCACCTGATGGGTTGCACAGAAATATAATAGGTTATATTTTAATTAACAGCAAATGGGCCAGTTCATCTAAGAATACCAGATCATACAGGGGAGTCGAAAATGGGTCTGACCATTACCTGGTAAAAAGTATCTTGTAGCTGAAGCTTAAGAAATGTGCTAAGATTAAGAAAATTAGCTTCAACACTGAATGTCTGAAAGATTCAAATATAGCCAAAACATACCATGATAGGCTAATTAGTCATTATGACAATTGTGGTTTGCTTACTGCTGAAGTTGAGAAAGAATGGGATCAGTTTCAACAGGCTTTTCTTGAAACCAGTAGTACCCTTTTGGATAAAAGGAACAGAGGAAGCAAAATTATTTGAGTGATAAGACTATGGAACCTATTTCTGAAAGAAGGAATTTCAGGAATAATATGAATCAACACCCTACTAATCCTAACTGAAGACATTACAACAAGCTTAATAAACTTGTAAAGGATCAGTTAACAGGTGATAAGAATCTTTGGCTTTTGATAGCTTAGCTGACAAAGCAGTTAGACAATACAACAGCAGGGGGTTGTACCAGAGTGTTAATATTTTATGTAGGGAGAAATAGACAGGTACACAGGGATTGAGGCACAAACATGACAAGGTAGTTGAAGGTGAGGATTCTGTGTGGCTAGATAGGCTGAGCATTTCAGAGAAGTTCTAAATAATGTGATTATTTCTACTTCCATTGTTTGTAATGAGGAAAGATGCATTACTAGCTTTAATGTTAGCTCTATGTCACATTCTGAAGTCACTTTGGTTATCTCTAAATTAAAACTGCATAAATCCCAAGGGGTGGATGAAATCATCACTGAAATGCTTAGAGCTGGGAACATTTGTGTTGTCAGGTGGCTGACTGAAATTTTGAATATTTTTTATGATAAAGGTGTTGTTCCTAAGGATTTTACTAGAGCTATTATTGTTCGAATTTTTAAAAAAGGTGATCGCAGTTCTTGTAATAATTATAGGGAACCTATAATCAGAAAATAAATAAATAAAACGGACAGGCATACAAGGATTGAAGGATAAACAAGGTAAGGTTATAGAAGGTGAGGATTCTGTCATGGCTAGGTGGGCTGAGCATTTCAGTGCTGTTCTAAACAATGTGGTTAGTTCCATTCCCATTGTTTGCAATGATGATAGATGCATTGGTGGCTTTAATGTTGGCCCTATAACACAATCTGAAGTTATTTTGGCTATTTCTAAACTTAAATTTCATAAATCCCCAGGGGTAGATGAAATTGCTACAGAAATGCTTAGAGCTGGGAATGTTTCGGTTACCACTTGGATGACTGAAATTTTGAATAACTTTTATGATAAAGGCATGGTTCCTAAAGATTTTACCACAGCTATTATTATCCCTATTTTCAAAAAAGATGATCGCAGTTCTTGTGATAACTATAGGGGTATCAGCCTACTCTCTGTTCCAGGTAAAGTTCTTTCCATGATTGTGCTTAATAGAATTAAGAATCTGGTTGACAGGCAATTGCGTGATGAGCAATGTGGATTCAAAAGTGGTAGGGGGTGTAGATCAGATATTTTCACTTAGGCAGATTCTTGAGAAATGTTTAGAGTTTCAGAAACCTTTGGTTGCTAGCTTTGTTGATTTCAAAAAGGCTTTCGACTCTGTTGATCGTCATAATTTGTGGTTGATTGTGAGATCATATATGGTATACCAGACAAGTTAGTTAACATAATGAAAGTTCTCTATAATAACACTGAGTCATGTGTGAGACTTGGTAAGTCTTGCTGCAATTGGTTTAGCATTACGTCTGGTGTTCGACAAGGGTGCATTTTGTCTCCTTTTCTCTTTAGTTTGGTTGTTGATTTTGTTATGCGAAATTCACTTTAAGGGAAAGATTTTGGCCTTAAATGGGCTGGAGATACGAAAATTTCTGATTTAGATTATGTGATGATTTAGCCCTTTTGGCAAATGATGTTGATGAGATGAACTCTTTCATTCGAGCTGTTGATGAGACTGGTAGTAGAGTAGGTTTGGTTATAAACAGAGAGAATACTAAAGTGATGAAAATTGGTCAGGCAGGTTGTGATTCAGTTAATCTGAATGGTTGCAGTCTTGAGCAGGTGTCACAGTTTAATTACCTTGGGAGCTATGTAACAGATACTGGTGATATGCGGCATGAGATTAACAGACGAATAGGGATTGCTGCCGGGACTTTTAAGAATCTATGGAGATTGTGGAGAAATAGACGTATACACCTAAAGACTAAAATTAGACTGTATAATAGTTTTGTTCTTTCTAGGGTTAGTTATGGTAGTGAAACTTGGACGCTGTGTAAACAAGATAACAGAAAACTAGATGCTTTTGATTCTAGATGCTTACGCAGTATCTTGGGTATTAGGTGGTTTAACTTTGTAACTAATGATGAGGTTAGGCAAAGGAGTCTGCAACCTCCTTTAAGCAGCATATTGTGCAGAGAGAGACTCCGCTGGTTTGGCCATGTTGCCCGTATGGATAATTATAGATTGGCGAATAGGGTTATGAACAGTGTGCCTAGAGGCCTCAGAAGGAGGGGGAAACCTAGGATGCGGTGGGCAGACAATGTCAAACAGGACCTTGTTAGAATTGGTGTGCAGTGGCCGGATGCAGCAGATGTACCTCAGGACAGATATGCTTGGAGAATTAAACTGCACGGTCTGGTTGGACCTCTGTAGCCCATGGCTGCTTGAGGATGATGATGATGATAATCAGAAACCTGTGGTTACTAACTTTATGGATTTCAACAAGGCTTTTGACTCATTATGTAACACGGACATTTCCCCACTCCTGTTACCATGGAAACTACTATTCCAAGAGTATCAGCTCCCATTGGAGATTGACCTTAACACACATGCAAATTGATATAGTGCCAGCATTATAAAAGGTTGATGGCTGTCCTTCTTTACTTGCCTATTGAAGATGTGACCAACTCTCTGGTCATGAAACACATCAGTCCACAGCGAAGCAGAGACATCCAATGGGAATTCTTAATACCTTATTTAAAATTAAGTCTTATAGTGTCTTAATAAAAAAAAATAAATACCTCCTCAAGCAGCTGCTTGCCACAGAGGTTTGACAGGAGCCTGTCAGTTTATATGCCAAAGTAGAAGGTCTGAGAGGATGACGACCTCGGCAGAAAAACAACACATACATCCATGCCTTACCCGGGGCTCGAACCCAGGTCCCTTAGATCACTTAGCCAAGAGCGCTAACCACTCAGCCAAGGGTTGGCTTCATAGTGTCTTATATTTTATAAATTTAATCATCTGACAAATAATAAAATAATATTCCTCTTACATTGTGTGAAGTCTAATTGCTCTATTGGCCAGATAATTAGCTAGTTCTTTACAAATAATAGTACAAGTAAAGAACATTGGTAAGGTAATAGGTCAGGTAAGCAGACCTCTTCTTCAATGCAGGTCAGGTATATCAACCTTAGTAATGTAATTGGTCAGGTTATACAGACCAGTCCACTTGAACAGATAACATATTTGGACAATAATATCAGTGCTGCTGATGCAACGATGGGCTTGGAAAGGCCGCCGTCCGTCGGATGGGACGTTAAGCCGTGGCCCCGTGTGCGGGAGAGCCATACCCTGTGCACGTTAAAGAACACGCTGGATGGCCTTGACGGGAGGCTACCATCTGTCTCCCAACAGCTGTTCCAGTGGGTCCCCTCCCCCAACCTTCTCTGAGTCTTCGGGGTCCATGTGACCTGGCCATTTAGCCCATGGTGTGCAAAAAAGTGCCGCTCAGAGGTAAAACAACCCAAGCTGCTGATGCAAGGGTTGATTATGTACTTAAATTAGTAATAAATTTTGAACTGTAATGTAGCATCATGTATATAATAATTTGCCTTGTACAATGAACTTGCTTTCCACTTAAAGTAGTTTAAATGAGTTTCATTGTATAACATCATGGTTACTACATGTTGAGGTACCCAACACAATGAATATGTAACACTTTGCTTTTTACAATGAATCCTTACCCTATCAAGCGCATTTAATGTTAACTTGTCTTCTGTTAACAATCGGAATCTGTATAGATATAGAATTGAGTGATACAGATACTGAAGACAATATTGTACCTATAAGAAAGATTTATAAGACTTATGTACCTTTGGCATTTATCTTGAAATAGTCTGCCAACTAATAAGCAGATACTCTAGTGTTATCACTTGTCTTGGATTGTCCTGCCTCATCCTGCTCTGTTTTAATGATATACACAGTCATAGAGATTTTATTAAATTTGAGAACTACACACATTGCTTTCAGTAAATTTTTCAACAGTCTTTTGGATTTTAAAGACTCTTTTCATTCAAATGTTTCTAGAATTATTTTTTATTGATTCTCAAATACATGTTGGAGTTATATAGAATAATTAATTTGAAATTATAAAAATCGAAACAGCTAGTGATCTCTAACGTCGGATATCAAAGAATCGTAGAAGTATTTTTTTTAAAGGTAGGACTTATTTTAGTGATAATGTTAATTATATTTTACCGAAATATACTAACATTAGAAAATTGAGATTTTGAATCAAAATTTTGCAGCAACTTTAACAAAATTAGTTTCCAGAGCAGTTATATAGTAAAATGATTAATTGTCGATTCCAATTCTTCAGCTAAACTATAAATGTTTTTAAATATTTTTATTCTATTTTTTCATGTTTATTTGTCCCTTTTTAGATATATTTGTCAGTTTTTATCTAAGTTAACTTGTATTTAATTCTTCCAGGGTTCAGCCCAAAAAACTGATTTGCATGCAGAAGTCCAGTTATTTTTTCCCTCTGATCAGCCAAAAAAAAATTACTTTGAACCTTTTTTCTAAATAACTAAAGAGAGGAATTATGCTATGTTATATGCCTAATTTATCAGCATTTAATTCGGGATTTTCTGAAAATAAAATATTTAATGAAAAAGACAGACTAGTTTTATTTTAATGGGACATTTTTAGAGTCATGTAGTAAATGAAATGCTGAAAAAAATAGGTTGTCCTTCCTGACTGGGATTCGAACAAAGGTCTCCCAGAAGCATGCCAAGCATCTCAACCATTAGACACCAAGGAACTAATCATCCCTTCAATTAATACCTATACGTCTTCCTTTTGAGCCATTAGTGTCAATATCTCTTATTGGGAGTTGGGCAGCCAATCCCTATTCTAATTCTTAAAAGGTCCTGTTTGACATTGTCTGCTCATTGCATCCTAGATTTTCCCTCTTTTTCTGAGGCCTTTAGGCACACTGTTCACAACCATATTCATTACTCTATTGTTATGTATACAGCCAACATTGTTAAACCAATGAGGTCTCTCTGTACAGTATGCTACTCAAATGTGGTTGTGGACTCCTTTGTCTAACAACTTCAATACTAAAAAGTAAAATCACCTAGTGCCCAAGCTACTGCGTAAGCATCTGCAATCAAAGACATGTTTCTTATTATCTTATTTACAAAAAGTCCACATTTCACTACCAGAGCTAATCCTAGAAACAAATTGTTATACAGCCAAATTTTGGTGTATACACAATTTTTCCACACTCTATAGATTCTTAAAACTCCCAACATCAATTCATATTCTTCTGTTCATCTCATGGCACCTATCACCAGTATCTGTTACATAGCTCCCAAGATAATTAAACTGAGACATTTCTACAAGAGTGCAGCCATTCAAAGCAACAGGAAATACCACATGCCTGACAAATTTTCATCACTTTAGTTTTTTCTCTGTTTATCACCAAACCTACTCTACTACCTGTCTCATCAACAGTGCTCATCTCAACATCATCATTTGCTAAAAGGGCTAAATCATCAGCATAATCTAAATCAGAAATTTTCATATCTCCAGCCCATTTAAGACCAAAATCGTTCCCTTGAAGTGAATTTCACATAAAATAATCATAGCCAAACTAAAGAGAAAATGAGACAAAATGCACCCTTGTCAAACACCAGTAGCAATGCTAAACAATTGCTACAAGCTTTACCAACTCTCACACATGACTCAGTGTTATTATAGAGAGCTTTCATTATGTTAACTAACTTGTCTGGTATGCCATGCAACCTCATGTTCAACCACAAATTATGATGATCAACAGAGTTGAAAGCCTTTTTAAAATCAACAAAGTTTGTAACTACAAATTTCTGTAACTCTAAACATTTCTCAAGAATCTGCCTAAGTGAAAAAAAATCTTATATACACATATTCTACCAATTCTGATCCCACACTGTTTATCATGCAGTTGTCATGCAACCAAAATCTGAATTCTGTTGAGCACAATAGTGGAAAGAACTTTACCTGGCACAGAAAGTAGACTGATTCCCCTATAATTATCACAAGAATTGCCTTCATCATTACAAACAATGGGGGAGAACTAACCACATTCTTTAGAACATCACTTATATGCTCAGCCCACCTTCCCATGACAATCCTCCCCTTCAATTGCTGTACCATGTTTATCCATCAATCCCTGTGTCTGTTTCTTTCCACACAAAATATTTAATATCCGGTGCAGCTCTCTGCTGTTATACTGTCTAGCTGCTATCTTTGATTTGGCAGCCATTCTATCAAGTCAAAAACTCCTATCAGTCGTCAAATGATCCTTTAACACTTGTTAACTCTTTGTAATCCCTCTGTTAGGACTAGTGGATTTTTTAATTAACCCTTCCTATATCTATAGACGTTTTTTTTTTTACAACAGATTTTTTGTTTAAATTGTTGTTTGATATTTTCTTACATATATCTTTTAAAAATATGTAGTTCAAGCTCAAAAAATATTTTCTTTTTTCATTTGATGCATATTTTATTAAACTACAATATAAATAATTCTATAAAGCCATGTGATTGCCATATTTTAGAAATGCCATATGGTATTGGCGATTTGTTTAACTCTACTCTGTATTGAAGCAATCATCTGACTTTAAGCTCACAAGTTGATTTGAACTATTATCAGCATATTTTTTCTCAAATTTTCAAAAATCTCTTAAAAATTTAAAAAACTGCTATTTTTAAAAACGAAAGATTTTGGAAGTAATTAGGAAATATGTACCTATTTTTCAGTATATTACTGTAAAAAGTGTTATTAAAATTAATATGTTACTACAATATTCACATTTTTTACTTCAATTAAATTTTCTTTCATTTGGTATATAACATGACATTTTCTGTTGATTAGTTATTTATTAAAATATTTTAAAGTTGACTTGTTTATTAGTGCAACAAGCCTGGACTTAAAGTATGGTATAGGGGAAAAATTACAATATGGAAGAATTTTTTACATTAAACAAGAAAATTACTTTTTATTATTATTCAGAAATAGCATTTCTATTTATATGCATTATAACCATTTCTGTCTATTAGTGTTTTTTTTTTTAATAAATTTTTATTTGTGTTGCCAGATGCATTTTTTTGCTACATGACTCTAAAAAAGCATATTAAAATAAAACTAGTCTTTTTTTTTTGTTGAACATCTCAAGGTGTAGATCTGCTTCTCATCAGACACACCAGTGATGCTCTTCTAGGATATGAGTGCTTTAATGAAAGGTTTCTTACAGCAAAATTTCACACAATCATTAACTTGAATGTTATCTGCTGTTATGCCCCAACTGAGGATGATGATGAGAAGGATAGGTTTTACAAACAACTTCAGGATATTTTGAATTCTGTCAAGAAAGGAGATACTACTACCCTTATTCTAGCCAACTTCAATGCCAAAGTTGGTACTGACTCTGACCTTTGGGGAGGGGTGATAGGCCCTTTTGTTATTGGTAGCTGCAATGGGCAACGTCTCCTACAGGTAAGTAAACTCAATGGTTTCAGAGTAACTAACACTTATTACAAAAACTGCAACATGCATAAGTACGCATGGGTTTCACCTGATGGGCTGCATAAGAATATGATTGATTATATGTCAATTAACAGCGAATGGGCTAGTTCTGTTCGGAATACCAGGGCATATAGGGGAACTGAAATTGGATCTAACCATTACATTGTAACTATTATTATATTGTCATTTATATTATTATTTATTATTATTATTTAATAATATTATTATTATATATTATTATTATTTTATAATATATTATTTTATTTATTATTAATTGTCATTATTTATTTATTATTACATTGTCTTGCAACTTAAACTTAAAAAGTGTTGGGCTATGGTTAAAAAATTTACCTTTAATACTGAAGCTCTGAAAGACCCAGTTATAGCTAAAGCTTACCATGATAGGTTACTTAATCATTATGACAGTCATGGTATGCTTACTACTGAAGTTGAGGAAGAATGGGATCATTTTAAACAGGCTTTTTTGGAAACTAACAGTACTCTTTTAGGAAAAAAGGAGCAGAGGAGGCAGAATTATTTGAGTGATAAGGCACTTGAGCTTATTTCAGAAAAGAAGAATTGGAGGAATGTTCTCAATCAATACCCTACTGCTCCTAAATAGAAAGCATTACAGAGAGCTTAATAAACATGTAAAGGATCAATTAGCTGCTGATAAGAATCTTTGGCTTGATGGCTGACAAAGCTGAGGAAGCAGTTAGACAGCACAACATCAGAGCTGCACTGAATATTAAATATTTTTTTCTGTGGAAAGAAACAGACACAGGGATTGATGGATAAACATGTTACAGCTATTGAAGGGGAGGATTGTCATGGCTAGGTGGGTAGGGCATTTCAGTGATGTTCTAAACAATGTGATTAGTTCTACTCTCATTGTTTGCAATGATGATAGATGCATTGGTGGCTTTAATGTTGGCCCTATAACACAATCTGAAGTTATTTTGGCTATTTCTAAACTTAAACTACATAAATCCTCAGGGGTAGATGATTATTATTACTATGGAAATGCTTAGAGCTGGGAATGTTTCGGTTACCACTTGGATGACTGAAATTCTGAATATCTTTTATGATAAAGTCATGGTTCCTAAAGATTTTACCAGAGCTATTATTATCCCTATTTTCAAAAAAAGTGATCGCAGTTCTTGTGATAACTATAGGGGGTATCAACCTATTTTCTTTTCCAGAGAAAGTTCTTTGCATGACTGTGGGGTTAATAGGATTTAGAATCTGGTCGACAGTCAATTGTGTGATGAGCAATGTGGATTCAGAAGAGGTGAGGGATGTGTAGATCACATATTTTCATTTAGGCAGATTCTTGAGAAATGTTTAGAGTTTCAGAAACCTTTGGTTGCTAGCTTCATTGATTTCAAAAAGGCTCTCGACTCTGTTGATAATCATAATTTGTGGTTGATTGTGAGATTTTATGGTGTACCAGAAAAGTTACTTAACGTAATGGAAGCTCTCTATAATAACACTCAGTCGTGTGTGAGAGTTGGTTAGTCTTGTAGCAATTGGTTTAGTATTACTTCTGATGTTTTCTGGCTCCTTTTCAAAAACAAACACACAAAGGTGCATTCTGGCTCCTTTTCTCTTTAGCGTTATTGATTATGTTATGCGAAATTCACTTCAAGGGAAAGATTTTGACCTTAAATGGGCTGGAGATACAAAAATTTTTGATTAGATAATGCTGATGATTTAGCCCTTTTTGCAAATGATGTTAATGGGATGAACTATTTCATTCGAGCTGTTAATGAAACTGGTACTAGAGTAGGTTTGGTTATAAACAGAGAGAAAACTAAAGTGATGAAAATTGATCAGGCAGGTTGTGATTCAGTTCATCTGAATGGTTGCAGTCTTGAGCAGGTGCCACAGTTTAATTAATTTGGGAGCTATGTAACAGATAATGGTGATGTGCGGCATGAGATTAACAGACGAATAGGGATTGCTGCCGGGACTTTTAAGAATCTATGGAGAGTGTGGAGAAATAGGTGTATGCCCTAAAGACTAAAATTAGGCTGTATAATAGTTTGGTTCTCTCTAGGGTTAGTTATGGTATTGAAACCTGGATGATTTGTAAACAAGATAACAGGAAACTAGATGCTCTTGATTCTAGATGCTTACACAGCATCTTGGGCATTAGGTGGTTCAACTTTGTAACTAATGATGAGGTTAGGCAAAGGAGTTTGCAACCTCCTTTAAGTAGCATATTGTGCAGAGAGAGACTCCGTTGGTTTGGCCATGTTGCCTGTATGGATCCAGGCTCGTAATCTGTAGTTCCCAGGTTCGAGTACCAGCTGGGTCAGCATTGAGATTTATCTCCGCAAAATTCCCCGCCCTGGCCACGGTCAGTAGGGGACACCGATGGGCTTGGAAAGGCCGCCGTCCATCGGATGGGCACAGGGTATGGGAGAGACATACCCTGTGCAAGTTAAAGAACACGCTGGATGGCCTTGATGGGAGGCTACCATCTGTCTCCCAACAGCTGTTCCAGTGGGTCCCCTCCTCCCCCAACCTTCTCTGAGCCTTCGGGGTCCATGTGACATGGCCATTTAGCCCATGGTGGGCAAAAAAGTGCTGCTCAGAGGCAAAACAACCCAACAACAACCCGTATGGATAATTATAGATTGGCAAATAGGGTTATGAACAGTGTGCCTAGGATGAGGTGGGCAGACAATGTCAAACAGGACCTTATCAGAATTGTTGTGCAGTGGCCAGATCAGCAGATGTAGCTCAGGACAGACTTGCTTGGAGAACTAAATTGCACTGTCTGGTTGGACCTCCGTAGCCCATGACTGCTTGAGGATGATGATGATGCTGAGTAATAAATAATTTTGTTTAATAATAATAATAATTTTTTGTACCTTTACATTTTTTATGCACCTCAGAGCATAGTTAATTTTCATTTGCTATAAACTTACATATACCTGGCAAATAGTATCCGAGGAACTGTGGTGGGTGAAAAGTGATTTGAAAAGTTCGAATATCTGAGTGAGAAAATTCTTGTGTTTGGTTTAGAAACTTTTGATGTGGGGAGTATAATGGTTTATCTCGAACTATATCCATTTCTTTCCTCCCCTAAAAGACAGGGAGAAATCTTTAATCAGAGTGAGAGGTTGAATTGGGTTGTTTTACCTCTGAGCTGCACTTTTTTGCACACAATTGTCTAAATGGCCAGGTCACAAGGACCCCAAAGGCTCAGAGAAGGGACCTACTGGAACAGTTGTTGGGAGAGAGATGGTAGCCTCCCATCAAAGCCATCCAGTGTATTCTTTAACATGCACAGGGTATGGCTCTCCCATACATGGAGCCACATCTTAACGTCCCATCTGAGAGATGGCAGCCTTTCCAAGCCCATCAGTGTCCTCTATTGACAGAGGGCTGAGAGTTTTGTGGAGATAAATCTCGACACTAACCGAGTCGAGACTTGAACCTGGGAACTACAGATTACCTGTCTGGCATGCTATCAACTGAGGTCACCCCCGGAGGGGGAGGAGATACAAGGTAATGATATTTATGCCAAATGAAAACTTGCGAATGAGGGAGTGTCATCTACTCTACATTTTAGAAAGTTTCAGACCGAGCAACACTGGGTAAATCTGCTAGTTGCTTATAAACATCACTTTTACTGTAAGATTAAATTTATTTGGGCACTTTTACTGTAATCATTTGGCCACATAGTTCATAAACTATACATATTTTTTCCATGCAAACTGATTCAATGTAGATAATCTGTTGCCTAAACTGTGTGAAGAATATTTCTGGAACATGGATCTTTTATATCTCAGAAATGTTATCAATATTTTGTTAACATATTGAAGATTATCACAGTTACAGAGATGCATTTGAAAGCAATCAGTGTTCTTCGGTCAGAAAAACTATTTTACATAATTACTTTGAGAAAGGTAGTTATGTTTGTGTAAGAAACATTATTTTTATTATAATTTTCATTTCTTTATTTTCAGACATCGCGGGAACTAAAAGTATCGGGTGCTATTGGATCGTGCATCTCAATGAATGTAAAAAGTGGCAGTGTATCAGATACTGAACTGGGAATTGGTGGTACCTGTCAGTGGAAGTTTTGTGGTATTAATCCTAGCAATACTGTCAGCATTTTCTTTGAAATTGTTAATCAGGTAATAATTTTTCATTAATAACTTTATACTCTTAATCAATATACTTTTTACCAGTATAGTAGTTATATACATTAACTATTAAATTGTTCAAAAACTTTTCAAAACATCTTTACAATTGAGCAGCACACTAAAAATTGCAAAAATTTGCTTAGCAGAGGTCATAGCAACTATAGGACTGTCTTATTGCTTTTCTGGAGCATTTATCCATTCTAATGGTTAGGTAGAGAAGCCTTCATTCACAATAGGTCAATTAATTCCAAGTAGCTACCTTTACTGTATTAACAAAATATGCATTATTTGTGGCTATCTGTGAATGTGTTTCATGTACCAAAAGGTTTAGTCACATGGGACTTTAGACTGTGGTATGATTGAAAGTGGATTGCATTGTGTAACCCTATATATCTCACCAAGATTTTATAGTTGCTGTATAGAGCCTGTGTTTAGATCAAGTAAACTGTGGAGGTTGTGGCTAAAGGTCCTACTTTCCCACACAATTAAATCCCACAAGTTAACCTGGGCACCAGTGATAAAATAACTTTTTTTTGGGGGGGAAGTGAATTTAAGTGTAAAAACATTTCACAGTTGTCGCCTTTTAGACTCTAGTACATCAGCTAACTGAGGGTAGCAAAAGCAGACTATTTGACTCTCTCTCTCTCTCACATAACATGGGGACACCAGCTTAATCCTTCTTTTCCCTTGGGCTCACCTCCTGTCAGCAAAACACTCGAGTTTCAGGAGCTCACAAAGCTAAGTAACAGTGCTGCTGCAATCTAATGGCCTCTCCCACCCTTCCGTTGGATAGCAGATCATTTAGCTCTATAAAAACCCCTTTCACTGGGTGAATGAAAATGCACTCTAAAATCACCACATAAATCTGGCAGGTAAGTTTGAAAATTAATATTGACAAATATATTTAAGACTTCAAAAACACAAGGGGGTTAAACTCTTGAAAACCCTAATTTTTAAGCTCTTGAAAAACAAATACTGATTCAAATGTAAATGTAGTTCACAGTTGTCACCCTTTAGATAATTGATTTTTACCTATACATCCGAAAAGAAATACATGGGAATACACTACTATCTTATACTATTCTTTGCATAAGTCAATTCAATAATCACATGCAGAATATACTCCTGACCAAGGCTAAATTCTACTTAACATATAGGAAAACTAGGGAGAACAAGACATTAGATATTTCTTAAGTCCTTTATCAATTAGTCCATTTTGACAAAGTTCGAATCACTACTAAAGGTTAATCTAAGTTCCTAATCCAATATCTCTGCAATCATTCAACTATATTTTCAAGTTCATTCACTGTCTACTAATTCACACTTCGGCTGGTACAGCCAGCTCTGCCATTATGCTCTTGTCCAGCATCTGCCGTTATGCTGGACAATGTCCATTATACCATGCTCCAACATCTCTTATCATCGAGTAAGTATCAGCTGCTTTTCAATTGTATTTTTCTCGACGAGCAGTTTCTGGACTTCTGGTGTGAGGCCATCATCTTGGCCTTCCTGAACCCAGGAAAGGATTCCAAGATTCCTGCTAATTATCGTCCCATTTTGTTGACTAGCTGCATGTGCAAGGTGTTGGAAAGAATGGTAAATGCCAGACTCATCTGGTATTTAGAACACCACAACCTTCTTTCCAACACCCAGTGTGGCTTTCACAAGCAATGGTCAACTCTTCACCATCTGATACGCCTCGAATTGGCTATCAGAAATTCATTTTTATGTAGAGAGCACCTGGTGTCAATTTTCTTTGACATCGAAAAAGCATACGACACAGCTTGAACATTCAGCATTCTTCATGACCTCCATAGCTTCGGCTTGAGAGGTCACATGCTGATCTTCATCTCCAACTTCTTATTGACATGTTCTTTTCATGTCCATTTCGGCACCACTCTGTCGTGGCAGTGTTAAGCTTTTTGCTCTCAAGATTTATTCTATTACTAGGCAATGCCCTCTTATGTTGACGATTTTAGCATCTTTTGCTCTTCGTCTAGCATGAGGGTCATTGGAAACAACTGCAAATTGCCCTGAACAATCTTTCAGTTTGGGTGATGGCAGACATGTTTCGGTTCTACCCACAGAAGATCACTTGTGTGCACTTTTGCCACAAGCATAATCTTCACCTGTATCCCGGGCTACAGCTCAGGGGTAATATCATTCCAGTTGTGGCAGAGACCAAGTTTCTCGGTCTAGTCTTCGATCAGAAATAGACTCTTTTGCCACACGTCATCTCAGATCCAAATGAACGTGGGCATTGAACATTGTCTAGGTCCTCTCCTATCTGTCCTGGGGAGCTGACCATTGTTCTCTTCACCTGTATGTTGCACTTGTCCAGTCGAAACTGGATTACAGATCCCATGTGTTAGACTATGCCCGGGATTCGGTAGTGAAGGTGCTGGACCCCCTCCATCAGGCCCTCTGTGTTTGCACAGGAGCCTTCTGCACCTCACCGGTTCAGAGTCTTTATGTTGAGACCAACGAACCGTCTTTATCTCTTCACCGTCAGCAGTTGTCCCTACAATATGCATCTAAATTGCAATCCCTGCCTGGCCATCCAACTTGGGACTGCGCTTTCAGTCCAAAGTGGGAAATGCTTTACACTAATCAGCTGACTGCCATTTGTCCTTTTGGTTTGAGAGTCCAAGGCTACCTAAGAGACATCAACACCATTCTTGATAACATCGAACAGTCAACAGCTGAGCCACTTCCATTGTGGCTCACTGTTTCCCTTTTGATTTTTCCCTGTGCAGGACAGAGAAGACCTTTACACTTGATTGTGTGTACCGGCAACTCTTTGTCAGCCATCGTGCTGAGTACCCAGACTTCTTGCCTGTCTTCACAGATGGCTTCAAAGTCCAGTACATCAGTGGGATCGGCCATGGTCTGCTGTGATGTAATCATTGCAGACCAAATCCCACTGTAGTGTTCCTTCTTCACTGCAGAGTTGCACACTATCAGTCTCGCCTTGGACCACATTGCGACTAAGCATCATCGTCAGTATGTGCTTTACACTGACTTGCTTAGTTCGCTATAGGCTTCGATCTCAGTGAGACATTGGCCTCACCTAGTTCTTTCTATGATCTGCCAGCACTACATTGTCTGCCAGCCACAACCACCATCCAATTCTGTTAGGTGCCTGGTCATGTCGGTATAAGGGCAATGACTTGGCAGATGCTGCTGCCAAGTTGGCCATACCTCTGTCCGTCTCTCCATTGCAGATTCCATATCTGGATTTCTGGCAGCGTTTTACCAACAAGCTCTGGGCACAGTGGCAGAAGAGATCTTGGTCAGAACAGCTTATGAACAAGCTCTTTGAGATCAAACCTATCATCAAACCATGGCAGTCTTGTTATTACAGGAATCACAAGGAGGAAGTTGTACTTGCTAGGCTCCACTTAGGTCATTCATTTCTTCTTTGGGCGAACGACGAACCTAAGTGCGAGTTTTATGACACCATCTTAACAATCAAACATATTTTAATCTCATGTCCTTATTTTAACTTTGAAAGACATATGTTTTTTAACTTCCATAATTTTATGTCCAAGCCCCTTACACTCGGACATCTTTTATCCGATGGCTGAACTTTATTCACTGTTTTTGTATTTTTACGAATATTTTACACATTTATGATTTTTTACTTTGTTACATAAATTTTATACTTGTTACAGATTTTAAATAGGTCCTATAAACCCATTTTAATGTTGGCTTATATACTTGTTGATTCTTTTTATTACTTTTATTTTTACTGATCTTTATTGGGGTGTTTTTTTTTCTGTGAATTTTAACATTGGTTGTAGTTCAGTTACTTTTATTCTTTTGTCTTTTTGCTTGCTGCAACATAGCCTAGCTGGTCTTGCACCATAAAACCATAAACAACCAACCAGCCAACGGCTAACTCTTTGCGAACACCCTGTCACTGGTCTTTTTTTTTTCTTGTGAGGGGGGATGTTCTACTGACAAATATGGTGACCCAAAAGGGATCCATTCTCTGTCATCTCTGCTAACAGGCACTGGCACTTTGTGAACTGGCTGGGAATAAACTGCTATTCTCATTGAAATCGTGTTACTGATCTGGCCTTGAAATGCATTTTCCTATTACAATGGGAGGGGGATTCTATGTGAGTACTAGTGTGTCTAGGAGCACAAAGCCAAATTCCAGCAGTCTCTCTAATGGGTTGAATGTTTCATAATTCTCAAGATTCTCCAAGTAATGACATTAACTAAGGCATGGATAATGAGTTTCAATTTTTCAAAAGCTGAATGTAGTTTTTCTTTAATGAATGTGACCAAATAGTTCAGGAAAGCTGAAAGGGCTTGCCCTAATGATGGAAGAAAATGCTGCTTTGGAAGTTTAATCGGTGTGACCCCCCCCCCCCCCCTAATGGGTACTGCACTACCCCACTCCTTGAAATTGCTGATGATACCAGTTCCAACTCAGTACTGTGGCCATGGTACTCTCTATGCTTCTGCAGACCTGGGATTGTCAGTGGCAAGATTATATCTCACAGATGACATCATTTGTTTGTCCCAGTATCTATGTTTGTTGTGTGTTCCCTATGCCATTCTTGAAGGGGTGCTGTGTGCAGCACCCTTCAAGATTGTTCTACCCAAGATTTTTCTATCTTGGGTAGTTCTACCCATGATGTTCTACTTCAAGATTGTTCTACCCATGATGTTCTACTTTAATACTGTTCTAACCATGATGTGGTCCACGAAAGTTCTTCAGCTACCATAAGACATTGGGTCCATTCTGATTGTTGTGCACTTTCTAAACATCCATTGTTTCTTCACTGTATATACTCTGTTTTATGTTCTTATGACCATCAATTTATTCTCATATCACTCTCATTTCATCTCAAAGTTATTATTCTGTTTACATCAGTACCATCTGCTGGAGCTCCCAAAATTTTCTGTGTTTCAATTATGCCTGATTGAAGTAAAAACAACTTTATTGCTACTAATGGTTCTCTAGCACTTCCAATTGCACTGTTTCAATGGGCTATGTGACTCAACCAACTGTAAAAATGGCAACAATCATGGCTTGGGAATCAGTCCTTGCACACAAGTTGCAAACAATGCCAGTCAGTGTGCAACAGATGCTCACTAATATTGTAATGCTTCAAAAGTATATTAAACTTCTCCACTTTGGACCTTGTAACTGATCCAAATTAAACTAATTTTCCGGATAGCATCAGGCACCAAGCAATTAATCTTGCCAAATAAAGTTAAATAGGGGTTCGCTAAGTATAATTTGTATTACTTAGTTATAAAGAATTTAAAAGATTGTCAAATTATTAAACTTAAAATCTAATAAAAATCAATTTATCCTGCTCAAGAGAAAAAAAAAAACGGAAAAAATATTTCATAAAGCAAAGTTTATTTCTAAAAAACAAGACTCACAAAATGTTCTGAGCAACTAAAAGCTCACATTCTCTCAACTACTAGCTCTCTACAACTAGCTCCATCTCTACTCAACAACATATTTTTAACAGAATATAAATACAGGTACATCAAGCAGGGTACATAACATCAGCTTATTCCTCTAACAACAATAAAAATACACAAAATCTAATCTTCCTTCATGCCTGCCATACATAAAAAAATGGGTATTGGTACTTTGCTAAATCCTCCTAACTGCAATCAAATACATGAAGCCAATAATTTCAATTTACAAACAATCGAGTGTGTAATCATCCACTAACACTTCATCTAAACACAATAAATTGCAATGTAGCTGAAATAAAAATAGCATTAATTACTTCCCCTCATCAAGCTTTACATTCCCCTCCCGAAGTAGTTTTGCTAGTCACCATCTCAATAAAACTAGACTTTGTCATTGGGGACAGTTCGAAGAAGGAACAAAAACTTCAGACATCATAGTAAGCTCATAAATATGTGAACAAAGGCTACCAATGTCATCCTGATAAATATGCATCATTGATGCATCAATATCACTGATGACACTGAACAAGATTTAAACATATATACATCGTATCTAAGAGTAAAGGAAAGCCGTATCAATAATTTATATCTATGATACTAACATTTCATCCAATACAATTCCATACAAGTTTTACAATAAGAAACAATTTTAAATACAAAAATGTACTTCAAATATATAAATACACCTCAAAATGCAAAAACAAAAAACTTCAAAATACAATATTTATCAACTGTATGCTAAATGTAATTGTTTAACTGTAAAATATAATTGTGACTACAATTATATCATTGTATACTAAATTGTCTTTCATTCACATCCATAAATGTGTTTATAATTCCTAAATTTCTAAATGATAACTTACAAACTCAATTCAGCCTTCAATCAGCTGAAACAAAAAAATCTACAATCATAATATTTGAAATCATGTTAATACAATATATAACTCTTTATGGTTCAACTAGAACTTCAGACAAACCAGAACACACAAAAAATTGTAATCACTTCACATTGTAAACTCAGATTATGAACTTTGAATAATAAATTCACCTCTCAAAAATATCAAATTCCAAAGTTTCAGCACAAATTTTAACATTTCAAAATCTCAAAGTATACACAACAATAAACAAACAATCTTCATCTATTCCAGAGAAAAGAAATAAAGCATCATAAATAATTAATGCCACAGTGGAAGAATAGTAATATACTTAAATATTCTTTGTTGGCACTCGGTTGCGATAAATCATCATCCAGTCTTTATTCTCATGCTGATTGATAAGCTAGGTGTAAACACTTCTCGTTGGGGACACATCTCTATGTTGACTACTATGTTGCCGGTTGTCGCTCTGCAGGCCATCATTGTCTTGTTGACATCTCTTTATGTGTTTGACTTGAAAAGAGCCTGGCTTTATGCTTTCCAGGTTTGTTGCTGCCTGCTTCAACAGCAGAAAATTCCTTAAATTGTTAAATTCAGCAGGATTATTTGCACTCAGAACTGTGGCTTATTTTCATCTAATATTCTTCATTAGCATTATTTTACTTTAAAACTTCTGCTTCAACATTTTTTTCATCAACTAATTTTGCCCTATTTTCCTTTAAAACTTCTATTTCAACATCTTTCTTATTTTCTTGAATTTCTAATTCACATTAATAGGACATTTTACAGTTTCTTCCTGAACATTCTGCTTTGGACTGCAAGATAAATTAGAAAGTCCACTGAACCATGGCTGAAATTTTATTTAACAACTTTTATTTATTTCATCTAAAACTTTCTAATGTGTCATCAAAGATCATTGTGATCTACTAATTCAGTTTTTTCATGATAAAGCTTCGGAAGAGGTAATTCTATTATTACAATTAACATATGGACTACAATTAATAAATGGATTGTTCTATCACTTAGTTCTGACGGAACAAAAAAATGGAACTCTATGTTCAAAGTTTATATGTCTGTGAGCTGACATAGCATTGTCAGCAAATTTAAGGGTTGTTGTCATCCCCTTTTCTCTCAAGGATCTTTAAGCAGATTCATTAACACTTCTGCTTCTTTCATCACATCCTGCAACCTATCTTTTACTATGTCAGAAGTCATAATGGTGGAATCGGCCATATTATTAGCAGACATGTTTAGCAGTCTGCAGAAGTTTTGAATTTGATTAAATTTTGAAACTTTATATATCTTGAGCAGCACTCAAAGGTACTGCTATACAACAATACAATACTAAAGCTTTACTAATATTGCAAATAAACTAGCTTATCGAAAAGTTAATCTATCGTGTGTCCGGACGCTTGTAATCTTTACATATGTACAATAAATATCTTAACTATCAGCAATAATTGCGCTGAAACTTCAGTACCTTTGACTAATACAAAAATTAAGCTTCTTGCTCAGCAAAAAATTTCAGCTTAAGCTGCCGTTAAATCTATGATTAGTATATGTAACTAATGAGCTCATAAGTTTCTTAACTTTGACAATCACATTTAATAGCATACAATTTATACATATATAAACCGTCCCTTTCTTCGGTGTTAGTTTATTGGCTCTGTAATGCTCCAAAAGTTTGTTAAACTTTTTCTCTTTGGACTTTTTGACTGATCCAAAAATTAAAACTCCAGATAGCATATTGGGCACCAGGCAATATTAACTTGCCAAATAAGTTAATGAGGGTTCGTTAGGTATATTGGTGTTACTAGTCACAAAGAATTCAAAAGATTGTCAAATTTTTGAAATTGTAGGTTAATCAAAATCAATTATCATTGCTCAAGAGAAAAAATAGCAACGTTAAAATATTCGTATAACAATGTTTATTTGCAAAAAAATTGTGACTCACCATATAAACTGATGAATGCAAAATGTTCTGAGCAAATAATAGCTCACATTCTCTCAACTACTAGCTCTTTCCAACTAACTCCATCTCTACTCAACAACAAAAACTAACTATTGACTCTCTCTTAGCTTCATTCGTACTAACTACTCCAAACTAGGTGATCTAATGTCACTTACTATAGATGTGTGTTGCATGCTGGGAAAAATATTTCCATAAACTTATGATCACATACTCATGCTAGCTGTGATGCAAGAGGGGGTATGTCCTTATGTGCGCATTAGCTGCTGTCACTCAAAAGTCGGAGTTTCACATATGCAACTCATTAAGTGGTCTTGGCCAAAAGAAATTATGTCCAACTTAAAATTGAAGCCCCAAAATAATGCAATTAAATAAAGTAAAACTGGTTAAGTAAAAGTGAATGGGTGGACCTTCACAATATTCAAAGTTATTTGCTTATGCTGCTGAATTTTACCATTTGGTCAGTGTATGGGAGTAGGGAAGTACTTACTGTTCCTTTTCTTCCTTTTTTTTTGTTCTGTTGGTGTTTACTGTTGTGTCATGTGGATATTTTACAATTTTCTATTTATGTAATATATATTTACTCTTCTATTTAACTATTTCTTAATCTAACAAAAGTTTATAAGAATGGCTGGTCAAAATCTCATTGCAACGGTTGTCTGTTTCCATATATTATTAGCTGTTTCAATATGTTTAATTGTGATATTTCATAGTAGGCATAGTAAATATTTAACTTTTGCTAACTAACACTTACCATAAACACTGGAACATGGGTTTCATCTAATGGGTTGCATAGGATTATGGACCACTTCTATTAACAAAATACTTTGTTACATAGGGGAACCAAAATTGTGTCTGGTCATTACTACATCAAAAGTGTCTTGCAACTGAAGTTTAACCCTTCCCAGGTCATCGTTGAACATAGACATTGACAGAATCCAAAATGACAGGTCTAGGACATCACAATAGACGTCTTTTGTACAACACATGAAACTTTGATTTTTTTTTAATTGCTATGTGAAAATTTTCTTACATATATCTTTTAAAAATATGTAATTCCAGCTTAAAAATATTTTCTTTTTCAGTTTGATGCGTGTTTTATTAAACTACAATATAAATAATTTGATGAAGCCATTTGATTGCCATTTCTTAGAAGCAGGCTTTGTTTGCTAACGTTCCTCTTTTCTGAAGCAACCTTCTGATTTATTCTAAATATTACGAGGCACAGTAGGATCAAACTCTTTAATAAACCACGAATAAATACTGTACAATAAGTCTCAATGCCGAATTCTGCTACGATTCACCAGTGCACCGCATTGAGTATTACATTTGTTGTATACATAACTCTGAGCATGACAATATGTCGCTCACCAAGACTAGGGTGCAGACATTTTATGTATTATCCCATATGTTACTATACCATCCTTATATACTACCTTATACTTAGTACTAACAACTAAATACTTTCTTTAAACTATCTTAAAGAGTACTAGTTATCAAGTACAAAAGGCCATATTACCATCATCATCATCATCCTCAAGCAGCCATGGGCTACGGAGGTCCAACCAGACCGTGCAGTTTAATTCTCCAAGCATATCTGTCCTGAGCTACATCTGCTGCATCCGGCCACTGCACACCAATTCTAACAAGGTCCTGTTTGACATTGTCTGCCCACCGCATCCTATGGCGGGGTGGCTCAGTCGGTAGCGCGCCAGGCTCGTAATCTGTAGTTCCCAGGTTCGAGTCCCAGCTGGGTCAGCGTTGAGATTTATCTCTGCAAAATTCCCCGTCCTGCCCATGGTCAGTAGGGGACACAGATGGGCTTGGAAAGGCCACCATCCGTCAAATGGGACGTTAAGCTGTGGCCCCGTGTGCAGGAGAGCCATACCCTGTGCACGTTAAAGAACACACTGGATGGCCTTGACAGGGGGCTACCATCTGTCTCCCAACAGCTGTTCCGGTGGGTCCCCTCCCCCAACCTTCTCTGAGCCTACGGGGTCCATGTGACCTGGCCATTTAGCCCATGGTGTGCAAAAAAATGCCGCTCAGAGGTAAAACAACACAACCCACCGCATCCTAGGTCTCCCCCTCCTTCTGAGGCCTCTAGGCACACGGTTCATAACCTTATTCGCCAATCTATAATTATCCATTCAGGCAACATGGCCAAACCAGCGGAGTCTCTCTCTGCACAATATGCTGCTTAAAGGAGGTTGCAGACTCCTTTGCCTAACCTCATCATTAGTTACAAAGTTAAACCACCTAATACCCAAGATATTGCGTAAGCATCTAGAATCAAAAGCATCTAGTTTCCTGTTATCTTGTTTACATAGCGTCCAAGTTTCACTACCATAACTAACCCTAGAAAGAACCAAACTATTATACAGTCTAATTTTAGTCTTTAGGTGTATACGCCTATTTCTCCACAATCTCCATAGATTCTTAAAAGTCCCGGCAGCAATCCCTATTCGTCTGTTAATCTCATGCCGCACATCACCATTATCTGTTACATAGCTCCCAAGATAATTAAACTGTGACACCTGCTCAAGGCTGCAACCATTCAGATTAACTGAATCACAACCTGCCTGACCAATTTTCATCACTTTAGTTTTCTCTCTGTTTATAACCAAACCTACTCTACTACCAGTCTCATCAACAGCTTGAATGAAAGAGTTCATCTCATCAACATCATTTGCCAAAAGGGCTAAATCATCAGCATAATCTAAATCAGAAATTTTCGTATCTCCAGCCCAATTAAGGCCAAAATCTTTCCCTTGAAGTGAATTTCGCATAACATAATCAACAACCAAACTAAAGAGAAAAGGAGACAAGATGCACCCTTGTCAAACACCAGATGTAATGCTAAACCAATTGCTACAAGACTTACCAACTCTCGCACATGATTCAGTGTTATTATAGAGAGCTTTCATTATGTTAACTAACTTGTCTGGTATACCATATGATCTCACAATCAACCATAGATTATGATGATCAACAGAGTCGAAAGCCTTTTTGAAATCAACAAAGCTAGCAACCAAAGGTTTCTGAAACTCTAAACATTTCTCAAGAATTTGCCTAAGTGAAAATATCTGATCAACACATCCTCTACCACTTCTGAATCCACATTGCTCATCACGCAATTGACTGTCAACCAGATTCTTAATTCTATTAAGCACAATCATGGAAAGAACTTTACCTGGAACAGAGAGTAGGCTGATATCCCTATAGTTATCACAAGAACTGAGATCACCTTTTTTGAAAATAGGGATAATAATAGCTCTTGTAAAATCTTTAGGAACCATTCCTTTATCATAAAAGTTATTCAAAATTTCAGTTATTCAAGTGGTAACCGAAACATTCCCAGCTCTAAGCATTTATGTAGTAATTTCATCTACCCCTGGGGATTTATGAAGTTTAAGTTTAGAGATAGCCAAAATAACTTCAGATTGTGTTATAGGGCCAACATTAAAGCCACCAATGCATCTATCATCATTGCAAACAATGGGAATAGAACTAACCACATTGTTTAGAATATCACTGAAATGCTCAGGCCACCTAGTCATGACAGAATCCTCCCCTTCTATAACCTTACCTTTTTTATCCTTCAATCCTTGTATACCTGTCCATTTTCTACCACACAAAACATTAACTATCTGGTACATCTCTCTGCTGTTGTGCTGTCTAACTGCTTCCTCGGCTTTGTCAGCCAAACCATCAAGCCAAAGATTCTTATCTGTAGCTAACTGATCCTTTACACGTTTATTAAGCTCTCTGTAATCCTTTCTATTAGTACCAGTAGGGTACTGATTAAGGACATTCCTGCAGTTCCTTCTTTCTGAAATAAGCTCAAGTGCCTTATCACTTAAATAATTCTGTCTCCTCGTCTCCTTTTTTCCTAAAGGAGTACTGTTAGTTTTCAAAAAAGCCTGTTTAAAATGGTCGCATTCTTCCTCAACTTCAGTATTAAGCAAACCATGACTGTCATAATGACTAAGTAACCTATCATGGTAAGCTTTAGCTATAACTGGGTCCTTCAGAGCTTCGGTATTAAAGGTAAATTTTTTAACCCTAGCTCAACACTTTTTAAGTTTAAGTTGCAAGACACTTTTAACAAGGTAATCGTCAGATCTAATTTCAGCTCCCTATATGCCCTGGTATTTCTAACAGAACGCCCATTTATTCGTAATTAATATATAATCAATCATATTCCTATGCAGCCCATCAGGTGAAACCCATGTGTATTTATGTATATAGCGGTGTTTGTAATAAGTGTTAGTTACTCTGAATCCATTGAGTTTACTTACCTGCAGGAGACGCTGCCCATTGCCATTGCAGCTACCAATACCAAAAGGGCCTATTACTCCTCCCCAAAGGTCAGAGTCAGTACCAACTTTGGCATTGAAGTCACCTAGAACAAGGGTAATATCTCCTTTCTTGACAGAATTCAAAATATCCTGAAGTTGTCCGTAAAACCTATCCTTCTCAACCTCATCGGCATCCTCAGTGGGGGCATAACAGCAGATAACATTCAAGTCTTTAATGCTTGTCTGAAATTTTGCTGTAAGAAACCTTTAATTAATGCACTCATATCCTAGAAGAGCATCACTAGCATGTCTGCTGAGTAGCAGACCCACGCCTTGGTGATGCTTTCCATCCTCCCTCCCTGTAAAGAGAAATTTAAAGTTATTTTTAAGTATCTCACCTTTACCTGTCCATCTGGTTTCTTGCAAGCCTAGAATATCTAGGTTATAGCGCTGGAATTCCTGCATGAGGACATCAAGAGAATAATCTCTGTGTAATGTCCTCACGTTCCACGTTCCTGCAGAGAGAAAATGATTAGTAGGTTTTTTAAAGAAATTAGGTTTATTGAGATTGGTAGGGCCAACAATATCAAACAGCCCCCTGATCGCAGGCATGGGGCAAAGACCTGTTCCTCCTCTGCTAAAAGCTGATGTCACCGATGCTGGTAGGAACTTCAGGCACCACCTTTTCAAGTGGACTTTTTCAAGAGCCATATGGCCTGCCTGAGACACATTACTCCAGTTGGGGCGGGGGTGGCTCAGTCGGTAGCGCGCCAGGCTCGTAATCTGTAGTTCCCAGGTTCGAGTCCCAGCTGGGTCAGCGTTGAGATTTATCTCCGCAAAATTCCCCGCCCTGTCCACGGTCAGTAGGGGACACCGATGGGCTTGGAAAGGCCGCCGTCCGTCGGATGGGACGTTAAGCCGTGGCCCCGTGTGCGGGAGAGCCATACCCTGTGCACGTTAAAGAACACGCTGGATGGCCTTGACGGGAGGCTACCATCTGTCTCCCAACAGCTGTTCCAGTGGGTCCCCTCCCCCAACCTTCTCTGAGCCTTCGGGGTCCATGTGACCTGGCCATTTAGCCCATGGTGTGCAAAAAAGTGCCGCTCAGAGGTAAAACAACCCAACCCATTACTCCAGTTTAGGCTTGACGATGCCCAACTAGCTAAGTAAGGTTCAGGTACCTGCGATGGCCTCTGATTAGGATTATCCACCAGCTGATGTAAGGTATCCCATGCCTCTGTTCACTTATGGCTGGCAACCCAGAAGCAAACAGAAAACACAGCGGCAGACTCTCTCTCAACAGAGGCCCACCAGTGCAGCAAGTCCAGGATCAATAATCAAGCTCAAATCCATAAACAAGTCCAGTCTAGTAGGTATAAATGGTCAGCACCAGGACCCTGTGAAGTTGACCACTCCTGAGCAGGGTTGAAAAAAAAGAAAAAAAGTGGCCATAGATGACCAGATCAGTAGGCCATACTGAACTGGCAGCCCTCCCCTTCCGTTCCCTTCCAAAAGAGAATATCTCTTTTGAAAGGTACTAAGCAGTTTGTAGTTTTGAAAGGTACTAGCACCAGGACCCTGTGAAGTTGACCACTCCTCAGCAGGGTTGAAAAAAAAAAAGAAAAAAAGTGGCCATAGATGACCATATCAGTAGGTCATACTGAACTGGCAGCCCTCCCCTTCCGTTCCCTTCCAAAAGAGAATATCTCTTTTGAAAGGTACTAACGGCCTGCACCACAAGAAGGCGGGGTCAGATATTAGGTGCTAGACCTGGCCGGTTCTGTGCATCATCACTAGAGATTGGTGCACAGCTCTCCTTTCAGTTTACACCTAGCTACCATTTACAGGTCGAAGCTACCACCACAGACTTGTAAAAGGCTGGAACAACTGCATCATTTGATGTTAATCTGTTAGTCTCGACATTACTGTCGTGGTTTCTAACACATGCTACCAGTCCTGTTACATCGGAGATATCAGCAATGATGGATAAACATACACCAGATTTCCACTGTAGATTACTGTTGTCAGTCCTGTTATCTCAATAACGGTCACATAGCAGATTTCCACTAGTTCTTAATAGGGAGGGGATTCCTCGGACTTGAGTTGTGAATGTCCGTCGCAATGATGTTACAATCGTATTGCTATTATCTGCTTTTTTTGTAGTGGATTACCTTTGAACTGTTGTACATGCTTGTATCACAATTTTTCTCTGAATTACGGTGCTCACTGCCCTGCACTGGCCACCACAGCACTATCATACACAGACTTATAACTTCCAACAACAGCCATTTAAACTTTAAAAACCTTTAAAAACTACACTTCATTTAAAAAACTATCATATTTGGCTCAATTGAACTCCACACCTAGGAGTATACTCACAATCCCCTTTGTTTTACAGAGCGACGCGTTTCGCACGCCTTCCATGTGGCGGCTTCCTCAGGCTCTGAGCACACACTGTGGTATGTTACTTTATATGCGTGTCTCCCTTTGCGTCATCACTTACATCTTTATGTGCAAGTGTTTCTGCACTTTTTTTCCTCTGTAACAGAAGATTCCATGCATATGGTATCGGGGTGATCTCATTATTACATATTGTGTTACTAAAATTATGAATGTATAATTTTTCTGCATAAGCTAGTTGGAACTTATTTTGAGGGGCAGCTAATGCTTTATAATTAATTTTTCCCATTTTAATGTTATTTTCTATTATCGTTTGTGATAAAGCTGTATTAAGTTGCTCTTTTTGAATATCTGTTTTTGTGTTCTTTCATTCTTACTTCGTATTGCTATATGTCTTCCCAATATAGCTATTCTCTCCTTTAATTTTCTTTCCGGATCTGGGATGTTAACCTGATATATCCCCCCTGTAGGTAATTTCCCATCTCTGTCATTAACTACTAAATTTTTATTGTAGTTGTTGTTGTGATTGGTAATGTAAAATCATAATTACTTCAAATGTTTTGCATCGTATCTATAACATGTTTAATGTGAGGGAAGCTATGTGCATACTTTACCGTATGTTGTAATTGTGCTCCCCTAATTTGGGTTTCATTAATTACTATAAATTATGCATTTTTCTGCCATTTATCTAATAATTTCTTAGGGTACCCCACATCCCCGGCTGTTTGTGTGGTGTATTCAATTTCTTGCTCGAAGGTTCTTTGCTCCGAGTAATATCTTTGTGCCCTAATATAATGTGGAAGAATTGAAGCTTTCTTATATCTCATCAGATGTGCTGATTTAAAAGGAATGTAATTCGGTATATGGGTTTTTTTCCTGTACACTGTAGTTTCACAGTACGTTTCTTTTCTTGTTATCATAATGTCCAAAAAAGGTAATTGTTTATTTGCTTGTTCATGGGTAAACTTTATTGAGGGCATTATAGAATTAAATACCTCAACTAACTGTTTAAAATTTTCAAGTGATGGGGCCAAAAATCAAAATATCATCAACGTATCACAAATATAATGATGGCAATAGATCACATCGTGCCAATGCTCTTTGTTCAACATGGCGCATGACGACGTCCGCCATTAATCCCGATAGCGGCGATCCCATAGGGACTCCCTTGGTTTGTTTCCATGTGTGATCCATTACATCAAAATAGTTGGACGAGGTTGCCAGCTCCAGTACCTCATGAACACTAAAGTATTCCGGAGAGCTGGGGCGGGCAACGCGCAGCCATTCATTTTAGCCGCATCCAGCACTGGGGTGCTAGGATACAGCGATACGACATCCAGTGAATGCATAGTAATTGACTTTGTAATACTGGCATTTTGTATTTGTAATAAAGCATCATGACAATCGGTCAACGTATACTTTGTTGGGGGAAAATTACTCTTAAAAAATTTATGTAGTGCTACTTCCAAATTATATGTAGGGGCTTTTCTTTTGCAGACTAATGGCCGAAACAGATAATCCTGTTTATGCATCTTAATTTTGACAAACAGCTGTGCGACTCCCCTAATTTGGGTTAATGAAACCCAAATTAAGGGAGCACAATTACAACATACGGTAAAGTATGCGCATAGCTTCCCTCACATTAAACGCATTACAGATACGATGCAAAACATTTTAAGTAATTATGATTTTACATTACCGGTCAAAACAACAACTACAATTAAAAAATTAGTAGTTAATGATAGAGATGGGAAATTACCTACAGGGGGGATATATCAGGTTAACATCCCAGATACGGAAGGAAAATTGAACGGAAAGAATAGCTATATTGGGAAGACATATAGGCAATATGTAGTAAGAATGAAAGAACACAAAACAGATATTCAAAAAGAGCAACTTAATACATCTTTAGCACAAACGATAATAGAAAATAACATTAAAATGGGAAAAATTAATTATAAAGCCATTAGCTGCCCCTCAAAATAAGTTCCAACTAGCTTATGCAGAAAAATTATACATTCATAATTTTAGTAACACAATATGTAATAATGAGATCACCCCGATACCATATGCATGGAATCTTCTGTTACAGAGGAAGAAAAGTGCAGAAACACTTGCACATAAAGATGTAAGTGATGACGCAAAGGGAGACACGCATATAAAGTAACATACCCCAGTGTGTGCTCAGAGCCTGAGGAAGCCGCCACACGGAAGGCATGCGAAATGCGTCGCTCTGTAAAACAAAGGGAATTGTGAATATAACTCCTAGGTGTTTAGTTCAATTGAGCCAAATATGATAGTTTTTTAAATGAAGTGTAGTTTTTAAAGGTTTTTAAATAGTAAATGGCTGTTGTTGGAAGTTATAAGTCTGTGTATGATAGTGCTGCGGTGGCCAGTGCAGGGCAGTGAGCACCATAATTCAGAGAAAAATTGTGATACCAGCATGTACAACAGTTCAAAGGTAATCCACTACAAAAAAAGCAGATAATAGCAATACGATTGTAACATCATTGCGACGGACATTCACAACTCAAGTCCGAGGAATCCCCTATTAAGAACTAGTGGAAATCTGCTATGTGACCATTATTGAGATAAACAGGACTGACAACAGTAATCTACAGTGGAAATCTGGTGTATGTTTATCCATCATTGCTTATATCTCCGATGTAACAGGACTGGTAGCATGTGTTAGAAACCACGACAGTATTGTCGAGACTAACAGATTAACATCAAATGATGCAGTTGTTCCAGCCTTTTATAAGTCTGGTAATATGGCCTTTTTTACTTGATAACTAGTACTCTTTAAGATAGTTTAAAGAAAGTATTTAGTTGTTAGTACTAAGTATAAGGTAGTATATAAGGATGGTATAATAACATCTGGGATAATACATGAAATGTCCGTACCCTAGACTTGGTGAGTGACATATTGTCATGCTCAGAGTTATGTATACAACAAGTGTAATACTCAATGCTGTGCACTGGTGAATCATAGCAGAATTGACCTTCTGATTTAAGCTCACAAGTTTGATTTGAACTATTAGCAAATTTTTCCTTAAATTTTCGAAAATTTCATAAAAATTAGCAAAAAAAAACTGCTAATTTTATTAACTGCAGATTATGAAAGTAATTGCAAAGTATATACTGCCATTTTTTTTTTCTTTTCATTTTACACTCTTTTTTGCCCTAAACCTATTTCATTATTTCCAGAATTATTTTTTGTCATTTTTCTAAGCATTCTATGCATCTTTCCCACTCTTAAAATCAAAACTGGAAGTGAAAACAGCATTCTTAGGCTCCAAGAGTGGGTTCAGCTGCACTTAATTACATTATGGCTCACTGCTCAAGGAGACAGGTGGCGGACATGTTATGTATTATCTTGCTAGCATTTTACGTATTAACATGCTATCTCCATTCTGTGTATTATAAATGCTCCATAGTAGGTTGTTTACAGTAAATTCTATACCCTTTGTAAAGTTAGTATTTACTTTCCTATATTTAAATCTTAGTTTTCATATCAGTATATTTATTTCTGTAAATTATCGATCTTTCGGCCAATAGATAATTATTGATTTTTTTATGGTTATGATACATCAAATGGCTGGCTTACACCATGTTGCTGTAATTATTTTGTTTAACGTCACATTAGGTTATATGTTGATTATTCTTTTTCATTACTTTTCCAATAAAAAAAAAATCCTTTGATCTGGTATCATTTTCTGAAAATGAATGAGTTCTTGGATAGGGATGCAAAACAGACTTCCTTGGTACGGAAATCAGTCCTCATGTGGGAGGGCAATTTCGGGAAGGGTTTTTACACACATACACATACACCCATAGAAAAATTACATTTAAAAAAATTGCAAGTTTTTATGTTTATATTGAATGATTTTAAAAGCAGCGCCCCCCCCCCCCTCAGTGCTAAACAGATGATATAGTGCTGATTTTATTTCTTTTGCTTAGGTGCACAAACCTTTCTGCACTTAGCCAAGATTGCCAAACTTCAACACTGAGAAAAAAACATAATGTTTAATAAAAAGAAACAGTCAAGAAAGTTTTTTTCTATTTCATAACCATTTCAGAAAACCCTGTGAATGTGAGAAGTCCAAATCACTATGTATAACACTGGTCATATTTAAAATACACTGAAGAGCCAAAGTATTATGACCACCTGCCTAATATGATGTTGGTCCTCCATGTGCCTGCTGAAATAGCTGTTACCCAGCACAGTATGCATGCTACAAGATTTTTAAAGGTGTCTTGTGGTATCTGGTACCAAAAATTTATCAGCAGATCCTATAACTCTCATATGTTATGTGGTTAAGCCACCACAGTTCGGATATACTGTTCCAACACAAACCTCAGATGCTCAATTGAATTGATTTCTGGGGAATTGGTGGCCAGGGCAATACTAGGAAGTCATCCTCATGTTCCATGAACCAGTCTCGAACAATCCGGGCAGTGTGGCATGACGCATTATCCTGCTGAAAGGAAGGCACTATAGAGGGGAATACCATTGCAATGAAAGGATGTACCTGGCCTGTAATGATGTTTAGGTAGGTGGTAGACATCATAGTTTCCTACACATGAATGACTGAACCCAGGGTTTCCCAGCAGTATGTGGGGCGTGGGTTTCGCAGTCGGTAGCATGCCAGGCTCGTAATCTGTAGTTCCCAGGTTTGAGTCCCCGCTGGGTCAGCGTCGAGATTTATCTCTGCAAAATTCCCCACCCTCCCCACAGTTAGTAGGGGGACACCGCTGTTCCAGTGGGTCCCCTCCCTCAACTTTCTCTGAACCTTTGGGGTCCATGTGATCTGGCCATTTAGCCCAAGGTGTGCAAAAAAATGCTGCTCAGAGGTAAAACAAATGCAGCAGAACATTGCCCAAATCATTACACTTCCTCCACTGGCTTATTTTCGTCCCATGGTGCATCCTGGTGCCAACACTCCCCAGGTAACACACACACACACACACACTTACCTGGCCATCCACATGGTGCAACAGGAAGTGAGATTCATTGGATCAGACGACCTTCTTCCAATCATTCAAGGTCCACTTTTGATGCTCACATGTCCATATTGTAGACTCTTTTGATGGTGAACTGAGGTTAGTATGGGCTTGGAGCGAACTGCGGCTACTCAGCCCCATTTTCAACAGGGTTTGATGTATTGTGTCATGACACATTACTCCCATCACCAGCATTAAATCACACAGTTTTGCCACAGTATCCCATCTGTTGGCTCATACCATATAGGATAGCCTTCGCTCACCTCTAGCATTAATGAACCATGGTTGGCCCACGCCTTGCCAGCGTTTCATGGTTTTTCCCTCCTCGGACCACTTTTTGAAGGTACTCACCATGGCTGACTGTGAGCACCTTACAAGCCTTGCCGTCTCAGAAATTCTCTGACCCAGTCGCCTGGCCATTACAATTTGGCCTTTGTCAAACTCACTTAAGTCCACTGCCTTTGCAATCTGAAGAACAGAAATAACACTGATTAACGGAGCTCAATATCGGACATTATTTATACCTTTTTATGACTTTCACATGCACCATTTTGTTTACCTGCAGTTGCTTCGATTTGCATAAAGATGCACTGGTCATAATGTTTTGGCTCTTTGGTGTATATGATACTGAAAAGAATCATTAAAAATAATAATAATATTTCAGGTTGAATATTACATTATTCAGAAGGAAACTTCCTTTCAATTATATATATATAATTTGACTATTTTTATTCATTAGATTTTTCCAAAATTGAGCTTTAATTGTATAGAGGAATCTTTTTTTTTCACCATATCATATTGAAAAATGCTTATTAAAAACAGCGTGATTGTAAATTTTTTTATATTATTTATTTTCATAAAATTCGTTATTAAATTCTGTTTAATTTGGTATATAACTGGCCTGTTTCTGTTGATGGGTAATTTTTTTTAAATTCTAAAGTTGACTTGTTTATCTGACTCAGCACAATTGGCTAAAAACCTGGACTTTTCTCAAACTATGGTACTGAGATATAAATTACGGAATGGGAGAAATATTTACTTGAAACAAGAAATTTTTTTTGTTATTTAGAAATAAGTATATAGCCATTCTATTCATGTGAATTGTAATTAGTATGTATTCTATCCATTAGTTTTTTTAAATAAATTTTTATTCATATTGCCAGATTTATTTTTTATTATATTACTCAAAAAACGTGCTATTAAAATAAAATTAGTCATCCATTTTTGTTAAATATTTTAATTTCAGAAAATCCAGAATTTAATGCTGATTAATTTGGCATATAACATGCCATAATTCCTTTCAATAGTTATTAGGCATAAAAAGTTCTGAAGTCAAGTTTTTTGCCTGATCAGAATGAAAAAATAGTTGGACCTCTGGATGTAAATCAGTTTTTTAGACTGCATCTTGAAAGGGTTAAGAAATGTGCTAAGGTGAAGAGAATTACATTTATCACTGAAACTCTAAAAGACCCATTAAGTAACTAAAATTAAAGACATTACTAAGTAACCTATCATGGTGACCAAAGCTTACCATGATAGGTTACTTAGTCATTTCGACAATTGTGGTTTGCTTGCTGTTAAAGTTGAGAAGGAATGGGATCAGTTTAACCCTTCCAGTGGCCAAGCTATTTTTTCCCATGATCAGCCAAATGAAAAGTTAGATAGAACTTTTTTTTCAAAATAACTAATGAAAGAAATTGTGGCATATTTTACATCAAATTAAACAGCATTTAATTCTGGCTTTTCTGAAAATTGAATATTTAAGAAAAGAGATAATTTTAATAGGGCAGTTTTAAAGGCATGTAGTAAAGTATCTGGCAATGCAAATAAATTAAAAAAAACTAATGGACAGAAATAATTATAATGCATATGGATAGAAAAGCTGTTTATATCTGAATAGCAAAAAATATATATACTTCAAATATGAAAATTGCTTTTTTAAATCTTTTTTCTTTGAGAAAAGTCCAGGCTTTTTGCCAACTATGCTAAATTATATAAAGAAGTCAACTTTTGAACTTCTATTTAAAAAAAAAAATCAACAAAAAATAGGTCCTATATATTTATCAAATTAAACAAAATATTTTATTACTCAAAATTTTATAAAAATAAAAAATTTGAATAAATTCCCAAACATATTTTAATAATATTTCTTTTATAGTGATATAATTGAAAAAATAGGTCTGATCACGCAATTAAAGATTAATTTTGGAAAACATGAGGAATAAAAATGCTGAAATTATGTATTAATCGAAAGGAAATTACTTCTTGAATAATATAATATTTACTTGAAATATGATTTTTATTTCTACTTATAGTTTTTTTCAATATGGCATATTTTAAAATATGAGTCAGTATTTTAAAGGTCATTATCCTCACTTAGAGTGGCACAGCCAAAATATTACTGGGGTAAACTATTTTAAAGCTATTCAATATAAACTGATCAACTAATAATTACTTTAAAATATATATATATTTTTTTTGGAGGGGGGGTCAGCATAGCTATGGAGAAAGTGAGGGGGGAGAGTTATAGCACCATTGACAAAATTAACTTCGCAACCATAGAAGGACTGATTTCTGTGCCAAGGATTTTTGCTTTCATATCCAAGACCTCATTCATTATTGGGAAACAATAAAAGATCAGTTTTAGTAGTTAGCATATAACCTAATGAAAAAGTTGTAAGCTGGCCATCATCATAGTGATATATCATAACTCTGAAAAATTGATAATAACATATAAATTACATGGGGAAAAAAAATCAATTAATCGAAAGAAGTTGAAATGAAACAAGTTATAAACCAGCCATTCACAACCAGTGATGTAGCATAACTCTGAAAGATAGATACATATAAATATATGGAAATAAAAACATAATAAATCAATAGAAATGAAAACGAAAGTTTAATTATGAAAGTACAAATAAAATACTAACTATATTGAAAAGTTATCCAGTGTTGATGATGCTATACTTAGCACCATCTGCATGATCAGTATCAATAGCATTGCCCAGTCGACAGTCAAGCCAACTGTTCTACCATGTTCACTGTTTCCCCTTCCTGCAACTTTTCTCTTTGCAGGATGGGGAAGGTCTTTTCTCCTGACTGCGTGTACCAGCAACTCTTTGCCAGCCACTGTGCTGAGTACCCAGACTTTGTGCCCATTTTTACAGATGTTTCTGATGGTTGCCACTTTCACGGTGGCATATAACATCAGTGGGATCAGTCATGGTCTACTGTGATGTAATAATTCCAGACCAGATCTCACAGCAGTGTTCCAGCTTCACTGCAAAGTAGCGTGCTATTAGCCTTGGGCCATATAGCAGTTAAGCGTCATTGTCAGTGTGTGCTTTTACACTGGCTCGCTTAGCTCACTACCTGCTTTGATCTCTGTAAGTCATCAGTCTCACCCTGTTTTCTCCAAGATCCACCACCAGATACATTGTCTGGCAGCCACAGCCACCATTTCTTCTGTTGGGTGCCCCGTCACATCTGGATCAGAGGTAATGACTTGATAAATGCTGCTGCCAAGTCAGCCATGCCCCTGTCCAACTCTACTGCTGCTGCCAAGTCAGCCATGCCCCTGTCCAACTCTACTGCTGCTGCTTCCATACTTGGACTTCCAGTAATGTTTTACCACTGACTTCCAAGCACAGTGGCAGTGATCTTGGTCAAAACAGATTGATAACAAGTTTTTCTAGATCAAGCCCATTTCCAAATTGTGGCAGTCTTGTTTTTTCAGGAATCACAAGAAGGAAGTCCTACTTGCTCAACTCCACTTAGGTCATTAATTTCTTCCATGGGTAAACTATGAACCTAAGTGTTAGTTTTGGGATACCATTTTAATGATCAAACATATTTTAATCAGGTGTCCAGCTTTTAACCTTGAACGATGTTTTTATTTTAACTTCCACGATTTTACATCTGAGCCCCTTACACTCGGACATCTTTTATCTGAGGAATTTTTTTACCCTCCTCTCTCTCTCTTGAACTTTCTTACACTATACAGATTATTCTAAGAAATTGTAATTTTATGGCTTTGTTATTTATATTCTGTCCAGCCTGGGTTGGATTTATATCTTTTTATGTATATATTGGTTATTCTTTTTATTCTTCTGTTAGTTTTTGTCTTTTACCTTTTATTGTCTTGAATTTTAACAGGTTGTTGGTTTATGTGACTTCTACTTTTATCTTATTCCAAACAAGATTTTTGTTGTCTTGTTTTTTTGTTTTGATGTCTGTTTGAGTGCTGGGATGAATAATAAAAATAATTCTGGACATATTGAAATAGTTTTAAGGCAGAAAAGAGAGTAAAAAATAAAAGAGGTAAGTACTTTGTTATTGCTTCCAAAATCCTATAATTTTAAAAATAGCAGTGGTTAGTTAATTTCAGGGAGAATTATGAAACTACAAGAAAAAATTAGTTTGCTATAGTTCAGATGAAACTTGTGAGTGTAAATCAGGAGGTTGCTTCAATGTAGAAGAACGGAAACAAGCAAATCAGCTTTGCCATGTATCAGATCTAAAAAAATGGCAATCAGATGGTTTTAACAAATTACTTATATTGCAGTTTAGTAAAATATTCATCAGACTAAAAAGTATTACTTTTTAAATTAAATCATGCATTTTTATAAGACATGTAAGAAAATTTTTAAATGGCAATTTCTATTTTCAAAAAACTGAAGTGTTTTTTTTTTGTGTGTGTGTGTGTGTTAAAGAGGAATATAAGGCATACTTGGCCTTTCATTTTGGATTCTGTTAACATGTATACTCGATGTGGACACTGAAAGGATATTAACCTTTCCTGATTCCAGCCTGAAAAATTGGTTTACATCCAGAAGCCCAGCTATTTTTTTCACTGTATTCTGCCCAAAAAAAAAAACATTTAGAACTTTTTTGTCAAATAGCTCACAAAAAGAATTGTTATATGCCAAATTAATCAGCATTTAATTCAGAATTTTTTGTAAATAAAATATATAACAAAAGTGAGAACAAGTTTAATTTTAATAGTTTTTTTTTTAGAGTCAAAGTAAAAAAAAGCATCGGGCAATGCAAATAATAATTTGTTAAAAAAACTAATAAACATAAATAATTATAATCCATATGAATAGAAAGTCCAGACTTTTTGCCAACTCTGTTAATTCAAATAAACAAGTCAAATTTATATTTATTTTTAAACAAATTAAGTCATGTTATATACCAAAATAAACAGAATTTAATTCTGAATTTTATGAAAATAAACAAATACTGAAACATATCAGTTTTAATAAGAGTTTTTCATGGTGATATAGTGAAAAATGTATGTATGCTAATGAATACACTGACAGAGTAATCATGGAATTAATATTTTAATATATAAATTTACCCCAAAAAAAGAAAAAAATATTCTTTGTAAAAGAAATAATATACACATTTACACTAAACTATTATAATACACAGTGTTTAGTTCAATTTGTAGTCTAAGCAATACTGTTTTTTAACTGTGTGGTTTCATTTCTATCCATAAAGATCACACACAATATCCCCATGTCTCTAAATCTATTCATTAAGATTCAGAAATAAGGAATTATACAAAACTATATACAGCCTTTTATAGTCAGCTTGCATGCCAGATTGGTTTTCCCTAGGCATGGATCAAATGAAACAGTTGGGTCCCATTATCCCTCAATTACAGTACACTCAGTTAGTGTTCTGCTTCCTCCAAATGCAAACTCTAGATGTATTCCCCAACAATATTGACTGATGGCACACTATCCAATTAGTTCTCTGCTGGAGTAGTATAAGATTCTGCTCTTCAAAAATAATGAACCACAGCAGGCCAATGAAACAATACTATGTCTCTGATTCATATGACATTTATTCCAAATAAAAAGAACACGTAACAAAATATAATACATACAGAGGTTGCCTTTCACATTTCAACATGTAACACTCCAAGAGTATGTTAAACTTCTTCTCTTTAGACCTTTTGACTGGTCCAAATTAAACTAAACTCATGATAGCATCAGGCACCAGGCAAATTTAAAATTTGGTGCTTGCCAAATAAAGTTAAATGAGGGTTCGCTAAGTATATGGGCATTACTTATTGAGTAAGAAATCAAAATTATTAAAGTTAAATCTTAATAAAAAAATCAGTTGTCATTGCTTAAGAGAAAAAAAAGCAAATTTAAAATATTTCATATAACAAATTTTAAAATATTTCATATAACAAAGTTTATTTTCAAAAAATTCAAGACTCACCAAATATACTGATGAATACAAAAGTATGACCAACTAAAAACTACATCTCTACTAACAGCCTTTCTCTACTGATATTTTCTCATTATTTTACACTCTCCACTTACTAACTCTTACTACTAACTCCATGACCTAACATCACTCAGTATACATGCGGTGTACAACTGACACACTCTGGGAAAAACATTTGCATAATCTTATGGTCGCGCTAGCTATTGCACAAGAGGGTGTGTGTCCTTATGTTAGCATTGGTGACTGTCAATCAAAAGTTAAAGTTGCACATGTGCAACTCCTTTAGCAAATCAGAAGAGGGAAAAGTGATAGGTCATTTTTCATTGGTTGCCAGTTGTCCACTTTACGTGGTAAGGTATAAGGCGATGGCATGATTGGTTTAGCTTCTTGTGTTTCAATTTGTAAGTATGGGTGGAAGTCAGCTGTGGGAGTTCTGTTTTTTGCCATTATTGCTACTTGTTTATATGCTGTTTTATCTTTCTTTCTGGAAATTTTGCTGCTGTTTTGTTAGTTTACCTCATTCATAAATATTTTCCATAGAAAATAGGGGTTCGAATTTCATTGTTAATATATATTTCCCTCTATATATCATCAATTGTTCTGTAATGGCCAACTGGAAATTGTTGGTAGGTGCCATTATTATTTGACTTTGTCAAATTGTGGGATGATGTTTCCTTCTATGAGAGCGAGCATGGCTCAATCAGTAGCATGCTGGCCTTGTAATCTGCAGTGCCAGATTTGAGTCCCAGTTGGGCGAACACAGATTTATCTCCACAAAACTTCCATGTCCTCAATTAGTAGGGGGCACCAAAGGTCTTGGAAAGGCTGCCGTTCGTCAGATGGGACATTAAGGAGGCTACCATCTAACTCCCAACAGCTGTCCAATAATTCCTCTTCCTCAAACCTTCTCTGAGCTCCTAGAGCCCTTATGACTTGGTCATTTAGCCCATTGTGGGCAAAATAATGCCACTCAGAGGTAAAATGAACCCACCTGGGACTCAAACCAACATTTAGGAAATGTTGGTTTGAGTCCCACTTATGGCAAAAATAGATTTTTTTAGCAAAAAATATTTCTTGAACTAGTTGTAAGACATCATTTTTATCGATACTGAATGAATATACCACTTCTGAATCCACGTTGTTCATCATGCAGTTGCCTGTCAACCAGATTGTTAATTCTATTAAGAACAATCATGCAAAGAACTTTCCCTCGAACAGAGAGTAGGCTGATACCCCTATAGTTATCACATGAACTGCGATCATCTTTTTTGAAAATAGGGATAATAATAGCTCTGATAAAATCCTTAGGGAACATGCCTTTATTATAAAAGATATTCAAAATTGCAGTCATCCAAGTGGTAACCGAAACATTCCCAGCTCTAAGCATTTCCGTAGTAATTTCATCTGGCCCTGGGGATTTATGAAGTTTAAGTTTGAGAAATAGCCAAAATAACTCCAAATTGTGTTTTAGGGCAACATTAAAGCCACCAATGCATCTATCATCATTGCAAACAATGGGTATAGAACTAACCGCATTGTTTAGAACATCAGTGAAATGCTCAGCCCACCTAGCCATGACAGAATCCTCACCTTCTATAACCTTACCCTCAATTAGTAGGGGGCTTCACTTCAATCCCTGCATACCTGTCCGTTTTCTACCACACAAAACATTAACTATCTGGTACAGCTCTCTGCTGTTGTGCTGTCTAACTGCTTCCTCGGCTTTTTCAGCCAAACCATCAAGCCAAAGATTCTTATCAGCAGCTAACTGATCTTTTACACGTTTATTAAGTTCTCTGTAATGCTTTCTATTAGGACTAGTAGGGTATTGATTAAGGACATTACTGCAGTTCTTTCTTTCCGAAATAAGCTCAAGTGCCTTATTACTCAGATAATTCTGCCTCTTCTGCTTATTTTTTCCTAAAAGAGTACTGTTAGTGTCAAAAAAGCCTGTTTAAAATGATCCCATTCTTCCTCAACTTCAGTAGTAAGCATACCATGACTCTCATAATGACTAAGTAACCTATCATGGTAAGCTTTAGCTATAACTGGGTCTTTCAGAGCTTCAGTGTTAAAGGAAAATTTTTAAACCCTAACACCACTTTTTAAGTTTAAGTTACAAGACACTTTTAACAAAATAATGGTCAGATCCAATTTCAGCTCCCCTATATGACCTGGTATTCTTAACAGAACTAGCCCATTTGCTGTTAATTAATATATAATCAGTCATATTCTTATGCAGCCCATCGGGTGAAACCCATGTGTACTTATGTATGTCGCGGTGTTTGTAATAAATGTTAGTTACTCTGAATCCATTGAGTTTACTTACCTGCAGGAGACGCTGCCCATTGCCATTGCAGCTACCAATACCAAAAGGGCCTATTACTCCTCCCCAAAGGTCAGAGTCAGTACCAACTTTGGCATTGAAGTCACCTAGAACAAGGGTAATATCTCCTTTCTTGACAGAATTCAAAATATCCTGAAGTTGTTCATAAAACCTATCCTTCTCATCCTCATCAGCATCCTCAGTGGGGGCATAACAGCAGATAACATTCAAGTCTTTAACGCTTGTCTGAAATTTTGCTGTAAGAAACCTTTCATTAATGCACTCATATCCTAGAAGAGCATCACTAGCATGTTTGCAGACCCATGCCTTGTTGATGTTTCTCATCTTCCCTCCCTGAAAAGAGAAATTTAAGATTATTTTTATGAATCTGACCATTATCTGTCCATCTGGTCTCTTGCAAGCCGAGAATATCTAAATTATAATGGTGGAGTTCTTGTGTGAAGGCAACAAGAAAAAATGCTATGGACAGAGTCCTCACATTCCAACTACCTATGGAGAGAAAATGGTTAGTGGGATGTTAAAGAAACTATGTTTATTGAGAGAGGGAACGCCAACAATATTAAACAGCCCCCTAATCGCAGACATGGGGTAAAGACCTGTTCCCCCACCACTAAAGGCTGAAGCCATGTACACTGGAAGACTTCCTCCAATGTAGAATTTGACGATAGCAGTAGAAGCAAAGAGTTCAGGTGCCTGTGATGACCTCTTCTCAGGATTATCCACCAGCTGATAAACATATCCTGTGAATCTATTCATTTGGGGCTGTAAACCCACAAACAAACAGAAAACACAGCAGAAGATTTTCCCTCCACAGAAGCCCACCAGTGCAGGAAAATCAGAATCCATAATCAAGCTCAGAGCCATAATTCTGTTCAGGTTGATATATTCGGTCAGCATCAGGACCACTCCTCAGCAGGGTAGAAGAAAAAAAAAAGAAAAGTAGCTATAGTTGTCCAGATCAGTAGGCCACACTAATCTGGCAGCCCTCCCCTTCCGTTCACTTCCACAAGAGAGTATCTCTTTTGAAAAGTACTAACGGTCTGCACCACAAGAATGCGGAGTCGGACATTAGTTGCTAGGCCTGGTCAGTTCTATGCATCATCACAGGGGATTGGTGCATAACTCTCCTTCCAGTGACTTCCTACCTATCTACCATTTACAAACTCCACAAAAACAGTCCCAATTTTCACATTTGCTCGTTTTTTACCAAGTAGTTTCGAATTTTGCCAAGTTTCCCCGATTTTGCCAACTCATCACAATTTTACAGAAAAAAACTCAATTTTTACATCTCACATGATTTTTGCAAAGTCACTCTGAATTTTGTCAACTCTCCCAATATTTGTCAACTCTCCTATATATTGCAAAGTTGCCAACCCACCATAATTTTACAGAAAAAAAAATTTGCAATTTTTACATCTCACCTGAATTTTACCAACTGCCCCTAGATTTTACCAACTCGCCATAAATTTACAGAAAAAAATCGCCAATTTTTACAACTCACCTGAATTTTGCCAACTGCTAGATTTTGCTGTCTCTCCATTTTCCAAACTGCCCTAGATTTGCCAGTTGCCTCAATTTTGACAACTCCCCTTAATTTTGCAAAAAAAAAAAATTACAAATTTTCACAACTCGCCTAGATATTACAAAGTCGCTTCGAATTTTACCGGGTTACTTTCGGGGAGAGCCTTCCCCCATAGCTACGTCCCCTGTGCTAAATTTTATTTAAACAGAAATTGGCATTTTTTTAAAACTGTTTCTAATCAAATGTTGAAATAATATTTCAATAAGATATATATATTTTATGTGTTGATTTTTCTACTCTACTACTACTTTCTCATCTGTCCTCAGATTTATATCTGGCCACGATTGTAGCCAACAAATCCAGAATTATAAAAGTTAAGAGTCCACACAAAGAAATGAGAAGAATTGTGTGGATTTTATGTAAAGGTAGAACTAAGCAAAATTTCAGCAAAAATCTGGGAAACTCGGAGAAAACACATTTTGCAAAATGGAAAAACTGAACAGATCAAGTGCCGGAAGTTGCGGGCCTCTTTGAGAGCTATCACCGAGAGGCTCAAAGCATAAGGTCGAGCAAGTTACTGAGAGGGAAATCCATTCCAACTTTTATTATGATTAACCTGGAGGCGATAATTGTGGAACTAAAATGCTTTTTTGCTGATAGCTCTTGGGTTCTTCATCCTGTGATTATGATTAATTATTTCTATGAATAGATCTTGATATTCCGGTTTTATTTTTCCTTTTGTCATAAAAAGTGCTGTTGTCATATGGTCACGATTGTCTTTGTTGAGTTGCTTTCTAGCTTATCCGTATTTTTTTTTATTATGGCTATTTTTCTGTTTTAGTTTTATCTTCCTTTGTTTCATCCTCATCTGTATAGATTTACATTTCATCTGATTGTTCACTTTCTATTTCTTCTGTGATTCTGCTATTTTCTTGGGGTTTTTTTTCCTCCTTTCAGGTTGCTTTTTTCTTTTTGCAAGATTGGGTTTGGAGATTTTTTGGGTTTCACCACTTCAATTCATAATTGTTCTTTATTTTGAAGATCAGTATGTTTTTTGGTTGAAGGATACTTCACTTATTTTGAAGTTATCTTTGTCTTCTTGTGGCCTTTCTTTGGTTTTAGCTTTATTCGTTATAGCTTTTTCCACTCTTTTGGTGAAGGACATTGGTTTCGATGTTTTCTTGTCATTGAAGGGGTATTTGGACACACAGTGTCCAGGTTTGCAGCATCTTCTGCAAACTTTTGTCACCCCTGAATATTCAATTGTAGCTGCATAAGAACATATTTTTAGAAAGTTTTGGATTTCCTGATTTAAATTGATTCTACAGCTCCTTGTTCCAGTTTTGATATTTGCTAATTCTACTTGTTTGTAAAATTTATCTTTTATGTTCAGAACTTTTCCGTAACGGTTTAATATTTTTCCTATGTCCTCATTTTTTTTCGAAAAATGGGAGTTTTGAGATCAGGACCAACTTGAATAGGTTTCCCGACCTACAGGATTTCAATTTCTTTTCCATTTATTATAAGCGGGTTTTCTTTCCATTCCAGAATGGTATTGACTGCATCATCTATCTTTATCAAGATAATGATAAGGTTTCTATTAATTATTTGCACTATTTCTATGCTGCCTATCCCAGTTTTAAGTAAGATGTTTTTCATCAAATCCAAAAAAATCCACTTCACAATGGAAGAATTGAAAAACTCACAGTTCTGCATCCATTATGTTGAACTTCTCTCTACACTAATCTATGTGGTTTCAAGAGACTTAGTTCTGAAAATAACTATTTAGACGTGAGCTAATCCTAAAATTTAGGTAAAGTATTAAGCTATCCTGAGCTAATAAAAGCACTATGTTTTTTCTCTGAAATCCAAAATCGAATCCAACAGTTGATTCTACTTGAAAAATAACAATAAGTTAAAAAATGAATATTTGAGCATGCAGTGATCATACATACATGTTGAATCACCATAAATTGCATCAAGTACCATTGATTCAGTTTATGCCTATATTCTGCCATCTGTAGTAGATTACTGATCAGTTTGTGATATCTGGTATTCTGACCTATTTTCAGCTCTTGTAGAGTTGTAATGCTTTCTAAATTTGAATGCAAGATATTTGATTTTATTACTACTGGAAATTGCATTATCTGGAAACTTACATACATTGCTTTCGACAATATTTTAGTAGACTTTCTGCTTTAAAGACTTTTTCTACTCTGGTGCTTTTGGAATTATTTCTTTATTGTTTTTCAAACTGTTTTTTTGGAGAGTCTTATATTGATTCATTAAATATTTATAGAGTTAGAAATGCAGGAACATTTAACAGCAGTGTCTATCATTCTAGGAATTTTGTACAACACTAATTAAAGCATAGATGTTAAATCCAATATCCAGTAATTTACTTAATAAATTTGCTTTTAATCAATTTCTGTAAAGAACCATTATCCTTAGATTTATGAGACAACTATGTAAATATTGCACAATAAATTTGATAAATTGTTTTCAACAAATTTTAATGCCTAAAGCTTGTTCTATTTATATTTATCATAATACTTTATAACTAACAGTTATTAATATGGCTTTTCATAACCATTAAATACTTACGTCTAATAAAATAATAAAATAAAATTCAAGATCACCTTTAAGTTTTTTGAGCAGAATATTTTATAAAAAATATCATTTTAATAGTTAATTTTTACCCACAGTTAGGAAGAAAGCTTGATTTGCAGTATATAGTTATTATTTACTGCAGGTAAATAACTTGAACTTAGAGACTCCTAACAAAAAGAAATTAATACAGCAATGATTCTAAAACTATAGTGAAGACAAATAGCAGCACAACTCAATTCTTGTATAAAGGCAAATCAAGTATAGTGTGAATGCAAAACAGTAGAAGAATTCTACTTCGAAATAAGACATAAACCTTCCCACAAAATGAGAGGCTCATCAGAGAGACAAATAGCCTTTGTTGTTTCTAATCCTTTTCAATCCCTCAGATGTTGATGGGAATATAGTTTGAAATGGTGCTGCACCTTTTAACGCAATCAAATGGAGAGACAGTGTTGAGGATTGGACATTGCTGGCAGTTAAAGCCCAGTTATGGTATGTGGGGTGTCAACATTCAAGCCACAATGACTCTAAGGGAGATTCTTCTAGTCAGGAGGGCACTGTCATTCAAACTACTTAGAGACCACTTTGACGGAGAACCATTGTTGATGACCATGCGCCATTGTGTCATGTGGGCTTTTATGTGCCCAAATGTGAGAATTGTGCACATTAAACATACCCTCATTTGTGAAAGAGTCCTCATCTGAGAAGAGCACATGAGCCAGAAAATCAGGCTGCAAAAGCCAGTGCACTAATTCCACACGAAGAGGGTAATCCTGAGGTTGCAATGTCTGGACTCTGCCAATGAAATGGATGTAACTGCTGCACGTGCAACCCTCTCCACACGAGGGCATGGTTCACACTGAGACTACATGCAACAGCTCATGTGCTTGTGCCTGTATTGTCCTCAATCCGCCATAGGATCTCTTCTTCCATGTCAGGAATGTGCATCGTTCTCTTCCAACCAGTGTCATGCATGTTTGCATGGAATGTTCCAGTTTCTCACAGGTTTTTGGTGCAAACATGCAAATGTTTGGTGGTTTGGCACATGTCTGTTTGGGAAGTGCTGTTGGTACCATCCTCACATCAGCTCCTCCATTTCATTGTATATGTATGCCAGATGTATGCCAGATGCGTGTCATCCATCTCAGCAGTCGTGAAACACTAAATGTTACATGTAATGGGTCTGATTTACGAATGCCGATGGCAAAGTTCATTCTCCATTCCCACTTTGCCCCTCTAACCAATTGCAATGCCGTCAAACAGCACCCTCTAGCACCGAAGGTTTACATCAGTGGACATACATTCATAAATGAAAAACGTTTATCTTGGTGTTCCCTATCTCCCATTGAAATTTGTACAGAGAGTTGTGAAACACCCTCTTAAATCAAATTAAACAGAATTTAATTACGAATTTAATGAAAATTAATAATTTTAAACAAATTTACAAGCATATTCATTTTCTTCATCATCATCATCCTCAAGCAGCCATGGGCTACGGTGGTCCAACCAGGCCATGCAATTTAGTTCTCCAAGCATATCTTCGAGCTACATCTGCTGCATCTGGCCACTGCACACCAATTCTAACAAGGTCCTGTTTGGCATTGTCTTCCCACTGCATCTTGGGTCTTTCCCTCTTTCTGAGGCCTTTAGGCACACTGTTCATAACCCTATTCACCAATCTATAATTATCCATATGGGCAGCATGGCCAAACCAATGGAGTCTCTCTCTGCACAATATGCTGCTTAAAGGAGGTTGCAGACTCCTTTGCCTAACCTCATCATTAGTTACAAAGCTGAACCACCTAATGCCCAAGATACTGCATAAGCATCTAGAATCAAAAGCATCTAGTTTCCTGTTATCTTATTTACAAAACATCCTAAAGTTTCATTACCATAAATAACCCTAGAAAGAACCAAACTATTATACAGTCTAATTTCAGTCTATAGGTGTATACGCCTATTTCTCCACTCTCTCCATAGATTCCTAAAAGTTCCAGCAGCAATCCCTATTCGCCTGTTAATTTCATGCCACACATTACCAGTATCTGTTACATAGCTCCCAAGATAATTAAACTGCGACACCTGCTCAAGACTGCAACCATTCAGATTAACTGAATCACAGCCTGCCTGACCAATTTTCATCACTTCAGTTTTCTCTCTGTTTATAACCAAACCTACTCTACTACTGGTCTCATCAACAGCTTGAATGAAATAGTTCATCTCATCAACATCATTTGCCAACAGGGCTAAATCATCAGCATAATCTAAATCAGAAATTTTCGTATCTCCAGTCCATTTAAAGCCAAAATCTTTCCCTTGAGGTGAATTTCGCATAACATAATTAATTAGAAAAGGAGACAAAATGCATCCTTGTTGAACATTAGAAGTGATGCTAAACCAATTGCTACAAGCCTTACCAACTCACACATGACTCAGTGTTATTATAGAGAGCTTTCATTATGTTAACTAACTTGTCATTGTCAGGTATACCATATGATCCCACAATCAACCACAAATTATGACGATCAACAGAGTCGAAAGCCTTTTTGAAAACAACAAAGCTAGCAACTAAAGGTTTCTGAAACTCTAAACATTTCTCAAAAACCTGCCTAATTGAAAATATTTGATCCACACATCCCCTACCACTTCTGAATCCACATTGCTCATCACACAATTGACTGTCAACCAGATTCTAAATTCTATTAACCACAGTCATGCAAAGAACTTTCTCTGGAACAGAGAGTAGGCTGATACCCCTATAGTTGGGGTGGGGGTTGCTCAGTCGGTAGCGTGCCAGGCTTGTAATCTGTAGTTCCCAGGTTCGAGTCCCAGTTGGTTCAGCATTGAGATTTATCTCCACAAAATTCCCCGCCCTGCCCACGGTCAGTAGAGGACACCGATTGGCTTGGAAAGGCCACTGTCCATTGGATGTGACATTAAGCCGTGGCCCCGTGTGCGGGAGAGCCATACCCTGTGTACCTTAAAGAACACACTGGATGGCCTTGATGGGAGGCTACCATCTGTCTCCCAACAGCATTCCAGTGGGTCCCCTCCCCCAACCTTCTCTGAGCCTTCAGGGTCCTTGTGACCTGGTCATTTAGCCACTGGATGGCCTTGATGGGAGGCTACCATCTGTCTCCCAACAGCTATTCCAGTGGGTCCCCTCCCCCAACCTTCTCTAAGCCTTCAGGGTCCTTGTGACCTGGTCATTTAGCCCATGGTGTGCAAAAAAGTGCTGCTCAGAGGTAAGACAACCCCTATAGTTATCACAAGAACTTTGATCACCTTTTTTTGAAAATAGGGATAATAATAGCTCTGGTAAAATCCTTAGGGACCATGTCTTTATCATAAAAGGTATTCAAATCTTTTTCAATATGATATGTTGAAAAAATAGGACTATACAATTAAGGCTTAATTTTTGAAAATGTGATGAATAAAAGTAATTAAATTGTATTTTAATGAAAAAGAAATTTCCTCCCAAATAATGTAATATTTAGCCTGAAACATGATTTCTATTTCTTTTAATAATTCCTTTCAGTATCATATGTTTTAAACATGGCCAGTGTTATGCAAAGTGACATGGACTTCTACATTCACGGGATTTTCTGAACTGGTCATGAAATGGAAAAAAACTTTCTTGGCTGCCTTTTTTCTTAAATATTATGAATTTTTTCTTTGGGTGTTGAAGTTTGGCAATCTTGGCTAAGGACAGAAAGGTTTATGCACCAAACAAAAAAAAAAACGTATCATCAAAGTGGCTCAGCCAAGACACTGAGGTGGATGGGTGGTGGCTTAAAATAATTAAATGTAAACATAAAAACTTCTAATTTATTTAATATAAAATGTTTCTGGTGGGGAGTGGAAACCTTCACAATGGATTAGTTGAGGAGTGGTAGAAAACCTTCCTGAAATTACCCTTCCACATGAGGATTGATTTTTGTTCCATGGAAGTCCATTTTGCTTCCAATATCCAAGACCTCGTTCATTTTCAGAAACTGTACAAGTTCAAAGTTTTTTAGTTGTAAACAATTTATAAGCTAGCTGCATGATGTAGCATAACTCTGCAAAAATCAATAATAATTTATCTACAGAAAGATCAATAATTTACAGAAAAAATTTAAATCTACAGAAATGAAAACTAAGGATTAAAAATTTGAATAAATTCTACTTGTCTGGTTCACATATTAAGGAAATACCACTCTTATGTTGATCCATTTTTTTAGCAGAAAAAATGTCTTGCGCTAGGTGGGATACGAATCCACAACTTCCTGATAACATATCGGGTGCTCTGGACCGCTGAGCTTCCTACCAGCTGCTGATCAAGATCTCCTCTAATTGATGATATGAACATTTCTACCTGCAGTACATATTCCACTATGTCACATGTAGGCGCTGTTCTGGCAATCACGCCCCAAATAGCAGAAAAATGCCATGAAGATGGAAAGTATATTCAAGAGTATACAATTGATTAAATTCGAATAAACTGGACTTATCTGGTTCGCAGATTAAGGAAATACCACTCTTATGTCAATCCAATTTTCTTTTTTAGAGAAAAAATTGTTTTGAGGCAGTTGGGATATGAACCCACGACCTCCTGATAACATGTCAGGTACTCTGGACCACTGAGCTACTGGCCGCTGATCAAGATATCCTCTAATTGATGATATGAACATTTCTATCTGCAGTACACATTCCACTATGTCACATATAAGCACTGTTCCGGTAATCAAGCCCCAAATGGCAGACAACAAGTATGCCATAAAGATGGAAAGTACATTCAGTAGTATACAATTGATTAAATTCGAATAAATTCGACTTATCTGGTTCACAGATTAAGTAAATACCACTCTTATGTCGATCCAATTTTTTTTAGAGGAAAAATTGCCTTGAGTGAGAAAAATTGCCTTGGAAAAATTGCCTTGATACGAAAACCCATGATCTCCTGATAACATGTCAGGTGCTCTGAACTGCTGAGCTACCAGCCCTGGACTGAGAGCACCTGACATGTTATCAGGAGGTCATGGGTTCGTATCACACCCGGCTCAAAACAATTTTTCTCTTAAAAAAATTGGATCGACGTGAGAGTGGTATTTCCTTAATCTGTGAACCAGATAAGTGGAGTTTATTCAAATTTAACAGATATATATTCAGAAATATACTTTCCATCTTTATGGCATGCTTGTTGTCTGCCATTTGGGGCTTGATTACCGGAACAGTGCTTACATGTGACATAGTGGAATGTGTACTGCAGATAGAAATGTTCATATCATCAATTAGAGGATATCTTGATCAATGGCAGTAGCTCAGTGATCCAGAGCACCTGATATGTTATCAGGAGGTCATGGGTTCAGATTCCACCCAACGCAATGCAATTTTTCCTCTAAAACAATGGATTGCCATAAGAGTGGTATTTCCTTATTCTGTGAATCAGATAAGTCGAGTTTATTCATATTTAATCAATGGTATACTACTGAATGCACTTTCCATCTTCATGGCGTGCTTGTTGTCTGCCACTTGGGGCTTGGTTACCGGAACAGTGCTTACATGTGACACAGTGGAATGTGTACTGCAGATAGAAATGTTCATATCATCAATTAGAGGATATCTTGATTAGCGGCCAGTAACTCAGCAGCCAGAGCACCTGATGTTATCAGGAAGTCTTGGGTTCATATCCCACCTGGCTCAAAACAGTTTTTCCTCAAAAAAAAAAAATGGATCGATGTAAGAGTGATATTTCCTTAATCTGTGAACCAGATAAGTCCAGTTTATTCGTATTTAATCAATTGTTTATCTGCTGTTATGCCCCCGCTGAGGATGCTGATGAGGATGAGAAGGATAGGTTTTACAGACAACATCAGGATATTTTGAATTCTGTCAAGAAAGGAGGTATTACCCTTGTTCTAGGTGACTTCAATGCCAAAGTTGGTACTGACTCTGACCTTTGGGTAGGGGTGATAGGCCCTTTTATTATTGGTAGCTGCAATGACAATGGACAACGTCTCCTACAGATAAGTAAACTCAATGGTTTCAGAATAACTAACACATATTACAAACACCATGACATACATAAATACATATGGGTTTCACATGATGGGCTGCATAAGAATATGATTGATTACATATTAATTAACAGCAAATGGGCTAGTTCTGTTAGGAATACCAGGGCATATAGGGTAGCTGAAATTGGATCTGACCATTACCATGTTAAAAGTGTCTTGCAACTTAAACTTAAAAAGTGTTGTGCTAAAGTTAAAAAATTTACCTTTAATACTGAAGCTCTGAAAGACCCTGTTATAGCTAAAGCTTACCATAATAGGTTACTTAGTCATTATAACAGTCATGGTTTGCTTACTACTGAAGTTGAGGTAGAATAGGGTCGTTTTAAACAGGCTTTTTTGGAAACTAACAGTACACTTTTAGGAAAAAGGAGCAGAAGAAGCAGAATTATTTGAGTGATAAGGCACTTGAGCTTATTTCAGAAAGAAAGAACTGCAGGAATGTCCTTAATCAGTACCCTGCTAGTCCTAATGGAAAGGATTACAGAGCGCTTAATAAACGCGTAAAGGATCAGTTAGGTACAGATAAGAATCTTTGGCTTGATGGCTTGGCTGACAAAGCTGAGGAAACAGTTAGACACAACAGCAGAGAGCTGTACCAGATACTTAATGTTTTATGTGGTAGAAAACAAACAGGTATATGGGGACTGAAGGATAAAGAAGGTAAGGTTATAGAAGGCAAGGATTCTGTCATGGCTAGGTGGGCTGAGCATTTCAGTGATGTTCTAAACAGTGTAGTTAGTTCTACTCCCGTTGTTTGCAGTGATGATAGATGCATTGGTGGCTTTAATGTTGGCCCTATAACACAATCTGAAGTTATTTTGGCTGTTTCTAAACTTAAACTACATAAATCCCCAGGAGTAGATGAAATTACTACAGAAATGCTTAGAGCTGGGAATGTTTCGGTTACCAATGTTCGGAAATTCAGAATATCTTTTATGATAAAGCCATGGTTCCTAAGGATTTCACCAGAGCTATTGTTATCCTTATTTTCAAAAAAGGTGATCGCAGTTCTTGTGATAACTATAGGGGTATCAGCCTACCTCTCTGTTCCAGGTAAAGTTCTTTCCATTGTTGTGCTTAATAGAATAAGAATCTGGTTAACAGTCAATTGCGTGATGAGCAATGTGGACTCAGAAGTGGTAGGGGAAGTGTGGATCAGATATTTCACTTATGCAGATTCTTGAGAAATGTTTAGAGTTTCAGAAGCCTTTGGTTGCTAGCTTTGTTGATTTCGAAAACGCTTTCGACTCTGTTGATCGTCATAATTTGTGGTTGATTGTGGGATCATATGGTATACCTGACAATGACAAGTTAGTTAACATAATGAAAGCTCTCTATAATAACACTGAGACGTATGAAAGTTGGTAATGCTTGTAGCAATTGATTTAGCATTACTTCTGGTGTTCGACAAGGGTGCATTTTGTCTCCTTTTCTCTTTAGTTTGTTTATTGATTATGTTATGCGAAATTCACTTCAAAGGACAGATTTTGGCCTTAAATGGGCTGGAGATACGGAAATTTCTGATTTAGATTATACTGATCATGTAGCCCTTTTGGCAAATGATGTTGATGAGATGAACTCTTTCATTCGAGCTGTTCATGAGACTGGTAGTAGAGTAGGTTTGGTATAAACAGAGAGAAAACTAAAGTGATGAAAATTGGTCAGGCAGGTTGTGATTCAGTTCATCTGAATGGTTGCAGTCTTGAGCAGGTGTCACAGTTTAATTACCTTGGGAGCTATGTAACAGATACTGGATGTGTGCTGCATGAGATTAACAGACGAATAGGGATTGCTGCCGGGACTTTTAGAAATCTATGGAGATTGTGGAGAAATATGCATATACACCTAAAGACTAAAATTAGACTGTATAATAGTTTTGTTCTTTCTAGGATTAGTTATGGTAGTGAAACTTGGACGCTGTGTAATCAAGATAACAGGAAACTAGATGCTTTTGATTCTAGATGCTTACGTAGTATCTTGGGTATTAGGTGGTTCAACTTTTTAACTAATGATGAGGTTAGGCAAAGTAGTATGCAACCTCCTTTAAGCAGCATATTGTGCAGAGAGAGACTCCACTGGTTTGGCCATGTTTCCCATATGGATAATTATAGATTGGCAAATAGGGTTATGAACAATGTGCATAGAGGCCTCAAAAGGAAGGGGGACATCGGATGCAGTGGGCAGACAATATCAAACAGGACCTTGTTGGAATTGGTGTGCAGTGGCTGGATGCAGCAGATATAGTTCAGGACAGATATGCTTGGAGAATTAAACTGCTCAGTCTGGTTGGACCTCCATAGCCCATGGCTGTTTGATGATGATGATGATGATTGTGAATATACTTCCCATCTTTATAGCATTTTTCTGCTATTTGGGGCTTGATTGCCAGAACAGTGCTTACATGTGACATATGTTAGTATAGTGGAATGTATACTGCAGGTAGAAATCTTCATATCATCAATTAAAGGAGATCTTGATTGGCAGCTGATAGCTCAGTGGTCCAGAGCTCCTAATATGTTATCAGTAGGTTGTGGGTTCATATCCCACCCAGCTCAATAAAATTCTTCCTCTAAAAAAAATTGGATCAACATAAGAGTGGTATTTCTTTAATCTGTGAATCAGATAAGTCGAGTTTATTTAAATTTAATCAGTTGTATACTCGTGAATATACTTTCCATCTCCATCGCATGCTTGTTGTTTGTGGGGTCGGGGGTGGCTCAGTCGGTAGTGCGCCAGGCTCGTAGTCTGTAGTTCCCATGTTTGAGTCCCAGCTGGGTCAGCATTGAGATTTATCCCCGCAAAATTCCCCGCCCTGCCCACGGTCAGTAGGGGACACCGATGGGCTTGGAAAGGCCATCGGTGTTCGGATCGGTCCGTCGGATGGGACATTAACTGTGGCCCTGTGTGCGGGAGAGCCATACCCTGTGCACGTTAAAGAACACACTGGATGGCCTTGACGGAACGCTACCATCTGTCTCCCAACAGCTGTCCCAGTGTGTCCCCTCTCCCAACCTTCTCTGAGCCTTCGGGGTCCTTGTGACCTGGCCATTTAGCCCATGGTGTGCAAAAAAGTGTCGCTCAGAGGTAAAACAACCCAACCTTGTTGTTTGCCACTTGGGGCTTGTTTGCCGGAACAAGTTCCTACATGTAACATAGTGAAATGTGTACTGCAGGTAGAAATATTCATATCATCAATTAGAGATCTTGATTAGTGGCTGATAGCTCAGCAGTCCAGAGCATCATCATCATCATCCTCAAGCAGCCATGGGCTACGGAGGTCCAACCAGACCATGCAATTTAGTTCTCCAAGCAAGTCTATCCTGAGCTACATCTACTGCATCTGGCCACTGCACACCCAATTCTAACAAGATAATACTCCTGTTTGACATATGCTAACAAGATAATTCTAACAAGATAATACTAACAAGATAATACTAACAAGATAATACTCCTGTTTAACAAGATAATGTTTGAACTAACTAAATACTCCTGTTTGACATTGTCTGCCCACCACATCCTAGGTATCCCCTTCTTTCTGAGGCCTTTAGGCACACTGTTCATAACCCTATTCACCAATCTATAATTATTCATATGCGCAACATGGCAAAACCAACGGAGTCTCTCTCTGCCCAATATGCTGCTTAAAGGAGGTTACCAACTCCTTTGCCTAACCTCATCATTAGTTACAAAGCTGAACCACCTAATGCCCAAGATACTGCATAAGCATCTAGAATCAAAAGCATCTACTTTTGTGTTATCTTGTTTACAAAGTGTCCAAGTTTCACTACAATAACTAACCCTAGAAAGAACAAAACTATTATGCAGTCTAATTTTAGTCTTTAGGGTATACGCCTATTTCTCCACACTCTCCATAGATTCTTAAAAGTCCCGGCAGCAATCCCTCTTTCTCTGTTAATCTCATGCCGCACATCACCATTATCTGTTACATAGCTCCCACGATAATTAAACTGTGACACCTGCTCAAGACTGCAACCATTCAGATTAACTGAATCACAGCCTGCCTGACCAATTTTCATCTCTTTAGTATTCTCTCTGTTTATAACCAAACCTACTCTACTACTGGTCTCATCAACAGCTCGAATGGAGTAGTTCATCTCCTCAACATCATTTGCCAAAAGGGCTAATTCATCAGCATAATCTAAATCAGAAATTTCCGTATCTCCAGTCCACTTAAGGCCAAAATCTTTCCCTTGAGGTGAATTTCGCATAACATAATCAATGACCAAGCTAAAGAGAAAAGGAGACAAAACGCACCCTTGTCGAACACCAGAAGTAATACTAAACAAATTGCTACAAGCCTTACCAACTTTCATACACGACTCAGCGTTATTATAGAGAGCTTTCATTATGTTAACTAACTTGTCAGGTATCCCATATGATCCTACAATCAACCACAAATTATGACGATCAACAGAGTTGAAAGTCTTTTTGAAATCAACAAAGCTAGCAACCAAAGGTTTCTGAAACTCTAAACATTTCTCAAGAATCTGCCTAAGTGAAAATATCTGATCCACACATCCCCTACCACTTCTGAATCCACATTGCTCATCACGCAATTGACTGTCAACCAGATTCTTAATTCTATTAAGCACAACAATGGAAAGAACTTTACCTGGAACAGAGAGTAGGCTGATACCCCTATAGTTATCACAAGAACTGCGATCACCTTTTTTCGAAAATAGGGATAACAATAGCTCTGGTGAAATCCTTAGGAACCATGCCTTTATCATAAAAGATATTCTGAATTTCCGAACATTGGTAACCGAAACATTCCCAGCTCTAAGCATTTCCGTAGTAATTTCATCTACCCCTGGAGATTTATGTAGTTTAAGTTTAGAAACAGCCAAAATAACTTCAGATTGTGTTATAGGGCCAACATTAAAACCACCAATGCATCTATCATCATTGCAAACGATGGGAATAGAAATAACCACATTGTTTATAATATGCTGAAATGCTCAGCCCACCTAGCCATGACAGAATCCTCACCTTTTGTAACCTTACCTTGTTTATCCTTCAATCCCTGTATACCTGTCCGTTTTCTACCACACAAAACATTAACTATCTGGTACAGCTCTCTGCTGTTGTGCTGTCTAACTGCTTCCTCGGCTTTTTCAGCCAAACCATCAAGCCAAAGATTCTTATCAGCAGCTAACTGATCTTTTACATGTTTATTACTCTGTAATGCTTTCTATTAGGACTAGTAGGGTATTGATTAAAGACATTCCTGCAGTTCTTTCTTTCCGAGATAAGCTCAAGTGCCTTATCACTCAGATAATTCTGTCTCTTCTGCTCCTTTTTTCCTAAAAGAGTACTGTTAGTGTACGAAAAAGCCTGTTTAAAATGATCCCATTCTTCCTCATCTTCAGTAGTAATAAACCATGACTGTCATAATGACTAAGTAACCTATCATGGTAAGCTTTAGCTATAACAGGGTCTTTCAGAGCTTCAGTATTAAAAGTAACTTTTTTAACCCTAGCACAATACTTTTTAAATTTAAGTTGCAAGACACTTTTTACAAGGTAATGGTCAGATCCAATTTCAGCTCCCTTATATGCCCTTGTATTTCTAACAGAACTAGCCCATTTGCTGTAATATTATTATTGATTATAATTAATATATAATCAATCATGTTCTTATGCAGTCCATAGGTGAAACTATGTCGCGGTGTTTGTAATATGTGTTAGTTATTCTGAAACCATTGAGTTTACTTATCTGTAGGAGACGTTGCCCATTGCCATTGCAGCTACCAATACCAAAAGGGCCTATTACTCCTCCCCAAAGGTCACTATCAACTTTGGCATTGAAGTCACCAAGAACAAGGGTAATATCTCCTTTCTTGACAGAATTCAAAATATCCTGAAGTTGTCCTTAAAACCTATCCTTCTCATCGTCATCGGCATCCTCAGTGGGGCATAACAGCAGCTCTATTCAAGTCTTTAATGCTTGTCTGAAATTTTGCTGTAAGAAACCTTTCATTAATGCACTCATATCCTAGAAGAGCATCACTAGCATGTCTGCTGAGAAGCAGACCCATGCCTTGGTGATGCTTATTGTCGTCCCTCCCTGAAAAGAGAAATTTAAGATTATTTTTAAGAATCTGACCTTTATCTGTCCATGTGGTCTCTTGCAAGCCGAGAATATCTAAATTATAATGGTGGAATTCTTTGTGAGGACAACAAGAGAAAAAGCTCTGTGCAGAGTCCTCACATTCCAACTACCTATGGAGAGAAAATGGTTAGTGAGAGCACCTGACATGTTATCAGGAGGTTTTTGGGTTCATATCCCACCCTGTTCTTGACAGTTTTTCCTCAAAAAAAAATTGCTCAACGTAAGAGTGGTATTTCCTTAATCTATGAAAACTAAGGTTTAATTATTAAAAAAAGAAAATAAAATGCCAACTTTATGCAGGGACTTTATAATCCAATTTGTTGGGAGGAATTTCTTAACTTAAAACAGCCATGTAAATAACTTGCTGTGTGAAGGAGGGACTTTTTTCTTCCATATCCAATACCTCATTCGTTTTCAGGAAATGATACAAGTTAAAGATTTTTTTTACAAGAAAAGAAAGAAATAATAAAGGAAATATTAACATATAACCAGATGTGATATTAAATAATATCTGCAACGATTTGTAAAGCTGACCATCCAATATACCATAATCCCAAAAGATCAATAGATCAGCTGATTAAAAAAGCAATAATTTGCAGAAATAAAGCTACAGAAATGAAAAGGAAGGTTAATATTGACTATATTTGTGGTCCATTATCATATATTCGAGAGGAACTCTTTCTGTAAACATCCACTATAGAGTTGCTTTACTCCACATGTGAGCAATAACTAGGTCACTGCAGTCAACCAAAGATTCAACTGCACCTGCTACCATGACGTACTTTATACTGCACTGAACTTTGGAATAAAACTCCAGGCTTGCTTGCTTCTTTCTAAGAAAACTTTTAGTTAGTTTTAATCTGAAAAGTGAGAATGATGCATAGAATGCTGGGATAAATGATAAAAATAATTCTCGGAATACTGAAATAGATTTATGGCAGAAAGGAGTGTAAAATAGAAAAGGAAAATGGTGGTACATACTTTGCAATTATTTCCAGTCTTCAGTTTTTAAAAATAGCAGCTTTTTTCTTAATTTACAGGAGATTTCATAACTTTAAGGAAAAAGTTGTTGATAATAGTTCAAATAGAACTTGCAAGCTAAAATCAGGTGATTTAATTCTTGGAAAATGTTTAGAGTTTCAGAAACCTTTGGTTACTAGCGCTGCTGATTTCAAAAAGGCTTTTGACTCTGTGAATCATCATAATTTGTTGTTGATTGTGAGATCATATGGCATACCTGACAAGTTAGTTAACATATGAAAGCTCTCTATAATAGCACTCAGTCATGTGTGAGAGTTGGTAAGGCTTGTAGCAATTGGTTTAGCATTACTTCTGGTGTTTGACAAGGGTGCATTTTGTCTCCTTTTCTCTTTAGCTTGGTTATTGATTATGTTATGCGAAATTCAGTTCAAGGGAAAGATTTTGACCTTAAATGGTCTGGAGATACAAAAATTTCTGATTTAGATTATGCTGATGATTTAACCCTTTTGGCAAATGATGTTGATGAGATTGGTACTAGAGTAGGTTTGGTTATAAACAGAGAGAAAACTAAAGTGATGAAAATTGGTCACACAGGCTGTGATTCATTTAATCAGAAAGGTTGCAGTCCTGAGCAGGTGTCACAGTTTAATTATCTTGGGAGCTATGTAACAGATACTGGTGATGTGCGGCATGAGATTAGCAGATGATATGGGATTGTTGCCAGGACTTTTAAGAATCTATGGTGAGTGTGGAGAAATAGGCATATACACATAACAACTCTGTCGTACCAAGGGTGTCTACAAGAATGATATGCAATTGTGTTTTGGGAGCAGGACTACAGGCACACGTGCAGCTGGCACAGTTACCATTGTCACTTTGTCACTGTTGAGCACGTTTGCAGTGGTGTCAAGAACGAGTTCATTGGAGGGAAGAATGGCAGTCTTTAGTGATGAAAGCTGATTCTGCTAAGGATCATCTGATGGTGATTTACATGTCCAAAGGCCACAAGGTGAGTGGCTTCTTCTGCTAAGGAGCATCTGATGGTGATTTACATGTCCAAAGGCCACAAGGTGAGTGGCTTCTTCCATCGTGCATTCGCCAGCAGCACACAGGGCCTACCCCAGGCATCATAGTATGGGGAGTGATTAGCTATCACTCGTACATGTCTGGTGTTTGTACAGGGCACCTGAATAGCAATACTTATGTCAGTGACGTCATACAGCCAGTCATCTTCCCATATTTGAGTGTAATCCCAAATGCGATATCCCGCCAACACTCCACTTAGGCAACTCAACATGCTCTTCAGGCAGTGCACCTACTCCCTTGGCCATCTTGCTCTCTAGACTTGTCTCCAATCGAGCATGTCTGGGACTGGATTGGACAAAGACTTCTTCAGACCATGGCAGGCAACGACCCTCGCTGAATTATGCATCCAAGTTGAATGCGCATGGAATGGTATTTCCCAGTGTGATATCTAGCATTTGTACAACCGATTGCATGCCAGATTGGAAGTTGTATTGTTGCTCGAGGAGGTTCAATACCTTATTAAAATGTTCTTCAGACCATGGCAGGCAACGACCCTCGCTGAATTATGCATCCAAGTTGAATGCGCATGGAATGGTATTTCCCAGTGTGATATCTAGCATTTGTACAACCGATTGCATGCCAGATTGGAAGTTGTATTGTTGCTCGAGGAGGTTCAATACCTTATTAAAATGTGCCTTCTGTAAAATGTAATACTCATTAAAAGGTAAAATAAACATTGAATCACTTCACACATGTGATCACTGTCCTTTCTCAACAAATTGTTTCAACCGAATAAATCTCATAGATTACACTTCAAATGTTAATGGTGTCCTTTTTTTCAATTTCTGCCAGTGTATTTACTGTGTACCTTAAATTTTTTTATATATTTTAGTAAATGTTCCATTTTTATATCTTTTGTTCGACTTTATCAAATGACCACACCTCTTTTAACTACAGACACCTTTGTATAGTGGTGTCCACTTTAGAGACAGTTCTTTCTATAGCCACATAGAAAACACTATTCAGTAGCTACCATATTTATCATCTGTAGTAGAAAGTACATAAGTTTACCTTGAATGCCTCTGCAACCTGCATTTTGATGCCTTAAAGCTACTTTGATTGTTAGATCATGCTGCATCATTTCTGTTATGTTTTAATCCTTATAAGTGTTAGTTTTTATTAAATTCAAATTGCTTCTCAAAATATATACTACAATTAGAATAATTATTTGGAACTTGGCCGAAAGTGAAACCTTTAGGTATATTTTACCTCAAATGGAAATTTCCTTAGGAGACATCTCAATAAGACATTATAAAGAAAAGTTCGATTTTGTAAAAGGACATGACTTAGAAGTATTTTTTTAATTGAATTAATTTCATAACTAGCATTCAGGGAGGGATGACAATAAGCATCACTAAGGCGTGGCTCAGCAGACATGCTAGTGATGCTCTTCTAGGATAGGAGTGCATTAATGAAAGGTTTCTTATAGCAAAATTTTAGACAACCGTTAAAGAATTGAATCTTATCTGCTGTTATGCCCCCACTGAGGATGCCGATGAGGAGGAGAAGGATAGGTTTTATGAACAACTTCAGGATATTTTGAATTCTGTCAAGAAAGGAGATATTACCCTTGTTCTTGGTGACTTCAATGCCAAAGTTGGTACTGACTCTGACCTTTGGGGAGGAGTAATAGTCCCTTTTGGTATTGGTAGCTGCAATGGGCAACGTCTCCTACAGATAAGTGAACTCAATGGATTCAGAATAACTAACACTTATTACAAACATCGCAACATACATAAGTACACATGGGTTTCACCCGATGGTCTGCATAAGAATATGATTGATTATATATTAACAGCAAATGGGCTAGTTCTGTTAGGAATACCAGGTCATATAGGGGAGCTGAAATTGGATCTGACCATTATCTTGTTAAAAGTGTCTTACAACTTAAACTTAAAAAGTATTGTGCTAGGGTTAAAAAATTTACTTTTAATACTGAAGCTCTGAAAGACCCAGTTATAGCTAAAGCTTACCATGATAGGTTGCTTAGTCATTATGACAGTCATGGTTTATTACTACTGAAGATGAGGAAGAATGGGATCATTTTAAACAGGCTTTTTTGGACACTAACAGTACTCTTTTAGGAAAAAAGGAGCAGAAGAGGCAGAATTATCTGAGTGATAAGGCACTTGAGCTTATTTCGGAAAGAAAGAACTGCAGGAATGTCCTTAATCAATACCCTACTAGTCCTAATAGAAAGCATTACAGAGTACTTAATAAACGTGTAAAAGATCAGTTAGCTGCTAATAAGAATCTTTGTCTTGATGGTTTGGCTGAAAAAGCCGAGGAAACAGTTAGACACACCACAGCAGAGAGCTGTACCAGATAGTTAATGTTTTGTGTGGTAGAAAACGGACAGGTATACAGGGATTGAAGGATAAACTAGGTAAGGTTATAGAAGGTGAGGATTCTGACATGGCTAGGTGGGCTGAGCATTTCAGTGATATTCTAAACAATGCAGTTAGTTCTATTCCCATTGTTTGCAATGATGATAGATGCATTGGTGGCTTTAATGTTGGCCCTATAACACAATCTGAAGTTATTTTGGCTGTTTCTAAACTAAAACTTCATAAATCCCCAGGGGTAGATAAAATTACTACAGAAATGCTTAGAGCTGGGAATGTTTCGGTTACCACTTGGATGACAGAAATTCTGAATATCTTTTATGATAAAGGCATGGTTCCTAAGAATTTTACCAGAGCTATTGTTATCCCTATTTCAAAAAAGGTGATCGCAGTTCTTGTGATAACTATAGGGATATCAGCCTACTCTCTGTTCCAGGTAAAGTTCTTTCCATGATTGTGCTTAATAGAATTAAGAATCTGGTTGACAGTCAATTGCGTGATGAGCAATGTGGATTCAGAAGTGGTAGGGGATGTGTGGATCAGATATTTTCACTTAGGCAGATTCTTGAGAAATGTTTAGAGTTTCAGAAACCTTTGGTTGCTAGCTTTGTTGATTTCAAAAAGGCTTTTGACTCTGTTGATCGTCATAATTTGTGGTTGATTGTGAGATCATATGGTATACCAGAGAAGTTAGTTAACATAATGAAAGTTCTCTATAATAACACTGAGTCATGTGTGAGACTTGGTAAGTCTTGCTGCAATTGGTTTAGCATTACGTCTGGTGTTCGACAAGGGTGCATTTTGTCTCCTTTTCTCTTTAGCTTGGTTATTGATTATGTTATGCGAAATTCACTTCAAGGGAAAGATTTTGACCTTAAAGGGTCTGGAGATACAAAAATTTCTGATTTAGATTATGCTGATGATTTAGCCCTTTTGGCAAATGATGTTGAGGAGATGAACTCTTTCATTCGAGCTGTTGATGAGACTGGTAGTAGAGTAGGTTTGGTTATAAACAGAGAGAAAACTAATGAAAATTGGTCAGGCATGCTGTGATTCAGTTAATCTGAATGGTTGCAGTCTTGAGCAGGTGACACAGTTTAATTATCTTGGGAGCTATGTAACAGATAATGGTGATGTGCGGCATGAGATTAACAGACGAATAGGGATTGCTGCCGGGACTTTTAAGAATCTATGGAGAGTGTGGAGAAATAGGCGTATACCCTAAAGAATAAAATTAGACTGTATAATAGTTTTGTTCTTTCTAGTGTTAGTTATGGTAGTGAAACTTGGACACTTTGTAAACAAGATAACACGAAAGTAGATGCTTTTGATTCTAGATGTTTATGCAGTGTCTTGGGCATTAAGTGGTTCAACTTTGTAACTAATGATGAGGTTAGGCAAAGGAGTTGGTAACCTCCTTTAAGCAGCATATTGGGCAGAGAGAGACTCCGTTGGTTTTGCCATGTTGCCCGTATGAATAATTATAGATTGGCGAATAGGGTTATGAACAGTGTGCCTAAAGGCCTCAGAAAGAAGGGGAGACCTAGGATGCGGTGGGCAGACAATGTCAAACAGGACCTTGTTAGAATTGGTGTGCAGTGGCCAGATGCAGTAGATGTAGCTCAGGATAGACTTGCTTGGAGAGCTAAATTGCATGGTCTGGTTAGACCTCCATAGCCCATGGCTTCTTGAGGAGGAGGATGATGATGATTAGGAAAGAGTAATTTGTAAACAAATTTTTTGCTGTTGTTGTGAAGTTCAACTTTTATGTAGCAGTATCTAATACAAATTGATCTGGGGTGGTTCATTTTCACTTTCAGTAGTTGGAATAAGCTTTGTTTCAAAATATTTTTTATTTCACTTTTTCATATTCTTTATTCCTTATTAGTTACTTTTTTTATTTAAATTATTTGTTTTTGAAGCAAAATAAATTTATGTAGCTTAGAGTTTGTCAATTAGGAAAAAGTCCGAACATATATACATTATGCATTGTTTGCATAAATGACCAAAAAATTTAGAAAACATTGAAATAAATGAAAGAACTATTTAATAATAATGCAAAGACCATTCTACGTACAATGTCATGGTAGCCAAAGCCCACATCGTCTACCCTTGTTAACAGCATGTCACCAGGTTATGAGGCTGCAATGGAGAAAGGAACATCGCCAATGGACATTGGAAGACTGGTAATGTGTAACTTGGTCTAACGAACAGGGTTTGAATGACATATGTGCATGTCATAGGTGGAACCCCCAATGAAGTAGTGCAGGTTAGTTGAAGCTCTGTTTATAGTTTCAATTTGAGGAGCAGGAACAATGATGCATAGAATGCTGGGATAAATGATAAAAATAATTAAGGAATATTGAAATAGGTTTAAGGAGAAAATAGAGAGTAAAACAGGAGAAAAAACAGGTACTTTGTAATTACTAACAAAATTTTCCTATTTGAAATAGCAGTCTTTGGTTAATTTTTCAGTAGAATTTCAAAACTTTAAGAAAAAAAATTGTTGATAATAATTTAAATCATATTTGTGAGCTTAAATCAGGGGGATTGCTGCAGCACAGAGTAACGTTAATGAACAAAATTGGCAATCCCATATATAGTATCTAAGATATGGCAATATGATGGCTTTAACAAATTACTTATATCTTAGCTTAATAAAACATGCATCAATTGAAGAAAGAAACTATTTTTCGAGCTTGAATTACATATATTTTTATAAAATATTTGTAAGAAAATTTTCAAACTGCAATTTCTCTTTTTTAAAAAAAACAAAGTTTCACGTGTACCTGAAGCAGACATAGACATTTTGGGCCTCTCATTTTGGATTATGTCAACATGTATGGGCACTCGGAAGAGTTAAAGGAAAGGATAAAGGAAGTTTCAGTATCCTCCCTACATTTTGTCAGTACACCTGGACAAAGATCATTAAGCTATGTATCTGTAATTTAAGCACGACTTGCCATTACAGGAAACTGGGTTAAGCATTTTTTGGATTTTAAATATCTCGTACTTTTCCATTGGTATATACTGGTGTTATTAATAAAGAAATTGTGAAAATATGCTTTACATGCTTGTTCTGGTATATCTGTCAGTTAATAAAAGGTTACTCAAAAAGTAATGCCAAAATTATTTTAATGATCAGTATTTATTTTACAATATTGTTATATTGTTGCATTATTGGTAACCTTTATGAACATCAGTTGAAGCAATGTGCTCTCAGTCAGTTCTTCGTGTGTGAAGAGACTGTTTGAAACATCTACAAATAACTGCAGAATATGTATGGGGAGGATACTGTTGATTTCAGCACAAATTGTTGGTGGGCAAAGCCGACATGTGCAAAAGATAGACACTCGAAGCTACTATTCGTTGAAGGCATATAGGTTCTTGTTCTGAAGTGGTGCAAGCAGTTGAGCATGATAGTGATCATAAAGAAAACTAGAATTATGTTCCTTATATGATCTCTATGTGCTCTAGAAGTAACAATATTGTAAAACAAATACTGATCTGTAAAAATTTGTGGGTAATTATTTTCTTAGTGACCCTTGTATATTTAAATGACAATTATTTTTGTAAATTATTTAGATTTTTTGTATAATTTTATAACTATAATTTGGGTATTAATCAGTGGTAGAATAAAACTTTGTTAATCTGAAATATAAGGGATAAAAAAACAAATTACAAAACACCTGGTTAAATCTACATTTACCTAAGCAGTAGTCCCACTATGAAATAAAAGGCATATAAAATAATGGTTTTCCATATAATGGAATATTAAACCCAATTCCAAAACATTTATTTTCAAAACTGAACACAAAATTTTATTTCGTGGTTAAAAGGACCTTCTTGCTCAGAAAAAAAGTAATGTTCTTTCAGTGAAGTGTGACACTAGCTGTCACTTCACTGAAGGAGCAAGGACAAACACTTTTTGGCAGTTCAGTGAAGTGGTACATAGTATCACTTCAATGAAGGCAGAGTGCTGTCCTTGCTCCAAAAAGCTTCTGAGAGTGCTCCTAAAAACTTTTAACTCTTCTTAGGTTCTTAACAAACATTGACATAATCTGAACTGAGAGGCCCAAGATGAACATAGATAGATGTCTTTTGTGTAACAAAAAAATTCAATTAAAAAAAAATAGAAATCACCATTTGAAAATTTTCTTACATATATCTTTTAAGTATGCTTAATTATTTAAGTTTTAAACATAATATTTCGTTTTTTATTTCATACATATTTTATTAAACTGCGATATAAAAAAATTATTAAGTGCTATACTGTATTGCCAATATGTTTGCTAATGATACTCTGTGCTAAAGCAACCACCTGATTTAAGTTCACAAGTTTTATTTGAACTATTATCAACAAATTTTTCCTTAAAGTTGCAAAAATCTGCAAATTAACAAAAAACTGCTAATTTTGAAAAAGGGAGATTTTTAGAAGTGATTGCAAAGTACATACCTATGTTTCCCCCTACTACCACCACCCTGTTTTACACACTTTTCTGCCTTAAACTTAAGCTTACCGACAAAAAATTAGTCACCCCTGACTGAATGCCACCCAATAGCGCATAACACCTCTGTGCAACTGAAGAACAGCCAAAATCTTGTCTGGCATGGATGCCACCAGTGAGTGGATTTAGTGCACATCAATATTCATCCACTCTTCCAGCAGGAAATGCCGCAGTTCGGCCAGATTGACCAGATGGCTGGGATGGCAATTCACTCATTGCCCCAAATAGTCCCACAAGTTTTCTATAGGATTCAAATCTGGGGATTTAGCGAGCCAGTTGAGATGTTCAAAGGCTTCAGAATGCTCGTCTTGCCAATCCGACACACTTCGAGCCCTGTACACACCACAATTGTCTTGGAAGACTGGGGTATCCTTGTGGTGTTCACAGTGCAATATGTTGTCATCCAGTAGCTCATATAGCCCTCCTGGTTCAAGTGTGATGTAACCCCAACCAAAGGACCCATTTACTCATACATGAAACACCCACAGAACATCACAGAGCCTCCTCCAGCTTGAACAGAACCTTGCACACAGTCCTCATGGAAGGTTTCATGTGGCTTACGATGTAACCGTTGCCTCGCATCATTCAAATAAAGCAAAAGCGAGACTCAACCAACCAGATCACATGCTTCCAAGAGACAACAGTTCAGTCTTTGTGGCACCATGCCCACTGTAGCTTGTGCAGAGCTGTTAACATGGATCTCTTCCATGGTACTCTGCTCCAGATATCCATGGCATGCATTTCCCTTCGGAGTGTTCATTCGGAAACAGCTTGTTGTAGGCCTGCATTGACTGACTAGAGCAATTCCTGCCTCATTGCAAAGCGGTTTGCCCTAGCAGTGAGGGACACACTCTGGTGGTCCCTATTGGTGAGCCCAGTCTTTCTGCTGCAGTTCTGCTGACAATTAACAGTGGACTGCGATGTACACCACTGCTGGAAGACCCTTTGGACAATACATTTCGACACACTTGCAAAGGCAGCAACTTCTTGTACACTATGCCCTTTGGCTCGACCAAATGCAATAACACCTTTTTGCCACTCATTCACATTTTGGCATGACCCATGTTTCACGGAGCAACTAACACTCACATGGCATGCACCGATGTTCTTTGCTCCGCCTCTACCATGCACTTGTTCAATCGAAACTGGACTATGGATCCCAGGTGTACGACCCCACCCGGGATTCGGTGGTGAAGGTGCTGGACCCCTCCATCACCAGGATCTCCGTGTTTGCATGGGAGCCTTCCGCACCTCACCGGTTCAGAGTCTATACATAAGACCGACGAACCCTCTTTATCTCTTCGCCATCAGCAGTTGTCCCTATAATATGCATCTAAATTGCGATCCCTGCCTGGCCATCCCACTTGGGACTGTGTTTTCAGTTCAAAGTGGGAAATGCTTTACACTAATCGGCCAACTGCCATTCGTCCATTTGGTTTGCGAGTCCGAGGCTATCTCAGAGACATCAACACCAGTCTCGATTGCGTCGCACAGTTGACAGCCAAACCACTTCCTCCGTGGCTCGCTGTTTCCCCTTCCTGTGATTTTTCCCTGTGCAGGACGGGGAAGGCCTTTACACCCGACTGTGTGTACCGGCAACTCTTTGCCAGCCATCGTGCTGAGTACCCAGACTTCTTGCCTGTCTTCACAGATGGCTCGAAGTCCAGCACATCAGTGGGATCAGCCATGGTCTGCAGTGATGTAATCATTGCAGACCAAATCCCACTGCAGTGTTCCAACTTCACTGCAGAGTTGCATGCTATCAGTCTCACCTTGGACCACATGGCGGCTAAGCATCATCATCGGTGTGTGCTGTACACCGACTCTCTTAGCTCGCTACAGACGTTGATCTCGGTGATTCATCGGCCTAACCCAGTTCTTTCTAAGATCCACCGGCAGCCACATCATCTGGCAGCCACAACCACCATCCATTTCTGTTGGGTGCCCAGTCATGTCGGAATCGGGGGCAATGATTTGGCAGATTCTGCTGCCAGGTCAGTCACGCCCCTGTCTGACTCTCCGTTGCCGATTCCATATCTGGATATCCAGCAACGTTTTACTACCGAGCTCTGGGCACAGTGGCAGAAATCTTGGTCAGAACAGCTTACGAACAAGCTCTTTGAGATCAAACCTATCATCAAACCATGGCAGTCTTGTTACCACAGGAATCGCAAGGAGAAAGTTGTACTTGCTCGGCTCTGCTTAGGTTATTCATTTCTTACTCATTTGTTTCTTCTTCGGGTGGACGACAAACTTAAGTGCGAGTTTTGTGACACCATTTTATCTGTCAAACATATTTTAATTTCTTGTCCCTGTTTTAACTTTGAATGGCGTATGTTTTTTAACTCATGATTTTACGTCCAAGCCCCTTACACTCGGACATTTGTTGTTTTAATGCTGTGTTTCAATCTTTACAATTTACAGGTTATTTTACTCATCTATAATTTTACTCTGCTGTTTATTATATATATGATTACCCCCAGATTGCTTACACCTGGGTTACTTTTATTTATTTTTGCAACATATTTCTACATTTGTTTATTGTCATTTACTGCTTGTCATTTTATTGTTCTACACTTGTGTTGTTGACTTTGTAGTTTATTTTTAAAAACTGGTTGAGGGTTTCATGCCTTTTATCTTTTTACATTTTGGACATTCGTTTGGCGCATTATAGTCTTAGATGCTAATACACCATAAAACCCTAAACAACCAACCACATGGTACACAACCACTTATTGTCACTATATGAACCCCGTAGCGCACAGAACAGCTATTTGTAGGACGCGTTGATTACTGGTGCGTTCTCTTGTTGCTGTCAAACAGACATAACCCTCTTACGACAGGGAAATGACTAATTTTTTGTCCGGTGAGCTTATTTTAGTATTCCAAGAATTATTTTTATCATTTATATCATTTTTCCCAGCATTCTTTCTGTTTTTCCCTGCTTTTCAGATCAAAATTGCTACAATGCATGTTGTCACAGTATAAGGAGGAAGGCACATGTGTTCTAATTGCTATCTCCCTCACACATACACACACACACACATGCAAGTGGGGAGAGCCAACTGCTAAATGACTATGGTTGTGTTGTTTTAGCTCCGAGTGGCACTTTTACGCACACAGTGGGCTAAATGGCCAGGTCATAAGACCCTGACGACTCGGAGAAGTTTGGGAGGGGGACCCACTGGAACGGCTGTTGGAAAACAGATGGTAGCCTCCCAGAAAGGCCATCCAGTGGGTTCTTTAATGTACACAGGGTATGGCTTTCCTGCACACGAGGCCACAGCTTAACATCCCATCTGATGGATGGCATCCTTTATAAGCCCATCGGTGTCCCCTACTGACCGAGGGTAGGATGGGAAGTTTTGCAGAGATAAATCTCATTGCTGGCCCAGCTGGGACTCGAACCTGGGAACTACAGATTGAGTCTGGCACACTACTAATTGACCATCCCCACCATAGTGTAACGCTCCAAATAATGTGCAGAATACTTTAAAGTTGGACCTTTTTCCTGATCCAATTAGTTTTATGCTCCGGATAGCTGAGACGGGCGCCAGGCAATAATTAACAAATTGCCAAAAAAATAGACTAAGTTAAAGTACTGTTCAAAATGCCAGCGAGCGTTAATGAGTAAATAGTTAGAATCAAAATTGATTGCCGAAAGGTCTAAATACTGTTAATCTAAATTTGCGTTGCTCAAGGGAAAAAATTGTAAAGACTCAAAAGGTTTAAAATAATAATCAGATTTATTTCCAAAATATCAACTCACCATGCTACAACGTACTCTCTTCTTCTCCTCCTCCTCTCTCACTCTACAACTCCGTGCACTAGGCACTCTCTCTCTACACTGCCTCTGTGACTAGCAAGTCACCGGTTTAAAACAAGAACCAGACACGTGTCATGTTGCACGCTGGAAAAGACATTTACATAAAATGACGAATGATAAAATGACGCAAGAGGGGGCGTGTCCTTGTGCACGCACTTTAGCGGTGACAGTCGGAAGATCGCAGTTGTGCATGCGTAACTCCTAACTCTTGGAAATGAACGCTGTGATGCCAAAAAGGAAATAAAAATCCCCAAAATGATAAATATAACGTAAATTAAACAAAACTGGTTAAGATAAAGCAAAAGTGAACGATGGGGCATCACAATAGCTGTATGGTAAGTTATTTACATGTTTGATTGAAGTCAAGTAGGATATGCACTCATCCTAAAGTTTGTATTTTGTTTCCTTTTATAATTAAACCTTACAAAATAAGTTAGAAAAAAAAATTGGTTTCGCCATTTTTTTTTAGCTGTTTTTTTCCTTGCAAATCGAAAAGAGTGGGATTTGGACCCACATCTGGCAACATGCCAGTTATGCTAACCACTGCACCATCATTGGCTAACGTTTTTTCTTCAGCTGGTATTACTTATAAACTTTCTCACATTTTTATTTGTTTTGCAAAGTGGCACCATCTGTTAGGAAATGTACAACTATGTTGTCACATAAAGATGGAATTTAATATTTGTCACTTGTGCTCGTGACATTAAATCAGTAATTCAGTAGTAAAGAATCACAGGATGTGTCCTATAGACATGAAACTCATGAAATAATAAGCTGAAAAAAATTGGTTTTGCTGTGAGTGGGATTCGGACCCACGTCTCCTGGAAACATGCTAGTTATGCTAACCACTACACCATCATCGTTTAACCTTTTTCTTCAGCTGGTGTTACCTATAAATGTAAACTTTCCTGCATTTTTATTTGTTTTGCACAGTGGTGCCATCTGTCAGGAAATGACAACTATGTTATCACATAGAGATCGAATTTAATATGTCGCTCATTCATGGTGTTAAATCAATAATTCAGTAGTAAAGAATCACAGGATGTGTCTAGTAGACAAAACAATAATGCGATAACACGAAACAAATAAAAATGCGGGAAAGTTTATAAGTCACATCACCTGAAGAAAAAATGTTAGCTGATGCTGGTGTAGTGGTTGGCATAACTGACATGTTTCCAGAAGATGTGGGTTTGAATCCCACTCATGGTAATACCAGTTTTTTTTTAACTTATTATTTCACGAATTCCATGTGTATAGGACACATCCTGTTATTCTTTACTGCTGATTTAACACCATGAGCATTAGTGACCAATATTAAATTCCATCTCTATATTACAACATATTTGTCCATTTCCCAACAGATGGCACCACTGTGAAAAAAAATTAAAAATGCAGGGAAGTTTGTCACACCAGCTGAAGAAAAAACGCTAACCAATGATGATGTAGTGGTTAGCATAACAAGCACGTTTCCAGGAGACGTGGGTTCGAATCCCTCTATGGCAAAACTAATATTTTTCAACATGTTATGTCATGAGTTCCTTGTCTACAGGACACATCCTCTGATTCTTTCCTACTGAATTAAACTTTAATTTTTATTTCTGTGGATTTATTTCATTTCGATAAAGTATTGATCTTTCACTCGATCAATTAATACATCAGATGGAGTACATCGGACAATTTGTTGCTTGGGATGTTTTATTTAACATTGCACTAGGTTATATGTTGTTATTTTTTCTTTTATTATTTCTTTGTTTTCCAGTAAGAAAAAAACTTTGAATTTTGTATCATTTTCTGAAAATGAATGACATCTTGGATACAAAAACAAAAAAGACTTTCTTGGCACACAAATCAGTCCTCATATGGGAGTTAATTCTGGTAAGGTTTTTATTCCCCCTCCCCACCTTGAATTTTAATTTAAAAAAATGCCAGTTTTTATGTTTCTATTGAATGATTTTAAAAGCATCCCACTCCCACCTCCAGTATCTCGACTGTGCCACTCTAATGATATAATGTTTTGTTTTTGCTCTGGTTCACTAACATTTTAGCACTGATCCAAAATCCCCAAAATTCAACTGCCAAATAAAAATTCATAATGTTTAGTAAAAGCAGCCAAGAAGTGTTCCTCCATTTCATAAATAGGACAGAAAATTCCATTAATGTATGATCAATTGAAATTACACTATGTTAAGTGTGCTATGTAATGCTAATGTTTTAAAATATAAGACACGGAAAAGAACCGTTTAAAAGTAATAAAAATGATGTTTTCAGGTAAATATTATAATATTTGGGAATAAATTTCCTTTTGATTAATATGTAATTTCACTGTTTTTCTTCATCGGGTTTTGCAAAATTAAGCCTTAATTGCATAGTTTGATCTCTTATTTTACCATATCAAAGTGGAAAAATCGTATTAAAATCAATATCTTTATAAATATGTTTAATTTTTTTTTTATTTTCATAAAATTTGGAATTAAATTTTGTTTAATTTGGTATATAACACGGCTTGTTTCAGTTCATTGGTGATTTTTTTTTTTAATCTAAATTTGACTTGTTATATGGCAAAAATCCTGACTTTTTTCAAAGTATGGTACCAAGAAAAAAAAATTACAAAAAGGGAGTAATTTTCTTGCTTCAAGTAAATATATATATATTTGTTATTCAGAAATAGCCTTTTCTATTCATGTGCATTATAATTATTTTTGTCTATTGGCTATTTTTAAATGAATTTTTATTTGCATTGCAAGGTGCATTTTTTTACTACATGACTTTAAAAATGCTCTATTAAAATAAAACTAGTCATCTTTTTTGTAAAATATTTTATTTTCAGAAAATCCAGGAATGGTGATTAATTTGGCATTTCATTAGTTATTTTGCAGAATGTTCTATAGTTAATTTCTTTTTTTTTTGTGGTTGATCAGAGTGAGAAAAATAGTTGGGCCTCTGGGTGTAAATCAGTTTTTCAACTGGGACCCTGAATGGGTTAATATGTAAATTGTTTGAAGGGTAAACTAAAAACCTTTATTGCTCAATGACACAGAACTTTAAAGTTAGTTTGATTTCACTAATAAGAACAATAGAAATGTTAATTTTATCACTTTTACCATGTAAGTATACGTAAGTAATACTGCATAATGAAAAATAGTATTTTCTAGTGCAGTGTGTTGCAAGATAACACCAAAGTTTGCATATGTTGTCACTGGCATATCTTGTGTCCCTTAACAAAATGAGTGAATTTTACAAAATCGCAATCAGGATCTACAATAAATTCCTTTAATTAAGCACATGTTTTAATTCACTGAAATCAGATTTATTCACATTTTTTTTATTATTATTAATTATTCAGGTACAGACATATATTGATATTAAGAGTAGAGGACATTTTTTTTTCTAATTTTGAATTATCAAGATTTCAAATTGTTTGGTTACTTTTGTATTAAATTTTGTTTATTGGGTCTTAAAAGAAAATATGAATTATATAGAGATTTCAAATTAATTAGATTTTACTCTATGCAGCTTTGGTAGTTGTTCAATCAAAAATTTAGAAGTGCACATTTTTGCTTAATAAAAAATTATACCATTATAATTCAGTTTTTAGTGTATTGTATTAAATGTATATAATTCTACTGAAAGCTCTTTAAGTGATTTTTAAAAATTTCATTTACAGCACAATGCTCCCATTCCTCAAGGTGGTCGAGGATGTATCCAATTAATAACCCAATATCAACATTCTAGTGGCCAGAAGAGAGTCAGAGTTACTACAATAGCTAGAAAGTAAATTCCGATCATTTCATTAATTTTATTTTATATAGTTTTAAGCCCTAATACTTTCCACTCCAATTTCATTTTGAAGCAAACTGATAAATCGAACTTTCAAATATTGTAGGGTCACAGTTGTGAATTAATTTGTCTTTTAACTCTGCTTTTCAATTTGAGCTGCAGGACCATTTCCAAAGTTTTCATGGAACTCCATGTGATTTTCTGTTTTTAAAATTGACAGCACACACAAAATAAAAATGCATATATCTGCAAATGAAAAAAATGAAAACTCCAAAGAAAAACACCATTATTGAATAAAGTATGCAGTAAAGTTTATTATATGTTAATTTCTCAGAAGGATGTGGTTGCTTTGATCAGCATAAAAAAAATTAGTGTAGTTTTTTTCTTCTACTTCAAATGTCACCTTTTTAGTGCACTAGTATCACATTTGTTTGTAGTGAGACTGCTACTGCCATTCTCCTGATTCAAGTCTCAGGAAGTCTCATAATTCTACTGAAAGCACTTTAAGTGATTTTTAAAAATTTCTTTTACAGCACAATGCTTCCATTCCTCAAGGTGGTCGAGGATGGCACGGTCCTTAGTGTGCTGTTTGCTGAGGCAGTTGTCAGCAGTAAACTATGATCTTTTTGGGGCCATATCCTTGTATAAGAAAGCCTATACAAACTAGATGTAGTTTCTAGGACACTTCTCTGTCCTATATGTTGCAAATAAAGAAACAAAACTTTATTTCTCAAAAAAATATTTATGTACATAATACTATTTGACTGCCTGAAGAAAATTCATTTGTGGTTGAAAAGAAATCAAAAAGAACAATAATTAATTTTAAGTCTCTATTTAAGTGCTTATTTTATTAATGCATTATTTCTATGTTTAAAGATCTAACAATTAAAAAATGCATTTTCAAACAGGTTTTTTTTATATTCTAGTTTTATTCAATTTATTGAACAGTTTAGGACTTATGTACATAATATTTTCTAAATTTTGATTTAAATATCTTATGTATAAGTAATTTTAGAATATTTGAATGCAATAATTAAATTTTAGCTGAACAAAATCAGTAAAAAAGTAATAAATTATGCATAAATTAATCATCATCATCCACAAGCAGCCATGGACTACGGAGGTCCAACCAGACCATGTAGTTTAATTCTCCAAGCATATCTAACCTGAGCTACATCTGCTGCATCTGGCCACTGCACACCAATTCTAATAAGGTCCTGTTTGACATTGTCTGCCCACCACATCATAGGCCTCCCCTTCCTTCTGAGGCCTCTAGGCACACTGTTCATAACCCTATTCGCCAATCTATAATTATCCATACGGGCAACATGGCCAAACTAGCGGAGTCTCTCTCTGCACAATATGCTGCTTAAAGGACCTTGCAGACTCCTTTGCCTAACCTCATCATTAGATACAAAGTTAAACCACCTAATGACCAAGATACTATGTAAGCATCTAGAATCAAAAGCATCTAGTTTCCTGTTATCTTGTTTACACAGCGTCCAAGTTTCACTACCATAACTAAGCCTAGAAAGAACCAAACTATTATACAGTCTAATTATAGTCTTTAGGTGTATATGCCTATTTCTCCACAATCTCCATAGATTCTTAAAAGTCCCGGCAGTCGTCTGTTAATCTCATTCTGCATATCACCAGTATCTGTTACATTGCTCCCAAGGTAATTAAACTGTGACACCTGCTCAAGACTGCAACCATTCAGATGAACTGAAGCACAACCTGCCTGACCAATTTTCATCCCTTTAGTTTTCTCTCTGTTTATAACCAAACCTACTCTAGTACCAGTTTCGTCAACCGCTCGAATGAAATAGTTCATCCCATCAACATCATTTGCAAAAAGGGCTAAATCATCAGCATAATCTAATTTAAGCTGATGATTTAGCCCTTTTTGCTATATTCAAATCTATATTCAATCTTTTTGCTATTTCATCAGCATAATCTAATTTAAGCTGATGATTTAGCCTTTTTGCTTAATCAGAAATTTTTCCCTTGAAGTGAATTTCACATAACATAATCATTAACCAAACTAAAGAGAAAAGATGCCAGAATGCACTCTTGTCGAACACCAGAAGTAATGCTAAACCAATTGCTACAAGACTTACCAACTCTCACACACGACAGTGTTATTATAGAGAGCTTTCATTATATTAACTAACTTGTCTGGTATACCATATGATCGCACAATCAACCACAAATTATGACAATCAACAGAGTCGAAAGCCTTTTTGAAATCAACAAAGCTAGCAATCAAAGTTTCTGAAACTCAACGAAACATTTCTCAAGAATCTGCCTGAGTGAAATTATCTAATCTACACATCACCTACCACTTCTGAATCCACATTCCTCATCACACAATTGCCCCTTAACCAGATTCTTAATTCTGTTAAGCATTATCATGCAAAGAACTTTCCCTGGAACAGAGAGTAGGCTGATATCCCTATAGGTATCACAAGAACTGCGATCACATTTTTTGAAAATAGGGATAATAATAGCTCTGGTAAAATCCTTAGGAACCATGCCTTTATCATAAAAGATATTCAGAATTTCAGTCATCCAAGTGATAACCGAAACATTTCCAGCTCTAAGCATTTCTGTAGTAATTTCATCTACCCCTGGGGATTTATGAAGTTTAAGTTTAGAAACAGCCAAAATAACTTCAGATTGTGTTAAAGGGCCAACATTAAAGCCACCAATGCATCTATCATCATTGCAAACAAAGGGAGTAGAACTAACCACGTTGTTTAGAACATCTCTGAAATGCTCAGCCCACCTAAGAATGACAGAATCATCACCTTCTTTAACCTTACCTTGTTTATCCTCCAATTCCTGTATACCTGTCCATTTTCTACCACACAAAACATTCTCTATCTGATACTGCTCTCTTGCTGTTGTGCTGTCTAACTGCTTCCTCGGCTTTGTCAGCCAAACCATCAAGCCAAAGATTCTTATCAGCAGCTAACTGATCTTTTACACATTTATTAAGCTCTCTGTAATTCTTTCTATTAGGATTAGTAGAATATTGATTAAGGACATTCCTGAATTCTTTCTTTCAAAAATAAGCTCAAGTGCTTTATCACTCAAATAATTTTGTCTCTTCTGCTCCTTTTTTCCTAAAAGAGTATTGTTAGTTTCCAAAAAAGCCTGTTTAAAACGGCCCCATTCTTCCTCAACTTCAGTAGTAAGCAAACCATGACTGTCATAATGACTAAGTAACCTATCATGGTAAGCTTTAGCTATAACAGGGTCTTTCAGAGCTTCAGTATTAAAACTAAATTTTTTAACCCTAGCACAACACTTTTTAAGTTTAAGTTGCAAGGCACTTTTAACAAGGTAATCGTCAGATCCAATTTCAGCTCCCCTATATGCCCTGGTATTCCGAACAGAACTAGCCCATTTGCTGTTAATTGATATGTAATCAATCATATTCTTATGCAGCCCATCAGATGAAACCCATGTGTATTTATGTATGTCATGGTGTTTGTAATAACTCATTGTAAATGCAGATTTTTTAATGGCATAATTTTCAGTTCCAAGAACAAGGAATAAGTTTTCAATAGTAAATATACATATTACCTATTGGAATTCAAGAAATACTTTTGTGGAAAAAATGAGTTTTTTTCAACGAGTTGGACTCTAACCCATGCCAGCCACATGTTTTAACCACTAAACTATCACCAGCTCCTTCATTTATTCACTAATTGGGATTTTGAATCTGTCTGACCTTGTTGCTCATGGCACCATCTATGATTAGGAAAAGCAACTTTCCAATATTGCTTATATAGATGTAAATAAAGAAATCAGTGACACTAAAGCATTATTAATCAAATAATTAGTCAGTAGTAAATACACAGATTACCTGTTGTTATACCGAGCTCCTGTACACAGTGAGGGGACTACCCTGTGAAGGTTATGCTGGCCGGGTTCTTCAGAAGGTCCTGAATGCTTGCCCATGTATTTGCCATGCATGGAGACCTGTGTCCTGGGAAAGGAGGATCCTTGGAGTTGCTTGGGGGTCCCCATCTTCTCTCCTCAGCTCATGATTGGTATTATATATTGTATCTCCCCTTTGGCTGCCTTGCCAGTGGGCAGCCTGTTGACTTGGGGCTGGACAGCAGATTCTGAGGCTTCTGCTATACATTGCTTTGGCCTCTGCTATACACTGCTTTGGCCTCTGCTTCCATTAAACAGGAGCTCCTGGGGTGCCCCCCCCCCCCCCAGGAGCAATCGGCTAGTGTGCGGGTCCTGCTAGGGTCAACTATGTGGAGCAGTCAGTAACCTTGCCCATGTCTGGGTACAGGTTTGCGAGTTTTCTCACAAATTATTTTCCTTTTGTAGTTATAATTTCTTTGTGAGGCCAGGTTGGTCGTTCAAAATTTTGTTATTTTATGCTTCTATTATTTATAGAAAGTTTATTTCTGCACATTTTTCATTTTCCTTCTATTTATCTGTGTGGGTATAGTGCTTTCGTAGCCCTGGCACCTGACTGGGGGTCCCCTTGTTGGGCTCCATGGAGGGTGAGGGCAGTGGGCACTGAACCACACAAAGCATGAGAGTTGATGAAGAAATTGGTTTGATCAATGCCATTAAGAAGGCTTGACATGAGCCCCCATCATTGTATTTGTCATCTACACCATCATCTTCTTTGTCTCTTCGTTCCCAAGATTGATTCCCACGGGTGATCAGGTACTTGGGGACTTGGCTCCATTTTTTGTAAATGAAGGTTTCAAATGTCTTGCGGGAGAGCCGAAATCCATCAAGCGCTTACGATCTGGTAACTTGCAAGTTGCAACCGCTTGTCCCAAACACTCAGAACTGCTCCTGAAAGTCAGAGAGATTGATGGGGTGGCTGTCAAGGTCACTCCCCACAAAACTGTGAATTCCTCTTGGGGTGTGATAACTGAGTGGGACCTTCTCAAAGTCTCTTAAGAGGAACCAGGTACTGATTATAACTTTCAACACCCCATGCCTGCCTTCTTTCATCAAGGCAGGTTATTTACATTGTGATGTACGGCTGTATATATCGAATCCTCTGCGCTGTTTTCAGTGTCAGATATACAGTCATACCCACAAAGCTTGATGAGGAAAACCCACCTGTGCTCGCTGTGACAATAAGGATCATGTCGTTCCTGACTACACAGCAGAAAAGGCAAGCTGTATCAACTGTAGTGGCATATTCCCACAACTGTCCAAAGTGGAAGGAGGAAAAAGAGGTGCCTAAAGATCGTGAATAACATGTCGTACGCTGAGGCAAGAAAGCTCACTGCACCGCCCGCCCCACCTGGCAAGGTATCCTATGCCAGTGCAGTCATTGGAAAGCCCATTGTTCCAATGACTTTGATGTCGGTGCAGACTGACATCAGTGTACCACCTACTGAGACTTTCTCGCCCACAGCAAGGTACCTCCTGATGCAGGCGAAACCAGGGTTGGTGTCGACTTCGACATCAACCCCTGTTTCCAGTCACAGATCCCACAATCCAGAACTTTTAACTAATTCGCCGGAACCGGGATGGAGAGGGTCCAGCTCGCAGTGGTGTCGCCATCCTCGTGAGCAACCTCTCACCACCAACTTTGAGGCAGTAGCCATCCACCACTTTGTGGGGTTCTCACTGACAATCTGCTCTCTATATCTTCTACCTGGGAGCATCATCTTCCAGGAAGATCTGATGACCTCTTCTTGCAGCTGCTGTCTCCTTCCTCATCTTGGGGGACTTCAATGGACACAGTCCACTTTGAGGCAGTGCTGACACCAATGGGAGGGGCGGGGTCCTGGAGCAGTGGCTCCTGGATCTGTCTCTCTCCCTGTTAAACACCGGTGTCAGTACATACTTTTACTCTCCAACCCACACATTCACTGCCATTGACCTCACCATCTGCTCCTCCTCGATCCTTCCACTCTTTACATTGGAGATCGAGGACAACCTTATGGAAGCGATCACCTGCCCGTAGTGTGCACCATCTCCCGTGGAGGGGAGCCTTGCAGTCCTTCATGCATTTCTCAGTGTAGGCTTGATCAGGCTGAATGTAGTGGCTTCGAACTCCTCTCTGAACGCGATGACTGCTCTGTCAGCCAGGAGCCCATCAAAGTGGCAGTAGTGGAGATAACTGACTGTATCGTAGATGCAGTTGTATCAACAATTCCTCAAACTTTGACATGGTTTCCTCGTTTTCTGAAACTTTGGTGGAATCCAGATAGCACAGCAGCTTGTAAGGCTCAGAACAAGTCTTGGGGGGTGTTTCATAGATATTCGACGTCCCCCAACCTTGAAACGTTCAAACGCGCCAGGGTGAAATCTTGTTTGTCTGGCACCAAAGCCAGAAGGAATCTTGAATCAAATATACATCTTCTAACATCTGCATGACCAGTTCTAAGGTCGGGTGGGATAAAGTCCGGGAGATGGGTGGGAACTACATGTTCCACTCATTATTGATTCTGGAGTACAATGGACAGGCAATTGCTGATCCCAAAGCAATTGCCAACACTCTGGGGGAGTTGTTTTCCTCCATCTCTTCATCATCTTCCTATTCCCCCGAGTTTCTGACCCAGAAGAGCAGGGCGGAACGCTCTCCACTGTCAATTCACTCTAATGGCCTGGAGCTTTACAACAAGCCATTCACAGCGGAGGAACTTCACTTTGTTCTGCACACTTCTCATGCATCTGCTGTTGGGCCTGACAATGTCTATTATGCAATGCTCCAACATCTCTCACTATCGAATAAGGATCAATTGCTCCATCTTTTCAATTTGCATTTTTTTCAAGGAGCAGTTTCCGGACTGCTGGTTGGAAGCCATTGTCTTGGCCTTCCTGAAGCCAGGAAAGGATTCCAAGATTTTTTTTAATTATCGTCCCATTGTGTTGACGAGCTGTGTGTGCAAGGTGTTGTAAAGAATGGTAAATGCCAGACTCATCTGGTATTTTAGAACACCACAACCTTCTTTCCAACACCCAGTGTGGCTTTCACAAGCAACGGTCAACTCTTGACCATCTGATACACCTCGAATTGGCTATCAGAAATTCATTATTACATAGAGAGCACCTGTTGCCAATTTTCTTCAACATCGAAAAAGCATACGACACGGCTTGGAGATTCAGCATTCTTCGTGACCTCCATAGCTTCGGCTTGAGAGGTCACATGCTGATCTTCATCTCCAACTTCTTATCGACATGTTCTTTTTTCGTGTCCATGTCGGCAACACTCTGTCACACCCGTACCCCCAAGAATAGAGGGTGCCACAAGGCTGCATTCTGAGTGTTACGTTTTTCGCTGTCAAGATTGATTCTATTACTAGACAACTTCCTCCATCTGTAGGCAATGCCCTCTTATGTTGACGATTTTAACATCTTTTGCTCTTCGTCTAGCATTAGGGTCATTGAATAACAACTGCAAATTGCCCTGAACAATCTTTCGGTTTGGGTGAAGGCAGACATGTTTCGGTTCTACCCACAGAAGACCACTTGTGTGCACTTTTGCCACAAGCATAATCTTCACCTGTATGCCGAGCTACAACTCGGGGGTAATTTCATTCCAGTTGTGGCGGAGACCAAGTTTCTCAGTCTAATCTTCGATCAGAAATTGACCCTTTTACCACTCATGTCATCTTAGGTCCAAGTGCACGTGGGCATTGAACATTGTCTAGGTCCTCTCCTCTCCTGGGGAGAGGAGAGGACATAGACAGTGGACAACTTTCTCTGGAACAGAAAGTAGGCTGATGAGTCTACTTTCTGTTCCAGAGAAAATTCTTTGCATGACTGTGGTTAATAGAATTTAGAATCTGGTCGACAGTCAATTGTGTGATGAGCAATGTGGATTCAGTAGTGGTGGGGGATGTGTGGATCAGATATTTTCACTTAGGCAGATTCTTGAGAAATGTTTAGAGTTTCAGAAACCTTTGGTTGCTAGCTTTCTTGATTTCAAAAAGGCTTTCGACTCTGTTGATCGTCATAATTTGTGGTTGATTGTGAGATCATATGGTATACCTGACAAGTTAGTTAACATAATGAAAGCTCTCTATAATAACACTGAGTCGTATGTGAGAGTTTGTAAGGCTTGTAGCAATTGGTTTAGCATTACTTCTGGTGTTCAACAAGGGTGCATTTTGTCTCCTTTTCTCTTTAGCTTGGTTATTGATTATGTTATGCGAAATTCACTTCAAGGGAAAGATTTTGGCCTTAAATGGACTGGAGATACGAAAATTTCTGATTTAGATTATGCTGATGATTTAGCCCTTTTGGCAAATGATGTTGATGAGATGAACTCTTTCATTCGAGTTGTTGATGAGACTGGGTAGTAGAGTAGGTTTGGTTATAAACAGAGAGAAAACTAAGTGATGAAAATTGATCAGGCAGTCTATGATTCAGTTAATCTGAATGGTTGCAATCTTGAACAGGTGTCACAATTTAATTGTCTTGGGAGCTATGTAACAGATACTGGTGATGTGTGGCATGATATTAACAGACTAATAGGGATTGCTGCTGGGACTTTTAAGAATCTATGTAGAGTTAGGCGTATACACCTAAAGACTAAAATTAGACTGTATAATTGTTTGATCCTTTCTAGGGTTAGTTTTGGCAGTGAAACTTGGACACTTTGTAAACAAGATAACAGGAAACTTGATGCTTTTGATTGTAGATGCTTATGCAGTACATTGTGCATTAGGTGGTTCAACTTTGTAACTAATGATGAGGTTAGGCAAAGGAGTCGGAAACCTTCTTTAAGCAGTATGTTGTGCATAGAGAGACTCCATTGGTTTGACCTTGTTGCTTTGTATGGATAATTATAGATTGCAAATAGGGTTATGAAAAGTGTGCCCAAATGCTTCAGAAAGAGGGGGAGACCTAGGATGCAGTGGGCTGACAATGTCAAATAAGACTTTGTTAGAATTTCTGTGCAGTAGTCAGATGCAGCAGATGTAGTCAGGACAGATATGCTTGAAGAACTAAATTGCACGGTCTGGTTGGACCTCCATAGCCCATTTCTGCTTGAAGATGATGATGGAGAAAGGAGATATTTCTCTTGTTCTAGGTAGCTTCAATATTAAAATTGGCACTGTCTCTGACCTTTGGGCAGGATTTTTATATTCCTTTGGCATTGGTAGTTCCAATAGCAATGGGGAACGTCCTACAGGTAAGTGAACTTAATGGTTTGTGAATAACTGATACATACTACAAACACTGGACATTTATAAATACAAATAGGTTTCACCTGATGTATTATATGAATATGATAGATTATATTTTAATTAACAGCAAATGGGCCATGGCCAGTTCAGTTAGGAATACCAGTTCATACAGGGCAGCCAAAATTGGGTCTGACCATTACCTAGTCAAAAGTGTCTTGCAACTGAAGCTTAACCCATTTAAATCGGATGATGAGCTCTGCTCACGCAGTGTTCTTAGACACTAAAATTGGATTACCAGCTCTGCTCATGCAGTGTTCTTATACACTAAAATCGGATGATGAGCTCTGCTCGCACAGTGTTCTTATACACTAAAATTGGACAATCGTCACAAGCGGCTTTCTATTTGCCATTGGCTAGATTGCCTGAATAGCGCCTATATGTGACATAATAGAAATGTTCATAGCATTAGTTAGAGGAAATCTTGATCGGCGGCCAGTAGCTCAGTGGTCCAGAGCACCTAACATGTTATCAGGAGGTCGTGGGTTCGTATTCCACCCGGCTAAAGACAATTTTTCCTCAAAAATTTGAATCGACTTCAAAGTGCTGATTTATTAGTAGGGAAAGGGGATTTATATCAGATTCCTGTGGTACAGGCAGTGCGTTTAAATATGAGGTGAATGGGTTAGGAAATGTGCTAAGCTTAAAAAAATCTCCTTTAACACTGAAGCCCAAAGCATACCATGATAGGTTACTAAGTCGTTATGACAATTGTGGCTTGCTTACTGCTGAAATTGGGAATGAATGGGATGAGTTTATGCAAGCTTTTATTGAAACCAACATTACTCTTTTGGGTAAAAGGGAACAGAGGAAGCAAAATTATTTGAGTGATAAGGCTATGGAACTTATTTCTGAAAGATGGTTGGGTTGGGTTGTTTTACCTCTGAGCGGCACTTTTTTGCACACCATGGGCTAAATGGCCAGGTCACATGGACCCCGAAGGCTCAGAGAAGGTTGGGGGAGGGGACCCACTGGAACAGCTGTTGGGAGACAGGTGGTAGCCTCCCGTGTTGGGAGACAGGTAAGGCCATCCAGCGTGTTCTTTAACGTGCACATTGTATGGCTCTCCCGCACACGGAGCCATGGCTTAACGTCCCATCCGACGGACGGCACCTTTCCAAGCCCATCGGTGTCCCCTACTGACCATGGGCAGGGCGGGAAATTTTGCAGAGATAAATCTCAACGCTGACCCAGCTGGGACTCGAACCTGGGAACTACAGATTACGAGCCTGGCGCGCTACCGACTGAGCCACCCCTGCCCCAAAAGAAGGAAATGCAGGGTTAATATGAAACAACACCCTACTACTCCTAACAGAAGGCATTACAATGAGCTTAATAAACATGTAAAGGATCAATTAACAGCTGATAAGGATCTTTAGCTTGATAGCTTGGCTGACAAAGCCGAAGAAGCTGTTAGACAGCGCAACAGCAGGGGGTTGTACCAGATTATTAATGTTTTATGCAGGAAGAAACAAACAAATACATGGGGATTACGTGATCAACATGGAAAGGAGACACCGATGGGCTTGGAAAGGCCGCTGTTCGTCGGATGGGACGTTAAGCCGTGACCCCGTGTGCATAAGAGCCATTCCCTGTGCACATTAAAGAACCCTCTGGATGGCCTTGACGGGAGGCTACCATCTGTCTCCCAACAGCTGTTCCAATGGGTCCCCTCTCTCAACCTTCTCTGAGCCTTCGGGGTCTTTGTGACCTGGCCATTTAGCCCATGGTGTGCAAAAAAGTGCCGCTCAGAGGTAAAACAACCCAACCTAAACATGGAAAGGTAGTTGAAGGTGAGGATTCTGTGATGACTAGGTGGGCTGAGCATTTCAGAAAAGTTCTAAATAATGTGATTATTTCTACTTCCATTGTTTGTAATAAGGATATAATGAAAAGCATTACTGGCTTTAATGATGGCCCTATATCATATTCTGAAGTTGTTTTGGTTATCTGTAAATTAAACTTGCATAAATCTCCTGGTGTGGATGAAATCACTGAAATACTTAGAGCTGGAAATGTTTCAGTTACCACATGGCTGACTGAAATTTAAATATTTTTTATGATAAAGGTGTTGTTCCTAAGGATTTTACTAGCACTGTTATTACCCCTATTTTAAAAAAGGTGATTGCAGTTTTTGGGATAATTATAGGAGAATTAGTTTATTTTCTGTTCCAGTTAAAGTTCTTTGCATGATTATACTTAACAGAATTAAGAATTTGGTTGATGGATGCTTGATGAGCAGTGGAGATTCAGAAGTTGTAGGGGATGTATAGATAAAATATTTCACTTAGACAGATTCTTGAGAAATGTTTAGAGTTTCGGAAACCTTTGGTTACTCGCTTTATGGATTTCAAAAGGCTTTTGACTCTGTTGATTGACATAATTTATGATTGATCGTTATATCATATTGAATGCCTCAGAAGTTAGTTAGTGTAATGAAAGCTCTCTATAATAACACTGAGTTGTGTATGAGAGTTGGTAAGGCTTGTAGCAATTGGTTTAGCATTGGTAGTGGAGTTAGATAAGGGTGCATTTTGTTTCCTTTCCTCTTTAATTTGGTTATTGATTATGTTATCTGAAATTCTTTGCAAGGGAAAGATTTTGGCCTTAAATGGTCTAGAGATTTTAAAATTTCTGATTTAGATTACGCAGATGATTTGTCCTTTTTGGTTAATGATGTTGACGAGTTGAATTCATTCATTAGGCTGTTGATGAGACTGGTAATAGAGGAAATTTGTGACAAACAGAGAAAAAACTAAAAGTGATGAAAATTGGTCAGGCAGATGGTGCTTCAGTTACTTTGAATGGCTGTGCTCTTGAGCAGGTATCAGTTTAATTATCTTGGGAACTATATAGCAGATACTGATGATGTGTGGCATGAGGTAAATAGAAGAATAGGGATTGCTTCTGGGACTTTTAATGATCTATAGAGAGTGGAAAAATGGGCATTTACATTTAGTTATTACACATAATCATTGTAATTCTACTTCAGCCTAATGAGTAAACCTTTCAAATTGCTATCAACCTAAATCTCATAACACAAGATAGTTGACAGTCAATGATATCATAGTTGAATACACTTTAAATTATTGTCATGGTGGTAAAAGAGGAAAGATGTTTTTTGCTGCTTTATCCAAGTTGGTTGTAGAGTCCTCGGAGTTTACAGGCTGACACACCCATATAGAATTGCACTGTTGATATTTGTGGTATATCACTTGTTGAGATGCCAGTCCTGTTTACACACTCTTGACTAAGTCAGCACTGTTGTTGCATGTGCACTCAGTTGTTATGCAGTATTTATCACTCTTCTGATCCATCAGCCATGAGGTTACTTCTTACAGCTTTTTGACATGCCCAAATCAAATAACTTAAACATGAAAAACTCCCCCCCCCCCACTCCTTTACTAAAAGCATTACACTTCAACATTGAACTCAAAATACCAAAAAATATAAACGTAAAAAAGAAACATAAAAGGCATTGCTACATGCATTTCACATAATTACAGTGATTATGTCACCATACTTTTAATATTAATTTAAAAAAAATAGGTGTATACACCTAAAGGCTAAAATTGGGCTATATAATACACTGCTCACAAAAATTAGGGGATATTTCTTCACTTCATATTCATTTTGAAATATCCCCTAATTTTTGTGAGCAGTATAGTTTGGTTCTTTCTAAGGTTAGTTATGGTAAGCAAAACATGGACCCTTTGTAAGCAGGATAACAAGAAACTTGATGACTGATTCTAGATGCTTGTGCAGTATTTTGTGCATTTAGGTGGTTTGACTTTTTGAGTAATGATGAGGTTAGAAGAAGGAGTCATCAACCTTCTTTGAGCAACATTTTATGCAGAGAGAGAGACTGCATTGCTCTGGCCATGTTGCCCACACACAGTCGTATCAGAATAATATGATGATCTACCATACATATACCGTGGTAGGGTGGTCATATATTCTGATTCGACTGTGTATGTACAGCAGCAGATTGGCAAACAAGATTATGAACAGTGTGCCTAAAGACTTCAGGAAAAGGGAGAGACCTAGGATGCAATTGGCCTACATTTGCCAAATGTAGCAGGCTGTATGAGGATTTTGTATGTATGTAATAATGAAATAGATAAATCTTTTTTGTTTTTGAAGAATCAGGAAAATAACTTGATTTAAAAACAAAAATGCACATTTTTATTGAGGAGAACAATTGACGTCAGTTAATCAAATTTTAGCTTTTGGCAAAAGAACCAAGCTTTTGTTATATATTAACCTTTTTAGTGCTGATTTTATTGTTAATTGATTGTAAGATGGTAATTAGGAAAATCTCACCATAGTCACTGCCCTTTTGTGTTGATGACTGGCACAGTCAGGTAGGATTATGGTTGGCAGGGGGGGGGAAGAAATCGGAAATTTTCCAACTCGAAAATCAAATTTTGCCAACTGAGAAAACAATGTCTCTGTCTGGTGTTTGTAGTACCTAGATTTTTGCTCCATGTGTGTGTGTGTGGGGGGGGGGGGGGGGGGGTTGCGTCAATTTTCATGACTCCTGCATTTTGCCAACTAGCCATAATTTCACAGAAATAAACCCAATATTTACATCTCATCTGAATTATAGCGTCAGTATGAATTTTTTCCAACTCCCCTTGATTTGGCCAGCTCTCCTTAATTTCACAAAACCAATCCCAATCTTTACATCTCTACTACATTTGCCAAGTCACTTCAAATTTTTCAAACTCCCCAAGATTTTGCCAAGTTTTCTTGATTTTTCAACTCTCCTTAATTTCACAAACCCAATCCCAGTTATCACAACTCGCCTGTATTTTCCAAGTGGATTCGAATTTTGCAAACTGCTCTTTTCTTTAAGTTTCATCAATTTGTCCAACACTCCTTAATTTTACAAAACAAATCCCAATTTTCACAACTCACTTATATTTTACCAAGTGAATTCGAATTTTGTCAACTTGCCATAATTTTACAGAAAAAATCCCAATTTTTACATCTTCCCTGAATTTGCCAAGTCACTTCAATTTTGTCAACTCTCCTTAATTGCACAAGAAAGGCACAATTTTCACAACTCCCCTGTATTTTAGCAAGTGGCTTTTAATTTTGCCAAGAGTTCTTAATTTTTCCAACTCACCTTAATTTCACAAAACCAATCCCAATTTTTACAACTCACCTGTACTTTACCAAGTGGTTTCCAGTTTTGGCAACTTCCCTAGATTTTGCCAAGTTTCCTCGGTTTTACAGAAAACAAATCCTATTTTCACATCTTACCTGATTTTTGCAAAGTCACTCTGAATTTGCCAATTCCACCAAGATTTGCCAACTCTCCTAGATATTGCGAAGTTGCCTCGATTTTTCCAACATGCCATAATTTTACCGAAAAAAATATTGCAATTTTTACATCTCACCTGAATTTTGCCAACTCCCCACAATTTTCCCAAGTCACTCTGAATTTTGCAAACTGCCCCTAGATTTTGACAACTTGCCATAATTTTTGCAGAAAAAAATCTCAATTTTTACATCTCACCTGAATTTTTCCTACTCACCACGATTTTTCCAAGTCACTCTGAATTTTGCCAACTCCCCAAGATTTTACCAAGTCACTCCAAATTTTGCCACCTCTCCACGATTTTGCCAAGTCATTCTGAATTTTTCTAACTGCTCCTAGATTTTCCCAACTCACCAGAATTTCGCAAAAAAAAAAAATCCCAACTTTTACATCTCACCTGAATTTTGTCAACTCCCCAAGATTTTGCCAGGTCACTCTGAATTTTGCGAACTTACCTGTATTTTACTAAGTGACTTCGAATTTTGCTGTCTCTCCATTTTCCAAACTGCCCTAGATTTGCCAAGTTGTCACAATTTTGACAACTCCCCTTAATTTACAAAAAAAAAAATCGCAAATTTTCACAACTTACCTAGATTTTATGAAGTTACTTTGAATTTTGCCAGCCAAGTTATTTTGGAGGGGGGGGGGGGCTTCCCCTTGTAGCTATGCCCCTGGGCACAATCCTTTTCAGAATACTTTTCAGCATCTGGTATTCCATATCTCATGCACATCAAATTTTCCACTGTTGGTTTACAGTACTTTTACTTAGTTGATAGTTCTTCTCCTTCGAGATACCAGTCCATATTATTACACTGGTGGGAAATTTCTCTGACTTTCAGTTTGTTTGTTTTTTGTGAGAACAGTACATTTTGGTGGTTGTCAAGTTTCATATCACTCTCCGAGAACATGCTTCCCTAACCTCTGTTTCAACTTTTACTATTTCTACTTTGAAACATAAATTAAAAGTTTGAAACATATCTCCCTGGGGTGGTGGTGGGGAGCTCAGTTGGTAGTGCGCCACGCTCATAATCTATAGTTCCCAGGTTAGAGTCCCAGTTGGGTCAGCATTGTGATTTATCTCTGCAAAACTCCCCACCCTGCCCACGGTCTATAGGGGACACCAGTGGGCTTGGAAAGGCCGACATCCGTCAGATGGGATACTAAGCCGTGGCCCCATGTGCGGGAGAGCCATATCCTGTGCACATTAAAGATCATGCTGGATGGCCTTGACGGGAGGCTACCATCTGTCTCCCAACAGCTGTTCCAGTGGGTCACCTCCCCCAACCTTCTCTGAGCCTTCGGGGTCCATGTGACATGGCCATTTAGCCCATGGTGGGCAAAAAAGTGCCACTCAGAGGTGAAACAACCCAACCAAAGTCTCCCTGGGCACATTCATCCACCACCCAGTGGCATCTTCAGAGGCAGCCTTTGATGATATCATAGCTATGTTTATAGAATTGGCCTGCTAGTGTTAGTGTTAGACTTATCTTAAATTATCATTAATTGTTTAAATTACATAAATATTCTCTTTGCAGGTTTATTAAAATATATTCTATGTAATTAAGTTGATACTTCGTTAAACCAAAGCTGCAATTAGCTTTGGTTCTATATGAGTTATGGTATTATGATGAAATTCGAGCAGAAAAATGGTGATGCAAAGATGTCAATACAAAAATGGCAATTGTGTAATTTGCCAACAGAAAAAAACACTGACAAAAATGCTGACAGAATTATTCGCCAACAGCAAAAATAGCAACTAAACAATTTGGCGACAGAAAAAACACTGACAGAAATGCAGACTGTGCAAATCGTCGACCACAAAAATGGCTTCACAATATAACACCGAAAGCAAAATCGCTGTTGCAACATTACAGTGAGAGCAAAAATGACATCGGAGCATTACACTGAAACAAAAATTCCATTGCAACATTACACCGACACTGCAAAATGCGCCAACAGTAATGCATGTTGCAAGAAAAGCATTAATTAATTCTTCTTTTATTAGGATTTACTATTGCTATTAAATTAAAATTTTCACTTTGTTGTCTGTCTGTCCATCTGTGTGCATTCAGCAGTTTTGTTTTTAGAGAGATATGTTGAAAAAATTTTTACATTAGCTAGGTATTAATGAAATATTACAATTCACACTTTCAGCATTCCCCAAAAACTTAAATTGTGCCCTCTAATGTGGAAAAAGTTGAAAATTTCAAATGAAATTACAAAACGATATATTTAGCCAGAAATTTGAATTTTTGGTGTTTTTTTTTATTATTTTGGTTGGTGGATGATTGGAAAATTCTTTTTACTTTACATGTGTACTAAAATATTATGATTCACCTTTGTTTTAATTTTTAGAAGATTTTTTATTTACCTACTTTTTCACTCTTTAAAAGTTTAAATTTGAAATAATGGATGATTGGGAAAATGGTACTATTCTAATAGTACTTATATAACATAAGAAGTATTTGCCTATTATTCTTTAAAATTAAAAAGTTAGTTAAAAAAAAAAACCTCTAAGAAAAGGGAGAAGATTGTTGCAATCAGTGAATGTCTTTTGACACAGAAATTTCAATTTCTATCTTAGACAGATCACTTGTAATATTCGTTAAAAACTTCGCTTTTTCTATATTTTGTGACCTCTAATGATGTAAATTCAAACTATTAAAGGATTTCAAAAATGGCAATAATATTTCGTTACTAGCAATGCAACTAAAAAAAAATTTTCAAATTATCTCTTAAAACAAAAAAAAAGTTGTATTTTTCGCACCTGCCTTGAAATAACAGCCAAACTCATTGTTGCCAATGCAAACATCATGACCTTTACATTCCATCATCAAAATTTAAATTTATAGTAAATACATTGTTTGCAATATTCATTCAAAATATTGCAATTTCCAAAATTTTCCACTGTTAGAGGATAACTTTCAGGAGATCTGGAAGGTGCAAATCATAATATTTCATAATACCCATCCGACACAAGAAGAATTTTTATCTCTTAAAATATTTGACTCCATGTGTAAAAGAGCAAAAAGCAATAGGAAGATTGGTAGCAAGCTGCTTGAAGCAAATTAGTGGACAGTGTTTTTGTCTACAGCATTTTGTACTGGCAGATTTTTGTTTGCAGCATTTTGTTGTACACCATTTTTGTTCATGATGTTTTATTAGCAGTGTTATGTAGAATTGGTGCTTTCGTTGGCTGCATTATTGCTTAGGCAGTGTTTGTGTATTCGGCTTTTTTTTTGTTGCCTTTCTGTCATGGAGCCATGAGTTACGGTTAATATATATCCCAAAATCACTTAAGTTAATGCTATTTTTTTCCCCCGATTGATTTTTTTAGATCTGCTTAATGTTCTTTTTGTCTTCTATTTGCCTATGTTTTTCCCATGTGCTTATTTTTAAAAAAAGATCTTTTTTTTATGGAAAACAAAGAGGTAATAAAAAAAACTAAATGTGATGTTAACAAAAATCCACAAGAACAAGTTTTAAGCCAGCCATCATCTTAACTGGCAATGTAGCATAATTCCAAATAATAGTAATGACAAATATCTATGGAAATAAAGTCAAAGTAGCCCTATCTTCAGCAACAAGTTGCAAGATGACCATCAGCATAACTAGTAACATAAATCTATGGAAATAAAATTGAAACAAATCTACAGAAATTGAAATGAAAGTTAAATTTAAAGGTATAAATAAAATGCTAACTGAAGGATGAAGATGATATCCAATGTGCAATGCAATCAGGCCAGTGCTGTAAATAATCCAGTATGCAAACTATATGGCTTGTACTTCTAAGCAAGTATTGAAGGATGTGTCCTGCACCCTGTTGTGATCTAGTTTGCTTGGTTTCAGTCTCAAGAAATGATGCATTAAGTGGTAACATGAATGATAAAAATAATTCTAAGCATATTGAAATTGTGATGGTTCACCCATTCACTTTTACTCTTCCTTAACCATTTTCTTTATTTACATTATAATTATTATTTCGGGGCCTTATATTTTCAGTTGAATCATCATTTTTACTCGCCCTTATGCGAGAAGAGTTGCACATACACAGCTCAGATTTTTGATTGGCAGCCACTAATACATGCAGAGGGCACAGCCCCTCTTGCATCGTAGCTAGCACAAGCATTGTATGCGAATGTGACTTCCACCAGCATGCTTGGCATATGTCAGTTTGCATGCCAGATGTAAAGTAAACGACATTAGGCCACAGGGCAGTAGAGATAGATCTGTAGGAGCTCAGAAACATTAGTAGAGACAGTGTAGTGTTGAATAGTTAGTGTAAAGCTGCTACTGTGAGAATATTAGTGTTTTTTTGTAAAGAGTTGTTTTTTTTTTGTGAAAAGATTTTTGGTGAATCTAGATTTTTTTTTAATAAACATTATTTGTTTTATGAAATAGCTTTTGACTTTCTAATTTTTTTCTCTTGAGCAGTTTATTAAGACTTGATTAAAGTTTAAAATTTATAGTGACAGTCACTAATTTAAATTCTTTACTGAAGTAACGCCACTAATAAATAAGAAAAAAAGACCTCATTTAATTTAATTGGCAAGAGAAATTGCCTGTCGCTCGAACTATCCGGAAACTAATAATTTTTGGAGCATTACAAAATAGTTAAATGTTGGAAAATAGGGCTTAAAATGAAAAGAAAGATACACAATTGCTTCCAAAATCCTCTGATTTTAAAAATAACAGTGTATTTTAGAAAAAATGAGTTTACATAGTTTAGATTAAACTTATGAGCTTAAATCAGAAAGTTTCTTGAATGTAGAAAAATGGAAACAGGCAAATTCAATTTGCCATGTATTGCAATCTAATGGCAATCTGATCACATTAACAAATTATTTATATCACAGTTTACTAAAATATTCATCAAGCCAAAAAAAAGTATGATTTTCAAGTTTGAATTATCTACTTTTATGAATATAATAGGTAAAAAAACTTTCAAACAGGAATTTCTGATTTTTAAAAGTCTGAAGTTTCATTTGTCATGCTAGTGTCGGTGAGCAGTGTTCCAGTGCTCCCAATATGGGGAAATCTGATATGCCCTACAGTGTCAATGGACTCAAAGTTAAAAAACAGGAATGTAGTGGAGAAAATGATAAGTATGCACAGTTATATGAAAATAATGAAAAGACTATTAGGATTTAGCAAAAATGGTTTGTAACAGAAGCTAATAATATTGGAATAGAATTTTAGTGCATTCATTGAAATTATTTGCATCTTTATACCCTCAGATGTTTTTCCTGATGCTTTCCTATTGACAGACTGCTATTCGACTTAATAGCATGTAGGCTGCCAGAGAAGAAATATATTTATAAATTTTTTTAGCATATAGTTTTTATAATTTATATTATGGTAATCTATGAAGTTTGCACTTTTTATAAACAGATATAAGAAAAAGTGACTGCAGTTGGTTCAGTAGCTGTGGTTGGAATAATACATAAGTCTGGAAACAGGATTTTTTTAATCTAAACCTCCATTGAGTTGTCAAAGTTTTCATCTTTAGAAAGGGCTTTAATAAAATATCTAGGTGTTATATACTTTTTTTATTACATGAGGCCATGATAGTGTTTAGCATGGAAACATTATTCAGTACAACAAAAAGAAACTCTTATGCAGTGATACTTAAGCAATATATATTTGTGTGTTTTTCAATTTTGTGATCAGATCTGCAAAGTTACCAGCTTATTTTCAGGTTATTGAGTATTACATCCCAGAACTCAAGCCCAGACCCACCAGCAGTTGCAGTGTTGCTGTGAACCTCACAATACCACTATTCCATCAAGGTGGCATGGTATAATAATAATACAAAATAAAATTTATTAAATGGTACATTTTCTTTTTCACATCACTTTTTGTAAATATTTCACTGTGTTTTTCTGATACTATGATTGACTTGCTGTATGTTTTGATATCTTGCCATGTTTTACAGCTGGGCTGATGCTACCACCAATATCCATCACATTTCAGCAGGCTTTGATCAAGAAGCAGCTGCTGTGCTTATGGCTCGTTTAGCTTGCTTTCGAGCAGAAGGGGATGATGGGGCAGATGTTCTCCGTTGGTTGGATCGTATGTTAATCCGTCTGGTAAGAGGTACCTTTTACAATATTATTTTTTATGACAACAGAAAGAAAAATTGTTGAAAGATAATTTTATCTTTATAGAAACAAATCATGCAATTTTTTTTTCTTTGTCGTCTGAATAGGAATTTCATTATTTGATCAACTAATTAAATCATCACCATTAACACATAGTATCCAGCATACCTTGTGTGAATGATGACAAGTTGCAGAAGACTTTTGGGATTGAGTCTGGTTAAACCTGTAATATAGATCTGAAGTAATGGCAACATTTTTGCAAATTGTTGCTTTAGAAAAAATATTTTATTGCACTTGTTTTCAAATTGTCAGTCGGAAAAGTGTAAAGCCCTTACAACAAACACTATTTAGCAGATATATATATATGCATTAATAGTTTAAATTAAATTCTATTATATAGATTTTAAAATGTGAAACTAAATTAAGAGTCGTGTAGTTAATCTTTTATTAAATTTAATAATAGAACCTTAAATGCCTAAGAACTCTTAAAATGTTTGTCTTCACATTTAACCCTTCCAAGGTCCTACCTGAAAAACTATGTTACATCCAGAGGCCCGGCTATTTTTTCACTATGATCAGCCAATAAAATTACTTTAAAACTTACCAAGCAACTAATGAAAGGAATTATGGCATGTTATATGCTAAATTAAACAGCATTCTAAATTTTTCTGAAAATAGTCTATTTTTTTTTATAAAATATTTTATTAGATTTTTTTGAATAGGCCTTTTTAGAGTCATGTAGCAAAAAAAAATGCATCTGGGAATGCAAATAAAATTTTATTTAACCCTTCCAGTGTTCAGGATATACAGGGTGTCCCTGAATTCATGGCCCAAATGTGAGGGGATGGTAGTACACACTGAACCCACCAATATTCGTCGTAGAATATGCGGCTGCAAACGCAGTGAGGAATCAGAAGTGAAGGATAGACACAGAGGTTTCCAGAGTGACATTTATTGGAGATCATTACAACAAATGCTCAAACGTTTGCCCACCAATATTGATACAGGTGGCACAATGGCGGAGTAGTGATCGGCGTACCTGCTCATAAACACCGGGCTTGTCGCACATGTCAGCGGCTGCGACGGGCAGTTGGGCTACCAGATCCTCCGCACAGGCATCTCTTACACAACACTCTTCAAATGTCCCCACAGAAAGAAATCGATACAAGAAAGATCAGGCGATCTGGGGAGCAATGTTATGGGACCACTGCGCCCAATCTAGCGTTTCCCAAATGTGGTATGAAGATGCTGATGCACGTCCATGCTGAAATGGGCAGGTGCCCCATCATGCTGAAACCACATACAGGCGCGGATTGCGGCTGGAACATCCTGAAGCAATTCCGACAAAACCTGTTGCAGAAAAATACGGTATGTTCGCCCATCGAGGCAGTCCGGCAGTAGGTAGGGTCCAATTAAGTAGTCGTGCACGATCCCTGCCCAGACATTGATGACGAACTGTTGCTGGTTCGAATTTGGACGTGTACCATGGGGTTCTGGACCACCCACAAATGCACATTATGGACATTCACTATGCCTTCACATGAGAATGTTGATTCATCCGTAAAGAGCACATGCGCTGGGAAATCGGGATGTGTAGCACTTTGCTGCAGGAACCACTGGGCAAAATGCATGCGCAGGGGATAATCAACAGCTTTCGATGCCTGCACTCGCTACAAGTGATAGGGGTGTAGCCCTTCTTCATGCAGTACTCGCCAGACACTTCCGATGCACACCTAGGCTCTGGGCAGCAGATCGCGTGCTTGTACCTGGGTTATCTGTCACCATACGCAAGATGTCCTCGCCCGTAGCTGGCGGTTCAGTCGCACAAACATTTTATGATCGGGCACACAGTGCATAGGATATCGCTCACAGTAGAGTCTTTGCGCCTCTCTACCATTGCCCTCGGCTACGCCATACATCAGGTGCATATCGGCTTTCTCTGCATTCGTAAACTGCTCCATCTCATGTCCGGTCGATGCTGGGGTTTGGCTGATCCAGTGCTTTTAAACTGTGCTGCCTCATCTGCACCCCCTACCAGCACCAGGCTGCATTTGCAGCCACATATTTTATGATGAATATTGGTCGGTTTGGTGTGTACTACCATCCCCTCACATTTGGGCCATGAATTCAGGAACACCCTGTATATATCCTTTTTAGTGCAACAAAAAAAATATTTTTTTTTAAAATAAAAATTGCATTTTTAATTTTTTTATAGATATCTTATAAAAATATATAATTCAGGCTTGATAAATAATATTTTCCTTTTTCATTTGATGCATATTTGTTAAAGCCATCTGATTACCATTTCTTAGAAGCGATATAAGGTATTGCCAATTTATTCGTTAGAATTACTCTACATGAAGCAATCCCCTAATTTAAGCTCAGAAGTTTGATTTGAACTATCTATTATCAACATATTTTTCCTTAACGTTTCTAAAATCTCCGATATTTAACAAAAAAACTGCTATTTTTAAAATTGAAAGATTTTGGAAGTAATTATGAAATATGTACTTATTTTTTCGGTATACCACTGTAAAAAGTTATTCAATTAATGTTACTACAATTTTCAAAATTTTGTACTTCAATAAAATTCAGTATTTAATTTTCTTTAATTTGGTATATATATATAACATGGTCGATTTCTTTTGATTAGTTATTTATTAAAAATATTCTAAAATTGGCTTGTTTATTGGACTCTGAAAACAAGCCTTAACTTTTCTCAAAGTATGATACGTAGAAAAAATTATGAAACAGAAAAATGTTTAAACAAGAAAATAATTTTTTTTTTGTTTTTCAGAAATAAATAACCTTTCTATTCATGTGCATTATAATAATTTCTGTCTATTAGTGTTTTTCAAATAAATTTTTATTTGTATTGCCAAATACATTTTTTTATTACATGACTAAATTGTAATTTAATTATTGTTAATTAATTGTAATTTACTACTCCTATTAAAATAAACTTGTCTTTTTTGTTAAATATTTTAGTTTTAGAAAATCCAGAATTAAATGCTGATTAATTTGGCATATAACATGCTATAATTCCTTTCATTAGTTATTTGGCAAAAAAGTTCTGAAAGGATTGTATATCCTACTTAGTTAAATTAGCCTCTGACTGTTAATTTAATTTAGCCTCTGACTGTAACCAGTTTTTTAAGCCAACAAGTTAATTTAGCCTCTGACTGTAAACCAGTTTTTTCAGGCTGGATACTGGAAGGGTTAAAAACACTAATAGACTGAGCAGTTAACACGTTTGGCTACTGATCAAAGGGACCTGGATAGGCATATGGCTCCTGTGAGACCTCTGTGGTAAGCAGGTGCTTGAGAGGGTATTTATTTTATTTGTAATAGACAGAAATAATTATAATGCACAAGAATAAAAAATCTATTTATATCTGAATAACAAAAAATATATATATTTACGGGAAGCAAGAAAATTACTCCTGTTTCATAATTTTTTTTTCATTACCATACTTTGAGAAAAGTCCAAGCTTTTTACCAAATGTGAATCATATAAACAAGTCAATGGTAGAATTTTTTTTAATTACCAGTCAACTGAAATAGGTCATGTTATATACAAATTAAACAGAATTTAATTCCGAATTTTATGAAAATAAAAAATATAAACAAATTTTTAACATATTGATTTAATAAGCAAAAAAACAGATCAGTCTATGCAATTAAGGCTTAATATTGGGAAACCAGACAAATAAAAGCAATTAAATTATTTATTAATCAAAAGTAAAATTTCTTCCCAAATATTCTAATATTTACCTGAAATATGATTTTTATTACTTGTAATGATTCTTTCAGTGTCTTATATATTAAAACATGGTCCAGCATTATACAAGATAACTTTGATTGCTCCCATATTAATGGAATTTTCTGTGCTATTTGTGAAATGAAAGAACAAATCTTGGCTGCTTTTTTTTTTTACTAAAATTATAAATTTTTTTCATTCAGTGTTGAATTTTGGCTAAGCAAAAAAGAATGTTCTATCATCAGAGTAGCACAGCCAAGATACTGAGGGGGGTAGATGCTTTTAAAATCATTCATTATATCATTATAAGCATAAAAACTGGTAATATTTCTTATAAAATAAATTTTGCTAGGGGAGGGGGATCATCTGGGAGGGAAAACCCCTCCCAGATGATCCCAGATGAGGACTGATTTATGTGCCAAGGAAGTCCTTTTTACTTTCATATCCAAGACCTCATTCATTTTCAGAAAATAATACATGAAAGTTTTTTGCTGGAAAATGAAGAAATGATAAAAGAGAAAATAGCATATAACCTAATGCAATGTTAATTAAAATATCCACACCAACAGGTTGTAAGCCAGCCTTCTGATCTAGTATAACTCTGAAAAATCGATAATTATTGATTGACTGATAGATAATTTATGGAAATAAATAAATCCACAGAAATGAAAACTAAGGTTTAATTATAAAAAGATATGCAATGCTACTAACATTATGAAAGGAATGTATATCCTACTTAGTTAAATAATCCATGTAAACAACTTTTTATGTAGCTACTTAGCAGATGACCCACTATCATATGTGTGTTGTGTGAGAGAGCAATTTTGAACACCTGCAACTTCTTCCTCCTACCAGGCTCATGTACATTAACAGTTTGACTTATGAAGACTTTTCTTTAGTTACAGTTTTAATCTGGAAAACTGGAAAAATGCATAGAATGTTCGATAAAACATAAAAAATCTGACAGTTAGATAAATTTTCTCCATACAGGCAAAGCACCTCTTCTTTCATTTTCTTTTCAGTCCCGCAAGGTGATGATCATATCAGTGTATACATTATCATTAAACATATCTCATATGGTACAGGTACAAAAATATGTATCAACATGCACAGTACTTACTATGTGACTCCACCACTTGCATTTGTCAACAAATGTATGCTCTCTGTTGCATATGGCACCTAAGTCATTAACAAAAATTACAGTAGAGCTTCACAGTGCACTAATTAAATTTAGCTTATTATTAATACTCTGACACTGTTAAATATTTTAAAGCACTTCAAAAAAAAAATTCTATGCTACCTAGTATAAAAAGTAATGAATGGGACTTCAAAGATGAAAGTTGATAGCAAGTGACAAGTTCATTTTACAAAGCTCTTGCCAGCAAAAGTGATGAGTCACAGCAGGTTCAAAGTGGAGAAGGTAATGCAGTATGCTGATGAGTTGGTTACTTAAAATAAAATTTTCTTCTGATCAAAGTTTCATGGCTGCAATAGTGTTTTTACACTATTACTACTATTATTACTATTACACTATTAAGATACCTAATGATACTTATAGTAGCATAGAGTGCTTAAAAGCATTGAAATCCATGAATCACATTTTGCACCCTTTGCATGCATCGTCAGGTGGCAAGTGAGCAGCTTAAGGCATTGTGTTAGGAGCAGTTAATTGTTGAGTGCGGTGATTGGGTGGGATGCAATAAATTACACTGTCAGTGCCATGTGCAGGTGGCCATAATGCAATCTGCACGTGATGGAGGTGAATAAGAGGATTGTGTAGTTATCGTGACTTTCCAAGATTTCAGAATTTCGCGGAAAGCTTCATTTAGGTAATAAACTAAAAATTTGAGTGAATAAATAAAAAAAATTGTTGTTGTTGTTGTCCTTAGCATTGGCATTATAATGAGTGTGGTAATTTTATTAATTTTTAACCCTTGTAAACTTTTGCATGGGATTAATAATAAATTTGTTCATGAGAACATTAATATTGGTTATCATTTCAGTAGGAGTAAGGGTTGTATTAGGAAGTGTGTATAGGATGGGTGTTATTATCCTCTAATTGCCAATTCCTAGGGTGAATTTGTGATAGTTTAAGCTTTTTAATGGGGTCTGGTGATATTTGCATGATTGAAAATGGGAACTGTGGTCAGAGGTGAGTATGGAGAGGTACGTTAGGGGAGCATTGTATTTCCAAGAGGTAGCTGTTATCCCCTAAGGATCAGATGCCAAGCTGGGAGAAGTGGAACAATGTCTGTGTTGCAGAGTTTGGTTAATTTTATATTAATAAGATATTTTCTGTGATGGCGAGTTGGAATTTGGTAGGCAAAAATCGTATCCCGCCTACCAAATTTCAACTTGCCATCACAGAAAACATCCTTAATAATATCAAATTAATCAAACTCTGCAACAACAATCTCAAATTTTGGAGAGTGACTATAACTCCATACCTTCTTATTCACCTCCTTAACATGTAGATCGCATTATGGTCACCTGCACATATGCTAGCCACTCCGAAACTCGGAGCTGAGCCACTGACAGTGCAATGTATTGCACCCAACCATCTCCCATGCTCAACAAACAACTGCTCCTAATGCAATGCCTTCAGCTGCTCACTTGCTACCTGGCGATGTGTCCAAAGTAAGGGTGCAAAATGTGGTTCATAGATTTTAACATTTTTAAGCACTGATCAATGCTATCATAACTATCATTAGCTATTATTGATGCTAATGCAGCCATGAAACTTTGATCAGAAGAAAAAAATTTCATTGTAAGCAGCCAACTCATCAGCATACCACATCAACTTCTCCCCTTTGAATCAAATGTGCTTCATCATTTTTGCTGGCAAGAGCTTTGTAAAATTGATTTTGTCACTCGCTATCAACATTCATTTATGAAGTTTGTCTAACTACCCAACCTCTATGGTATGTAAAATATCACTCATTAATTTTGATCTAGGTAGCATGGATTTTTTTTTTTTGTTGACTGTTTTTTGATTTTTTTTTAAATATTTAACTGTCATATCTTAATTTAATATCTCTTAATATTCTGTCATTTGTTTTGCAATGTTATGTTGTGATTCTGTGTACACTATTGTCTTTTACTCAGGGCTTATATTCTGTTGTGCCATTTTTATACTGCACAATTTTTACAAATGGCAGTGCACATCAGAAAGTGAAAACCCAGATTTTTAGCATATATATATGTGTAACTTTCACATTTTACTCTATTATTGTCATTTTCTGCTAATATTTTTCTTTTGGCTATCCTTTTATGTTAAACCAAGTATATACAATACTGGACCTTTATCTAATATCACAAAATTCAGAAGAAATTTAAATTATATGATGTTTTAAGCTGCTGTATTCATCTGAAATTTCATGCTAATCATATTTATAAGTGTGTGTGGGGGGGGGGGGCTCATTCAGTGGCACACCAGGCTCATAATCTGCCATTCCCAGGTTCGAGTTCCAGTAGGGCCAGTGTTTAGATTTATCTCCACAAAATGGATCTGGTACTATTCATCTAAACTAACTGGTCCAAAGCCAATTCGTCTAATGATACAATTCGTTCAATGAGACAATTCATCCAGAGCTCTTTCATTCAAAAATACAATAGACAATGATAATACGATAATATAATGTTATCAGGGCTGAATGGGGGGAGGGGGCTGACAATTCTAGGAAGGGTAAGAGAGATGAAAAATTGCTAACCTTATATATATATTTTGTATTTTTAAGGACCTCTAAAATGGAGGGGAAAATATTTTACTGCAGTGGAAATCCAGTCTCTTACTCATACTCACATTCCCTTTATTTTTTTCTAGATCTGGGCCTGGTGTTATATTTTATGAGTATTATTTTAAACCAAGGATTTATTTCCTTTTAATTTGTTTTAAAACATTTTCTTGAAAACAAAACTTGCTAATATTATCTCCAGGTCCGACTATCTGTTCATCTGTCTGTGCATTCAATATCTCTGGAACCAATCAATCGATCCCAATTGTTCTTTATGTGTTGAATGGAGGAAAAGGTTCAGTTTGCACACACATTTTTATATCTGTATATTTCTACAACTAATAAACTGATTTCATTAGACTTTTTGTGTTCAGTAGAAAAAAAGGATCTCATTTTGCATACACATATTTTTTGTTCCAATATGGAGGGGACACTTAAAAAATAATTGCATCTTCAATTTGGACCATTAGAAATGAAATACATCAAGGAAATTTGCCCTTTTATTTACCCTTAGTGAATGAAAATTTCACCTTTTTGTGTGTAAAGCATTTTTTTTTTCCCCATTTCCTCATAAAATTGCAACTATTTTTTTTTTGTTTTTTAAATATACTTAAAAAATTTTAAATATTTATTGTAATGCAAATAAGCTAAACGAATAAATTTAAAAATGTGCTGCAGAATGGAGAAAAGGTTTTTATTAATGTGCTTCACAATATTGCTAATTGATATCTTGATAAGGAAATCAGAGGACATTATGATTAATATGGTTTTCATATTTATACAGAAAAATGGACAGATGGCTGGACCTAGCATAACATTAGCAATAAATAGTTTTTGGAAAAAATTTCGACCGATATATGGGAATTGAACCCACATCTCTCCAGAAACATGCCAGAGTATTCTACCATTGAACTAATGCCAGTTTGCAATAGTTTATTATTTATTTAGTATTTTCTAAATTGTTTAGTCATTTATGCATGTAACATATAATGAATATTCTTAGGCTATTGGCAATCAGCAAACTCTAAGCCTAAGAAAAGCAGTGTCATTAAAAATAAATTTGCTTTAAAAACAAAGATAAGGCAGAACTGCAGTGGCCACCATCTTTATTTTGTTTCACCGCAGCAGAAAAAAAAATCTGAATGGTAAAAGTAGGCTGTTCCGCATCTAGCTTGAGAAGTGTTTAGACAATATGTATAAAAAACATATAATGCTACATAGAAAAAAATTCATGTTTGTGCACTTAAAAGAAACAATGAAAATAATCTGATCTAAAACAAGATTTCATTGACAGTTATTGCTAAGGAATGAACCCTCGTTTTGCACTTAAAAAAGCCCCCAAAATAAATATTCTCATCAAAAGTTATTTCGTTTACAACTCTTATCACTAAACAATGAAACCTTGTTCCACACTTAGAAAAAAGAACAGTGGGGAATAAATCATTAGTAAAGAATCACAGGATAAGTCCTGTAGACATGGAACTCATGAAATAAGGAGCTGAAAAAAAAAAAATGGTTTTGCCATGAGTGGGAAAATCAAGGAAAATCATCATAAATCCCACTCATGGCAAAACCAATTTTTTTCAGCTGCTTATTTCATGAGTTCTATGTCTACAGGACTTATCCTGTGATTCTTTACTACTGATTTATTGATTTAACGCCCTGAGCATGAGTGACAAATATTAATTCCATCTCTAATGAGGCAACAGAGTAGATGGTGCCACTGTGCTAATCAAATAAATAAATCCGAAAAGTTTATAACGTCACTAAGCTGAGAGAAGGTTAGCCATTGATGGTGTAGTAGTTAGCATAACAGGCATGTTTCCTGGAGACATGGGTTCTGATCCCACTCATGGCAAAATCAATTTTTTTCAGCTCCTTATTTCATGAGTTCCATGTCTAGACTTATCCTGTGTTTCTTTACTACTGATTTAAATGAACAAGAATTAACATAAAAGGAAATTTAAAACATGAATCCTACCTTTTTCATAATGGTTTGTTGCATCTTTCTTGGCTGAATAACTTTAACTGGTTCTTTTATTCCTTAGATGTGAAACTAATTTTTTTATGTCATAGTGTGATTTGCTAGACAAAGTTTGATTGCAGTAACCAGCCCAGTCACAGATGTAGACACTCTCCTACTTTAATCATTGGCCCTAACCACTTGTGAAGAATTCTGCTACAGATTCAAAACATCTGTCAATTGAGCCCAATGACAGCAATGGTAGCTACAGTCTTATTATATCCACCCCATACACTTCCTATCAAAAATTAGCAAGTTTATATCAAGTATATTGCCCTGTCAACAAATTAATAGTTCAAATCAGCAACATGTCTGTGTTGCCTTGATTACTGAACAAGCAACCTCACTGTCATAACAACTTCAAAAAGCTTATTTATGGAAATTTTAAATATAATCCTACTTATTACATGGCTCATTTAATCCATTCAAATTATAGCATACCACTGGTTTCATTTCTAGTTGAAAAGCTAGTCATCAAGGAGTGAGTGTGTATGGCATGATAAAGTCAGTGTGGTGCCTTGATCGTCAAACTACCCAAAACCCTCTGTCCAAATGCTTAAATAGAGAAATTTCAACTCACTGGACTTTAGATTCAAGAGATTGTTTAGTGATCTGTGTATGATATCCTACTCCTATCTTGAAGAATTAATTTGACTAGCATGCTGAGTTCCATTTTCCCTTGCTACTCTTTGTGTCTCAAGTTCTGCAAGCTCTAATTACTGTGGAGTGACCCAACTGAGCTTCTTCACAACAAATTCTTTGGATAGTACTATTTTTATACCAACAGAAAAGCAGATACCAATAATAATAGGTTTCCCTTTTTTCGTTGTTTTCTGCCATCCTTTGTTGTATTATTAATTTGCATTACACTTATATTTGTTAATGAGTGCAGTTTGCAACAAGGTGAATATAATAAAGTGGCACCACAAGGCTATGTTTTGTCAAGGTCATTTGAGTGTCACTGAGAGGGTATGCCCCATGACATCACAGTGGGGAGAGCTCAGCTGATGTATTTAACATAATCATATGTTCTGTCTTTCTTTGCTCTTCGCTTGGTGAATTTCTCTCTGTGTGAAGACTTTCAGGTAATTTTTGTTTCGATTTTACCATGCCGAACTGTGCAGTAGAAAACTACATGAGTAATCCTTCGAAGAATAAGAAAAACAATGTTTCATATGCTTTCGAATTAGAAGCAAAAATTAGTATGTAGTGGGTGCTGCATTGTCAGCATGAAGATAAATTCAATATGCACATACTAAGATATGTGGTAAACATTTTTCAGATGCCTGTTAAAATTGATTGCCTGTGAGATTTATGAAGCAAATTCTTAGACTACCTATGAAATGTAAACTAAATGATAATGTCATTCCATATTAAAAAAACCTGTCACATATAAAATTCTGTCTTCTTACGATGACCGATTCTACTCCCACCAGATGATTGTTATCATGGGAAACAATGAAACGATTGTTGAAATAAGAAATTGATCATTTGAAAACTATGACAGTGTACCTGGTAAAAAAAGTAGCATTATCTCAGGTAACTGATAATTTAAATACATTGGCTTATACTGCACTGATTCTTGCGAATAAAAGCTTATGTCATTACATTATAGTCTACGCATTAGAAAATTGCAGCAACAATTCCAAATTGCTATTAAAAAACTATATAAAGCCAAGGGGAAAATATCTGATTTGCAAACAAGATTTACAATCAAAGCAAAAGCAGTGAAATAAACATCAATAAAAATTGATGCAGCAGAATAAAATTTTCAGAATTAAAGCGAGAGGAAAAAAATGCAGACTTTTCATTGAGTAACTGCAAGAAAATTTTATTAGTAAATTGAAAACCTGTATTTACATCAGGTCACATTAAATATTTTTTGGAAGAGATAAATTTTGAACTACTACTTATGGCAAAAGAAATTATATTTTTATTATTTTCATTATGATTGTTAACATAATTGGTAAAGAGATAAGTTCAAATAAAGATCTGGTGTTTTAATTCAATCGAATTTAATTTTAAGAGCAAGATCATGATAATTTCTTAGATCATCTAATAGAAGTTCTATAGTAATTCAATATAAATTACCATATAATTTCTTTATTAATTTTTATTTATTATATTATTTATTATTTATATCTATTATTAGCTTTTGAGAGCAATTACTTAATTTGGAATTATTGCTGTTAAATAGGCCAATTTCCTTAACTCTAAATTGAGAATGAATATCGTTAAAGAATCTTTCACTCTTTAGAGTTATTTTATTTAGATTTATAATTAGTTTTATTTTGGTTGAAATAGATTTCAGATCTTTAAATTGTCTTCAGTCACACTTTTTCAAAAAAATATTTTAATATGTTCCCGAGTTTTGTATCTCAGTTACTATTAACATAACACGGAACTATATCTGCACACTCAGTGTTAGAACAGAAAGTGGCTGCTGAGTGTGCATCTATAACAATAAATATTTCCCTGATAGCTAGATAAACCTCAAATTCTTTTTAAAAATACTGAAATTGTAATTTTACACTTTTTCTGCCAATAGAAATCTATTGTACCATACACTTCTTATAAACTTTGTTTACCTTTCATCACCCCAGTGTGATGCCAAAATGCCAGCCAATGACCTTCAAGAAACTCTTCCTCACAGAGTGGCACCACCCTTCCTTCATTCACCATGGTTTGCAACTGCACTCATTAATAAATATCTCGACTTATATATTTCTATCTTGACACTGCATTTGGCAGTTGATTTTCACATTAAAAACAAGTCATGTTTCACCACTGATTAGTTACTTCTGAATAATATTCCAAAATTCTGTTGTTTTTTACCTGAAAACAAGAAAGGTGTGGTTGCCAACTCTATTTGACTTTTTTGCAAGTGAATATCTACTTCTTTAATCTGTTGCACTGCCTTTGTAGCATAATTTTATACCAGAACACAATTAAAATTAGCACATTAAATTTCTACAATAATCAGTGGTGGGAGTTGGCTCAGTCAGTAGCTTGACAGTCTTGTAATCTGCAGTTCCCAGGCTTGAGCCCTACTTCTTTCTGCCAGCATTGAGATTTATCTTCACTACACCCCAATGCTGCCCTTGGTCAGAAAGAATATCAAGAATACAATGATGGGCTTGGAAAGACCATCGTCTATTGGATGAGTAGTAAAAGCTCTTGCCACATGTGGAGGAGAGCCATACCCTATGCACATTAACCTTACTATGCCAGGCCTGAAAAACTTGACCCTATGGTCAGGCTGAATTTTACCCTGTAATCATGCTTTTGTTTTCAACAGTTTTGTCAAATAACTAATAAAATGAATTATGGCATGTTATATGTAAATTAATTAATATTTAATTCTGGATTTTCTGAAAATAGAATATTTGACAAAAAAGACATTTTTATTTTAACAGGGATTTTTTAGAGTCATGTAGTAAAAAGAAGCATCTGGCAATGCAAATAAGATTTTTTTTTAACTAACAGGCAAAAATAATAATAAAGCATGTGAATTGAAAGTCTAATAATCAATAATAAATTTGCAGATTACCTGTTGACATATAATTCAAGAAATAATTTTGTGGCAAAAATGATTTGCCAATGAGTGGGATTTGAACCCATGTCTGCGCATGTGTATGTGGCATATAACTTGGGAGGCATGTTTTCAAATCCCACTCATTTTTTCTAGAAACTATTTCTGAACAAAATACAATGGAATGCATACATATGCAGACAGAGAGACAGACCGGCAGGCAGGCAGTGTAACGCTCCAAAGAAATGCAAAATACTTTTAAGTTTGGACCCTTTTTCTCATCCAATTCGTTTTATGCTCGGATAGCTGAGACGGGCGCCAGAATTGAATGCCAAAACAAGAACAAATTGCCAAAAAAATAGACTAAGTTAAAGTAGGGTTCAAAATGCCAGCAAGCGTTAATGAGTAAGAATCCAAAAATGATTGTCAAGTTAAATATCTAAATATAATCAAAACTTAATTCATGTTGCTCAAGAGAAAAAATTAGTAAAGACTCAAAAGGTTTAAATAACAAACAAATTTATTTCCAAAAATCACTCACCAAAACTTCAATGAAGAAGATACATTAACTGAGCACTCTTCCATGCTACATGCTTATGCTCTCTGTGCTACAGTGCACTGTGCTATGTGCAGTGCACTTACTGTGCTGTCTCACTATGCTCCTTACTATGTACTGCTGTGACAACATGTCATCAGACTTTTAACAAGAGCCGAACGTGTCATGTTGCACGCCGGGAAAGACATTTACATAAAATGACAAGCGACACAAGCTATGATGCAAGAAGGGGCGTGCCCTTGTGCATGCGCTTTAGCGGGTGACAGTTGGAAGATCGGAATTGCCCATGCGCAACTCCTAACTCGTGGAAACGAGTGCTGTGATGCCAAAAAGGAAATAAAAATCCCCAAAATGATAAATATAACATAAATTGAACAAAACTGGTTAAGATAAAGCAAAAGTGAACGATGGGGCATCACAACTCCCCCTTCCAAAGGGAGTCAAAAGATTTGACCTAACAGATTTTGACAAGCAAATTTTGAATAAAGGAGACATCTTACGTCATTTACACATGGCTGAACATAAATAAGTAAAAGTATGCTAGCGCAAATTTTGATAAGACGAACTATTCTCACTTTGACGCAATTTTCCAGCACAACCAAAGGTACCTCCTCCCAATTCCTCCTATCAAAAATGTGTATCAGCTAACCTATTGTAAATGCATACCAGTGGCTGTGACAGTTACTGTATACTAGCATAATCAGTCTACCTAATATCACATTCTTATACAAACTCGAAATTGGCATAACTTGAACTGTACAGTGAAAGGGTTAATATACTCCTATCTTCCTTAACTTCTAGAATGATTAAAGACATGAAAAGAAAAAAAGTTTACATTTGTTGCTAGCGGGGTGATAACTTCCGCTTATCCCCTAACCACAATCAAAAAATACGTGAGAGCTAATTCTTCTCCTAAATCACATAAAAAAATGGGTATTCGAACACCGTTATCTCCTCCTAATTACATCAAGTATGCAAAGCTAAGAAAATTCAAATTTTTACAAACAAGCGGGATTGTAATCTTCCACTAATTCTTCTCCTATACACAGCAATCGCAAGCTAGCTGAAATAAAACAATCATTAGATACCTCCCCCTTCAGAGCTAACATCCCCTTCCAAAGGAATTATGCTGGTAACAACTCGGTCACCAGACTTGGCCATTTGGGGACAGCTCCAAAAAGGTACACAAAAAAACAAAATTCTGTCGTTGTCATCATGGTCAGCTCATATATATACAAATAAATACTGCCAATGCCATCCCAAAAATTACGCATCATTGACACATAAATATCACTGATGACACTGAACAGATTTAAACACATATACATAAATCGTATCTAAGAATAAAGAAAAAAAAAAGTGTAAATAATTTATAATATATGACGATAACATTTCAGCCAATCACTTTTTACATGAATCTCATATTTGCATACATAAATTCACTTTGGAATGCACGTTATTTTACAATACAAAATTTTTAAAAATGAAAAAATATTAAATCACTAATTCTCTTTCACTCTCCTCATTCATATCCATAAACATTTTACAATTTCTAAACTTCCCAATATCGACTTGCAAAATTTTCAACTATCAGTCAGCTGAAACAAAAAAATCTACAAAAATACCCTTTAAATCACGTTAATACAATATAACAACTTATAACTTCGATGAACAATACAAAAAAACTATTCACACAAGTATAAACTCTAACTACAGTAAATTCACTTTCCGAAAATAAATATCAAAACTCCAAAGTTTCAACAAGAATTTTAACATTGCTAACTATATAAATCACAATAAAGCTTCTTCATCTTCATCTATTCCAGAGAAAAGAGAACATTTGTAAATCAATAAGTGCCAAGTGAAAGAATAATAATATACTTAAATTTCATTGTTGGCACTCCATGGCGATAAATCATCCAGTCGGGTTCCGATGACATCTTTCCGTCGTCATTGGCTAACTTCACGTAAAATCGGTGCTGAAGATCTCGCTCGTGACGTCATCTTTGCTATATTGACTGCTTCGCTGCCAGTTGTCGCTCTGCAGGATCTGGTTGTTTCATCGATATCTCATCGCGACGTGCGGATTTTTGAAGAACCTGGTCTTGTACTTTCTAGGCTTATTGGTATCCCCCTCCAAATGACGCTTCAACAGTTGAGGACTTCCAACTTTGCCAGACTCGTCAGGAATACTTGATGTCGGCACAATTTCTTGTTTGTTTTTTTCTTCATTAAAATTAGTTTTCCTTAAAGCAGACTAAAAATTATTTTCATCATTATTAATTTCCATTAAAACTTCTACTTCAGAAACCTTTTCATTAACTAAAACGGCTTTCTCATAAGGTTGATCTACTTCACAAACTTCGTTATCTAAAATTGCATTATTTGCACTAATGGGACATTTTGTAGGTGCTTCTTGAATATTCTGCTTTGGACTACACGGTAATTCAAAAAGTACACGGGACCGCGGCTGCACTATCAATTGACAATTGTCATAATTATCATCCAAAACTTGTTCCTTTGAAAACAAAAGATCGGCTTCTGTATCATTACGATCTATTAGTTTTGTTTCTTCGTGACAATCCTTAACGAAAGGTAAAGCCATAGTGGCAAGACATAACTCATGAGAGGGCTTTTCGTGAGGAACTTTGGCCTCTTGCTTCAAAGATCCTAATTCAAGTTTCTCGAATTCTCATTCCTTCGATAACAATATTGCTCCATGTGTCCTAGTCGGCCACAAAAATTACATCTGAAAGTTTCTCTATTATTTTTATCATACGTTTTTGGTAGCTAGTATCATTGTTCGAAGCTTGACGTGGAACAAATTCTCTTCTTCGTTGGTTCTGCATCATTTTAGGCGCGTTCGGCGCAAATTGTCAGGACCGTGTAACATCCGGTCGTGCGGGAGTCATTCTACGAGACGCAACCTGATAGCGTTGCTTTGGTGGGGATTGCATCCATTGTTGGTTAAATGCAGTTGCTGCAGGTTCTCTTCTTGCAGTATATTGCCGAGCCAATTTGACTAAATCTGAGATCAAGTTCACGTTTCGTACTTCTAGGAATTCTCTAATGGGCAAAAGCAATTGAGACAATATGCAATTTACAATATCAATTTCAGTGGCATCAGCATCGTACAGCTGGTATAACTCTACTGTACCCCAGATAAATTTTTCTATGTCATCTCTTTCCTTTTGTCTTCATGAAAACAACTCTCTATCTAGTTCTGTAAAATCATTATAAGCCAGATATATGTCCATGATTTCATTTTTGAGCTCTTCCCAAAATTCAATGCCATGATGACATCCTATGTTATTCCACCATTGCTTAGCACATCCAATTAGACAAGATACTGCTAAAACAACTTTTTTGTTGCTTGGCACTTCATGTGAACAGAAGTGCTCCTCCATGGACTTGACAAATGTCCATGATGATGGACGTTTCGAACCGTCGAACCTTATCTCAGATAAAGGCCAATTAACATAAGGACTATAGTTAATAGATGGGTTGGCAAATCGTCATTGTGGCGGTTGATAATACTCTGCTCTATCACTTGCTTCTGACGGAAAAGAAAATGAAACCTTATGTTCAAAGTTTCTATGTTAGTGAACTGATGTAGCATTGTCAGTAAATTTAGGGGTTGTTGTCATTCCCCTTTTCTCCTGAGGATCATTAAGCAGATTCATTAGCACTTCTGCTTCCTTCATTACATCCTGCAACCTACCCTTTACTCTTTCTAAGTCAGGAGTCATTATGGCAGAATCGGCCAAATTGCTAGCAGACATCTTTAGCGGTCTGCCAAAATTTTGAATTTTGGAAATTTTGAAACCTTTTTAATCTTGAGCAGCACTCAAAGGTACTGCTATACAACAATGCTAACGCTACAACTAAGCTTGCAAAAATATAAATTTGCTTATCAAAAAAAGTTTTTCTATCGTGCCTATGTATATGTGTGCCCGGACACTTCTAATCTTTACATACAATAAATATCTTAATTATCAGCAATAACTGCACTGAAACTTCAGTACATTTGACTAATACACAAAAAAGTTAAGCTTCTTGCTTAACAAAAATTTTCGGCTTAAGCTGCCGTTAAATCTATAAATAGTACATATAACTAATGAGCTCAAAAATTACTATCTTTGATAATCACGTTAAATAACATACAAAATTTATACACAAATGTACAGTCCCTATTCTTGAACCACTATCTTTTACTACTGGCGAGTCCCTGTTCGCTGCGCCACTTCTTTTATTTGTCTCTGTAACGCTCCAAAGAAATGCAAAATACTTTTAAGTTTGGACCCTTTTTCTGATCCAATTAGTTTTATGCTCCGGATAGCTGAGACAGGTGGCAGGCAATAATTAACAAATTGCCAAAAAAATAGACTAAGTTAAAGTAGGGTTCAAAATGCCAGTGAGCGTTAATGAGTAAGAATCCAAAAATGATTGTCAAGTTAAATATCTAAATATCAATGAAGAAGATACATTAACTGAGCACTCTTCCGTGCTACATGCTTATGCTCTCTGTGCTACAGTACGCTGTGCTATGTGCAGTGTACTTACTGTGCTGTCTCACTATGCTCCTTACTATGTGCTGCTGTGACAACACGTCATCAGACTTTTAACAAGAGTCGAACGTGTCATGTTGCACGCCGGGAAAGACATTTACATAAAATGACAAGCGACACAAGCTATGATGCAAGAGGGGGCATGTCCTTGTGCACGCTCTTTAGCGGGTGACAGTTGGAAGATCAGAATTGCACATGCGCAACTCCTAACTCTTGGAAACGAGCGCTGTGATGCCAAAAAGGAAATAAAAATCCCCAAAATGATAAATATAACGTAAATTGAACAAAACTGGTTAAGGTAAAGCAAAAGTGAACGATGGGGCATCACAGCAGGTGGTTGGGTGGGCTGACGGACAGACATCCTGTTTGACATTGCCCATCACATTCCAGGTCTCCCCCTTGAAGCCTGTGGGCACATTGCTCATAATCCTATTTGCCAGTCTGCATATGGGTAATATGGACAAGCCATTGCAGTTTCTCTCTCTGCACAAAATGTTGCTCGTAGGAGGTTGTTGACTCCTAACCTCATTTTTACTTACAAGTCAAACCACCGAACCCAACCAGCCCAAGATACTGCTTAAGCATCTAGAATCAAACAAAACAATTTCCAGTTATCCTACTTGCAAAGGGTTCGTGTTTCACTACCATACCTAACCTTAGAAAGAACCAAACTATTATACAGCCTAATTTTAGTCTTTAGGTGTGCACGCCTATTTTTCCAAACTCCACAGATTCTTGAAAAACCCTATAGCAATCCCTATTCTTCTATTTATATCATACCACACATCACCAGTATCTGTCACATAATTCCCAAGATAATTAAACTGAGACACTTGCTCAAGAGTGCAGCCATTTAAAGCAACTGAAGTACCATGTGCCTGACCAATTTTCATCACTTATTTTTTTATCTGTTTATCACCAAACCTACTCTATTACCAGTCTCATCAACAGCCCTAATGAAGGAATTCAGTTTGTCAACATCATTAGCCAACAGGGCCAAATCAGCTAAATAATCTAAATCAAAAATTTTGATATCTCTAGACCATTTAAGGGCAAAATTTTTCTGTTGCAGAGAATTTCGCATAGCATAATCAATAACCAAACTAAAGAGAAAAGGTGACAAAATGCACCCTTATCTAACTCCACTAGCAATACTAAACCAATCACTACAAGCCTTACCAACTGTCACACATGACTCAGTGTTATTATAGAGAGTTCATTATAGTAGCTAATTTGTCAGGTATTCCATATGATCTAACAATCAACCACAAATTTATCTTGATCAAAGTCAAGACTTTTTAAAATCTATAAAGAAGTAACCACAGGTTTCTGAAACTCTAAACATTTTCCAAGAATCTGTCTAAGTGAAAATATTTGATCTATACATCCCCTACCACTTCTGAATCCCCACTGTTCATCAAGCAGTTATCCATCAACCAAATTCTTAATTCTATTAAGTATTACCATGCAAAGAACTTTACCTAGAACAGAAAGTTAACTAGTTCTCCTACAATTATCACAAGATCTGTTATCACTTTTTAAAAAAATAAGGATAATAATAGCTCTAGTAATATTCTTATAAGCAACACCTTTATCATAAAAATTATTCAAAATTTCAGTCAGCCATCTGACAACACAGCTCTAAGCATTTCAGTATTAATTTCATCCACCCCTGGGGATTTACACAGTTTTAATGTAGAGATAGCCAAAGTGACTTCAGAATGTGATATAGGGCTATTATTAAAGCCAGTAATACATACACCAAAGTATACATACAACTTCCTAATATGATGTTGATCCTACATGTGCCGCCAAAACATCTCTTACCTAGCGAGGCAAGGACACTACAAGATTTCTAAAGGTGTCTTGTAGTATCTGGTACTAACACATTACCATTAGATCCTTTAACTTTTGTAAGTTATGTGGTGGTGCTGCCACAGATGCTGTTCAAACACAAACCACCAATGCTCGATTGGATTCATGTCTGGGGAATTTGGAGGCCAGAGAAATACCTGGAAGTCTTCCTCATGTTACGCAAACTGTTCTCGAACAATCTGGGCAGTGTGACATGGTACATTATCCTACTGAAAGAAGGCACTACTAGAGGGGAATATTTATGTCCATGAAAGGATATACCTTGTCTGCAATGATGTTTAGGTAGGTGGTAGACGTCATAGTTTCCTGCACATGAATGACTGGACCCAGAGTTTCCCAGCTGAACATTGCCCAAAGCATTACATTTCCTCCACTGTCTTGTTTTCGTCCCCTGATGCATCCTGGTGCCAACACTTCCCCAGGTAAATGATGCACACGTACCGGATTGTCTACATGGTGCAACAGGAAATGATTCATCGGACCAGACAACCTTCTTCCAATCATTAAAAGTCCAGTTTTGATGCTCGCATGCCCCATTGTAGGTGCTTTCAATGGTGAACCAAGGTTAGTATGGGCACTCAGAGCAGCCTGCAGCTATGTTGCCTCATTTTCAGCAGGGTTCAATGTACTGTGTGTTTCGCACATTACTCCTGTCACCAACATTCAAATTATGGATGAGTTGCGCCACAGTATCCCTTCTGTTGGCTTATACCATACAGGATAGCCTTTGCTCACCTCTAGCATCGATGAGCTGTGGTTGGCCCACACCTTGCTGGCAGTTCATGATTACATTATGCAGGGACATTATGCAGGGAGTTTATAACGTTAGTATTTTATTTCCTTTTTTACTAACCAAATTTAGGTGCTAACCAAATTTACTTAATTTTGGTTGCCCTGTATGATCTAATATTCCTAACTGAATTAGCCCATTTGCTGTTAATTAAATATAATCTATTGTATTCCTGTGCAATCCATCTGGTGAAACCCATGTGTATTTATAAATATCCCGGTGTTTATTATGACGTTCCACATTGCCATTGAAACTACCAATGGCAAAGGAACCTAAAACTTTTGCCCAAACATCAGAGTCAGTACCAACTTTAGCATTGAAGTCACCTATCACAATAGAAATATCTCCTTCATAGGATTCAAAATATCCTGAAACTATCTCTAATACTTATCCTTCTCATTCTCATCAGAGCCCTCTGTAGGGAACAACAGATGACATTCAAATCATTAATTTTTGTTTAAATTTTGCTGTAAGAAATCTTTCATTAATGCAGTGATAACCTAGAAGAGCATCACTGACATGTATACTGAGAAACAACACTACCTCTTGGAGATGCTTTCCATGCTCCCTTCCTGAAAATAGAAATTTAAAGTTATTTTTAAGTATCTGACCTTTGCCTGTCCATCTGGTGTCTTGCAAGCCTAGAAATACTAGGTTATAATGCTGGAATTCCAGAGTGAATTCCAAGTGATTATCAAGAGAATAATCTCTATGTAACCTCCTCATGTTCCACATACCTGCAGAGAGAAAATGATTAGTAGGGTTTTTTTTTAAGAAACTAGGTTTATTGAGAAAGGCATGGCCAGCAATATCAAACAGCCCCCTAATTGGTAGGGAATTTCAGGCACCACTTTTTCAAGTGGACCTTTTCAAGAACCAGATCTAGATAAAAACCAACCTGTCTGATACACATTATTCCACTGTACAAAAAAGAAATTTCCTTGGTTAAATTTTGATCTTTGCTAAGTGCCAAAAAGTTAGTCCACCAAAGCAAAAAAAAAATTGTCTATCATCAAGAGTGCCACAGCCTAGTTACTGAGGGAGGGGTTGGGGAATGCTTTGAAAGTCATTCAATATGAACATAAAAACTCATAATTAAAAAAAAATTGCTAAAGGGGGGGGAGTAAAATGTCTCAATGAGTTTGTGTGAGGGGGGGGGGGGGGGCTATTAAACCCTTCCCAAAATTGCCTTCCAACATGACTGATATCTGTGCCAAGGAATTACCTTTTGCTTCCATATCCAAAACCTCGCATTTTCAAAAAACGATACAGATCAAAGTTTTTATTCTTACTGGAAAGTGAAGAAATAATAAAAGAAAAAATAACAGAGAATCTAATGCGATGTTGAAAGAACTCTCCACAGCAACAAGTTCCAATGTAACATCATTCAATGATGTAATGTAAGTCATCCAATGTAACATAACTCTGAAAAATTAATAATTATCGATCGGAAGAAAAATCGATAATTTACAGAAATGAAGTGGATCTACAGAAATGGAAACTAAGGTTTAATTTTAAAAAAAAGGAAATAAAAAAATTAACATTATGCAGGGAGTTTATAATCCAATTTGTTGGGAGGAAGTATTTGACTTAAATCATCTACGTAAACAACTTGCCATGTCAAGGAAGTCCTTTTTGGTTTCATATCCAGTACCTTATTCATTTTCAGGAAAAGATAGAAGATCAAAGTTTTTTTTTAGAAGAAAGCGAAATAATAAAGGAAATATTAACATATAACCTAATGCATTGTTAAATAATATCTGCAACAACTTGTAAAGCCAGCCTCCAATATAACATAACTAGAAAAGATAGATAGATTAGCCAATGAAAAAATTGATAATTTAGAGAAATAAAATAAATATACAGGAATGAAAATGAAGGTTAATACTGACAAGATGCATAGTCATATTATCCTATAACCAAGAAGAACTCTCTCTGTAAAAACTCACTATAGAGCCACTTTACTGCATGTGTGAGCAATAACTGGTCACTGCACTCTCAACTGCACCTGCTTTGGTGACATACTTTACACTGCAGGGAACTTTGCAACAACAACTCAGTTTGCTTCTTGTTTCAGTTCCTTACAGTTTCAATTTTAAGAGCAGGAAAGATGCATAAAATTCTGGGGTAAATGATATAAATGGTAAAAATCTGGGAATACTGAAATAGATTTATGGCAGAAAAGAATGTAAAACAGGAAAAAAATGGCAGTATGTACTTCGTAATTACTTGCAAAATCTGCATTTTTTAAAAATAGCAGTTTTTTTTGTGTGTGTATTAATTTTTTAGGAGATTTTCCAAATTTTAAGGAAAAAAGTGTTGAAAATTGTTCAAATCACTTGTCAGCTTAAATCAGAAGGTTGCCTTAGCAAAGAGAAAGGTTATAAAACAAATCGGCAGTACAGTTTAGCACTTCTATGAAATGGCAATCAGGTGGCTTTAACAGATTATTTATATTATAGTTTAATAAAATGAGCATCAAATAAGAAAAGAAAATTTTTTAAACTTGAATTGTGTATTTTTAAAAGATGTATATGAGAAATTTTTCAAACAGCAAAAAGTTTCATGATTTATACAAAAGACATCTTTGACCTCTCATTGCAGATTCTGTCAACATCTAGGTTTGACAGTGACCTGGGAATGGTTAAGCTGTTTTAAGCAACAGGATGAAGAGGGGTGTAGAGGAAAAGTTGTCTTGAGCTGGGTGGGATAAACCCATGACCTCCTGATGATGAAAAATTGTTCAGATCCCACCCAGCTCAAGACAATCCTTGTCTTGAGTTACAGTATTGAAGATGGGTGTAGACTTCCTCTACACCCATCTTCATCCTGCTACTTAAAACAGCTTAATAGTGGTTAAAAACTCAGTAAATCAATGATGAGCTGTGAATTCATTTGTCTAAGTATCAAATAAATGTTTCTAAAGATAGGTTTTTTAAAAGTATTTTTAATTTCTAATTTTTGGTATATTTTTCCAAGAAACCATTTGTGTAGAAAAAAATTAAAGCATTATTAGCTTTCAAATTATATATTTGTAGAAGGAAATTATCATAACAAGACTTTTTTAAACATTTTGCTAAATTTGTATTTTTACAGTGTCAGAAGTTTGGGGAATATTCAAAAGATGATCCAAATACCTTTAGGTTCTCAGAAAACTTTTCATTATATCCACAATTTATGTTTCATCTAAGAAGATCGCAGTTCTTGCAGGTCTTTAACAACAGTCCAGATGAAACATCGTATTATAGGTAGGTCTCATGATACTCGATTTATAGTTTCTAGTGTACAAAATTTTAGGGGGTTAGAAAGTTTTGGAAACATGGATAAATTTTATTTTTAAAAAGTGTCTTCTTGTCATAATTTAAAGACTTTACAATCTTTTTATCCTTATAAGGTTGTGTTGTTTTACCTCTGAGCAGCACTTTTTTGCACACAATGGGCTAAATGACCAGGTTACAAGGACTCCAAATGCTCAGAGAAGGTTGGGGGAGGGAACACACTGGAACAGATGGTAGCCTCCCGTCAAGGCCATCCAGTATGTTCTTTAATGTGCACATGGCTCTCCTGCACCCAGGGCCACGGCTTAACATCCCATCCAATAGACTGCAGCCTTTCCAAGTTCATGGGTGTCCCCTACTGATTGTGAGCAGGGTGGGGAATTTTGTGAAGATAAATTTCAACACTGGCCCAGCTGGGAGTTGAACCTGGGAACTGCAGATTATGAGCCTGGTTTGCTATCAACTGAGCTCCTATCCTTTAATATGAGTCTTTTTTTCTGTGTGAAACATCTTTGTTTAATTATCTACTTCCTAAAACCTTCCTTATAATAAGTAGTAAAATGTATATTTTGTTCCTGCTAATAAGATTTTCACATTTTTATGATTGATGCAGTGTTTGAAAATGTTAAACATAATGAAATGAATAATGTTATTGAATTTCAAAAATATCATTATAAAATGTAACAAATAACAAAAAGTAATTTCATTACTGTCACAGTTGTTTCTGTTCAATAACATTTAACTTTTACTATTTTTATTTTGTAAGATATACTTAGAAGCTTAAATTAAACATCTGCCAACTTGAGCAGATGTACAACTTTTACTATCAACAACAGCTCTGCTCAATGATACATTCCTTAGGAATTTGACTGAAAGCAGTTCTCCCAGTGTGATGATCCACCCATTCACTTTTACTTTTCCTTAACCAGTTTTGCTTTATTTACATTATTATATTTATCATTTTGGGGATTTTATTTCCTTTCGTAGGCTGTCCCAATCCTTCTCTGAGCTGCAGGAGTTGCGCATGTGCAACTCCGACCTTTTGATTGTCAACCGCTAAAGCACCCGTGTTCAAGGACACATCCTCTCTTGTGTCATAGCTTGTGCACTCGTCAGTTTATGTAAATGTCTTTCCCAGCGTGCAACATGACATGTGCGGGCTTTTGTACACCGCTTGTTATAACAGTGACGTTAGGTCACTGAGAGAGTTGAGTGTAGTAAGTAGCAGAGGAGTAGTGTAGTGAGCAGTAGTCATGATAGTGAGATGAAGTAGAGTAGCAGAGGAGATTGTTTTAGTATAGAGAGAGGCAGTAGCAGAGTTTTCATTCAAGATTTTCATTTGATATTTGGCAAGTTGAATTTTTGGAAATAAACTTTGTTTGTTTTAGAAACTTTTGAATCTTTGCTATTTTTTTTGCTCTTGAGCAACATGAAGTAATTTTTGATTGTATTTAATATTTATATAAAAAAGTCCAAACTTTAAAAAGTTATTAATCTTTGGAGCGTTACACCAGCTACTCTCCTACTAAGGGTATTCAAAAAATTCTTGGCATGTGTCTGTAAGATTTGCACTTGTTCCTCTGAAGTTAATAAGCTATGACTTGTTTGAAAGCTTACTGTGTCATTACATTTTGCCACTGGGCTCTGGAAGATTTAATCAACAAAGTGATGCAAAATTATCATTGGTTTTTACATCTTATGCATTTTACAATAGTTTTGCAGTTTTCATTTGAATGACCTTTTTATATTTAATAAATGAATATGTATATTCATCTATACTGACAAGGGAAGTGTACATTCTGCAAAACGAGTTGCTCAATGAGAAGAAGCCCAATCGATAGACCATGTCTGAAAATGGAAAAGTGCTAATTTTAAAGTGCAGTGTCCAGAGGGGACAGAGTTAGGGCTTCAAAGTTTACCTAGTGGTCTGTGGGAAGTAGTGCTAGGGCACAGATATTAATGACTCAAGCTTGACCGTTTATAAAGGGATCAAAGTTTGGAGCAGAGAATGAGTTATCTTGATACCTTCAGATGGTGCTGTGGTCTGATTTGGGACACTCCTGTTATGCATCTACAGAAAACTATCAGTTATGCTTCTGTTCTTGACAAGGAAAATACAGCCATTTATTTTTTATTTTAGGACCCATCTCTCAACTCTATTATTATATTGTGACTGTAATACAACATCCAATGGAATGAGTCCAAAGGTTGTTGTTGCACTGTTAGTGAAACAGTTTGGGATCTGTGATGATGCTCTGAGTATGGAAGAAATTGAAATTTATGAAAGACTGAAGTTTACATACATAAATAAGCACACTGGAAATTGATGATGAAGGAAGTGAAGATGAGAATGTGGATGATAACTATGATGATGATGAGGAAGAACAAATTGTACTAGTTTGAAACAGTAATGAGTTCCAGGCTCTTCAGAGGAAAATAGCAGTTCTTTATAAGTTCCTTCTCTGCAAAAGAAGTTCTCCATTCAGATTGAAGATGAATACCTTGAAAGCATACAAACACTGGACAAAACAAGAAAAACCTGATGAGCCAACATCTGTTGGATCTGTGACGGAAAGAAAAAGCTATCCAGTTCTATCCAGTCATAATTCACGAGGATGAAGTCAGTGCCCATTCTATCCAAATACGAGAAAAAATTGAAAGGCCTCCACGCAACAAACAAACCAGGAAGTTCTCAACCAATTCAAAGAGATGCAATCACAAAATGCAATTATCCTTGACAGAACAATAAGGATTTGGGTTTAGCAAATCAAACAAAAACTGGATCCTCACAATAAGCTGGTACTCAAGGTATCACAGTTATGGGAGTTCAATTCAAAAAAGAGGAACAGCGTTTTCTCAAGATCCATTATGCACCAAGTGGGTAGCAACAAAATCTATAACAGACTGTCTATCAATTCATAATGGAAACAAAGTATTTATCATGGAGCATAATCTGCCATCACAAATTTTTAATGCAGATCAAAGCAGATTTGAGAAGGATATACATCCTGGAAAGACACTAGCTGAATAAGGTATTAAGCATGGGATGAGTCAAACAGAGTCAATATCAGTAACAACACATTCTTACATGGTGATGCCAACTGTGTCAATGAATGGTAAACCCTTGGAACTGCTATACATGGATTGCTGAAGCAACTGAAAATTTTTGTACAGACAAGGCTCCTGATCTAACATCAAATAATATGCCAGGAAATGAGCAAACATGATAAAGGAAGACATGAAAACATTCTATCAGGAAGCCTTAACTGGCATAGTGGCTAGGGAGCTAGCGATTATTCCAGCTATTGTTCCAGTTGTTTCATTTTCAGACATGGTCTATTGAACAGGCTTGGTCTACTACATGTGTTGTGTTCGCTCTGAGACAGTGGTCAGCAGTGACTTTGGTCTTAGTAGGGCATGTCCTTGTATGAGAAGGCCTGTAAAAGCTAGGAGTAGCTTCTAGGATTCTTCTATGTCCTATATGTCGCAAATAAAAAAAAAGTTTTCTGGCCTTCAGTTGACAAGAAATAGATCCTCCTTCTTGTTGATTCGTGGTCTTCACATAAAGACATTCAAATGATATAGTCCCTGATTCTTTCTAATGTCAGCTTCCATTCTAAATTAATCCCCCCTAAAGTGGCTTGGACTCATTAAACCCTTAAATGTTGACTTCTTCACTCTTAAACCTTTGGTATGGTGACAATTTCATTCATCTTCAGTTTTTCACTCACTTCCAGTTGATATCCCCTAGCTATCAAAATCTCATAAATTATGCCTTTTATAAGTCTGGATATATGGATCAGTAACCAGGACCTTACATAACACCCATTGATTACTCCTTTAATGAGATCATTGACAAGTGCAGCAAAGAGTGTGACCAAACCAGCTTCTGTAGGTGTACATATGCACCAAATGTATTGCCTAGATCATTCTTTGATTAGCAAATTGCATATTTATTGTAATAATTAACTTCTTTCATCATTCGAAACACTTACATCATTTCACGTCTTAAAAATTTGTTGTTTCAATTTTCCCTTAGACCTCTATGTACACTTTGAATCCCTATAACTCCATCCTCTATGGAACATGGCCCTTTAAAATTAGCACTTTTCCATTTTCAGACATGGTCTGTCGAACAGGCTTGGTCTCATTGAGCAACTCATTTTGCAGATTGTGGGCTTCCCTTGGAATAGTTTTTAAAGACAAAATGAGAACATGGCTGTTATAGGCTTCAATATATTCATCTCAGGGTGTCTTGTAGTCAACAATACCTGTTTGAGATATCTTGCATCTCAGGTTATTAGCTTATAGGAACACAAAATGAAGTGATGGATTTCAATCACCTGCTAGTTGATTAGTGAGACATCTGAAATTCTGTCTCATTGCATTATCAGAATGGCTTCCTATATGTGTCTGGCTTTGGCCACATGATTTTGTGCAAAAGTCATCTGTTGTCATCAACAAGCTCCTAAATTTTTCACCAAAGTTTTAACTATAACTGTTATTTACTATTGTATTTTTTTCTGCTTCTTTTTAAATTGACTTTTGAGAATTAATAAATTTTGAATAGACACTGTCTCAGTGTCTGCCTCTGTAGTGGATTACTGCATAGGGGCTCGGCACTCATGCGAACCTCAAAACTCAAAACTTTTTGAGCCTTTTATGAGTAAAACATTTCACAATCAGTATTGACAGTCCTCTGGCATAGTGGTTAGCATGCTTGGCTACTGATCAAAGGCAATGTGATGCTCCAAAAGATGGTTAAACTTCTTCTTTTTGGACCTTTTGACTGATCCTAATTAAACTAAACTTCCAGATAGTATCGGGTGTCAGGCAATTATTCCTGCCAAATAAAGTTAAATGAGGGTTCTTTAAGTATATGGGCATTACTTATTGAGTAAGAAATCAAAACATTGTCAAATTATAAAAATCAATTTTCATTGCTCAAGAGAAAAAATAGCAAAGTCAAAATATTTCATATAACAAAGTTTATTTCCAAAAAATTCAAGTCTCACCAAATATACTGATGAATGCAAAAGTCTCAGCCACTAAAAGCTCCATCTTTAATAATATCTTACCTCTTACTGACATTTTCTCATCACTATCTCACTCTACTGACTCCGTGAATTAATGTCACTTAGTATACATGCGGCGTATAACTGACACGCATAAACTTACGATTGCTCGCTAGCTGTGACGCAAGAGGAGAAGTATTCTTACATGCTCATTAGCGGCTGTCAGTCAAAAGTCAGAGTTGCGCATGCACAATTCTTTTAGTGGCTCAGAAGAAAGAAATGTGATAAATCCAACTTAAAATGATTCACAAAATGATAAATATAATACACCTATCCCTCGATTTATACGGTATTCAGTTCACACAATTTTGGTTTTGCACGATCAAAAAATGCAACCAGTTTCGATTTACACGGTACTGACTGAGACGTACATAGAAAGGAAATCTCAGTCAGTACCGTGTAAATCGAAACTGGTTGCATTTTTTGACCGTGCAAAGCCAAAATTGTGTGAACTGAGTACCGTGTAAATCGAGGGATAGGTGTATAAATAAAGTAAAATTGAATGGGTGGACCATCACAACTTCCCGTCCCAAAAGGAGTCAAAATTTGACCTAACAGATTTTGATGAGCAATTTTGAATAAAAAGACATTTCCTAAGTCATTTAAATATCGCTGAACATATAGTAATAAGTATCATACACAAATTTAATAAGACAAGCTACTCTCACATTAATGTCATCTTCCATCGCAAACAAAAGTACCTCTTCCCATTCCTCCTACCAGAGTGTAAAGCTGCCTAGTGTTATTGACTAGACTTTGAGATGACAATCATGTTGAATAACATACAATTTATAATTATTTACAGGGTGTTTCAAAACTCTCTGTACAAATTCCAATGGGAGATAGGGAACACCAAGACAAACCTTTTTCGTCTATGAATGTATATCTGCTGACATAACCCTTCGGTGCTAGAGAGCACTATTTGGCAATGCTGCAATTGGCTAGAGGGGCAAGTGGGAATGGAGAACAGACTTGTGTTTGCAATCAACATTCGTAAATCAGAAACATTACATGTAACATAGTGTTTCACAACTGCTGAGATGGCTGACATGTATCTGGCATATGCAGCTGCTAATGGAAATGGAAGAGCTGCTGTGAGATTGGTTTTACCCGCAGTGCTTCCCAAACATTTGCGAGAACTGAAATATTCAATGCAAAACATGCATGACACTGGTTGAGAGAGAACCATGCGCACTCCTGACATGACAGAAGAGATTCTACAGCGGATTGAGGACAGTCCAGGCACAAGCATGCAATCTGTTGCATGTAGCCTCGGTGTGAATCATGCCCTCATGTGGAGAGTGTTGCATGAGCAGCAGTTACGTCCATTTCATCGTCAGAGAGTCCAGACATTGCAACCTCAGGATTACCCTCTTCATGTGGAATTCGTGCGCTGGTTTCTGCAGTAGACAGCAATGCAGCCTGATTTTCCAGCTCATGTGCTCTTCTCAGACGAGGCCTCTTTCACATGTAAGGGTGTGTTCAATGTGCACAATTCTCACATTTGGTTGCACAAAAATCCACATGACACAATGGCGCATGGTCATCAACAACGGTTTGTCATCAATGTTTAGGCAAGTATCATCCATGACATTTTGATTGGGTGATACTTGCTGCCTCCCTGACCCAATGGGCAGATTTATTGGATATTTCTTGAAGAAACGTTGCCGGGATTGCTGGAAGATGTTCCCGTGGATATTCGCAGACAAATGTTGTTTCAACATGACAGGGTGCCAGCACACCTCAGCAATGATGTGTGGGATTATCTGAAAGCCACTTTTGGGGGCCGATGGATAGGTAGGAGTGGACTCGTCGCCTGGCCCGAAGGTCACCCGATTTAACATGTATTGATTTCTTCCTCTGGGAACACATGAAGAACATCATGCATGAGACTCCCATTGACTCAGATGAAGACCTCATCGCAAGAATTGCTGTCGCCACTGCAACTGTTTGTGAAATTCCAGGAATTTTTCAAAATGTACAGCAATCAATGCTTAGACTCTGTCATGCATGCATTGCTGTTGCTGGTCGCTACTTTGAGCAACTTCTTTTAATAAACATGTTGTTCACACTTGTTTCCATTCATTTATGTACCAGCTCCACTGATATTTCTGTCAGTGCCCTCTAGCACTGAAGGGTTACGACAGCAGACATACATTCATAGACGAAAAAGGTTTGTCTTGGTGTTCCCTATCTCATTAAAATTTGTACAGAGAGTTTCAAAACACCCACACAGTCCCTGTGTTCAGTGTGCCACTTTCTTTATTGACTCTGTAACGCTTCAAAAGATTGTTGAACTTCGTCTCTTTGAACCTTTTGACTGATCCAAATTAAACTTCCAGATAGTATCAGGCTTCAGGCAATTAATCTTGCTAAATAAAGTTAAATAAGGTTTCACTAAGTATATGGGCATTACTTATTGAGTAAGGAATCAAAAGATTGTCAAATTATCAAAGTTAAATCTTAACAAAAAAAAATCTATTATCGTTGCTCAAGAGAAAAAATAGCAAATTTAAACTATTTCATATAACAAAGTTTATTACTGAAAAATTCAAAACTTGCCATATAAACTTGATGAATACAAAGTCTGAGCAACTAAAAACTCCATTTCTAATAACATCTTTCCTCTTACTGACATTTTCTCATCACTATCTCACTCTACCAACCCTGTGACCTAACATCACTTAGTATACATGCAGCATGCAACTGACGTGTGTGTTGCACACTGGGGAAAACAGCATAAATTTATGATCGCTCACTAGCTATGGATGCAAGAGGGGCATGTCCTCATGCACACATTAGTGGCTGTCAATCAAAAGTCGGAGTTGTGCATGCACAACTCCTTTAACATCTTACCTCTTACTGACATTTTCAGAAGAGATGAATGTGGATAATTATCGGAAGAGATGAATGTGGATCGGATAATTATTGGAAGAGATGAATGTGGAAGAGATGAAGAGATAATTATCAGAAGAGATGAATGTGGATAATAATCGGAAGAGATGAATGTGGATAATTACCAACTGAAGATAATTCGCAAAATGATAAATATAATGTAAATAAAGTGAAACTGGTTAAGGAAAAGTGAATGGGTGGACCATCACATCAACTTGGTTTAAGCCCTGGATGTTTGTGTTGTTTTTCTGCTTAGGTCTTGCCTTCCTCACATGTCTTCTCTATGGTATAGTAAATTGACAGGTTCCAGTCAGACCTCCGTGGCAAGCAACAGTGTTAGGGGATATTTTTTTATATTATAATCTACTATTTATGTAACATATCTCATGTTTTTACTTAGGTTAATACCAAATAGAATGTGTTCCCTGATTTGAGTCCCAGCTGGGTCAGCATTGAAATTTATCTCCACAAAACTCCCCACCCTGCCCACAGTTAATAGGGGACACCAATGGGCTTGAAAAGGCCACTATCCATTGTATAGGACGTTAAACTGTGGCCTCGTGTGTATGAGAGCCATACACTTTGCACATTAAAGAATACACAGGGTGGCCTTGTATGGAGGCTACCATCTGTCTCCCAACAGCTGTTCCTGTGGGTTCTCCATCTCCAACCTTCTCTGAGCTTTTGGGGTCCTTGTGACCTGGCCATTTAGCCCATTGTATGCAAAAACGTTCCTCTCAGGGATAAAGCAACCCACCCCAGTTCATTTTACTTGAACCTATTGTAGTGTACCCAGAAGAAAATTCTAGTGAATTCTTATGACATGTTGAAGTTTAATAGGGGAAGGGAGGATTGAAATGCTTGAATCTCATATTTTCAGAGATTGTCCTAAGAATATGTGATAGTTAAGCCCTTGATGAAGGAGGGTAAACTTTTACCGAATCTTATCCTCAGTAAGATGAGAGACACCAATGATCTTGCAAATACCTCTCTCTATTGACTAGGATAATCTACAGCCTATGCAAAAGGGGAGTCATATTCTCTTCACATTAAAGAAGAAACTGAATGGTCTTGATAGGAATTTCCACTGCCTTTGACATCTATTTAATTAGATCCTTATTCCTTACTTAAATCTTGGGTCACTTAACAAATTATGCATTTAAAAAGTTATGATAAATGATTAAGTAATCTAACCAAACTTGAACAACATTCATATTCAAAAAATATATGACAATAACCCTTTTGTTATTTCACTGAAATTGGCTACATCAATATAAAATGAAATGCAATGATTAGTTGAATAGTGTAGATAATGATAGAAAACTAGGAAAGTAAATCGCAATGTTTTTACTTGCTAAACTCTATACACTAATTTATGCACTCAACATGGGTCATATAAATGCACAATGATGAAAGTAAGCACTAGAATATATTTTACACTTGATTGAAAAAACAAAAATAGATTATCGATTTCATTTCATTTTTTGAAACTTCATTAGACTAATAAAGTAGACTTTAGATTAGATTATATATATATAGTAGAAGGTTTTTTTTAATTATGGTTGATTTTATGAACATTGCAAGAGTGTTGAAATGCTCTGAAAGCTCTCTTTTTCTTAATACATTACAATAATGCATAAAAAAAAGTATGAGATGAAAGTAAGAAAAGTGATGTGTGAGATTAGTTGTCTCAAGGCTTAAGATTACAGATGATTGTTGGTTGACTTTGCATTGATGACATATATAAGCTTAATAAGGTATGGATATTTGTTGTTGTTTTTTTACAAATCCTTTCTATGTTATATAATTACTAATAAAATACTATTTGTATTTACCCCATCATCCATTAGCTCAAATTAAAACTTAAGGGATGAAAGAGTAGGTAAAGAAAAAAACTTCTTTCTCTTTGAGAACAAGATTCCCAAATGTGCCAGAGGGCCCCTCGGTGCGAGCTCCTGTACGTGGTGAGGGGAGGACCACCCTGTGAAGGTACCGCTGGCTTGGGTACCTTCACAGGGTCCCGAACGCTCGTTCGTGTATTTGCCGTGCTCAGAGACCCATGTCCCAGGAAAGGAGGATCCTGGTAGTTGCTCAGGGGTCCCCATCTTCTCTCCTCAGCTCATGACTGGCAGGGTTCCCTTTGGCCGCCTTGCCATTGGTGAGCCTGTTGTTGCATGGCTCGGCAGCAGATTCTGGGGCCTCTGCTTCCGGTAAACGGGAGCTCCTGGGGTGCACTCCCCCAGGAGCAATCGGCTGGTGGGCAGGTCCTGCTAGGGTCAACTATGCAGAGCGTGAGCAACCTTGCCCACATCCGGATACAGGTTTACGAGTTTCCTCACAATTTATTTTCCTATCATAGTTATAATTTCTTTATGAGGCCGATTTGGTCGTTCACAATTTTATTTTCTGCTTAGTTCCTTTTGTGTAGAAAGTTTGTTTCTGCACATTTCTCTTTTCATTTTCCTTTTATTTATTTGTGAGAGCTTGGCTCACTGTCTGTATGGGTATAATGCCTATGTAGCCCTGGCACTCGACTGGGCGTCCCCTTGCTGGGCTCCATGGAGGGTGGGGACAGCGGGCACTGAACCACACAAAACCAAATATGGAAGTTAATGAAGAAATTGATACAATCAATGCCAACAAGAGGGCCCGACATGAGCCCCCATTTTCCTTGTCTCTCTTATTCTACCATTGTCATCTTTGTCTTTGTTCCCTAGATGCCTGATCATCCACTCAACAGGTGATCAGGTATTTGGGAACGTGCCCCCATTTTTTGTAAATAAAGGTTTGAAAGGTCTTGTGAGAGAGCCGAAATCCATCAAGCGCCTATGATCTGGCAATTTGCAGGTTCAGATAGCTTGTTCAAATCATTCGGAACTACTCCTGAAAGTCAGAGAGATTGGTGAGGTGGCTGTTGAGGTCACTCCCCACAAAACTTTAAATTCCTTTCAGGGTGTGATCACTGAGGAGGAAATCCTCTCAGAGCTCACAAGAGTACCAGCAGTCCATTGGGTTTCGTCATGCCGTGATGATAAATTGGTAATTGGAAAAGGAGGTTCAACACTTGAAAGTTGTGAACATCTCTTATACTGAGGCGAGAAAGCTCGCTGCTCCGCTCACACCACCTGACAAGGTATCCTACGGGAGTGCAGTCATTAGAAAGCCCATCATTACACCACCAGCAATGACTTCGGTGGCAGTGCAAACTGACATCAGTTACCACCTACTGAATCTTTCACATCTGCAGCAAGATACTTCCTGACACAGGCAAAACCGAGGGTGGTGTCGACTTCGAAATCAACTCCGCTTTCCATTCCTGCAACTCAGCCTTCCACCTCCACCAGAAGGCCTCCTCCTTCCTGTCCTCAGACAGCTAGACTTTTCAAAGAAGCCCCCACTGGGACCAGAAAAGAAAATAATCACTCCACCACAAAGAGCTGTCACTGATCCACGCCCCTTGGATGATTCTGAGGACACAGATACCGACCGCCCCCCTATTCACCAAACCCGTCCTCTGCAGCAGTTAAGTTTAATAGGAATTTGTCATCTGCCAACTCTTCTAAGTCCTGAGATGACCATACTCCTACAATGGAATTGTCATCGATTCCAGAGGAATATTGATGACATCAAGGACCTCCTTCAGGCACCCCAGCCCATCTGTGTGTGCCTGCAGGAAACATACTTGCAGCTAGTCAGGGATCCCACGATCCAGCACTTTTCACTAGTTTGCCAAGGCTGGGATGGAGATGGTCCAGCTTGCAGAGGTGTTGACATTCTCGTGAGCTCTCTCTCCAAGTCATACCTGAATAATAATAAATTCTCCATTCCAGGTCATACCCCTCACCTCCAAGTTAGAGGTGGTAGCCATCCGCCTCTTCATGGGGTTCTTGCTGACTGTCTGCTCTGTATATCTTCCACCTTGAAGCATCGGCTTCCAAGAAGACCTTGATGACCTCATCTCGCAGCTCCTCATAATGGGGACTTCAACGGACGAGCTGCTCTCTGAGCTCGATGACCACTCTGTCAGCAAGGAGCCCATCACTGTGACAGTAGCGGAGATAATGCACTGTATCGTAGTAATGGACTGTACCAGGACAAAAGCTCATTTCATCCGACGCCAAAGCCAGAAGCAATATTGGATCAAATATACACCTTCTATTACCTGCATGACCAGTTCTAGGTCGTGTAGATGGGTGGGAACTACACGTCCCACTTGTTATTGATCATGGAGCACAATGGACAGGCAGTTCCTGATCCCAAAACAATTGCCGACACTCTGGGGGGAGTCATTCTCCTCCATCTCTTCTTCTTCTTACTCCCCCGAGTTTCTGGCCCAGAAGAGTAGGGTGGAACACTCTCCGCTGTCCTGCCACTCAAATGGCCTGGAGCCTTAGAACAGACCATTCATAGCGGAGGAGCTTTGCCTTGTCTTGCACACCTCTTGTGCATCTGCTGTCAAGCCACACCTCTCGTGCATCTGCTGTTGAGCCACATCTCTCGTGCATCTGCTGCCGAGCTGGATAATGTCCATTACGCCATTCTCCAACATCTCTCACCATCGAGTAAGGATCAGCTGCTCCATCTTTTCAATCGCATTTTTCTCGAGGAGCAGTTTCTGGACTCCTGGTGGGAGACCATTGTCTTGGCCTTCCCAAAGCCAGGAAAGGATTCCAAGATTCCTTCTAATTATTGTCCTATTGCATTGATGAGCTGTGTGTGCAAGGTGTTGGAAAGAATGGAAATGCTAGACTCATCTGGTATTTAGAACACAGCCTTCTTTCCAACACACAGTGTGGCTTTTGCAGGCAACAGCCAACACTTGACCATCTGATACACCTCGATTCAGCTATCAGAAATTCATTTTTACGTAGAGAGTACCTGGTGTCAATTTTCTTCGACATCGATAAAGCATATGACACAGCTTGGAGATTCGTGACCTCCATAGCTTCAGCTTAAGAGGTCACTTGCTGATCTTCATCTCCAACTTCTTACTGACATGTTCTTTTCATGTCGGCAACACTGTCGCAGATGTACCCCCAAGAACAGAGAGTGCCACAAGGCTGCATTCTGAGTGTTACGCTTTTTGCTGTCAATTTTAATTCTATTACTAGACAACTTCCTGCATCTTTTGCTCTTCATCCAGCATGAGGGTCATAAAAAGACCACTGCAAATTGTCCTGAACAATCTTTTGGTTTGGGCAATGGCAAACTAGTTTCAGTTCTCCCCGCAGAAGACCACTTGTGTGCACTTTTGCCACAAGCGTAATCTTTACCTGGATCCCGATCTAGTGCTCGGGGGTAATATCATTTGTTGTGGCAGAGACCAAGTTTCTTAGTCTCATCTTCGATCGGAAAGTGACCTTTTTATCACGCATACATCATCTCAGGTCCAAGTGCTCGTGGGCCTTGAACATTGTCAAGGTCCTCACCTCTCTCTCCTGGGGAGTTGACCAATGTTCTCTGCTCCGCATGTACTTTGCGCTTGTCCAGTCAAAACTGGACTATGGATCACAGATGTATGATTCTGTCTGGGATTCGGTGGTGAAGGTGCTAGACCCCCTCCATCATCAGTCCCTCATGTTTGCACAGGAATCTTCCGCACCTCACTGATCCAGAGTCTTTTTGTTGAGATCGACGAACAGTCTTTATTTCTTCACCATCAGCAGTTGTCCCTACAATATGCATCTAAATTGCGATCTCTGCCTGGCCATTCCACTTGGGACTGTGTTTTCAGTCCAAAGTGGGAAATGCTTTACACAAATCGGCCAACTGCCATTTGTCCTTTTGGTTTGCAGGTCCGAGGCTACCTAAGAGACATCAACACCAGTCTCGATAGCATCGCAGAGTCGAGAGCCAATCCACTCCCACTGTGGCTTGCTGTTTCCCCTTCCTGTGATTTTTTTCCTGTGCAGGACAGGGAAGGCCTTTACACCTGACTGTATGTACTGGCAACTCTTTGCCAGCCATCTTGCTGAGTACCCTGACTTCTTTCCTGTCTTTACAGATGGTTTGAAGTTTGGTGCATCAGTGGGATCAGCATAATCTGCTGTGATGTAATCATTGCAGAACAGATCCCACTGCAGTGTTCCATCTTCACTGCAGAGTTGCATGCTATCAGTCTCGCCTTGGACCATGTGGTTGCTAAACATCATCATCAGTGTGTGCTTTACACTGACTCACTTAGTTCGCTACAGGCTTTGATCTCGGTGAGGCATCAGCCTCACCCAGTTCTTTCTAAGATTCTCCAGCAGCTACATCATCTGGCAGCCACAACCACCAACCATTTCTGTTGGGTTTCCAGTCATGTCGGTATCAGGGTCAATGACTTGGCAGATGCTGCCGCCAAGTCTGCCATGCCCCTGTCCGGCTCTCCGTTTCCGATTTCATGTCTGGATTTCCGGCAACATTTTACCATCGAGCTTGGTCAGAACAACTTACGAACAAGTTTTTTTTAGATCAAACCTATCATCAAACCATGGCAGTCTTGTTACCGCAGGAATTGCAAGGAGGAAGTTGTACTTGCCTGACTCCATTTAGATCATTCATTTATTGCTCATTCGTTTCTTCTACAGGTGGACGACGAACCTAAGTGCGAGTTTTATGACACCTTTTTTAAGTATTAAACATATTTTAATTAAATGTCTTTGTTTTAACTTTGAACAGCGTATGTTTTTTAATTTTCATAAATTTATGTCCGAGTCACTTACACTCGGACATCTCTTATCAGACCATTGTTGTTTACCTTTATAATAAAATTTTTATGATATACTGGTTATTTTACTCGCTTATAGTTTTACTCCCCTGTTTATTATTCTATATGTTAAACCCAGGTCGCTTACACCTGGGTTATTTTTTTGTATTGAACATATTTATTCGTTTGTTTTTTGTTGTCCTCAAAGTTTCATTTTATTATTTTACATTTTTCTTGTTGTCGTTGTAGTTTATTTTTAAAAATTGATTGAGGGTGTCATGACTTTTATCTTTTTTCTTTTTGGACATTTGTTTGGCACATTATAAAGCCTTAGATGCTAATGCGTCATAAAACTCTGAACAACCAACCAACAACCAATTTCCAGAGGTGATATGCGTTTCTAGTCAACTAGAAGTGTGAACGATGGTGCAGTGCTGTGTAATGTTTTGCAGAAGTGAAACTTGTGAAACAAAACTGTTCCTATTGAATCCCTTCCAAACTCAATCTTGCAAGACAAGTGGCTAAAGTGATATGTCAGCAACATAATGTTGACATGAGTAATTGGAAAAAAATTCAGAGATCACTTTTAAATAAATAATGATTTGGAATCACAGGAATTTTAAGCAAGGGAAAGTTATTTACATTACCTCAAAATGATATACGAAACTGAGATACACTGCCTTTTAAAAATATCAGAGAATTTCCATATTATCTGAATGCGAATCTAACTTTGAAGCTTTATAACTTCTAAAATATGCATTTAGTAGAAAAGTGTTACTGAACCTCGATTTTCAACAATATTCATCCAGTATTTAAGGAGTTATGGAAGCTAGAATATTTTGCAACGTTAACGGGTCATAAAGAATTTATCTCAGATATTAAATAAAACTCAACAAGTATTGCTTCAAATCGTTTGCTAAAATATGCTTTTTAAAAGTTTGTGTAATGATTATTTCTATATTAGGTAATTACGAATGGTTTTTATAAAACAAGATAATTTATTGTTAAATATCCCAGCTTCCATAATTCTTTAAAGACTGAACAAATATTGATAAAAAAAATCGAGATTTAAATAAATTTGATTATGATATTTAATTAACCCAATCATATTTTTCCATTAAATGCATATTTTAGAAGTTATAGAGCTTCAGAGTAAGATTCTCATTAACATAAGATGGAAAGATAATGCTATAGCTGTTCTGAGCTATTAAATACTGTCACTGTCAAATTAAATACCCAGATACCATCAAATTAAGTTATTCGAAATCTTGATCATGGTGATTTGAAATATCCAAAACTTGAATTGGTAAGTGTTTTAGCTATTAAAAAAAGTGTTGTCAAATTTGAGCTTGAACGGAAAACTATTAACCATGTTACCATCTATGTTTCTATCAAGGTTATGCAAAAATGAATTATTTTATTGTTATTTTATTTTCAATGGTCAAAACACACAAAAAATTTTTGTGAAATAATAACGGTTAAATTTTTGAAGCCATTTTAAACAAATTATGGCAGTAAATGCACTGATGAATCTGTAGAATTGAATAGGCTAAATTCTACACCCTTCACAAGAAAAAATGTTTAATTGTAACTATTTCAGCTGTCAAACTTGACAGCATCCCCCCCCCCCTCCATAATGCTCCAAAAGTATATTAAACTTATCTCTTTGAACCTTTTAACTGATCCAAATTGAATCAATATTCCAGGCAATTAATCTTGGCAAATAAAGTTAAATGAGGATTCGCTAAGTATATTATTGCATTAATTAGTCATAAAGAATTTAATTCAAAAAGATTGTTAAATTATTAAAGTTAAATATAATCAAATCAATTATCATTGCTGAAGAGAAAAAATAGAAGAACGGAACCAGAAGTGACAGGCGGTGGCAGATACGGTGTCAGACACACGAGAACCAACACCCAGACACACATGATGGTCAAGTACAGGCAGGCAGTGGCAGTATGCATGTGTGGGGGATGTTTTCCTGGTATGACATGGGACTGCTGGTACCACTGGATGGGTCCCTTAATGCCAATGAGAAACTTTTAGGCATCCTGGATCTGAAGGCATTGATTAATTATGGTGGTGAAGGGGCATACAGTGCCTCTGTGAAGTAGGATCACCTCGCGGTCCTCTGGAGTGCACGCTACCAGCAACCTGGCTGGAGATGTCTTGGCATCTGAGAAGGGTTTGTTGCAGCCCCGAAGTGGGTGGGGTCTGTACACTGGGGGCCATGAGGTCCTCTTGGTGTGCACGTTACCGGCAACCTGGTTGTAGATGTTGTGATGTGGAGGGTCTGCTGAAAGGGATTGGTCACCCCGATTAGACAGACTTATCCTGTCATCTGAGAAAGGTTGGTTGCAGCCCCAAAGTGGGTGGGGTCTATATGCTGAGGAGCCATGAGGTCCTCTTGGCGTGCACGCTACTGGCAACCTGGCTGGAGATCTCGTGAAGGGGAGGGTCTGCTGAAAGGGATTGGTCACCCCGATTAGGCAGATTTATCTTGGCATCTGAGAAAGTTTCGTTGCAAGTCCCGAAGTGGGTGGGGCGAAGCCGATGCTGCAGGGCAGCGAAATGGTTCTATGGAGAGGATGAAGTTGAGGTCTCGCGACTGGGATTGGGATCCCCGGTCGATGGGCTTATTAATGGAAAAGCCAATGGGTGTCTCCACCACGGTAGCTCCCACCAGATCAAAAAGTTAGGATAGATTATCTTTATCAGCACTCTAAATTCTAAATTAACCACCAATGTAAGGTCTTGTATATGTTTGGCAGTTATATTAGATGGATTTAATGACGTATTTGGCTTATATGTTTCGGCAAAGCGCAAAATTAAAAAATCTCACGCTACACCTCGATGATTAGAAAACCAGACGATTCTGATTCAATCAGCTTATAAGTCTTGCTCATTATAACAGGTCTTTTCTCTGCAGTTATGTTATTTTAAAACTGAAGGCATGCTGGAAAGTAGATGGGTCAAAAGTGGCACCCTCTGTATAATGTAGTACTGTCTTTAATAGTGGAACTTTTGGGGGGTGTCATGGAATTATACTCCTGTCCATCCTCACTAACCACATGCATAACTTCATGTATCCCCCACATTCATCCCCTACACTTACCGAGAATGTTTTACCCTCCCTACTGTGAAAGTTTCATTAAAAAATGAAATTACGAGTTTTTAAGTTTATATTCAACAGTTTTAAAAGATATCTCCCCCCCCCCCCCCAGCAACTTGGCTGTGTCATTCTGAAGATATATTTACGTTTTTTTTTTTGCTTCAGTGCACTAATTTTTCAGCACTTAGCCAAGACCTCTGAACTTCAACACCAAAGAAAAAAATCATAATGTTTAGTTAAAAAAAGCATCCTAAGAAAACATTCCTCCATTTCATAAACAGGACAAAAAATCCCATTAATATGAGCAATTCAAATGACCTTATGTAATGCCGACCCATGCTTTAAAATGTACCACACCGAAAAGAATCGGGGCAAGGATGGCTCAGTCGATAGGGTGCCTGGCGAGTAATCTACAGTTCCCAGGTTCGAGTTCCAGCTGGGTCAGCATTGAGATTTATCTCCGCAAAATCCAACCGCTCCCCCCCCCCCCCCCCCCCCCAGGTTAGTAGGACACCAAGTGCTTGGAAAGGCTGTCGTCCATCAGATGGGATGTTAAGCCTTGGCCCCATGTGTGGGAGAGCCATAACATGTGCACATTAAAGAACACTCTGGATGGCCTTGACAGGAGGGTACCATCTGTCTCCTGACAACTGTTCCAGTGGGTCCCCACCCCCAACCGTCTCTGAGCCTTCTGGATCCTTGTGACCTGGCCATTTAGCCCATGGTGTGCAAAAGGTGCCTCTCAGAGGTAAAACAACCCAACCTGAAACGAATCATTAAAAGAACCAAAAGTTATGTTTAATGTAAATACAATATTATTTGGGATAAATTATACTTTCCATTAATATATAATTTAACTGTTTTTATTCAACATGTTTTTCAATGTTAAACCTTAATTGCATAGTCCGATATATTTTTTCACTATATCAATGTGAAAACGTCTTATTAAAATTAATATGCTTGTAATTTTTTTTTTATTTTTTTTATATGATTTGGAGTTAAACTCTGTTTGATTTTGGTATATAACATGACTTATTTCTGTTCACTGATTATTTTTTTAAAAATTGTAAAGTTGACTTGTTTATCTAAGATCATTTCTATGAATCTATTCACTTGGGATTATCAACCCACAAACAGAAAACACAGCAGAAGATATCCCTCCACAGACGCCCACCAGTGCAGCAAATTCAGAATCCATAATCAGGCTCAGAGCTTTGTACCAGTCCAATCTGGTAGGTTTATATGGTCAGCACCATGACCCTGTGTGGTGGCCTCAGCAGGGTAGTAAAGAAAGAAAAGTAGCCATAGTTGTCCAGATCAGTAGGCCACACTAATCTGGCAGCCTTTCTCTTCCGTTCACTTCCACAAGAGAGAGTATCTTTTTCGAAAGGTACTAACAGCCTGCACCATGAGAAGGCAGGGTCAGACATTAGATGCTAGGTGTGTCCGGTGGTTACAACAAATAAATTCCTTAAAACATTGGGTAGAACAATAAATTACTTAAAACATTGGACTTTAATAGATGATCATTTAAACAATTTGAACTGTTGTTCAGTTTTGTTTTGTTGTGAGAAGTGATTGCTTGGTGATATTTTGGTATCAGTTGGTGACCTTTTGAAATTTTAGCATCCAATGAACAGATTAAGGAAAACTAAGTTGAAAATGCAAAACAATGAAACTTCATCATTAAAAAAATAGATTTTTTAATAATTAAGCTTTATTGCTATTTTTTATTGATTAAGCTTAACAAAAATTAAGTGAAGAGCTTCACAGTGCAGTAATTAAATTTAAATTAATATCTTTAATTCTCTCTGATACTGTTAAATATTTTAAAACATTTCAACAAAATATCTATGGTACCTAGTATCAAAAGTAATGAATGATTGAGATTTTATGTACTGTTGACATGAAAGTAGGAAGATCTTAATAGATGAAAGTTGATAGCGAGTGACAAGTTCATATTGTAATTTCCTTGCTGACAAGCGATGAGACACAGCCCTTTTGAAGTGGAGAAGGTGGGGTTTTTTATTTTATCTTGTATAAAGCACTCTATGCCACCATAAGTATCATCACTGACCCCACTGTAGAACACAAAACATTGATGTATCAGCAATGGAAGAAAAATACATTCTAGGTAATGTGTCCAACTAATCAGCCCCTTTTTCCACTTCGAATGTGCTGTGTTACTTGCTGGCAAGGATGCTATAATATGAGCTTGTCACTCACTATCAAGATTCCGAATTGCCATGTCAAAGGTATGTAAAATCTCAGTCATATTACTTTTGATTCTAGGTAGCATGGATATTTTGTTGAAGTGCTTTAAAATATTTAAAAATATCATAGAGAATTAAAGATATTATAATTAAGCTTACCATAATAATAACATAAAAAAAAACACTTATATTGTTATAAGAGTTTCCTAAAATATTTTCGTAAACTTATTTTGTAAAAATTCTGATAAGTAATCACAATCCCACCTTGATGCCCTTAAAAAGAGGATATGTTTGGGAAAAACTGGACATCTAGTAACCTTAAGTGAAGTTAGTTTCAGGATACAGTTGACTTAATTCTTCATATTATGACTTTTCTAGTAGGTAAGTAAGAGATTGTCTTTTTGAAACTAGTGCCTAGCAGGCTAATCACATTTGTGGAATTCGATTTAGAGAAATAATTTTGGTCAGTACAGGCCCTTTTAATATGTTCTGGCAGATGTTGCTGGTTGTGAAGAATTCTAAATCTCTTAATTAAAGAAGGAGTAGGATCCTTCTTCATTTTAATTCAATTGAGTTTTTGAATGATTTTTTGGTAATTTTTCTTCAAATTGTTCCCTGATAATGATTGCATTTGACTTGTTTCGGCTGATAATATTTTTGTATTGCAGTGTAACGCTCTAAAGATTACTAACTTTTAAAGTTGGACCTTTTGTCTGATCCAGATTTATTCAAATTCCAGATAGCTGTATCAGGCACCAGGTAATAATAACTTGCCAAATAAAGTTGAAATAGGGTTCGTTATGTATTTATCAAGCATTACTTATCGAGTAAGAACTCAAAAAGGATTGTAAAGTTTAAATCTAATCAAAAAATTAACAACTCTTTCTATCTACAATGGTAGAATAATTACATCTACTATCTATCGTTATTCTATCTATAGAATAACAACTCCTTCTATCTATGCAACACATACTTCTGACTCCTACCTCTCACTCCACTTCTCACGACAACTCACTCCACTAACTCTCATTCTCAATCTGTTGTTCTGACTAACTCTGTGACCTCACGTCACTACTATAACAAGTGACTATAATATGTATGGTTTAGCAGTTGACAATCAACCGCTAAAACACATGTAGGACATGACCCCTCTTGCATCATAGCTAGCGCGATCGTCATATTGTGCAAATGTCTTTCCCGGCATGCAATAGACACATGCCGGCTTTGTACGCCACTTGTTATAGTAGTGATGTGAGGTCACAGAGTTAGTCAGAACGACAGATTGAGAATGAGAGTTAGTGGAGTGAGTTGTTGTGAGAAGTGGAGTAGAGATGTAGGAGTCAGAAGTATGTGTTGTGTAGATAGAAGGAGTTGTTATTCTATAGATATCAACTCCTTCTATCTACACAACCCATTCATTCATCTATGCATTCATTCATTTTTTGTTCTATAGATTATCAAAAGGTCGGAGTTGTGCATGCGCAGCTCCTACAGCTCTGAAACGAGAATTGCGATCAGTCCAAATGAAATAATCCCCAAAATGATAAATATAACATAAATTAAGTAAAACTGGTTAAGGAAAAGTAAAAGTGAATGGGTGGACCATCACAACAGTTTTAATTTCTGAAGTGATATTTTTCTTAAACATATTTATAATGTAATTAGGTGGATGATTGTAACAATTGTTTATAGTTCTATTTAATCTCAATCTTTCTCTGTATTCTTTAGGAAGAATATGTTGAATACTCTTAATAATTGATTATAATATTAATAATTTATATATATATGCTTAACTATAACCTTAATATAAAGCAATGCATGTTAAATCAACCACAATTCAAAACAGAATAACTTTCTACCATATATATATAATTTCTATCCTAATCTAAAGACTAATTTACGAGTTTGAAGTTTTGAAAACTGAAATGAAATTGATAACTTATTTTTGTCTCTCCAATCAAGTGTAAAATGTATTCTGGTATACTTCTTTATCATTGTGTATTCATATGATCCATATAGAGTGCACAAATTAAGTGTATAGAATTTAATAAGTAAAATCATTATGAGTTTCTTTTCGTACTTTACTACCATCATATACACTATTCAGCTAAGCACTACATTTCATCCAAATTGATATAGCTAGTTTCAGTGATATTGAACTATGATATTGAACTATGAATACTGATTTTCAGTTTTTTTCACAAAGACAATTGTCATATATTTTTTAACTGCATTTTTCACAGAGATTTTCTGCATTATTTGACAATCATATGAAATTTTTTTTAAGTTCTCTGTAGAAGATTTTCAAATTTTTATGTTCTATCTATCTATAACCTTTAAGCGGTCTTGTGCTATGGAGATCCAACCAGACTGAAATTTAGTTTCCCATACACATTTGTTCAGACCTACTACTGCTTTTGTATTTGGCACTGCAAGCCAGTTCTAAAAATGTCTTGTGTGACATTGTCCACTCACTGCATTGTAATTCTCTCTCTTTTTCTAAAGCCTTAAATGCATTATTCATAACTCTGTGGGGTGGGCTCAGTCAGTAGTATGCCAGTATCAGTAGGGGACACTATTGGCTTGGAAAGGCCACCATCCATCGGATGAGACATAAAGCCATGACTTCATGTATGGGAAAGCCTACTCTGTGCATGTTAAAGAGCACGCTGGATGGTCTTGTCAGGAGGCTACCATCTGTCTCCCAACAGCTGTTCCAGTTAGTCCCCTCCCCCAACCTTCTGAGCCTTCAGGGTACTTGCGGCATGGCCATTTAGCCCATTGTGTGGGCAAAAAAGTGCCACTTAGAGGTAAAACAACCCAACCCAATAGACTAACCCCACCAACACCTGCCCTTGGTGAGAGAAGGGACACTGGTGGTCTTGGAAAGGATACCATTTACCACACGAAACATTAAGTCATGGCTCTGTGTGCAATAGAGCCATACCCTGCGCATGTCAAAAGAACACACTGGGATGGCAGGAAGCTTAAAAAAGAAATATAGAAATATAGAAGAAGGACATGTTTTCAGTTTAATAAAAAAAAATTATTTCACAAGTTTATTTCCAATACTGATAAATTGACTAATAGTTCAGTCAGAAAAAGGTATATAATACTTATTCAGTTCACTTTAAAATGTATGGTATGGCAATTTTTCTTCATTTTTGATAAGCATTCAAGGTTTATATGACCTTAACTAACATTGTAGTCAAGGAGATGTACAAGCTAGGAATAGTTTCTATGATCCTTCTTTCCTTTTATGTTACAAGTCAAGAAAAAAAACGTGTATGGGTGTGGCCAGGGCCGGATCTGGAGGGATGCATCCCCCCCCCCCCCTCCTTCAGAATGCTAATAAATGTAACGGTAGAAAAAAATTAATTATTAATAATTAAAAACTTATTTATATTTCATGCATTTTCAAGAAAATTTTTAAAGACTTGTAAAATGTTATACTCCATTGGAAAGCTAGTCTCTGCCTGGGTGTGACACTATTTCACACAATTTTCTAAAGTATATGCTTTTTTTTTCAATTTGGCATGTAAATAGCTGATTGTATTACAGAAAATAATAACTTTTATGACATTAAGAGACTTTAGCATTCAAATATGCATTTACAGTAAATTGCATATGTACCAGTTAAAAATACAAAAATATCTACTCTTATTATTAAAACACACTTCTGAATTTATATAAAAGGATATTTTCATATTTTTTCAAAATGTCAGGACATAAATTTTGTGATAAAAAGAAGGATACGTCCTCCTTTTAGAAGACTTATGGTAACCTACCTAGAGGTGAAACAGCTCAACCAGTCTCATCAAAAGAGTTTGATTTGTTTACATCATTTGATAAAAGGGGCAATTTAAACTGTCAGATAATAAAAGGGCATCAGTATAATCTGTCAGATAATCTTTTACATCTATAGACCATTTAAGGCCCCATCTTACTCTTGCAATGAATTCTTCATATAATAATAAATAACCAAACTGAGAAGAAAGGTGACAAAATGCAGCTTTGTTGAACTCTAGTAGTAATGTGAAACCAATTGTTGCAAGCTTTACCAACTCTCACATATCATTTAGTTCATATAAAGATGGCTCTCTATGTTAACACTGACTTTTATAATATACCATATAATCTCACAATCAATTTTTATGGATAGTTTGAAATCCACTCATCTGAGGGAGTTGAAATTTGAAAGGTTGGGAAAATCTTATTTATATGCATGTAATAAAGGAAAGTGTTTATCAGACTTTTCATTGACAAGCATTAATAGAATTTTTCCAATCCTTATTATAGATATTAAAATTAATTGCAACAACCTTGTAAATTAAGTACATTCTATATAAACATCAAAGTAAATAATAGTGGAAAACATTTTTATTTGAAGAAGTGTGATCTTATTTCTAATCTGATATTTTCAGGCACATGCTAACAAGAGAAGATTTAACAAACTCATTAATCATGATTCAACCAATTCTGTATGCTTATTCATTTAATGGTCCACCAGAGGTAAGTAGCAGAATATCAGGTACAATAAATAGATACTTTTAATTTAACTAAATCTTAGCTAAAAATATAATGATCTCTGACAACTTCAGTTGTTTAGTAAGTTAAAAACTGAATATTTACCTTGTGACATTTTAGTGCTCCATTGTCAAAAGCAAAGTGTATTTGAAACATTTGTTATTTAAAGGTACTGATTGATAGATAACATACAGATGCAAATTATATACACCCATCCTTTGATTTACAGTTTCGGTTTTACACAGTTATGAAAATGCAACCAGTTTAGTTTTACATGTGATAGACTTAGTTTTACATGGTACAGATATAGATTCTTGTTTATGTATAGATAATACATATTATGAAGTAGCAGTGACATAGCATCAAGGGAGGCTGTTAGACTAAGTCTTAATAGTAAAAGTTGTCATTTATTTTTAAGAATAAATAGATAACAGTAAATTCGTCTATAAAATAAATGTGACAATATTATTAACAAATTATAACAAATATTATTTTGCTGAAATTGTATTCTTCCCATTGTAATGCAATCTGTCTCATGATTACTTTAAATATCTCGTGATATTTTAATAAAATAAAACCTATTTTCAATCAGCAACAAGATTGACTCTTTTTAGGCTGAATTCTTTCAGGCTAGTAAAAACCATATTTTATCTCCTTTTTTGTAGCAAGTTTAACTTGTAGACTAAATTTACATAGGTTAAATATTGCTGATTCATAAACACACTGTCTCAACAAATATTTCTTAATACTTTATTTTGTAAAATAACTATTTTAATGTTGTTACAAATGCTTAAAATTTAATTTATATTCAGTCTATAACATCATTCTTTCAAATTTCATCTTCAAATTGTTAGTGTATGGAATGTTTTTTGTGACCAAAAAGGTAATGTATGAGAAATTAATGCAAGCTTATCTGAATTAGTACAAATAAAATGCAAATAATGTTGCTGCTGAACTGAAATTTGAGATAAATAGGTACAAGCAAAACTTTCTTTGTATGTTTTATTAATAACAAGGATTTTTTTTATAACCTATCCTCCTTTTTCCACCATAAGTTGTTAGTCTCATTGCACTGTATAGATTTATACAGCAGTTTTCTGGGACCTTATCTATATTGTAAATCAATGGAATAAGTATTATTTTGCCCTGCAAAATTTCAGTATTTCTGTTAATGTCTACAGTGTCAAGAAGTAAAATTACACAATAAACACAATTTTCAAGTGACTTGTTCTATATCAAATTATTAGAAAAGAATTGTTGGTATGTACATCGTTGAAAGTAATAAACACAAATGCAATAAAATATTTTTTTTTTACCCATCAACCATGGAAATGGCTGGTTAATCAAATGTATCATTTAACTCTTCCAGTGCCTATTGGGGCTGGGGTGGCTCAGTTGGTAGTGCACCAGGCTCATAATCTGCAGTTCCCAGGTTCAAGTCCCAGCTGAGTCAGCATTGAGATTTATCTCTGCAAAATTCCCCGCCTTCCCCACAATCAGTAGGGGACACCGATGGTGTCCCCTACTGACCCGTCTGTCGGATGGGACATTGTCGTGTTCCGTGTGTGGAAGAGCCATACCTCATGCACATTAAAGAACACACTTTATGGCCATGACAGGAGACTACCATCTGTCTCCTAACAGCTGTTCCAATGAGTCCCCTCCCCCCCCCCCCCCAACCTTCTCTGAGACTGGGGTCCATGTGATCTGGCCATTTAGCCCAAGGTGTGCAAAAAAAGTGCCACTAACAGGTAAAACAACCCAACCCAGTACCCATCCTAAAAAAAAAAGGGATGAAAGCAAAGACTGGGCTATTTTTTTACTGGACTCAGCTGAAAAAATACCTTAGACTTTTTTGCCAAATAACTAATAAACAGAAATACACTGGTGTTCATGGAAATCAGGACACCAAAAAGGACCAATAAGAACACTCTTATATTTGGGGATTCAATGTACCTTTGTTGTAGTAATAAGTGATGCAATATGGAGGCAACTGGAGAGTTACATACAGAGTTGTTTAATAATGACTGTGTCTACCCCTTGCTTGTATAACTTTCTGAACATGGTGAAACATAAAGTCAAACAAATGTTTGTGGGATTGTGAAATAGCCATCCAAACACTGTACACCCTACTAAAGTTAATATACCTTTGCTGGGATATGCTGGTATTGCTGCAACCTCTGTTTGACCATAGCCCATACATTTTTGATGGGTGACAAATCGAGATCTACTAGACCGCGTAAGGATATGCACATCGTTTTGCCTCAGATATTCAACAGTATCAGCTGCTGCATGGGGTCTTGCATTGTCCTGCTGAAGTATAACATGTTGGACAGTCTTTAAGTACAGAAAACCTGTAGGCTGTTAAATGTAGTAGTATATGATATGTAGTATATGAAATGTAGTAGTAGATGTAATGAGCACTATTAGTGATGGTGTGGATTGTAACACTCCAATTGTATGTTAAACTTCCTTCACTTTGGACCTTGTAACATGATACAAAATATACTAAATACCCAGATAAGTTTTGGCACCAGGCAATTAATCATGACAAATAAAGTTAAATAAGGGTTCACTAAGTATATTATGCATTACGTAGTCAATAAGAAATCAATTCTAAAAGATTGTCAATTATTAAAGTTTAAAACTAATCAAAATCAATTATCCTGCTCAAGAGAAAAAATTAGAAAAGTCAAAACTATTTCATAAAACAAAGTTTATTCCCAAAAAAATCAAGATTCACCAAAGTGAAACTTTTATACAAAATTATCTGCGCAACTAAAAGTTCACTCAAAGCAACATCTCCACTTTACATTCTTAAATCACAACTCCAAGTTAACAACTCCACTATACATTCTTAAATCACAACTCCCAAGTTAGCATCTCCAAAACTAACAAACATCTCTCTCTAACACTGTCTCCTTACTAGCTCCATGACCTAACATCACTTACTATATCTGTGGTGTGCAACTGACACATGTGTGTTGCATGCAGAGAAATACATTTGTATAATCTTATGATTGCATGCTAGCTACGATGCCATTCCTCGTGCATTAGTGGCTGTCCTTTAGTGGTCTTGGGTGAGGAAAAGTGATGATGACAACTGCAGAAAAATCCCCAAAATAATAAGTGTAACATAAATAAAGTAAAACTGGTTAAGGAAAAGTAAAGTGAATGGGTGGATCATCACAAGATCCAGACTAGGGCGATTTGCTTTCATAACTGATTGCACTCCACATCATAATCCTGTGTTGTTTGGGCTGTAGGCCTCATCCAAATACACTTCTCTCATTGCCTCTCATTAACCTGTTGGCAGATGAAGATTCTGCCATTGGATTTGAACAGATAGAAGTGGGATTCGTCAAAAAAGACATCCATTTGTTGCATCACTGCCATCACCCAATGCACCACTGTAGTTTGGGTGCCAGAGACAGTCTTATCAGTGGCTGGCTAGTAGTCCAAATTGCAATATATGGCATCAAACTGTTACTGCCAACATTGGAAGATGGGTTACTGACCTCCACTTTTGGGCCAAGGCCATAGACTACATATAGTGATCTGTTATAGCCAGCATCCAAAGATGATAATCTTCCTGTGGGGTTGTCTGTGGACAAGGTCCAGAACCTTCCCTGTGTGTTCATTGCTCATCTTTGAACCATTCTCTGTGTATTCAATGCACAACAGATACACTGTGTTCACTGCAATTTCTTGATACGAAAAATTGTCTTGTAGTACTAACAATACACCTTCTGTTGAATTTGCTCACCTAGAGATATGGAGCTCACGCTGATTTGTGTGGCATAATTTAACAACACCTGCACAAGAACTGATAAGCTAAACATGGCTACCACCCCTTTAAATACCTGTGGGAAGATTCTAATCACATCCTTTCCATAATGTTCTCATTTACCTGTAGCCAGCATGATTACACCGATGACCTTGAAACTCTTAATCACTTCTTCAGTAGTAGATGCTAAACATACCCCATACAAATCATGGACCCTACTCTATTCCTTCTTGGTGTTCTGATTTTCATGAACAGCAGGGTATGTCTTGCATACCAAATTAAACAGCATTTAATTCTGGATTTTATGAAAAATAAAATATTTTAAAAAAAATGAGGATAACATTAATTTAATAGAGCTTTTTAGAGAGAGGTAATAAAAAAAGGTTCTAGCAAATAAAAATTTATTTAAGAAAAAATCTATGGTCAAAGATAAGTACAACACATGAGTAGAAAGGAAATCCTTTCTGAGTATTAGGAAAGTTGATTTTTACTTCAAACAGAAAAATCATTCTTTTTTATAATTTTCTTCTTAGCTACAAGGATAAATCCTCATATCCTATGAAGGAAAATCCAGGTTTTTTGTCAGCTGTGCTCAGTCAAATAAAAAAGGAACTTTAGAAGGTTTTTGCTAAATAACCAATCAACAGAAATAGGTTATTTTATATATCAAATTAAATAACATTTAATTATGAATTTTATAAAAAAAAATGGAATATTTTAATAAATTCACAAACATGTTAATTTTAATAAGACCTTTTTAAATTGGTTAAAAAATTAATTTTGTAAGTCAATGAAGCATTCTGATTAGCTTTGCTTGAAGAAGATTATGTGATGAATGATGGGATGAATTAGAAAAATTATTCTAAAAATATTGAGCTAGATTTAAACCAGAAAAGAGAATAAAACTGGGTAAGAAAATAAAAGTATTTACTTTGTAATTGCTTCTAAAATCCTTCAATCTAAAAAAAGGCTTTTAATTAATTTTTGAGAGCTTTTAAAAAAACGTTGTGAAATAATGAGTTTGCAATACTTTAGAAAAACTCATGAGGTGAGATCAGGTGATTTCTTCAACATAGGGTAAAGTGAACTCGACCCACAGTGATACTGAGAATTGCTACTAAGGAATGGCAATCAGAGTGTTAGAAGAGAATAACTGTAGCTTAAGGAAATAAAATTCATACTGTAGCTTAATAAAATGTGAACAAAACAACAGGTAAGAAATATTTTTAAGTTTGAATAACATATTTTTATGATAGAAATTCCTGTTTGAAATTTTTTTTATATCTTTTATAAATTAAAGCTTTATTGTACTGGTGACACTGATCAACACCTGTACTCTCATGTTTCAGAAATTTTAAATGCTCAAATGCCAATAGTACAGAAAGATGCAGTGGAACTTTTATGGCAGATGACTGATATTTGGAATTTTATACTGTAATATCCAAATCTAAATATGTAGCCTTTACACATTTAGATCATCTTACATCTGTCACAATTATCTGATTAAATAATATGTAGTTTTCGAATTATTCACAATGAATAATTTCGATTTTTGTTTCATATATAGAAGTATGTACAATACGAAAACTTTGTAATTTGATTAAATTCATAACAGTAATTATTCTGCTCTGGACCTAACCATCAATAAGCAAATTTAAAACTTTTCTGCTATTCTAGACTTAACCAACAACAAGCAAATAAAAAATATTAAGTGTTCACTTAAATAAGATTTACAATTTAATTATGCAAATAGCCTACCTGTTTTTCCCTCTTTTGAGGTTCTTAAATATGTCCAATTTCTTGTTATCATCAATACATATTTCTGTCCTTTTATTGATGGTGTATTACCTTCCATAGTTGCAAGATGGTTTTGACAATAATTGGTTAGACACAGCATAAACACAACCAAAAGATATCCTTTGTTTACAGATTTGACTACTGCAAGTTCTTAGTTATCAACGCAATCTAAAAGCTTCACAAAACACCCTAAAAATGAGAAGCACATAGGATGCTGACCCTGTGATATAGATAAGAACTACTGCTAAAAAGAAGATAGGTATTGGTCATCCATGACAGATGTTAGTTACCTGAGCTTTCTGGATATTAAGGTATTTTGCTACATACTAGCTATAACTCACCAAAGATTTGGCAGAGCGAAAATAAATTTCTCTCAACCGATTTCTCTATTGACAACTTCTTCATTCACAATTTATAAGCAAGAGAACTGTGGTAATTCCAGATCCCTCACCTTTGCCAGATTGTCCACAGCTGCAAAGCATCAACTTTCTAAACTCTGCCCCATCACAGGTAGAGACTCAAATTTTTAACTCAACATGGAGTTACATGGAGGGAATCTGTATAACAAATTCTGGCTTGAGGGTCAAGTATCTGGAGAAACACAGGGTGTCGAAATTTGCCAAAATAGAAATGAAACTCAATAGTTTTTGTACTAAAGAAGCCATCAGCAACAATGAGTGTACACTGGCATCAAGCACACCATAGAAGGAATACAAGCATTCTCGTATTGGTGTCTGCCTGCCCATTCATTAACTCAGCTGGATAGCACTATTATTTATGATGCTACTTTTATAGAAATGTGCATTTTATTAGACACACCCACCTATTAACGTGGGTCTACCTTTCACCCTCACAACTACAGCAACCCACGTGGCATGGACTCGACCAGGTGTTGGAAACCTTTGGATGGTATTGCAACCCATGATTCCAGGACACCCATCTGTAAACCACCAAGAGTTGCTGTTGGTGAGTTTCGAGCTTGAATTCATCACTCCACTTTGTCCCACAGATGCTCAATAGGATTCAAATCTAGAGTGTTGTGAACTCACTGGAGTGCTCCTTCATTCAGTCCCTAAACAGGAGCAATGAGATGGGGCATTGTCTTATTGAGAGAAGTCATCCTGCTATGGGAAATGGAAAGCCATGAATGGGGGTAGGTAGTCAATGAATAAGTCAACGTAACCTTGTGTGGCAATGGTGGTCTCAATAGGTACAAGGGGGCCCATATGAACACACCCCAGAATATGACCACCTCCAGAATATGACCACCAATAAGCCCAACTTGACAGTTCAGGTGTTACAGGCTAGATCTTCATTTAGGGTTAGGCTTTATTCATTATTCTATTTTGTCATCATTCAACATTTCATGACTAGTCAATTTTTTGTCTGAATTAAACCAATCAAAAACTGGTTCTTCATCGAAAATTTCAAATCCACTACACTGTTTCACACTTTTTTACACTTCAGACACTCCTTCATCAGTATTATTCCTATCACCAAGAAGTTCATTTAAGAGTTATATAGTAATGCTTCTCTAACATTATTCCTTTTATCAATGTCCATGCTGTTGAGATTTCATAAATCGCATCCAACACTTAATTTTTTCCAAAATGTGAATAATTCATTCATCGTCATCCTCAAGCAGTCATGGGCTATGGAGGTCCAATCAGATTGTGCCATTTAGTTCTTCAAGCATGTCTGTCCTGAGCTACATTTGCTGCACCTGGCTATTGTAGCCCAATTCTAACAAGGTCCTGTTTGACATTGTCTGTCCATCACATCCTTGGTCTTCCTCTCTTTCTGCAGCCTTTAGGCACATTGTTCATAACCCTATTTGTTGATCTATAATTATATATATGGGCAGCATAGCCAAACCAATGTAGCCCTTATAGTGTCAAGTTCCTAAAACTGAACTCACTGTGGTGGCCGGATTTATTTTAAAGTGTTTTCATAAAATAAACAACTTTAGAACCTCATCCTGAAGTAATTAATGAATGGAAATATATCATGTTATATATCAAAAGAAAGAGCATTTAATTGTGTTTCATAAAATGGCACAAATACGAAGAAATAAATGGTAGGTGAAAATTTTTAAGCATTTTTTTTTTAATATTGCAAAATTTTACTGTATTTTTCCCACTTTAGTAAAATTTCAAACATATATATTTCCCCATTTTTTCTATATTATTTTATTATTCTAATATAAATAGTTCATAATATTTCAGTAATTGCTTAACTCTTTCATTTATTTCGTTTTTTCTAAATTATTTAGTCATTTATGTATATTTTTAGACTTTTAGTGATCAGCAAACTCTAAGCCTAAGTAAAGCAGTGCCATAAAAAATAATTTTGCTTTAAAACTATATAATTTACATAAGAAATAAAAAAATATATCAGAAAAGTGATCAAGAACCATGAAAAAAATTTAAAAAAATTTTCAAAGCATTTAAAGTTTAATCGATTCACTCAATTTGAGAACCAATCACTTTATTATGAAGCTGCATAACTGCTACAGAAAAATTTAATTCTAAAAATATGGCAAAAATTTTGGTTAAAAATCGCAATTTCCTTATCTTAATTTGTTTATATGCTTTAAATGTAATTTAAAATATTGATAAATAAAGTTCTACTGTTTAAAAATCATGCTCTGAATAATCCTAATGCTTCTTCTGATTGCCATTATTATAGATCGCTAGCAGTTTCACTTTTGATCATTTCTAATCAATTATTGTTTATAATTGCAGTATACATTTGAGAAGCATTAAATAAATAAAAAAGTTTTTAAAATCGAAAGTCAAATGTGCATAGTTCCCGGATTGTGATGGTCCACTCATTCACTTTTACTTTCCTTTAACCAGTTTTACTTTACATTATATTTATCATTTTGGGAATTATTATTTCATTTGGACTGATTGCAATTCTCGTTTCTGAGCCATAGGAGTTGCACATACACAAATCTGACCTTTTGATTGTCAGTTGTTAATGCGCGCGTGTAGGACACGAACCCTCTTGTGTCATAGCTAGCGCGATCATCAGATTATGCAGATGTTTTCCCGATGTGCAATAGACTATGCCAGATTTGTACACCGCATGTTATAACTAAGCGATGTTAGGTCACAGAGTCAGAATGAGAAATAGTAGAATTGACAGTTAATTAGTTTAGTTAGAGAGAGAGTATTATTAGAGAATGAGTATTGTGAGTAGTAGAGATGTAAGAGTCAGAATTAGTATTGTGAGGAGAGAGAGAATTGATATTGTTAGTAGTATGTGTTGTGTAGACAGAAGGAGTTGTTAATAGAGATTTAGATAGATGTGAGTTGTTAGTACTCCAACTTTTGTATTCATCAATTGAGGGTGTCTTTGAATTTTTTGGAAATAAACTTTGTTTTAGAAACTTTTGAATTTTTGCTGTTTTTCTCTTCAGCAACATAAATTGATTTTTGATTAGATTTAAACTTTAATTAAACTTGACAATCCTTTTTGAATTCTTACTCAATAAGTAATGCTATATACATAACAAACCCTATTTCAACTTTATTTGACAAGTTAAAATTGCCTGGCGCCTGACAAAGCTATCTGGAATTTTGAATAAATTTGGATCAGACAAAAGGCACAACTTGAAAATTTAATAATCTTTGGAGTGTTACAGGATGATGCAATTTATGGTAGTACGAACAAATCAATATCCTTACGTTAAAAGTTTAAAAAGCATTATAACTCTATTAGCACTATATATATATAGCAGAAAAGAGTGGCAAATGCAATCCATCTATAATCTAAGCATGGTATGTCAGAATAAAGGCATGAACTGAATCGGCACTACTTGATGCTGTTTACAGTGACTGAGCATGCTTATATGTTCATTGTAGACTCAGATTTATCGGGGCGGGGGTGGCTCCGTCGGTAGCGTGCCAGGCTCGTAATCTGCAGTTCTCAGGTTCGAGTCCCAGCTGGGTCAGCGTTGAGATTTCTCTCCGCAAAATTCCCCGTCCTGCCCACGGTCAGTAGGGGACACCGATGGGCTTGGAAAGGCCGCCGTCCGTCGGATGGGATGTTAAGCTGTGGCCCCGTGTGCGGGAGAGCCATACCCTGTGCATGTTAAAGAACACGCTGGATGACCTTGACGGGAGGCTACCATCTACCATTCCAGTGGGTCCCCTTCCCCAACCTTCTCTGAGCCTTCGGGGTCCATGTGACCTGGCCATTTAGCCCATTGTGTGCAAAAAAGTGCCGCTCAGAGGTAAAACAACCCAACTCAGATTTATTTTTAAACTTATATATCATAATTTATTATCATAATTTTTTCAAGCGGAATCAACAGGTAAAAATATATATCATAGATTTGAATATTATTTTTGACATTAGAAACAATTTAAAAAAAAATTCAGATTTCTATTCAAAAAAACTTTAACAACCTTGTGCTACGGGAGCGAAGCTTCGGTGTCCAACCACTAGAATCGGAAAGATGAAAGCGATTCTTCAAGTTGCAATACGGTAAGGGTTAGCGTCTCTTTGCACAAAATGCTGCTCAAAGGAGATTGCCAACACCTTTCCCCAACCTCATCATTACTTTAAAAAATCAAACCACCTAATGCCCAACATACTGCTTCAAAAGCATAAAGCATCAAGAATCAAAAGCATAAAGTTTCCTTTTACCATGTTTACAAATGGTCCAAGTTTCACTACCATAACTAATCCTAGAAAAAACCAAACTATTATACAGTGTAGTATTAGTCATTAGGTGTATGCAGCTATTTCTCCACACTCTCCATAGATTCTTAAAATTCACAGAAACAATATCTATTCTTATCATGCTGCACATCACCAGTATCTGTTGTAGTGTTATATATAGCTCCCAAGATAAACTGAGATACTTGTTTAACCCCTCAAAACTTCCCGCCCTGCCCACAGTCAGTAGGGGGCACCGGTGGGCTTGGAAAGGCCGCTGTCCGTCAGATGGGACATTAAACAGTGGTCCCATGTGCAGGAGAGACATACCCTGCACATGTTAAAGAGCACATTTGATGGCCTTGATGGGAGACTACCATCTGTCTCCCAACAGCTGTTCCAGTGGATCCCCTTCCCCAACCTTCTCTGAGCCTTTGGGGTCCTTGTGACCTGGCCATTTAGCCCATAGTGTGCAAAAAAGTGCCGCTCAGAGGTAAAACAACCCAACTTGTTCAACCAGTATTGTATATAACTGCCAAGATAAACTGAGATACTTGTTCAAGAATGTGACAATTCAGATTAACTGAATCACTGCCTGACCTATTTTCATCACTTTAGTTTTCTCTCTGTTTATTGCCAAACTACTACTGGTCTCATCAACAGTCCTAATGAATGAGTTCATCTCATCAACATAATTTGCCAAAAGGACCAAATCATCAGCATAATATAAATTTATAGAGAGTTTTCATTGTGTTTACTGATTTGTCTGCCATACAATCTCACAATCAACCACAGATTATGGCGATAATTTGTTGTTGATTGTGAAAACCAACAAAGCTAGTAACCAAAGGATTCTGAAACTAAACATTTCTCAAGAATCTGCCTAAGTGAAAAAATCTGATTTGCATATCCCCTACCACTTCTGAATCCACACTGTTCATCACACAATTGTCTGTCAACCAGATTCTGAATTCTATTAAGTACAATCATGCAAAGAACTTTACCTAGAACAGAGAGTAGGCTGATACCCCTATAGTTATCACAAGAAGTGTGAACCCCTTTTTTTAAAAATAGGGATAATAAATGCTCTAATAAAATCCTTAGGAACAATATCTTTATCATAAAAGATAATTTAAAATTTCAGTCAGCGATGTAGCAACAGAAACATTTATCTAAATCTTGGATTCCCCTGGCAGAAGCAGTCATGAGGTATATCAAAACCCAAGCACTCGATAAATGCCCACTTAAATCAGTTTGTATATACGTTATATAGACTATATTATGCTGTTCTGGAATTACAATAATAATGAATTACAAACTTTAATAGATAAGTTTAATAGTATAATGGTCTCAATACAATTGACCCAAGAGGTAGAAAATCATAGCAAATTAGTTTATTTAGTCATAATATTAATAAGATAATAGATGTTGGATTACAGTCTATAGGAAACCCACATACATACCTAATTTAATTGCAGTAAACTTCTCACACCCTATTAAATATGAAAAAGGGCTTTCAATACTTTTCTTTTTAGAGCCTCCAGATATTGATCTGTAAATGGTAGCTAGGTACTCACTGGAAGGAGAGCTATGAACCAATCCCCTGTGATGATGCATAGCGTCCAAGCCTCGCACCTAATATCCCCGACCCCGCCTTCTCATGCTGCAGATCGTTAGTACCTTTTTCAAAAGAGATACTCTCTTGTGGAAGTGAACGGAAGGGGAGGGCTGCTAGATTAGTGTGGCCTACTGATCTGAACCACTCTGGCTACTTTTTTTTTTCTACCCTGCTGAGGAGTGGTCAACCACACAGGGTCCTAGTGCTGACCATATAAACCTACTGCACTGGACTGATATAAGGCTCTGAGCTTGATACTGGATCCTGAATTTGATGCTCAGGTGGGCTTCTGTGGAGGGAAAATCTTCAGCTGTGTTTTCTGTTTTTTTGTGGATTGACAGCCCCAAGTGAATAGATTCACAGGATATGTTTATCAGCTGGTGGATAATCCTGAGCAGAGGTCATCGTGGGCACCTGAACTCTTTGCTTCTACTATCATCATCAAATTCTACATTGGAGGAAGTCTTCCAGTGTACATGGCTTCAGCCTTTAGTGGTGGGGGAACAGGTCTCTGCCCCATGTCTGTGATTAGGTGGCTGTTTGATATTGTTGGCATTCCCTCTCTCAATAAACATAGTTCCTTTAAACATCCCACTAACCATTTTCTCTCCATAGGTAGTTGAATGTGAGGACTCAGTCGAGAGCATTTTCTCTTGTTGCCCTCACACTAGAACTCCACCATTATAATTTAGATATTCTCAGCTTGCAAGAGATCAGATGGACAGATAAAGGTCAGATTCTTAAAAATATCTTGAATTTCTCTTTTCAGGGAGGGATGACAATAAACATCACCAAGGTGTGGGTCTGCTCTTTAAATTATGACCACCTTTCTCCATGTTATGTAGATGTAAACTAATTTCGAAGCTCTATAACTTGTAAAAAAAGAGTTTTGTGACAAAATGGGATTAAAGGTAAATTAAAGATCTGAATCAAATCTATCTAAATCTCGATTTTAAATAATGTTTGCTTTGTGCTTAGAATTATGGACTTTGAATATTTAACAGCAACAGTGCAAGCCTTAGGAAAATTGAAAAATTAATTACATTAACTTTTTAAATATACATCTGTTTTATTAAATGGAGGCCATTCCGTGGCCGAGTGGTTAGCGCGCTTGTCTACTGACCTAAGAAATCTGGGTCGAGCCCCGGGTAAGGCATGGCTGTCTGTTGTTTTTCTGCTGAGGGCCTGCCATCCTCACAGACTTTCTACTGTGGCATATAAACTGGCAGGCTCCTGTCAGACCTCTGTGGCAAGCAGCTGCTTGAGGGGGTATTTTTTTTTATTTTATTAAATGGTGTGAAATAATACTTTTTATTCAAATTATAATTAACTTCTGAGTTAAATTCTAACATTAGGCATTGTTGCTGTTAAATATTCAAAATCCATAACTCTTAAGTACCAACCAAACATTATTGAAAGTCGAGATTTAGATAGATTTGATTGAGATCATTACTTTCAGTCCCATTCTGTCACAAAATTCTTTTTTAAAAGTCACAGCACTTCAAAGTTAGTTTACACTTACATAACATGGTGAGAGATGATCATAATGTAATGAGCACTCAGTTAATATTTTTATATCGAATTGTACTTTTGTTTCTATTAAATAAAGAAATATATAATAGAAAATGAAGTTTATGTATAAAAATATATACATTTGGTTATGAGTATTCCACCTAATTTTCATCACATTGCAAAATGTTCTGCCACCTAAAAAAGTTTGTAAAACATTGGCTAGAGATATGAAAATACCTGATTTCGATTATACTGGTGATTTGGCCCTTTTGGCAAATGGTGTTGATTAAATGAACTGATTAAGGCTGTTAATGTGACTCATAACAGAATTGGGGGCGGGGGTGGCTCAGTCGGTAGCGCGCCAGGCTCGTAATCTGTAGTTCCCAGGTTCGAGTCCCAGCTGGGTCAGCGTTGAGATTTATCTCCGCAAAATTCCCCGCCCTGCCCACGGTCAGTAGGGGACACCGATGGGCTTGGAAAGGCCGCCGTCCGTCGGATGGGACGTTAAGCCATGGCCCCGTGTGCGGGAGAGACATACCCTGTGCACGTTAAAGAACACGCTGGATGGCCTTGACGGGAGGCTACCATCTGTCTCCCAACAGCTGTTCCAGTGGGTCCCCTCCCCCAACATTCTCTGAGCCTTCGGGGTACATGTGACCTGGCCATTTAGCCCTTGGTGTGCAGAAAAGTGCCACTCAGAGGTAAAACAACCCAAACAACCCAACCCATAACAGAATTGGGTTGTTTTACCTCTGAGCAACACGTTTTTTGCATACACAGACCTAAATGGCCAGGTCACAAGGACCCTGAGTGCTCAGAGAAGATTAAAAGACAGATGGACAACTGGTAAGAGACAGATAGTAGCCTCCTGTCAAGGCCATCTGGTGTATTCTTGAACATGCACAGGGTATGGCTCTCCTGCATATGGGGCCACTGGTTAACATCTCATCTGACAGACAGTAGCCTTTCCGCTACTAATTGTGAACAGGATAAGGAGTTTTGTGGAAATAAATCTCAATGCTGCCCAAGTGGAATTCAAACCTGGGAACTGCAGATCATGCACCTGACATGCTAATAGACTGAGATACCCCTGGTAACAGGGTAAGTTTGGTGATAGAGAGGAAAAGCAATGAAAATTAGTCAGACAGTGATTCTTCTGTTCTTTCGAATAGCTGCACTCATCAGCAAGTTTCTTAGTGTAATTGTCTTGGGCATGTGTAACTGATACTGCTAATATGCTACATAAGATAAGCAGGAGAATAGGCATTGCTGTTGGAACTTTTAAAAATATGTGGAGATTGGGGGGGGGGGGGGAAGTTGTATACATTTAATGACTAAAATAAGGCTATGTAATAGTTTGTTACTTTCTACAGTTTATTTTGGTAGTGGAATCCACTCCTTTGCAAGTACAATAAGAGGAAATTTTACATTTTAAAATAATTTAAAATTCTCTGTCATTGAGCAATAAAATTTCAGAGTTTATCCTTCAAACTATTTGGATGTTGAAATTTCTTAGGAGAAAACTCTCAGAAGCTTTTCGGAGCAAAGACAGCGCTCAGTCTTCAGTGAAGTGATGTCTTTGCTCCGAAAAGCTTCTGAGAGTTTTCTCCTAAGAAATTTCAACATCCAAATAGTTTGAAGGATAAACTCTGAAATTTTATTGCTCAATGACAGAGAATTTTAAATTATTTTAAATTAATTTTTGAGCAAGAAGGTCTTTTAATTGTATACTTGAAATTTTATACTTTTCATTCTAAGTGCTTACACAGTATATTAGGTATTAATTTGAGTATGTAAGTAATTATGTAGTTAGATGGAGTGAGCAAACCATCTTTAAGCAGCATCTATGTATAAATGTTGCATTGGTTTGACCATGTTTCTTGCATGCAACTGTCGATTAACTAATAGAGTTATATACAGTGTACATTAAGCCCTTCAAAAAAGGAGAAAATGTATAGAATGCAGTGGGTAGACATTGTTAAATATGATCTTGTTAAAACTGGCTCCTGCAGCATCTGTAGCTTGGAATATATGTATTTAGAGGATTAAATGAGTGGTTGGATCTCGGTACCCTTTGGCTATTTGAAGATTATGTATAAATGTGCGTGCATATTATAATTCAGGTATTTTAAGCTGCAATTTTGCTTTCTAAGTGATGTTAAATATGTTTCCTAATCAATATGAAATGCTTAAGGATTAAATTAAAATCTTTTAATACTCTATGACACTGTTAAATGTTTTAAGCACTTCAACAAATGTTGAATAATGAACCACGTCCCCTAAATACACTGCCCATACTTGCCTATGATCTCTATTCCCACCTGCATTAATGCACATGCCTCCAGACCCCTTTAAAAATTGATGATAGAATACGCCCCCCCCCACACACACACACACACGTGCGCACACTTCCCAATGCATACTAAGAATATATCCTATTGATATGAAAACATTTATTAATATTCTCACTAACATGTTTATAATTATCCCACACTTTAGTTTAAGAAGTTTATAAAGTTAATAAAATTATCCCACTCATTATCATCTCAATGCAATGGATAACAAAACAAAAAAATTTTTTAATCTATTCACAAATGAAGCATCCCTTGAAACTCACTAATCTTGGAGAGTTCCCATAACTCCACACCGTCTTACCAACCTCTTTCACATGCAGATTGCATTACAACCACCCACACATATGCTGGCCAATCTAAACCTTGGAGCTGAGCCACTGGCCTTTCAATTTATGGCACACAGCCTTTTATTTTACACAAGCATTTATTCCCCCCCCCATGCTTAACAACCAACTGCCTCTCACCCAATGCCTAAAGCTGCTCACTTACTACCTGATGATGTGCCCAAAGTAAGGGCACAAAATGTGCATCATGGACCTCATACTTTTTTAAGCACTGTATGGTACCAAAAGTGTTATTAGTTACTTCCAACACTACTGTAGTTACGAAACCTCAATCAAATAAATTATTTATATCCTGCATCATCTTCTGAAATTCTACTGAGTTGTCCTTGCCTGCAATAATGTCGAAAAATAAACTTTTTATTCACTAGCATCCCGGAAGCTCCTCTCACTACTCATCCTCTATGTTATGTTACATAAAATCTTCTTAATAACTTTTGATACTTGATAGTATAGAACCATTTGTTGAAGTGCTTAAAAACATTTAGCAGTGTCATACAGAATTAAGCTGTCCCATGGCCGAGTGGTTAGCGCATTTGGCTACTGATCTAAGGGACCTGGGTTCGAGCCCCGGGTAAGGCATGGCTGTTGTGTCGTTTTTCTGCTGAGGGCTTGCCATCCTCACAGACCTTCTACTCTGGCATATAAACTGACAGGCTCCTGTCAGACCTCTGTGGCAAGCAGCTGCTTGAGGGGGTATTTTTTTATTATTATACAGAATAAAAGATTTTAATTACTGCATTGTGAAGCTTTACTGTAATTTTTGTTATGCTTAAGGATGCTACCTTAAATTGGATTTCTTAATGGATCTTTTAGTGGATATCTTGGACTCTGATCAGTAGTTCCATGTTCAGAGCAGCTGATATATTATCAGAAATTAGTGATATTTTATCCCATGTGATTCAAGACAGTTTTTTGTTGTTGTTTTTTTCACTAATAATTGTGTTTTGATCACATAATTTTTTGGGAATCATTAATGTGTATTTTCACATAATGTGTAAAAGTACACATTTAATATAATTTGCCCTTTTTTTATGCATTAATGTTGGAAATGAATGCAAATTGCATAACTTTTCCTGTAATTTTACATTTTGGTTTATTGCAGCCTGTGCTTTTAGATACGAGCAGTATACAACCAGATCGTATTCTTCTAATGGATACATTTTTCCATATTGTAATTTTTCATGGTGAGGTAAGTCACTTTTACCCTTTGTTATTATCTACTTTTGATTATTAAATTTAAGTTTAGTAATGTGTATTAATGGCATATTAGTGTATTAAACCTCAAAAGCCATGTTTTCTGCAATGAATGCAACCTGGTAGTACAGTTGATTTTTAAATGTTTTCAACAGAATTATTCACAGAACTAAAGACAACTGTCTTTAGAACCATATCCTAGAATGGATTTATCTTATATACCAAAAGAAAGTGAAATTAAACTGAGCAGTAAAATGAAAAATTTAGGACAATGAATGATATATATGGAAGCAAAATGGATATGGAAGTGGAATGGATGTGGAAGCAAAATGGATTTCCTTGGTTCAGTAATCATGCCTCCTATAGCTGGGAGGGGAGACATTGATGCAATTTCTAAATGGGCATTTTAGCCCCTTCCACCCCCTGGTTTCTGCCTATCCTCCAATTGCTTTTTGCTCAACATTTGTTGTTTGTGTGTTTGTCAAGACAGTTGTTCCAACATATCTTACATGAAATGTGGCCCAAACTTAAAGTGTCAAATGAAAGATTGTGATGTGGAGAGAGTCAGAAGCTCTAGCTCCACCCCCAACTCCCCTGCACTCTCCCTCCCTACGTAATGAGAAAAAAGATTATTTCACTATATCTTCTGACTTCTGAATGTGTGAGAGTTTAGAGAAACAAGCTATGCATCAAATGAAAGTTTGCAACTTTGGAAGCATCAAAGCATCATGGAGTGATAAAAATTTATCCTCCATGAAATTACCACAGAATAGGGGATAAATATGTAAATGATTGTTCTACTATATTTTATGAATAAGAGAGCCTGACATAATAAATTTTATATCAAATGACAGCCTTTCACTTGAGAGTGTTGTAGGCTATAAACATTTGTTTCCCTATATTTGAGGGGGGGGGGGGGGGGGGTGATATAGTTCTCTTACTGTTCTCCTTATTATCTTCTGAACACAAGGCCTCACAGTTAAGAGTTTGGTGTCAAATTAAAGCTCCTCATGGGACTATGTAGGAAACTTCAAAATTTGCCTCCCATCCTTCTTCACCCATAAAAGGGCATAAATTTTGTAGGGTCGATCTCAAATGAGTTATTCATATCTCAAAGATTGTGACATTTACCAATCATTGGGCTACCTTGAACACCCCACCCTCTGTGGTGGTTCACTTTTATATTCCTTAACCAGTTATAATTATTATTTTGGGGGACTTTCATTTCGTTTGGACCATCACTTATCTCCATCCATAGTGTTGCCTATTGTGCAACTCTATTTTTATTGATGGCTGCTAACTACCATGAGCAAGGTCATCAACTGTTTACGTCATCATCGCATGCAAATATGGTTTGAGGCATGATGTCAGCACATTCCACATTTGCTTAAAGCCAATATGTGACTGAGTACAGACAGTAGCATAAGAAGGACGGAGTAGTGTGAAGAGAAGTGGTAGAGAGAACAGGTGGCAGTTTAGAGGTGGAGACATTTAGGTTTGAGATTTATGAAGTGTGTTGACAAATGATTTTGAGGAGTCATTTTGTGGAAGCTTCATATTGGTGGTCAATAATTCAGTAAACTTTCTTAATTTTATGAAATTGTTTTTGACTCTGATTTTCCTTATTTTGTGCTCATTTAAATAAGAAACCCTTACTTATTTTTTGGCAAGATTAATTGCCTGGTGCCCGAATTCAGCTATCCAACAGTATTAATAATAACATTCGTTTGGAGTGTTCATCATCATTCTCCTCAAGCTACCATGAACATGGAGTTCCAACCATGCAATTTAGTTCTCCAAGCATATCTGTCATGTGCTGCATCTGGCCACTGCACACCAATTCTAATAAGGTCCTGTTTGACATTGTCTGTCCACCGCATCCTAGGTCTCCCCCTCTTTCTGAGGCCTATAGGCACACGGTTCATAATCCTATTCACCAATCTATAATTATTCATACGGGCAACATGTCCAAACCAGTGGAGTCTCTCTGCATATTATGCTGCTTAAAGGAGGTAGCAGACTCCTTACCTAACCTCATCATTATTTACAAAGTTGAACCACCTAATGCCCAAGATACTGCATAAGCTTCTAGAATCAAAAACATCTACTTTACTGTTATCTTGTTTACAAAGCATTCCAAGTTTCACTACCATACTAACCCTAGAAAGAACCAAACTATTATAGTCTAATTTTAGTCTTTAGGTGTATATGCATATTTCTCTCCAGATATACAGGGGTTTATCAAAATAATGGAAACACATACTGTCTGTGGAGAACATTTTATTCATAAGCTGTAGGCCCATCTTGTGTGTTAACAGATGCAATTCGATGTGGAAAAGACTTATACGAGTCGTGCACATACAGTAATGGAATGTGGTACCATTATTCCTCTAAAATATGACCCAACTGTGCCAATGATGCTGGAGGTGGAAAGTGTTATCTGACCTTGCACTCCAGATATTCCCGTAAATGTTCAATAATATTGATGGCTGGAGATTGAAGTGGCCAGGGTAGCTGCTGACCTCATCCTCATGCTCTGCAAACCACTACTTGACACATTTTGCACAATGCACAGGTGTATTATCCACTTGAAACCAAGGCCTTCGTTAGGGAACAATGCCCACAACATTGGGTGCAGGTAGTCCCCAAGAATGGATTCTTACATTGCAGATGTAACACGACCCTGCAGAATAACAAATAGCCCTAAGGAATGCCATGGTATGGCACCCAACATCAACATCGGGGATCCACCTCCATGCTTCACAGTCAGAGTGGTATGCTTCTGCAGGTTTTCCCAGACATACACTATACCAGTGGTGGGAAAACAATGGTGTAGCATGATTCATCAGACCAGATGACATATTGCCAGTCTTTCGCATCCAAGTTTTTGTGCTTTGCACCACCTTACATTCTTTGTTGCATTTGATGTTGGTAATCAAAGGTTTGTGTATTGCAGCACGACCATAAATACTGGCACAATGAAGTTCCTGACAAACTGTTATGACAGAAACGGGGTCATTCCGACTGGTGTTCAACCCTGCTGCTATTCGCGGTGCCAAGGTCTTGTGCTTCTGTTGTACAATCCATGCCTATCCCAGTCTGACAACTTCATATGGCATTCACAATTTGCATGTTTGGAGGTAATGCCCTGTCTTTTTTGATAGGTAGTCATAATCTTTGATACAGTTCCTCGTGCTACACCTAGTATTTCCACCGTTCTGATTACTGAAGCTCCTGCAAGACTTGCACCAATGATCATGCCTTTTTAGATGTCACTGAGATCTGATATTGACAATTATACCACAGAGCTGTTTCACCTGTGCCTGTGGCACTGCTATGTGATCACCAACATCGTACTTCTCCCCTTTATATATCTCACATCGCAGGTAACATCACCCCTGTGATATACATGCTTCCACAGTCGGCAATGCATGCAGCGCATTGCCGACTGTGGAAGTACCCAGTCACCATCAGTGTTTCCATTATTTTGATAAACTCCTGTACACTCTCCATAGATTCTTAAAAGTCCCGGCAGCAATCCCTATTCATTTGTTAATCGGCTGTAATCAACCTGAAACCTTTTAGCCAAGTGATTCTGAAAGGAATTATGTCAAGTTATATGCAAAATTAATCATTTCATTCTGGATTTTCTGAAAATAAAATATATTGCAAAAAAGATACTTTTATTTTAATAAGTTTTTTTTAGTCATGTAGTAAAAAACAAGGCATCTGGCAATGCAAATAAAATTTTTAAAAAAGGAAGAAATAATTATGATGCTTGTGAATAGAAAGGCTATTTTTTCCTGAATAACAATTATGAAGGAAGATATCATTCTGAAAATGTTGATCAATTTAAGAGAAAAAATTATCTTGAGCCTGGTAGGATACAAACCATGACCCCTGATAACATGTCAGGTGTTCTGGACCACTGAGCTTCCAATCGCTGACCATCGATTAGAGGAAATCTTGATCAGTGTTCCAGAGCACCTGACATCATATCAGGAGATTGTGGATTCATATCCCACCCTGCTCAAAACAATTTTTCCTCTAAAATTTATTGACATTTTCAGAGTGATATCTTCCTTCATTATTGAACAAATACATCAAAAAATCTCTTCAATTTAATCTGAATAACAAAGCTTTTATTTCAAACAGTTACCCTATTTGTAATTTTTTCTTGATGCTATTATACTTTGAGAAAAGTGCAGATTTTTTTGCCAACTATGCTGAGTCAAATAAACAAGGCAATTTTAGAATTATTTAAAAAATAACCAATCAGCAGAAATAGGTTATGTTATATACCAAATTAAATGGAATTTCAAATTTTATGAAAATAAAAAATTTAAACAAATCTACAAACTAATTTTAATAGACCTTTTCAAAACGATGGTTTAATGCAAGTAAGGCTTGACTTTGTAAAATATGATAAAAACAATTAAATCTAATATATATAAAGAAGAAAATTTGTGTATCCATCTGCTTATGCACTCAGCCCCCAGGAGAGCTAGAGACATCAAACCTTGTGTGAATGTGAAAACTTGCTGGGGTCAACCAAAATTAAGGTGGGTGGATTTGAATTTCTCAAAATCCCCATAAACTCAACATTAACAGTTGAAAGTTATTCAAGATAAATGTTGCCACTAATAAATTTGAAAAAAGGAACACATCTAACTAAACTAATATCTGATTTTCCATGATTAAACATTAACAGTTGAAAGTTATTCAAAATAACTTGCCACCATTAAATTTTAAATAATCAATGCATCAAACTAATTTCTTTCTGATTTTGGGGACAGGGGTGGCTCAGTAGGTAGCATGCCAGGTTCATAATCTATAGTTCTCAGGTTCGAGTCTCAGCTGGGTCAGCGTTAAGATTTATCTCCCCAAAACTCCCCACCCAGCCCACAATCAGTATGGGACACTGATGGGCTTGGAAAGGCTGCCATCTGTCAGATGGGTTAAGCCATGGCCCCTGTGTGCACATTAAAAGAGAGCCATTGTGTGGACATTAAAGAATGTGGACATTAAAGAATGGAGAGCCATACCCTTTGTGCACATTAAAGAACACACTGGATGACCTTGACAGGAGGCTACCATCTGTCTCCCAACAACCATTCCAGTGGGTCCCTTCCCCCAACCTTCTCTGAGCCTTCAGGGTCCTTGTGACCTGGGCATTCAGCCCATTGTGTGCAAAAAAGTGTCGCTCAGAGGTAAAATGACCAACCAACCAAATCTCTCTAATTTTGCATGATAAACTCATTGTTGCTGGGTCAAGAGCACGAGATTCAAAAACTAAATTTGTATCAGAATTTAAAATCATTAACTTAATCAGGAAGATGTGCAAAAGCTAATAAAAGTATATACAAATAATTAATAAATGTTTTAAATATTATGTTAAGTAATAAATAATTTTGTTTAATAATAATATTTTTTTTGCCATTATGTATTTTTAGAATAGTTTTTTGCACTGAGCGTAGTTAATTTTCTTTTGCTTATAAAGTTACATATGCCTGGCAAATTGTATCTGAAGAACTCTGGTGAGTATGTGATTTGAAAAGTTCAATTATCTGAGTAAGGAAATTGCGATTTTTGGTTTAGAAACTTCTGATGTGGGGAAGATAATGGGTACCTCGAATTATATCCATTTCTTTTCTCCCCTAAAAAGGGGGAGAAATTAACTGGAGGGGGAGGTTGGGTTGTTTTACCTCTGAGTGGCACTTTTTTTTGGACACAATAGACTAAATGGCCAGGTCACAAGAACCCAGAAGGTTCAGAGAAGGTTGGGGGAGGGGACCCATTGGAACAGCTGTTGAGAGATAAATGGTAGTATCCCATCAAGGCCATCCAGTGTGTTCTTTAACGTGCACAGGGTATGGCTCTCCCGCACATGAAGCCATGGCTTAACATCCCATCTGATAGATAGCTGCTTTCCAAGCCCATCGGTGTCCCCTACTGACCAAGGGCAAGGCGGGGAGTTTTGCGGAGATAAATCAAATGATGACCCAGCTTGGACTTGAACTTGGGAACTACAGATTACATGTCTGGTGTGCTATGGACTGAGCCACCCCTGCCCCCAGAGGGGGAGGAGATCGAGTGTAATGATATTTATGCCAAATGAAAGCTTGTGACGTGGAGAGTGCTATCTACTGTACATTTTAGAAAGTTTTAGACCTGAGCAATGCTGGGTAAATCTGCTAATTACATACTGATCAAAAGGAAAATGACTTGGACTGCTCACCTTCATGGGATTTTCTGTCCTGTTTATGAAATGCAGGAACTTTGGCTTGTCTTTGTTTTGCTTCTGTATCCAAGATCTCATTCATTTTTAGGAAACAATAAAAGATCAAAGATTTTTGACTGAAAAAAGAAATGATAAAAATAAAAAATTAGCATATAACCTAGTGACGTTGAAAAATTATCCACAGCATCAAGTTCTAAGCCAAGTTACCTTCATCATAACCAGTGATATAGCATAACCCCAAATGATTGATAATGACATAAATATTTATGGAAATAAAAATTTAAATATATACGGAAATAAAAATCAAAATAAATATGTACGGAAATAAAAACGAAGGTTTTAATTCTAAAAGTATAAAAAAATACTAAATGAATGGAGATAGTATCCAATGTGTTGGGCCAATGTTGAAAACAATCCACTTATGCAAGCCACCAAAAACACATGTAATTAGTAGCATCATCTGCATCTTATTTAACCATGACTTACTTTACGCTGCTGACTTGCACAGCAAGCTGTGTTGAAGGTTCTAGTTATGGTTTTGATTTCAGTTAGCATGAACAACACGTTGAATACTGGGATAAATTATAGAAATAATTCTAGGAATATTTAAATAGGTTTAAGGCAGAAAAGAGGTAGTAAAAGGGGGGAAAAACAGGTGGTAGATACTTCATAATTACACTGGTTTCCATAAATTAAGGAAAAACTCAGAAAAATTATGACAAACAAAAACTATATTAATGATTTTAATGAAATTTGATGAAAGCATGAATTACAATGCTAGTTTCAGAATGGCATAAAATATTTTACACTAGAAACTTTTTGACAAAAGTAACACTTTCCTGTGTTCCTTTTTGTCAAAAAAATAACACAGGAACTTGTCCAAGAATGAGGTGTCAGAATGCAATGGGCATACTTCTTTAATAAGGAGTGTGTTCACCCCTTTTAGCAATCCAGGTATGACAGCGATGTTCCATGCTGTTTATGATGTTGTGAATCAGCTCAGTAAGGAGCAACAACCATTGTGCCTTTAAAGCAGTAATAAGCTCTTCCTTTGTTTCAGGTGGCAGGTTGAGGGCAGCAACACGTCTCTCTAGAGCATCCCACACATGCTCAGTTGGTTTAGGTCAGGAGATCGAGCTGGCAACTCCATGTGATTAATGATTTCCTATTGCAGGTATTGTTCTACTAGTCGAGCATTGTGTGGACAAGTGGAACAAGTTGTGTAAGATGAATGTTTCACCTCTTGCACCAGCATAAGGACATACATAAGAGTCCAGGATGTCATCTCTATGCCTTTGAGCATTGAGGTTCCCACTCGTCAACACATAGAGATTTGTGCATCCACCTAAGGAAATGCCACACCAAACACACATGCTACCTCCGTCATAACTGTCTATTTGACAGATGTTACTGGGATGATAGCAGGTACCTCATTCTCTCCATACCAAACAGTCCAGAATCACTCTGCAAGCAATATCTGGACTCGTCTCTGAAGAGTACAGACATCTCTTGCTCTTCTGTCCAGTTAATATGCGTGCATCCCCAATTCAACCACTCTCTCCTGTGACATGAGGGATATACAAATTCTTGGCCTTCTAGTGTACAGACCTCCCTCATGAAGCCTTCTACACACAGTAGAAACTGATACAACCCATCCCATTGGCTGCTGCAAGAGAGGATCATAGCTGAGAGGGAGTAGACATCCTGCTCCTTCGTGCTGTTAATCGTAGATATCGGTCTTGTACAGTGGTCGTAACTGTAGCCATTCCTCGGCTAAACCTCCAAGACATGGAATCTGTGCTAAGAAATTGATTCCACACTCTATGGACCACAGAAGGACTCACATTCAGCCATCATGCCACATCTGACTGACTTTGGCCTGCTTCGAGCTGGCCAATAGCTCTCCACCGCAGTTCATTTGGCAAATGATGTCTTGAAGTCATTCCTACAAAATGGCTATTTCGAAATTCTTTATTCCCATTTACATACAAAATAACAATTCACTCCAAAACGCCCATTTTTATGCCACTATCCAATTACACAAATTGACACACTAATTTGAAATATGATATGCTTATTCAGCATTACTCTACTGGTTACATGAACAAGTTTGGTGAAGATCGCACAATCTTTTGGTGACTTATAAAGATCATAGCTGCTGATAAGAATCTTTGGCTTGATGGCTTGGCTGACAAAGCCGAGGAAGCAGTTAGAGACAGCAGAGAGCTGTACCGGATAGTTAAAGTTTTTTGTGGTAGAAAACAGATAGGTATACAGGAATTGAAGGATAAACAAGGTAGGGTTATATAAGGCGAGGATTCTGTCATGGCTAGGTGGGCTGAGCATTGCAGTGATGTTCTAAACAATGTGGTTAGTTCTACTCCCATTGTTTGCAATGATGATAGATGCATTGCTGGCTTTAATGTTGGCCCTATAACACAATCTGAAGTTATTTTGGCTATTTCTCAAACTTAAACTTCATAAATCTCCAGGGGTAGATGAAATTACTATGGAAATGCTTAGAGCTGGGAATGTTTCGGTTACCACTTGGATGACTGAAATTTTGAATATCTTTTATGATAAAGGCAGGGTTCCTAAGGATCTTACCAGAGCTATTTGTGATGCCCCATCGTTCACTTTTGCTTTACCTTAACCAGTTTTGTTTAATTTACGTTATATTTATCATTTTGGGGATTTTTATTTCCTTTTCGGCATCACAGCACTCGTTTTCAAGTTTCTAGGAGTTGCGTACGCGCAACTCCGAACTTCCGACCGTAACCGTTAAAGCGCGTGCCAAGGACACGCCCCCTCTTGCGTCATAGCTTGCGTCCTTCGTCATTGTATGCAAATGTCTTTCCCGGCATGCGCCGGCCCATTGTCAAAACCGTGACCTGCGAGTCACGTAGAGCACTTGAGAGGTGTAGTAGAGCACTAGAGACTTAAAAGCACTTGAGCACTAGAGAGTAAAGCACTTGAGCACTGAGAGCAGAGTTGTAGAGAGAGCAGAGAGATGTAGTAAGGTGCGTAGCACCGTGCGTGTAGCACAGAATTTAGTTTTTTCATTGATGTCTTGGTGAGTTAGTTATTTTGGAAATAAATCTATTTTGTTTTGTTATAACCTTTTGAGTCTGTTATTTTTATCTTGAGCAACGCTAATTTAGGATCTTTTTTTATATTAACTCTTATTTTGTTAAGAATCATTTTTGACTCTTACTTATGAACGCTCGCTGGCATTTGAACCCTAAATCAACTTATTCTACATTTTGGCAATTTGTTAATTATTGCCTGGCGCCCGTCTAAGCTATCCGGAGCATAAAACTTTAAATATTTAGCATTTGTTTGGAGCGTTACACTCCCATTGTTTGCAATGATAATAGATGCATTGCTGGCTTTAATGTTGGCCCTATAACACAATCTGAAGTTATTTTGGCTATTTCTCAAACTTAAACTTCATAAATCTCCAGGGGTAGATGAAATTACTATGGAAATGCTTAGAGCTGGGAATGTTTCGGTTACCACTTGGATGACTGAAATTTTGAATATCTTTTATGATAAAGGCAGGGTTCCTAAGGATCTTACCAGAGCTATTGTTATCCCTATTTTCAAAAAAGGCGATCACAGTTCTTGTGATAACTATAGGGGTATCAGCCTACTCTCTGTTCCAGGTAAAGTTCTTTCCATGATTGTGCTTAATAGAATTAAGAATCTGGTTGACAGTCAATTGCGTGATGAGCAATGTGGATTCAGAAGTGGTAGGGGATGTGTGGATCAGATATTTTCTCTTAGGCAGATTCTTGAGAAATGTTTAGAGTTTCAGAAACCTTTAGTTACTAGCTTTGTTGATTACAAAAAGGCTTTTGACTCTTTTGATTGTCATAATTTGTGGTTGGGCATTAGGTGGTTCAACTTGGTTACTAATGATGAGGTTAGGCAACGAAGTTTGCAACCTCCTTTAAGCAGCATATTGTGCAGAGACTCCTTTGGTTTGGCCATGTTGCCCGTATGAACAATTATAGATTGGTGAATAGGGTTATGAACTGTGTGCCTAAAGGCCTCAGAAAGAGGGAGAGACCTAGGATGTGGTGGGCAGACAATGTCAAACAGGACCTTATTAGAATTGGTGTGCAGTGGCCAGATGCAGTAGATGTAGCTCAGGATAGACTTGCTTGGAGGACTAAATTGCATGGTCTGGTTGGACCTCCGTAGCCCATGGCTACTTGAGGATGAGGATGATGATGAATAAGTAATGTTATTTTTTAAGCTCAAATTATATATATTTTTTTAAGATAAAAGAAAATTTTCAAACAGCAAATAATATTTTTTTTTTAATCAAAGCTTTATATGTTGTATTAAAAACTGATATAGCCATCTTCAACCTCTCATTTTCGATTCTGTCAAGTAGTATAATCAGAGTGGGCCCTTGAATGATTAATAGTCATATGTCAAATGAAAACTTCTGAAAGTAGTGTTTTTAGTTGTAATGCTCCAAAAGATTTTTAAATTTTTCTCTTTGGACTCTTTGACTGATCTGAATTAAATTAAAACTCTAGATAGCATATCAGGTGCCAGGCAATATTAACTTGCCAAATAGTGTTAAATGAGGGTTCATTAAGTATATGGGCATTACTTATAGAGTAAGAAATCAAAAGATTGTCAAATTTTTAAAAGTTAATCTTAATCAAAAAACGTTGCTTAAGAGAAAAAATAGCAAAGTCAAAATATTCATATAACAAACAGTGTTTATTTCCAAAAAATTCACGACTCACCATATAAACTGATAAATACAAAATAGTCTGAGCTAATAAAAACTCATTTAAACATCTCCAAAACTGACAAACTTCTCAGCTAGCATCATTCTCTATCTCCACTATCATCACTATCTTCCTACTGACTCTCATCACTGTCTGACTCTGTGACCTAATGTCACTTAGTATACATGCAGTGTGTATTGCACACTGGGAAAAACATTTGCATTATCTTACGATCGTGCTCTAGCTATGATACAAGAGGCGGCATGTCCTTAAATGCACGCATTAGTGGCTGTCAATCGAAAGTCAGAGTTGCGCATGCACAACTCCTTTAGCAGATCGTGATGAGGAAAAATGATGGCCAACTGAAATTAATCCCCAAAATGGTAAATATAATGTAAATAAATAAATCATTCATAAATGTAATTGAATATGAACAATATGCTGCTCAAAGGAGAATATACTGTTGTAAGCATCTAGAATCAAAAGCATCAATTCCTGTTTTCTTGTTTACAAAGGGTCCATGTTTCACTACCATAATGACTACCATAACTCTAGAAAGAACCAGACTGTTATACGGTCTTAATTATTTTCATTAGGTGTATATGGCTATTTTTTCACACTCTCCATAGATTTAAAGTCTAAGCAGCAATCTGTATTCTTCTGTTTATTTCATGCCTCACATCACCAGTATCTGTTACATCATCATCATAATGTGAATATTAAATTACATTTAAATAAAGTAAAACTGGTTAAGGAAAAGTAAAAGTGAATGGGTGGACCATCACATAGTGACAAAGTAAAAGATATAAATTGAAAAGTTTAAAATATACCTAACTACCTATGTGTGTCCTGAAAAGTGAAACTAAAAATAAAGCATACCAATGGCAAAATAAATTGCTGAATTTGTATTCACTTCGGTAACGAAAGGTTGCCAATTTACCTACACTGCAAAAATTCCCAGCACCCTATCTTCCTTTGAAGTGAATGTGAAGTCAGTGAGTGATTTCTTTATTGTTAAGCTTTACTTCTATTTTTGTTTTTAGTACACACACATAGGATGATATATATATTATTGGTTTTGGTACACTGAGGATATTGAAATTTTTTTAGCTGTAGGGCACTACTTTTTCATCTCTTTATCAATGATCATCAAAATGCAACACTCAAATATAAAAATGCATGGTGTTTAGCAAAAAAAATCAGCCAAGAAAACTTTTCTAAATTTTTATAACTAGGACAGAAAATCCCATGAATGTGAGCAGTGCCTAGTCATCTTGTAGTCACTGGCTCCACACTTGTCTGCCCTGAGCTGCATTTGACCACTGTAGGCCAATTCTAGCAAGGTCCCATTTGACATTGCCCATCGCATCCTAGGTCTCCCCCTTTTTCCTGAAGCCTTTAGGCACACTGTTCACAATCCTATTTGTCACTCTGCAATGCTGCATACAGACAACATGACCAAAGCAGTCTCTGCACAAAATGCTGCTCAAAGAGAAATATACTGATGTAAGCATTTGGAATCAAAAGCATCAAGTTTCCTGTTTTCTTGTTTACAAAGTTTCTAGATTTATGTTCACTACCATAACTCTAGAAAGAACCAGACTGTTATGCTGCTGCTGCTGTACGTTACAGTTTTCTGAGAGGTCCGTTTCCGGCTTTCTCATCCAGACTGTTATACAGTCTAATTTTTTTCATTAGATGTATATGCCTTTTTTTTCACACTCTTCATAGATTAAAAGCTTAAGCAGCAATCCCTATTCTTCTGTTTATTTCATGTCTCACATCACCAGTATCTGTTACATCATCCTCAAGCAACCATGGGCTACGGAGGTCCAACCAGACCACGCAATTTTTCTCCAAGCATATCTGTCCTGAGCTATATCTGATGCATCTCTCCACTGCGCACCAATTCTAACAAGGTCCTGTTTGACATTGTCTACTCACTGCATCCTAGGTCTCCCCCTCTTTCTGAGGCCTTTAGGCACACTGTTGATAACCCTATTCCCTAATTATAATTATCCATATGGGCAACATGGCCAAACAGACAGGGTCTGTCTCTGCACGATATACTGCTCAGAAGAGGTTGCAGACTCCTTTGCCTAACTTCTTCATTACTTACAAAGTTGAACCACCTAATACCCAAGATACTGCATAAGCATCTAGAATCAAAAACATCAACATAGCTCCCAAGATAAACTGCAATACCTTCTCAAGAGTGTAATCATCCAGATTAATTGTATCACAGCCTGCCTGACATATTTTCATCACTTTAGTTTCCTAATGTACTACCAGTCTCATCAACAGCTCTAATGACAGAGTTCATTTCATCAACATCATTTGCCAAAAGAATCAAATCATTAGCATAATCTAATCAGAAATTTTTAAATATCTAGAGCATTTAAGGCCAAAATCTTCTCCTTGCAAAGAATTCCACATAACATAATCAATAGCCAAACTAAAGAGAAAAGGTGACAAAATGCACCCTTGTCGAACACCAGAAGTAATGCTAAACCAATTGCTACAAGCCTTACCAAATCTCACATGAGTCATTGTTATTATAGAGAGCTTTCATTATGCTAACTAACTTGGTAGTTTTTCCATATGATCTAACAAATCAACCACAAATTATGTCGATCAACAGAGTCAAAAGACTTTTTTGAAATCTATAAAGCTGGTAACCACAGGTTTCTGAAACTAAACATTTCTCAAGAATCTGCCTAAGTGAAAATATTTGATCAATACATCCCCTACCACTTATGAATCCACACAATTCATCACACAGTTTTCCATCAACCAAATTCTTAATTCTATTAAATATAATCATGCAAAGAACTTTATCTGGAACAGAAAGTAAACTAATTCCCTATAATCACAAGAATTACAATAATCTTTTTTTTAAAAATAAGGATAATAATAGCTCTACTAAAATCCTTAGAAACAACGCCTTTATCATAAAAAAAATTCAAAATTTCAGTCAGCCATGTGACAAGACAAAGGTTCCCAGCTCTAAGCATTTCAGCAGTGATTTCATCCACCCCTGAAGGTTTATGCAGTTTTAATATAGCCAATGCAACTTCCAAATGTGATATAGGGCCAACTTAAAACCAATAATGCATTTATACTCATTACCAACAATGGGAATAGAAATGATCACATTGTTTAGAACTTCTCTGAAATGCTCAGCCTATCTAGTTATCACAGAATCCTCACCTTCAACCACCTTACCATGTTTATCCCTCAATCAATCCCTGTGTACCTGTTTCTTACCACAAAAAACATTAAGAATGTGTACAACTCCCTGCTGTTGTGCTGTCTAACTGCTTCCTCTGCTTTGTCAGCCAAGCTATCAAGCCAAAGATTTTTATCAGCTTTTAATTGCTCCTTTACCCATTTATTAAGCTCATTGTAATGCATACTGTTAGGACTAGTATGGTGTTGATTCATATTATGACTGCACTTCCTACCTTTAGAAATAAGTTCCATAGCTTTATCACTCAAATAATTTTGTTTCCTCTGTACCATTTTATCCAAAAGAGTACTGTTGGTTTCAGGAAAAGTTTGTTTAAACCAATCCCATTCTCAACTTCATCAGTAAGCAAACCACGAGTATCACAATAACTAAGTAGCCTGTCATAGTATGCTTTGTCTGTATCTGTATCATTCAGACCTTCAGTGTTAAAAGTAATTCTCTTTGTGGCAATGACACTTTTGATCATGTAATGGTCAGACCCAATTTGCCTCTTCCCCCCCCCCCACCTCAGTATGATATGGTATTCCTAACCGAAGTGGCTCATTTGCTGTTACTAAAAATATATTTCTGTGCAATCCATCAGGTGAAACCCATGTGTATTTGTGTAGTTATAAATATCCTGATGTTTTTAGTAGGTGTTAGTTATTTACAAACCATTAAGTTTACTTACTGATAGTAGACATTCCCCATTGCCATTGAAACTACTAATGCCAAAGGGATCTAAACTCCTTCCAAAACGTCAGAGTCAGTACCAACTTTAGCATTGAAGTTATCTATCACAATAGAAATATCTCCTTCATAGAATTCAAAATATTCTGAAGCTGTCTGTAAAACTTATCCTTCTCATTCTCATCAGAGTCCTCTTTGGGGTGTAACAACAGATGGCATTCAAGTCTTTAATTTTTGTTTTAAATTTTGCTGTAAGAAATCTTTCATTAATGCAGTGATATCCTAAAAGAGCATCACTGACATGTCTACTGAGAAACAAACCTACACCTTGTAGATGCTTTCCATCCTCCCTTCCTGAAAATAGAAAGTTAGTTATTTTTAAGTATCTGACCTTTACCTGTCCATCTGGTCTCCTGCAAGCTTAGAATAGCTAGGTTATAATACTTGAATTCCTGCATGAAGACATCATGAGAATAATCTCTATGTAACATCCTCATGTTCCACATACCTGCAGAGAGAAAATGATTAATAGGTTTTTTAAAGAAGGTTAGTTTTAAGAAGGCTGGGTTTATTGAGAGAGGCATGGCCAGCAATATTAAGCAGCGTCCTAATCACTGGTATGGGGCAAAGACCTGTTCCCCCACTGCTAAAGGCTAAAGCCACTCATGCTGGTAGGTACTTCAGGCACCACCTTTTCTAGTGGACCTTTTCAAGAACCAGAATCTGGATAGAAACTGACCTGCCTGAGACACATTATTCCAGTGTAAGATTGGCAATGCCAAACTAGCTAAGTAAGGGTTCTGGTGCCTACAGTGGCCTCCAATCAGGATTATCCAATAGCTGATATAAGTTATCCTGTGCCTCTGTTCACTTAAGGCTGCCCCCCCCCCCTACCCTCACATGAAATCCCTTCTCACATGAAATAAAAGGGATCCATTTTTCCATAGAGCTGTAATGTGTGATAAAAAAAAAAATGGATCTATAATCATTGATATTCTGCTCAATGGCTGGACATCATGGAAGTACCTAAACTCATGTCCAAGCCTAATTTTCATCCCAAGAAATATTGTGCAGTGAAAAATTCATAATAAATTATGCAAAAAGCAGCTTGTACTCGTCAATAGACATGGCTTCCTACTGTTCCATGATAATGTTCAACCTCGCATCTCACAAATAGCCATCTGGAAACTCAATCAGATACAGTGTGAGACTCTTGCTCACCCAGCACTTATCATCAACTGACTACCACTTCAAGTATCTCGACCACTTCTTAGTGAGAAAAACATTCAGTAATGAGACAGCAGTTAAAAATGCTTTTGAAGAATTCATCGCTGGAACTCAGTTTTTTTTTACCGTAGCATAAATGCATTTGTTTTACAGTATCAGAAGTGTATTGAATCTGTTGTTGTGTATTTTGATTAAGTACAGTTATTTTTAACAAAGTTATAGCTGTTGAATATTTCACTAACAATCAGCCATTTCATTTGCAAGAACCTTGTATAATTACATAGTAAAGATGTATAAGTTTGAAAATTAATTTTCCTGTATGATTGAATAATTCATTTTGGATTTATTATTCTGTAAATTTCTTTTAACTGAAAGTGAGAAATAGTTATAAAGAAAAGTATTACGAGAGAAGTATAAATGATAGATTTTGTACTTTTGTGACAGACAATAGCACAGTGGAGAAAAGCTGGTTATCACACGTCTCCTGAACATGAAAACTTCAGGCAGCTATTGAATGCACCATCTGATGATGCTCAAGAAATTCTTCAAACTCGTTTTCCAATGCCTCGTTACATTGACTGTGATCAAGGTGGCTCACAGGTTAGTTGTAGTAGTTTATATACAAAAATATAAGACCAAAGCATATTTTTGCTCTAAATATTATTGTAAAAAAATTATTATTAAAATTCTAACTCTTAGTCTTATTTGAATCCCATTCTTATTGGCTACAAACTTATATTAGCAACCATTCAAGCTGCTGTGTTTATTTACCAAACACTATTCATACATAATACATTAACCTCACAATGTTGGGTTTCTGAAACTGGACTCACTATGGTGGCTGGATTTATTTCAAAGTGTTGTTAGAAAATAAAATAAACAGCTTTAGAATCTCATCTTGAAGTAACTAATGAATGGAAATATGTCATGTTATATGCCAAAGGAAAGAGCATTTAATTGTGCTTAATAAAATGGCAAATATTCAAAAAAAATTGATAGATTGAATTTTTAAGCATTTTTTTTAAAAAAACATTTGAAAATTTTACAATTTTTTCTACTTTATCTTTACTAAAATTTCAAATATTTATATATATATTCTTTCCATTTTTTTATATTATACTAATATAAACAGTTTATAATATTTCTGTTATTGCTTCATCATCTTCAAGATACCTTAGCCCTAACTGGCATAGTGGTTAGGCAGCTTAGCGACTGTTCCAGCAAGGCAAACTTTGTGTGTTGTGTTAGCTCTAACTAAGGCAGTGGTCAACAGTGACTTCGGTCTTAGTAGGGAATGTCCTTGTATGAGATGGCCTGTAAAAGCTAGGAGTAGCTTCTAGGATTCTTCTCTGTCCTATATGTCGCAAATCAAAAAAAAAGATGCCATGGGCTAACTTCTAATCTACCAACCAGATTGTGCAGTTTAGTTCTCCAAATACATCTGTCCTGAGCTACATCTGCTGCAGCTGGCCACTGTAGCCCAATTCTAACAAGGTCCTGTTTGACATTGTCTCTCCACCACATCCTAGGTTTCCCTGTGATCGGGGGTGGGGGTGGCTCAGTCGGTATCGCGCCAGGCTCGTAATCTGTAGTTCCCAATTCAAGTCCCAGCTGGGTCAGTGTTGAGATTTATCTCTGCAAAACTTCCACCCTGCCCACAGTCAGTAGGAGCCACTGATGGGCTTGGAAAGGCCACCATCCGTCGGATGGGACGTTAAGCTGTGGTCCTGTGTGCAGGAGAGTCATACACTGGATGGCCTTGACAGGAGGCTACCATCTGTCTTCCAACAGTTGTTCCAGTGGGTCCCCTCCCCCAACTTTCTCTGAGCCTTCGGGGTCCATGTGACCTAGCCATTTAACCCATGGTGTGCAAAAGAAGTGCTGCTCAGAGGTAAAACAACCCAATCCAAATCCCTGTGATGGTCCACCCATTCACTTTTTTCCTTAATCAGTTTTTCTTTATTTATGTTATATTTATCATTTTGGGGATTATTATTTCATTTTTGGACTGATTGCAGTTCTTACTTCCGAGCCATAGAAGGAGTTGAGCATGCACAACTCCGACTTTTGATTGTCAGCCGCTAATGCACACGTGTAGGAGACAACCCCTCTTGTGTCATAGCTAGCGCGATCATCAGATTATGCAAATGTTTTTCCCACCATGTAGCAGACACGTTCCAGATTTGTATACAGCATGTATACTAAGTGACGTTAGGTCACAGAGTGAGTAGAGATGTAGAATTAGAAGAGAGATGTATTGTTAGTGGAAGTTGAGTAGATATGTAGAATTGGAATTATTAGGAGGAGCTGAAATATGTTGAATCAGTATGTGTTATGTAGATAGAAGGAGTTGTTAGTAGAGATATAGATAGATGTGAGTTGTTAGTACTCCAACTTTTGTATTCATGAACTGAATTTGAATTTTTTTAATTTTTTGGAAATAAACTTTGTTTTAGAAACTTTTGAATTTTTGCTGTTTTTCTCTTGAGCAATGTTAATGATTTTTTAGCTAGATTTAAACTATAATTAAACTTGAAATCCTTTTTTAAATTCTTACTCGATAAGTAATGCTAGACAAATACCTAATGAACCCTATTTTAACTTTATTTGGTAAGTTAATATTGCCTGGCACCCGACAAGTTATCCAGGATTTTGAATAAATTTGGATCAGACAAAAAGGTCCGATTTGAAAAGTTAATAATCTTTCGAGTGTTACATCCCCGTTTCTGTGGCTTTAGTCACACTGTTCATAACTCTATTCACTAATCTATAGTTAGGCATACAGACAACATGGCTACACCAACAAATCTCTCTGCACAATATGCTGCTCAAAGGAGGTTGCCAACTCCCTTTCCCTCATCATTACTTACAAAGTTTAACCACCTAATTCCCAAGATACTGTGTCAGCATTTAAATCAAAACCATCAAGTTTCTTGTTATTTTCTTTACAAAGGATCTAAGTTTAACTACCATAATTAACTCTAGAAAGAACCACACTATTATACAGTCTAATTTTAGTCTTTAAGTGTATATGCCTATTTCTCCACACTCTCCATAGATTCTTAAAAGTGCCGGCAGCAATCCCTATTCATCTATTAATCTCATGTCGCACATCACCATTATCTCTTACATAGCTTCCAAGATGATTAAACTGACACCTGCTCAAGACTGGAACTATTCAGATTAACTGAACCACAGCCTACTTGATGAATTTTCATCACTTTAGTTTTCTCTGTTTATCAAACTATACCTCTATGTCACAAACCTACTATACTACCAGTCTTATCAACAGCGCTAATGAAAGAGTTCATCTCATCAACATCATTTGCCAAAAGGTCTAAATCATCAGCATAATCGAAATTATAAATTTTCACATCTCTAGACAATTTAAACCCAAAATCTTTCCCATTAGAGAATTTTTCATCGAGTGGTTAGCATGCTTCGCTACTGATCTAAGGGACCTGGGTTCGAGCCCCGGATTAGGCATGGATGTGTGTGTCGTTTTTCTGCTGAGGTCCTGCCATCCTCTCAGATCTCCTACTGTGGCATATAAACTGACAGGCTCCTGTCAGACCTCTGTGGCAAGCAGCTGCTTGAGGGGGTATTTATTTATTTTTTTTATAATCAATAACCAAACTAAATATAAAAGGAGGCAAAATGCATCCTTGTCGAACACCAGAAGCAATGGTAAACCAATTGCTACAAGCCTTATTAACTTGTCTGGTATGCTATATGATCTCATGATCAATCACAAATTTTGACAATCAACAGAGTCAAAAGCCTTTTTAGAAATCAACAAAGCTAGTAACGACAGGTTTCTAAAACTCTAAGCATTTCTCAAGAATCTGCCTCAGTAAAAAATCTGATGTACACGACCTCTACCACTTCTAGATCCACACTGCTTATCACGCAATTGTCCATCAACCAGATTCTTAATTCTATTAAACATAATCATGCAAAGAACTTTACCTGGAACAGAAAGCAAGCTGATACCTCTATAGTTATTACAAGAACTGCAATCACCTTTTTTGAAAATAGGGATAATAGCTCTGGTAAAAATCCTTAGGAACCCATGCCTTCATCTTAAAAGATATAAAATTTTTCAGTCATCCATGTGGTAACTGAAACATTTCCAGCTCTCAGCATTTCAGGAGTAATTTCATCTACTCCTGGGGATTTATGTAGTTTAAGTTTAGAAATAGCCAAAATAACTTCAGACTGTAATTCAGACTGGCAACGTTAAAGCCAGTAATGCATCTATCATCATTAAAAACAATGAGAGTACAACTAACCACCTTATCACTCAAATAATTTTGCCTTCTCTGTTCCCTTTTACCTAAAAGAGTACTGTTAGTTTCAAGAAAAACCTGTTTAAAATGCTCTTTCTTCCTCAAATTCAGTAGTAAGCAAATCATGACTATCATAATGACTAATTTATCATGGTAAGCTTTAGCTATAACTTGGTCTTTCAGAATTAAAGGCCAATTTTTAAACTTAGCACAATACTTCTTAAGTTTAAGTTGAAAGACTCTTTTAACAAGGTAATGGTGAGATCCAATTTCATCTCCCCTATATGACTTGTTATTCCTAACAGAACTAGCCCATTTGCTGTTAAAATATATAATCAATCATATTCTTATGCAGCTCATCTGGTGAAACCCATGTGTGCTTATGTATGTTGCAATGTTTGTAATAAGTGTGAGTTATTCTCAAACAATTAAGTTTATTTACCTGTAGGAGACATTGCTCATTGCAGCTACCAATACAAAAGGAACTTATCACTTTGGCATTGAAATTGCCTAGAACAAGGGTAATATCTCCTTTCTTGACAGAATTCAAAATATCCTGAAGTTGTCCATAAAAACTAACCTTCTCATCCTCATCAACATCCTCAGTGGGAGCATAATAGCAGATAACATTCTAATCTTGAATGCTGTAAGAAACCTTTCATTAATGCACTCATATCCTAGAAGAGCATCACTGGCGTGTCTGTTGAGAAGCAGACCTATACTTTGGAGATGCTTATTATCTTTCCTCCCCGAAAAGAGAAATTTAAGATTATTTTTAAGAATCGGACCTTTATCTGTCCATCTGGTCTCTTGCAAGCCAAGAATATCTAAATTATAGCAGTAGAATTCTTGTGTGAAGACATCAAGAGAAAAAGCTCTGTGCAGAGTCCTCACATTCCAACTACCTATGGAGAGAAAATGATTAGTAGGACATTTAAAGAAACTATGTTTATTGAGAGAGGGAATGCTGACAATATCAAACAGCACCGTAATCACAGGCATAGGGCAAAGACCATTCACCACTACTAAAGGCTGAAGCCATCTGCACTGGAAGACTTCCTCCAATGTAGGATTTGGAGATGAACTCAGCTCAATATTATCCACTGACTGATAAAACATATCCAGTAAATCTATTCGTTGGAGCTGTTAAAACCCACAAGCAATTGGAAAACACATCAGTAGATTTTCCCTCAACAGAGACCCACCAGTGCAGCAAGTCTGGGATCCATAATGAAGGTCAGAGCCATTATTCAATTGCAGTTGGTATATATGGTCAGACACCAGGATCCTGTGTGGTTGACCACTCCTCAGCAGGGCAGAAAAAAAAAGAAAACCATAGTAGTCCAGATCAGTAGGCCACACTGATCTGGCAGCTCTCCCCTTCTGTTCCCTTCCACAATAGAGGGTTCGGTTCCTCTTTTGAAAGTTATTAACGGCCTGCACACGAGAAGGTGGGGTCAGACATTAGGTGCTAGGCATGGCCAGTTGTGTGCATTATCACGGGATTGGTGCATAGCTCTCCAGTGACTACCTAGCTACCATTTACAGACCTTATTGTTTATATCTTTCATTTATTGTGTTTTCTAATTTTTTAGTCATTTATGCATATAATGCATGTTCTTAGACTTTTGATGATCTGCAAAGTCTAAGCCTAGGAAAAGCAGTGTCATAAAAAGTAAATTTGCTTTAAAAACAAGATAATAAAAATTTAAAAATGTACCAGAAAAATGATTCAGAAGTATGAAAAATTCATTAAAATGTTTCAAAGCATTTAAAGTTTAACTGCTACTGGAAAGGTTTAATTCTAAAATTCCAGCAGAAATTTTGGTTAAAAAATGCAATTTCCTGATCTTAGTCAGTTTATTTGGTTTTAAAGTATAGATAAATAAAGTCCTACCTTTTAAAATTTTGGTTTAGAAGTATCCTAATGTTGTTCTGATTGCCGCTATTATGCATCGCTAGCAGTTTTGCTCGTGTCTAAAAACTGAAAGTCTGTTAAAATTCTGATCAGAAGCTAATGTGAGTAGTTCCCGGATTATGCAATTTCTGGTAGTAATAAAATCAGTATCTCTATATTAAAAGTTTAGAAATATTACAACTTTAGTAGAGGTGTAAGTAACCCAAAATGCAGGAAATTGCAAATGATTGATAATCTAAGTACAGAAGAATAAATGCAAAACTACATCTGCGCTACTTGATGCTGTTTATGGTGACTGAACATGTCCATACATTCACTGCGAACTCAATAGATTTATTTTTAAACTTCATCATAATTTTTTTCAAGCAGAATCAACAGGTAAAAAAAGTCATAGATTTAAATTTATTTTCAATATTTGATTAGAAACAGTTGAAAAAAAATTCAGAGTTATGTTTGGAAATAATTTTTTTTTTTTTTCAAAATCATGTACTTCGGGTGTGAAACTTTGATCGCCGATCACTAGAATGCAAAAGATGAAAGCATTTCTTTGGGCCCTGACACAGAAAGAGTAATGTATAGGGTTGTTCAAATAAAAGTGAATTATTTTCCTTTTTTGAGGTCAGTTAGGTTCTCATACTGTTCTTTTCTCCCATTTATTTCAATTTTTTAGAACTCAGGTGAGTTCCTCTTTACCTTTCTTTACCCCCGAGTAAATTTCTGGTGAGTTTCTTTACTCACCCGGGTGAGTTTCTTTACAGTCACTGGCTGTGTGACTATAGTGTCCGTGCAGCACTGGCACACTTGATTGGGCATCATCTTGTTGGGCTCCAAAGTGGTGGGAACTATGAACACTGAACCCCTAAAACCAAACATAAGTTCCATTAATGGAATTAATTCCAAATGCAGAATTAATTCTGTCAATGCTAAGAGGGCTCATCATGAGCCCACACTTCATTGTCTCCATCATCATCATCTTTGTCTATGTCTTCATGCTAAAAATTCCTGATAATCCATTCAATTGGTGATCAGGTAATTTGGGACATGTCCCCTTTTTCTATCAGCAAAAGTCTGAAGATGTAAGGGAGTTCCAAAATCAGTCAGGTGCCTAAGATCTGATGACTTGCCAGTGGAAAGTTCTTGCTCTAAGCATTCAGAGCTACTCCTGAAACTGACTGCTTTTGGTGGAGTGTCTGTCACTGTGATGCCCCACAAAACACTTAATTCCTCTTGGGGTGTGATATCCAAGTGGAGCCTCCTCAGGGTTTCTGAGGAGGAATCCTCTTGGAGCTTTCCTCCCATGGAGTGACAGAATCCACTAGGTTTTGTAACGCTGTGATGGTAAGTTAGTACCCACCCAGGTGTTAATCCTTACATTAGATACTCCATGCTTTTCGACTTCCATCATTCACTGCAAGGTATGGTTGTACATTCCAAACCCTCTACATTATTTTTAATACCAGAAGTACGGCCGTGCCCTCACAGCTTGCCGGACAAACCCATCGTACGTGTTGTGGCAGCCAGGATCACCTCAATCCTGACTGTACAGCAGAAAAGGCAAGCTGTGTGAATTGTAGTGGTGACCATCTGACATTCTCCCACAACTGTCTGAAGTGGTTGGAGGAAAAGGAGGTACAACACCTCAAGACCATTGACAGCATCTCTTATCCAGAGGCAAGGAATCTCATTGTGATGGCTTCCATGGTAGTGCAGGCCGATATTAGCATTCCACTATCTGAATCTCACCTGCTGCCAAGTACCTCCTGACACAGGCGAAACCATAGTTGGTTTCAGCATCGGCAGCAGTGTTGGTTTCTGTTACTGAATCTGTGCCTTCTGCTTCCACGTGAGGAAGGCCCCGCCATCACGACCACAGACAACTAGACCTTCCATACTGAAGGTACCCTTACTGGGACCCAAGAAGAAAACTATGACCCCACCTCATTTGGCAGTCTCTGATCCATGTCCTTCAGACATTTCTGAGGACACAAACATGTACCACCCCATTTTCCCAAAACTGGTGTTGGTGAAGGTAAAAATAAATCGTCATTTGCTCATTCTCCTTTACCTTATTACAACATATTTACAACATTAAGACCTGAGATGGACACACTCATGCAATGGAATTGTAGGAATATTGATGACATCAAGGACCTCCTGAGGGCATACAAGCCCATCTGTGTATGCCTGCAGGAGACATTGCACACAGTCGCTAATCCCATGAGCCAGCATTTTTCCCTCATTCAGCAGGACCAGGATGGAGATGGACCATCTCATGGGGATGTCACCATCTTTGTGAGCCACCATTTTCCATTCCAGGTCATTCCTCTCACCACAAATCTAGAAGCAATAGCCATCTGCCTATTTGTGGGAGCCCTTCCACCTGGAAGTATCATCTAGGTAGACCACGATGGCCTTGTCTTGCAGCTGCTTCCCCCCTTATCATAGGGGATTTCAATGGATGCAGTCTGCTTTGAGGTAGAACTGACACCTTTGGGAGGGGTGGGGTCCTGGAGTAATAGCTCTTGTATCCATCACTCTCCCTATTGAACAATGGTGTCAGTACATACTTCCACTTCCGACCCCCACATTCACTGCCATTGATTAATCGTACCATTCTTTACATGGGTGGTCGAGGACAACCCTTATGGAAGTAATCACCGCCCTGTGGTAGGTACCATCTCCCCTGGGGGGCCTTGTAACCCATCATGCATATCATGGTGGAGGCTTCATCAGGCTGATTAGAGTGGCTTTGAACTCCTTTATAAGTTTGATGACACTTGGCCAGCCAGGAGCCAATCAATGTTGCAGTGGCATAGATGATGGACTGTACAACTATTCCTCAGACCTCGACCCAGTTTCCATGATTTTTGAAATCGTGGTGGAATCCTTACTGCAGCTCATAAGGCTCAGAACAAAGCTTGAGTGGTATTTTGGAGATATCCAACATTCCTCAACCCTGAGGTAATTCTAACACACCAGAGCCAGAAGGAGTCTTGAATCAAATACAACATATCTTCTATCACCCCTCATTACTAGTTCAAAGGTCATGTGGGATAAAGTCCGGAAGATGGGTTCTTATTATCAGTTGGTGGAGCACAATGGACAGGCAGTTGCGAATACTCTGTAGGAATCTTTTTCTTCCATCTCTTCTTTGTCCTCTTATTCCCCTGAGTTTCTAACCCTGAAGAGCAGGTCGAAATGCTTTCCATTTGAATGGCCTCAAGCCTTACAACATCCATTCACAGCGGAGGAGCTTCACATTGTTCTGCCCACTTCCTGGGCATCCACTGACGAGCCAGGCAGTGTCCATTACACCATGCTCCAACATCTCTCACCATCGAGTAGGGATCAATTACTCCAACTTCTTAACCACATTTTTTTTCAAGGAGCAGTTTTCAGACCCCTAGTGGGATGCTGTCATTTAGGCATTCCTCAAGCCAGGCAAGGATCCCAAGATTCCTTCCAATTTTTGTCCCATTGCATTGATGAGCTGTGTGTACAATGTGTTGGAAAGAATAGTAAATGCCAGACTTGTATGGTATTTGGTACACCACAGTCATCTTTCCAACACCCAGTGTGGCTTTCACATGTCAACCTTGGACCTTTTTCTTCCATCTCTTCCTTGTCCCCTTATTCCCCTGAGAATCTCTAATTTTTATCTTCTCAGATTTTTCGTGTTCCTGTCAGTAACACTCTGTTACAGCCTTTTCCCCAAGCACAGAGGGTGCCAGAAAGCTGCATCCTAAGTGTTACACTTTTTGCTGTCAATATAAATTCCATTACTGGACAACTTCCTCCAACTGTAGGGAGTGCCCACTGTGTTCAAGATTTTAGCATTGCTTGCTACTCACCCAGCATGAGAGTCATTGAATGACATTACAAACTGCCCTGAACATTCTCCTTTTTGGATGACAGCAAATCGGTTTTGGTTCTCCCCAGAGAAGACCTCTTGCATGAACTTTTCCCACAAGCGTAATCTTCATCTGGATCCCAAGCTGCAGCTCGGGGGTACCATCATTCCAGTTGTAGTGTAAGATGCAAGTTTCTCGGTTTCATCTTCAACTGGAAATTTATCTCTTACCCCATATACACCAAAGAGCCAAAACATTATGACCAGCAAGCCTTTATGCAAATCAACTGCAAGTGAACGACAACATGTGTGAAGATCATGAGACGGTATAAATAACATCTGGTACTGAGCTCTGTTAATCAGTGTTATTCTTGTTCTTGCAGCAGACTTAAGTGAGTTTGACAAAGGCAGAATTGTAATGGTCAGACAACTGGGTCAGAGCATTTCTGAGATGGCAAGGCTTGTGGAGTGATCACAGTCAGCAGTGGTTAGTACCTTCAAAAAGTGGTCCAAGGAGGGAAAAACCACAAACCACTAGCAAGGTATCGGCTGACCATAGCTCATCGATGCTAGAGGTGAGTGAAGGCTATCCCGTATGGTACAAGTCAACAGACTCACCCGTAATTGATGGGAGTAATGTGACACAACATGCAGTACATTGAACCCTGCTAAAAATGGGACTGCATACCCCATTTTACAGACCACTCCGAGTACCCATGCTAACCTCAGTTCACCATCAAAAGTGGCTATAATGGGGACATCATCATCAAAACTGGACCTTTTATGATTGGAAGAAGGTCATTTGGTCCAGTGAATCTTGTTTCTGTTGCACCATGTGGATGGCCAGGTATGTATGCATCATTTACCTGGGGAAGTGGTGGCACCATGGAACTAAAAGAAGCCGGTGGAGGAAGTATAATGTTTTGGGCAGTGATTTGCTGGGAAACCCAGGGTCCAGTCATTCATGTGCAGGAAACTATGATGTCTACTACCTACCTAAACATCATTGCAGACCAGGTATATTCTTTCATGGCAATGGTATTCCTCTCTAGTAGTGGTTTCTTTCATCATGCCACACTGCCCAGTTTGTTTGAGAATCATTCGCCAAACATGAGGAAGACTTCCAGATATTTCTCTGGCCACCAAATTCTCCAGACATCAATCGAACATTTGTGGTTTGTGGTGCAACAGCATATCTGATCTCCTGCAGCTCAATCATGTAACTTACAAGAGTTAAAGGATCTGCTGGCAATGTGTTAGTACCAGATACCACAAAACACCTTAAGAAATCTTGTAGCATCCATGCCTCGCCGGGTAAGAGCTGTTTTGGCGGAACATGGAGGACTAAATCATATTAAGCAGGTGGTCATAATGTTTTGGCTCTTCGGTGTACATCATCTCGTCCAAGTACACCCATGCACTGTGAGCATCTTCAAGGTCCTCGCATGGGGAGCAAGTCATTGTTCTTTGCTCTGCCTGTACCATGCACTTGTCTTGTCGAAACTGGACTATAGATCCCTGGTGTATGCTTCCACCCAAAGTGGTGAAAGTGCTGGACCCTCTCCACCATCAGGCCCTCTGCGTTTGCACGGGGGCCTTCTTCACCTCATTGGTCCAGATTAACCCTCCTTATTTATTTGCCTTCAACAATTGTCCCTACAGTATGCATCAAAATTTCAATCCATACAAGGTCATCCCACTTGTGACTGCATTTTCAGTTCTAAGTGGGAGATGCTTTACACAAATCGCCTGACTGCCATTTGTCCTTTCAGTTTGCTTTTCCAAGGCTACCTTACAGACACCCCTCAATGCGAGCTCCTGTCCATGGTGAGGGGACCACCCTGTGAAGATTCTGCTGGTTCAGGTACCTTCACAGGGTCCAAATGCTCATCCACATGTTTGCCATGCACAGTGATCGTGTCTCTGAAAAAGAGGATCATGGTAGTTGCTTGGAGGTCCTCATCTGCTCTTCTCAGCTCATGACTAGTGGGGTCCCTTTGGCCTGTCTCACCAACAATCAGGAATTCATTTTTATATAGAGATAATCAGGAATTCATCTTTTACTTTTCCTTATTATTACATTGTAAGGGCTTGGTTTACTAGCTGTGTGGGTATAGTGTCTGTGCACCCCTGATACCCCAATTTGGCATCCCTTTATTAGGCTCCATGGAGGATGGGGGCCATGGGTACTGAACTATCGATAAAAAAAACTATAAGCTCCATTAAAGGTAATTCATCGACCAATGCCACCACGAAGACGCAACATGAACTCCCATCTTCTTCTCAATCCTCTTTGTTGTCATCATTGTCTTCATGTGTTTCTTCATCCCCAAGATTCCTGATAATCCATTCCAGTGGTGATTAGGTAATTGGGGACATGTCCCCCTTTTTTTATTAGTAAAGGTCTGGAATGTCTTTCAAAAGTTCTGAAATCAGTCATGCATCTAAGATCCAGTGACTTGCTTGCTCAGGAAGGCCCAGTCCTTCATGGCCACAGACACCAGACCTTACAAGCCATAGGGGCCCCACGAGGGCCCAAAAAGAAAGTTTTATCCCCTCCTCATTTGGTGGCTTCAGATCCCTGTCCCTCAGACAATTGAGGATGAGGACTGCCCCATTTATCCAAAATTATTTCTGGTGACAGTTAAAATAAATCGAAAGTCATATGCCAATTCTAAGACCTGAGATAACCACACTCCTACAATGGAATTGTCCTGGATTCCAGAGGAATATTGACAACATCAAGGTCCTCCTGAGGGCACATGAGCTTATCTGCATGTGCCTACATGTACTTGCAGAGCCATCCCACAATCTGGCACTTTTCTCTTATTCTCCAGGACTAGGATGGAGATGGTCCAGCTTGCGGAGGTGTCATCATCCTTGTGAACCACCATTCTCCATTCTAGGTCGTACCCCTCATCACCACCTTAGAGACTGTTACCATCCACCTCTTCATGAGATTTTCGTTTACTGTTTGCTCTGTCTATATACTGCCTGGAAGTTTCATCTTCCAGGAGGACCTTTATGACCTCATTCACAGCCATTAATCTCACTATATACCCCTCCTTGATTGTTTCATTGTTTACATGGGAGGTCGAGGACAATCCATATGGAAGTGATCACCTTTCCGTGGTATGTACCATCTTCCATGGGGCCCTTGCAGAGCATCCTAGATAAGAATGGGCCTGGATGGCTATACAGCAGGATTTGGAAAGGAGGGAACCGGCTCCATAGACGACTACCACTAGTTTCCCGCAGTACAGCAAGTGAAATTTAGGTTTTTTTTTTTTCTTGTTCCACATTACATTATTCTCATTGAATTAGAAGCTTTACTATTAAAAGCTAGTAAAATGGACTAACATTCTATATTATTTTGTTTTTCAAATTTTCAGTTTTCATCTTTCAACTTATGTCAGTTGAATTATTGAACAAAACCTACTATTGCTCAAAAATGTTTTATTTAAAATAACAATTAAATTTCATTCCATTTGTTTCTCTGATATGATGATAAAGCAATATATTTTAACTGGCACACAGTACTTTAAAGTGCCATATGATTTTATATGTAATAATGTGAGATATATTTCGCAATTTGGCAAACAAAAATGTTTGTTTTACTAAGAAAATTAAAAGGCTAACAAGAGTGATTTACAATTAGCATTTTCATACCAAAAAAAAAATGCAATTTAAAGAGGTCTGTTAATTGTCAGCAATATAATAGTAAAAGTATTGACAAAGACAAAACCTTGTACTACAAAAGTGTCCACACTGTTCAAATCAGAATAACAACTAAGGACGAAAAATTATCTTTCTATAATATCTACTAGACTTTTTTGACTCAATAATAATAATTATAGATATAAATTGTTCAAGAAATACCTATTAAATATATCAGTTTACCAAGCTACAAATATCGAACATAACTTATATAGAAGGAACTGAAAATTTCAATATATTTCTGTGTATTTGCAAGCTCATTGCACAAATTGTTACCAAACTAAATATTGATCCTAAGCCAAATTTTGAAGACATTAACATAAAATTTTAGTGATAAATAAAATATTCAAGTACACCTTTTTAACTCTTAAGTGTATTAATTAAAGAAATACCTATCTAAATCAATGTACTGAGATATAATACCATTAACAAATAAATCATATTCTATGAAACTGTAAATTGAAAACTTTGGCCAAATTTTCATTTATTAATTTACGAGTGAATTAGTAGCTCCTCCTATCTTGACTGAAACATCATTTAGACTCATTTTGACTAGGTAAGTGCTAAATACAGATTTCTTTTTTTGTAAAGCAAGGTAAGAATTTCATGATGCTTTTAGAAAATACTAAGATTCGGAGGATTAGAAAATAGTTTGATCTACATGATGATTTTTGAATATAAATTTAGTCAAGATGGGAAGAGTGTTTTATCAGAAATTTTATGGTGTCAATAGTGATATCGATTTAAAACTGAAATTCTCATATTCAGTTCATGGTAGATTATAAATCAATGGTTTCATGTTAATAAAAATGGTAACTATAATCTCACATGCTCTGATATTAACATGAAAAATTCAATCAAAGTTGTACTTGAACCATTTACTCCAACTTTTAATCCTTGTTTAAGAAAAAACAGTTTGGGAAAGTAGTAATTGCAAATTTGGTTGGGTAAAAGAAGGTACAATTTCTATGAGGTGATCAGAATATGAGTGTTTGATATAAAGTTTAGGTCAGAAATGCTAAAAATATGATTTATTTGTTAACAATATTATAACAGTGTATACTTTTATATCATTAAAAATATTGATTACAGATGTTAAATGTAAACATAGTAGCATAAGCACATATTTCATCATATATTCATCTTTTCAAGATTTGAAATTTTTAACCTTTTTTTTCATCTTTTTGCTTGCTATGTTTATCATTAAACTTCTTAACATAATTATTTAAACAAATGTTACCGAACACACTCAAAATTTTTAACATATATAATCTGACAGTGAATGCTTACAAGAATTACATTCATCAGAAATATTACCTATGTTCTGATTATCCAAGTATAATATGGTGAGATGTAGAAGAATGCTATGCTGATTCAGACCCTATTTTAAAATACTTGATTCAAATGGCTCGCACGACAACTTCTGAAATATAAAAAAGCATGTGGAAATTGCTTTTATGACATGATTTGATGGAATTTTTAGACCTCCTCTGTTAACAATATCTATATATTCAAAACTATTTGTCTTACGATTTTCGTCAAATAACAAATCCCATTTAAAAGTCATGAAAGAGTTTCAAATATCACAAGATACTTTTGTTTTTATGACACAATATCCAACAATGTATGCTAAGTGGTTTATCAGAAAGTGGTTACCATTGTCAGAAATAGAATTAAAATCAAGAAAATCATCTAAAACTGATTCAAATAGACTACAACCTATATCAGAATGCTTGATTTCACTTGTATGTGAGGTCACAATCTTTCAGCAAAATAGTTCCATTTCTTTCGGAAAATAATTTAAGATTGCTTTTCTCATTTTTTTTTCAGCTTCCGCTATTTGTTGCACAGAGGCATAGTAATCTGAACCACACATCTGTCGACATGGTCCAAATCTGTCTGAAATTTGCCTATTAAAACATAATGTGCTTTATCATCATAATCATCCTCAAGCAAGCTATGGAAGTTCAACCAGACCATGCAATTTAATTCTCCAGGCATATCTGTCCTGAGCTACATCTGCTGCATCCGGCCACTGCACACCAATTTTAGTAAGGTCCTGTTTGACATTGTCTGCCACCGCATCCTAGGTCTCCCCCTCTTTCTGAGGCATTTAGGCACACTGTTCATAACCTTATTCGCCAATCTGTAATTATCCGTATGGGCAACATGTCCAAACCAGCATAGTCTCTCTCTGCACAATATGCTGCTAAAGGAGGTTGCAGACTCCTTTGCCTAACCTCATCATTAGTTACAAAGTTAAACCACCTAATGCCCAAGACACTGCATAAGCATCTAGAATCAAGAGCATCTAGTTTCCTATTATCTTGTTTGCAAAGCATCCAATTTTCACTGCCATAACTAACCCTAGAAAGAACCAAACTATTATATAGTCGAATTTTAGTCTTTAGGTATATACACCAATTTCTCCACACTCTCCATAGATTCCTAAAAGTCTAGGCAGCAATCCCATATCATCTGCTAATCTCATGCCACACATCACCAGTGTCTGTTACATAGCTCCCAAGATAATTAAACTGTGACACCTGCTCAGAACTGCAACCATTCAGATTAACTGAATCACAGCCTGTGTGACCAATTTTCATCACTTTAGTTTTCTCTCTGTTTATAACCAAACCTACTCTACTACCAATCTCATCAACATCATTTGCCAAAAAGGTTAAATCATCAGCGTAATCTAATTCAGAAATTTTCGTATCTCCAAACAATTTAAGGCCAAAATCTTTCCCTTGCAGTATCAATAATTTCCCACAACATAATCAATAATCAAACTAAAGAGAAAAGGAGACAAAATGCACCCTTTTTGAACATCAGAAGTAATGCTAAACCAATTGCTACAAGACTTACCAACTCTCACACATGAATCAGTGTTATTATAGAGAGCTTTCATTATGTTAACTAACTTGTCTGGTATACCATATGATCCCACAATCAACCACAAATTATGATGATCAACAGAGTCCAAAGCCTTTTTGAAATCAACAAAGCTAGCAACCAAAGGTTTCTGAAACTCTAAACATTTCTCAAGAATCTGCCTAAGTGAAAATATCTGATCCACACATCCCCTACCACTTCTGAATCCATATTGCTCATCACGCAATTGATTGTCAACCAGATTCTTAATTCTATTAAGCACAATCATGGAAAGAACTTTACCTGGAACAGAGAGTAGGCTGATACCCCTATAGTTATCACAAGAACTGCGATCACCTTTTTTGAAAATAGTTATAACAATAGCTCTGGTAAAATCCTTAGAAACCATGCCTTTATCATGAAAGATATTCAAAATTTCAGTCATCCAAGTGGTAATCGAAACATTCTCAGCTCTAAGCATTTCCATATTAATTTCATCTACTCCTGGGGATTTATGAAGTTTAAGTTTAGAAATAGCCAAACTAACTTCAGATTGTGTTATAGGATCAACATTAAAGCCAACAATGCATCTATCATCATTGCAAACAATGGGAGTAGAACTAACCACATTGTTTAGAGCATCACTGAAATGCTCAGCCCACCTAGCCATGACAGAATCCTCACCTTCTATAACCTTACCTTGTTTATCCTTCAATCCTTGTATGCCTGTCCGTTTTCTACCACATAAAACATTAACTATCTGGTTAATGCCTCTCTGCTGTTGTGCTGCCTAACTGCTTCCTCAGCTTTGTCAGCCAAACCATCAAGCCAAAGATTTTTATTAGTAGCTAACTGATCCTTTACACGTTTATTAAGCTCTCTGTAATCCTTTCTATTAGGACTAGTAGGGTACTGATTAAGGACATTCCTGCATTTCCTTCTTTCTGAAATGAGCTCAAGTGCCTTGTAACTGAAATAATTCTGTCTCCTCTGCTCCTTTTTTCCTAAAAGAATACAGTTAGTTTCCAAAAAACCTGTTTAAAATGGCCCCATTCTTCCTCAACTTCAGTAGTAAGCACACCATGAATGTCATAATGACTAAGTAACCTATCATGGTAAGCTTTGGCTATAACTAGATCTTTTGGAGCTTCAGTATTAAAGGTAATTTTTTTAACCCTAGCACAACATTTTTCAAGTTTAAGTTGCAAGACATTTTTAACAAGGTAATGGTCAGATCCAATTTCAGCTCCACTATATGCCCTAGTATTTCTAACAGAACTAGCCCATTTGCTGTTAATTAATATATAATCAATCATATTCCTATGCAGCCCATCAGGTGAAACCCATGTGTATTTATGTATGTCGTGTGTTTGTAATAAGTGTTAGTTATTCTGAAACCATTGAGTTTACTTACCTGTAGGAGACGTTGCCCATTGCAGTTACCAATACCAAAAGGGCCTATTACTCCTCCCCAAAGGTCAGAGTCAGTACCAACTTTGGCATTGAAGTCACCTAGAACAAGGGTAATATCTCCTTTCTTGAGAGAATTCAAAATATCCTGAAGTTGTTCGTAAAACCTATCCTTCTCATCCTCATCAGCATCCTCAGTGGGGGCATAACAGCAGATAACATTCAAGTCTTTAATGCTTGTCTGAAATTTTGCTGTAAGAAACCTATCATTAATGCACTCATATCCTATAAGAGCATCACTAGCATGTCTGCTGAGCAGCAGACTCACACCTTGGTGATGCTTTCCATCCTCCCTCCCTGTAAAGAGAAATTTAAAGTTATTTTTAACTATCTCACCTTTTCCTGTCCATTTGGTCTTTTGCAAGCCTAGAATATCTAGGTTATAGCACTGGAATTCCTTCATGAGGACATCAAGAGAATAATCTTTATATAATGTCTTCACATTCCACGTTCCTGCAGAGAGAAAATGATTGGTAGAATTTTTAAAGAAACTAGGTTTATTGAGATAGGTAGGGCCAACAATATCAAACAGCCTCCTGATAACAGACATGGGGCAAAGACCTGTTCCTCCTCCGTTAAAGTCACCGATGCTGATAGGAACTTCAGGCACCACCATTTCAAGTGAACTTTTTCAAGAGCCATATTGCCTGCCTGAGACACATTACTCCAGTTTAGGCTTGACAATGCTCAACTAGCTAAGTGAGGTTCAGGTACCTGCGATGGCCTCTGATTAGGATTATCCACCAACTGATATAAGGTATTCCATGCCTCTGTTCACTTATGGCTGGCAACCCAGAAGCAAACAGAAAACACAGCAGCAGATTCTCCCTCAACAGAGGCCCACCAGTGCAGCACGTCCAGGATCAATAATCAAGCTCAAATCCATAAACAAGTCCAGTCTAGTAGGTATAAATGGTCAGCACCAAGACCCTGTAAAGTTGACCATTCCTCAGCAGGGTTGGAAAAAAAAAGAAAAAAGTGTCCATAGATGACCAGATCGGTAGGCCATACCGAACTGGCAGCCCTCCCTTTTCGTTCCTTTCCAAAAGAGAATATCTCTTTTGAAAGGTACTAATGGCCTGCACCATGAGAAGGTGGGGTCAGACATTAGGTGTTAGACCTGGCCGGTTCTGTGCATCATCACTGGGGATTGGTACACAGCTCTCCTTCCAATTTATACCTAGCTACCATTTACAGAGTCTACCAATAAAAGTTTTAGTCTACCAATAAATGTTTAACTATTAAATCATTGTGGAAGTACTATGCTTCAGAGCAAAGAATGGCTTCTGTTTAATATTTTGCTAGTTATTAAGCCAAGTTACAAATTCTATAGAAAAATGAATATACTATTGTTAGCAGAAGAAAATGGTTCACTGCCAGGCAAAAGCAAATGCTTACCATTAGAAATATTTTTTACATTCATTATGTTCCACCACTTAATGATGAGTTTTGTAAAAAGAGCTTTTCTCACGTGTTGCAAATTGCATTTTGGGTTTGGTTCAACATTTTTAGGGCAACCACATTTGTTTCATCGAAGACTTTAATGCCAATTTTACATTTTGGTTTTCTGTGTTTGTTGGATGTAAGGATTTATATGTTAATTTTGGAGCAAGTTTTGTCAGTTTATCACACTCCTGATCATAAATTTTGTGTAAAAGTGCAAATGAAAAATACATTATATTAGAGGAATTTTTAAGCTCTGGAAAAATGAATGTTTTTTCTTAATTTTTTTGATTTATCCAATTATTTCTTACTGCTTTAATCAAATGGACAGAATCAAATAAAAAAAAGTAATTTCTTTGATACATTAAATGGATGTGCAGTTTGTTTGTTTTTTGTCTCATTACCTCCTGATAATTTGACAAACATGTTCCTATTAATCCTGTTATCAGCTATTATACATAACACTGAGAAACCTATCTCTTCCATTGATTTTAGTAAAATTTTTGTCATTTGAAACAAATCTATAGCAGTTATTTTGGTAACAAAGAAATGGTAGCATTAGTCCCTAAACAGGGAATAATATGCAAAGTTGTATCATTAGTCCCTAAACAGGGACTAATGATACAACTTTGCTCTTTGAAAATATGGAAGAATACATAAATGTTTGAACAGTAGTTGCTTGTTCACCACTCTGATTATCAGTTAAACCAAGTATTTGTTTATTTTTGTATGTTACCTGACACATCACATATATCTCATCAATCAACAAATTAACCATTTTTTCATGTTCTGAAAGATTCTTTATTTTACCTTTGAAATAGTTTATATTTTCACTGGGTTAATTCAAGTTTACCTGTGGCTTTCAAGTTACCTGTGAGTAGTCACCTTAAGTGACATTGAGAGGGAAGATGCATCATTTTAGTGTCATACAAGTAAATGTAAGAAGCTGGAAATTGATGTATACCAAATGGGCAAAGACAATCAAATCACTTATGTATTGTTTACTTATAATTCGATTTAATAAACAACTGCATTTGTTCACAAATAAATTTACCACTATTAAATTTTTCTGTTTCACAGTCATCTTTAAGAAATGCATTCCAATATTGCAATGATTTATTGTAATTGTAATCAGGAGATGGAACAGTTTTACCTGAAATGTAACATTTTGCTAGAGACAAGACATTCTTCAGTTCACTCCAACAGGATACTTTACCAGGAACTACCAAAATTTTGTCAATATCTGGAACAACTGACTGTTGCACAAAGAAAGTAATGCTTAAATCAGTAAGAATTTTGGACACTTTTAATTAATTTGGGACATGATTCACGATTAATAAATAAAAATGAAATGCAATTGTCATATTTATGAACAACAGTGGTTAATAAAATATCCAAAAGTTTGTTAACCGGTTTAGACAGTTCTAAATTATATCATTAAATTCCAAAATTTTGTCATTTTGAAGTCAGTTCTGTAAATCTTCATCTAATCTTTTCATTTTCTCTTTCCTCTCTAACGTCACTGTTCGCTCCACTTTCCTACTCTCTGATAAATAGCTTGGACAACCAAGAAATATAGTAGGGAAAGCATCATGGGCAAGCTTTGGATATTTACATGGAACAGTTCTAACATTCCCCTCCTAGTTTCTAATTGTATCATGGGTGATTACACATTCTGGATCAAAATGTTTCATGCACACAACAGTATCTTTGGTATTATTGAAATCGTGAGGTATTTTTTTTTCCATAGGTTTCTCATTTTTTCATCTGTGGGGAAACGAAATGAGCTGATATATTCACCACCAGGTCGATTTGACATGCATAAAGGAACACAATGAATCTCTTTTGTTGCGATCTTATGCAACCACGGCAATTCCCGGTTCCGCTTGTACAGCACTACCTGGTTATGAAAAGCCATGACCATCTAGAGCCGGGAGCAAGGAATACGCCCTATAGGCGCACCTCAACCCCAGCCTCACATGGCAGCAGTCCTATAGAAGGAAAGCTGACCACCGGAAGAAACCTTACTTTAATCTATTCCCTGGTTTGCAAATGTGCAAGGATATATAGATCCAAGCTCGATCGGCACCCGGGGTGGAGACTCTTAGTAAGACCCAGACTTTTTTGACAGCTCGTGCCTTTCGGCAGAGCCGTCGAACAGACCACACTGGTCTCCTGAGAGGTGAGGTCTCCAACGCCGTCACCATCCGACCGGCAATCAAGCCGGCCAGCAGCGTCTTCAACCTCGGTTGGCTTCAGCAATGCTCCAGCCGGGTACCACCCCAACCGGCAAAACCTTGGCAATGCTCCAGCTGTTGCCCACTACAGCCGGCAAAGCCTTCAGCATGCTCCAGCTGGGGATCATCCCGACCGGCAAAGCCTCAGCCAGGTTGCTGGGCCCTAGGCCCCCCCCACCACGACAAGGTGGTCCCCTATCGGGGGGGATAAAGGAACACAGCAGTACTTGGGTATAACTATTAGCCAAAAGAGAGAAAAAAATTCATTCTGTATTTTACATTGGCATGAGCATCCACAGACAAGGCCAAGGAGCAGTTGTAAACTACACTGGAATATTGCAGATCCATTGAAATTCATAATTCTATAAAATATTTCCTTTCATATAGTTTTTATCCTCCCCTGTAAATATGAAAACTGAACACTACTCTTTTGGAAATTTGACTGTTGATGGCCATGTATACAGATTTACTATAATAGTGAGTGAGTAAGAAGCTCAACAGCATGTGCATGATTTTTTTTTATTGTGCATTGGACTTTTCTGTTGGGTTACTCACAGAAATCACCCACCATCATTTTAATAGTAGTACGAAAAATTTATTATGATTGTGAAATTAATACTGAAAGACTATCTGATCACAGCTTATTTTCCTACATATATTGTGACTTTCTAATCAAGAATCACATTGTGAAAACTATTTCTAACCAAGTGACAAAATTTACATCATACAGGAACTGATATGTCAGAAATGTAATTTAAAAATTCTATATCATATTAGTCACTTTTTTATGTAGACAGGAGCTGAAACTCATGCATGTGCCTTAATATTATTATTTAATAAAGCAGTTTACTGCATAACATTGGTCCAATTAACTGTATAAAGTATGTTTGAAAATATTGGAATGATAGTGAACCAATGAATGCAAAAAAGTGCTAGAGAGGTTAATAGTATAGTGATATCGCTTTGGGTCATGGTGAAACTGAAACTTATAGGGTTGTGGTGTGAATCCTGCATTGATGGCATAGTGATTGGTTGTTATAACCTCACAAAAGCATGATATGAACCATGAAGGTCAGATCACAATTTTAAAATAATAATAATAATAATAAACATTTATAGTTAAACAATATTTACAAAATAGGCATACCAATTTTCGAATGTCTTTAACTATTTTAATTTTAAAGTAACAGCCAAATTTGATGTATAAACTTAAAAGCGATATGTATAAACTTTAGTGTTCGGAACTCATAATGCACAATTCCTAAACTTGCAAGTAACATCTATATATGATTTTTTCTGCAGGAACATTTTCCAGTTTTTGATTGTAAGAAGGAAAAACTAGATTTCATTAGAAATATTCCCATTTGAAAATATCTAACAGTAGATAAGATACATTTTGATATGCATAAAAATTATGCCACTTAAATATAAAGGCTATGTTTCTGCATTATCTCTGTAACTTCTAAACCTGAATATTTTACATAGCTATTCAGTGACGAAATGTAAAATATCCATATTATATACCTTAACTAATGACTATTAACATTAATCATTCATTGTTTACCATGTAATAGAAGTTGAAACATTCGGTAATATTGATTTTTTTTTTTTTCTTTTTCAAATTTACTTCTGAACTGGAAACCAAAAAAACGATATAAATTATTTAAACGTTAAATACCCCCTCAAGCAGCTGCTTGCCACAGAGGTCTGACAGGAGCCTGTCAGTTTATATGCCATAGTAGAAGGTCTGTGAGGATTAATACACTGACTGAATATTTATACTTTAACTGCATTCATATTAGTAGAAATACTATATAATTCTAAACGCTTGAAAATAATTATTAGAAATGTTTGAAATTTGTTTTTTTCCTATCTTATTTTCCCATAAAACTTTGTTTAAAAAATTGCGAAGCTTGGAATTTGCCCCATTATTGATAGAATGAGCAATGTTCAATGCACTTTCACCATCCTAAATATCTCTTGCTAGACTTTGCCACGATTATTTCAAAACTAATTCTCTAGTAATAGCCATAAAGCATTTATGTTCTTTTTTTATCCTATAAATATTTTCTAAAAAAAGTAGCTAACAAAAGTAATGCTGAACTTTCATCATGGCTCCCATGAACAAGCATTGTATAAGATCAGTCATACTCACTATAATTTCATGAAGCAATATATCTTGCAACTGCCAAAATATATAATAAATTGAATTGCCTGAATATCTTGGAGTTATATCCTTGAATTTTTCTTGAGAGAAAGAGGTATCCAGCAGAGGAGTTTTACTATAAACACTTACTTTGAGATGACACTTGCACCGAGCACACTACAAATGACTACCAACTGATTCAAGCCTCCCTCCTTTAGCAAGCAAGCAATCCCATGATTCCCTAGCCATCCAGGCCCGTTCCTCTCTAGGAGGCTCTGACCCTTGCAACTCCTCACTCGGTGGAGGCTTCATTGGGCTGATTGGAGTGGCTTCAAACTCCTTTGTGAGTTCATTGAATACTCAGTCAGCCATGAGCCAATCAATGTTGCAGTGGCAGAGATCATGGACTGTGTCTTCCATGCAGCTGCCTCAACTATTTTTCAGACCTCAACCCACCCAGTTTCTACGGTTTTCAAAACCATGGTGGAATCCCGACTGCACTGCTCAGAACAAAGCTTGGGGTGGGGGGTCAGAGATATGACATCTCCAACGTCGATGCATTCAAACACACCAGGGCAAAAGTCGGTTTTGTCTGGTTCCAGAACCAGAAGGAATCTTGGATGAAATATATCTCATCTATCACCCACATGACCAGTTCTGAAGTCATGTGGGATAAAGTCCAGAAGATGGGTGGGAACTACTCATCCCACTCATTATCAATCCTGGAGCACAATGGACAGGCAATTGCTGATCCTCAAACAATTGCCAACACTCAGGGCAAATCTTTTTCCTCCATCTCTTCATTGCCCTCATATTCCCCTGAGTTTCTGACTATGAAGAGCAAGGCTGAATGCTCTCTACTATCTTTCCATTCGAACCCTAGAGCTTTATAATAGGCCATTCACAGCAGAGGAGCTTCACTTTGCTCTGCTGACTTCTGATGCAACAGCCATCAGGCCAGACAATGTCCATTACCCCATGTTACAACATCTCTCACCATTGAGTAAGGATCAGCTACTCAGACTCCAACTATTTTCCTCAAGGAGCAGTTTCCAGACTCCTGGCAGGAGGCCATTGGTTTCGCCTTCCCCAAGCCAGGTAAGAATCCCAATATTTCTTGAAACTGTTGTCCATTTGCATTGATGAGCTGCATATACAAGGCATTGGAAAGAATGGTAAATGCCAGACTGGTCTGGCATTTAGAACACCATTGCCTTCCTTCCAACATCCAGTGTGGCTTTTGCAGGCAATGGACTCCCTTAAACCACCTGATCCACCTCAAAATAGCAATCAGGAATTCGTTTTTACATTGAGAACACATGGTATCAATTTTGTTTGACATCGAAAAGCATAATGACACTACTTGGAAATATGGCAATCTTCATGACCTCCATGGCTGTGGCTTTAGAGATCACGTGCTGATCATCATCTCCAAATTGTTATGTTTTTTTCATGTCCATGTTGGCAACAGTCTGTCGGGACCTTACCCCCAAGAATGGTCAACTCACAAGGCTGCATTCTGAGTGTTATATAAGGTTTTTGCTATCAAGATTAATTCTATTACTAGACAACTTCATCCATCTGTAGGCAATGCCCTCTATGTTGACGATTTTAGCATCTTTTGCTTATCATCCAGCACAAGAGTTTGAGACTGACGAACCATTTTTATCTCTTCACCATCAGCAGTTGTCCCTACAATATGCATCTAAATTGTGATTCCTGCCATGCCATCCCACTTGGGACTGCATTTTCAGTTCTAAGTGGAAGATATCTTACACTAATCGCATGACTGCCATTCATTCTTATGGTTTTGCATTTCCATGGCTACCTCAGAGACATCAACACCAGTGTCAATAGTGTTGCACAGTCAATAGCTCAGTCACTTCCACCGTGGCCTGCTGTTTCCCCTTCCTGTGATTTTTCCCTTTGCAGGATGGGAAAGGCCTTTACACCCAAATGTATGTACTGTCAACTCTTTGGCAGAGTACCTGAACTTCTTGCATGTTTTCACAGATGGCTCAAGGTCTGGCGCATCAGTAGGATCAGCTGTGGTCTGCTGTGATGTAATCATTGCAGACTAGATCCTACTGCAGTGTTTCATCTTCACTGCAGAGTTGCGCTATCAGCCTTGCCTTGGTCCACATGGCGGCTAATCATCATCTTCAGTGTGTGCTTTACACTGACTCGCTTAGCTCAGTGAGCTCATCTCAGTGAGGCATCACTTCACCCTGGTCTTCCCAATATTCACCAGCAGCTTTATCGTCTGGCAGCCACAACCACCATTCTCTTCTGTTAGGTGCCCATCGTGTCGGGATCAAGGGTAATGACTTGGCAGATGCTACTACCACCTCCACTGCTGGTTCCATATTTGGATTTCTGGCAGCATTGTACCATTGACCTCTGGGTGCAGTGATAGAGATCTTGATCAGTACAGATTGCAAACAGATTTTTCAAGATCAAGCCAATTGTCATGCCATGGTAGTCTATTTTTCACAGGAATCATAAGGAGGAAGTTGTACTTGCTCAGCTCCACTCCGCTAGATCATTTATTTACCACACATTCATTTCTTCTTCAGACAGATGATGAATCTGAGTGCGAGTTTTGTGGCATCATTTTCAGCGTTATGCTTATTTTAATTGTTTTACAGCCAAGCCCCTTACATTCGAATATCTTTTATCTAATGATTCTTTTTCGAACACCTGTTTTCAACTTTTTATGTTTTACCAAGTATTAATATCGTATTTAATGTTTTACCTTTTTGATATTTAGACTTGTTGGTGTTTGAATTTTCCATTTGTTATTGCTTTTTATGGGTATTTTATGCTCTTTGTTGTTTTACCCTTTACACTTTGTATCTGTTCTTGTTTGATTTTAACTTTGGTTGTGGGTATATATGACTTTTTCTCTCTTTTTTTTTTGTCCTTTATACCTTGTTTGGCAGAACATGGTCTGAATTGCCCTTGTGCCATTAACCCCAACAAGCCTATCCTGGTGAGAAAGGTGACAGTGATGAGCTTAAAAAGGCCACTGTCCATTTGATGGAACATTGAACCATAGTCCTGTGTGCAGGAAAGCCATACTTTATGCATGTAAAACAACATGGTGGATTGGCCTTCATATGAAGACTTCCATCTGTCTTGTAACAGCTTTCCAGTGGAACCCCTTCCCCAACATTTTTTCTGTTCTTTGGGTTCTTGTGATCTTGTGAAGCACAAAAATGTGAGTCAGTGGTAAAACCCAACATCTCTGGTAATCACCTTTATTTCATACATACTATTTACTTTTAGCATTACTTTACAAATTATTCTATTTCTTAACTCTAAAATTTGTTATTATTGTTCAACTGTAAAACACAATGTAATTAACCCTTGGATGTTGAAGCAATTGAGTATTGATATAATTCATTGATGACAGTGCAATTAAGACATAATTTATTTCCACATTGTAAAATTGTTCTTATAAATGATATGCTTTGTTTTTTACAGGCAAGATTTCTTCTCTCAAAAGTGAACCCTTCCATTACCCATAATAATATGTACAGTTGGGGACAGGTAAGAAGGAAAAAAAATTCCATTGTTGCTCTTATCTTTCAAGTCTAAAGTTTATTAAAATGTGCAAAGCATATACAGCTTTTAATGAGGTTTTTCAGCATTATACAAACTATGCATTATGTAACACTCCAAAACATATGTTACTTTCTTTATTGTGGACCTAATAACCAATCCAAAATATATGTTACCAGATAGCTCGGACACCAGGCAACTAATTTTGCCAATAAAGTTAAATGAGGGTTCTCTTCTGGGTATCAGTTAATTAGCAGGAAAGAATTTAAATCAAAAAATTGTCAATTGTTAAATTTAAATCTAGTCAAAATCTCAAAAATCTGCTCGAGAAAAAAATTGAAAATCAAAAATTATTTCATAAAGCAAATAAAGTTTATTTTCAAAAATCTAGACTCACCAAAGTGAATTTTTCCTTCTACAAATATCTGAGCAACTAACAGCTCAGACTAAAAAAATGGCTCCTGAGCTCCAACAAAACTCCACTAGCATTTACATTCTCCACTCACAACTAACTCATTCTAGCAACTACTAGCTCACTACTCACTACTGTCTACTACTAACATCACTTGCATTACACTTGGCATGCAACTGACTCATGTGTTGCACATTGGGAAAGCATATTTGCATAAATCTTCAATCATGTGCTAGCACTAGTTACGATTCAAGAGGCCGCTCATGAACAATTTTATTAGAGCCATTGTAAGGACATTGCATCCATCTTGTGATAGTAGCATCTGTTTACACAAACTGCCCTACACGTGAATATAAAGGAGGAGCGGAATCATGTTGACTAACATCAATAAACTATTACTAAAAAATCCAAGTAATTACATTGATCATTGCTCCATATCAGAACACAGCCATTATTTCCTTTCAAACTAAGACATTAAAATACTCCTATGCTCTTAGTTTTATAATGTGCTTAACAACTACCCTAATACATGCTTTATAAGCACATACAGCAAAACATTTAGGTGTTGCATGCTCTTACAACTGAAATCTATTTCACCATAATTTTTGAACATTTATGTCAAAAATATAAAGTTGCATAAACTGTGGAAATATTTTTTTAAGGTTGAGTTGTAGCAGTTGAATTTTCAAAAAAAGAAACTCAGAAAATGAATCATGGCAAATGCCTAAGTAAAAGATTTACATCGCCTTCCTTAACTAAATTAATTCTATACAACAGTATCCAATCAACAATTAAGTTTTAATAACACCAATTTTAGTGCAAAACTTAAATTTTGACAATAAACAAGAGAACTATAGAAATTAAGTAATGAAACTGAAAAACCTTTTTTACCACATAAGGCTCCCACATAATAAACAACAAAGATTTTATCATATAATAAAGTGATGGGTCAATGTAACCTATGTGTAATCACCCAAAGAGACATTTCTAATCTTTTTTCTCCTTGTCTTCCATTGCTTGATTAATTTACTTAATCTCAACACTTGAATGTACCTGACCTCTCTAACTGTGGTGCTTATTTGGTGTGAATTAAAAATGTTCTCTTCCTTACAAAATCTATGTTTAGTTATTCTACTTAATTTCAGTCTAACTCTAAATTTCTTCACAACTCATCACTGTTAAGCCCTTGCCAAATGCTCTTTTCTCTGGTCCTTCTTATACACAGACACAGAATGTTTCTCTACTTTAAACTTAAGCACATTCAAAATACCTTTCTGTACTTTCTCTGTGATATATGTACTAATTATCAAAATACCTTGGCCCTTCAAATTGGTGAGTAGAGGATTGTCTGTAAATAATAGCTAGGTAGTCACTGGGAGGAGAGCTATGTACCAATTCCCTGTGATATATAGAATTGGTCAAGCCTAGCACCTAATGTCCGACCCTGCCTTCCCATAGTGCTGCAGGCCATTTAGTACCCTTCAAAAGAGATACTCTCTTGTGGAAGTTAACAGAAGGGGAGGGCTGCCAGATTAGTGTGGCCTACTGATCTGGGCAACTATGTATGGCTACTTTTTTTTTTCTACCTTGCTGAGGAGTGGTCAACCACACCGGGTTCTGGTGCTGACCATTTAAACTTACTGGACTAGATTAAGACTCTGAGCTTGATTATGGATTCTGAATTTGTTGCACTGGTGGGCTTCTGTGGAGGGAAAGTCTTCCGCTGTGTTTTCTGTTTGTGGGTTGACAGCACCAAGTGAATAGATTCATAGGATATGTTTTATCAGCCAGTGGATAATCCTGAGCAGAGGTCATCACAGGCACCTGAACCCTTTGCTTCTATTGACATCGTCAAATTCTACGTTAAAGGAAGTCTTCCATTGTAGATGGCTTCATCCTTTAGTGGTGGGGGAATGGGTCTTTGCCTCATGTCTGCCATTAGGGGGCTGTTTGATATTGTCGGCATTCCCTCTCTCAATAAACATAGTTTCTTTAAACATCCCACTAACCATTTTCTCTTCATAGTTAGTTGGAATGTGAGGACTCTGCACAGAGCTTTTTCTCTTGATGTCCTCACACAAGAATTCCATCATTATAATTTAAATATTCTCGGCTTGCAAGAGACCAGATGGACGGATAAAGGTCAAATTCTTAAAAATAATCTTAAATTTTTCTTTTCATGGAGGGATGATAATAGGCATCACCAAGGTGTAGGTCTGCTTCTCAGCAGACATGCCAGTGATGCTTTTCTAGGATATGAGTGCTTTATTAATGAAAGGTATCTTACAGCAAAATTTCAGACAAGTATTAAAGACTTGAATATTACTACTGTTATGCACCCACTGAGGATGCCATTGAGGATAAGGATAGGTTTTACATACAACTTCAGGATATTTTGAATTCTATCAAGAAAGGAGATATTACCCTTGTTCTAGGTGATTTCAGTGCCAAATTGGTACTGACTCTGATCTTTGGGGAGGGGTGATAGGCCCTTTTGGTATTGGTAGCTGCAATGGCAATGGGCAATATCTCCTACAGGTAAGTAAACTTGATGGTTTGAGAATAACTAACACTTATTACAAACACCACGACATACATAAGTACACATAGGTTTCACCAGATGGGCTGCACAAGAATATGATAGATTATATATTAATTAACAGCAAATGGGCTAATTCTGTTAGGACTACCAGGTGTAATGCTGCAAAGATTATTAACTTAAGATTATAAACCTTTTGTCTGATCCAAATTTTTTTCAAATTCCGAATAGTGTATCAGGTGCCAGGCAATAATAACTTGCCAAATATAGTTGAAATAGGGTTCGTTATTGTATATTATCAAGTGTTACTTATCAAGTAAGAATTCAAAAATGATTGTCAAGTTTAAAGTTTAAATACAATCAAAAAAAGTCAACTAGCATTGCTCAAGAGAAAAAATAGCAAAGATTCAAAGTTTCTGAAACAAACAAAGTTTATTTTCGAAAAAACAACTCACGAAACTCGGTGGTAGAATACATTAGCAACTCACATCTATCTAAATCTTGACTACATCTCGGACAAAAACCCTGTCTACACTGATTCACAATAACTCTGCTCCTACATCTCCACTACTCAACTCCTCACTCTTTCTACTCATTCTACTCTCTGTGACTTAACGTCACTACTATAACAAGCAGTGTACAAAGCCGGCACTTGTCTATTGCACACCGGGAAAGGCATTTGCATAAACTGATGATCTTACTATGATATGAGCTATGACACAAGCGGAGTCGTGTCCTGCACGTGCTCTAGTGATTGTCAATCGAAAGGTCGGAGTTGCACATGCACAACTCCTACATCTCAGGACGAAAATTGAGACAGTCGAAAAAATGAAATAAAGTCCCCAAAATGATAAATATAACTTAAATAAAGCAAAACTGGTTAAGGAAAAGTAAAAGTGAATGGGTGGACCATCACAACTCCCCCTCCCAAAGGGAGTCGAAATTGACCTAACAGATTTTGACGAGCAAATTTAGAAAAATAGGACACTTCTCACATCACCTACACATAGTTGAACATAAAATAAAGTAAAAGTATGCTTACCAAATTTTGATAAGATGATCTACTTTCACTTCGGCACAATTTTCCAACACAACCAAATGTATCTCCTCCCATTCCCCCTATCAAATGTGTACAGCTCCCTTGTGTATATTACATACCAATGGCTGTGGCAGTTAACTGCATACTAGCTTTATTGGACTACCTAGTATCACATTCTGATACAAACTTCAAAAGTTGCATGCAATAACCTGTACAAAAAGCTGGTTAATCTCATTCCTGTCCTGCTTAACTTCTAAAAAGGTTAAAGAAAAAAAAAAACAAATGCAATGAAATTCTGCTCTTTCACATAATATAATTACATATCAAGTGGGGTACAGAGCTTCCACTTATCCCCTAACCACACTCAAATTATGTGAAAGCCAAATCTTCTGTGCCTACTACACATAAAAAAAGGGTATTGTAACACTGTTAAATCCTCCTAACTACATCAAACGCGAATCTAAGAAATTCCAAATTTTGCAAACAAGCGGGAGTGTACTCATCCACTAATTCTTCACTTAGACAGTATAATCGCAAGCTAGCTGAAATAAAAAAAAAATGCATTAGTTTCCTCCCCTTTTAGAGCTTTACATCCCCCTCCCAAAGGAGTTATGCTGTTGACTCTCTCGATCACCAGACTAAGCTGTTGGGGACAGCTCCAATTGGGTACCAAAAAGAAACAAACAAAATTTTGAAGACATCATCATGGTCAGCTCATATATATATATACAAATAAATGCTGTGAATGTCACCCCAACAATTATGCATCATTGTAAATGGTAGCTAGGTAGTCACTGGAAGGAGAGCTATGCACCAATCCCCTGTGATGATGCATAGAACCGGCCAGGCCTAGCACCTAATGTCCGACCCCGCCTTCTCGTGGTGCAGACCGTTAGTACCTTTCAAAAGAGATACTCTCTTGTGGAAGTGAACGGAAGGGGAGGGCTGCCAGATTAGTGTGGCCTACTGATCTGGACAACTATGGCTACTTTTCTTTTTTTTCTACCCTGCTGAGGAGTGGTCAACCACACAGGGCCCTGGTGCTAACCATATATACCCACTGGACTGGACAGATATATGGCTCTGAGCTTGATTATGGATCCTGATTTTGCTGCACTGGTGGGCTTCTGTGGAGGGAAAATCTTCCGCTGTGTCTTCTGTTTGTGGGTTGACAGCCCCAAGTGAATAGATTCACAGGATATGTTTACCAGCTGGTGGATAATCCTGAGCAGAAGTCATCGCAGGCACCTGAACTCTTTGCTTCTATTGGCATCGTCAAATTCTACATTGGAGGAAGTCTTCCAGTGTAGATGGCTTCAGCCTTTAGTGGTGGGGGAACGGGTCTTTGCCCCATGTCTGCGATTAGGGAGCTGTTTGATATTGTCGGCATTCCCTCTCTCAATAAACATAGTTTCTTTAAACATCCCACTAACCATTTTCTCTCCATAGGTAGTTGGAATGTGAGGACTCTGCACAGAGCTTTTTCTCTTGATGTCCTCACACAAGAATTCCACCATTATAATTTAGATATTCTCGGCTTGCAAGAGACCAGATGGACAGATAAAGGTCAGATTCTTAAAAATAATCTTAAATTTCTCTTTTCAGGGAGGGACGACAATAAGCATCACCAAGGCGTGGGTCTGCTTCTCAGCAGACACGCTAGTGATGCTCTTCTAGGATATGAGTGTATTAATGAAAGGTTTCTTACAGCAAAATTTCAGACAAGCGTTAAGGACCTGAATGTTATCTGCTGTTATGCCCCCACTGAGGATGCTGATGAGGATGAGAAGGATATGTTTTATGAACAACTTCAGGATATTTTGAATTCTGTCAAGAAAGGAGATATTACCCTTGTTCTTGGTGACTTCAATGCCAAAGTTGGTACTGACTCTGACCTTTGGGGAGGGGTGATTGTCCCTTTTGGTATTGGTAGCTGCAATGGCAATGGGCAACGTCTCTTACAGGTAAGTAAACTCAATGGTTTCAGAATAACTAACACATATTACAAACACCGCGACATACATAAGTACACATGGGTTTCACCTGATGGGCTGCATAGGAAAATGATTGATTATATATTAATTAACAGCAAATGGGCTAGTTCTGTTAGAAATACCAGGGCATATAGGGGAGCTGAAATTGGATCTGATCATTACCTTGTTAAAAGTGTCTTGCAACTTAAACTTAAAAAGTGTTGTGCTAGGGTTAAAAAATTTGCTTTTAATACTGAAGCTCTGAAAGACCCAGTTATAGCCAAAGCTTACCATGATAGGTTACTTAGTCATTATGACAGTCATGGTATGCTTACTACTGAAGTTGAGGAAGAATGGGATCATTTTAAACAGGCTTTTTTGGACACTAACAGTTACTGTTTTAGGAAAAAAGGAGCAGAAGAGACAGAATTATCTGAGTGATAAGGCACTTGAGCTTATTTTGGAAAGAAAGAACTGCAGGAATGTCCTTAATCAATACCCTACTAGTACTAATAGAAAAGATTACAGAGCGCTTAATAAACGTGTAAAGGATCAGTTAGCTACTGATAAAAATCTTTGGCTTGATAGATTGGCTGACAAAGCTGAGGAAGCAGTTAGGCAGCACAACAGCAGAGAGCTGTACCAGATAGTTAATGTTTTGTGTGGTAGAAAACGAACAGGTATACAGGGATTGAAGGATAAACAAGGTAAGGTTATAGAAGGTGAGGATTCTGTCATGGCTAGGTGGGCTGAGCATTTCAGTGATATTCTAAACAATGTGGTTAGTTCTATTCCCATTGTTTGCAATGATGATAGATGCATTGGTGGCTTTAATGTTGGCCCTATAACACAATCTGAAGTTAATTTGGCTGTTTCTAAACTTAAACTTCATAAATCCTCAGGGGTAGATGAAATTACTACAGAAATGCTTAGAGCTGGAAATGTTTCGGTTACCACTTGGATGACTGAAATTCTGAATATCTTTTATGATAAAGGCATGGTTCCTAAGGATTTTACCAGAGCTATTGTTATCCCTATTTTCAAAAAAGGTGATCGCAGTTCTTGTGATAACTATAGGGGTATCAGCCTACTCTCTGTTCCAGGTAAAGTTCTTTCCATGATTGTGCTTAATAGAATTAAGAATCTGGTTGACAGTCAGTTGCGTGATGAGCAATGTGGATTCAGAAGTGGTAGGGGATGTGTGGATCAAATATTTTCACTTAGGCAGATTCTCGAGAAATGTTTAGAGTTTCAGAAACCTTTGGTTTCTAGCTTTGTTGATTTCAAAAAGGCTTTCGACTCTGTTGATCGTCATAATTTGTGGTTGATTGTCAGATCATATGGTGTACCTGACAAGTTACTTAACATAATGAAAGATTATAGAATAATAACACTGAGTCGTGTGTGAGAGTTGGTAAGGCTTGTAGCAATTGGTTTAGCATTACTTCTGGTGTTCGACAAGGGTGCAATTTTTCTCCTTTTCTCTTTAGTTTGGTTATTGATTATGTTATGCGAAATTCACTTCAAGGGAAAGATTTTGGCCTTAAATGGGCTGGAGATAGGAAAATTTCTGATTTAGATTATGCTGATGATTTAGCCCTTTTGGCAAATGATGTTGATGAGATGAACTCTTTCATTCGAGCTGTTGATGAGACTGGTAGTAGAGTAGGTTTGGTTATAAACAGAGAGAAAACTAAAGTGATGAAAATTGGTCAGGCAGGCTGTGATTCAGTTAATCTGAATGGTTGCAGTCTTGAGCAGGTGTCACAGTTTAATTATCTTGGGAGCTATGTAACAGATAATGGTGATGTGCGGCATGAGATTAACAGACGAATAGGGATTGCTGCCGGGACTTTTAAGAATCTATGGAGAGTGTGGAGAAATAGGCGTATACACCTAAAGACTAAAATTAGACTGTATAATAGTTTGGTTCTTTCTAGGGTTAGTTATGGTAGTGAAACTTGGACACTTTGTAAACAAGATAACAGTAAACTAGATGCTTTTGATTCCAGATGCTTACGCAGTATCTTGGGCATTAGTTGGTTCAACTTTGTAACTAATGATGAGGTTAGGCAAAGGAGTTTGCAACCTCCTTTAAGCAGCATATTGTTCAGAGAGAGACTCCGTTGGTTTGGCCATGTTGCCCGTATGAATAATTATAGATTGGCGAATAGGGTTATGAACAGTGTGCCTAAAGGCCTCAGAAAGAAGGGGAGACCTAGGATGCGGTGGGCAGACAATGTCAAACAGGACCTTGTTAGAATTGGTGTGCAGTGGCCAGATGCAGTAGATGTAGCTCAGGATAGACTTGCTTCGAGCACTAAATTGCATGGTCTGGTTGGACCTCCGTAGCCCATGGCTGCTTGAGGATGATGATGATGATGACACATAAATATCACGATGACACTAAACAGATTTAAACACATATACATACATTGTATCTAATAGTAAAGAAAAAGTTGTATCAATAATTTATAATAAATGACGATAACATTTCATCCAATACAATTCCATTCACTTTTTTTTATGAAAATACACTTTGCATGCAAAAAATTCATTTTGAAATGTACAATATTTTACAAAATATTTCTCAAAAGTGCAAAATATTTAATCACTACTAAATTCTCTTTCATTCTCATCATTCATATCCATAAACATTTTACAATTTCTAAACTTCTTAATGTAAACTTACAGTTCAGCTTTCAATCAGCTGAAACAAAAAAAAAACTACAAAAATACACTTCAAATCACGTTAATACAATATAACAACTAGAACTTCAGATAAACAAAAAATACATTAAAAAAATTCAATTCGCATCACATTATAAATTCACACTAAATTCACTTTCCAAAAAAATCAATTTCGAAACTCCAAAGTTTCAGCAAGAAATTAAACATTTCAAAATCTAAGTATAAATCACAATAATTCGACTTCACTCTTCTTCGTCTTCATCTGTTCCAGAGAAAACAAATAAAACATTATAAATCATTAAGTACCACAGTGGAAGAATAATAATATACTTAAATTTTCATTGTTGGCATTCCGTTGCGATAAATCATCATCCAAGTTGTTTTCCAGTGACATCCTTCCCTCGTCGATTGATATGTCAGGTGAAAGCACTGCTGAAGATCTCGTTGGTGATGTCATCTATGCTATGTTGACTGCTTCGTTGCTGGTTGTTGTTCTGCAGGTTCTGGTTGTTACGTTGACATCTCGTCACTATGTGCTGGTTTTTGAAGAACCTGGCTTTGTACTTTCCAGGTTTATTGCTGCCCGCCTCCATATCAAGCTTCAACAGTTGAAAACTTCTAAACTTATTCAGGATAACAAATTATCAGGATTATTTGCACTTGAAACAGTTTCTGGGTTGCTTTTCTCATTAGCTAACTGTTCTTTATTAACATTATTTTCCTTTTGAATTAATTCAAAGTTTCTCATTAACAATTTCACACTATTTTCGTTTGAAACTTCTACTTCAAAAACTTTTTCATCAACTAACTGTGTACTATATTCCTCTACTGTAACACTCCAAAGATTAATAACTTTTAAAGTTGGACCTTTTATCTGATCCAATTTATTCAAATTCCGGATAGCTCTATCAGATGCAAGGTAATAATAACTTGCCAAATAAAGTTGCAATAGGGTTCGTTTATTTGCCAAGCATTACTTATCGAGTAAGAATTCAAAATGATTGTCAAGTTTAAATACAATCTAATCGCAATATCAATTTTTGTTGCTCGAAAGAAAAAAATAGGAAATATTCAAAAAAGTTTCTAAAACGAAAGAAGTTTATTTCCAAAAATTGAACTCGCCAAACTCAAAGTGAAAATCTTGACTTCATCTCGAACAAAAACTCTGCTACTACATCTCTATCTCATCACTTCTTCTCACTACAATCTAATTACTGACTCTTACTACTCCACTATTAACTCGTCTCTAACTACTGTGACCTCACGTCACCAAGTGACATACAAGTCTGGCGGCATGTGTCATGTTGCATGCCGGGAAAGACATTTGCATAAACTGATAATCGTGCAAGCTATGGCGCAAGAAAAGTCGTGTCCTACCACGTGCTCTTTAGCAGTTGTCATTCAAAAGGTTGGAGTTGTGCATGTGCAACTTCTGCTGCTCGGGCAAGGATTACGACAGTTCACAAAATGAATTAAAATCCCCAAAATGATAAATATAACTTAAATAAAGCAAAACTGGTTAAGTAAAAGTGAATGTGTGAACCATCACAATGGGTGGACAATCATTTTTCTTCAGCTAACTTTGTACTATTTTCCTCTACAACTATATAAACACTTTTCTCATTATCAATTTGCTTTGCATCAACAACTTGTTTCTCTAAATTTACATTAATTACACTAATAGGGATTTTTACAGGTTCTTCTTGAACATTCTGCTTTGGACTGCAACGTAACTCAAAAAGCTCACTGGACTGTGGCTGCAATTTCAATTGACAATTGTCATAAATATCATCTAAAACTTGCTCATTTGAACATGAAAGATAGGCTTCTGTATCGTTGTGATCTATTAATTCAGTTTCTTCGTAATGAGGTTTAACAAAAGGTAAAACAACAGTGGCAAGACTTAACTCATGAGAGGGCTTTTCTTGAGGAACTTTGGCCTCTCGCTTCAAAGATCGTAATTTAAGTTTCACGAATTGTCATTCCTTCTATAACAATATTGCTCTATGTGCCGTCATTTTTCTTCAGCTAACTTTGTACTGTTTTCCTCTACAACTATATCAACACATTTCTCATTATCAATTTGCTTTGCATCAACAACTTGTTTCTCTAAATTTACATCAATTACACTAATAGGGATTTTTATAATAGGAGTCAACCACAAAAATTACATCTGAAAGTTTCTCTATTATTCTTAGCAAAAGTTTTAGGTCTAGTGTCATTGTTCGAAGCTTGATGCGGAACAAATTTTCTGCTTCGTTCGTCCTGCATCGCTGTAGGCGCGTTCAGCACAAATTGTCGAGACCATGTAACTTCCGGTTGTAGGGGAGTCATTTTACGAGACTCAACCTGATACCGCTGCTTTGGCGAAAATTGCATCCATTGTTGGTTTAATGCAGTTGCTGCAGATTCTCTTCTTGCATTATATTGCCGAGCCAATTTGATTAAAGTTTAAAATGAATTTATATTTCGTACTTCTAAAAATTCCCTAATGGGCGAAAGTAATTGGGACAATATGCAGTTTGTAATGTCAATTTCGGTGGCATTAGCATTGTACAGCTGATATAACTCTACTGTACCTTAGATGAATTTTTCAATGTCATCTCCTTCCCTTTGTCTTCGTGAAAACTGTTATGTAGCTAACTGTGTAAAGTCATTATAAGCTGGATAGATTTCCAAGAGTTCACTTTTAAAATCTTCCCAAAATTCTATTCCATGATGACATCCTACATTATTCTACCATTGCTTAACACATTCAACTCGAAAAGATACTGCTAAAACCACATTTTTTGTTGCCTGGCACTTCATGTAAACGGAAATGCTCTTCCATGGACTTGACAAATGTCCACGATGACGGAAGTTTCGAACCTTATCTCAGATAAAGGTCAATTAGCATAAGGACTATAGTTAATAAATGGATTGGCAACTTGTTGTTAGGGCGGTTGATAATATTCTGTTCTATCACTTGCCTCTGACAGAACAAAAAATGGAACCTTACATTCAAAGTTTATTGGTTTGTGAATTGACATAGCAGTTCAGCTTCACGAGCAAATTTAGGAGTTGTTGTGTTACCCCATTTCTCCTGAGGCTCATTAAGCAGATTCAATAACACTTCTGCTTCTTTCATTGCATCCTTCAAGCTATCTTTCACTTTTTCTAAATCGGGAGTCATTATGGCAGAATCAGCCATATTACTAATAGACATGTTTAGTGGTTTGCAAAAATTTTGGAAATTTTGAAACTTTTTTTTTTATCTTGAGCAGTGCTCAAAGGTACTGCTATACAACAGTACAATATTAAAGCTATACTAAGCTTGCAAAAAATAAACTTGCTTATCAAAAATTTTATCTATCGTGTTTCCGGACACTTCTAATCTTTATAGACATACAATAAAGATCTTAACTATCAGCCATAACTGCGCTGAAACTTCAGTACCTTTGACTAATACACAAAAAGTTAAGTTTCTTGCTCAACAAAAATTTTCTGCTTAAGCTGCCATTAAATCTATAAATAGTACATATAACTAATGAGCTCAAAAATTTATCTTTGACAATCACATTAAATATCATAAACAGTTTACACATATATGTATATACAGTCACTGTTCTCGGTGCACCACTTTCTTTTTCTATCAGGTCCCTGTTTGCAGTGCCACTTTCTTTTGCTTGCTCTGTATCGCTCCAAATATTAACTTTAAGTTGGACCTTTTGTCTGATCCAAATTTTATTCGAATTCTGGATAGCTGTATTAGGTGCCAGGCAATAATAACTTGCCAAATAAAGTTGAAATAGGGTTCATTAATGTATATTATCAAGTGTTACTTGTCAAGTAAGAATTCAAAAATGATTGTCATGTTTAAAGTTTAAATACAATCAAAAAAATCAACTAACGTTGCTCAAGAAAAAAAAAATAGCAAAGATTCAGAAGTTTCTAAAACAAAGTTTATTTTCAAAAAAACTCAATTCACCAAACCCAATGGTAGAATACGTTAGCAATTCACATTATCGAAATCTCGACTGCATCTCGGACAAAAACTGTCTACACTGATTCACAATAACTCTACTAACTCTGCTCCTACATCTCCACTACTCAACTCCTCACTCTTTCTACTCTCTATGACCTAACGTCACTACTATAACAAGCAGCATACAAAGCCGGCACATTCTATTTCATGCCGGGAAAGGCATTTGCATAAACTGATGATCACACAAGCTATGACGCAAGAAGGGTTGTGTCCTGCATACGCTCTAGTGGTTGACAATCAAAAGGTTGGAGTTGCGCATGTGCAACTCCAACATTTTTGATTGTCAAACAGTCTGGTTGGACCTCCGTAGCCCATGGCTGCTTGAGGATGATGATGGTTAAGGAAAAGTCAAAGTGAATAGGTGGACCATCACACAGGTCATATAGGGCAGCTCAAATTGGAACTCACCATTACCTTGTTAAAAGTGTCTTGCAACTTAAACTTAAGAAGTGTTGTGCTAAGGTTAAAAAAACTGTCCTTTCATTCTGAAGTTCTTAAAGACCTAGTTATAGCTAAAGAAGACCATGATAGGTTATTTAGTCATTATGACAATCATGGTTTGCTTATTACTGAAGTTGAGAAAGAATGGGACCGTTTTAAACAGGCTGTTTTGGAAACTAAAAATACTCTTTTTGGAAAAAAGGAGCAGAGGAGGCAGAATTATTTGAGTGATAAAGCACTTCAGCTTATTTCAGAAAGAAGGAACTGCAGGAATGTCCTTAATCAGTACCCTACTAGTCCTAATAGAAAGTATTATAGAGAACTTAATAAACATGTAAAGGATCAATTAACTCTTGATAAGAATCTGACTTGAATTCTTGGCTGACAAAGCCAAGGAAGCAGTTAAACAGCACAACAGCAGAGAGCTGTACCAGATAGTTAATGTTTTGTGTGGTAGAAAACTGACAGGTATACAGGGATTGAAGGATAAACTAGGTAAGGTTATAGAAGGTGAGGATTCTGTCATAACTAGGTGGGCTGAGTATTTCAGTGATGTTCGAAACAATGTTATTTGATTAGTTCTACTCCCATTGTTATATATTGATGATAGATGCATTACTGGCTTTAATGTTAGCCCTATAACACAGTCTGAAATTCTCTTGGCTGTTTCTAAGCTTAAACTACATAAATTCCCAGGGGAAAATAAAATTACTATGGAAATGTTTAGAGCTGGAAATGTTTCAATTACCACTTGAATGACTGAAATTTTGAATATCTTTTATATAAAGGCATGGTTTCTAAGGATTTTACCAGAGCTATTATTATTCCTATTTTCGAAAAAGATGATTGCAGTTCTTGTGATAACTATAGGGGTATCAGCCTACTCTCTGTTCCAGGTAAAGTTCTTTCCATGATTGTGCTTAATAGAATTAAGAATCTGGTTGACAGTCAATTGCGCGAAGAGCAATGTGGATTCAGAAGTGGTAGGGAATGTGTGGATCAGATATTTTCACTTAGATTCTTGAGAAATGTTTCAAGTTTCAGAAACCTTTGGTTGCTAGCTTTGTTGATTTCAAAAAGGCTTTCGGCTCTGTTGATCATCATAATTTGTGGTTGATTGTGAGATTGTATGGAATAACCAAACAAGTTAATTAACCCATTTCTTCCCAGTGTTGCGAACACGCAACACTGGGAAGAAATGGGTTAACATATTGAAAACTCTCTATAATAAAACACCGAGTCGTGTGAGAGTTGGTAAGGCTTGTAGTAATTGGTTTAGCATTCCTAGTGGAATTAGACAGTGGTGCATTTTGTCACCTTTTGGTTTATGTTATACGAAGTTCACTGAAAAAGGAAAGATTTTTGGCCTTAAATGGTCTGGAGATTGAAAATTACTGATATAGATTATGCTGATGTTTTAGCCCTTTTGGCAAATGATGATGATGAGATGAACTCTTTCATTCCAGCTGTGGATGAGACTTGTAGTATAGGTTTGGCTATAAACAGAGAGAAAACTAAAGTGATTAAAATTGGTCAGGCAGGTTCTGGTTTAGTTAATCTGAATGGTTGCAGTCTTGAGCAGGTGTCACAGTTTAATTATCTTGGGAGTTTTTTAACAGATACTGGTGACATGCAGTATGAGATTAACAGATGAATAGGGATTGCTGCCAGGACTTTTAATGATCTATGGAGAGTGTGGAGAAATAGGCTTATACACCTAATGACTAAAATTTGACTGATAATAGGTTAGTTCTTTCTAGGGTTAGTTATGGTAGTGAAACTTGGATTCTCTGTGAACAAAATGGTAATTTTGTGCTTTTGATTCTAGATGCTTACACAGTATCTTGGACATTAGGTGGTTCAACTTTGTAAGTAATGATGAGGTTAGGCAAAGGAGTCGGCAACCTCCTTTAAGCAGCATATTGTGCAGAGAGAGACTCAATTGGTTTGGCCAAGTTGTCTGTATGCATAATTATAGATTAGCAAATAGGATAATGAACAGTGTGCCTTAAAAGCCTCGGAAAGAGGAGAAGTAGGATGCCGTGGGCAGACCCCCTCGGTGCGAGCGCCTGTACACGGTGAGGGGGACCACCCTGTGAAGGTTCCGCTGGCTCGGTTACCTTCACAGGGTCCTAAACGCTCGCCCGCGTGTTTGCCGTGCGCGGAGACCCGTGTCCCGGGAAAGGAGGATCCTGGTAGTTGTTCGGGTGTCCCCGTCTTCTCTCCTCAGCTCATGACTGGTGTGGTCCCCATTGGCCGCCTCGCCATTGGGGAGCCTGTCTGTCGCGGGGCTGGGCAGCGAATTCCGGGGCCTCTGCTATACACTGCTTTGGCCTCTGCTTCCAGTAAACGGAAGCTCCTTGGGTGCCCCCCCCCCCCCAGAAGCAATTGGCTGGTGGGCAGGTCCTGCTAGGGTCAACTGTGCAGAGCGGTGAGTAACCTTGCCCACGGTCCGGGTACAGGTTTACAAGTTCCCTCACAGATTATTTTCCTTTTGTCATTATACTTTCTTTGTGAGGCCAGTTTGGCCATTCACAATTTTGTTATTTTACGCTTTGTTTCATTTGTGTAGAATGTTTTTGTTCTGCACATTTCTCTTTATTTTCCTTCTATTTATTTGTGAGGGCTTAGCTCACTGTCTGTGTAGGTATAGTGCCTGCGTAGCCCTGGCGCCCGACTGGGCGTCCCCTTATTGGGCTCCGTGGAGGGTGGGGACAGCGGGCACTGAACCACACAAAACAAACCATGAGAGAGAATGAAGAAATTAATGCGATCGCTGCCAACAAGAGGGCTCGACATGAGCCCCCATCTTCCTCGTTGTCTACGTTATCTCTGCCATCGTCTTCTGCGTCTGTGTCTTCGTTCCCAAAGTTCCTGATCATCCACTCCACGGGTGATCAGGTACTTGGGAACATGTCCCCATTTTTCGTTAATAAAGGTATAAAAGGGCTTGCGGGAGAGCCGAAATCCGTCAAGCGCTTACGATCTGGCGACTTGCAGGTTGAGACCGCTTGTTCCAAACCCTCAGAACTGCTCCTGAAAGTCAAGGACATTGGTGGGGTGGCTGTTGAAGTCACTCCCCATAAAACTTTGAATTCCTCTCGGGGTGTTATCACTGAGTGGGACCTCCTCAATGTCACTGAGGAGGAAATCCTCTCAGAACTCACACCTCAAGGAGTAACAGCGGTCCATCGGGTTTCGACACGCCGTGATGGGAAATTGACACCCACCAGGGTGCTGATTGTCACCTTTAACTCGCCACGCCTGCCTTCTTCCATCAAGGCAGGTTACTTACATTGTGAGGTTCGGCCATATATCCCAAACTCTCTGCGCTGTTTTCAGTGTCAGATATACAGTCATGCCCGCAGAGCATGCAGGGGCAAACCCACCTGTGCTCGCTGTGGCAGTAAGGATCATCTTGAACCTGACTGCACAGCAGAAAAGGCATGCTGTGTGAACTGCAGTGGCGAACATCCGGCATACTCCCGCGACTGTCCGAAGTGGGAGGAGGAAAAGGAGGTACAATGCCTCAAAGTCATGAACAACATCTCATATGCTGAAGCGAGAAAGCTTGCTGCACCGCCCGCCCCACCTGGCAAGGTTTCCTATGCCAGTGCAGTCATTGGAAAGCCCATCGTTCCAGTGACTTCGGTTGTGGTGCAGACTGACATCAGTGTACCACCTACTGAGTATTTCTCGCCAGCTGCGAAGTACCTCCTCACGCAAGCAAAACCGAGGGTGGTGTGGACTTCGACATCTACCCCGGTTTCCATTCCTGCAGCTCAGCCTTCCACCTCCACCGGAAGGCCTCCTCTTCACCTTCCTCAGACAGCAAGACTGTGTAGCAAGACAGTGTACCACCTACTGAGTCTTTCTCGCCAGCTCCTCACGCAGACAAAACCGAGGGTGTTGTGGACTTCGACATCTACCCCGGTTTCCATTCCTGCAGCTCAGCCTTCCACCTCCACCGGAAGGCCTCCTCTTCACCTTCCTCAGACAGCAAGACCTTCAAAACCTAAGGGGCCCCCACCTGGGCCCAAAAAGAAACTGATCACTCCTCCACAAAGGCGGTCACCGATCCATGCCCCTCAGACGATTCCGAGGACATGGATACTGACAGCCCCCTATTCACTAAACCGTCCTCTGCAGCGGTTAAGTTGAATAGGAATTCGTCGTCCGCCTACTCTTCTAAGTCCTGAGATGGCCACACTCCTACAATGGAATTGTCGTGGATTCCAGAGGAATCTTGACGACATCAAGTCCCTCCTTCAGGCACACCAGCCCATCTGTGCATGCCTGCAGGAGACATACTTGCAGCCAGTCACAGATCCCACGATCCGCCACTTTTCACTAATTCGCTGGGACCGGGATGGAGATGGTCCAGCTCGCGGGGGTGTCGCCATCCTCGTGAACAACCATTCTCCATTCCAGGTCGTACCCCTCACCACCAACTTGGAGGCGGTAGCCATCCGTCTCTTCGTGGGGTTCTCACTGACTGTCTGCTCTGTATATTTTCCACCTGGGAGCATCATCTTCCAAAAAGACCTTGATGATCTCGTCTCGCAGCTGCCATCCCCCTTTCTCATTATGGGGGACCTCAACGGACACAGTCCACTTTGGGGCAGTGCTGACACCAACAGGAGGGGTGGAGTCCTAGAGCAGTGGCTCCTGGATCCTTCTCTCTCCCTGTTGAACACCGGTGTCAGTACTTACTTTCACTCTGTTCTCACTCCCGCTCTTTCACTGCCATTGACCTTACCATCTGCTCCTCCTCGATCCTTCCACTCTTTACATAGGAGGTCGAGGACAACCCCTATTGGAAGCGATCACCTCCCCGTGGTGTGCACCATCTCCCATGGGGGGGCCTTGCAGCCTTTCACGCGTCTCACGGTGGAGGCTCGATCAGGCTGACTGGGGTGGTTTCAAGCTGCTCTCTGAGCTCGATGACCACTCTGTCAGCCAGGAGCCAATCAATGTGGTAGTAGCGGAGATAACGGACTGTATCGTAGATGCAGCTGCATCAACAATTCCTCAAACTTCTACACGGTTTCCTCGCTTTCCGAAACCGTGGTGGAATCCAGATTGCACCGCAGCTCGTAAGGCTCAGAACAAGGCTTGGGGGGTGTTTCGGAGATATCCGACGACCCCCAACCTCGAAAAGTTCAAACGCGCCAGGGCGAAAGCTCGTTTCGTCCGACGCCAGAGCCAGAAGGAATCTTGGATCAAGTATACGTCTTCTATCACCCGCACGACTAGTTCTAAGGTCGTGTGGGATAAAGTCCGGAAGATGAGTAGGAACTACGTGTTCCACTCGTTATCGATCCTGGAGCACAATGGACAGGTAATTGCTGATCCCAAAGCAATTGCTGACACTCTGGGGGAGTCATTCTCTTCCATCTCTTCGTCTTCCTCGTACTCCCCCGAGTTTCTGGCCCAGAAGGGCAGGGCGGAACGCTCTCCGCTGTCTTTCCACTCGAATGGCCTGGAGCCTTACAACAGGCCATTCACAGCGGAGGAGCTTCGCCTTGCTCTGCACTCTTCTCGTGCCTCTGCTGTAGGGCCAGACAATGTCCATTATGCCATGCTCCAACATCTCTCACCATCGAGTTAGGATTGGCTGCTCCGACTTTTCAATCGCATTTTTCTCGAGGAGCAGTTTCCAGACTCCTGGTGGGAGGCCATCATCTTGGCCTTCCCCAAGCCAGGCAAAGATCCCAAGATTCCTTCTAATTATCATCCCATCGCGTTGACAAGCTGCGTGTGCAAGGTGTTGGAAAGAATGGTAAATGCCAGACTCATCTGGTATTTAGAACACCACAACCTTCTTTCCAACACCCAGTGTGGCTTTCGCAAGGCAACGGTCAACTCTTGACCATCTGATACGCCTCGAATCGGCTATCAGAAATTCATTTTTATGTAGAGAGCACCTGGTGTCAATTTTCTTTGACATCGAAAAAGCGTACGACACAGTTTGGAGATTCGGCATTCTTCGTGACCTCTACAGCTTTGGCTTGAGAGGTCACATGCCGATCTTCATCTCCAACTTTTTATCAACACGTTCTTTTCGTGTCCGTGTCGGTAACACTCTGTCGTGGCCGTACCCCCCAAGAACAGGGGGTCTGCGTTCTGAGTGTTATGCTTTTCGTTGTCAAGATTAATTTTATAACTAGACAACTTCCTCCATCAGTAGGCAATGCCCTCTATGTTGATGACTTTAGCATCTTTTGCTCTTCGTCCAGCATGAGGGTCATTGAAAGACAACTGCAAATTGCCCTGAACAATCTTTCGGTTTGGGCGACGCCAAACGGGTTTCGGTTCTCCCCACAGAAGACCGCTTGTGTGCACTTTTGCCACAAGCATAATCTTCACCTGGATCCCGAGCTGCAGCTCGGGGGTAACATCATTCCAGTTGTGGCGGAGACCAAGTTTCTCGGTCTCATATTCTATTGGAAATTGACCTTTTTACCACTCATACGTCATCTCAGGTCCAAGTGCACGCGGGCATTGAACATCGTCAAGGTCCTCCCTTTCTTGGGGGGCAGACCGATGTTCTTTGCTCCGCCTGTACCATGCACTTGTCCGATCGAAACTGGACTACGGATCCCACGTGTACGACTCGGCCTGGGATTCGGTGGTGAAGGTGCTGGACCCCCTCCATCACCAGGCCCTCCGTGTTTGCACGGGAGCCTTCCGCACCTCACCGGTCCAGAGTCTTTACGTTGAGACCAACGAACCATCTTTGTCTCTTCGTCGTCAGCAGTTGTCCCTACAATATGTATCTAAATTGCGATCTCTGTCTGGCCATCCCACTTGGGACTGCATTTTCAGTCCGAAGTGGGAAATGCTTTACACAAATCGGCCAACTGCCATTCGTCCTTTTGGTTTGCATGTCCGAGGCTACCTCAGTGACCTTAGAGGGGGCGGGGGTGGCTCAGTCGGTAGCGCGCCAGGCTCATTATCTGTAGTTCCCAGGTTCGAGTCCCAGCTGGGTCAGCGTTGAGATTTATCTCCGCAAAATTTCCCCGCCCTGCCCACGGTCAGTAGGGGACACCGCTGGGCTTGGAAAGGCCGCCGTCCGTCGGATGGGACGTTAAGCCGTGGCCCCGTGTGCGGGAGAGCCATACCCTGTGCACGTTAAAGAACACGCTGGATGGCCTTGACGGGAGGCTACCATCTGTCTCCCAACAGCTGTTCCAGTGGGTCCCCTCCCCCAACCTTCTCTGAGCCTTCGGGGTCCATGTGACCTGGCCATTTAGCCCATGGTGTGCAAAAAAGTGCCGCTCAGAGGTAAAACAACCCAACCCAGTGACCTTAGCAGCAGTCTTGATAGCATCACACAGTTGACAGCTGAGCCACTTCCACCATGGCTCGCTGTTTCCCCTTCCTGCGATTTTTCCTTGTGCAGGACGGGGAAGGCCTTTACACCCGACTATGTGTACCAGCAACTGCTTGCCAGCCATCGTGCTGAGCACCCAGACTTCTTGCTTGTGAAGACAGCTTCACAGATGGCTCGAAGTCTGGCACATCGGTGGGATCGGCCTTGGTCTGCTGTGATGTAATCATTGCAGACCAGATCCCACTGCAGTGTTCCATCTTGACTGCAGAGTTGCACGCTATCAGCCTTGCCTTGGACCACTTGGCCACTAAGCATCGTCGGTGTGTGCTTTACACCGACTCGCTTAGCTCGCTACAGGCTTTGATCTCGGTGAGGCATCGGCCTCAACCAGTTCTTACTAAAATCCGCCAGCAGCTACATCGTCTGGCAGCCGCCACCACCACCATCCATTTCTGTTGGGTGCCCGGTCATGTCGGAATCAGGGGCAATGATTTGGCAGATTCTGCTGCTAGGTCAACCAAGCCCCTGTCCGGCACTCCGTTGCCGGTTCCCTATCTGGATTTTCAGCAGCGTTTTACCATCGAGCTCAGGGCACAGTGGCAGAGGTCTTGGTCAGAACAGCTTACGAACAAGCTCTTTGAGATCAAACCTATCATCAAACCATGGCAGTCTTGTTACCACAGGAATCGCAAGGAGGAAGTTGTACTTGCTCGGCTCCGCTTAGGTCATTCGTTTATTACTCATTCATTTCTTCTTCGGGCGGACGACGTACCTAAGTGCGAGTTTTGTGACACCATTTTAACTGTGAAGCATATTTTAATTAAATGTCCCGCTTTTACCTTTGAAAGACTTTTAACTTTCATAATTTTATGTCCGAGCCCCTTATACTCGGACACTTGTTATCTGATGATTGTTGTTTTAACTCTGTCTTTAAATTTTTACATTACACTGGTTATTTTACTAGACTTTGATTTTACACCTTTAAGCGTTGTGTATACAACCCAGGTCGCTTACACCTGGGTTATTTTTATATTGAACATATTTATACATTTGTTTTTGTTGTCCTGAAAATTTCTTTTTATTGTTTTACATTGTTCTTGTTGGCTTTTTGGTTTATTTTTAAACTTGGTTGAGGGTTAAACTTTACTTTTATCTCTTTTCCTTTTGGACATTCGTTTGGTGCATTATAAGCCTTAGTTGCTAATGCGCCAATAAACCCCAATCAGCCAACCAACCAACAGCCGTGGGCAGACAATGTCAAACAGAACCTTGTTAGAATTGGTGTGCAGTAGCCAGATGCAGAAGAGGTAGCTGAGGACAGATATGCTTGGAGAACTAAATACACAGTCTGGTTGGACCTCTGTAGCCCATGGCTGCTTTTGGAGGATGATGATGACGAGGGTTGATTGGGGCTTACTGGGATAAGGGTAGACCATTCTCAATGTGGCTACTGGTTCCTCTAGCTACTGCTACATGATTTGGGAAACTAGTATGTGTGGGTGACACTAGTGGAGGATTAACACTCTTTGGTTCTTTTGTCAATATGCCCACATAGCAGGTGATGACTCTCATTGCAGCATTAAAACAAGAAAGGGTTGTCATGAATCTTATGACTGGCTGCATAGTGTTGACTGATACTCGATCTTCCACACGTTGGGAGACTTTTCAACCAAATTGCTTGAGATGAATGTACTAATAATCAAAGTATACTTTACTTCTGTGCTGCTCTATGTGTGTTTGGGTTATCTTTATCTGTGTCTTTTTGGATTGGAGAGATACAGTCACATGTGACAAATTCTATTATCTCACTTTCATCTTCAGGGGGGACACTAATTTGAGTGATTCTAAGAATAGCTTTGTATCTGTTATACTCTCCTCCTCTTGTACGATTTCTCTTATTTCCTCATTATCCTGTTCTTTGCTCACTTGGATGTCTGCATGCATAGTATTGTAATCGAAACACAACTATCTAATTCCACCAAATTCTTACTATCCCTGTCTACTTCCTCTTTGTTGCTGCATGCTATGACTACTGCTTGTAATTTTATGTCACTCTCTGGAGTCTGCTCTGCAGGATTTTGATTCCCATCCTCACTTCTCAATTTCTCCCGTATTGCCTCCCTCTCCCGAGCTGATCTCCTCTTCTTTAAAATTTCGAATATCCCTGAGTCCCTTCAATGTCGAACAAGAGCTTCAGCTAAACTGCTTATTTCCTCATCTTTCTCTAACTCTAATGGGGTAAAAACAGTTGCCACTGTTCGAAATACATCAATGTCTTCTACATTACTCCAATACATGGGTGTCCCAGTTCACCTTCCAAGGCCTGATACCACGGGGTATGCTTGATTAACCCTTCCCAGTTCACTGTTGTATATAGATGTTGACAGAATCCATAATGAATGGTCAAAGACATCAATAGATGTTTTTGGTACAACACATGAAACTTCGATATTTTTTTTTGTCGTTTAAAAATTTTCTTACATATATCTTTTAAAAATATCCAATTCGAGCTTGAAAAATAATGCTCTCATTCTTCATTTGATGCAAATTTTATTAAAATACAATATAAATAATTTGGTAAAGCCATCTGATTGCCATTTCTTACAAGCACTAAACTGTATTGCTGATTTGCTTGTTAACGTTCCTCTTTGCTGAAGCAATCTTCTGATTTAAGCTCACAAGTTTCATTTGAGCTGTTATCAATAAATTTTTCCTTAAATTTTCGAAAATATAAAATTTTACAAAAAAACTGCAGATTTTGGAAGTAACTGCAGAGTAATTACCATCAATTTTTTTTTCTGTTTTGCACTCTCTTCTGCCATAAACCTATTTCGTATTTCCAGAATTATTTTTATCATTTATCCCAGCATTCTATGTGTCTTTGCTGCTTTTGAAATTGAAACTGTAAGTAAAAACAACCTTCTTAGGCTCCAAGACTGGATGCAGCTGCACTAATTACGTTATGGCTCACTATGTTATGGAACACAAGACGAGGCAGGTAGCTCACATGCTATCTCCATTCTGTGTATGATAAGTGGCTCCATATTAGATTGTTTGCAGTATTGGTCCAGCTTATTGGATACCCTTTGTAAAGTCAGTATTTACTTTTTTTATATTTAAACCTTAGTTTTCATTTCAGTAGATTTATTTCCGCTAATTATCTATTTTTCGGCCGATCAATAATTATTGATTTTTCATAGTTATGCTACGTTGGAAGGCTGGCCTACAACTGGTTGCTGTGGATATTTCATTTAACATTGCATTAGGTTATATGTTAATTTTCTTTTATTATTTATTACTTTTCCAGTTTAAAAAAATTTGATCTGGTATCATTTTCAGAAAATGAATGAGGTCTCGGTAGTTTTAAACCCCCCCCCCAGTTGCTAAACTCACTATAAACGTCCCCCACCCCTCTAGAAAATTTTAATTTAAAAAAAATTACGATTTTTATGTTTATATTGAATGATTTGTGCTGCTCTGACAATATAACATTTTTTTACTTTGATGCACAAACCTATCTTCACTTAGCCAAATCACAAAACTTCAACACCTGAAGAAAAAAATTCATGATGTTTAGTAAAAAAAACATCCACGAAAGTGTTTTTTACATTTCATAACCACTTCAGAAAGTTCAGTGAATGTGAGAAGTCATAGTTACTTTGTGTAACACTGGTCGTGTTTAAAATATATGGTACTGAAAAGAATCATTAAAAGAAATGAAAATCATATTTCAGGTTGAATATTATATTTTTCTTGAGGAAATTTCCTTATAATTAATATATAATTTAACTATTTCAATTCATCGGGTTTTCCAAAATTGAGCCTTTATTGTATAGTCCGATCTTCTTTTTCACCATATCACATTGAAAAGGACTTATGAAAATCAATATACTTGTAAATTTGTTTAGTATTTATTTTCATAAAATTCGTAATTAATTTCGGTATTTTTTGTTTAATTTTAAAGTTGACTTGTTTATCTGACTCAGCATAATTGGCTAAAAGCGTGGAACTTTCTCAACGTGTGGTACCAAGACAAAAATTACAAAATGGGAGAAATATTTACTTGAAACAAGAAAATTAGTGGTGGGAAAACGGGTCTTTGCCCCATGTCTGCGATTAGGGGGCTGTTTGATATTGTCGGCATTCCCTCTCTCAATAAACATAGTTTCTTTAAACATCCTACTAACCATTTTCTCTCCATAGGTAGTTGGAATGTGAGGACTCTGCACAGAGCTTTTTCTCTTGATGTCCTCACACAAGAATTCCTCCATTATAATTTAGATATTCTCGGCTTGCAAGAGACCAGATGGACAGATAAAGGTCAGATTCCTAAAAATAATCTTAAATTTCTCTTTTCAGGGAGGGACGACAATAAGCATCACCAAGGCGTGGGTCTGCTTCTCAGCAGACACGCTAGTGATGCTCTTCTAGGATATGAGTGCATTAATGAAAGGTTTCTTACAGCAAAATTTCAGACAAGCGTTAAAGACCTGAATGTTATCAGCTGTTATGCCCCCACTGAGGATGCCGATGAGGATGAGAAGGATAGGTTTTATGAATAACTTCAGGATATTTTGAATTCTGTCAAGAAAGGAGATATTACCCTTGTTCTTGGTGACTTCAATGCCAAAGTTGGTACTGACTCTGACCTTTGGGGAGGGGTGATTGTCCCTTTTGGTATTGGTAGCTGCAATGGCAATGGGCAACGTCTCCGACAGGTAAGTAAACTCAATGGTTTCAGAATAACTAACACATATTACAAACACCGCGACATACATAAGTACATATGGGTTTCACCTGATGGGCTGCATAGGAATATGATTGATTACATATTAATTAACAGCAAATGGGCTAGTTCTGTTAGAAATACCAGGGCATATAGGGGAGCTGAAATTGGATCTGACCATTACCTTGTTAAAAGTGTCTTGCAACTTAAACTTAAAAAGTGTTGTGCTAGGGTTAAAAAATTTGCTTTTAATACTGAAGCTCTGAAAGACCCAGTTAATAGCCAAAGCTTACCATGATAGGTTACTTAGTCATTATGACAGTCATGGTATTCTTACTACAGAAGTTGAGGAAGAATGGGATCATTTTAAACAGGCTTTTTTGGACACTAACAGTACTCTTTTAGAAAAAAAGGAGCAGAAGAGGCAGAATTATCTGAGTGATAAGGCACTTGAGCTTATTTCGGAAAGAAAGAACTGCAGGAATGTCCTTAATCAATACCCTACTAGTCCTAATAGAAAGCATTACAGAGAACTTAATAAACGTGTAAAAGATCAGTTAGCTGCTGATAAGAATCTTTGGCTTGATGGTTTGGCTGACAAAGCCGAGGAAGCAGTTAGACAGCACAACAGCAGAGAGCTGTACCAGATAGTTAATGTTTTGTGTGGTAGAAAACGGACAGGTATACAGATATTGAAGGATAAACAAGGTAAGGTTATAGAAGGTGAGAATTCTGTCATGGCTAGTTGGGCTGAGCATTTCTGTGATGTTCTAAACAATGCGGTTAGTTCTATTCCCATTGTTTGCAATGATGATAGATGCATTGGTGGCTTTAATGTTGGCCCTATAACACAATCCGAAGTTATTTTGGCTGTTTCTAAACTTAAACTTCATAATCCCCAGGGGTAGATGAAATTACTACAGAAATGCTTAGAGCTAGAAATGTTTCGGTTACCACTTGGATGACTGAAATTCTGAATATCTTTTATGATAAAGGCATGGTTCCTAAGGATTTTACCAGAGCTATTGTTATCCCTATTTTCAAAAAAGGTGATCGCAGTTCTTGTGATAACTATAGGGGTATCAGCCTACTCTCTGTTCCAGGTAAAGTTCTTTCCATGATTGTGCTTAATAGAATTAAGAATCTGGTTGACAGTCAATTGCGTGATGAGCAATGTGGATTCAGAAGTGGTAGGGGATGTGTGGATCAAATATTTTCACTTAGGCAGATTCTCGAGAAATGTTTAGAGTTTCAGAAACCTTTGGTTGCTAGCTTTGTTGATTTCAAAAAGGCTTTCGACTCTTTTGATCGTCATAATTTGTGGTTGATTGTCAGATCATATGGTGTACCTGACAATTTACTTAACATAATGAAAGCTCTCTATAATAACACTGAGTCATGTGTGAGAGTTGGTAAGGCTTGTAGCAATTGGTTTAGCATTACTTCTGGTGTTTGACAAGGGTGCATTTTGTCTCCTTTTTTCTTTAGTTTGGTTATTGATTATGTTATGCGAAATTCACTTCAAGGGAAAGATTTTGGCCTAAAATGGGCTGGAGATAGGAAAATTTCTGATTTAGATTATGCTGATGATTTAGCCCTTTTGGCAAATGATGTTGATGAGATGAAGTCTTTCATTCGAGCTGTTGATGAGACTGGTAGTAGAGTAGGTTTGGTTATAAACAGAGAGAAAACTAAAGTGATGAAAATTGGTCAGGCAGGCTGTGATTCAGTTAATCTGAATGGTTGCAGTCTTGAGCAGGTGTCACAGTTTAATTATCTTGGGAGCTCATCATCATCATCATCCTCAAGCAGCCATGGGCTACGGAGGTCCAACCAGACCGTGCAATTTAGTTCTCCAAGCAAGTCTATCCTGAGCTACATCTACTGCATCTGGCCACTGCACACCAATTCTAACAAGGTCCTGTTTGACATTGTCTGCCCACCGCATCCTAGGTCTCCCCTTCTTTCTGAGGCCTTTAGGCACACTGTTCATAACCCTATTCGCCAATCTATAATTATTCATACGGGCAACATGGCCAAACCAACGGAGTCTCTCTCTGCACAATATGCTGCTTAAAGGAGGTTGCAAACTCCTTTTCCTAATCTCATCATTAGTTACAAAGTTGAACCACCTAATGCCCAAGATACTGCGTAAGCATCTGGAATCAAAAGCATCTAGTTTCCTGTTATCTTGTTTACAAAGTGTCCAAGTTTCACTACCATAACTAAACCTAGAAAGAACCAAACTATTATACAGTCTAATTTTAGTCTTTAGGTGTATACGCCTATTTCTCCACACTCTCCATAGATTCTTAAAAGTCCCAGCAGCAATCCCTATTCGTCTGTTAATCTCATGCCGCACATCACCATTATCTGTTACATAGCTCCCAAGATAATTAAACTGTGACACCTGCTCAAGACTGCAACCATTCAGATTAACTGAATCACAGCCTGCCTGACCAATTTTCATCACTTTAGTTTTCTCTCTGTTTATAACCAAACCTACTCTACTACCAGTCTCATCAACGGCTCGAATGAAAGAGTTCATCTCATCAACATCATTTGCCAGTAGGGCTAAATCATCAGCATAATCTAAATCAGAAATTTTCCTATCTCCAGCCCATTTAAGGCCAAAATCTTTCCCTTGAAGTGAATTTCGCATAACATAATCAATAACAAGCTAAAGAGAAAAGGAGACAAAATGCACCCTTGTCGAACACCAGAAGTAATGCTAAACCAATTGCTACAAGCCTTACCAACTCTCACACACGACTCAGTGTTATTATAAAGAGCTTTCATAATGTTAACTAACTTGTCTGGTATACCATATGATCTCACAATCAACCACAAATTATGACGATCAACAGAGTCGAAAGCCTTTTTGAAATCAACAAAGCTAGCAACCAAAGGTTTCTGAAACTCTAAACATTTCTCAAGAATCTGCCTAAGTGAAAATATCTGATCTACACATCCTCTACCACTTCTGAATCCACATTGCTCATCACGCAATTGCCTTTCAACCAGATTCTTAATTCTATTAAGCACAATCATGGAAAGAACTTTACCTGGAACAGAGAGTAGGCTGATACCCCTATAGTTATCACAAGAACTGCGATCTCCTTTTTTGAAAATAGGGATAACAATAGCTCTGGTAAAATCCTTAGGAACCATGCCTTTATCATAAAAGAGATTCAGAATTTCAGTCATCCAAGTGGTAACCGAAACATTCCCAGATCTAAGCATTTCCGTAGTAATTTCATCTACCCCTGGGGATTTATGAAGTTTAAGTTTAGAAACAGCCAAACTAACTTCAGATTGTGTTATAGGGCCAACATTAAAGCCACCAATGCATCTATCATCATTGCAAACAATGGGAGTAGAACTAACCACATTGTTTAGAACATCACTGAAATGCTCAGCCCACCTAGCCATGACAGAATCCTCCCCTTCTATAACCTTACCTTGTTTATCCTTCAATCCTTGTATGCCTGTCCGTTTTCTACCACACAAAACATTAACTATCTGGTACAGCTCTCTGCTGTTGTGCTGTCTAACTGCTTCCTCGGCTTTGTCAGCCAAACCATCAAGCCAAAAATTTTTATCAGCAGCTAACTGATCCTTTACAAGCTTATTAAGGTCTCTGTAATGCTTTCTATTAGAACTAGTAGGGTATTGATTAAGGGCATTCCTGCAGTTCTTTCTTTCCGAAATAAGCTCAAGTGCCTTATCACTCAGATAATTTTGCCTCTTCTGCTCCTTTTTTCCTAAAAGAGTACTGTTAGTGTCCAAAAAAGCGTGTTTAAAATGATCCCATTCTTCCTCAACTTCAGTAGTAAGCAAACCATGACTGTCATAATGACTAAGTAACCTATCATGGTAAGCTTTGGCTATAACTGGATCTTTCAGAGCTTCAGTATTAAAAGTAAATTTTTTAACCCTAGCACAACACTTTTTAAGTTTAAGTTGCAACACACTTTTAACAAGGTAATGGTCAGATCCAATTTCAGCTCCCCTATATGCCCTGGTATTCCTAACAGAACTAGTCCATTTGCTGTTAATTAATATGTAATCAATCATATTCTTATGCAGCCCATCAGGTGAAACCCATGTGTACTTATGTATGTCGCGGTGTTTGTAATAAGTGTTAGTTATTCTGAATCCATTGAGTTTACTTACCTGTAGGAGACGTTGCCCATTGCTATTGCAGCTACCAATACCAAAAGGGCCTATTACTCCTCCCCAAAGGTCAGAGTCAGTACCAACTTTGGCATTGAAGTCACCAAGAACAAGGGTAATATCTCCTCTCTTGACAGAATTCGAAATATCCTGAAGTTGTTCATAAAACCTATCCTTCTCATCCTCATCGGCATCCTCAGTGGGGGCATAACAGCAGATAACATTCAGGTCTTTAATGCTTGTCTGAAATTTTGCTGTAAGAAACCTTTCATTAATGCACTCATATCCTAGAAGAGCATCACTAGCGTGTCTGCTGAGAAGCAGACCCACGCCTTGGTGATGCTTATTGTTGTCCCTCCCTGAAAAGAGAAATTTAAGATTATTTTTAAGAATCTGACCTTTACCTGTCCATCTGGTCTCTTGCAAGCCGAGAATATCTAAATTATAACGGTGGAATTCTTGTGTGAGGACATCAAGAGAAAATGCTCTGTGCAGAGTCCTCACATTCCAACTACCTATGGAGAGAAAATGGTTAGTGGGATGTTTAAAGAAACTATGTTTATTGAGAGAGGGAATGCCGACAATATCAAACAGCCCCCTAATCGCAGACATGGGGCAAAGACCCGTTCCCCCACTACTAAAGGCTGAAGCCATCTACACTGGAAGACTTCCTCCAATGTAGAATTTGACGATGCCAATAGAAGCAAAGAGTTCAGGTGCCTGCGATGACTTCTGCTCAGGATTATCCACCAGCTGATAAACATATCCTGTGGATCTATTCACTTGGGGCTGTCAACCCACAAACAAAAAGAAAACACAGCGGAAGATTTTCCCTCCACAGAAGCCCACCAGTGCAGCAAAATCAGGATCCATAATCAAGCTCAGAGCCATATATCTGTCCAGTCCAGTAGGTATATATGGTCAGCACCAGGACCCTGTGTGGTTGACCACTCCTCAGCAGGGTAGAAAAAAAAGAAAAATAGCCATAGTTGTCCAGATCAGTAGGCCACACTAATCTGGCAGCCCTCCCCTTCCGTTCACTTCCACAAGAGAGTATCTCTTTTGAAAGTTACTAACGGTCCGCACCATGAGAAGGCGGGGTTGGACATTAGGTGCTAGGCCTGGCCGGTTCTATGCATCATCACAGGGGATTGGTGCATAGCTCTCCTTCCAGTGACTACCTAGCTACCATTATGTAACAGATAATGGTGATGTGTGGCATGAGATTAACAGACGAATAGGGATTGCTGCCGGGACTTTTAAGAATCTATGGAGAGTGTGGAGAAATAGGCGTATACACCTAAAAACTAAAATTAGACTGTATAATAGTTTGGTTCTTTCTAGGGTTAGTTATGGTAGTGAAACTTGGACACTTTGTAAACAAGATAACAGGAAACTAGATGCTTTTGATTCCAGATGCTTACGCAGTATCTTGGGCATTAGGTGGTTCAACTTTGTAACTAATGATGAGGTTAGGCAAAGGAGTTTGCAACCTCCTTTAAGCAGCATATTGTGCAGAGAGAGACTCTGTTGGTTTGGCCATGTTGCCCGTATGAATAATTATAGATTGGCGAATAGGGTTATGAACAGTGTGCCTAAAGGCCTCAGAAAGAAGGGGAGACCTAGGATGCGGTGGGCAGACAATGTCAAACAGGACCTTGTTAGAATTGGTGTGCAGTGGCCAGATGCAGTAGATGTAGCTCAGGATAGACTTGCTTGGAGAACTAAATTGCACGGTCTGGTTGGACCTCCATAGCCCATGTTGCTTGAGGAGGAGGAGGAGGAGGAGGAGGATTCATGTGCATTATAATCATTTCTGTCTATTGGATTTGTTTAATAAATTTTGATTTGCATTGCGAAATGCATTTTTTTAATTATAGGACACTAAAAAAGTCGTATTAAAATAAAACGTCATTTTTTTTGTTAAATATTTTATTTTCAGAAAATCAAGAATTAAATACTAATTAATTTGGCATATAGCAATCAGAATTTCATTTCATTAGTTATTTGGCAAAAAAAAAAGCTCTAAAGTTAAATTTTTTTTGCCTGATCAGAGTGAAAAATTAGCTGGACCTCTGAATGTTAATAAGCTTTACAGGCTGGACCCTGGGAGGGTTAAATTAACTAAGTTAGCTCCTTCATGCTGATCTTTGTTATAGTTATAGCATTCTAAAGGTTCTGAAGAGCAAAATGCCAAATTTTCAGATTTAGATATTATTGATAGATTAATGAAAGTCTGGTTCTGTACTTTGTGAGCAGAGGGCATTGCTCTACATAACTATCAGGGCTGCTGTATCTACAATGTTTTGAATTTAAATTGTTGCTGGTGGGTCAGTCTCTGGCAAAATGGTTGAATTCCCACACTCAAAACATTGCTTCTGACGATGTATATTATTTCCTATTGAATGAGTTTCTATAGTTCTTTTACTGAGGATACATATCAGTGATGTGTGTGGATGTGTAAAGCAGGTGTGTCCAACCCACGGCCCTGGACAGCTAGTAATGCTGCCAACAAAATCGTAAAGTTTAGGTGTTTACAACATAAGCTTTCAACATGATTATGTGATTTTCAGGAAGTGTACCCCTTTCCGGCATCCTATCCAATATTGTCCTTCAAGATCTAGGAACAAAATTATTCAAGTCAGCAGAATTTTACTCTTCTTCTGCTGTCGCTATGTCAATGATATATTTTTAATTTGGAATTGCAGCAATGAGCAATTAAACGCCCTTATTGACTCTGCCAACAATATATATCATACGATATGTTTTACAAAGGAGGAGGAAAATAGCAGTTCCATCCCATATTTTGATGTTTTCATCCAGAAAGATTACCCAGGAGCATTGATGACATCAGTATACTGCCTACCTACACCCCTCCTTCATACGCATGGACTCATGCCCCCCCATGGGCGTACAAAATTGCAGTCTTCTGTTCCCTCACTCATAGGGCCTTCACCTCATCTTCAAATGAGCAGTTGCTTGAAAAAGAAATTCAAAACATCCATTGCTGCATCTTGTGGCTACCACCCAAAAACAATAGAAAAAGCTAATCAATAAATATAGAAACCAAAACAGAAGAGATTTGGCTCTCCTCCCAATCACCGACCCCAAAAGTGCAACCTTTGCCAGACCTATTTCTTATGTTCCTGTCCTATGCGAATCAGTCTGCAAATTGCCCAGAGCCCAAAATATCAAAATTGTTTTCAGCCCAGCTCCAAATCTGAAGAAAATTATCAAAAAGACAGAGACAAATTTGGCCTACTTCAAAAATTAGGTGTATACTGATTTCCCTTACATTTGCTGGATAAGTCCATTGTCTACTAAATCAGAAAAAACCATATATTCTTTACAAGAGAGGTTTGCAGAGCATCAAACGTATATCAGCCAAACAAAGCTAATGACGGCTGACACCGAGCTAGTAGTACAACACTGGGTAACAATAGGCTGGAAGCCCCCACACTTCTTTCACGTGCATCCACTTTCTACAGAACCATAGTCTGCCAGCTATTGAAATAATGATCTTACTCGTCTCCACCTGGAACTGAGACACTGGAATCGTCCTTCACATGTGGAAGGAAGCTCTTTGTCTAAACAGCCCTAATGTCGTCTCAATAGTGTCACTTCACTGAAGACAGCACTCTCCTTGCTCTGAAACGCCTTTGAGTTTTCTCCTAAAACTCTTATCAATGCAAATTGTTTGAAGGATAAACTTTAAAATTTTATTCTTCAATGACAAAGAATTTTTAGTTATTTTTAACTTGCAAAATCCTCTGATTTTAAAAATAGCATTTTTTTTGTTATTTTTGAAGAATTTCAAGACTTTGTGAAAAAAAATATGTTGACAGTAGTTCAAATTAAACTCATGAGCTTAAATTAGAGGGTTGCTTCAATTTGGGGAGATGGAAAGCCGCATTACCATATATAGAATCTATGGAATAGCAATCAGAATAATGGAAGAAATTATATTAAGTTGTTGCATATCAAATGACCCATTTTGCAGATACATAAGTTTTCATTGTTTTGAGAATTCAAAATGTTACCAGATGGAGCTTGTGATATACTATATTAAATCATGAAGTTGGCTTACAATAGCAGTAGCCATTTTGCCAGTAGATTTTTGGTAGGTGGATTGTAAGAGCTTATAGAGAACAATGGATGAGAGTCAAATTAGTGTTCTTGTATTTGGGGAAGGTGCAGCTAGTGGAGGGGCAACATGACATTAGTTCGAAAAAATTCAATCAGCAACCTCAGCCTTCGAAATAACCCACATGGTTGACCTTAAGAAGCAATTGATAACGATTGAATCTGACATGCCAATTGTGCAAGACTTCACAGGCAAATTAGGTATGCATTATTCAACAGTTCCCAGCACCTGGAAGCCATTGGGAAAGTGAAGAAGTAGGATAAATGGGTCTCACGTGAATTAATGGACACGTGTAAGGCAATCACAAATTAGTGAAATTTTGCTTTCATTTCTTAATTTTTCAATGCATCACTGTTCTTTTGAGCTTTATATCTTATGATGAAATATGATTTTTTTTATTTTTGTAAACTTCAAAAATTTGGCTGGTATTTTAAAGTATGCACAATAGCATAGCTGATTGTATATTGCATGCATTTTTATCATTCATATGTTGTGTTTTGTCTTGTTGGAATTTCTTTTAAAAATTGTATTAATTTGATGTATATAATTTTATTACAATAATCGAATGATATGCCTTGCTCATCCATTATATCTGATATTTTTTTCTTTTTCCTCCTTTGGCATGGCAGCAGACGGCAACAAACTCAATGGTATATTTATTTCTTACTTTGTGGGCTATGGTGGAGGTAGAAAGTTACTTTTTGATCAGTATCTCATGCAATATATATTTCAGTTATTGATTCATAGTTAAGAAAGATTGCATACTGTTAATTTCTTATCAGTAGTTTTTATCTGTGAGTAAACGAAATATGGGTGATCATAAATTTTAAGTAACTGCTCCTTTCAGGCATACGTTAACAATCAATTTGAAGAGAATATTCTCTTATACGTGCAAAAACCAAGTGTATTCTGAATATTTTAATATATGCATTTCAAGCATGCATATTATTTCTACCATATGAGAAAATATTCAACAATTTCCTTTTCAAATTTGTAAACACTTACAGATATCAAGTCTTCAAAAATGAATAAATTGCATAAAAACACAAAATATAAATAACTTAGCTCCAAGTAGCTGCTTGCCGCAGACATTTTACAGGAACCTGACAATATAATACACCATAGAGAAGGTTTATTGGAAAAGCGAGACCTCAACGGAAAGACAACACAAATAAAGAAACATCCATGCTTTCCCCAGGGCTTGAATCCAGATCCTTTTGATGAGTAGTCAAGAATGCTAACCACTTGGCCAACAAAAATTAAATAGTGATAACTTATGTAATAATGAATATATATATATATACAGAGTGATAATTGAATTGACATCTATGTTATGCCAATGGGACACTAACAACTTCAAAGCTCTATAACTTTTAAAATAAGCATTTTATGAGAGATGTGACTAAAGGTAAATTAGAGACCTTAATCAATTCTATCTAAACATCAGTTTTTAGCAATATTCCTTCAGTATTTAAAGAGTTATGTATGTTGAACATTTATTAACAGCAATGCTAGACAAAAGGGTTTATCTTTGACATTAATTGAAACTGAAGTATTATTTTAAACCACTTCATAAAATAACTTGCATATTTGAAATATGTGTGTAAATAATTCCTTTAATATTCATTTAATTTTTTGATAAATTTCTTAGAACACATTGCTGCTCTGAAATGTTTAAACCTCTGCACCTGTTCAAATATGGAAAGAATATTGTTGAATATCGATATTAAGATAGCTTTGACTGAGATCTTCTAATTAACTTCCCATTGATGAAACATGAGTGGAGTGGTCATGATTTAATGACCCCTAAGTGTATATACTTATTTCTGGTGCAAAGTTGCAAATGATGGAAGATTTTTATGCCACAACTTCTGCATGAGCACCATTCATTGTGTAATCGATAATCTATCTCAATCCATCTTCCTTGAAGCATGTCAGAGTATAAATACTGTTACAAAGTAACAAAAGATTTCAGGGGTGGGCATTACAGCAATTTGGAGTTGGGCACCTCCATGCTGGTCTCATCTTGTGAGGAACACTGGATAGAGAATTTTCAGAGCATTTGATTGCTTGAGAGGGACCTGTCATTTGACCTTCATGGTTGCCAGACCTAATCCTCTTAATGTTTTTATTTGAGACTGTGCAAAAGATATCATTTAGACTAATCATGTTACTTATCCTCCATACTTGTGCAATAGTATCTCAAATGCCTAGTGAGGCCATGAGCTGAAGAGGTGGGGCCTGTATATTTACAGTGAAACAAACTACCCAGGGGCTCCCAGTTTTCTCTGACATAGTACAAAGGAGAGGCAGCCAGCAACACCATAGTTTCACTTGAAGTAATGAAGCTTTGAGTAGTGTAAAAAGTAGTATTCCTGTAATAAAAATAAATTTCCTCTCAAGCAGCTGTTTGCAACAGAAGTCTAGAGAGAGCCTGTCAATATAATATGCCATGGAAAAGATACGTGAGAAAGATTTTATCTCAGCAGAAAAGCAACACATGAAAGAACATTCACACTTTATCCAGAGCTCAAATCTAAGTCCTTTTGATTAGTAGCCATTAGACCCATTTTCATTCAATCTCAATAGTGTCAATGAAAAGTGTCAAAAGACAATTATGTAAAAGGTATGAAATTAGTGTTGCTCTTCTTGGGCTTGTAAATGCCCTTAATGTTTAAGGAAAGAATGATCATAACTAGAATTAAAATGAACTAGAACATATCACCTCTGGTAAATATAGAATGCTTAGTTTCAAAGCGAATGAAATTCAACTTTATTTGATTTTAGCAGTGTCTTATGGTAGAAATGCGAACTAATGGATAATTTGGAAACACTTAACATAATAATTAATATCTAATCAATCCAAAAAGACGTCCTTGTGCAGGAAGACTAAAGGTGGCCATGAACAAGAGAACCAATGCTGCTGTTTGTGAACTCAAAGGAAAACCCACACGTCACCATTCAGTTAATAAGTTTAGATTGCAGTGTGGAAACAATTATTGATGAACATTTAAAGATCCAAAAGATCTCTGCCAAATGGGTACCCCACAAACTGACAGAACAGTTAAAAAGTGCTAGTCTACCATGCAAGGAGATGGGCAATGTAGTGGCCCCAAATGGTTAACAGACATTATCGTAAGTGATGAGATATGTTTTAATCGCCATTTTATTGCTATACAACTCCCAGAAAGATCAACAACTATGTTTGGTTTTGGCTGTTTCCAAAAATTGAAAATTAGCTTGCTGGGAAAGCCTTTTTTTAATGGTTTATAGGACCTTGCAAAATGTTGAGAAGTATCAGAGTTGTGAAGTATTCCCCAACAGGAGTACCACCAAGCATTCCAGAATTGGAGTAGAGTCTGCAACTTTGCATAAGTGCTGGAAGTACTTTGAAGCACAGAAAGAGTTTTGTTGGGATAAGTGCAATGGTTTTTGTTCTGCAGATGTATGTCAAGAACTTTTTGAATGCCCCTCATAGAAGGAATAAGAAACTAGTTACAAATATCCATGGTTTAAGAGCAGTTCAAAGCACTCAGAAAACGAACCTTTTATACTTTTAAGGACATGAGAATTATGATAATGTAATTATGATAAAATTTAGTAATATAATGTATATTGTGAAGATACACATTATATTATCAGATTGTGACATTTCCTTGTTATGTGAATGGAAAACCACATTTAAAGCTCTATAACTTTTAAAGTAAGCTTTTTACAGAAAAATGCCACAAGAGTCAAATTTATCTAAATCTCAATTTTAAACAATATTTGTTTAATATTTAAAGAGTTAGTGAAGCTGAAATATTTGACACCAGACAGTGCTCTTACGCTCAACCTAAACACTGTTTCGTAATTGATGAAAACTGTAAACACCATTGCACAAACTTCTAAAATTACATTTATTTTAGTAAATGATTTGTTATAACTTTTGAGGTTTTCTTATGACTAGTAACACTTCTGCCAAATGTTTCAGCATCCATACATAAATATTGTTCAATAATGATAGATCCTGGAATTTTTTTAAAGATTTTCTATTTTTTTCTTGTGACATTTGCTACAAAAGGCTTATTTCATAAGAAACTTTAATATAGCTTTCCATTCACACAACAAGAAGTGTCCCAATACTTATCACTTTGGTAATTTAGAGGCTGATTTCTTCATTTCCAGACCAAAAAAAAGGGGAGAAATGTTTTAAATTTGAAAATGAATAATTTTTATGTTTATATGTTACACATTAAATATTATCCATTAATATCCGAAATTTTCAAGTGTTTGCCAAATAATATTATTTAACAGTAATTCTTTAAAGAATAAAATTAATTTTTTTCCAAGGCAATTCTTTACCTAATTTAATAAGTTTAATTACTATTGCAGTAGAGTTAATTGTTAAACGAAATGCATAAACAATAGATTTAAGTAAGATTATTTTGATACTAATACCCGTTTTTTTTTTTTTATTAAGCATGAAGTGAACAATTGTGTAAAAAAAATTAATGATTAAAAGTAATAGTTTTTAAATGCAATTGGCGCAAAGTTTATGATCAAGCACTGAATTAATTCTTTTTATGTTCAGTTTGTATTCTTTTTATTTCATTGTTTCTTCTCCTGACCTACATGGCACCTTCCTGTTTTTTTGCTTTTTTAAAATAATATTATTTTTAATCATGTCAATCGACGATTTTACATAAAGTAATTCAAATTTCATTATTTTTCAATTTAGGAGGATAAAGGGTCACTGTTATAAACTTCCGCATTCCATTAGTCATATACAATACTGGTTTAAGAAGAGATTGGTGGGGGGGGGGGGTACAATAGTGTCTGGGTTCAAAGGAAATGAGTGACATTTTTGCTACTATACCTAGCACTCGAAATAATCATTGCACAAACTCTTAAAATGTATATTTTATCAAATGGTTTGAAACAATACTTGATATTTAAGTTTTAATTAATATCTGAGGTAAATTCTTATGACCCATTACTGTTGTGAAACATTCTAGCTTCCATAATTTCTTAAATGCTAGATGAATGCTGTTAAAAAACGAGATTCAAATAGATAAGATTATGATCTTTAATTTATTTTAAGTAACCTTTCTCTATTAAATGAATATTTTAGAAGTTATAGAGCTTTGAAGTTAGATTACCATACCATGGAAATTTTCTAATATTTTGTAAGGGCAGTGTAACTCAGTTCCATATATTATAAAGATATTCATGGTTTTGAGCAAATGGGAATAACTTTCCCTTGCTTACCATTCCTGCAATTCCAAAATATAATTTTATTCAAAAGTGATCTCTGAATGTTTTTCAAATTACTCATGTCAATGTTAATTGCCGACATGTTACTGTAGCCACCTGTCTCGCAGATCCAGTTCAGAAGAGATTCCATAGAAACTGAGTTGTAAGTTTCGCTTCTGCAAAACATCACACAATACTGCATCATCGTTCAGACTTCTAGATAAAAAAGGCAGAAAGTAGACAGAACAGTAAATAAATCACATGTGAACAAATCCATATCAAATTCCAATTTTGAAACTAGCAGTAAACAGCATATTAGCTTATACTGCTATGAAAGCAAGTAGCAAGCGAAACAGCAGATCACCAACACCACAGCGAACGAAAATATAACTAGCACTGCTGTAACTTTGTCTTGAAATCGACAGGCATTTCCATTATTTAGGTGCCGCCTGTACCTTGGCCAACAACGGGTCAAGCCTGTACCAAGGCTCCTAAAAGGGGGAGCCTACCTATCCGCCATTTTTGTTCCAACTGGTCATGTGACTTAGTGTTATAGTTAATGTAGCCGCCGTGTGCACCACAATTTTTCGAATTCGGTATGCATGCATGGGAAACAGAGTGTTACAGCCGTCATGATTGAAGTTTGCCGTATGCATATTTTATGATATTAACGAAACGAAACTGAATCATAAACGATGAATGACTACTAACTTAAATGTAGCCATCATTCATCCACATATTACCAATGGATATATCACATAAATGAACATTAAAATACCGAAGTAATAGTCAGAAGTATATATTATAGAACATTGTAAGCCTAATGCACATTCTCGGTCGAATTCTTTCAACCCACTTTTTTTCAATTTAATTGGATCAGCCTGGAATTTAAACACTGTGCAATTGTTCCTATAGCTGTTTAGACAATTCACAGCTTAATATCTTCCGATAATAATTTTTTTTTATATACTAATGATTCGAAAAACTGCAGCTGCATCATTGACTGGTATATAGGGGCTCTACCCTGTACAGACCAGTGCTCAAATAATGTAAGAGTTCATAAAAGATTTAACAACTTAAGGTGTCTACTTCCCTCACTCCGTTGGCATCCGGCACTGTTGAGGTCAATCATTAGTCCTCCCACTGGCTGTTATCTAGAGCCATATATACCAGGCCGACTTATCCGACATTTTTGTTTCAACTGGTCATGTGACTTAATGTTATAGTCAATGACGCCGCCATGTGCGCCGCAGTTTTTCGAATCATTAGTATATAAAAAACAATTATTATCTCAAGATATTCAGCTGCAAATTGTCTAAACAAGTATAGGAACAATTGCCCAGTGTTTAAATTACAGGCTGATCCAATTAAATGGGAAAAAAAAGTGGGTTGAAAGAATTCAACCGAGAATGTGCATTAGGCTTACAATGTTCTATAATATATACTTCTGACTATTGCGTCGGTATTTTAATGTTAATTTATGTGATATATCGATTAATAATATGTAGATGAATGATGGCTACATTTAAGTTAGTAGTCATTCATCATTTATGATTAAGTTTAATTTTGTTAATATCATAAAATATGTATGCGACAAACTTCGATCATGATAGCTGTAACCCTCCGCTTCCTGTGCAGGCATACCAAGACTGGCAACTACCGTAGTCGCTAAACACTGATCATTCGCTGGGAATGGGGAGGCCAATTTTGGATTCGCTCGCAAGGGGGTAAGTGGTTGTTGTAGTGTGGGTCCTCCCTTGAAAGCGTATGAGTGTCTTAAAATATTATCAAGATCTAACTTAATCGTTAATAAGTAATAACTATTCACCGCAGCTTTCTTTAAGGCAATAAAGTGATGGAACATGCATTTTATAAAATAATATGGTTTAAAAAAACGTCAAACTTATTTTGTCTCACCTGAAAATTTTAAAAATGAACTTTGTATAGAAGTCAGCAATTTCTGAACAGTGGCCTTTAATAATCTATGAATTACAGCTTTTTTGTAATCGTGTAATATATTGTTTGTGAAATGTTTTCTTTCTATATGAAAGATTTTTCCTATCACCATATTCTGCTACGTGTGTAGTTAACTGTATAGCTACGTATAAATGAATCCAAAATTCGCCTCCTCGTTCCCAGTGAACGATCAGCATTTAATGACTACAATAGTAGCTGATCTCGGTAATGCCTGCACGGGAAGCAGAGGGTTATAGCCGTCAGGATCAAAGTTTGGCCGCATGCATATTTTATGATATTAACAAAACTAAACTTAATTGTAAACGATGAATGACTACTAACTTAAATGTAGCCATCATTCATCTACATATTACTAATCGATATATCATAAAATAATTAAAACACAGCTACAGTCATTTTTTTACTTAATTTTAATAATATTTTTAGTTTAATCCACGATTAAAGCTGTATTACATCTAAAAGTACATTGAAAAAAACATAAGGATGAGGTGTGCTAACAAAGTTCTGCAGTTTAAGTTAATAAAGAATAACCTTTTGTTAGAGATGAAATCAGCTTAGAGTGAAGCTAGGAAACATGAAATGGCCTTCAACAGTGAACATTGAACAGCTGATTCCATCATCTAACAAAAGTTTATTCTTCCTTCTGCTGTACCAGCCAAGCTTGGACACTGGTAACTATTTATGTCATTCTCTAAATTTCCTTTATACAATAGTAAAGGATAATAATATGAGTTAAGACAATCGCAAATGTCAAATAACAAAGCAAGGGAAAAGCTCATATTTATGACCAAGGGGCTAAATGCACTTGAACTGCAGAACTTTGTTAGCACACCTCGTCCTTATGTTGAGTTCTTTTAATTTACTTTTAGATATAATACAGCTTTAATCGTGCATTAAATTTATATCGATATATCACATAAATTAACATTAAAATACCAAAGCAATAGACAGAAGTATATATGTTATGGAACGCTGTAAGCCTAAGGGCGGGGGTGGCTCAGTCGGTAGCGCGCCAGGCTCGTAATCTGTAGTTCCCAGGTTCGAGTCCCAGCTGGGTCAGCGTTGAGATTTATCTCCGCAAAATTCCCCGACCTGCCCACGGTCAGTAGGGGACACCGATGGACTTGGAAAGGCCGCCGTCCGTCGGATGGGACGTTAAGCCGTGGCCCCGTGTGCGGGAGAGCCATACCCTGTGCACGTTAAAGAACACGCTGGATGGCCTTGACGGGAGACTACCATCTGTCTCCCAACAGCTGTTCCAGTGGGTCCCCTCCCCCAACCTTCTCTGAGCCTTCGGGGTCCATGTGACCTGGCCATTTAGCCCTTGGTGTGCAAAAAAGTGCCGCTCAGAGGTAAAACAACCCAACCAACCTGTAAGCCTAATGCATGTTCTCGGTCGAATTCCTTCAACCAACTTTTTTTCCATTTAATTGGATCAGCCTGGAATTTAAACACTGTGCAATTGTTCCTATAGTTGTTAGACAATTCGCAGCTGAATATCTTCCAATAATAATTGTTTTTTATATATTAATGATTCTAAAAACAGCAGCACACACGATGGCTGTATTGACTATAACACTAGGTCACGTGACCAGTTGAAGCAAAAATGGCAGATACATCAGCTCCCCCTTTTAGGAGCCTTACTGTTAGTAATGCTTCATTGTGGGGGTGGGCTTTCTGCAGGCACTCGTTCTTCACTAAATCCTGTATTGTGGTGTAGAGAAGCACTTATGAGCTTGCACATTATTTACAGTTTTACATCCCTAACCGGTCTCGATTACTTTTTGTCATCTTCAGAGGGTGTTACGTCTTCTTCTGGGCATGTTGTACAGATTAATGGCTGTTGTTGATATGCAATGTTCCATGCGTGATTGATTTGCCTGTGGTGGGTTGATCCACATTTCTTTGGGGTGGGGGTTGCTATTTAGTATGGATTGCTGCTTTCCATTTGTATCTTATCCTCCTCTTCATCCATTAGCAGTTTCCATGGGTGTGGTGGGATCACTATATCATTGTTGCAGCATGTTTTCCTGTTTCTATATATTGCATATATTTTGGCTAGATTTAATTGATATTCCATTTTGTGGCTTGCTTTTTCATTCATTTTTCATGTGTATCTGGCTAATGCCGCTGTTTCTCTTTTATATCTGATGTCCTGTTGGTTTTCTTTAAATCTGATTTTACCTGATCTTTTGGTTTTTCTATAGTACAGTATGTCGGTTTTATTTTGTTGACATATGATAGGTATTCTGTAAACTCCTGCCGTTTTTTCCTTTTTCGTCTGTCTTTTTTGTACTTCTTTCTATTGTTAATGTTGCTGCTATGCGATTGTGGGGTTTCATAATTCTGTTTACTGATTTTTCTACCAAGTTATTGGTAGTAATCTGAGTAGACTGGCGAATAGGGTTATGAACAGTGTGCCAAAAGGTCTCAGAAAGAGGGGGAGACCTAGGATGTGGTGGGCAGACAATATCAAACAGGACCTTAGAATTGGTGTGCAGCAACCAGATGCAGCAGATGTAGCTCAGGACAGATATGCTTGGAGAACTAAATTGCACGATCTGGTTGGACCTCTGTAGCCCTTGACTGCTTGAGGATGAAGATGATGATAGTATATTTATAATTTTCCTTTTGTTCTTGTGCTGGGTTGGGTTTGCTGTCACGTTTAGTGATGCTTTTTACTTCAATTTCAATTTTTCTAATTAGCTGCAAGGGATAGTTGGCATTCTGTGCCATTTTGTATAAGTTTTTTCTGTTTTGTCAGCTGCTTGAGGGGGTATTTATTTTTATTTATATGCTTTTTTAATGCTGAAGTATCTGTTGTTCCTGACGAATGACGATCTTATTTGCTCTTTTTATGTCTTAGAGGATGCACTGATGTGTATGGTATTATTGCACTCATATTTGCGGATTTTCAATATACCCTTGTTTCAACGTGGTCTTTGTTCCTTTCCAATAGCATGAAAAGATATGGGAGCATATTATTCTTCTTGTGCTCGATCATGAATTTGATAGTAGGGTGTATTGCTTCGATTTCTTTCCTTAAGTTTTCCAGGTAGTTTTTGCTATGTTCTTTGTATATTATTATGATATCATCTATGTATCTTTTTGTATATCAGGGGAGGATTTGGTGCCTTTTAAGCACTTGTTCATCTATTTCTTGGATGGCTACGTCTGTGAGAAGTCCAGATTTTGGTGATCCTATAAGGGTGTCTTTCTTTTGGTGAATATTTTATTATACACTTTAAAATAGTTGTTGCTGGTATGAAACGCAGTAATGAGTTCAGGGTTCTCATTGCTGCATTTCTCTTGGATTGATTTGGTCCATCTCACTCTTTTAATCTATTTACAATTATACTCAGGACTTTGTTGATATTTCTTTTAGAGTATCTTTTGGTTTAGTGTCGTAATCAGTTTCATTTATGATTACCATATTAGCAGTTTTAGCAGTGGGCAAAATTCTAATATTTTTGATTTCTTTTATATCTCTTATGTCTTTTTTTGCCTTTGTTTTGAATTTATCCCTTCAGTTATTTTTTTTCTGTTTTATAGTCTCTAAATATTTGGTAGTGTGTCATGCCCTTTTTCTCCTCTGGTAGATCTCTAATGACTTCTTTGACATTGGGCAGCAATTTTATTAGGTTTGGTGTGTTGGGTTCGAATGCATATTTTGGGCTTAGTGCCAATATTTCTCTACTCAGGTGTAAATTGATGTTCTGTGAGGTTAATGATATTGCTTTCAGTTATGATAGCTTTGTTTTCCTGTTGGTGGTTTTTGAGCATTTGCAGTTTCTTTTGATGCCTTTGATATGGTATTTTACTGTCGTATTGTATTACGGCCTCTTTTCTACTGATTATTCTCAGGTTTCCACTTGTGCGTATGCATTCTGTACCTTTTGGAATATATCAGTACCTGCTCTCTCAGCTTGCCTGTGATTTTTCCATGTGTCTCATATGTGCTATTTAGCATCTTTTTCTCCACTGTCTTGAGGATATGTTTATAATTAGGGTGAAATTTCTTTTTATTAATATTTAAAATTTTTGATATAATTTTTCGTCTTTTAGCGTCCATTAAAAACGATAAGTTATTCTTAATTCTGTTAACTCTCCTACTCTCACAAATATATTCCCAGTCATATTGCAGCAACCCTTTCCGAGTGGGTTTATATCATTCATTATTTAAACACAGGTTTTATCATACTGCATATAAAATGTGGTTTCACTCTTAACCTGTACAGACTACCACTCAAATAATGTAAGAGTTCATTACCAACTGGGGCATCTGCTTCCCTTTCTCCATTGGTCCATCATTGGTCCTCCCGCTGGCTGTTAGCAATGCTTCATTGTGGGGGTTGGCTTTCTGCAAAAAAGATGAAAAATTATACCAAAATTTTTAAATATCAGCAAAAACAAATTTTGCTATAATTTATAACATATCCTCAAGACAGCAGAGAAAAATATGCTAAATAGCACCATATGAGACACATGGAAAAATCTCAGGCAAGCTGAGAGAGCAGGTACTGATATATTCTAAAAGGTACAGAATGCATACCCACAAGCTGAAACCTGAGAATAATCAATAGAAAAGAGGCCCTAATACAATATAACAGTAAAATACAACAGCAAAGGCATCAAAAGAAACTGCAAATGCTCAAAAACCACCAACAGGAAAACAAAGCTATCACAAGTGAAAGCAATATCATTGACCTCACCAGAACATCAATTTACACCTGAGTAGAGAGAAATATTAGCACTAGGCCCAAAATATGCATTCGAACCCAACACACACCAAACCTAATAAAATTGCTGCCCAATGTCAAAGAAGTCATTAGAGATCTACCAGAGGAGGAAAAGGACATGGCATGCTACCAAATATTTAGAGACTATGAAAAAGAAAAAAATAACCGAAGGGATAAATTTGAAACAAAGCAAAAAAGGCCATACAAGGGATAAAAGAAATCAAAAACATAAGAATTTTGCTCACTAATAAAACTGCCAGCATAGTAATCAACCAAACTGATTATGAAGCCAAACTAAAAGAATACTGTAAAAGAAATAGGAGCAGAAGGAAAAAGAATGATCCCACCAATGCAATAATTAAACAGTTGGCAGACATCAAGAACCACAAACAACTACCAGAAGGAATAAAAAAGTATGCCACCCGTCAATAACCCGAGCATCCCACTGTCGTTCACCAAGGTAAAAACTTGTAAGGATGATAAACCACTGCACCCACTAATAAGCAAATACTCATCATCCACCATCAAAATTTAAAGGGCCATGCTCCATTACTTAATACAGTTCTTTCCAACTAACGAATATGCAATCAACTCTACACAAGACTTCACTCAGATCATTAGGCAACTCAAAATCGAACCCTCTCACAAAATGGTATCCTTCAACATAATCTCATTATACCCGAACACACCTATCAACAGAGTCCTGAGTATAATTGTAAATAGATTAAAGGAGCAAGATGGACCAAATCAAGAGAAATGCAGTAATGAGAACCCTGAAACTCGTAACCAGCATCGACTATTTTAAGGTGAATAATAAAATATATCACCAAAAGAAAGACACCCCTATGGGATCACCAATATCTGGACTTCTCACAGACATGGCCATACAAAAAATAGAAGAACAAGTGCTTAAAAGGCACCAAATCCTCCCCTGATATACAAAAAGATACATAGATGATGATATATTAATATACAAAGAAAATAAAAACTTCCTGGAAAACTTAAAAGGAAAGAAATGGAAACAATACACCCTAATATCAAATTCATGATCGAGCACAAGATAAATAATATTATCCCATATCTCTTGCTATTGGAAAGGAACGAAGACCATGTTGAAACTATGGTATATCGAAAATCCGCAAATATGAGTGCAATAATACCATACACATCAGTGCATCCTCTAAGACATAAAAAGAGGAAATAAGATCGTCATTCGTCAGGAACAACAGATACTTCAGCATTAAAAAAGCATACAAAACAGAAAAACTTATACAAAATGGCACAGAATGCCAACTATTCCTTGCCGCTAATTAGAAAAATTGAAATTGAAGCAAAAAGCGTCATGAAACGTGACACCCAACCCAGCACAAGACCAAAAAGAAAATTATAAATATAAAATGTCAGCATACCACCAATAACTTGGCTAGAAAAAACATTAAACAGAATTATGAAACCCCACAATCGCATAGAACCCTTGGCAGCAGCATTGACAAGGAAAGAAGTGTAAAAAAAAAGATGATGACGAAAAAGGAAAAACAACAGGAGTTTACAGAATACCTACATACATCAACAAAATAAAACCGACACACTATACTATGGAAAAACCAAAAGATCATGTAAAATTAGATTTAAAGAGAACCAACAGGACATCAGATATAAAAGAGAAACATTGGCATTTGCCAGATACATGTGAAAAATGAATGAAAGAGCAAGCTACAAAATGGAATATCAATTAAATCTAGCCAAAATATATGCAATATATAGAAACAGGAAAACCTGCTGCAACGATGATATAGTGATCCCACCACACCCATGGAAACTGCTCATGGACGAAGAGGAGGAGAGGAATACAAACAAATGGAAAGGAGCAATCCCTTCTAAATAGCGACACCCCACCATCACCACCAAGGAAACATGAACCAACCCACCACAAGCAAATCAACCATGCATGGAACATTCCAATTCAACAACAGCCGTTTACCCCTACAACATGCCCAGAAGATGTAGCACCCTCTGAAGATGACAAAAAGTCATCGAAACCAGTTAAGGATGTAAAACTAACTGTAAATAACATGTGAGCTCATAAGCGATTTCCTGCAGAAAGCCACCCCCACAACGAAGCATTGCTAATAGCCAGTGAAGACCGACAACAGACCCCAACTGCATCTGATGCCAATATAGTGAGGGAAGCAGACGCCCGAAGTCAGTAAATCCTTTATGAACTCTTACATTATTTGAGCAGTAGTCTGTACAGGTTAAGAGTGAAACCACATTTTAATAAAATGATTTTAGACACAGCTAATTTGGTAATAATTTAATATTTACACGATAATGCTGTTATACATAAATCATATGAGATCCTTAAACTAAAATATTTCCAAATCTAGAGGAATGCTTAACATTAATACTTAGTTACAAAAAACCTGCACTATTGGCATAGCAGTTCTGAATTTTTGATGTTCAATTAACACCCTATGTTACTATTCTACTCTACATAATGCTTTTTGCAAAGACAAATTAGAGTGAAAGAAAACTATATTAGGGTATTTATCAGTATTCTTGAGGTTGGTACAGTTGGATTTGTTGGCAATATTTAGTTGAATGCTACCAGTCCTTAAGATTAAATAGCGACACCCCACCACCAAGTCACCACTTGTGTCACCAAGAATGAGCACATTATTTTTAGCACACGTTGTATACGGCAGCTGTTAGTTGGTACATCCTCCTTTCTTATAGTTGCTAAAATTGCAGTCAGCACTTGTAGTTAACTTCTACATTCTTTTTGAGTGACGGTTCCATTATAAAAGCAGTTCCTTTTTGGGCTGGTACATGTGCATTTATTAGCATAACTCAATGAGGTTAGCTGAAGCTGTTATATCTTATGCTACCAGTCTTTATAATATGCAGTTCTGTTTAAAATTGTTTCTTCACTCACAGTTGGTAATCCATCATAGGAATAGATGCTTTGGCTTGCACTGGTACAAAGTTCATAATTGCACTATCCTCAATATTTGAACATTTAACCTTAAAAGGAATCACATTAAAAGAACTCACATGGTATTGCAATAGCCAACCATAAAAACATTTAAAACAACACCCCTCATTACTGGTGCTACGCGTTTTGCCACTATCTTTCCTGTGGCATCTTCAGGCTATCAGTGTTAGACATTTGTCATCTGGCTAAATAGTCGTATCTGTGTGTGTGTGTATAGTGACGTTGACTGACGGGTATGTGTGTGCGTGCTTGGCTGTTGATGCAACAGGAGATTTCACGCTGCAGGAAGAGATGGTATTTCCGTGTTGCATACATTGTCAAGGCGTGCATGAATCATTAGGTTTTTGGCATATTGAAGTTGATACTTTGTATTTGGGGCCAATAACGGTTTGAATTCGATTTTATCGATTGGGATTCCTCTAGATTTGGAAATATTTTAGTTTAAGGGTCTCATATGATTTATGTATAACAGCATTATCATGTAAATATTAAATTGTTACCTCGTTTTATACTCAATCTAATGAAACCTGTGTTTAAACCATGAACAAAATTAGAGTCTTGCATGAGATTGATGGGTATTAATGAGTTAAATAATATTAAATGGAAAAAAAGGGCAAAATACTTCAAAAATTATTGAAAAAAAAATATATGTATCTAAAAATATTTCTGAAGTATTTTTGCTCCTTTTTTTCATTCTCTACAATAGAGATAGTATTTCAATTTCATTGAAATACATTTTTCTTTTTCATTTTAATTTGGGTTTAACTAATTGTGTATTACATAAATATTGGTTGTGGCATCCTATTAACAAGCATCCCCTGCAAATGCAATTTTCACAATCACACCAGATATGCTTCAACCAACATGGACTGAGATTGAATTTTTATTGGAAATTGTTTGTAGAATGAATGGTGCTGATCTGGAAGTTGTTGCATAAAAAATTCCCATTTTTTTTTTACTTTGTAACAGCAAACAGTATGTTTTTGTTGTTTCACGAGTTATTATTGTTTAATAATTTGTCGCATTATTTTGTGTACACCTGGCACTTCACAACTGAAACATAGCTTGCAATATGCACTCATGGACACAAAAATTGCAATACCATGAAGCAAGCCTCAAACCTCTGAAACTAAACAGAGTGGAGACTTGTAATTCAACATTTTACTAGGTAGTAATGAATTATGCAATCACCTGCATGCATATTAAGGGTGTGTTTAGGGGCCACCAATATGGGGTCTCAGTACAGAGTATGATCCCTGTTGATGGCGATGCAGCCAGCCAAATGTTGAGGCAATGCATACAGGTTCTTAATAGTGTCCTGGAGTGTATTCTGCCATTCTCCCTCCAAATGGAGATGCAGAATGACCTGTGTATGTGCTGGCTGTTGGAGACATTGACCTAACATATCCCATATGTTCTCTATTTGGGAGAAAGCTAGGGATATAGTGGGCTAAGGTAGGGTGTTAATATCCCATAGACACTGTTGGATAATGTTGCCTTGTGGTGACTTGTGTTATCCTGCTGAAAAATGGCACCAGGAGAGCTCTGCAGGAAAGGTTGATAGTGGGGTATCAGAAGGTCATTGACATGTCATTGAGCTGTCAATGTTCCCTGGACAAACACTAAAGGTGTTGGTGTTAAACACACTGGAGTGTTGTGTTAAACACACTGGAGTCATAACTGATGACATCCCACATCAGGACACCGAATATGCAGGCACCGTGGCACTCCTGGATGTGTGCTGGATCTTGCTGCTGGTCATGGCAATGCCCAACTTTGATGCAACCATCATCTGCACCCAAACAGAAACATGACTCATCCTCCTCACATGACACATGCTCAGTGCACCACAGGCAACATGCCTGGTAACGATTCGCAGTCAGAGACAACCTATACAGGCAATGCCTATAATTCAGCTTCATTCAGACATCATCAGATTTTCCAGGTGGACACTGATGCATGCATTGCAAGCACCACATTACACTGAATTGCTGTAGGTGTCACACAAGCATTGGAGGTTGCTTGTTGGTGTATAAAGCAATCTTCACATAGTGTGGTATGTCTGTGAGGACCTGAACCATGGCCACGTGAACTTATAACCTGTCCTCATGAACTACTCTAAACAGCATGTTGCAGTTCTCACTGCGCAACTGAGATGATCGGCTGTACGATGGGCAGACCGACCTGTCATGCATCCCCACAATATGACCCCGTTTGAACAGCCTATTGCTGATAATGTGCTCATGTTCATTTCCTTTGCATAACTGAAACATACCTGCACTGTTTAACTTCTACTGATTTACCTGCTGTATGCTACAGTGGCTTTTATTGGGGTTTCAGAGCTGAAACTGCTGCCTCTATTTCCAGTTTCATGTGACATCATCACTCGAATCATTTGCATAAGACCTCTGGTACTGTGTGTGGTAATGATTTGGTATCTCTGCATTCATCCTTTATGGGTGTTTCAATTTTTGTGTCCATGAGTTTAAGTTCAAACTGAAAAATGGCCACATGTTAGTAATTTTACTTTAAAAGAAATAATATTTCAGTTGAGAATTATAATTGTGGCTGGTATTTGTATAATAATGTAAAAAATTGTGAGTGTTTATGTATTTACAACAGGATGACGCCATTTGAGTGACTGTCAGATATGAAGGAACCTATTGTTTAAAGTTTTCATAAATTATGTATGCATTATATTGAAATAGATACAACCATATGAATGTGCTGCCTTATTGAATTATTTAATGAAAATGTCCTGAGTTTTTTTGTAGTGTGTTCATTTTTCCATTTAAGTGGGCTGCAATAACAATTTTTTTCCCTTTTGAAGAGTGAACTTCATATGTTAGTTGAAAATCTCAGTGTGTATACAATAGAGATGTAAATAGTTGAAAAACACCTTTAAATACTGGTAAAATCGTATGTGATGTAGATCAATTTTCTTGTATGCAAAAATGTGGTACAGTCAATGAAGATGAGAATTATTTGACAAAAGGCCAATTTAATATTATTAGATTGGTTTTTCATCAAGGATGTGCTTCTTCTATTTAGAACTGTAAGTGTATCTTTAATATTATTAGAGATACACTTACAGTTCTAAATAGAAGATGAAAGCATATCCTTGATGAAAAACTTGATAGCATTATTATGAAATGTTGAAGGTATAATAAAATATTAAAATATAATAAGATTATTATAAAATATTGATTCGTATGACCAGTGAGTGGCACAGCTAAAGATTATATTAGCATTTTAAGTTTGTATGATTTTCTCATACAAGCATTGCATCACAGCACTCAAAGAGTACTAAGTATTCAATTCAAAGATGTATAAACATAACACTGTAAGTCCTTTTAGCAGTTGTTGCTATCCGTGCAATTGAAAGTTCTACTGTTCAATTTTCACACCGAGTAATCAATAGTAAAAGAATAAGGCAATTAATAGTCATAAAATTACTGTGAAGTGGGATACTTGTATTTTAGGCAGTCCACTTGTGCCCAGTTATCTCTGCAAAATTCCCCACCCTGCCCACGGTCAGTAGGGGACGCCGATGGGCTTGTAAAGGCCGCCATCCGTCAGATGGGACGTTTAGTCATGGACCGTGTGCAGGAGAGCCATACCCTGTGCACATTAAAGAACATACTGGATGACCTTGACAGGAGGCTACCATCTGTCTCCCAACAGCTGTTCCAGTGGGTCCCCTCCCCCAACCTTTTCTGAGCCTTCGGGGTCCTTGTGACCTGGCCATTTAGCCCATGGTGTGAAAAAAAGTGCCACTCAGAGGTAAAATAACCCAATCTTGTGCTCAGTCGCTTGCTAATTGCCTATCACCAAGAGAGTTATTTACACTTTTTCACTCCATGCAACCTGGATTTGCTGCATAGAGTGAAAAAGTGTAAATAACTCTCTTGGCACACAAGTGAATACCAGAAATAACAACTGCTGGAAGCGTGGATAAAGCAAATGGACTGCCTAAAACATAAGTATTCCACTGCCACAGTAATTTTATGACTATTAATTTGCTTTATTCTTTTACTATTGATGACTCCGGTGAAAATTGAACAGTAGAATTTTCAATTGCACAGACAGCAACAATTGCTAAAAGAAGGATTTTTACAGTGTAATAAGTGTTATATATTTGTTTTCTACTAAGTATGCAAATTTGGCACAATAGCATAAATTTTTCACATTGTTCAGCAGTGGATTCTCTTTGGTAGTTAAAAGAACTCTTGAAACTAACAGTACTCTTTTGGGTAATATGAAGCAGAGGGGAAAAAAGAGTCGTTTAAGTGATAAGGCATTGGAGCCTGAGAGAAATTGCAAGAATAATCCGAATCAACACCCTCCAGTCGTAACAGACAGCATTGGGTAATGCTTGAGTATATTTTTAATTTTTTTTTTTTGGGGGGGGGGGATTATTAGTGATTCATCCTTTGAATTCAAGACATACACTGCAAGCTGCATTCGAGTTATTAAATATGTTTTTTAATGATTACTGAGTGGTTAGCGTGCTTGGTTACTTATCTAAGGGATCTGGGTTCGTTCCCCTGGTAAGGCCTGGATGGATGTGTCATTTTTCTGCTGAGGTCCTGCCATCCTCTCAGAACTTCTACTGTGGCGTATCAACTGACAGGCTCCTCTCAGACCTCTGTGACAAACAGCTGCTTGAGGGGAATTTATTTTTATTATTTGCAATAGATCATTTTTAAAGATCAATAGATAAAAGTTTTATATTATTCATTACTTTCCCAACAATAAATATTTTCCTATGTAAGATTTGATGTTAAAAATATATAGTGTCCTTTAGTGAGTATTTAACCACTATTAAGTTGTTTTTAAGTAACAGAATGAAGATTGGTGTAGAGGAAAAAATTGGCCGGTATAGCACCTGACATGACATCAGGAGGTCGTGGGTTCATATCACATCTGACTCAAGACAATTTTTCCTCTACACCCATCTTCATCCTATTGCTTAAAAACAGCTTAATAGTAGTTAAGTATAGCCAAAAAATTGCAATCTCAATCCTGAAAGATAATGATGACAAAAATAATGCAATGGCTAAAAATTCTAGTGTAATAGTAATCATTATTAACTAATAATGAGATAAATTATCCTGAGAAAATTTTCACTGAATTATTGGTGAATCGTTAAAAATTGATGTATGTACATAAGCGTAAACCAAAAGGGGATTGGCCCCTTTTGGGCTCATCACCCTCCAAATTGTTGTTCAAATCACAATTTATATAGACAATATTTATAGAAATAATACTCTTCCCAAAAATCGTAAAACCACCTTTGAAAACCCTCCCATAGTTAAAGTTCTGATTACCGCCCTTCTACATAAGATAAAATGCATAATACAATGAATGATATAAACTCATTGGCAGGGAACAAAAATTTAGATCAACGGGCTTTAGAAGAATCAACAAATTTTACGAATCATACAACTCAAGCCCAGATGTAGAATAAAGTAAAGGGGAGGAAGTAGCAAGTGACTCGAGCTGAAAAAAAAAAGTAAAATGGGGACCAAGAGATTGGATTTCTATTGCAGTATAACGTTTTTCCCTCCATTGTAGAGGCCTTTAAAATTGCAGGAATCGCAAGGAGGAAACATGACCGAACCATGACAGAATCCTCACCTTCAGTATCCTTACCATGTTTATACCTATGCTGTTGTTTTTTTCCACCCCAAAAATTAACTATCTGGTCAGCTCTCTGCTGTCATGCTGTCTGTTTTTGTCAGCCAAGCTATCAAACCAAAGATTCCTCTTAGCTGTTAACTGATCCTTTATGCATTTTTTAAGCTCTTTGAAATGTTGTCTGTTAAGACTAAAGGGTGTTGATTCGGATTATTCTTGCAATTTCTTCTCAGAAATAGGCTCCAATGCCATATCACTTAAACGACTATTTTTTCCCCTCTGCTTCATATTACCTAAAAGAGTACTGTTAGTTTCAAGAAAAGTCTATTTTAAATGGTTCTTTCCAGGGGCGTAGCCAGAAAAGTTTCTTAGGGCACAAGTTGTTGGCAAACAGTGTGATCTCAATTAACCACCTTCGATAATCTGATCATCATTTTAACCGGTCAGTCTGTTGAGCGTCGAAATTTTGTACAGGTACCACTTAGTGATAATCTGCGTTTCCTAGCACTGTTGATTAAATAAATAAATAAAGATAAATACCCCCTCAAGCAGCTGCTTGCCACAGAGGTCTGACAGGAGCCTGTCAGTTTATATGCCATAGTAGAAGGTCTGAGAGGATGGCAGGCCCTCAGCAGAAAAACGACACAAACAGCCATGCCTTACCCGGGGCTCGAACCCAGGTCCCTTAGATCAGTAGCCAAGCGCGCAAACCACTCGGCCATGGAACGGCTATAGTCACTAAATGTTCTAATTTTAGGATTAAGGTTTTCAGTAAAATTTTAAATGAAATATTTACTTTCGCAATGGCGCCCTCCTCCTTTTTTCCTGATTAATGTATCCAAAAATGTTTTTTAAAAGCTTTCATCAGGAAGGAAAATTTTTTCAAAATATTTACAGCAGAAATCACCATTTTATAAAAAAGAGCATTTGATTAAAATAAGGCGTATTACGCTTCCTTCTAGCAGCTGTATTAACACGATATTAAATCTCTTTGATAGCTATTCTTTGTGTGGATTAATCTCTCAATATAATTTTATATTTATCATTATGCCTTTTAACATGGTTTTTTGTTTTCATTTCCTTTATTGTTCATAATTAAGCTGTATTTTAATTTTCCCCAGCCTTTCTTAATTATCCACATTTCCCCCCCAAATATCTGATATTTCGGCGTATCCAAACCTTATAGAGGCAGATTAATTGAAGTTCTACTTTACTCGGATACCATATTTTAAATAATTACCTAAGGGATATTGTTTCTCTGGCAATAACACCAAGTAATAATATTAAAGGAGAAAAGTTACTCCTCTCACAAAGGACGGTGATAACCTAAAAGCTCTTTTGGCCTTGTCCTGGTTTTTTATACAACATACAAACTCATATACCGGGTTGGGTTGTTTTACCTCTGAGCAGCACTTTTTTTGCACACCATAAGCTAAATGGCCAGGTCACAAGGACACCGAAGGCTCGTAGAAGATTGGGGGAGGAGACCTACTGGAACAGCTGTTGGGAGACAGATGGTAGCCTCCCGTCAAGGCCATCCAGAGGGTTCTTTAACGTGCACAGGGTATGGCTGTCCCGCACACGGGACCACGGCTTAACGTCCCATCCGACGGACGTTGGCCTTTCCAGGACCATCGGTGTCCCCTGCTGACCATGGGCATGGCGGGGAATTTTGCGGAGATAAATTTCAACTCTGACCCAGCTGGGACTCGAACCTGGGAACTGCAGATTACGAGCCTGGCATGCTACCGACTGAGCCACCCCCGCCCCCTCATATACCGGGATGCCAACGCTGGTTTAATAGGCAGGTACGCTAACCATTACCCATGAATGGGCTAAATGGACATTTAGTTCAGAAATTTTTAACATTTAGGTATAAGAAATCTGAAAAGGTAGCTTTAACATTTTCACGCCTTGGGCATATTGTGTAACATAGGTTCCCCTAAATATTTTCTTGGGAAGAATACAATTTCATCATACTTAGTAATAAATATTATTTATAATGGTTCTCATCCATTGCTGATAATATTTGCTCATCAGCAAGGTATTTTGAAGCGTCGAGAAATCAAAGTAAGCCCTTTTTCCTTGAGAATATTTTTAGCAAATGGTGTTTTTCATCGTTTAGAGAAAAAATTTTAAAAATATCCTAAGCATATACCAGAGCAGTTATTCTGTTCCAGACAGTCTAGAGTGACCCCCCACACGGTTGATATCCAAATATATTTATAAGTTTTGTAGGAATGTAAAAACACTTAATTATGTTTAAAATCCTCGCAACAAGGAATTTTTTTATTTGTTCCAGTGTTATCAGATGTGGGCTTCATTTTTCTAATAGTAAATTAAGAACTAAATGCATCAGATTTCATGAATGCAAAATTTCTCTCCTGTTTTATGTTGCATTGCTATCCAGAAATAAAAACGCGTTATCATTATGACATAAAATTAAGCTAAATCTTTCTAAATTTAATAAAATCCTCAGTTTTGCCGATTTTCAATTGAAAAATTTTTCTTCCTATCTTTGAATCAAAAGAATTAATACGGCAAATAACTTGTTTGGAAACGAAGCTACATATTCTGAATTAAGCCGTAGGTGTCGTAAGTATCTGTCAGTATAATACGTTACAGAGGTCTGTGAAGAAAGCAAGATCTCAGCAGAAAGATAACATACGAAAAGAAACATCCATTACTTATCAGGGACTCGATTCCAAGTCCTTTTGATCCTCAAACACACCACTAAGCAAATTTTAGAGAGAAGGAAGATGATGCTCAGACTTTTGTACTTCTACGCCTGTAAAGTCCACCTGCTAGAGAAAACTACTACTACTACTACAAGACCTACAAGGGCCTCCTAGTTACTTCTCTTTCACTTTCCTACTAATCATTTATTCCCAAATCTTTCGAAATTCAGTTTCGATCTAATTGAATTGAAAGCCAGTTGCAATTAGATATTGTTTTAGAACCGGAATTGGTCCAGTTCTTCGCCAAAATTAGCCTTATTTTACCTTTTTTACTTTCCTGCAAGAATTGCACAAAACACTCCACAAACAAATGTCCCTTAGACAAGAAAAGGGAAAAAAACGTTTTATATCTAAAACCCCTAATCTGACAACACTTTTTTACCACAGTCCTGTTACTTCTGATATTTCGGGTTACTTTTAAACAATTGAACTTAACTGCGTAAAAAATTATATGCATTTATATTAGCAGATTCTTGGGGGGGGGGGGGGGGGGAGCGGCACTCCTCTGGTCCTGTCTCTTCTTCAGTGGTAAGTATAAAATTATAATAATTAACCTATCAGGGTAAGCTTTGGCTATATTTGGGTCTTTCAGAGCTTCCGTGCTAAATATTTTTAACCATAGCACAACACTTCGTTTAAATTACAAGACACTTTTACTTTTAACAAGATAATGGTCAGACCCAATTTCAGCTCCCCTAACATGTCACTGTGTAATGAGTTACCTGTCCTGAAACCATTAAATTGACTTCCCTGTACGACATGTTCCCCATTTGCAATTTTCAATTGGATCTATCACCCCTGACCAACTTGGGCATTGAAATCGCCTAGCACAAGAATTCGATGGGACATAACAGATAACATTCAGGTCTTTAAGCCTAGTTTTAAATTTATTATAAGAAATCTTTCATTAATGACTCTGAAATATCACATACCTGAGCTGCCAGATAATAGCAAATGGCGTTGATTTGCGTATTAAAAAGAATTATTATTTCTTTATAAATATATTTGAATATTTTAGCTGATCTGTAATAAGTTTCAAACTTTTTTCAGGATGGTGTAGGAGCTCCTGTTCTCACAGATGATGTCAGTTTACAAGTATTTATGGATCATCTGAAGAAACTGGCAGTTTCAAGTTCAGCATAAAAGTTTTAAATATATTGTACTAGAAATGTTCTTTGGAGTATTTAAAGGTTTCGTCAGACATTACAATTCTGTATTGAATAATTTCAGCAATAAAAAACATCATTTGTATGCAGGAATCGTATTAAAAACAGAAATATTAGAAATTACAGAAAAGAATAAATTTTTTATTTGTGCACTTTCATTTCCAAAAAAATTTGCAGTTTAATATTTATTTTAAAACAATTATATTCCATTTTATGTCATTATTTCTCAATAATGAAACAAGTGTTCGTTTTTGCGTGATATATTTTCTTTTCAGCTTGTATCATTATGATGCTGAAAATAAGCTTATAGATTTAAGTTTTTTTTTTGCTAAGATGTTAAATTTATATAAGTAACAATGTACAGTGAGTGATATTTAACAAAATTGTGTTAATAAAGTTGATGCAAAGGCAGTATATAAATATGATTAGAGAGAAAATTATTTTGACTACATGGTAATATGTGTACACAACACAATAAATATCTGCACACATTCAGATTTTATTACAACATTTATAGAGAGAAAGAGGCGCATACTGATCAATGGAGGAGCTCTCAAAGTTTGGTTTTTTACGTAAATTCTCAATCTGATCATCATTGGTGATCTTGGACATCTTGCATTCCATCTTTTCCCACATTTTGATCAAATAATTCCATATATTCCTGATCCTCCATTTTTAACCCATTCAGTGCAAGGGTGTTCTTTGGGAAAGTGCACACAGGTTTCTGACATACAGTTAAACCTAGATTATCCAATTATTGCTTTAACTGGCCAAAGTCTGTTCAATACCGAATTTTTTAAAGGCACACTACACGATGCTGAAACAGCTTCCAGCATCCTCCTCTAGACAGTGTTACAAATTCTTAGAAGAACAGCTACTCAGTGGGTTATTTATCTGGATACAATTTTATATTCTCCATTGTGCTTTATAAACATGTTTTTTTTTTTTCATTTCCGTTATTAATAATTTAAGCTGTATTTTAATCTTTTTTCCTCAGCCTTAATTATGCATGTTCTAAAATACCCGACATTTCAACTTAACCTATCCACCCGTATATAGGTCAATAAAGGTTTTATTGCATTCAGATACCCATATCATCAATGATCCCAAGAATCGCTCCGTTTTTCTTCAGATAGTTTTTGATAAAGAACATTTTACTTTTATATATACGGATGGCATTCAAAAAGTTCTCCGCAGTGTCTGTAGATTTGCACTCGCTCCTCTGAAATTAACGAGCTGCAACTCTTTTGAGAGCTTGTCTAAACTTCTCATATTTAATACAAAGACTATTTGTATGCTATCATCACCATCATCATCATCCTCAAGCAGCCATGGGCTACGGAGGTCCAACCAGACCGTGCATTTTAATTCTCCAAGCATATCTGTCCTGAGCTACATCTGCTGCATCCGGCCACTCTACACCAATTCTAACAAGGTCCTGTTTGACATTGTCTGCCCACCGCATCCTAGGTCTCCCCCTCCTTCTAAGGCCTCTAGGCACATTGTTCATACCCTATTCGCCAATCTATAATTATCCATACGGGCAACATGGCCAAACCAGTGGAGTCTCTCTCTGCACAATATGCTGCTTAAAGGAGGTTGCAAACTCCTTTGCCTAACCTCATCATTAGTTACAAAGTTGAACCACCTAATGCCCAAGATACTGTGTAAGCATCTGGAATCAAAAGCATCTAGTTTCCTGTTATCTTGTTTACAAAGTGTCCAAGTTTCACTACCATAACTAACCCTAGAAAGAATCAAACTATTATACAGTCTAATTTTAGTCTTTAGGTGTATACGCCTATTTCTCCACAATCTCCATAGATTCTTAAAAGTCCCGGCAGCAATACCTATTCGTCTGTTAATCTCATGCCGCACATCACCAGTATCAGTTACGCAGCTCCCAAGGTAATTAAACTGTGACACCTGCTCAAGACTGCAACCATTCAGATTAACTGAATCACAACCTGCCTGACCAATTTTCATCACTTTAGTTTTCTCTCTGTTTATAACCAAACCTACTGTACTACCAGTCTCATCAACAGTTCGAATGAAAGAGTTCATCTCATCAACATCATTTGCCAAAAGGGCTAAATCATCAGCATAATCTAAATCAGAAATTTTCGTATCTCCAGCCCATTTAAGGCCAAAAGCTTTCCCTTGAAGTGAATTTCGCATAACATAATCAACAACCAAACTAAAGAGAAAAGGAGACAAAATGCACCCTTGTCGAACACCAGAAGTAATGCTAAACCAATTGCTACAAGACTTACCAACCCTCACACATGACTCAGTGTTATTATAGAGAGCTTTCATTATGTTAACTAACTTGTCTGGTATACCATGTGATCTCACAATCAACCACAAATTATGACGATCAACAGAGTCGAAAGCCTTTTTGAAATCAACAAAGCTAGCAACCAAAGGTTTCTGAAACTCTAAACATTTCTCAAGAATCTGCCTAAGTGAAAATATCTGATCCACACATCCCCTACCACTTCTGAATCCACATTGCTCATCACGCAATTGCCTGTCAACCAGATTCTTAATTCTATTAAGCACAATCATGGAAAGAACTTTACCTGGAACGGAGAGTAGGCTGATACCCCTATAGTTATCACATGAACTGCGATCACCTTTTTTGAAAATAGGGATAATAATAGCTCTGGTAAAATCTTTAGGAACCATGCCTTTATCATAAAAGTTATTCAAAATTTCTGTCATCCAAATGGTAACTGAAACATTCCCAGCTCTAAGCATTTCCGTAGTAATTTCATCCACCCCTGGGGATTTATGAAGTTTAGAAATAGCCAAACTATCTTCAGATTGTGTTATAGGGCCAACATTAAAGCCAACAATGCATCTATCATCATTGCAAACAATGGGAGTAGAACTAACCACATTGTTTAGAACACTGAAATGCTCAGCCCACCTAGCCATGACAGAATCCTCACCTTCTATAACCTTGCCTTGTTTATCCTTCAATCCCTGTATACCTGTTCGTTTTCTACCACACAAAACATTAACTATCTGGTACAGCTCTCTGCTGTTGTGCTGTCTAACTTACCTATTCCTCAGCTTTGTCAGCAAGGCCATCAAGCCAAAGATTCTTATCAGTAGCTAACTGACCCTTTACACGTTTATTAAGTTCTTTGTAATGCTTTCTATTAGGACTAGTAGGGTACTGATTAAGGACATTCCTGCAGTTCCTTCTTTCTGAAATAAGCTGAAGTGCCTTATCACTTAAATAATTCTGCCTCCTCTGCTCCTTTTTCCCTAAAAGAGTACTGTTAGTTTCCAGAAAAGGCTGTTTAAAATGGCCCATTCTTCCTCAACTTCAGTGTTAAGCAAACCATGACTGTCATAATGACTAAGTAACCTATCATGGTAAGCTTTAGCTATAACTGGGTCTTTCAGAGCTTCAGTATTAAAGGTAAATTTTTTAACCCTAGCACAACACTTTTTAAGTTTAAGCTGCAAGACACTTTTAACAAGGTAATGGTCAGATCCAATTTCAGCTCCCCTATATGCCCTGGTATTTCTAACAGAACTAGCCCATTTGCTGTTAATTACTATATAATCAATCATATTCTTATGCAGCCCATCAGGTGAAACCCATGTGTATTTATGTATGTCGTGTGTTTGTAATAAGTGTTAGTTATTCTGAAACCATTGAGTTTACTTACCTGTAGGAGACGTTGCCCATTGCAGTTACCAATACCAAAAGGGCCTATTACTCCTCCCCAAAGGTCAGAGTCAGTACCAACTTTGGCATTGAAGTCACCAATACCAAAAGGGCCTATTACTCCTCCCCAAAGCTCAGAGTCAGTACCAACTTTGGCATTGAAGTCACCAAGAACAAGGGTAATATCTCCTTTCTTGACAGAATTCAAAATATCCTGAAGTTGTCTGTAAAACCTATCGTTCTCATCAGAATCCTCAGTGGGGGCATAACAGCAGATAACATTCAAGTCTTTAATGCTTGTCTGAAATTTTGCTGTAAGAAACCTTTCATTAATGCACTCATATCCTAGAAGAGCATCACTAGCATGTCTGCTGAGTAGCAGACCCACGCCTTGGTGATGCTTTCCATCCTCCCTCCCTGTAAAGAGAAATTTAAAGTTATTTTTAAGTATCTCACCTTTACCTGTCCATCTGGTCTCTTGCAAGCCTAGAATATCTAGGTTATAGCGCTGGAATTCCTGCATGAGGACATCAAGAGAATAATCTCTATGTAATGTCCTCACGTTCCACGTTCCTGCAGAGAGAAAATGATTAGTAGGATTTTTAAAGAAATTAGGTTTATTGAGATTGGTAGGGCCAACAATATCAAACAGCCCCCTGATCGCAGGCATGGGGCAAAGACCTGTTCCTCCTCCGCTAAAGGCTGAAGTCACCGATGCTGGTAGGAACTTCAGGCACCACCTTTTCAAGTGGACTTTTTCAAGAACCATATGGCCTGCCTGAGACACATTACTCCAGTTTAGGCTTGACGATGCCCAACTAGCTAAGTAAGGTTCAGGTACCTGCGATGGCCTCTGATTAGGATTATCCACCAGCTGATATAAGGTATCCCATGCCTCTGTTCACTTAGAGCTGGCAACTCAGAAGCAAACAGAAAACAGCGGCAGACTCTCCCTCAACAGAGGCCCACCAGTGCAGCAAGTCCAGGATCCATAATCAAGCTCAAATCCATAAACAAGTCCAGTCTAGTAGGTATAAATGGTCAGCACCAGGACCCTGTGAAGTTGACCACTCCTCAGCAGGGTTGAAAAAAAAGAAAAAAGTGGCCATAGATGACCAGATCAGTAGGCCATACTGAACTGGCAGCCCTCCCCTTCCGTTCCCTTCCAAAAGAGAATATCTCTTTTGAAAGGTACTAACGGCCTGCACCACGAGAAGGTGGGGTCGGACATTAGGTGCTAGACCTGGCCGGTTCTGTGCATCATCACTGGGGATTGGTACACAGCTCTCCTTCCAGTTTACGCCTAGCTACCATGGAGTCTACTAAAGACGGAAGCATTTTCATAGGGATGCAGATTGTGGACGACGCAAAACAAATTCATGCCGGTTCTATTAACAAGCATGTGACCTTTGCCTGTTCGTATGGCACAGTTATAGGATGGATGTGCAAATTCAGAGAACAGCTGAGCAAAAACCACCCTCATGCTGGAAGACAAAAGGAGGCCTTGAACGAGAGAACCATTGCTGCTGTTTTCGATATCAGTGTATCGATTGGCAGTGTGTAAATAATTATTCATGAACATTTAAAGTTACAAAAGATCTGTGCCAAATGGGTATATCAGAAACTGAAAGAACGGAAAAAGGCTAGAGTGGACTCGTGCAAGGAGATGATGACATTGTCACAGCTAATGAGACTTGGTTTTTATTCAACTCGCAGAAAGATCGACAATTATGTTTGGGTTGTGGAAGACGAGCAGCATCCTCCAACAAGACTTTCATTCAAGGAAGAGTATGTTCGCAATTTTTTCAATTCCCAAGGAATGGTAGTCGTAGACACTTCCTGAAAACACACAACGTTTTACACAAAATGGTGGAATAGCCCCTAACAAGAGGTGTATCAAGGATTCTTCATGACAATGCCAAGTGTTCACAAAACCTGGCACTTTATGGCCGATCTGGAGCAGGAAAAAAAAACAGCTACGTCATCCTGCATTAACTCTATCGTAAATCGTATGATTTTTGGTTATTCTCAAAAAATGAAAACTTGCTGGGAAGCCTTTTCAGAGTGCCAAGACCTTGCAAAATGCGTTCATTCAGAGTTGCGGAATATTCCTCAACCAACCATTTTGAACAAAACGATGCTTGTGTAGTATTGGTAATTTTTTTCAAGTCCGATGTCCACGGCTACCACTTCTTGGGAATTGAAAAAAAATTGTGAATATTCTCTTGAACAAAGGTTTTGTTAGAGAATTTGGGGATGCGATTTAACTTCCGCAACCAGAGGCATAGCTAGGCTTTTGGCGCCACTGGCAAATTTGTAATTGCCCGCCCTTGTTCAGTTATTGATAAAAAAAAATACACGTTTTTTATATTATATAATGTCATTATTTTAATACAACTACATAAATAAATATTAATTGCAAGTAATTATTTTTTTAAGTAATTTAATTTTTCCTACTTTTTCGTTGGCAAAATCGTTAATAATCTCATCAAAATTTATTTTTTGAGTCTGTTCTCGCTCGATTGATAGGAAACGAAGTGATGATGTATGCTCGTGTCCTGATGTTGATCTTAAATAATCCCGGGGTTTATAAACAAAATTATTCAATACAATGTACAAATTATGAACTCCCGTCCAAAGAAAAATATACCTATGTAACAAAATTTTATTTTGTAATGGCATGATTTGTAAAAGCAATATTAGCAGTTGGAAATTGGGCCCCAAAGTTGTTTTATGGCATGAGCGGTGCAGGGGGGGGGGGGGGGCGGATAATTGTCCGCCGATAAAACGAAAATAATATATTTTCGTAGGAAATGACGAAAATCTATAATATGCTGTCTTGATGATACGACGGTATAAACAATACGTAAATTCAATGTACTACGGGCGGCTAATCATTCGATTTTATTTTGCACATAAACGTCAGATATCGTGGAACGGCTCTTGCCACCCCAGCCCCATCCTGTGATTCCGGCATCCCTTGGCAACTGCCGCGATGCTAACTGGCGTAGACATCTGCAACTTTGCACAGATGCTGGAGAGGAGTATTTTGAAGGACAGTAAAAGTTTTATTGCGGTAAGTGTAATGGCTTTTGTTTTGCAGATGCATGTCAGAAACTTTTCGTAATCATTGTTTTCGTAAATCAGTGTTTTAGGAAGAATTTATGATTTTCGTGCTCTGGGTATGTGTAGCATTGGATTCCCAGGAAAATTCTTTTGGGGATAGGATGCACATTTTTATCATGCCCAGATGCATTGAGTCATTTTGGCACCTCGAAAAGTAAGCATCTTTTGTTTAGAATGCTTTTTAGCAAAAAGCGTGTTAAACCTTTCAGAGAAAAATATCCTTAGAATGAGAGTGGTTGTGCAGTTATATATGGGAAAAAATTTCTGAAGTTTTAAAGAAATATAAAAAGATTTAAATTTGGAACAGCGGATCTGTATTAAATGTACAATCATTGTTGCTGGATAGGTGAATAGTATAGTCCCATTCCAGTCCCCCTTTGCACAATGCTTTCCCCCTATGACGTCACACATCAGGTCATGTGATATGCCTTTACACATTCAGGTTATTTCCGGTCACCCCATATGCCTTGTCTCCTCTGGACCACGTTTTACTGTCGGTTGCTGACCACACCCCCTTATTAATCATTAATATTTCATAACTAGAGTTTAATTAGTGCCTCCCCTTTTTAACCCCCACCACCACCACTGATCACAAACTCCCGAAATTGTCCTTTGGTTTCTACCATCATCTGTCATTTTTTTCTAAGTCCATTCTCTGCCATTTTGAATCCTGTTGTCACATGCCCCCCCTGGTTGACCCATTGCGTGGTAAATCAGTTTTCTCTATGTGAAATAAATGTAATTGTGGCGCCATCTAATGTCCATACTATTTTTAGTCTGTCTCCTGTATTTATAAAAAAATTCCTTCCCGTGCGGTGAAACTGACTACCTTGGGGTCAGTAGCTGCGCGCTAACGCAATCGGCTAAGGATGGTTGCTTGCTGAAGTGGCTTAGATGTGTCTCAAACGGGTATAAGCGCTTCTTACAAAATTATCCTGTTTTTGTTTTTTTTATTAACTTTTTTTTAACCATCGTATTTTTAGTCCTTTTAATTCAACACACATTTTGTTTTTTATTTCTTTATTACTCGTGGTTTTCCTCGTTTATCAACCCCACAAATATATTTATACTTTAATGTGGTTGTTGCATATTTCATGTATTTATTTTTATTCCTTATTAATGAAATACTTATCATAACTGACATCCCCTTTATTTTTTGCGCCTCTCCTTTATTAAAAGGGTTATCAAAAGTTCGACCCCTCATTAAAAACCCTTATTAATATTTGTCCCCTTTATTAAACACATCAAAAGTTCCAACCCCTCGGTCGCCTAACCTCGTAATTTTCACTCTCATTATTAAGTCCAACTTAACTTTCAGTGACAGAGAGAGGGGGGGGGGGCCCTCTCAGGATGGCTGTTTCAATACTCCATATAATTTCATAGTATATATTGTGACATCGACCTTCATATAATTCTAAGTCCTGCGATGCGCATTACACAACAACCGTGATCCATCTCTGTATCGCACCCCTCCTGTGGACCACGTTTTACTAACGGATGGTTTTACAATCTGTAAAGTCTTGCGTAATAAAATACATTTTGTAATATAAAGTGGGGATCCTTTAATAATTATCAGCGTTATTTATTTGGATATACTTTCGCAATCAGAGAACTAAATTAAAACAGACCACGTAACGGATTTATAACTTCGTACATTTTTCTTCGTCACGTTTTTCACTAACGGTTTCACTGTGGTTTGCCCGAGGTCCGACTCTTTCAAACTCAGCGTCACAGTTTCGCATTGTAGTTTATTCGGCAGATGACGGATTTCTGCCCATATTTATTGGACCCGAAGTCGAGGACAGCCTATATCTGTTGTATAGTCAAGGACACTTTGATGTAATAGTCAAACCGGCTGGATTTTTCAGCAGTAAAAAGTTCTGTCCGAAATGCTTAAAATCGTATAATCATGGTCACCTATGCAAGGGCACATGCAATCGTTGCCTTTCAACTGATGTAATACATACTGGAGAACCTCTGTTCTGCACACTGTGCAGTATGTATTTGTGTGGTGCAGAATGCTTCCAAGCGCATCTTGTGAAAACGTCAAATAAAACATCGCTTGGTGGCCGAGTGGTTAGCGCGTTTGGCTACTGATCTAAGGGACCAGTGTTCAAGCCCCGGGTAAGGGATGGCTGTCTGTCGTTTTTCTGCTGAGGGCCTGCCATCGTCTCGGACCTTCTACTATGGCATATAAACTGACAGGCTCCTGTCAGACCTCTGTGGCAAGCAGCTGCTTCAGGGGGTATTTATTATTTTTTATTGTAAAATCGAACAAAGCTACCTGTACTTTGATGTGGAAACCGTACAGCTTGATGACGGCGTAATGAAGCCCATTCTGTGCGTCGTAACATACAAAATGAAGGATGACTGGATCTACGCTTCATTCCCGGATGTCGGCGCCTTCATGAACTGGCTTTTAGCCGAAGGTCGTCCCAGGGTTCAGCGGTTCAAGGACGCTACCATTCTATCACATAATTTGAAAAGATTTGATGGAACATTTGTCATCAGCTACCTTTATAGGAGATTTCTGAAACCCAATCTCGTTTTCAACGGATCAAAAATATTCGGAATTTTTTTACTGGGACTAAAATTAAGGTTCATCGACAGTTATCCAAGCTCCTCTTCGTTTTTTCACGAAAACTTTTGGCCTGGAGACAGTGAAAGGTTTTTCCCCTTCAAATTTTTGAAGGAGGAAAATTTAAATACGTTGGTATCATTCCTGATCGTCATTATTTTCAGCCTGAGGATATGGAACCTACGACATTGGTGGAGTTTGACGAATGGTATGCGACCGCTAGTCTCGAACCCTGGGACTTTCAACAGCAACTTATTATTACTGGCGACTGTTACTGGTTCTGACGGCAGGGTTCACCGTAAGTATCACCTAACAACTGAGGTGCAATCAGGTCTTAATACAAATAAATACCATATATTCCTTTGTTCATATCGATGGGGTAGTCACCAACTGCTTTATTCAATGGAAAATCTAATTTAGTAATTCCTAGCATATCCCCTAATCCTGGGTTTGAATGAGGAAATTTAATGAAATGTAACTTGTCTGCATCAATCAACATTGTATGATGGACCTGTTGCTTGAAATGGAAAGCTTTTCTTAACTTGTAGGGTAACACCTGGTAAATTGCATCGAATAATGATTCAACAGTTTTGTAACGTCCATTGGGTACCTTACGTTCGTGGAAAGTACTTGGCGGAATCACGTAGAAAAAACAGTCATCATCTATCTCGAATGCTGGAATGGTTGGTAGAAAAACGATGGTAGAGAACTTTGTCTACTTCTCCCTCACACACAGTAGCTTGATAAGATTCGATTTAGGGAACATCAAACCGTATCCATCACTTGGTTTGAATACCCAGTAATCACCGTTATATGTCACCAATATTTCTTTTGGAAGCTAGGCAGAGAGGTAAGACAACAATTCCATTCGAGTTATTTTACCTGGTTTAAGTTTGATTTTCCAGTATTCTTCAAGGGGAACAGGAGCATAATATTGATATGTGTCATTAGAGCCATCAACATTGTACCAGCTGACGGGTAAGTGAACTTCTGCTAACCCCACTTTCCATCCCCCCCCCCGAAGCCTTAGGGGTTGTGCTAAACGAACCATGTAATCACTCTGGGAATTGTTCGGGTAAATATTCTGACTAGCCGTGGAGGGTAGGGTCAAGTAGAAACTATCCATTTTTTAGGAATCCACGAAGGTTTGGGATAACCGCGAAATTTGACCAGTGCCTTCTGACCTTTTCTCTCGATTATTTTCTCGGCCCACTAAAGTTCAGGTTCCATCACTTTTTGAAGTTAAGATTTATAGAACCTTCAACACTTCCCCCTCGGTATCCCATATGATGTATACAGGCGTCTGACAGTGTAACATCTGGTCGACTATAAAAATTTCTTCAGTCCACAAATGCGTACCGGCCTTCTTGAAGAGTACTTTTAGACTGGCTAGACGGACCATGTCCCCCACTTTAAATGCAGGTGTTTCTTTTACTATAAGTGGATTACTGTAAAGTCGTACCCATACAACATCTTCATTGTGTAAGGTCACGTCCTTGGGAGCCATATCGTGGGCACTATGAACTGTTACATTGTAACCATGTACAACACATTGCAACACGTCCAAGTACCGGTATGTGTTATTGTGTGTATAATATCTCCCCAGTCTTTCGCATGGTGTACGATTCCATCTCTCCACCAAAGCTGCTTTTCTGTCCGAGTAGGTGACGAAGAACTGAATACCTTTATTTTTCAGGAATTTCTGGAATACTCTGTTGTTAAATTGGTAAATATTCGAGAGGGTGCATTTTGTCTCCTTTTCTCTTTAGCTTGATTATTAAATATGTTACATGAAATTCACTTCAAGGGAAAGATTTTGGCCTTAAATGGAGTGGAGATAGGAAAATTTCTGATTTAGATTATGCTGATGACTTAGCCATTTTGGCAAATGTTGATGAGATGAGCTCTTTCATTCGAGCTGTTGATGAAACTGGTAGTAGAGTAGGTTTGGTTATAAACAGAGAGAAAACTAAAGTGATGAAAATTGGTCAGGCAGGCTGTGATTCAGTTAATCTGAATGGTTGCAGTCTTGAGCAGGTGTCACAGTTTAATTACCTTGGGAGCTGCGTAACTGATACTGGTGATGTGCGGCATGAGATTAACAGACGAATAGGGATTGCTGCCGGGACTTTTAAGAATCTTTGGAGAGTGTGGAGAAATAGGCGTGTACACCTAAAGACTAAAATTAGACTGTATAATAGTTTGGTTCTTTCTAGGTTTAGTTATGGTAGTGAAACTTGGACACTTTGTAAACGAGATAACAGGAAACTAGATGCTTTTGATTCCAGATGTTTACGCAGTATCTTGGGCATTAGGTGGTTCAAATTTGTAACTAATGATGAGGTTAGGCAAAGGAGTTTGCAACCTCCTTTTAGCAGCATATTGTGCAAAGAGAGACTCCGTTGGTTTGGACATGTTGCCCGTATGAATAATTTTAGATTGGCGAATAGGGTTATGAACAGTGTGCCTAAAGGTCTCAGAAAGAGGGGGAGACCTAGGATGCGGTGGGCAGACAATGTCAAACAGGACCTTGTTAGAATTGGTGTGCAGTGACCACATGCAGTAGATGTAGGTCAGGACATACTTGTTTGGAGAACTAATTTGCACGATCTGGTTAGACCTTCGTAGCCATGGCTGCTTGAGGATAATGATGATGAAATTCTGTACCTTGATCCATGTTTAAATTCAGGGGAAATCACCCCTTGGAAAGGATTTTTTTTAATGCTGACACCATTTCTTTCCCTGTTTTTGTCTTCATATGCACCGCCCCACCCATACCTTGAGAACACATCGATGACCGTTAATATGTAACGATAACCGTCATTGTAGCGAGTTAGATTTTTCATAAATATGAGATCGGCTTGCCATTGTTCGTCTAAACCTGCGACGTAGCTACGGTTTCTGGGAAATGACTGACGCACGTGCTTGTGTAAGGTGTAGGCGGGTTGCTTTCTTAACCATTCTCGGACAGGTTTGAGTGGCAGTCCTATATTCTTAGCCTTCAGGGTCGAAATCATTGGTTTCCAGAGTTTTGTTTTCTGCTGCACCCAGACGTCTATCCCACTAGGTTTTGCTATTGGTGTAATGAAAGTGCAACACCTGTAACTGTAGGGATATCTCCTATAAACTGTGTGATGTCCACTGTTAAGTTACACACTCAAATTTTGTAATCACTGCCTAAGGCTTTTGACTCTCCACACTGTATATATTTACTAGGAGGCACAATTTCTAATACAAGCACCACTATCTTTAACACTATTGTGATTACACTATCAACACTAGCTAACACCTTCTTTCTCCTATCCATGCTAAGACTAAAATGAAACAGAAAGAAAAGACAGACACATTATACAGGTTGCAATTTTTTATTTAATTTACACATTTGATTTTAGGCGTCATCAACAATAGCATTATATTTCAGAGTACACACAAATCCAGCATCTACAAACTTCAACAGACCCCGTTTCTGGGCCGTATCCACAAACACTAATGCTAACGCATCAATGTCCAAGTCACCAGACCACCCCACGATGGTTGGTAGTTTTTCAGGCTGAAGTCCTTCTAATGGAAGCAGACGAATTAATTCATTCTTGAAAATATCCACAACAGCTGATACACATGGTCTGGCCCCTGGAAACCAGGACCCAGCAGGAAAAGCAGAACTGATTCGGAATGTTCCATAATAGCGGTGTGGAGATGGTGATCTTTGAGGGTTCCACACATGTTACACACCATGGACATCACTTCATCGATGTGGATAGCCAACGTGAACCACTGCAACACGTTCAGAGTTATACTGCGACTCAGGACTCGAAACTGTAGAGTTCTGTAGAGTAGCAGCTGCTTCTTTGATGAAGTCGATACAGCGTTCTCCACCTTTGTTGCAGTACATGTTGATCGGGACCGATTTTCACTTGATGCTCGATGTGGGGCACCGTTGCACACAAAGCCTCCCATTCAAGTATTGAGTGGTTAACCCCCGTTGGTGTAGGATAGATGAGTTCACCATTTTCATACTTCTTGTAACAACGTACCCACACCGAAAACTTATTTTTGAACAGCGAAGGCACGATGTAAACATTTTCACCAAGACACCACACATCTGCATTTCTAGCCTGCATCGTGAACAATGATGAGCTCTGCGGTTGCATACTATTTAACCTGAGAAACCAGCGCCATTTGGGACAACCAATCAGGACCAACAATACAGTTTTTCAGAAAACATTATAGGCCAATAGGAGCTGATGGATGCATGGAGATAATGACTCGCCATGCGAAGCATGTGCACAGACAAAACTTGATATTTACAGCTGTGGTACTAGAGACGTCTGTGACGTTTACAACGCAATGCCTGAACAAAATTCTGTGGTAGACCAGTGGGCCAGGTTTCATTACAAGAGGTCGCAGTCTTGTTGGTGCTGGTGGTGCGCCATCATCCACAAGAACGGCCTGAAGCATAGGACCACTAGCTCCAGGACATAACTCCATTTTAACACGTGGTGGCAGGGGTGGAGGAGATGGAAGCAGTCTAGGTGGTACGTAATAAATATCATAATATTAAGAGACCACCACAGACCTATGTACCTCCTGGTGGATACGAGCCCTGGTGGGACTATGGCCACTTTCATACCCAGAATCCTCATCGCTGGAAACGAAATCCATTGCAACACTATACATCACTTGATGGAGAACTAGAATAAAACTAACCCGAAGCACCACTTGATGGAGAACTTTAATACTTACTAACCCGAAGCAGCAGTAGCATCAACAGCAGCAGCAGACTGGAGCTCAGAAGAAACTAGTAAATGCCCGTGCTTTGCCAACCTTTATATGCGTCCAAAACTGCGACCTTTATCCATCCACTATCTGATAAACACTTGTGGAAAGCCAAAGGATGCAACTACTAAATAAACATCCGCAACACAATCAAGGGAAATTGTAAGATACATTTCCTAACCAACGAAGTAAACAAACGGTAAAGGATGAAAACGGGGAAAGAACCGGAAATAAGTTATGTAACAGGAAATGAGAACCGGAAATGACTAATAACCGTATAATGGAAAGGCATATGCTGACACCAGAAATAACCAATAACCTAAATGTGTAAAGACATATCACGTGACCGGATGTATGACGTCATAGAGGGAAAGCACTGTTCAAAAGGGGGTACTGGAATGGGACTATACTACTTAGATGTTTGAATTTCTTCCTAGAATAAGAATGAAATGCCCCTGATTTCAGGAAAATAAAAATTCCACCCAGAAATCAAGACGCATTAACGAAACATGACATAAAATGAAGCTTAATCGTTCCGAATTCAACAAATCTACAGGTTTGAAGCTTTCAATGAAAAGAATTAATACAGCAAACAGTTTATTTGGAAGCTGAGCTAAATACTGTATGTGACATTAAACTTCGGGGGTTGAAATAACTTGAATCGTAGCCGTGTAATAGTGCAGAATTCGAAAATAATGGTTGGGCATCTGAGAAGATGGCAGACGTTTTTATCTGGATGTTGAACTTTCATTTAAGCCCTTTTCATAAAAATGGAATTCTAATGTTTTAAGTGTTTAATTTAGCACGGAACGATTTCTAAATTTATACAAGAAAACAGTTTTGTGCACATTTATTATGTAATCAAATGTTCTTAAATCGAAAACACTCAAAAATTTTGCCGATCTCTACTAATTTTAATTTCTATCCTAGGCTTTTAGATTAGTCAGGATACAAACAAAAAAATGTAGCCACTCTACTATTCGAACATTTAAAGCATTTTTTAATTAAACCTAGTTTTACTTTACCTTTTAGTGTTGTTTGCCGCATTGCAGGGGGGTGACTCGATATCTGTAGTCCCCAGGTTCGAGTCCCAGCTGGGTCAGTGTTGAGATTTATTTCCGAAAAAATTCCCCACCCTGCCCACGGTCAATAGGGGACACTAATGGCTTGAAAAGGCCACTGTCTGTTGGATGGGATGTTAAGCCGTGGCCCCGTGTGCGGGAGAACCATACCCTGTGCATGTTAAAGAACATGCTATATTGCCTTGATGAGAGGCTACTATCTGTCTCCCAACAGCTGTTCCAGTGGGTCCCTCCTCTAAACTTCTCTGAGCCTTCAGGGTCCATGTGACCTGGCCATTTAGCCTAGTGTGCAAAAAACTGACTCTCAGAGGTAAAACAACTCAACCTGCATCACAGATTGATCAGGTTCTCGAAGTTGAAGGAACAGGTAATAATGGCTCAGAGCCAAAGAGTATTTTTGCGCGGCGTGGAAAATCTTGGAAATTATGCCAGATTTTGCATACACTGGATCATGAGAGGTCAAAAATCCAATTTATGTATACTGGATGTTAGCTATATATAGATGGTCAAAAATATATAGAGAGGTCAAAAATCCAATTTATATATACTGGATGTTAGCTATATATCTTATACAAATTGGTTCCTGTCGGTATTTTGGGTTCTAGATGTTGGAAATGTGAAATTTTAGCTGCAATGTGTCCTTTAAAGTCATACCCTGAATGGGCAAATTATTTAATACACCTACCTGATAACTTGTTGCTCCACATTTTGCCCTCACAACAGCAGCCAGACGTCTCAGTAAGGACTCGATGAGGTGTTGAAAACACAGAAATAATTTTGCCGCTCATGAATCGAGGATCGCCTGTCATAGAGTGACAAGGTTGCGGTTGAGGGTTGGCGGGCTATCACATCTTTCCAATTCGCTCCTCAAATTCTGAATGGTGATGAGATCGGACAATCGAGAGTGCCATTCGAGTGTGCAGGGCGTAGCGAAGGACTATGGTTGGGGGGGGGGGGGAGAAATCGAAAGGTTTCCAACTCACATTTTGCCAACTGAGCAAAATAATGTCTAAATTTCCGCTCCGTGGGGCAGCAATATTTAAGCATCTTGTCTGAATTGTAGCAAGCAAGTCATGTGAATTATCCCTTGATTTGGACTTTGGACAACTCTCCTTAATTTCACAAAACCAATCCCAATCCAATCTTTACATCTCTCCTTATTTGTCAAGTCACTTCAAATTTTCCACACTCCCCAATATTTTGCCAAGTTTTCTCGATTTTGTCAACCCTCCTTAATTTTACAAACCCAATCCCAATTATCACACCTACCCTATATTTCACTAAGTAGATTCGAGTTTTGCCAACTACCCTAGATTTTGCCAACTTGCCTATATTTTACCCAGTGCATTCGAATTTTGCCAATTCCCCTACATTCAGAAACTGAAAAAGCCTTGAATCACAAATGAAATCTGTCATATGATTAAGCATAGAGATAAGCTATATAAAAATTTTAAAAAATACCCATATAACGAGGACCATGAGAAGCAATTTTTAGAACACAGGAATAACTTAAGATCTAAAATTAAGGAGGCCAAAAACAAATATTATATGGAAGAATTTTTAAAATGTAATGGTGATATAAAAAAAAACGATGGGAGTTCGTAAATAATTTAATTGGGAATAACTCAAAAGATAAAGTTCTGCCGGATAAAATGAATAATATTGAGGACTGTAACACTGACGAAATTAAAGATGCAGCAAATGAATTTAACACTTATTTTGTCGACTTACCTAGCAAAATACTTAATGACAAACCTACTGAATATTATAAAAATTATTATAAAACAGATAGCTCTTTCTTTTTTACTCCTATAACCGTACAAGAATTAGATAAGACCATTAGAAATCTAATAGAAGGCAAATGCCCAGGAATTGATGAAATTTCAGTAACTACAGTAAAAAAATGTAAAAATTTTATTATTCATCCCTTAGTTTATATCTTTAACCTTTCATTTCAAACTGGGATTTTTCCAGACGATCTCAAAACCTATATTGTACTTCCGATTTACAAGAAGGGAAATAAAAACTGCCTTTCAAACTACAGACCGATCTTGCTTTTGCCTGTTTTTTCCAAAATATTTGAAAAACTATTAAAATTCAGAGTATTGAGTTATTTAAATAAAATAAATTTCTTTTCGTCAAATCAGTTTGGCTTCACTGAGGATAAGGGCACTGATCATGCGTTATTGTCATTTACTAATTTTATTTATAAATCAATTGACCAAGGAAATTTAACTGTATCACGTTTTCTAGATCTTGAAAAAGCTTTCGACACCGTAACACATTCGTTGCTTTTGAAAAAACTGGAGCATTTGGGTATGACAGGGATTGCTCTAGACTGGTTTACCAGTAACTTAACAAATAGAACTCAATTAGTTAAATTAAAAAAACTGCCTCAGCAATCCTAAACAAACTAAATATGGCATTCCTCAGGACTCTGTTCTTGGCCTCCTACTGTTTAATATTTATATTAATGACCTGTGTGAAACGAACATTAATTGTAATATTATAATCTTTGCAGATGACACTGCATTAACATTTAGTAACCAAACTAATACAGATTTATTATCCAATGTCAATAATGTTCTTGAGAAAGTTAATATGTGGTTCGAAAATAATAAACTTTCAATTAATAAGAATAAAACTAAATTTGTTTTCTACAAGTTCAAAAATAACCAAAATGCTGCAAATATTTTTGTCATTAAACTGCATTCACCCCAATGCTATAAACATATTGATTGCGGTTGTAATGACATAGAACAGGTTGATAGCATTAAATATTTAGGTATATTCATAGATAATAATCTAAAATGGAAGCAACATATTAACTACATCACAGGTAAAGCACGTTACCAACTACTCAAATTACATCACTTGAAATACAAAGTTAACATGGATACAAGCTACATATTCATACGGTATAGTTTTTTTGGGTGGAACTTATGTCTCGGTTTTTAAACCTCTGGTGTCTCTGCAAAACAAAATTATTAAATTAATTGCAAAAAATAACACTGATATTTTAAGCAATTTCATTTCAGTAATATAGTTGGCAAAACTGGAAATCATTTGGTAAAGGACAGGTGTGTTGAGAAATTTGGGATTGTTTTTGTGAAATTAAGTAGAGTTGGAAAAACCGAATACTCTTGGCAAAATTCGAATCCACTTGGATTGGATGCTGCAATTTGTATCAATTTGTATCAATTTGTATTAATTGCAATCCGTATTTGCAGCATTTTGGGATTTTGGATTAAATAAGTATTTGCAGCACTTGGATTGGATGCTGCAAATACTAAATAAGTATTTGCAGCATTTTGGTTATTTTTAAACTTGTAGAAAACAAATTTAGTTTCGAACCACACAGTAACTCTATGCTAAAAATTCTACCAATTAGACATGTTTTTAGAGTGATGTTATTTTTTAGGCAAAATTGTTTAATTTTCACATTCAGTCTGATTTATACAACTTCAGAGAGAAAGGTCCAAAATACTTAGTTCCTTTGACCAAAAAAGAAATTGCTCATAAGTATTATTCGTTTATCGCACCTAACATCTTCAATCAGTTGCCTCTTGAAATTAGAAGTGAAAAAAATTTTAATATGTTTAAGCAGAATTTAAAAAGCTTTCTCTGTTTTTTGCAAGATGTTGCACCTATGTTAAATATTCAAGTGTAAAGTAAAATTGCATTGTACATGTATCGGAAAAATGACACGTATTGTTTGTAATCTTTGTAGTGAGTAAGTCGTTATTGATTTTTGTATTAATTTCCTTTAGTGGCCCAGACAAATCATGTGGTTTCATTCATATTTTTCTATGTTATAAATTGTATATGATGATGAAATAAAATTGATTGATTGATTGATTGATTATGCCAACTCGCCACAATTTTGCAGAAAAAATCGCAATTTTTACATCTTCCCTGAATTTGCCAAGTCATTTCGAATTTTATCAACTCTCCTTAATTGCACAAGAATCTCATGGGGACAATTTTCACAACTCCCATGTATTTTACCAAGTGGCTTCGAATTTTGCCAACTCCTCTACATTTTGTTAAGTTTCCTCGATTTGTCCAACACTTCTTAATTTCACAAAATAAATACCAATTTTCACAAATCGCCTATATTTTACCAAGTGGATTGGAATTTTGCCTAGAGTATTCGGTTTTTCCAACTCTACTTAATTTCACAAAAACAATCCCAAATTTCTCAACACACCTGTACTTTACCAAATGGTTTCCAGTTTTGCCAACTTCCTTAGATTTTGCCAAGTTGTCTCGATTTTACCACCTGTCCTTAATTTCTCAAAACAATCCCAATTTTTACATCTCTCCTGAATTTGCCAAGTCACTTCAAATTTTTCAAACTCCCCAAAATTTTGCCAAGTTTTCTCGATTTTGTCCATTAACAATCCCAATCCCACAAAAAATCCAAATTTTTACATCTCACCTGATTTGTACAAAGTCACTCTGAATTTTGCCACCTCCCCCAAGATTTTCCAGCTTTCCTAAATATTGCGAAGTTGCGTCGATTTTGCCAACATGCCATAATTTTACAGAAAAAAGATTGCAATTTTTACATCTCACCTGAATTTTGCCAACTCCCCACGATTTTGCCAAGGCATTCCGAATTTTGACAACTTCCCTTAGATTTTGCCAACACCTTAAGTTTTGAAAACTCGCCATAATTTTACAGAAAAAAATGCTAATTTTTACATCTCACCTGAATTTTGCCAACTCCCCACGATTTTGCCAAGTCGCTCCGAATTTTGCCAACTTTCCCTAGATTTTGTCAACTCCTTAAGTTTTGCCAACTCGCCATAATTTTAGAGAAAAAAATCCTAATTTTTACATCTCACCTAAATTTTGCCAACTACCCACGATTTTGCCAAGTCGCTCCGAATTTTGCCAACTCCCTAAGTTTTACCAACTCGCCATAATTTTACAGAAAAAAATCCCAATTTTTACATCTCACCTGAATTTTGCCAATTCCCCACGATTTTGCCAAGTCACTAAGTTTTGCCAACTCGCCATAATTTTACAGAAAAAAATTCCAATTTTTACATCTCACCTGAATTTTGCCAACTCCCCACGATTTTGCCAAATCATTCCGAATTTTGCCAACTCCCTAAGATTTCGCCAGGTGGTCCCAATTTTGCCAACTCACCTGTATTTTACTTAGTGGCTTCGAATTTTGCCAACTGCTCTAAATTTTGCCGTCTCTCGATTTTTCAAACTGCCCTAGATTTGTCAAGTTGCCTCGATTTTGACAACTCCTCTTAATTTTGCAAAAAAAAAGATTGCAAATTTTCACAACTCATCTAGATTTTACGAAGTCGCTTCGAAATTTGCCTACTCCGAGTTACATTTGGGGGGAACCTCCCCCCCCCATGGCTACGCCCCTGCGAGTGTGGTAAACTCGTCTGAATGCTCCTAGAGCCAATTGGTCGTCCTGGGGAAGTACTCAGTGTGGTGGCGTCCTATTGAAAGATGGTACCATGGTGCAGAAAGAGAATCATTACAAAGGGTGTAGATGGTCTATGAGGATGTTCACATACCTTAAGCTGGTAACAGAGGTCTCGATGGGTATGAAGGGCTCTAAGGAAGCCTATGTAAATGCATTCAAAACTGTTACATTGCCTGTATGACCTCAACTCTGCAAACTGGGTCCATGTGGTGCCACACATCCATCCTCCCATCAGCATGATAGAGTTGAAAATGTGATTCGTCAGACCAGATGATGTGTTTCCAGTTGCAATAGGTGTATGCAAACTGTAACCTAATTTTTCAGTGCCTTGCAGTCCGTAAGGGGACACGATGTGGGAGCCGACTGCCATAGCCTATTTTTTCCATGGTATGATGGATAGTTTTTGTGCACAAACCTGTGAATATGCGCTCATTCAATTCTGACGTTATCTGTTTCAAGGTAGCTGAGCAATTCCTTGTAACGATATGGGACAGTTTGCTCACATCTAGAGTCAATTGCATATTTATGTCCACATTTCTTCCACTGGTTTGAAGTTTTGCTGTATTTCACGTAGTCTTGGTATACACGTGTGATGGTCTGATGTGGAAATCTCAACATCTCAACAGTTGAGGTGGTTGAATAACCAACCTTCCTCAAACTAACTATCTGATCACAGTCAAACTCGTGTCGCTGCCTTTAACCTGATTACTTTTCCATGACTGGTTTCCAATGCCTATAGACTGGCATTTTATAGCCATGATTTATATTCCATGACTGGTTTCCAATGCCTAGAGACTGGCATTTATAGTTTACATATCAACGTGACTGGATATGATATTTCTGCTTTGCAATTGTTATCGAGGCGTATATAATAATTTGTCCATTCAGTGTAGATCTACTGGTGGTAAAGCGAAAAAATTTGGTGCCTTAGAGTATTTTGAGTCATTGATCTTAGAAAGTATGCCAAAATTTATATGCAATGTGCCTTTTGCTGTCAAATTTCGATATAACGGTGTTGGTCAACTAAAACTTGATATTTCAGGAAGTAAAATTCAGAAATAAGAGGAATTTTTCGGATCCGCTGTCATGTTCAAGGTCAAAAATTTAAAAATGCCTATCTTTCTATGTGGCACTAAAAGGTAAAAAATTAACCTAAAGTATACTGATGGTTCAATCAGTCACTAACGTCGTATTCACTTCAAAGGAGGATAGAGCTCCCGAAATGTGCAGGAAAATTGCTGTCCTATCTTCCTTTGAAATGAATATGAATTCAGTTACTGATTGCACCATCGATATGCTTTAGGTTTATTTTCTACTTTTTCAGGGCCACAAAGGAAGATAAGTATTTTTTTAATTTATAATTTTTTTTTGTCACAAAAAACACCTACCTTCAAAAACTTTCGTTTGATATATGACTCATAAATGTCGACCACATTTTTCCTCCTTTTGGAGTCATGTTTGAGGTAGCCCATGACATGGAGATGCCACAAGCCATAATTTGAGATATGACTCGTTAAATTGAACCCTGCGAAAATCTGCCATCCCTTTTTATCAATTGAATAGTGGAGGCAAAATTCGGAATAGTTTACCATGGTCATCATATGAACTTTCATTTGTCTCATAACTGTAGTTTAGAGGATGTAGTAGAACGATTTCACATTTCCCATTTTTTGGGGGGGAAAGAATGCATGGGAGGTCAATTTTTTTTAACCTATGGCACTCTCCATGTCACAGGCTTTCATTTGTCACATAGCTTGTTACTTTTTGCATTCGGTTCATGAAATATAGGGGACAATAATTTTCACACTTTCCCCTTTTTAGCGGGGAAGAAAGTTTGGGGTTGGTCAATTTTTCGTAGCCTATAACATTCCCGCTTCAGAAGCATTAATTTTGACATATAGCTTGTTACTTTTGGCATTCCTGTTCTGGAGTTATAGTAGAAGAATTGTTTTCTTATTTCCCCTTTTTTAGGGAGGAAGAAAGCATGGAGTACAATTTTTTATTGCCTATGGCACTCCCTGAGTCAGAAGTTTTCATTCAATGTATAGCTTGTTAATTTCGGCCTTTGCATTCCGGATTAAGAATAGTTTTCACATTTCACCTTTTTTAGGGAGGAAGAAAGCACGGGGGGGGGGGGTGATTTTTTTATAGCCTATGACAGTCCTCGCATTACAGGTTTTCATTTGGCACATAAATCATTAAGTTTCTCCATTGCGTTCGAAAAATATGGTGGGACAATATTTTGTCAAATCCACAAACCGACAAATATCAAAGCCAAAAACAATAGGAAGATAAGTAAAAATAGGAATAATAATAAGCCCCTTTCTTTTATAAAGTTATCGTTAGCGGGTGAAAATTTGAAAACTCGTGATTTCAAATTACGGCTGATCTTGGAAATGTAACTATCGTTTAAGTCGAGGGGATCATATAACAGTTAAGCATTTCTACAAAATGCTTAACTGTTATATGATCCGAAACGGATAACTTACCAGAAGTATAAAATATATTGTATAAAGAAAACTGCAGCTAGTTGAATATAATAATATGGCAAACTTCAAAAAATATATCTTCTGGGATAAAAAGAGCATATAGATAAAAGTTAACTGTTTAATGCGATGCCATTTGTAATAAAATGTATCTGTAGCAGCGATAACTCATTGGGAAATCAACGTGGAAGCTTGAAAATATCGGATAATGTTTCTGGTTGTGGGTCGGGTTGCAGTGCCAAATTTCAAGTCCAAAGTCCAAAAGAGGGTTGCTAGAAGCAAACGTGTTTACCGTGCTACTGCTACGGGAAACGAAAATCGCTGTCAAATTTATTGTTTCCATTAACTACTCTCTAACTGTGAACATAAGAGTTAACAGTGGCGAAGCGTTCCCTTAAAATTATCATTAAAAAAATAAGAAATATAAGTTAAATATATTTAAATCTTTTGACATAAAAGTAAAAGTATTTTCATAACTTCAATAAGTTTATTCTAACATAAAGTTTACATTTATATAATATTCTTCGAATTTTTCTATTATACTGTAAAATTAATAGAAGCACCAATATCCCAGACTAGTTGAGCTAGGAGTGTATGACGAATCTCGCTTCATTGCTACTGCTTTCGTTATTATACGTTATAACGGCAGTTAATCTTCCATATTCAATCCACAGAATTCAATGAGCAGGTAACCACTAGAGGTCACTAGAGTCGTTGCCACTGACATCAGTAATGGCGCCGACTACCGAGGAGACGTCAAAGGTAAGCGTAATTTTTTTTTATTATTTTTTTTTTGAAAAACGAGGTGGAATTCTCCTTTATTGTCCTTATGTCCAGCTTTCTCATTTCAAATTACATGAATTTTTTATGTTTGATAGTATTGCTTTGCTGTTAACCCTTTCGCTACCGTTCCGGCCGTACCGGCCGAATCCCTTTCGCAACCGTACCGGACCGTCGGCCAGGAGAAGGTAGGTTGAACGGGTGAACTCTTCCTCCCCTCTTTGTGCATCTCCCGCTCAGAGGGTTCAAACGACCATCAATTAACGTTTAAATGACAAACTGCCTGCATCCCTCCAGGCAACAGGACAACTCTCCAGGCAACAGGAGTCGACTGCAGAATGTGGTGTGTTTATTTCCTTTTTGAAACTTGTATTTCAGCAAAAAGCAAAGGAAACATGGAATAATTCTTTTGGATTTGAAGGGGAGATCAAAAAGTCTTAGGACTGAATAATAAATTCATGCATTAATAGTTTCTCAACAGAAAGTAGAAACAGTTGAAATATTAAATGTTTGAATAAGAGGGAATCAAATTCACAACTCTACAATTTCTTAAAAGCGCTTTTTATAGAAAAATGTGATTATTGGCAATCACATTTGAAGATCTGACTGCGGTCTGCCTAAATACCTGCTTTTGATAATTTTAATATTTCATGAGTTATAGAATCTGGAATATTTAACATTTACTTACCTTGTTAACCAAAAAGTCATTCAAAATTCATATACTGTTCAATCATTAGATCTTCTACTGTGGCATATAAACTGACAGGCTCCTGTCAGACCTCTGTGGCAAGCAGCTGCTTGAGGGGGTATTATTTTTTACAGAATGTTTCTTTTTTATTTTAATATGTTGCAATAATTTTTCAGGTTTTAATTGAGTACATTTTCCAGCTTACAAAATTATTTGGATACTGAAGAATTATTTGTGAATAATTCTACATTTAAAGAGATTTGACAGAGACCTCAAATATAACTATAGTCATATTTTGTCCATATTAATATTACTTAAGAAGTTACTGATATCTGAATATGACTCCATATTCAAATAACATGAAACGTTTTTTCTGTTCAGTACCTACGTATAGATATAATGTTTAGACAACAATATAAAAGAATTTCCACATTTTATTAACAGAATGCTAACTTTTGAAGCTTTCTAACTTGAAATATTAAACTTTATGGTAAAATGCTACAACAAAACAAAAAAGAAGATCTACATTTAGTGGAGCTAATTCTTAAAATTCAATAATATTCTCTTATTATTTAAGGAGTTTCGTATGCTGGATATTTAACAGAAATAATGCGTAAGGAACTTATACATATATACACTGCACGATTTTGAAATTGCTCTAACCAGGAGGAGTGAGGGAATAGGGGTGAAATGTAGCACACACATAGCAATATATATTGGCATACCATGATCTAATTTGCAAACACTTACAGTGGTTAGAAGATGAGATCATGCAACATAATATGACTGCCTCAGTAGGTGGTTGCATGCCGTGAACGGCAATACAGGCAGCAATACGGCGTGGCATGGAGTCATACAGTCGACGGATATGGTCCTGAGGAATTGCACACCAAGCAACGTTGACTTGCTCCCATAATTCATCGAGATTTTGCGCCAGCCGCTGAGAGGTTTGCAAACGTCGTCCAATGTGGTCCCACAGATTTTCTCTTGGGGATATATCTGGAGATCGTGTTGGCCACGGTAATACTTGAACATGTTGTAAACCATTGTCTGGAGATCGTAGCAGTGTACACAGGCTTTGTCATGCTGGAAAATGGGCTGCTGCCTGCCTCCCAAGAACGGGAACAAAATGGGCTGCTGCATGCTCCCAGGAACGATGACAAAACGGCCTGCAGAACCGTGATAACATATCGTGCAGCTGTCAGTGTTCCCATGATGCAGATAAGAGGTGAACTGCTGTCATTCCAACAGCATCCCATGCCATTATGTCTGGCTGACGGGTGGTGTGCCAGTCATGAACAAAAGCTGGATCCATCCTCTTGCCATACATGGACCATCGATAGTCAGCTCCCAGACAAAAATGGGATTCTTCACTAAACACAACAGTGTTCAATTCATGGCCCAGTTCGCACGACTTCGACACCAAGCCAGACGAGCGCTGCGATGGTTTACAGTCAATGGCAATGGACGTAATGGTTGCCCAGAGCACAGGTGTGCCTCATGTAACCTTCGGTTTACCATTCAGGTGGTTGTGGGGACATCCATGGTTGCTGACACAGTCCATCGAATATCTCCTGCAGTGCTCTGGGGTGACGAACGAGCATGTCGAACAATGTGCCTATCAAGCAGGGTTGACGTCTGTCGGATGGTACCACTCCCTCTGTGACACATGCTAGAACCTTCATTTCGCCACTGTTGCCAACGTCATTCAACAGTTCGTGCATCCCGATGAACAAGGACAGCGACACAACCTCTAGTCCATCCAGCTTCACATAGGCTTATAATTCATCTCTCTCAAACGCATCTAAATGTTAATAAACATGATGATGGTGTGTACCAAGCATTTTCGGCCTTCGCTGAACAATTTCTGAGCAGAATTCTAATCTCAACCGTTCCAGCACCGAATCTCAACCTTTCGCACAATTTTTTTCCACCTGCATAAACACAATACCATCCCTGTTTCTTCTTGCACCTTTTCACTTGAGCCACACACGTCATTGGCTCTGGATTATCACCATTTGCACATCTCAACTGCTCACACCCACCCTTCTATTTGCATGTTTGTACATGTTCTTCTGGGTGGGGCACTTTCAATGTCGAGCAGTGTATATGCATACGCATATCTAGAAATTAAAATAACTCCCAATCGATATAAGCGATATTACAAAACGTTTTCCGACATTTGCATGTTATGCGAATGGAGAGTCATATTCAGAGATCCCTAAATGTAAAAATAATATTTTTTCTGGAAAATGTCACTGAGTGTAAATTAAGGATCTCATTCAAATCTCTCTAAAGCTCAATTTTCAGCAATATTCTTTTGATATTTAAAGAGTTTTGGAGCCCAAAGCATTTAAAATCAGCGTCACCAAACATAACAATTTACTTCCAAAAGCCCACTAAAACACAAATTATATTTGTTACAACAAGCCGCTTACTGAAATAAATGCAAATTTAGATGTTGGTGTAATGATTCTTGCAGTTAATTAATTATCAGTCCAGTAATTAATATTCAGCCGATCCCCTTCCCTTGCCCCGAGAAGGTTAGAGGAGGGGACCCACTGGATAGTTCGGAGATAGGACGTAGTCTCCTGTCAAAGCCATCCAGCGTGTTCTTTAACGTGCAGAGGGTATGATTACCTTCATACCAAAATTTTTAGAACGAATTTAAGAGCAGAGTTTGCTGTTAAACGTATCCAACTTAATAACTATAAAAATTTGAGGAAAATTGTTGAAAATCGAGAATTAGAAAGATTTGAGGGAATCTTCAATTTATCTCGATTGACGTTTTCCCCGTAAAAAAAATCATTTTCAAATTTAGGGAGCTCTGAATCTTACTTTCTATTCACATAATAATATGGAAGTGTCAGGAAAACGTTTTGGAGCATCATCATCATCATCATCATCATCATCATCCTCAAGCAGCCACGGGCTACGTAGGTCCAACCAGACCGTGCAATTTAGTTCTCCAAGCAAGTCTATCCTGAGCTACATCTACTGCATCTGGCCACTGCACACCAATTCTAACAAGGTCCTGTTTGACATTGTCTGCCCACTGCATCCTAGGTCTCCCCTTCTTTCTGAGGCCTTTAGGCACACTGTTCATAACCCTATTCGCCAATCTATAATTATTCATACAGGCAACATGGCCAAACCAACGGAGTCTCTCTCTGCACAATATGCTGCTTAAAGGAGGTTGCAAACTCCTTTGCCTAATCTCATCATAAGTTACAAAGTAGAACCACCTAATGCCCAAGATACTGCGTAAGCATCTGGAATCAAAAGCATCTAGTTTCCTGTTATCTTGTTTACAAAGTGTCCAAGTTTCACTACCATAACTAACCCTAGAAAGAACCAAACTATTATACAGTCTAATTTTTGTCTTTAGGTGTATACGCCTATTTCTCCACTCTCTCCATAGGTTCTTAAAAGTCCCGGCAGCAATCCCTATTCGTCTGTTAATCTCATGCCGCACATTACCATTATCTGTTACATAGCTCCCAAGATAATTAAACTGTGACACCTGCTCAAGACTGCAACCATTCAGATTAACTGAATCACAGCCTGCCTGACCAATTTTCATCACTTTAGTTTTCTCTCTGTTTATAACCAAACCTACTCTACTACCAGTCTCATCAACAGCTCGAATGAAAGAGTTCACCTCATCAACATCATTTGCCAAAAGGGCTAAATCATCAGCATAATCTAAATCAGAAATTTTCGTATCTCCAGCCCATTTAAGGCCAAAATCTTTCCCTTGAAGTGAATTTCGCATAACATAATCAATAACCAAGCTAAAGAGAAAAGGAGACAAAATGCACCCTTGTCGAACACCAGAAGTAATGCTAAACCAATTGCTACAAGCCTTACCAACTCTCACACATGACTCAGTGTTATTATAGAGAGCTTTCATAATGTTAACTAACTTGTCTGGTATACCATATGATCTCACAATCAACCACAAATTATGACGATCAACAGAGTCGAAAGCAGTAGTTTAGTGCCACCCGACGGTATCCCTTTGCAAAGTGCTTTCCCCCCCTATGTCGCAATCGTCCACGTTGCCTTCTTGACTTGGACCCCCTATGTCGCAATCGACCGGAAATTGGCCCGTGTTGGTCCACGTTGCCTTCTGAACTTTGACCCCTATGTCGCAATCAACAGGAAATTGACCGCTACATCACAATCGACCGGAAATTGACTCGTAATTTTCCAACGACCTTGAAAATCCCCCCAAGGTCACGGTTCTGGATGTATATAACCGCTGAAAAAGGTTTGACATTTATTCTGAGCCACACGTTATGGACGACGACGACAACTTGGATTTTGGTCATAATTGAACGAGTGATGTAGACTCCGGCTACGAGAGCAATCCACAACACTTTCGAACGCGCATTCGTCGATTGCTACGTCGACCTGTGATTGTACCTCCCCCTCCACCGCCGCCGCCACCTCCGGCCGTCACTATTAAGATGTTGCCGCGACCTGGGATTGGTGGTCCGATGCTACGGGCTGTTGTCATGGAGGACACTACGCCGCCACCACCTACAAGACTACGTGGACCTCTGGTGATGAAGCCGCCCGAAACCTGGCCCCCAGGATTACCGCAGAACGTCGTTCAGGCTCTGAGACGTAAACGACAGAGACGTCTGTAGCCTGTGTGAAGACGTCAAGTGTTTTTGTCTCCAGATACTCGAACTAGTGCAACCATGCAAAACATCTGTATGGTTCTAGATCTCGACGGTTTCCGTGTAAATGGCCGTTTCCTAGTGCGCGAACTTGGATATGCAACTCTGAATGGGAAATGTGGTGTCTACCATTTCAATCTTCAGCATCACCAGCCTTTGTCAGTAAAAGACAGAAGGACAGTCAGCTACGTGTCTAAATATGTGATAGGTCTACCCTTTCGTCCTCTGCCTCGTGAAAAGGTGTGGTGGTTAGATCACGTTCCTAACATCGTGAAATATGCTTACAAACTTGCACGTACTGAAGAAGCTACTGTGGTGGGTTACAAAGGAGGTACTGTGGAAAGAAATCTCTTGGAACAATTAAATCTGCCCAGTGTTAATCTCGAACTTTACGGCTGTCCCAAATATTGTGATCTCCCAAAAGTTTCCGAGTTCGAGTGCGGTTATCACACCGGAGAGGACGTCCACTGCTCTTTAGCCGAAACAGCTGCTTTCTTCGGATGGGTCGATCGTTGTCGAGAACATGTCCCAACAAACACTTGCTTATCAGATCGTTCCTGATTGGTCGCCCCAGGTGGCGCGGTTCTCTAGTTAAATAGGGAGCGAGCACTGTGTGCGTCATTGTTCACGATGCAGCCTAGCAATCCAGATGTGTGTTGTCTCGGTGAAGATGTTTACGTTGTACCTACACTGTTCAAAAATAAGTTTTCTGTGCACGTACGTCGCTACAAGAAATATGAAAATGGTGAACTCATCTACCCTACACCTGCGGGGGTTAGCCTCTCCATACCTGAATGGGAGGCTTTGTGTGCCACGGTCCCCCACATAGAGGAACAAGTGAAAATCGGCCCCGATCAACAGACATGGTACGTGACACATGGTTTACGTGTCTACATTTATCGAACTGTGGATGGCGAACATTGTGTCGACTTCATCAAAGAATCAGCAGACCAAAGAACTCTACAGTTCCGTGTTGTGAGACGTTGTATAACACTGAATGCTTCGCAGTGGTTCACGCTGGCTACTCACGTAGACGAAGTGATGCGCATTGTGCATAGTGTGTGCGGGTCCCCCAAAGATCACCAACTCCATACAGCTATTATGGAACATTCAGAATCCGTTCGACCTTTCCTGCTGGGGCCTGTTTTCGACGCCCCCGATTGTGTTTACCCGCTGCTGGTGAATATTTTTCAGCAAGAACTTATGCGTGTGATACCGTTAGATGGACTGCAACCCGAAGAAAAAATACCGACCATCGTAGGGTGGTCTGGTAACTTGGACATTAATGCCTTAGCACAGGTATTTGTGGATACTGCCTGGAAACGAGGTCTGTTGAATTTTGTAGATTCTGGTTTTGTTTGCACTCTAAAATATAACGCTATTGTCGACGAGGCAAAAAATGAAATATATAAATTAAATAAATAATTGTAACCTTATATAATGTGTCTGTCTTTTCATCCAATGTCATTTTAGTCTTGGTATGGATAGGAGAAAGAAGGCGTTAGCTAGTGTGGGTAGTGTAATCGTGACAGTGTTAACGATAGCAGTGCTTGTATTAGAACTTGTAGCTCCCAGTAAAAATATTCAGTGTGGAGAGTCAAAAGCCTTAGACGACGAATAAAAAATTCGTGTGTGTAACTTAACAGTGGACATCAGACAGTTTATAGGGGACGTTCCTACACTGACGAGTGTTTCACATTCGCTACATCAATGACAAAACCTGGTGGGGTACGACGTCTGGGTGCAGCAGAAAACAAAAATATGGAGTCCAATTATTTCGACCCCGAAAGAGGATTCGGTAGTGTAAAAAAGTTAGCTGAGAATATGGGACTGCCACTCAAACTCGTCCGTGAATGGTTAGAAAAGCAACCTGCCTACACGCTACATAAACCTGTTCGCAGAAAGTTCCCCCGTAACAAAGTTTACGTCACAGGGTTAGACGAACAATGGCAAGCTGATCTCATGGTGGTGAAAAATCTAACGCGCTTCAATGACGGGTATCGCTACATATTAACAGTCATCGATGTGTTCTCGAGGTACGGGTGGGCGGTGGCCATGAAGGCTAAAACAGGGAAAGAAATGGTATTGGCTTTCAAAAAAATCCTTTCCAAGGGTCGGTCCCCAATGAATTTAAATACGGATCAGGGTACGGAATTTACCAACAGAGTGTTCCAGAAATTCCTGAAAAAGAAAGGTATTCGGTTCTTTGCCACCTACTCTGACAAAAAAGCAGCTTTGGTGGAGAGATGGAATCGTACCCTACGCGAGAGACTGGGTAGATATTATACACGTAATAACACCTACCACTACCTGGATGTGCTACCGCGCGTTGTACGGAGATACAATGCCACCGTTCACAGTGCACACGATATGGCTCCCAAGGACGTGACCTTACGCAACGAAGACGTTGTGTGGGTTCGACTCTATCGCAATCCGACCGTAGTAAAAGAAAAACCGGCATTTAAAGTGGGGGACACGGTTCGACTAGCCAGTGTAAAAGTACCCTTCAAGAAGGCAGGAACGCATTTGTGGACCGAAGAAATATTTATAGTCGACAAGGTTTTACAGCGACAACCCCCTGTGTACGTCATACGGGATTCCGAGGGAGAAGTGTTGAAAGGTACATTCTATAAATCGGAACTTCAAAAAGTGACAGAACCCGAACTTTACATGGTCGAGAAAATAATCGAGAAAAACGGTCACAAGGCACTGGTCAAATTTCGTGGTTATCCTAAACCTTCCTGGATCCCTAAAAAATGGACAGTTTCTACCTAACCCTACCCTCCACAGCTAGTCAGAATATTTACCCAAACAATTCGCAGACTGATTTCACGGTTTGTCTAGCACAACCCCTAAGACTGAGCGGAAAATGGAAAGTGGGACTAGCAGAAGTTCACTTACCCGTGAGCTGGTACAATGTGGACGGTTCTAATGACACGTATGAATATTACGCTCCCACTGAAGAATACAGGAAAATCAAACTTAAACCGGGTAAAATAACTCGAATGGAACTGTTGTCTCTCCTCACCACCCAGCTCCCGAAAGAAATAATAGTTTCCTATAACAGCGGTAACTGGGTATTCAAACCGAGTGAGGGATACGGTTTGATGTTTCCTAAAACGAATTTCGGCAAACTTCTGTGTATCAGGGAGGGTGAAGTTGACAAACCCTTCCACCAACGATTTGCCAGCAAACTTTGCAATACACCAACGTTCGACATAGATGACGAGTGTTATTTCTACATGATCCCTCCAGGTAGTTTCCAAGAACGAAAGGTGCCCCACGGACGATACGAAACTGCCGAATCATTATTCGATGCAATGAACCAGATGTTACCCTATAGGCTGAAAAAAGCTTACCGTTTCAAGCAGCAGGCAGATCACACCGTATTGATGGATACAGACAAGTCGCATTACATTAAATTTCCTCGATCGAACCCCGGATTAGGAGAAATGCTAGGAATTACTAAATTAGATATACCACTGAATAAAGTCCTGGGTGACTATCCCATCGATATGAACAGAGGAATGTATGGTATTTATTTGTATTCAGACCTGATTGCACCTCAGTTGTTAGGTGATACTCACGGCGAACTGTTGCGTGTCGTGAACCCCGCCGTCAGAACCAGTAATAACGAAGCCATTGTTGCAGTGTATCAGCAACCTGATTACTACCCTCTTGCAAGGAACAGTTTCGAGAGTGTGAGAATCTTCCTTCGTACTGACACCGGAGAACCTCTGCATTTTAAATTCGGTAAAGTTTTAGTCAAGTTACATTTCCGTCATGAGGGTTAAATTCGTTCCCCCTTCTGCAGATGCCTACGTGAGCTACTACAAGAGCCAAACGGGGAAGGGTGTGTTTCGTGGTCCTCGTTATCAGAGAGGCGATGGGCTAGGAAGCATCTTTGCCACTATTGGACGTTTCATCAGCCCTCTCGTACGACCTGCACTGGCTACCCTACGTAAGGGTGGGCTACGGTTCGTTACAGAGATGTCCCAGGGGCAAAATTTCAAATCTGCAGTCAAAGCGGGACTCCGTGAAGCGGGCGCCGACCTCTTGCAAGGTGCCAGTTCAAAACTGCAGAGAGGGAAAGGAATAAAACGCCGCCGTCAGCATCCCAAGGTTCATAAAGTGAAGAGACACTGTACTGTGCAGGACGTGTTTTCATCATGAGCATTCAGAAAATTCACGCTGATTCTGGCGACTGTGCCAATTCAGAACTAGACCTGTTTCTGATCCCTCCCACAGTCTCACAATTAGAAAGAGGCTGTTATGTCAATTATTTACCTGTGGCTTCCTTGAAAGGTAATGCTCCACTCGAATTCATCGTGAAGGGAACAGACGATTACATTGATCTGTCCCGATGTCACCTACGTCTCGTCTTGAAAATTGTAAAATCCGATGGTACAGCACCGTCGGAAGTGATTGCTCCCTGCAATCATTTCTTCCATGCCCTCTTCAGCCAGGTAGACGTCTTCCTCAATGATCACCTAGTGAGTGCTTCTCACACCCTGTACCCCTACAGGGCATACCTGGAGACTCTATTGAATTACGGTACCGATGCCACACGAAGCCAGCTCGGCACCTCGCTCTGGTACCTCGACACCCCCGGTAAAATGGAACTGACCAGTCGGGAGAACGAGGGATGGCATCAGCACAAGGGCTACGTCAAACCAACAGGTATCGAACTCATCTCGTGGATCCACGCCGACCTGTTTAATCAAGATCGTTAACTGCTCAATCAAGTCGATCTGAGACTGCGTTTATTGAGATCCAAACCCGAATTCTGTCTCGTGACAGGTGAAGCGGACCCCTCTTACAAAGTACAGATACACGAAGCCGAATTTTTCGTGCGTAAAGTCAAACCCTCTTCGGGTGTCATCCTCGCACACGCTCGCCTGCTGGGTTCGGAGAGTGCCAAGTACCCTCTGCGAAGAACGGATTTACGTATGTTTTCCATTGCTTCGGGACTGACGAGTGTGAACCGTGACAATTTATTTCTAGGTCAGCTCCCCGTACGTCTGGTACTGGGTATGGTGGAAAGCACCAGCCTGAATGGATCGTACGAAAAAAATCCCTTCAACTTCCAACATTTCGACTTAAACTACATCAGCCTTCACATTGACAGCGATCACCAGTCCTACGCACCAGACTATGCGAATGGGCGCTATCTCAGTTGTTACCAAGGATTATTGGAAGCTGTGGATGCCTGGAAATCCGATAGTGGTATTAACTTATCGCGAAAAGCCTATGGAGAAGGTTTTACATTGTTTGGATTCCAATTGACCCCCGAGCAACGTGAATGCAATCAAGTGTTTTCTTTAATAAAGAGTGGGAGTGTGAGAGTCGAATTAAAGTTTGCCAAGCCGCTATCCGCATCGGTCACTGTAATCCTGTATGCCGAATATCAGAATTTGCTGGAAATCCCATTGGATCGTAAAGTCCTGTTTGACTACAGCTCATGAATACCTATCAGCTAGAATCCATCCTTTCGGTGTTACCCACAAGTCTCGGAGTGTTCCCCCGTGACAGACTACCTAGCAGAATCACCCAATCAGAAGCCTTGTTTATCTACAATACCGATCCGTCCTCCATGCCTGGAGCCCACTGGATAGCAGTTTACAAGAAAGGAATGCACGTGGATCACTTTGACCCCCTAGGTACGAGTCCCGATGTCGCCATGCAAGAATACTACAGTCGACTAGGCATACGTCACGTCTTACATCCTTCAATACCTCTGCAGAACCCCCTGGGAGACACTTGCGGTGCTCACTGTCTGTATTTCCTGTTTAAAAGAGCGTGTGGTTCGACTCTTCCCACACTACTGCATCGTGATTACACGTGTCGAGTAGACTTTAACGATTGCATGGTGTTGCGATGGCTCTCCGAACTCCTTCGAATATTATAATTGCTGCTCCTTCACAGTGTGGAAAGACGACTTTCACTATGAAACTCATCAGAGAAGCAGCTCAAGTATTCGAACCCCCACCCCCAACGTGTCGTTTACTGCTACGGGGAGTGGCAGCCTGCCTTTGAACCCTTCAAGAAAACGGTGGAATTTTATGAAGCACTACCTACGGATCTGGAATTTGATCCCCTCAGACCTACACTTCTGGTACTGGATGACTTGATGGAACAGTCTGTAGCCAGCGAACGCATATCACAATTGTTTATTCGTGGTGGTCATCATAAAAATATCACGATTGTCCTGATATTACAAAATCTGTTTTTAAAGGGAAGACATTCGAGGACTATATCGCTCAATGCTCACTACATGTTTTTATTTCGCAACTGTCGGGATGCTTCACAAATAACCCACCTGGCGAGACAAGTGTACCCCCATCAATCTAAACTCCTGACGGATGCTTATAGGTTAGCTACACAAGCAACCTGTGGCTATTTGTGTGTTGACCTTCATCCCAGAACGTTAGATACTGAAAGGCTCCGTGCAAAGATTCTTCCATCAGAAGAACCCGAAATACTTTACGTTCCAAATGAAAGTTAAATCTCAAGGCCCATTCCTTCAGTGCTTACCGAAACTAGGGGCAAAGCAGCGTGCAGCTCTGATGAAGCACATCTCCGACACCCAGATGTATGCTCTATGTGAAGTGTGTTCCAATTTCTTAAAAGGAAATATACCTGTTTCCCACAGAGTATTAAAGAATTTACGCCAGCACAAGACGGTCATAAGGAGTCTAGCGTCCAAACGCGCATCTTTACGCCACAAGAAGCATCTCCTGCAACGTGGTTCAGGGTTCATTATACCACTACTGACTGCTGCCCTCCCCCTACTGGTCTCGTTATTTAGAAAAAAATGATTTGAGTGAAAGCAGTGCAGAGGAGAAACATAAGAAAAAAAGTATGTGATTTAGACTCAGAGATGAAGAAAATATTGGAGTCTGGTGATGCTGACGATAAGTCTGAAAAGTATCTGACTGCTTTGAAAAATTATTTGTTATTCTCAAAACAGCTTGACACTCCACAGGAAGTAAAAGTCAACATTCCCAGAAATCATATAGCTGAAGAGCGGCCCCCAAAAGACATTGCTGTTCCCATCCGACGTAAGAAAAGAAAATTATCCGAGTGGACGGCGTATTGAAAATATCTGTAAAAAAAACTTTCCAAGACTTGTGTGCTTGAAGACTTGTGTTAAAAAACCATATATTAAAAATCTGTATCCAATAAAAGAGAAAATATCTGTAAAAAAAAAAACTTTCCAAGACTTGTGTGCTTGAAGACTTGTGTTAAAAAACCATGTATTAAAAATCTGTATCCAATAAAAGAAAGTAAAACTGATAATTTGCCTTTTGCCATTTTTACGTCTCTTCCCATTCAATGTTTTCACACTGATGGTTCATTCAATGCTTGACATCCGGAAGTGATCTGCACAATGCGATCTCCAAGTCTCGCTGCTGCAACAGCATTCTCATTACCCCGACACTAACGCCCTCTGCTGTACTCCTGAGTGTAGCAGCGCGCGTACATCTGAGCGCAGATCACTTCCGGATGTCAAGCATTGAATGAACCATCAGTGTGAAAACATTGAATGGGAAGAGACGTAAAAATGGCAAAAGGCAAATTATCAGTTTTACTTTCTTTTATTGGATACAGATTTTTAATACATGGTTTTTTAACACAAGTCTTCAAGCACACAAGTCTTGGAAAGTTTTTTTTTTTACAGATATTTTCTCTTTTATTGGATACAGATTTTTAATATATGGTTTTTTAACACAAGTCTTCAAGCACACAAGTCTTGGAAAGTTTTTTTTTACAGATATTTTCAATACGCCGTCCACTCGGATAATTTTTTTTTTTTACGTCGGATGGGAACAGCAATGTCTTTTGGGGGCCGCTCTTCAGCTATATGATTTCTGGGAATGTTGACTTTTACTTCCTGTGGAGGTCAAGCTGTTTTGAGAATAACAAATAATTTTTCAAAGCAGTCAGATACTTTTCAGACGTATCGTCAGCATCACCAGACTCCAATATTTTCTTCATCTTTGAGTCTAAATCACATACTTTTTTTCTTATGTTTCTCCTCTGCACTGCTTTCACTGAAATCATTTTTTTCTAAATAACGAGACCAGTAGGGGGAGGGCAGCAGTCAGTAGTGATATAATGAACCCTGAACCACGTTGCAGGAGATGCTTCTTGTGGCGTAAAGATGCGCGTTTGGACGCTAGACTCCTTATGACCGTCTTGTGCTGGCGTAAATTCTTTAATACTCTGTGGGAAACAGGTATATTTCCTTTTAAGAAATTGGAACACACTTCACATAGAGCATACATCTGGGTGTCGGAGATGTGCTTCATCAGAGCTGCACGCTGCTTTGCCCCTAGTTTCGGTAAGCACTGAAGGAACGGGCCTTGAGATTTAACTTTCATTTGGAACGTAAAGTATTTCGGGTTCTTCTGATGGAAGAATCTTTGCACGGAGCCTTTCAGTATCTAACGTTCTGGGATGAAGGTCAACACACAAATAGCCACAGGTTGCTTGTGTAGCTAACCTATAAGCATCCGTCAGGAGTTTAGATTGATGGGGGTACACTTGTCTCGCCAGGTGGGTTATTTGTGAAGCATCCCGACAGTTGCGAAATAAAAACATGTAGTGAGCATTGAGCGATATAGTCCTCGAATGTCTTCCCTTTAAAAACAGATTTTGTAATATCAGGACAATCGTGATATTTTTATGATGACCACCACGAATAAACAATTGTGATATGCGTTCGCTGGCTACAGACTGTTCCATCAAGTCATCCAGTACCAGAAGTGTAGGTCTGAGGGGATCAAATTCCAGATCCGTAGGTAGTCCTTCATAAAATTCCACCGTTTTCTTGAAGGGTTCAAAGGCAGGCTGCCACTCCCCGTAGCAGTAAACGACACGTTGGGGTGGGGGTTCGAATACTTGAGCTGCTTCTCTGATGAGTTTCAGAGTGAAAGTCGTCTTTCCACACTGTGAAGGAGCAGCAATTATAATATTCGAAGGAGTTCGGAGAGCCATCGCAACACCATGCAATCGTTAAAGTCTACTCGACACGTGTAATCACGATGCAGTAGTGTGGGAAGAGTCGAACCACACGCTCTTTTAAACAGGAAATACAGACAGTGAGCACCGCAAGTGTCTCCCAGGGGGTTCTGCAGAGGTATTGAAGGATGTAAGACGTGACGTATGCCTAGTCGACTGTAGTATTCTTGCATGGAGACATCGGGACTCGTACCTAGGGGGTCAAAGTGATCCACGTGCACTCCTTTCTTGTAAACTGCTATCCAGTGGGCTCCAGGCATGGAGGACGGATCGGTATTGTAGATAAACAAGGCTTCTGATTGGGTGATTCTGCTAGGTAGTCTATCACGGGGGAACACTCCGAGACTTGTGGGTAACATCGAAAGGATGGATTCTAGCTGATAGGTATTCATGAGCTGTAGTCAAACAGGACTTTACGATCCAATGGGATTTCCAGCAAATTCTGATATTCGGCATACAGGATTACAGTGACCGATGCGGATAGCGGCTTGGCAAACTTTAATTCGACTCTCACACTCCCACTCTTTATTAAAGAAAACACTTGATTGCATTCACGTTGCTCGGGGGTCAATTGGAATCCAAACAATGTAAAACATTCTCCATAGGCTTTTGGCGATAAGTTAATACCACTATCGGATTTCCAGGCATCCACAGCTTCCAATAATCCTTGGTAACAGCGGAGATAGCACCCATTCGCAAAGTCTGGTGCGTAGGACTGGTGATCGCTGTCAATGTGAAGGCTGATGTAGTTTAAGTCGAAATGTTGGAAGTTGAAGGGATTTTTTTCGTACGATCCATTCAGGCTGGTGCTTTCCACCATACCCAGTACCAGACGTACGGGGAGCTGACCTAGAAATAAATTGTCACGGTTCACACTCGTCAGTCCCGAAGCAATGGAAAACATACGTAAATCCGTTCTTCGCAGAGGGTACTTGGCACTCTCCGAACCCAGCAGGCGAGCGTGTGCGAGGATGACACCCGAAGTGGGTTTGACTTTACGCACGAAAAATCGGCTTCGTGTATCTGTACTTTGTAAGAGGGGTCCGCTTCACCTGTCACGAGACAGAATTCGGGTTTGGATCTCAATAAACGCAGTCTCAGATCGACTTGATTGAGCAGGTAACGTTTTGATTAAACAGGTCGGCGTGGATCCACGAGATGAGTACGATACCTGTTGGTTTGACGTAGCTCTTGCGCTGATGCCATCCCTCGTTCTCCCGACTGGTCAGTTCCATTTTATCGGGGGTGTCGAGGTACCAGAGCGAGGTGCCGAGCTAGCTTCGTGTGGCATCGGTACCGTAATTCAATAGAGTCTCCAGGTATGCCCTGTAGCGGTACAGGGTGTGAGAAGCACTCAGTTGGTGATCATTGAGGAAGACGTCTAGCTGGCTGAAGAGGGCATGAAAGAAATGATTGCAGGGAGCAATCACTTCCGACGGTGCTGTACCATCGGATTTTACAATTTTCAAGACGAGACGTAGGTGACATCGGGACAGATCAATGTAATCGTCTGTTCCCTTCACGATGAATTCGAGTGGAGCATTACCTTCCAAGGAAGCCACAGGTAAATAATTGACATAACAGCCTCTTTCTAATTGTGAGACTGTGGGAGGGATCAGAAACAGGTCCAGTTCTGAATTGGCACAGTCGCCAGAATCAGCGTGAATTTTCTGAATGCTCATGATGAAAACACGTCCTGCACAGTACAGTGTCTCTTCACTTTATGAACCTTGGGATGCTGACGGCGGCGTTTTATTCCTTTCCCTCTCTGCAGTTTTGAACTGGCATGTTGCAAGAGGTCGGCGCCCGCTTCACGGAGTCCCGCTTTGGCTGCAGATTTGAAATTTTGCCCCTGGGACATCTCTGTAACGAACCGTAGCCCACCCTTACGTAGGGTAGCCAGTGCAGGTCGTACGAGAGGGCTGATGAAACGTCCAATAGTGGCAAAGATGCTTCCTAGCCCATCGCCTCTCTGATAACGAGGACCACGAAACACACCCTTCCCCGTTTGGCTCTTGTAGTAGCTCACGTAGGCATCTGCAGAAGGGGGAACGAATTTAACCCTCATGACGGAAATGTAACTTGACTAAAACTTTACCGAATTTAAAATGCAGAGGTTCTCCGGTGTCAGTACGAAGGAAGATTCTCACACTCTCGAAACTGTTCCTTGCAAGAGGGTAGTAATCAGGTTGCTGATACACTGCAACAATGGCTTCGTTATTACTGGTTCTGACGGCGGGGTTCACGACACGCAACAGTTCGCCGTGAGTATCACCTAACAACTGAGGTGCAATCATGTCTGAATACAAATAAATACCATACATTCCTCTGTTCATATCGATGGGATAGTCACCCAGGACTTTATTCAGTGGTATATCTAATTTAGTAATTCCTAGCATTTCTCCTAATCCGGGGTTCGATCGAGGAAATTTAATGTAATGCGACTTGTCTGTATCCATCAATACGGTGTGATCTGCCTGCTGCTTGAAACGGTAAGCTTTTCTCAGCCTATAGGGTAACATCTGGTTCATTGCATCGAATAATGATTCGGCAGTTTCGTATCGTCCGTGGGGCACCTTTCGTTCTTGGAAACTACCTGGAGGGATCACGTAGAAATAACACTCGTCATCTATGTCGAACGTTGGTGTATTGCAAAGTTTGCTGGCAAATTGTTGGTGGAAGGGTTTGTCAACTTCACCCTCCCCGATACACAGAAGTTTGCCGAAATTCGTTTTAGGAAACATCAAACCGTATCCCTCACTCGGTTTGAATACCCAGTTACCGCTGTTATAGGAAACTATTATTTCTTTCGGGAGATGGGTGGTGAGGAGAGACAACAGTTCCATTCGAGTTATTTTACCCGGTTTAAGTTTGATTTTCCTGTATTCTTCAGTGGGAGCGTAATATTCATACGTGTCATTAGAACCGTCCACATTGTACCAGCTCACGGGTAAGTGAACTTCTGCTAGTCCCACTTTCCATTTTCCGCTCAGTCTTAGGGGTTGTGCTAGACGAACCGTGAAATCAGTCTGCGAATTGTTTGGGTAAATATTCTGACTAGCCGTGGAGGGTAGGGTCAGGTAGAAACTATCCATTTTTTAGGGATCCAGGAAGGTTTAGGATAACCACGAAATTTGACCAGTGCCTTGTGACCTTTTTGCTCGATTATTTTCTCGACCATGTAAAGTTCGGGTTCTGTCACTTTTTGAAGTTCCGATTTATAGAATGTACCTTTCAACACTTCTCCCTCGGAATCCCGTATGACGTACACAGGGGGTTGTCGCTGTAAAACCTTGTCGACTATAAATATTTCTTCGGTCCACAAATGCGTTCCTGCCTTCTTGAAGGGTACTTTTACACTGGCTAGTCGAACCGTGTCCCCCACTTTAAATGCCAAAATAAATTTTCTTTTCCTACGGTCGGATTGCGATAGAGTCGAATCCACATAACGTCTTCGTTGCATAAGGTCACGTCCTTGGGAGCCATATTGTGTGCACTGTGATCGGTGGCATTGTATCCCCATACAACGCGCGGTAGCACATCCAGGTAGCGGTAGGTGTTATTACGTGTATAATATCTACCCAGTCTCTCGCGTAGGGTACGATTCCATCTCTCCACCAAAGCTGCTTTTTTGTCAGAATAGGTGGCAAAGAACCGAATACCTTTCTTTTTCAGGAATTTCTGGAACACTCTGTTGGTAAATTCCGTACCCTGATCCGTATTTAAATTCATTGGGGACCGACCCTTGGAAAGGATTTTTTTGAAAGCCAATACCATTTCTTTCCCCGTTTTAGCCTTCATGGCCACCGCCCACCCGTACCTCGAGAACACATCGATGACTGTTAATATGTAGCGATACCCGTCATTGAAGCGCGTTAGATTTTTCACCACCATGAGATCAGCTTGCCATTGTTCGTCTAACCCTGTGACGTAAACTTTGTTATGGGGGAACTTTCTGCGAACAGGTTTATGTAGCGTGTAGGCAGGTTGCTTTTCTAACCATTCACAGACGAGTTTGAGTGGCAGTCCCGTATTCTCAGCTAACTTTTTTACACTACCGAATCCTCTTTCGGGGTCGAAATAATTGGACTCCAAAGTTTTGTTTTCTGCTGCACCCAGACGTCGTACCCCACCAGGTTTTGTCATTGATGTAGCGAAAGTGTAACACCCGTCAGTGTAGGAACGTCCCCTATAAACTCTCTGATGTCCGCTGTTAAGTTACACACACGAATTTTGTATTCGTCGTCTAAGGCTTTTGACTCTCCACACTGAATATTTTTACTAGGAGCTACAAGTTCTAATACAAGCACTGCTATCGTTAACACTGTCACGATTACACTACCCACACTAGCTAACGCCTTCTTTCTCCTATCCATACCAAGACTAAAATGACATTGGATGAAAAGACAGACACATTATATAAGGTTACAATTATTTATTTAATTTATATATTTCATTTTTTGCCTCGTCGACAATAGCGTTATATTTTAGAGTGCAAACAAAACCAGAATCTACAAAATTCAACAGACCTCGTTTCCAGGCAGTATCCACAAATACCTGTGCTAAGGCATTAATGTCCAAGTCACCAGACCACCCTACAATGGTCGGTATTTTTTCTTCGGGTTGCAGTCCATCTAACGGTATCACACGCATAAGTTCTTGCTGAAAAATATTCACCAGCAGCGGGTAAACACAATCGGGGGCGTCGAAAACAGGCCCCAGCAGGAAAGGTCGAACGGATTCTGAATGTTCCATAATAGCTGTATGGAGTTGGTGATCTTTGGGGGACCCACACACACTATGCACAATGCGCATCACTTCGTCTACATGAGTAGCCAGAGTGAACCACTGCGAAGCATTCAGTGTTATACAACGTCTCACAACACGGAACTGTAGAGTTCTTTGGTCTGCTGATTCTTTGATGAAGTCGACACAATGTTCGCCATCCACAGTTCGATACATGTAGACACGTAAACCATGTGTCACGTACCATGTCTGTCGATCGGGGCCAATTTTCACTTGTTCCTCTATGTGGGGGACCGTGGCACACAAAGCCTCCCATTCAGGTATGGAGAGGCTAACCCCCGCAGGTGTAGGGTAGATGAGTTCACCATTTTCATATTTCTTGTAGCGACGTACGTGCACAGAAAACTTATTTTTGAACAGTGTAGGTACAACGTAAACGTCTTCACCGAGACAACACACATCTGGATTGCTAGGCTGCATCGTGAACAATGACGCACACAGTGCTCGCTCCCTATTTAACTAGAGAACCGCGCCACCTGGGGCGACCAATCAGGAACGATCTGATAAGCAAGTGTTTGTTGGGACATGTTCTCGACAACGATCGACCCATCCGAAGAAAGCAGCTGTTTCGGCTAAAGAGCAGTGGACGTCCTCTCCGGTGTGATAACCGCACTCGAACTCGGAAACTTTTGGGAGATCACAATATTTGGGACAGCCGTAAAGTTCGAGATTAACACTGGGCAGATTTAATTGTTCCAAGAGATTTCTTTCCACAGTACCTCCTTTGTAACCCACCACAGTAGCTTCTTCAGTACGTGCAAGTTTGTAAGCATATTTCACGATGTTAGGAACGTGATCTAACCACCACACCTTTTCACGAGGCAGAGGACGAAAGGGTAGACCTATCACATATTTAGACACGTAGCTGACTGTCCTTCTGTCTTTTACTGACAAAGGCTGGTGATGCTGAAGATTGAAATGGTAGACACCACATTTCCCATTCAGAGTTGCATATCCAAGTTCGCGCACTAGGAAACGACCATTTACACGGAAACCGTCAAGATCTAGAACCATACAGATGTTTTGCATGGTTGCACTAGTTCGAGTATCTGGAGACAAAAACACTTGACGTCTTCACACAGGCTACAGACGTCTCTGTCGTTTACGTCTCAGAGCCTGAACGACGTTCTGCGGTAATCCTGGGGGCCAGGTTTCGGGCGGCTTCATCACCAGAGGTCCACGTAGTCTTGTAGGTGGTGGCGGCGTAGTGTCCTCCATGACAACAGCCCGTAGCATCGGACCACCAATCCCAGGTCGCGGCAACATCTTAATAGTGACGGCGGCGGTGGAGGGGGAGGTACAATCACAGGTCGACGTAGCAATCGACGAATGCACGTTCGAAAGTGTTGTGGATCGCTCTCATAGCCGGAGTCTACATCACTCGTCCAATTATGACCAAAATCCAAGTTGTCGTCGTCGTCCATAACGTGTGGCTCAGAATAAATGTCAAACCTTTTTCAGCGGTAATATACATCCAGAACCGTGACCTTGGGGGGCTTTTAAAGGTCGTTGGAAAATTACGAGTCAATTTCCGGTCGATTGTGACGTAGGGGTCAATTTCCTGTTGATTGCGACATAGAGGTCAAAGTTCAGAAGGCAACGTGGACCAACACGGGCCAATTTCCAGTCGATTGCGACATAGGGGGTCCAAGTCAAGAAGGCAACGTGGACGATTGCAACATAGGGGGGGAAAGCACTGTGCAAAGGGGACCGTCGGGTGGCACTAAACTACTGAAAGGCTTTTTGAAATCAACAAAGCTAGCAACCAAAGGTTTCTGAAACTCTAAACATTTCTCAAGAATCTGCCTAAGTGAAAATATCTGATCCACACATCCCCTACCACTTCTGAACCAACATTGCTCATCATGCAATTGACTGTCAACTAGATTCTTAATTCTATTAAGCACAATCATGGAAAGAACTTTACCTGGAACAGAGAGTAGGCTGATACCCCTATAGTTATCGCAAGAACTGCGATCACCTTTTTTGAAAATAGGGATAACAATAGCTCTGGTAAAACCCTTAGGAACCATGCCTTTATCATAAAAGATATTCAGAATTTCAGTCATCCAAGTGGTAACCGAAACATTCCCAGCTCTAAGCATTTCCGTAGTAATTTCATCTACCCCTGGGGATTTATGAAGTTTAAGTTTAGAAACAGCCAAAATAACTTTAGATTGTGTTATAGGGCCAACATTAAAGCCCCCAATGCCCATATCATCATTGCAAACAATGGGAGTAGAACTAACTACATTGTTTAGAACATCACTGAAATGCTCAGCCCACCTAGCCATGACAGAATCCTCCCCTTCTATAACCTTACCTTGTTTATCCTTCAATCCTTGTATGCCTGTCCGTTTTCTACCACACAAAACATTAACTATCTGGTACAGCTCTCTGCTGTTGTGATGTCTAACTGCTTCCTCGGCTTTTCAGCCAAACCATCAGGCCAACGATTCTTATCAGCAGCTAACTGATCCTTTACAAGTTTATTAAGGTCTCTGCAATGCTTTCTATTAGGACTAGTAGGGTATTGATTAATGGCACTCCTGCAGTTCTTTCTTTCCGAAATAAGCTCAAGTGCCTTATCACTCAGATAATTTTGCCTCTTCTGCTCCTTCTTTCCTAAAAGAGTACTGTTAGTGTCCAAAAAAGCCTGTTTAAAATGATCCCACTCTTCCTCAACTTCAGTAGTAAGCAAACCATGACTGTCATAATGACTAAGTAACCTATCATGGTAAGCTTTGGCTATAACTGGATATTTCCGAGCTTCAGTATTAAAAGTAAATTTTTTAACCCTAGCACAACACTTTTTAAGTTTATGTTGCAACACACTTTTAACAAGGTAATGGTCAGATCCAATTTCAGCTCCCCTATATGCCCTGGTATTCCTAACAGAACTAGCCCATTTGCTGTTATTTAATATGTAATCAATCATATTCTTATGCAGCCCATCAGGTGAAACCCATGTGTACTTATGTATGATGCGGTGTGTGTAATAAGTGTTAGTTATTCTGAATCCATTGAGTTTACTTACCTGTAGGAGACGTTGCCCATTGCCATTGCAGCTACCAATACCAAAAGGGCCTATTACTCCTCCCCAAAGGTCAGAGTCAGTACCAACTTTGGCATTGAAGTCACCAAGAACAAGGGTAATATCTCCTTTCTTGACAGAATTCAAAATATCCTGAAGTTGTTCATAAAACCTATCCTTCTCATCCTCATCGGCATCCTCAGTGGGGGCATAACAGCAGATAACATTCAAGTCTTTAACACTTGTCTGAAATTTTGCTGTAAGAAACCTTTGATTAATTCACTCATATCCTAGAAAAGCATCGCTAGCATGTCTGCTGAGAAGCAGACCCACGCCTTGGTGATGCTTATTGTCGTCCCTCCCTGAAAAGAGAAATTTAAGATTATTTTTAAGAATCTGACCTTTATCTGTCCATCTGGTCTCTTGCAAGCCGAGAATATCTAAATTATAACGGTGGAATTCTTGTGTGAAGACATCAAGAGAAAAAGCTCTGTGCAGAGTCCTCACATTCCAACTACCTATGGAGAGAAAATGGTTAGTGGGATGTTTAAAGAAACTATGTTTATTGAGAGAGGGAATGCCGACAATATCAAACAGCCCCCTAATCGCAGACATGGGCAAAGACCCGTTCCCCCACTACTAAAGGCTGAAGCCATCTACAATGGAAGACTTCCTCCAATGTAGAATTTGACGATGCCAATAGAAGCAAAGAGTTCAGGTGCCTGCGATGACTTCTGCTCAGGATTATCCACCAGCTGATAAACATATCCTGTGAATCTATTCACTTGGGGCTGTCAACCCACAAAGAAACAGAAAACACAGCGGAAGATTATCCCTCCACAGAAGCCCACCAGTGCAGCAAAATCAGGATCCATAATCAAGCTGAGAGCCATATATCTGTCCAGTCCAGTAGGTTTATATGGTCAGCACCAGGACACTGTGTGGTTGACCACTCCTCAGCAGGGTAGAAAAAAAAGAAAAGTAGCCATAATTGTCCAGATCAGTAGGCCACACTAATCTGGCAGCCCTCCCCTTCCGTTCACTTCCACAAGAGAATATCTCTTTTGAAAGTTACTAACGGTCCGCACCACGAGAAGGCGGGGTCGGACATTAGGTGCTAGGCCTGGCCGGTTCTATGCATCATCACAGGAGATTGGTGCATAGCTCTCCTTCCAGTGACTACCTAGCTACTATTTACAGACCTTTGGAGCATAGAACACTTTTATTTTAGTTAGGAGGGCCGGGGGGGTGATGCTGAGTCGGTAGCGCACCAAGCTCCAAATCGTTAGTTCCCGGACTCTCCTCCCTTTCCTGGTCAGTAGCGGACACCGATAGTCAAAGAAAAGTAGCCGTCCATCGGATGGGACGTTAAGCCATGGCATCGCATGCGGGAGATCCATACCTTGTGCACGTGAAACAACACACTGGATGGTCATGACGGGAGACTTCCACCTGCCTCCTAACAGCTGTTTAGTGCACGCCCTTCCCCCAACCTTCCCTGAGCCTTTAGGGTCCTTGTGACCTGGCTGTTTAGCTCATTGTGTGCAAAAAGTGTCGATCAGAAATGGGTGCTCCATAATATGAGTTGAGTCCCGTGATTCCAGCGACAGGCATTGGCCTTCTGATATTAGTTAGTAAAACCCAGAGGTTAAAAGCTCTCACTAGTTGGAAGAAACGGTTGGTTTGATCTTATTACAACTGAGCCTCGCTTTTTTTTGCACGCGATGGGCTAAATGGGGGGACCCATTGGAACAGCTGTTTTGGGAGACAGATGGTAGCCCCCGTCATGGCCAGCCACAGATGGGGTAGACCCCGTGATGGCCACAGATGGTAGATGCCGTGATGGCCACAGATGGCCCCGTAGACCCAGCCACAATGGTAGCCCCCGTCATGGCCAGCCACAGATCTCCCGCAGATGGGGCCACGGCTTAACGTCCTACCCGACGGATAGCTGAATTCCTTTCCAAGGCCATCGGTGTTCCCTACTGACCTTGGGCAGGGGGGGGGAATTTTGCGGAGATAAATATCAACGCTGACCCAGGTGAGAGTCGAACCTGCGAACTGCCAATTACGGCTCTCTACCCACTGAGCCAATCCCTCCCTCACATTAGTTGGAATGTCCATTCGCTTTTGAAGAAAACTAAAATTGAACAATTACGAACTGCTTTCTCTTTGAAAACTATAGAAGGATAACATATCGTCTGTGGATATTTTTTTTCCAGCTGCTACTTTTCCAATCCTCACATCCATTTTTTTCCTTGTGCATTCTTATTTGCGCTCCTATTGTAACATTACATTAAACCATTTCTACTGCTTGTTTGCAGCCGCAAGTCATTGGAACACTGAAAAATCCCGGTAAGAATTGACTTAAAAATAGACTGCGCCAGAAGCGGAAATAACGTCTCTATTACGAGAAAGGAAATGAGATTGCCCTGCCCGAACTTGGCCAGCTATGGAGAAGACGGCCAAACGCAATACGGCTGAAAGTGAACCAGAGGACCAACTTATTATTGGGTGTCATCTACTTCTGAAAGGATAGTGGGTTGGAAGATACGGTTGCGGTTTTTTGGTTTATTATATATATAAACCAAAAAAGCATTTGCAGCACAAGTGCTGCATTTTTGAAAGCGAACATGTATAAGGGTAAAACGGGAACTAGGTCTTAGGATAAGAAGGGGTTTGTTTTTATTTGGGAAGTCCAGAGAAAATGAAGCAACCAATTCGGTGCAGTTTAATAAGGATATTATACTGCCCTATAAAAGAATTAAATATTAATTAAATCATTACGCAAACTTTTAAAAATGAAGATTTATTTTATTCCTTGGTTTGGAACAATATTTATTAGTTTCGTTTTTATTTATTACTGTTTTGAAATATTACATCTTCTATTTAAGTAATGAACGAATAGTGTTGAAAATCGAGATTTAAATATGCAGATTTGATCATGTTCTTTATTTTATTCTCAGTCACATTTTTTCCATTAAATACACATTTTAGAAGTTACAGAACTTCGCAGTTAGATTCCCATTGATATAACCTGGAAATTCTTTGATATACACTGCCCTGCCAAAATAATATATATATATATGCAATAAAATATATTTTTATACATTTTTATATAATATTATTTTACTATTTTAATATATCTATAATAGAAATAAGGAGAAAATTGGGACTAGATTATTACAATAAGAATGGGAACTTATTTTTGTTGGGGGAGGGTGGGTTAATAAAAACTGAGATAATGAAATAGAAAATTCTACAATTCAGTAAAAATATTATTTAAAAAAATATTTCACAATTTTTTTTGTAGTTTTTTTAAAAAACGAGCTCATGTCATCGTTTTGTTGTTTGTTTTCTCCGTCTGTAGACATTCAACTTTTTTGTTTTAAGAGATAAATTTAAAATTCTTTTTGAATTGGATAGGTAAATCATACGATTCGCCTTTCAGAATCTTCCAAAGGTGTTAATAGTGCCCGCGAACTGTGAAAAGTTTTTGAATTTTCGTAGTTTGAATTTCTATCGTTAGAGGCCGTAAAATAGGCAGCGCAAAAGTTCCGATCATAGGTAAAATAACCCAATCGACCCTTATGTGACCTTGAACACAAAACCGTAACGGAAATTTCTTAACCGTCCTGAGTTCTACGACCATAAATAACTCGACACACCAATTCACTTACTAGCAGATAGATACATAGACAAACTCGAGGTATTCGAAGGATCAGAAATACAGTGCCATTTCCAAGATGTAGAAACCAGCAGACATCATTTGGAATTTCAAACTCCCACGTGGATCGAAATTCGACCTCTAGTCAACTTCAACGGATTGGTGTATCCAGAATTTCGCAACTCTTCAGAGATGCAGGACTCGAATACCCCTGTACATGATGTTCCACGTTTCTGTTAGGTGTAATTATTATTATTATTACAGTTTGAATGAAATATGACCTCTAAATGGAGACGTCGGATCCAATTTTTCATAAGCTTTCTAAGATCTACGACAAGAAATATCCTCGTAGGCAGGGGAGGTACAGTCGCTCAAAAAATATCCGAACACTCTGTTTGATTACAGAATTTAGAAAAAAAATCTGGCAACGATTTTTTTCGAAATAAAAAATCTGGCAACCTTCGTGTACGTACACGAAAGTTGCCAGACCACTAATTTCTAAAAAAAATTGTTGCCAGATATTTTTTCTGAATTCTGTAATCAGCCATAGCGTTCGGATACTTTTTTCAGCGACTGTACGTCCCTGCCTACGGGGTGTCATCAATACCCAGCCAATTCAACAGGAATTTTAAATTAATCTGTTAAAACTAAAAAGATGAAAGTGTACAGACAGATAAAACAAACAAAATGAAGACATTAGTTCGTTTGAAAAACGAACTACAAAAAAAAAATTGCAAAAATATTTGTGAAATAATATTATTAATGAATTGTGGTAGAATTTCCTTTTTCATTATCTCTGGGTTTTCATTAACCCACCCTCCCTCAATAAAAATAAGCCCGCTGAGAACCCTGTCGTCTTCTACTAAATATCGAACTCGTCTATCTGCTTTGAACTCCAAAACAATTGTCTTTATTTCGTTCAGTTTAAAAATATTAAAAAGAAATTGAACAATAACAGTTGGAAGTTTTATACAACTTTATCTTAGCCCCATATGTTATTCTGACACTAAAAATATATTAAAACAACAATTATAAAATCTCATATAGAATATCATTTTAATCTTTCCTGTTCGGTGGAATGGTTTAGTAACTGGGAAACCCTACTCAAGGCTTATTCTCAGACCGCCCCGAACTAAATTCTAGGTACGTCCTTGCCCGTACGCATCAAATTAACTCTCTAAAAGTGGTTAATTAAAATTTAATTTTTGATCTCGAAGCCCCAACACACAAAGAATCCGAGATTTTTAAAGCTTCTGGGATCTGTGATCCGAAGTACTCCTATATACCAATATTCACATTTCTAGCACTTTTACGTCAAGCTTTGATCTCTGCTTCACCTCTCTCTGACTTTGAAGGACAGGTCGAAGATCGAATTTCGGATTTTTTCTCCCGAGAACTACGATCTGAATTACCCCTAAGTGCAGATTTTCAGAGCTTTACAACTTCTGCATGATGGTCGTAATTAGCGTCATCCTCTGTCACGCACTAACTCACAATCAGCAAATTTTTAATTGTCAACTGAAATTCACGAAATAGATGTCTATAAGAAAATATATAGGTAAAAAACATATCCTATTAAAGTATTCCGATCGAGAATGATCGCTGAAAATAAGGCAAAATCTAGCGAATTTCAGCGATCCTTTTCTTATTTGGAAAGAAATTCCTGTGATCCTAATTAAACCAAAAAGAAAAATCCGTTTTAATGTCCCCTAAACAGCGTCATGGGCCTACTTTTCCACTGTTCAATTCTAAAAAACTGGTTTTTTGGGACCTAGAATTTCAGTTGTGAGCCAAAAAAAATAGTGCCACTCGGAGGTGGTGTTGATGGTGGATATCCCGCCTGGATCGTAATCTGCAGTTCCCAAATTGGAGTCCCAGCTGGGCGAATGTTGAGACTTATGTCCGCAAAACTTCCCACACTTCCCTCGGTCAGGAGGGGACACTGATGGGCTTGGAAAGGCAACTGTCCGTCGGATGGGACGTTAAGCCGTAGCCAAGTGAACCTGAGAGCCATAACCTGTGCACGTTAAAGAGCACGTTAGGTGAACTTTACGAGAAACGACCATCTGTCTCGTAACAACTGTCCAATGATTCCCCTCCCTCCAAACCTGCTCTGAACCCTCGGAGTCCTTGCGACCTGACCATTTGGACCATTGTGAGCAAAAAAAGTGCCGCTCAGAGATAAAACAATTCAACCTCTTCCTGTATCTACATCTGAGCCATTAAGTCCTAGTGACTTCATTTGGCCAGTGAAGGTAAAAAAAAAATCATGCTGACAATTAATACAACCCAACCAAAAAATAATAATTAAGACCTTTCATTTTGAAATCAATAGGATATGAATGATATAATAATAATTTAACGATTTGTTTCCATTTTGAAAGTTTTTAGAAAAAAAATTTCGAAAAAATGTTTTTTTTATTTATTATTTTTATTCCAACGTTAATCTAAATATTTCAATTGATTTCTTCAAATCATACGGAAGCCCGAATAATTCAAAAACACGAATATTCTAATTCATGCAATTGACAAACAATATCAGTGTAGAACAATGTCACGTAACAGCCAACAGATCCATTATTAGAATGCGATCACACTGTGTCGTAACGCAAGAATTACAATCAGAGAATATCCGTTTTCAGAGCGGCGGCAATCATTCAGCCTAAGATGAGACTGCGCAGTTGACGCTTTCGAAAATTCTCGTATATCATTGGTTCACTAACAGGAAAAGCGATCGTGTGGACCTATATGACCTATGAGAATTTTCAAGACGTTAACTGAGCACTCTTCGCCCCCCCCCCCTAACGTGACCCGAGTCGTTGGTCTACTTTGGTTGTTTTACCTGTCAACGGCACTTTAGTTCGCGTAATGAGCTAAATGATCAGGTCAGAAGACCCAGGGCTGGATCTGGGGGGACCGTGCCTTGACGTATCCTCTGACGTGCGACCATGCCTTGACGTGTCCTCTGACGTGCGACCGTGCCTTGACGTGTCCTCTGACGTGCGACCGTGCCTTGACGTGTCCTCTGACGTGCGACCGTGCCTTGACGTGTCCTCTGACGTGCGACCGTGCCTTGACGTGTCCTCTGACGTGCGACCGTGCCTTGACGTGTCCTCTGACGTGCGACCGTGCCTTGACGTGTCCTCTGACGTGCGACCGTGCCTTGACGTGTCCTGTGACGTGCGACCGTGCCTTGACGTGTCCTGTGACGTGCGACCGTGCCTTGACGTGTCCTGTGACGTGCGACCGTGCCTTGACGTGTCCTCTGACGTGCGACCGTGGCTTCACACGGACCATGACCTGAAGTTCCTTCCGATGCTTATTACAGGTGCGTAAATAAGTACAAACTGTTTTACTAGGAGCTGCAACTTTTTTTACATACAATGTACTTAGTGATCAGATGATAAGGACCGCAAAGGTTCAGAGAAGGTTGGATGAAGGGAAACCACTGGGTAGCTGTTAGGATACAGATGGTAGCTCCCGTCAAGGCCATCCAACATGGTCTATAACATTTGTTCTGTTATTCTATAGCATGCACAGTGTATGGCTTTTCATGTATATACCCATGTGCACGAAAGCCATCCACTGTGCATGCTGTAGAATAACATAACAAATGTTATGCCATTTGACGGACGGCGGCCTTTCCAAGCCGATCGGTGTCCCCCTATTGACAAAGGGCAGGGCGGGGAGTTTTGCGGAGATAAATCTGAACGCTTACCCAGGTAGGACTCGAACCTGGTAAATTCAGATTACGAGCCTGGCACTTCATAGACTGAGCCACCACCAACCCAATACCTTTAACAACAAAACTCAGGTTGATGCCTTCATAGTAGCGATGGCGATCTTATGACACGCGTTCCAAAGGTAACATGCACGATGATTTTTGTTGGCACTCCCTTGAGAGGTGAAGAGAAATAGTGACTACGGCTAGTATAGAGAATTAGAAATAATGGCCACAGCAATTCACTACATGTTTTTGGATGAAATCATTGGTAGCAAGATGATGACTAGGTTGTTATAATTAGTTACTTATTCATTACGAATTTCAATTGTGCATTCACATGTTTAAAATATCTCGCCAAATAACTGATTACATAATTTTTCTAAAAAACAGGATCAAAAACAGATGAATTAAAGCTATCAACTGTTCATTAATTTCCTTTAAAGCACTTCTGTAGAACTTAAAATTTAGTTAAGGTTTCTGTTTTTGCTTCAGAGAGATGTTGTACTCTGTCACTTATAAAAATTCACTTCATTCTATTAAAGGTATCGAAATATCAGTGATACGTTGAGCACAGTAGTTGAAAGTAGTATGTGAGTTTGTGCGTGTGAAGGAATGATTTTGATTTTCACTTGTGTAATGGCGAGCCTAAAACTTAGTGTTCCGTATCCTTATATTTGAACCGTTATTTGAACTATTTGATTTGCATTGTATGAGGAACTGATAGGTTTCGACCATTAGATTTTGAAATAATATAGGTTTTCATTTGTTATAATGTTCAATCGTTCAATAAATTCTTCTTGTAATTAATTTTGTTTTGTGGCCTGAATATATATGATTATATAGTATCGTGGCCAGAGTTTTAATTTTTGTCATGGCATGATAAAAGAAATGTTACTTGATTCAAAATGATAGTAAATCGTGGGTTTATAATGGAAAAATCTATCTCGCCATGTTAAAAAATGTTGAACAATGCTCTATGCATTAGTGTTATACACTGAACGGTAGGTCAAGAGTAACTCATATACACAGTTAAGTAACTTCTTAAATAAGATCTGTATGAAAGAATTTAACAAGGAAAAAACGAAAAAATATATTTATAATGAGATAGCAATCAAATCTCGTAAAATCTCGGTTTTCAACAGCATTCTTTGGGTAGTTACGGAAATGCGAATACTTAACAGTAGCAATGTAATTACGAAAATAATTAATTTGAATTCGAAAATAATTAATACGAAAATAATTGATTTGGATGAGAATTTAAAAAGGTTAAACGAAAGCAATAACCGCTATGGAAACTTTAACAAGATATGTAGCTATATTTTCAGTAGATCGAGTACTGATTAGTTAAATTTTCCCCAATTTGGAATTTTTTTTGCAGAACGAGATAACTTGCTAAACGTTTCAGTTTCAAAGACTCTTTAAATATTGAACAAAAGCTTCTATAAAATCAAGATTCAAGTAGTTTATTACTGCAATTAAATCTTTAACTAAACACACATTTTGCTATAAAGCATGCATAATATATGAGTGAAATGTCCGCACATTATTTTTTTACTCTAAACTAAAAACATCACCAATAATAAAAGTGACCATGTACAGTCGCTCAAAAAAAATATCCGAACACTATGGTTGATTACAGCATTCAGAAAAAATATCTGGCAGCGATTTTTTTAGAATAGTGATCTGGGAACCGTCGTGTCACCTGACACGACGGTTGCCAGATCACTATTCTAAAAAAAATCGCTGCCAGATATTTTTCTGAATTCTGTAATCAACCATAGTGTTCGGATATTTTTTTGAGCTATTGTACGCAAATAATTCATTTGGAGAGAGAATTTAAACAGGTTAAACGAAAGAAATAAGCGGTATAGAAACCTTACCCAGATATGTAGCTGTATTTTCAGTAGATCGAGTACTGATTAGTTAAATTTTCTCCAATTTAGAATTTTTTTTGCAGAACGAGATAACTTACTAACGTTTCAGTTTCAAAGACTCTTCAAATACTGAACAAAAACTTCTATAAAATCAAGATTTAAGTAGTTTATTACTGCAATTAAATCTTTAGCTAAACACATATTTTCCTATTAAAGCATGCATAATATATTAGTGAAATGTCTGCGCATTAGTTTTTTACTCTAAATTAAAAACATCACCAATAACAAAAGTGACCATGTACAGTCGCTCAAAAAAGTATCCGAACAATATGGTTGATTAGAGAATTCAGAAAAAATATCTGCAACGAGTTTTTTTTAGAAATTAGTCATCTGGCAACCTTCGTGTACAGTTCACGAAGGTTGCCAGAATACTAATTTCTAAAAACTCGTTGTCAGATATTTTTTCTGAATTCCATACAAATCAGAATAATAAACATTTACTACTTATATTTGATAATATTATTCGAAATAGTGAGTTCAAAGTAATTAATTATATATTTACGTAACCAGGCGTATTTACAAACACGTCCAGCGGATCTATTGGTTCTAAAATTTTCAATTAATTCTAACTTCTATTTTACATTTCAATCTATTCCTTTGCCTTTTAGGCCTACGTTTCAGAACATGATTGATTAAATATTTCAACATTTTATTGTAAAATATCAGGAAAACTCCAAAAGACGTATAGGGAGATCCAAGATGTAGCTCTACACACTGAGACAAGAAACACACTCAGATACAACGGATAACACACAATAATTCGGCACTGACACAAATATCCCACTGCACCACTACGGCTGAGGGTCCAAACTAGAGCACTGGAGGGAGAATATATTCAAGTACATATTCCGACCGTTTCAGCTTTCTAAATACACAACTTTTAACACTCTACACTCTGCACACACTAAACACAATAGATGACGTAATCGAAAGAAGCAGAGTAATTAATCCGCTCTGTGATCTAATGACTGAATGTGATCTATTGCTTCTGATGAGAGTGATTGCCATTTGCTGAAATGGCTGAATGCAGACAACTATTCAACCAGTGTCTCTCGAATAACAAATCCATTCAGAGACTCAAATAGGTATTTGACTCATTTCATTTTCCTATTAATAACCTCTCACACTTTGCACTATATGCAAAACAACACACTTCCGACGCTAATCCAAACGGACAAAATAACTACTCCTTTGTGCGCTCTTATTACTGCACGTTTTCTATAAGATTTGCGGTAGGAGATTGCTGTTCGCCCAAAGGGCTGAACGCAGTCACCTATTCAACCAGTGACCCTCACCTACATATTAACAGTTTAAAATATGTATTTGTCTGCTTTCACCCTTTGATTAACAGATCTAACATTTTCCACTAGATACACAACAACACGGTTAAACGCCAATGAATAGGGATAACGTAATTATTCCGCTGTGCGCTATAATGGCTGCATGCGTTCTATATCTTCTGTTGAGAGAGATTGCTGTTCGTCCAAAGGGCTGAACGCAGTCACTTATTCAACCAGAGACCCTCAGATACACATTGGCAGATTAAAATACGTATTTGTCTGATTTCACATTTTGATTAACTGCTTTAACGCTTTCCACTAGGTACACAACAACACACTTAAACGCCAAAGATTAGGGAAAACTTAATTATTCCGCTGTGCGCGTAATGGCTGCACGCGTTCTATATCTTCTGTTGAGGGTGATTGCTGTTCGTCCACAGGACTGAATGCAGTCACTTATTCAACCAGTGACCCTCAGACACATATTAACAGATTAAAATTCGTATTTGTCTGATTTCACACTTTGATTAACAGCCTTAACCCTTTCCACGAGGTACAGAACAACACACTTTATCGCCAATGAATAGAGATAACTTAATTATTCCGATATGCGCTATAATGGCTGCACGCGTCTTATATCTTCTGTTGAGGGTGATTGCTGTTCGTCCAAACGGCTGAACGCAGTCACTTATTCAACCAGAGACCCTCAGGCACACATTAGCAGATTAAAATACCTATTTGTCTGATTTCACATTTTATCACTGCTTTAACCCTTTTCACAAGGTACACATCAAACACTTAAACTCAAATGAATATGGATAAAGTAATAATTCCGCTGTGCTCTATGATGGCTGCACGCGTTCTATATCTTCTGTTGAGGGTGATTGCTGTTCGTCCAAAGGGCTGATCACAGTCACTTATTCAACCAGTGACCCCAGATATATGTTAAGAGATTAAAATACGTATTTATCTGATTTCACATTTTGATTAACAGCTTTATCCTTTTCCACTAGGGACACAACAACAGACTAAACCGCCAACTAATAGAGATAATTTAATTATTCCGCTGTGTGCTATAATGTCTGCACGCGTTCTATATATTCTGTTGAAGATGATTGCTGTTCGTCCAAAGGGCTGAACATAGTCACTTATTCAAACATTGAACCCAAGATATATATTAACAGATTAAAATACGTATTTGTCTGATTTCACACATTGATTAACAGCTTTAACCTTCTCCACTAGGTACATAAAAACACACTAAACCGACAATTAATAGGGATAATTTAGTTATTCCGCTGTGCGTTTTAATGGCTGCACGCGTTCTATATCTTCTGTTGAGGGTGATTGCTGTTCGTCCAAAGGGCTGAACGCTGTCACTTATTCAACCAGTAACCCCAAGGTTACATATTAACAGATTAAAATACGTATTTGTCTGATTTCACACTTTCATTAACAGCTTTAAACTTTTCCTACTAGTGAAGAGCTGAACTCATTCAAGCAGTGACCACCAGATATACGTTAACAGAATAAAATACGTATTTGTCTGATTTCGCACTTTGATTAAAAGCTTTAACCTTTTCCACTAGGGACACAACAATACACTAAACCGCCAATTAATAGGGATAACTTAATTATTCCGCTGTGCGCTATAATGGCTCCACGCGTTCTACATATTCTTTTGAAGGTTAGTGCTGTTCGTCTAAAAGGCTGAACGCAGTCACTTATTCAACCAGTGACCCCCAGATATATATTAACAGAACAAAATACGTATTTGTCTGATTTAAAATTTTGATTAACAGCTTTAACTTTTTCTATTACTTACACAACAACACACTAAACCGCCAATTAATAGGGATAACTTAATCATTCCGTTGTGCGTTATAATGGCTGCACGCGTTCTATATCTTCTGCTGATGGTGATTGCTGTTCGTCCAAAGGGCTGAACGCAGTCACTTATTCAACCAGTGACCCCCAGATATGTGTTAACAGATTAAAATATATATTTGTCTGATTTCACACTTTCATTAACAGCTTTAAACTTTTCCAGTAGGTACATATCAATGCACTAAACCACCAATTAATAGGGATAACTTAATTATTCCCCTGTGCTTTATAATTGCTGCACGCGTTCTATATCTTCTGTTGAGGGTGGTTGCTGTTCGTCCAAAAGGCTGAACGCAGTCCACTTATTCAACCAGTAACACCAGGTACATATTAACAGAATAAAATACGTATTTGTCTGATTTCACACTTTGATTAACAGCTTTAACCTTCTCCACTAGGTACATAACATCACACTAAAACGCCAATTAATAGGGTTAACTTAATTATTCCGCTGTGCGCTCTAATGGCTGCACGCTTTCTATATCTTCTGTTGTGGGTGATTGCTGTTCGTCCAAAGCGCTGAACGCAGTCACCTTTTCAACTAGTGACCCCCAGGTACATATTAACAGATTAGAATACGTATTTGTCTGATTTCATTTTGATTAACAGCTTTAACCTTGTCCCCTAGGTACATAACAACACACTAAAACGCCAATTAATAGAGTAAATTAATTATTCTGCTGTGCGATATAATGGCTGCACGCGTTCTATATCTTCTGTTGAGGGTGATTGCTGTTTGTCCAAAAGGCTGAACGCAGTCATTTATTCAACCAATAACCCAGGAACACATTAACAGAATAAAATAGGTATTTGTCTGATTTCACACTTTGATTAATAGCTTTACCTTCTCCAAAAGGTACATAACATCACACTAAAACGCCAATTAATAGAGTAACTTAATTATTCCGCTGTGCGTTATAATGGCTGCACGCGTTCTGTATATTCTGTTGAGGGTGATTGCTGTTCGTCCAAAGGGCTGAACGCAGTCACTTATTCAACCAGTGACTCCCAGGTACATATTAAAAGATTAAAATAGGTATTTGTCTGATTTCACACTTTGATTAAGAGCTTTAACCTTCTCCACTAGGTACATAACAACACACTAAAACGCCAATTAATTGGGATAATTTAATTATTCCTCTGTGGGCTATAATGGCTGCACGCGTTCTATATCTGATGCTGAGGGTGATTGCTGTTCTTCCAAAAGGCTGAACGCAGTCACTTATTCAACCAGTGACCCCCAGGTACATATTAACAGATTAAAATACGCATTTGTCTGATTTCACACTATGATTATCAGCTTTAACTTTTTCCATTAGGTACACATCAACACACTTAAAGGCCAATCAATAGGGAAAAATTAATTATTCCGCTGTGCGCTGTAATGGCTGCACGCATTCTATATTTTCTGTTGAAAGTGATTACTGTTCGTCCAAAGAGTTGAATGCAGTCACTTATTCCACCAGTGAACCCCAGGTACATATTAACAGATTAAAATACGTATTTGTCTGATTTCATATTTTGATTAACAGTTTTAACCTTCTCCACTATGTACAAAACAAGACACTAAATCGCCAATTAATAGAGTAAATTAATTATTCCGTTGTGCGCTATAATGGCTGCACGCGTTCTATATCTTCTGTTGAGGGTAATTGCTGTTCGTCGAAAGGGCTGAACGCAGTCATTTATTCAACCAGTGACTCCCCAGATATATGTTAACAGATTAAAATACGTATTAATCTGATTTCCCATTTTGATTCGCAGTCGTTCTCCGTGTATATCATTTTAGAAATAAAAGATAATGAATCGTCAGGTAGCACAGCATCTGGTTTAACAAGTTTCGTTTCGGACCTGTATTAGCGAGGGTCTATGAGTAACTGCTATTGCAATTAACATTGCTTAGATATAGATAAGGCACTCATTGTCTAAAATAAATGAGTGGAGGGTTTAGATAGGTTAGTGTAGTCAAATGATGGCCAAAATCAGATGCCGTGACGACCGCTTCCTTTTCCCTATGATGTGACTATAGGTAGGTTAATTCGAACTAACACTCTTAATGTCTATATACGTTTTAGGTGAATGTGATAAAAATATATATTCAACTGTTACGATAACAAAATAATTGATTGGGAGTTTTTCTCCGTGTATGTCACTTTAGAAAAAAAAGGTATTGAATCGTTAGGTAGCACAGCATCTGGTTTAACAAGTTTCGTTTCGGACCTGTATTAGCGAGGGTCTATGGGTAACTGCTATTGCAATTAACATTGCTTAGATATAGATAAGGCACTCATTGTCTAAAATAAATGAGTGGAGGGTTTACGTAGGTTAGTGTAGTCAAATGATGGCCAAAATCAGATGCCGTGACCACCGTTTCCTTTTCCCTATGATGTGACTATAGGTAGATTAATTCGAACTAACGCTCTTAATGTCTATATACCTTATAGGTGAAGGTGATAAAAATATATATTCAGCTGTTAAATAAAAAAATAAATAACCCCTCAAGGAGCTGCTTCCCACAGAGGTCTGACAGGAGCCTGTCAGTTTATATGCCACTGTAGAAGATCTGAGAGGATCGCAGTTACGATAACAAAATAATTGATTGGGGGTCGTTCTCCGTGTATGTCACTTTAGAAATAAAAGGTAATGAATCGTTAGGTAGCACAGCATCTGGTTTAACAAGTTTCGTTTCGAACCTGTATTAGCGAGGGTCTATGGGTAACTGCTATTGCAATTAACATTGCTTAGATAGAAGAAGGCACTCATTGTCTAAAATAAATGAGTGTAGGATTTAAGTAGGTTAGTGTAGTCAAATGGCCAAAATCAGATGCCGTGACGACCGTTTCCTTTTCCTTATTGTGTGACTATAGGTAGGTTAATTCGAACTAACACTTTTAATGTCTATATACCTTTTAGGTGAAGGTGATAAAAATATATATTCAGATGTTACGATAACAAAATAACCGATTGGGAATCGTTCTCCGTGTATGTCACTTTAGAAATAAAAGATAATGATTCGTCAGGTAGCACAGCATCTGGTTTAACAAGTTTCGTTTCGGACCTGTATTAGGGAGGGTCTATGGGTAACTGCTATTGCAATTAACATTGCTTAGATATAGATAAGGCACTCATTGTCTAAAATAAATGAGTGTAGGTTTTAAGTAGGTTAGTGTAGTCAAGTGATGGCCAAAATCAGATGCCGTGACCACAGTTTCCTTTTTCCTATGATATGACTATAGGTAGGTTAATTCGAACTAACACTCTTAATGTCTATATACGTTTTAGGTGAAGGTGATAAAAATATGTATTCAGCTGTCACGATAACAAAATAATTTATTGCGAGTCGTCCTCCGTGTATGTCACTATAGAAATATAAGATAATGAATCGTTAGGTAGCATAGCATCTGGTTTAAGAAGTTTCGTTTCAGACTTGTATTAGCGAGGGTCTATGGGTAACTGATATTGCAATTAACATTGTTTAGATAGGATAAAGCACTCATTGTCTAAAATAAATGAGTGTAGGGTTTAAGTAGGTTAGTGTAGTCAAATGATGGCCAAAATCAGATGCAGTGACGACCGTTTCCTTTTCCTTATTGTGTGACTATAGGTAGGTTCATACGAACTAACACTCTTAATGTCTATATACCTTTTAAGTGAAGGTCATAAAAATATATATTCAGCTGTTACGATAACAAAATAATTGATTGGGAGTCGTTCTCGGTGTATGTCACTTTAAAAATAAAAGATAATGAATCGTCAGGTAGCACAGCATCTGGTTTAACAAGTTTCGTTTCGGACCTGTATTAGCGAGGTTCAATGGCTAACTGCTATTGCAATTAACATTGCTTAGATATAGATAAGGCACTCATTGTCTAAAATAAATGAGTGTAGGGTTAAAGTAGGTTAGTGTAGTCAAATGATGGCCAAAATCAGATGCCGTGACGACAGTTTCCTTTTTCCTCTGATGTGAATATAGGTAGGTTAATTCGAACTAACACTCTTAATGCCTATATACATTTTAGGTGAAGGTGATAAAAATATATATTCAGCTGTTTGCGATAACAAAATAATTGATTCGAAGTCGTTCTGTCACTTTAGAAATAAAAGGTAATGAATCGTCAGGTAGCACAGCATCTGGTTTAACAAGTTTCGTTTCGGGCCTCTTTTAGCGAGGGTCTATGGGTAACTGCTATTGCAATTAACATTGCTTAGATATAGATAAGGCACTCATTGTCTAAAATAAATCAGTGTAGGATTTAAGTAGATTAGTGTAGTCAAATGATGGTCAAAATCAGATGCCGTGACGACGGTTTCTTTTTCACTATGATGTGACTATAGGTAGGTTAATTCGAACTAACACTCTTCATGTCTATATACCTTTTAGGTGAAGGTGATAAAAATATATATTCAGCTGTTACGATAACAAAATTATTGATTTGGAGTCGTTCTCCGTGTATGTCACTTTAGAAATAAAAGGTAATGAATCGTTATGTAGCACAGCATCTGGTTTAAAAAGTTTCGTTTCGGACCTGTTTCAGCGAGGGTCTATGGGTAACTGCAATTCAAATCAACATTGTTTAGATAGGATAAGGCACTCATTGTCTAAAATAAATGAGTGTAGGGTTTAAGTAGGTTAGTGTAGTCAACTGATGGCCAAAATCAGATGCCGTGACGACCGTTTCCTTTTCCTTATTTTGTGACTATAGGTAGGTTAATACGAACTAACACTCTTAATATCCATATACCTTTTAAGTGAAGGTGATAAAAATATATATTCAGCTGTTACGATAACAAAATAATTGATTGGGAATCGTTCTCGGTGTATGTCACTTTAGAAATAAAAGATAATGAATCGTCAGGTAGCACAGCATCTGGTTTAACAAGTTTCGTTTCGGACCTGTATTAGCGAGGGTCTATGGCTAACTGCTATTGCAATTAACATTGCTTAGAAATACATAAGGCACTCATTGTCTAAAATAAATGAGTGTAGGGTTTAAGTAGGTTAGTGTAGTCAAATGATGGCCAAAATCAGATGCCGTGACCACCGTTACCTTTTTCCTCTGACGTGAATATAAGTAGGTTAATTCGAACAAACACTCTTAATGTCTATATACATTTTAGGTGAAGGTGATACAAATATATATTCAGCTGTTTGCCATAACAAAATAATTGATTCGGAGTCGTTCTGTCACTTTAGAAATAAAAGATAAAGCATCGTTAGGTAGCACAGCATCTGATTTAACAAGTTTCGTTTCGGACCTGTATTAGCGAGGGTCTATGGGTAACTGCAATTGAAATTAACATTTTTTGATAGGATAAGGCACTCATTGTCTGAAATAAATGAGTGTAGGGTTTAAGTAGGTTAGTGTAGTAAACTGATGGCCAAAATGAGATGCCGTGACGACCGTTTCCTTTTCCCTATGATGTGACTATAGGTAGGTTAACTCGAACAAACACTCTTAATGTCTATATACCTTTAAGGTGAAGGTGATAAAAATATATATTCAGCTGTTACGATAAAAAAATAATTGATTGGGAGTCGTTCTCCGTGTATGTCACTTTAGAAATAAAAGGTAATGAATCGTTAAGTAGCACAGCATCTGGTTTAACAAGTTTCGTTTCGGACCTGTATTAGCGAGGGTCTATGGGTAACTGCTATTGCAATTAACATTGCTTAGATAGAATAAGGCACTCATTGTCTAAAATAAATGAGTGTAGATTTTAAGTAGGTTAATAGTCAAATGATGGCCAAAATCAGATGCCGTGACCACAGTTTCCTTTTTCCTATAATGTGACTATAGGTAGGTTAATTCGAACTAACTCTCTTAATGTCTATATACGTTTTAGGTGAAGGTGATAAAAAATATGTATTCAGCTGTTACGATAACAAAATAATTTATTGCGAGTCGTCCTCCGTGTATGTCACTATAGAAATATGAGGTAATGAATCGTAGGTAGCACAGCATCTGGTTTAAGAAGTTTCGTTTCGGACCTGTATTAGCGAGGGTCTATGGGTAACTGCTATTGCAATTAACATTGTTTAGATAGGATAAAGCACTCATTGACTAAAATGAATGAGTGTAGGGTTTAAGTATGTTATTGTAGTCAAATGATGCCCAAAATTAGATGCCGTGACGACCGTTTCCTTTTCCCTATGATGTGACTATAGGTAGGTTAATTCGAACTAACACTCTTAATGTCTATATACCTTTTAGGTGAAGGTGATAAAAATATATATTCAGCTGTTACGATAACAAAATAATTTATTGGGAGCCGTTCTCCGTGTATGTCACTTTTGAAATAAAAGATAATGAATCGTTAGGTAGCACAGCATCTGGTTTAACAAGTTTCGTTTCGGACCTGTATTAGCGAGGGTCTATGGCTAACTGCTATTGCAATTAACATTGTGTAGATAGGATAAGGCACTCATTGTCTAAAATAAATGAGTGTAGGGTTTAAGTAGGTTAGTGTAGTCAAATGATGGCCAAAATCAGATGCCGTGACCACCGTTTCCTTTTCCCTATGATGTGACTATAGGTAGATTAATTCGAACTAACACTCTTCATGTCTATATACCTTTTAGGTGAAGGTGATAAAAATATATATTCAGCTGTTACGATAACAAAATATTTGATTGGGAGTCGTTCTCTGTGTATGTCACTTTAGAAATAAAAGATAATGAATCGACAGGTAGCACAGATCTGGTTTAACAAGTTTCGTTTGGGACATGTATTTGCTAGGGTCTATGGGAAACTGCTATTGCAAATAACGTTGCTTAGATATAGATAAGGCGCTAATTATCTAAAATAAATGAGTGTAGGTTTTAAGTAGGTTAGTGTAGTCAACTGATGGTCAAAATCAGATGCCGTGACGACCGTTTCCTTTTCCCTAAGATGTGACTACAGGTAGGTTAATTCGAACTAACACTCTTAATGTCTATATACCTTTATGGTGAAGGTGATAAAAATATATATTCAGCTGTTACGATAACAAAATAATTGATTGGGAGTCGTTCTCCGTGTATGTCACTTTAGAAATAAAAGGTAATGAATCGTTAGGTAGCACAGCATCTAGTTTAACAAGTTTCGTTTCGGACCTGTATTAGCGAGGGTCTATGGGTAACTGCTATCGCAATTAACATTGCTTAGATAGAATAAGACACTCATTGTCTAAAATAAATGAGTGTAGGGTTTAAGTAGGTTAGTGTAGTCAAATGATGGCCAAAATCAGATGCCGTGACGACCGTTTCCTTTTCCCTAAGATGTGACTATAGGTAGGTAAATTCGAACTAACACTCTTAATGTCTATATACCTTTAAGGTGAAGGTGATAAAAATATATATTCAGCTGTTACGATAACAAAATAATTGATTGGGAGTCGTTCTCCGTGTATGTCACTTTAGAAATAAAAGGTAATGAATCGTTAGGTAGCACAGCATCTGGTTTAACAAGTTTCGTTTCGGACCTGTATTCGAGGGTCTATGGGTAACTGCTATTGCAATTAATATTGCTTAGATAGAATAAGGCACTCATTGTTTAAAATAAATGAGTGTAGGTTTTAAGTAGGTTAGTGTAGTCAAATGATGGCCAGAATCAGATGCCGTGACCACCGTTTCCTTTTTCCTATGATGTGACTATAGGTAGGTTAATTCGAACTACCACTCTTAATGTCTATATACGTTTTAGGTGAAGTTGATAAAAAATATATATTCAGCTGTTTGCGATAACAAAATAATTGATTCGGAGTCGTTCTGTCCCTTTAGAAATAAAAAATAATGAATCGTTAGGGAGCACAGCATCTGGTTTAACAAGTTTCGTTTCGGACCTGTATTAGCGAGGGTCTATGGGTAACTGCTATTGCAATTAACATTGTTTAGATAGGATAAAGCACTCATTGTCTAAAATAAATGAGTGTATTGTTTAAGTAGGTTAGTGTAGTCAAATGATGGCCAAAATCAGATGCCGTGACGACCGTTTCCTTTTCCATATTTTGTGACTATATGTAGGTTAATTCGAAATAACACTCTTAATGTCTACATACCTTTTACGTGAAATTGATAAAAATACATATTCAGCTGTTACGATAACAAAATCATTGATTGGGAGTCGTTCTCCGTGTATGTCACTTTAGAAATAAAAGATAATGAATCGTCAGGTAGCAGAGTATATGGTTTACGAAATTTCGTTTCGGAGCTGTATTAGCGAGGGTTTATCGGTAACTGCTATTGCAACTAACGTTACTTAGATATAGATAAGGCACTCATTGTCTAAAATAATTGAGTTGAGGGTTTAGGTAGGTTAGTGTAGTCAAATGATAGCCAAAATCAGATGCCGTGACGACCGTTTCATTTTCCCTAAGATGTGACTATAGGTAGGTTAATTCGAACTAACACTTTTAATGTCTATATGCCTTTAAGGTGAAGGTGATAAAAATATATATTCAGCTGTTACGATAACAAAATAATTGATTGGGAGTCGTTCTCCGTGTATGTCACTTTAGAAATAAAAGGTAATGAATCCTTAGGTAGCACAGCATCTGGTTTAACAAGTTTCGTTTCGGACCTGTATTAGCGAGGTTCTATGGGTAACTGCTATTGCAATTAACATTATTTAGATAGGATAAGGCACTCATTGTCTAAAATAAATGAGTGTAGGGTTTAAATAGGTTAGTGTAGTCAAATGATGGCCAAAATCTGATGCCGTGACGACCGTTTCCTTTTCCTTATTTTGTGATTATATGTAGGTTAATTCGAACTAACACTCTTAATGTCTACATACCTTTTAGGTGAAGTTGACAAAAATACATATTCAGCTGTTACGATAACAAAATATTTGATTGGGAGTCGTTCTCCGTGTATGTCACTTTAGAAATAAAAGATAATGAATCGTCAGGTAGCAGAGTATATGGTTTAACAAGTTTCGTTTCGGAGCTGTATTAGCGAGGGTTTATGGGTAACTACTATTGCAATTAACGTTCCTTAGATATATATAAGGCACTCATTGTCTAAAATAAATGAGTTGAGTGTTTAGGTAGGTTAGTGTAGTCAAATGATAGCCAAAATCAGATGCCATGACGACCGTTTCCTTTTCCCTATGATGTGACTATAGGTAGATTAATTCGAACTAACACTCTTAATGTCTATATACCTTTTAGGTGAAGGTGATAAAAATATATATTCAGCTGTTGCGATAACAAAAAAATTGATTGGGAGTTGTTCTCCGTGTATGTCACTTTAGAAATAAAAGATAATGAATCGTCAGGTAGCACAGCATCTGGTTTAACAAGTTTCGTTTCGGACCTGTATTAGCGAGGGTCTATGGGTAACTGCTATTGCAATTAACATTATTTAGATAGGATAAGTCACTCATTGTCTAAAATAAATGAGTGTACGGTTTAAGTAGGTTAGTGTAGTCAAATGATGGCCAAAATCAGATGCCGTGACGACCGTTTCCTTTTCCCTTTGATGTGACTATAGGTAGGTTATTTCGAACTAACACTCTTCATGTCTATATACATTTTAGGTGAAGGTGATAAAAATATATATTCAGCTGTTACGATAACAAAATTATTGATTTGGAGTCGTTCTCCGTGTATGTCACTTTAGAAATAAAAGATAATGAACCGACAGGTAGCAGAGTATATGGTTTAGCAAGTTTCGTTTCGGAGCTGTATTAGCGAGGGTTTATTGATAACTGCTATTGCAATTAACGTTGCTTAGATATAGATAAGGCACTCATTGTCTAAAATAAATGAGTGGAGGGTTTAGGTAAGTGAGTGTAGTCAAATGATAGCCAAAATCAGATGCCGCGACGACCGTTTCCTTTTCTCTATGATGTGACTATAGGTAGATTAATTCGAACTAACACTCTTAATGTCTATATACCTTTTAGGTGAAGGTGATAAAAATATATATTCAGCTGTTAGGATAACAAAATATTTGATTGGGAGTCGTTCTCCGTGTATGTCACTTTAGAAATAAAAGATAATGAATCGTCAGGTAGCACAGCGTCTGGTTTAACAAGTGTCGTTTCGGACCTGTATTTGCTAGGGTCTATGGGCAACAGCTATTGCAAATAACATTGCTTAGATATAGATAAGGCACTCATTATCTAAAATAAATGAGTGTAGGGTTTAAGTATGTTAGTGTAGTCAAATGATGGCCAAAATCAGATGCCGTGACCACCGTTTCCTTTTTCCTCTGATGTGACTATAGGTAGGTTAATTCGAACTACCACTCTTAATGTCTATATACGTTTTAGGTGAAGTTGATAGAAATATATATTCAGCTGTTTGCGATAACAAAATAATTGATTCGGAGTCGTTCTGTCCCTTTAGAAATAAAAAATAATGAATCGTTAGGTAGCACAGCATCTGGTTTAACAAGTTTCGTTTCGGACCTGTATTAGCGAGGGTCTATGGGTAAGTGCTATTGCAATTAACATTATTTAGATAGGATAAGGCACTCATTGTCTAAAATAAATGAGTGTAGGGTTTAAGTATGTTAGTGTAGTCAAATGATGGCCAAAATCAGATGCCGTGACGACCGTTTCCTTTTCCTTATTTTGTGATTATATGTAGGTTAATTCGAACTAACACTCTTAATGTCTACATAACTTTTAGGTGAAGTTGATAAAAATACATATTCAGCTGGTACGATAACAAAATAATTGATTGGGAGTCGTTCTCCGTGTATGTCACTTAAAAATAAAAGATAATGAATCGTCAGGTAGCCGAGAATATGGTTTAACAAGTTTCGTTTCGGAGCTGTATTAGCGAGGGTTTATGGGTAACTGCTATTGCAATTAACGTTGCTTAGATATAGATAAGGCACTCATTGTCTAAAATAAATGAGTTGAGGGTTTAGGTAGGCTAGTGTAGTCAAATGATAGCCAAAATCAGATGCCGTGACGACCGTTTCCTTTTCCTATGATGTGACTATAGGTAGATTAAATTACCTTTTAGGTAAAGGTGATAAAAATATATATTCAGTTGTTACGATAACAAAATATTTGATTGGGAGTCGTTCTCCGTGTATGTCACTTTAGAAATAAAAGATAATGAATCGTCAGGTAGCACTGCATCTGGTTTAACAAGTTTCGTTTCGGACCTGTATTTGCTAGTGTCTATGGGCAACTGCTATTGCAATTAACATTGCTTAGATATAGATAAGGCACTCATTGTCTAAAATAAATGAGTGTAGGGTTAGTGTAGTCAAATATTGGCCAAAATCAGATGCCGTGACAACCGTTTCCTTTTCCCTATGATGTGACTATAAGTAGATAAATTCGAACTAACACTCTTAATGTCTATATACCTTTAAGGTGAATGTGATAAAAATATATATTCAGCTGTTACGATAACAAAATAATTGATTGGGAGTCGTTCTCCGTGTATGTCACTTTAGAAATAAAAGTTAATGAATCGTGAGGTAGCACAGCATCTGGTTTAACAAGTTTCGTTTCGGACCTGTATTTGCTAGGGTCTAGGCGCAACAGCTATTGCAAATAACATTGCTTAGATATAGATAAGGCACTCATTATCTAAAATAAATGAGTGTAGGGTTTAAGTAGGTTAGTGTAGTCAAATGATCGCCAAAACCAGATGCCGTGACGACCGTTTCCTTTTCCCTAAGATGTGACTATAGGTAGGTTAATTCGAAATAACACTCTTAATGTCTATATACCTTTAAGGTGAAGGTGATAAAAATATATATTCAGCTGTTACGATAACAAAATAATTGATTGGGAGTCGTTCTCCGTGTATGTCACTTTAGAAATAAAAGTTAATGAATCGTGAGGTAGCACAGCATCTGGTTTAACAAGTTTCGTTTCGGACCTGTATTAGTGAGGGTCTATGGGTAACTGCTATTGCAATTGACATTGCTTAGATAGAATAAGGCACTCATTGTCTAAAATAAATGAGTGTAGGGTTTAAGTAGGTTAGTGTAGTCAAATGATGGCCAGAATCAGATGCCGTGACCACCGTTTCCTTTTTCCTATGATGTGACTACAGGTAGGTTAATTCGAACTACCACTCTTAATGTCTATATACGTTTTAGGTGAAGTTGGTAGAAATATATATTCAGCTGTTTGCGATAACAAAATAATTGATTCGGAGTCGTTCTGTCCCTTTGAAATAAAAAATAATGAATCGTTAGGTAGCACAGCATCTGGTTTAACAAGTTTCGTTTCGGACCTGTATTAGCGAGGGTCTATGGGTAAGTGCTATTGCAATTAACATTATTTAGATAGGATAAGGCACTTATTGTCTAAAATAAATGAGTGTAGGGTTTAAGTATGTTAGTGTAGTCAAATGATGGCCAAAATCAGATGCCGTGACGACCGTTTCCTTTTCCTTATTTTGTGATTATATGTAGGTTAATTCGAACTAACACTCTTAATGTCTACATAACTTTTAGGTGAAGTTGATAAAAATACATATTCAGCTGGTACGATAACAAAATAATTGATTGGGAGTCGTTCTCCGTGTATGTCACTTAAAAATAAAAGATAATGAATCGTCCGGTAGCCGAGAATATGGTTTAACAAGTTTCGTTTCGGAGCTGTATTAGCGAGGGTTTATGGGTAACTGCTATTGCAATTAACGTTGCTTAGATATAGATAAGGCACTCATTGTCTAAAATAAATGAGTTGAGGGTTTAGGTAGGCTAGTGTAGTCAAATGATAGCCAAAATCAGATGCCGTGACGACCGTTTCCTTTTCCTATGATGTGACTATAGGTAGATTAAATTACCTTTTAGGTAAAGGTGATAAAAATATATATTCAGTTGTTACGATAACAAAATATTTGATTGGGAGTCATTCTCCGTGTATGCCACTTTAGAAATAAAAGATAATGAATCGTCAGGTAGCACTGCATCTGGTTTAACAAGTTTCGTTTCTGACCTGTATTTGCTAGTGTCTATGGGCAACTGCTATTGCAATTAACATTGCTTAGATATAGATAAGGCACTCATTGTCTAAAATAAATGAGTGTAGGGTTAGTGTAGTCAAATATTGGCCAAAATCAGATGCCGTGACAACCGTTTCCTTTTCCCTATGATGTGACTATAAGTAGATTAATTCGAACTAACACTCTTAATGTCTATATACCTTTTAGGTGAAGGTGATAAAAATATATATTCAGCTGTTGCGATAACAAAAAAATTGATTGGGAGTCGTTCTCCGTGTATGTCACTATAGAAATAAAAGATAATGAATCGTTAGGTAGAACAGCATCTGGTTTAACAAGTTTCGTTTCGGACCTGTATTAGCGAGGGTCTATGGGTAAATGCTATTGCAATTAACATTGCTTAGATATAGAAAAGGCACTCATTTTCTAAAATAAATCAGTGTAGGGTTTAAGTAGGTTAGTGTAGTCAAATGATGGCCAAAATCAGATGCCGTGACGACCGTTTCCTTTTCCCTATGATGTGACTATAAGTAGATTAATTCGAACTAACACTCTTAATGTCTATATACCTTTTAGGTGAAGGTGATAAAAATATATATTCAGCTGTTACGATAACAAAAATATTGATTTGGAGTCGTCCTCCGTGTATGTCACTATAGAAATAAAAGGTAATGAATCGTCAGGTAGCACAGCATCTGGTTTAACAAGTTTCGTTTCGGACCTGTATTAGCGAGGTTCTATGGGTAACTGCTATTGCAATTAACATTATTTCGATAGGATAAGGCACTCATTGTCTAAAATAAATGAGTGTAGGGTTTAAGTAGGTTAGTATAGTCAAATGATGGCCAAAAAAAGATGCCGTGACGACAGTTTCCTTTTCCCTATGATGTGACTATAGGTAGGTTAATTCGAACTAACACTCTTCATGTCTATATACCTTTTAGGTGAAGGTGATAAAAATATATATTCAGCTGTTACGATAACAAAAATATTGATTTGGAGTCGTTCTGCGTGTATGTCACTTTAGAAATAAAAGATAATGAATCGTCAGGTAGCAGAGTATATGGTTTAACGAGTTTCGTTTCGGAGCTATATTAGCGAGGGTTTATGGGTAACTGCTATTGCAATTAACGTTGCTTAGATATAGATAAGGCACTCATTGTCTAAAATAAATGAGTGGAGGGTTTAGGTAGGTTAGTGTAGTCAAATGATAGCCAAAATCAGATGCCGTGACGACCGTTTCCTTTTCCCTATGATGTGACTATAGGAAGATTAATTCGAACTAACACTCTTAATGTCTATATACCTTTTAGGTGAAGGTGATAAAAATATATATTCAGCTGTTACGATAACAAAATATTTGATTGGGAGTCGTTCTCGGTGTATGTCACTTTAGAAATAAATGATAATGAATCGTCAGGTAGCACAGCATCTGGTTTAACAAGTTTCGTTTCGGACCTGTATTTGCTAGGTCTATGGGCAACTGCTATTGCAAATAACATTGCTTAGATATAGATAAGGCACTCATTATCTAAAATAAATAAGTGAAGGGTTTAAGTAGGTTACTGTAGTCAAATGATGGCCAAAATTAGATGCCGTGACGATCGTTTCCTTTTCCCTAAGATGTGACTATAGGTAGGTTAATTCGAACTAACACTCTTAATGTCTATATACCTTTAAGGTGAAGGTGATAAAAATATATAATCAGCTGTTACGATAACAAAATAATTGATTGGGAGTCGTTCTCCGTGTATATCACTTTAGAAATAAAAGGTAATGAATCGTCAGGTAGCACAGCATCTGGTTTAACAAGTTTCGTTTTGGACCTGTATTAGCGAGGGTCTATGGGTAACTGCTATTGCAATTAACATTGCTCATAGATAAGAAGATAAGGCACTCAATGTATAAAATAAATGAGTGTAGGGTTTAAATAGGTTAGTGTAGTCAAATGGTGGCCAAAATCAGATGCCGTGACCACCGTTTCCTTCTTCCTCTGATGTGACTATAGGTAGGTTAATTCGAACTAACACTCTTAATGTCTATATACGTTTTAGGTGAAGGTGATAAAAATATATATTGAGCTGTTTGCGATAACAAAATAATTCATTCGGAGTCGTTCTGTTACTTTAGATATAAAAGATAAAGAATCGTTAGGTAGCACAGCATCACGTTTAACAAGTTTCGTTTCGGACCTATATTATCGAGGATCTATGGGTAACTGCTACTGCAATTAACATTGTTTAGATAGGATAAAGCACTCATTGTCTAAAATAAATGAGTGTAGGGTTTAAGTAGGTTAGTGTAGTCAAATGATGGCCAAAATCAGATGCCGTGACGACCGTTTCCTTTTCCCTATGATGTGACTATAGGTAGGTTAATTCGAACTAACTCTCTTAATGTCTATATACCTTTTAGGTGAAGGTGATAAAAATATATATTCAGCTGTTTGCGATTAAAAAATAATTGATTCGGAGTCGTTCTGTCACTTTAGAAATAAAAGATAACGAATCGTTAGGTAGCACAGCATCTGGTTTAACAAGTTTCGTTTCGGACCTGTATTAGCGAGGGTCTATGGGGAACTGCGATTGCAATTAACATTATTTAGATAGGATAAGGCACTCATTGTCTAAAATAAATGAGTGTAGGGTTTAAGTAGGTTAGTATAGTCAAATGATGCCCAAAATCAGATGCCGTGACGACCGTTTCCTTTTCCTTATTGTGTGACTATAGGTAGGTTAATTCGAACTAACACTCTTAAAGTCTATATACCTTTTAGGTGAAGGTGATAAAAATATATATTCAGCTGTTACGATAACAAAATAATTGATTAGGAGTCGTTCTCCATTTATGTCACTTTAGAAATAAAAGATAATGAATCGTTAGGTAGCACAGCATCTGGTTTAACAAGTTTCGTTTCGGACCTGTATTAGCGAGGGTCTATGGGGAACTGCGATTGCAATTAACATTATTTAGATAGGATAAGGCACTCATTGTCTAAAATAAATGAGTGTAGGGTTTAAGTAGGTTAGTGTAGTCAAATGATGGTCAAAATCAGATGCCGTGACGACCGTTTCCTTTTCCTTATTGTGTGACTATAGGTAGGTTAATTCGAACTAACACTCTTAATTTCTATATACCTTTTAGGTGGTGATAAATATATATATTCAGCTGTTACGATAACAAAATAATTGATTGGTAGTCGTTCTTCTTGTATGTTACTTTAGAAATTAAAGATAATGAATCGTCAGGTAGCACAGCATCTGGTTTAACAAGTTTCGTTTTGGACCAGTCTTAGCGAGGGTCTACGGGTAACTGCTATTGCAATAAACATTGCTTAGATATATATAAGGCACTCATTATCTAAAATAAATGAGTGTAGTTTTTAAGTAGGTTAGTGTAGTCAAATGATGGCCAAAATCAGATGCCGTGACCACCGTTTCTTTTTCCCTACGATGTGACTATAGGTAGGTTAATTCGAACTAACACTTTTAATGTGTATATACGTTTTAGGTGACGGTTAAAAAAATATATTTTCAGCTGTTTTCGATAACAAAATAATTGATTGGGAGTCGTTATCCGTGTATGTCATTTTAGAAAAAAAAGATAATGAATCGTTAGGTAGCACAACATCTGCTTTAACAAGTTTCCTTTGGGACCTGTATTAGCGACGGTCTATGGGTAACTGCTATTGCAATTAACATTGCTTAGATAGAATAAGGCACTCATTGTCTAAAATAAATGAGTGTAAAGTTTAAGTAGGTTAGTGTAGTTAAATGATGGCCGAAATCAGATGCCGTGACCACCGTTTCCTTTTTCCTACGATGGTAGGTTAATTCGAACTACCACCCTTAATGTCTATATACGTTTTAGGTGAAGTTGATAAAAATATATATTTAGCGGTTTGCGATAACAAAATAATTGATTCGGAGTCGTTCTGTCACTTTAGAAATAAAAGATAATGAATCGTTAGGTAGCACAGCATCTAGTTTAACAAGTTTCGTTTCGGTCCTGTATTAGCGAGGATCTATGGGTAACTGCTATTGCAATTAACATTGCTTAGATATAGATAAGGCACTCATTGTCTAAAATAAATGAGTGTAGGGTTTAAGTAGGTTAGTGTAGTCAAATGATGGCCAAAATCAGATGCCGTGACCACCGTTTCCTTTTTCCTATGATGTGACTATAGGTAGATTAATTCGAACTAACACTCTTAATGTCTATATAACTTTTAGGTGAAGGTGATAAAAATATATATTCAGCTGTTACGATAACAAAATAATTGATTGGGAGTCGTTCTCCGTGTATGTCACTTTAGAAATAAAAGATAATGAATCGTTAGGTAGCACAGCATCTGGTTTAACAAGTTTCGTTTCGGACCTGTATTAGCGAGGGTCTATGGGTAACTGCTATTGCAATTAACATTGTTTAGATAGGATAAGGCACTCATTTTCTAAAATAAATGAGTGTAGGGTTAAAGTAGGTTAGTGTAGTCAAATGATGGCCAAAATCAGATGCCGTGACGACCGTTTCCTTTTCTCTATGATGTGACTATAGGTAGGTTAATTCGAACTAACACTCTTAATGTCTATATACCTTTTAGGTGAAGGTGATAAAAATATATATTTAGCTGTTGCGCTAACAAAATAATTGATTGGGAGTCGTTCTCCGTGTATGTCACTTTAGAAATAATAGATAATGAATCGTTAGGTAGCACAGAATCTGATTTAACAAGTTTCTTTTCGGACCTGTATTAACGAGGTTCTATGGGTAACTGCTATTGCAATTAACATTGCTTAGATATAGATAAGGCACTCATTGTCTAAAATAAATGAGTGTAGGTTTTAAGTAGGTTAGTGTAGTCAAATGATGGTCAAAATCAGATGCGGTGACCACCGTTTCCTTTTCCCTATGATGTGACTATAGGTAGGTTAATTCGAACTAACACTCTTAATGTCTATATACCTCTTAGGTGAAGGTGAGAGAAATATATATTCAACTGTTTGCGATAACAAAATAATTGATTGGGAGTCGTTCTCCGTGTATGTCACTTTAGAGATAAAAGATAATGAATCGTTAGGTAGCACAGCATCTAGTTTAACAAGTTTCGCTTCGGACCTGTATTAGCGAGGGTCTATGGGTAACTGCTATCGCAATTAACATTGCTTAGATATAGATAAGGCACTCATTGTCTAAAATAAATGAGTGGGGTGTTTAAGTAGTTTAGTGTAGTCAAGTGACGACCAAAATCAGATGCCGTGACCACCGTTTCCTTTTCCCTATGATGTGACTATAGGTAGGTTAATTCGAACTAACACTCTTAATGTCTATATACTTTTTAGGTGAAGGTGATAAAAATATATATTCAGCTGTTTGTGATAACAAAATAATTGATTCGTAGAATATTATATATAATATGTGTTTGCAATGAATATAAAGGTTATCTCCGATTCAAACATCAAATTATTGATGTGTAAACACGAAAATAATATATTTCAAAAACAAAACCCATATAGAATGGATTCTCTTTACCTCTTTGAAGACACCACCCGTTACAAAGCAATATCACGATGCAAAGTCGTTTATCGTAGAGTAAATATTCTTTTTACATTAAAAGTACTATAACAGCTATGCATTGTCGCTTTTCATTCTTTTATGCAAGCTTTTTAATGGTAATTTCCTTGTTTGTAGTTTTCTCTATAACTGTAAACCTCGCTTTCAATTTTATTGATAACGTCTATTACGCTTCCACATCAAATCACTTAACGTGCTTCAACATACTCCAAAGCTGAGGCATACGCGACATAATAGACTTTTCTTCGTTCCCACTGTTATCATAAAACTTTTCTCATTTTTTCTATCCAGGGATTTATGCTTAAACTGTAATAAGCAAAGTATTTCAATAGCCTTTGTTTCCATAACCATAATAATAACTAACATAGTTTAGTAAATTATAAGCATATAATTAATTTCAATGTAATTCTTCCATTTCCATTTTCTTTTCTGAGCATTGGAGTCTTGTGACTTGGACCTTTATTCCATCGGCAACAATGAATTCGCAATGAAGCTGAAAAATAAAGCAGAGGAAGCCTTTTTTACATCTTTGAAGAGATCCTTTAGTGTCCTGATGCCAAAGAGATAATTCAACATTTCTGAATCCATCTCTCGACCTAACCCTGCGTACCTTTGTTTCAACACTCAATTTCATGTGAATCTTCTGTATTTTCCACATTTGAAGCAAGCGGATACCTCAACGAACCGACACCGACAACTTATTAAGTGTAATAGTGTTGTACAATACGATATTTTGAAATAAATGTATATTTCATTCATTAAAATGTAGCCTTTTCACTTCCTCAATGTATCTCAGGGTTGGATACATACTAGGATCTCTTCCGTTGAAGTACAGTCGCACAAAAAAATATCCGAACACTATAGTTGATTACAGAATTCAGGAAAAGTATCTGGCAACTATTTTATTTAGAAATTAGTGATCTGGCAACCTTCGTGTACAATACACGAAGGTTGTCAGATCACTAATTTCTAAAAAAATCGTTGCTACATATTTTTCCTGAATTCTGTAATCAACCATAGTGTTCGGATATTTTTTCAGCGACTGTACAACGCATTCTTGAATTGCAGAACTATTAGCTGTCTTGAACTCGGGTTTTATGATAGAAGCACAATTGTTATAATGCAATATGGGATGGCAGAGAGGATATCATAGAAGGAATTTGGGGGAGGCACAGACAAGTCTCTGTGTAGCTACAAGGTTAGGAAAAGAGCGAATTAAAATGTTTAATCAAACAAATGTACAAAAGGGCAAAAAAAAAGTATTATTGAATCTAAATCGCATACTGCTACAGATAAAGACAGAATATTAATTCAACACGGGGTGGAAGAAGGAAAAAAATTACAAAATTGCGGACAAGAGATCAAGTATTTTAGGTATTGGAAGGGCCGAATTCTGTTTAAAAAAGGTAAATATATTTCGAGAGTTTGTATAGTTATTGACCTCTCACTGATAATATTCGAAGCTAGTGCACGTTGGAAAACTTCAAAAAGTTACATCACCATGTGGGAAAACCATGCACTGTTGGGCAACCTACTTCAGGCCGCTGCCCATGCGCCCAACCATGAACGAGGTATTATTTTCGCAGTATTTATTTAAACAGACGAATAGGGAATTTTGTCGCGACTTTTAAGAATCTATGGAGAGTGTGGAGAAATAGGCGTATACATCTAAAGACTGAAATTAGACTGTATAATAGTTTGGTTCTTTCTAGGGTTAATTATGGTAGTGACCGTGGACGCTTTGTAAACAAAATCGCAAGAAACTAGATGCTTTCGCAGTATTTTACCTTATACCTTAACGTCACTAAATATATATACCTTAACGTCAATAATATTACCTTAACGTCACCCGGAGCTACCCATGGTCAGCGGGGGACAGCTGAGCTAAAGGATTTACATTATCGTCTGTTCTTCCGTTCCTTTCTTTGTACTTCGCTTGGTTAACCTTTCTCCTTAATATATTTTAAACTAAAATAGTGTTTAGATTAAACTTTATGAGAAGTAAATAATCGTGTACTTTTTAAAAAGTAGCAGTTTTACATTTAAATACATCGTGATTTTTTCAATGTACATTTGCACTTGCTACGAAAAACAGCATTAAAGCCAGTTTCCGAAATTATTAGTTTTTATAGATCCGAATGAAGCATAATGCACAAAGGACTAAATGGTAAAATGTTAGTTATTGCTCAGATAATGCATTTAGGAGTGCAGTGGCTAAGAAAGTTTATTAAACTTTCTTAGCCACTGCACTCTTAGTCAGTGGCTAAGAAAGTTTATTAAACTTTCTTAGCCACTGCACTCCTAAATACTGATAATTACTTACTGATAATTGCAAAACTTCAAATAATAAATTTTAATACACAAGCGACCTGCGTCTTTGAATCGCATTATGAAACAGTTTCCTTGCTAATCCCCATGCCTTCCACAAAAACTAATAAGGAGCAAAGATTACTGGAAAAGTAATAAATTTGGTACTTCGAATTAAAATGCAACTGAGGTAGAATTTCCAGTATTTAAACTTTGAACTTTTTAATACTCAAGTGCATCTTTCTCAAACAATTTGTTTTTACACATAATTTGGATTGCAACGTCTTGAAGATATTAAAAATTATGACTAAAATGGAAATTTGATTGCTTATATATAAAAGTAGTTTCGGTCATTGCTTACGAATATCAGTTCCATGTATAATGCTTATCTGTTTGATATTCCAAATCGAGTTATGTCCTGCCTTGTGGTAGTAAGATATTGAACTGAAGGGTTTGGGGAAAACAACTGACATTATGATCAATCAGGGTCGAGTGTAGGGGGCATGCCTCCCCCTTTAAAATGTAGTAAGTCTGATGGAAGCAAAATATTATTAAAATCGTGCATATTTCACATGTATTTCAAGAAAGTTTTTCAAATCCTCTAATCAAATGGGGATGGGAAAACTTTATATTGCAATGGAAATCAATTCTCTTGCTTGGACTCTGCCGCCCCTTTCTCCAGATCTCATCTTAGACATGAAAGTTTAATTTAATTAATTTTAATGTGATTTTTTAACAGACTAAAAATTTTCTCTAAAAATAGGTCTTACTCATTCTGTTTAATCTTACTACAGCTATGGTCATTAATTTGCATGCAAATTTGCCGCCCCTAAAAAGTGCAACCCGTGGAACAACGCCGCCCCAGCTGACAAGCTGCAACTTCTTTGTTTTCTTTCATACGCACTTTCAAATAACATAGAGTTTTTCCCAAAACAATGAACTGTGCCTATAAATAATTTTATCATTTTTCAATGAATTGAGCTTTCAATGAATTGAGCTTTTCAAATGAATTGAGATTTCAAAGATTTTTTAGGGGAAATGCTTTAGCACCCTCCCCACGAATAAGCACCCATAACAGTCTGCCGAGTGGTTACAGTGCTTGGCTACTGATCTAAGGGACCTGGGTTCGAGCCCCGGGTAAGGCATGGCTGTTTGTGTTGTTTTTCTGCTGAGGTCCTGCCATCCTCTCAGACCATCTACTACGCAATATAAACTGACAAGCTTCTGTCAGATCTCTGTGGCAACAGCTGCTTGAGGGGGTATTTATATATTTATTTATTTGTTTTTTATGATAAAGGCATGTTTCCTTAGGATTTTTTCAGAGCTATCATTATCCCTATCTGCAAAAAAGGTGATGGTAGTTCTTGTGATAACTATAGGGGTATCAGCCTACTCTCTGTTCCAGGTAAAGTTCTCTGCATGATTCTATTTAATAGAACGAAGAATCTGGTTGACAGGCAATTGCGTGATGAGCAATGTGGATTCAGAAGTGGTAGGGGATGTGTAGGTCAGATATTTTCACTTAGGCAGATTCTTGAGAAATGCTTAGAGTTTCAGAAACCTTTGGTTGCTAGCTTTGTTGACTTCAAAAAGGCTTTCGACTCTGTTGATCGCCATAATTTGTGGTTGATTGTGAGATCATATGGTATACCTGACAAGTTAGTTAACATAATGAAAGCTCTTTATAATAACACTGAGTCGTGTGTGAGAGTTGGTAAGGCTTGCAGCAATTGGTTTAGCATTACTTCTGGTGTTCGACAAAGGTGAATTTTGTCTTATTTTCTCTTTAGCTTGGTTATTGATTATGTTATGTGAAATTCACTGCAAGGAAAAGATTTTGGCCTTAAATGGTCTAGAGATGCGAACGTTTCTGATTTAGATTATGCTGATGATTTAGCTCTTCTGGCAAATGATGTTGATGAGATGAACTCTTTCATTCGAGCTGTTGATGAAACTGGTAGTAGAGTAGGTTTGGTTATAAACAGAGGGAAAACTAAAGTGATGAAAATTGGTGAGGCAGGCTGTGATTTAGTTATTCTGAATGGTTGCAGTCTTGAGCAGGTATCACAGTTTAATTATCTTGGGAGCTATGTAACAGATATTGGTGATGTGCGGCATGAGATAAACAGACGAATAGGGAATGTTGTCGCGACTTTTAAGAATCTATGGAGAGTGTGGAGAAATAGGCGTATACATCTAAAGACTAAAATTAGACTGTATAATAGTTTGGTTCTTTCTAGGGTTAATTATGGTAGTGACCGTGGACGCTTTGTAAACAAAATCGCAAGAAACTAGATGCTTTCGCAGTATTTTGGGCATTAGGTGGTTCAACTTTGTAACTAATGATGAGGTTAGACAAAAGAGTTTGCAACCTCCTTTAAGCAGCATATTGTGCAGCGAGAGACTCCGTTGGTTTGTCCATGTTGCCCGTATGAATAATTATAGATTGGTGAATAAGGTTATGAACAGTGTGACTAAAGGCCTCAGAAAGAGGGTGAGAGCTAGGATGCTATGGGCAGACAATGTCAAACAGGACCTTATTAGAATTGTTGTGTTGTGGCCAGATGCAACAGCTGTAGCTCAGGACAGATATGCTTTGGAGAACGAAATTGCACGTTCTGGTTGAACCTTCGTACCCCATGGTGATTGAGGATGATGAGGATTACAGTTTGTTACATATTTGTTGAAGATGGTGCAAATGGAGAGAAAGGGTTTTACGAAAATGCAATTTCTAAATCACATAATAATGGTTCCACTGAAATATACTGCATATCTTAATCTATTATAGCATGAGTAACTAATATTCTGTTATACCTAGGGTGTCCAGATTTCACCTAATAAAAACCAGGATATTTAAGTAAGTAATAAAAGCCAGGATATTTAAGCATAATAATATCAACCAGGATATTTAAGTAAATATCCAAATATTAGAAAGCTTAAACTAGTACAGTTTAGTTATGATTCCTATTTAATTTAAATGAATTAGTGTCATTTTCCCTTGGAAGTTGTAAACGCACAGAAAAATATTAACAAAGGCAGTTGTACAATCAGCAATAATCGTAACGTTTGGCATGGCCCCATGAAGGATTATTTTTAGGAGGTTGCTGAACCCAAATTTTTTTAGTGGGGTGTTGACTCAAAAATTTTTAGTGGGTTTCTGAACCTAAGTTCTTTTATGGGTGAGGGATGCTGAACCTAAGCTTTTTTATTGGTGAGGGATGCTGAACCTAAGTTCTTTTATGGGTGAGGGATGCTGAACCTAAGTTCTTTTATGGGTGGGGGATGATGAACCTAAGTTCTATTATGGGTGGGGGATGCTTAACCTAAGTTCTTTTATGGGTGAGGGATGCTGAACCTAAGTTCTTTTATGGGTGGGGGATGCTGAACCTAAGTTCTTTTATGGGTGAGGGATGCTGAACCTAAGTTCTTTTATGGTGAGGGATGCTGAATCTAAGTTCTTTTATGGGTGAGGAATGCTGAACCTAAGTTCTTTTATGGGTGAGGGATGCTGAACCTAAGTTCTTTCATGGGTGAGGGATGCTGAACCTAAGTTCTTTCATGGGTGAGGGATGCTGAACCTAAGTTCTTTTATGGGTGAGGGATGCTGAACCTAAGTTCTTTTATGGGTGAGGGATGCTGAACCTAAGTTCTTTTATGGGTGAGGGATGCTGAACCTAAGTTCTTTTATGGGTGAGGGATGCTGAACCTAAGTTCTTTTATGGGTGAGGGATGATGAACACAAGTTCTTTTATGGGTGAGGGATGCTGAACCTAAGTTCTCTTATGGGTGAGGGATGCTGAACCTAAGTTCTTTTATGGGTGAGGAATGCTGAACCTAAGTTCTTTTATGGGTGGGGGATGCTGAACCTAAGTTCAATTATGGGTGGGGGATGCTTAACCTAAGTTCTTTTATGGGTGAGGGATGCTGAACCTAAGCTTTTTTATTGGTGAGGGATGCTGAACCTAAGTTCTTTTATGGGTGAGGGATGCTGAACCTAAGTTCTTTTATGGGTGGGGGATGCTGAACCTAAGTTCTATTATGGGTGGGGGATGCTTAACCTAAGTTCTTTTATGGGTGAGGGATGCTGAACCCAAGTTCTTTTATGGGTGAGGGATGCTGAACCTAAGTTCTCTTATGGGTGAGGGATGCTGAACCTAAGTTCTTTTATGGGTGAGGGATGCTGAACCTAAGTTCTTTTATGGGTGAGGGATGCTGAACCTAAGTTTTTTTATGGGTGAGGGATGCTGAACCTAAGGGGTTTATGTTTAAACAACGCTAGCTCCGCAGGTGGCTCAGAAAACAAATATTGTAGAAAATAACTGATATTTTATTTGCTTTCTGATTAGTTTTTGCTTCATGTTTATCTTTTCTTACCATTCAGTAGAAATGGCATTCTACTGACTGGCAAGATGTTGGTTATATCCACCGTACAGAGATTTTTAAAATATCGATAGCTAAAGACCATGGGCTTGTTAATTAACAAATCAAAAATGAAAGTAAGGGAAATTTTATTTCGAGAACCTTCAGTGAATGTGAATCTTTAAAATCAACGTATAATAGTAATGGTCACCTTTCTAAACAAGGAAGCTTATGGTTTCCATGGTTACGTGTTTTGTTTCGGTATTAGATATTATTTGTCTGTCTGAAAACAATGTGACTCTAAAATTTATGACTTTTCTTATCTCATTAGACTAAAATCACGTAAGAAAATAAATTAAAATTCATTTGTTTCCAGCTGCGAATCCAAGGGGTCCAAGGGGTGTCATCCACCAACCGTTTGAGAATGCTTTTAATGGTAATTGAGCGAAGAAATATTATTATTATTATTATGAATTTCTCGTGCATTTTTTCAGTAATATTTTAAAGATCTCTGTCAAGATTGATTTTATTTATTTGAGAGATCTGTTAGCCAAATGTCTTTTCTCGATCTTAATCACACAGTAGTTAAGGTACTCAATAAACCCATCAACTCTGTATCTCTTGGTTAAATAATACGTTTAATGAATAGCATTTTACGTTATCTACATACATATTTAATAAGGGCGCAGCTTTAATCCACTGCCCCACCAATAATATCCAGTCACACGCTCCAAGAGCGTTGACCCGACTTTATTGAAAAGTCTATCAAATGTTCTAGCTCCAAGAGCATAGGAAACCATTTTACTTCCGACTCTTTCAGTGGTCAGGAAAGAAGTTGCTTTTTTTTAAATGTGCGGCACTCCCCATTTACTTTCCGCTGTAAGCACGCAGCAAATCCCGCGTCACGGTGTTACACGATGCGCCGTCAGAATTCCGCAGATCATCTGGGTCACACAACATTCTCGCCTAATAGAGCACACATCGGAGAGGCAACATGAAAGTCGGGGATAAGGATATTATATTTTGACTTTGGAAGAAGAGATCGCATTGTGCTTGGCTTAGACTCTAGAATTGTTTATTATGATTTCGAAAGTTTAGAAGAATACTGCAAACTTAATTTTGAGAATCACCACTGAATGTCACTGTTTCAATGGCAAAAATCCAGGGGGCGGGAGTGGCTCAGTCGTAGCCAGCCAGGCTCGTAAACTGCAGTTCCTAGTTTCGAGTCCCAGCTGGGTAAAACATCCCGCCCTGCAAACGGTCATTAGGGGTTACTGATGGGCTTGGAAACGCTGCTTTCTGTTGGATGGGACGTAAAGCCGTGGCCCAGTGTGAGGAAGAGTCATACTCTGTGCACATTCAATAACACATTTGATGGCCTTGACAGGAGGCTACCCTCTATCTCCAAACAGCTGTGCAGTGGGTCCCTCCCCCAACCTTCTTTGAGCCTTCGGGGTCCTTGTAACCTAGACATTTAGTCCATTGTGTTGAAAAAAGTACCGCTGCGAGGTAAAACAATCCAATCCAATATACGTACAAAATAGCCTTTCGGAAATAAGACAACACACTAAATAAGCAATTATCTCCATATGCTTATTGCATGCAAGTAAGGTGGTAACAAATACATTTTTTCTATACCGATGCAGAACAAAGTTTTCTAAAAAAGTATTTCGAAAAGGTGTTCTGGTGATTTTTCTTTACATCTAGACGCATTCCTTTACAATTTCTATCCAGACACAATTTGGTAGTGGTCATAGAGAAACAAATATTATCTACTGAATTATTACAAATAGTTTCAAAATAATTTTATAATGATTCTAAAGGTAGAAATTTCTTATAAAAGCACTAATAAAGGAAACCCATGGAAATATTTCTTACTGTCTTGCAATTAGGTCTATTTTTACTCCCATATTTATTGTAGATTACTGTAAGAACTGGTATGGTTTAATGTAGCTCTAGAGAGTACTGATTTGCTACTTTGAATCACAAAAAAATTGCTTTACTAAGAATTTAAAGTAGACACAGATGCGTTACCTCACATGTGAAACCTTTTGAAACATCTCTAGTATCTTGGTCTTGTTAAACGAAAATTCAGAGGAAGAAATATGGGAAACCTCATTTCTGGAAAGCTTGTCCTTTGGATTTCTTTGTAGCCAAGCGGTTATCACGTTTGGCTCCTGATAGTAGTAGCATAAATGAGTGTTCTGAGCCAGTAAATGGGTCCAGAGAATTCTGTGAATATCCATGGGAAAAGTTATGGGGGATGAGGAAAAAAGTATGTTTTTTGTGGGTTTTTGTGAAAATATGTGTGAAAATTAGAAAAACGGGGGTATTTTTTAGCATGTGAAAAACTAATTTAAGTTTTTTTAAAGATGAGGTTTAAATTAATTTGTGAATTAGTTTAAATGGATTAGTTTGAAATGAGGTGTGTGTATATGAGATAAAATTGATGTGGTTTGTTGAGTTATCATACACTTCAGTGGATTATTCGATTGTAAAAAGCCATGGAAATCGGTGTTGTTTTTTGTGAAAATCAGAAAAAACCGGGATGTTTCATGTGAAAAAAAGGTAATTTAAGTTTTTCGGGCAGACGAGATATTTACAAATTTTCACAAAAATGAGCTGTGTGTGTGAAAGAGATAAAAAATGATGTGGTTTGTTGAGTTATCATACACTTCACTGGATTATTCGGTTGTAGAAAGCCAGGTAAATCGGAGAATTTGACAAATCGAGACAGTTTTGAGAAATTTGTTTGAAACATATGACAAAATCAACCGATAAAATGACATTTTCGGGGACGGGGTCTGATGAAAAGATAGACTTTGAATATCTGTGAATGTATGAAGAGAGGGTACTAGATGGAAAAAATATTTTTTTGAAGTGAAAAGTAATTTAGGTTATTGTTTTTAAATAGTCGGAGAGAATTTGAAGTGAAAAGTGATGCCTTAACTGGCATAGTGGTTAGGCAGCTAGCGACTGTTTCAGCAAGGCACACTTTGTGTGTTGTGTTAGCTCTAACTAAGGCAGTGGTCAGCAGTGACTTCGGTCTTAGTAGGGCATGTCCTTGTATGAGAAGGCCTGTATTAAGCTAGGAATAGCTTCCAGGATTCTTCTCTGTCCTATATGTCGCAAATCAAAAAAAAAATGTAGGTTAGAATAATTTTGAACATGTATGAAGTTTGCAAAGAGAGGGAAGAGTTTTATGTTACTGTGCTAAACGGAAATCAGTCTCGATCTCTACAAAAGAACAACGGGGTCGAGATTTACTTTCATTGAACTAAATGGTTCGAGAAGTTGCACTTCGAACCAGTATTCATTCCGAATATCTTATTCGGTTCGATGCACGGCCCTTCTCCCTCTGTCCCCTCCTCCCCTATACCCTCTCTTCCTCTCTCTGTCCCCTCCTCCCCTATGCCCTCTCTTCCTCTCTCTCTCCCCTCCTCCCCTCTGCCCCCATTTCTCTTTCTGTCCCCTCCTTCCTTCTGCCCTCTCTTCCTCTCTGTTCCCTCCTCCCCTCTGCCCTCTCTTCCTCTCTCTGTCCCCTCCTCCACTCTGCCCCTTTTCTCTCTCTGTCACCTCCTTCCCTCTGCCCCCTCTTCCTCTCTCTGTCCCCTCCTCCCCTATGCCCTCTCTTACTCTCTCTGTCCCCTCCTCCCCTCTGCCCTCTCTTCCTCTCTTTGCTCCCTCCTCCCCTCTGCCCTCTCTTCCTCTCTCTGTCCCCTCCTCCCCTCTGCCCCCTCTTCCTCTCTCTGTTGCCTCCTCCCCTCTGCCCTCTCTTCCTCGCTCTCTCCCCTCCTCCCCTCTGCCCTCTCTTCCTCTCTCTGTCCCCTCCTAACCTCTGCCCTCTCTTCCTCTCTCTGTCCCCCCTCCCCTCTGCCCTCTCTTCCTCTCTCTGTCCCCCCTCCCCTCTGCCCTCTCTCTCCCCTCCTCCCCTCTGCCCTCTCTTCCTCCCTCTCTCCCCTCCTCCCCTCTGCCCTCTCTTCCTCTCTCTGTCCCCTCCTAACCTCTGCCCTCTCTTCCTCTCTCTGTCCCCCCTCCCCTCTGCCCTCTCTTCCTCTCTCTGTCCCCTCCTAACCTCTACCCTCTCTGTCCCCCCTCCCCTCTGCCCTCTCTCTCCCCTCCTCCCCTCTGCCCCCTCTTTCTCTCTGTCCCCTCCTAACATCTGCCCTCTCTTCCTCTCTCTGTCCCCCCCTCCCCTCTGCCCTCTCTTCCTCTCTCTCCCCTCCTCCCCTCTGCCCTCTCTTCCTCTCTCTGTCCCCTCCTCCCCTCTGCCCCCTTTTCTCTCTTTGTCACCTCCTCCCCTCTGCTCTCTCTTCCTCTCTCTGTCCCCTCCTCCCCTCTGCCCTCTCTTCCTATCTCTGTCCCCCCCTCCCCTCTGCCCCCTCTTCCTCTCTCTGTCCCCTCTTCCCTCTCTTCCTCTCTCTGTCCCCTCCTCCCCTCTGCCCTCTCTTCCTGTCTCTGTCTCCTCCTCCCCTCTGCCCTCTCTTCCTCTCTCTGTCGCCTCCTCCCCTCTGCCCTCTCTTCCTGTCTCTGTCTCCTCCTCCCCTCTGCCCTCTCTTCCTCTCTCTGTCCCCTCCTCCCCTCTGCCCTCTCTTCCTGTCTCTGTCTCCTCCTCCCCTCTGCCCTCTCTTCCTGTCTCTGTCTCCTCCTCCCCTCTGCCCTCTCTTCCTATCTCTCTCCCCTCCTGCTCTCTGCCATCTCTTCCTCTCTCTCCTCCCCCCAGATCCCCCCAAAGAGTTCTCATGTACTCAGATCCTCCCCAAGATCCCCCAAAGCGTTCTAGTGTACTCAGATCCTCCTCCCATATCCCCCCAAAGAATTCTCATGTACTCAGATCCTACACCCCAGATCCCAATTGTCGTATCCCCCTAGTTGTCATTATCAATCTAATTGTCGTATCTTCCCAGTTGTCGTATCCATTGAATTGCAATCCACCCAATTGTCGTATCTTCCCAGTTGTCGTATCCATTGAATTGCAATCCACCCAATTGTCGTATCTTCCCAGTTGTCGTATCCATTGAATTGCAATCCACCCAATTGTCGTAGCTTCCCAGTTGTCGTATCCATTGAATTGCAATCCACCCAATTGTCGTATCTTCCCAGTTGTCGTATCCATTGAATTGCAATCCACCCAATTGTCGTATCTTCCCAGTTGTCGTATCCATTGAATTGCAATCCACCCAATTGTCGTATCTTCCCAGTTGTCGTATCCATTGAATTGCAATCCACCCAATTGTCGTATCTTCCCAGTTGTCGTATCCATTGAATTGCAATCCACCCAATTGTCGTATCTTCCCAGTTGTATCCATTGAATTGCAATCCACCCAATTGTCGTATCTTCCCAGTTGTCGTATCCATTGAATTGCAATCCACCCAATTGTCGTATCTTCCCAGTTGTCGTATCCATTGAATTGCAATCCACCCAATTGTCGTATCTTCCCAGTTGTCGTATCCATTGAATTGCAATCCACCCAATTGTCGTATCTTCCCAGTTGTCGTATCCATTGAATTGCAATCCACCCAATTGTAGTCCACTTAATTGTCATAAAATTGTTCATATGATCAGTGCAGTTGACTCCCACTCAATTATCGTTGACCCATTTCACTACGCTATCATGCGATGGATGAACCTTTCCGTATTCATTCGAAATTTCGAACTCAATTTTCTTCTTAAAGCATAAAACATTTTTATTTTTTCAGTGTATAGACAGGTAACAAGATCCCGGAAGGCTGAGAGAATGTTGTGGGAAGAGGACTGACTGGACAGCTGTTAGCGAAGAGATGATAGTTAACAGGACCGGATCCAGAAATAATAAAGGGGGAGAGATCTTAAACACAATCAAATCGAAATAATGTAAAGGATGGGGGAATGCAAGAGACTGGATTTCCAATACATCATAACATTCTCCCTCAATTTTTGAGATCTTCCTTAAATATTTCTCGAAAAATGCATGAAATATAAATATGTTTAATAATGTTTGCCTCTGTTACCATTACTAGCATTCTGAAAGTGAGGGGGGGGCATGCTTCCCCCTAGATCAGGCCCTGGTGATTTAAATCCTCATGCTCTTTAAGGCGCACAGGATATGGCTCTCTTGTACACTGAGTCAAGGCTTAAAGCCTGATTTATGGACTGCGGCTTTCCCAAGCTATTATTATTCATCCCTTGGTTGCCCAGCACACTTGGTTCATGCTCGGGATTGAAATAACATTTACAGTGTTCAGGTCAGTCTAAGTGGCTATTTAAATTCTGAATTTGCTTATAACCGTGAAAAATGCAAAATATAATAGAAAACTGGGTTATGGTCGGTAAACAATTCATATCTTGAGCACGAAAGTATTGAATAATTCCCAAGTACTTCATTAAACGATTATGATATGATATATGCATATGGCGAAGTGGTTACAGTGCTTGTCTATGGATAAAAGTGACTGGGTTCAAACCACTATTGAAAATTTATTTTCCTGAGTTCTCGGCTTGCTCAGACTTCTATGGTGTATTAAATTAACTTACTATGATATTATTATTTAACTATGATGTATTAATCCCTAAAGGCTCTTGTCGGAGTTCTGAGTCAAGAAACTGCTTAAGGTTAATTTGTTCTTTCCTTATCATTACAAGTTATGGTTTTCACAATGTTACGATAATCTATAACGCAACTCTTTATTACTCTCACACGCGAGAACTTCTCGAGTGGGAGTTATGAAATTTTAGTGTTAACAATTTTGCTTCTTTTCCCATTTATTTCAAAACCTTATGAACTTTATATGACATGTAATAGCAAATTCATTGTAAAAGTATATGTCGTTTTGTTGTTGAATAAACTGTTAATATTATTATGAAAAATTTACTGGGGGATAGAATGTCCTAAACACACCTTTGTTTTCGAATGTTTATCTGTTCTGTGGATTTCAAGCCAAGAATTAATTAAACGTGTATTAATTTTAATATTCATTCTAAAGTATTTTTAATCAGATTTCAAAATTTTATTTTCTGTTATGAATTACCTGAAAGCATTCAACTAGAAATTGTATGAGAATATGGCTTACTGATAAATTGAAAAAAACTAAATATTTGTGAATTATTTAATTATAACCTCATTTTAATTACTATTTCAGCATTTGTTACACATCTTAACGAGAATATTTGATATTTTAAAATCAATATGTCACAACCAAGTTCTTCACCTTAATGATCATTTCACGTCTTTTTGGTATATGTTTTACCTATTTTCTTATTGTTTTTCCTTGTGATATGTCTGTTTGTTTATCGATTATGTGACAAACACACAAACCGACAAATGATGTTACTTTGCGTGGTAAAGTGTCACAAATTTCCTGTACATATGTAAAACAAAATAATAAGCTGAGAAATACTAGTTGTGCTATGAGTCGGATTCGGACCCACATCTTCCAGTAACCGGCAAGGTATGCTAACAATTACACCATCAACTATAACGTTTCTTCTTCAGCTAATATGATTTAGCTTTCCCGCATTTTTATTTGATTCCAATAGTGGCGCCATCTATCGGTACGTGGTAACTATGTTGTCTCTTAAAGCTGAATTTTAATATTTGTCATTCGTGACAATTTTTTTCAGCTTATTATTTCATGTGTCACTTTGTGTTCTTCTCAAGGCTCTTCATTGTTCCACCAAACGTACTACATTCTGCATTAAATGAATACTTGGGTGTCAGAAGCGTTATGGAATGCAAAAATCCCCCCCCCCCCCAAATTTTCTACCCATAAAAAAGGAGATATATGCAAATCGTTCTTCCATCTTCCGAATATGAGCATCCACAGTTAGGTTGTCAAATGAAAGCTTATCTTGTGGGGAGTGTCGTAATCGTACACCTTTGGATCCGGTTTCGCCATTTTTGTCTACATCCTCCAACTGGCCCCATTTCGAAATGAAATGCCTCCTTTTGCCTTTTCCCTTCTCTCGATCCTTTGTTTCTCCCTCCTGACCTGTTTCCATGAGAAAAAAAAGAAGAGGAGCTAGGCAGACTTCTCGAAAGTTCCCTAGCACCGCTCCCGCTCTCCATTTCCATCTGCATACGAATGCTGCACGTGCACGGCAAGTCACGCCACTAGGTCAAGATCCCATCGGGTGATGTCCCTTTGGGCAAGTGGTTCACGAATAAGAGAACTCTAAAGTTCACAAACAAAGGGGAAGACATAGAAGTACCGAACTGAAAATGTAGTGCAGCGCCACCTAACGTAAGGTCCGAATTACTCATTTTCTCTCTGCTCTCGTCATTTTAAGACCGCCATTAATCTGTCTCCTTTCGTAGCTTTCAACAGAAGATAGAATTGATATGGCGTTTAATTTCTTTATTTAATCTAGTGATTTGACAAATTACGAATTATTAAAACAAATTGCAACCAGAACAAATTACGAGTGAAGGACAATAAGAAAATAAGTTAAAAAGAGAAATGAAATTTGACAATTAACTACCACCTATTTATAAACCATTTTATACCACCATTTTATAAAACTATTTGATTAAATTAATTTTAGTTCCTTCAATCCACCGACAGGGTAGCAGACACGAAGCGATATATCACGGATGTATTTCAACAATATGTCCATCCTTTATAAGAAAAACAAATTTTGCTGAGATTAGTTGTCCACGAATATACAAAACATTTAGTTCTTGCAAAAAAAAAATATTGAGATATGCTGTTGATGTCGCTTGGTTTGTTACTAACAGACAACTTCATAAAGATTTGGGCATCGACAACGTATATACCCATATTAAATGCATTACAAAATGGTTCCTTGAGGTCGTTAATCATTAGTTGACAAAGTTTCAAAGCATTTAAAAGTCCTATTCTGTCATTTTCGGTTCGCTGTAGAATTTCTGAAAGAAGCTTTCTCCTGTATCGCCTTTTTAAACTTACAAGCTCACCTTGATTCATTGGTTGCCCTAAAGACGTTACATTAGGTGGCAAAGCATGGCTTTCATTTGTCAGAAATGAGTTCGCTTGGGTGTGTTGGGGCATTGTCGAGAATGAGTAGGGCCTTTGCAGACCTGTCAAGTGGTGTTTTACTTTTGGAACAAATTCTGCAAAGAATCATTCCTTAAAAAAATACGAGTCCATCGAAGCAGATTTTTTAGCTTTGTAGTAAACTAGCTGATCAGCTAAATTTAAATGCTTGAATGCTCGAGGTTTTGCTGATTTCCCAATTACAAAAAGAGGAAGTTTGTGCGTACCTGCAGCATTTCTATACACAGCCACAATGATCCTTTCTTTGTTTCCTGATGATGAGGATGATGAGGTTTCTTGCGCTGTCAGAAACGTTTTCGTTAGAAGAAGTTTAAAATTTAACCCAGTCTCGTCTACATTGTAGATTTGTTCTGCTTCTTCTTTAATAATCAGTAAAAGTTTCTCTGAAAATTCCTTTGCTGCTAAAGGATCAGCTGACAATTTCTCACAACAAACGCCAAGGTAATGAACACCATGCCGTTTTTTCCAGCGAGAGAGCCGTCTCACGCTTGCTGAAAAATCTCCCCCATTAGCGATTTTAGAATGAAGGATTAATGTTTTTTCTTTCAAGATTGGCCCACTGATTGTCTTTCCTTTTCAAAGCTCTTGTATGAACCATAACCAAAGTGCATCACCGACAATTTCATTTTTCCGCTTTTTAAGAGTGCACCGAGAAGAAAGCGTTTTTTCAGACTCGACTTGAATGAAAATGACTTGAGTGTAAAGATTTTCCATCCCTTCTGCAGTCATTCACCGTGCTTTTACCAACACCTAGTTCATCACAAATATGCATTACTGGATCACCTTTGTATATATGTTCTAACGCTTTTAATTTCATCTCCATCGTAACGACATTACGCTTACGTTTGCACCCATTCATTTTGTACCACACAATAATTAATAGATCACAACACATACTCCTGTATACGCGCAGTACATTGTGCACTGCAATATTCACAACGAGGAATTGAAGAAAATATGAACTCTACTATAAACAAAACACTCGGCGACTTGCTTCCGCTTCTTGCAACGACCGGTTAAAGCGCAGGCCTGTTGAGCCAAGACCGGATAAGAGAGAATCTACCGTAGTTTGTTTTAAGAACCCTTAATTATTATTTTGCAATATCTACTAATATTTACAGAAACAAAGTAAAATAAAGTTTTCTCCCCACATTTCAAAAATATTCCTTGTACAATAGATTCGAACTTGATATCAACGGAAATAAAAAAGTAAAATGTAATTGTTTTCCTGCTAATTAAATATAATTAACACTTCACCACAACAATGAATAGGGTATTCAAACGTGTTCCGTTTTTTAAAATCAATGAAAAATACAACGAAACTATTTTTCTTCAAATGAAAACATTTCTCAGAACATAGTACGCATCAGAAACCTCGGGATCATGAGGGAATTTTTTAGAAACAGGCACATTTCCTTGTTTCATCTTGCATGCGGAACACTTTCATGGAATTATTTTGCTTTTCGTTCCGTACTTCACTTCTGCTTACATGAAACAACTTGCTTTGTAACAATGAGAAAAAGTTATTAATATTTAACATTAGATAAACAACATTAACTTTCTTTTCTTTGAATCCTAATCTAAATAACGAAAGCGATTGGCTAATACTTTGCCCTGACCACGGTCAGTAGGGGACACCGATGGGCTTGGGAAGACAGCCGTCCGTCGGATGGGACGTTAAGTGGGTGGCACCATGTGCAGAAGAGCCATACCCTGTGCACGTTAAAGAACACACTGGATGGCCTTGACGGGAGGCTTTTATCTATTTCTCATAAGCAATTCCATTGGGTTCCCTCCCTAAATCTTCGGCTTCGGGGTCATTGTAACCTGGACATTTACCCATGGTGTGCAAAAGAAATGCCGCTCAGAGGCAAAACAAACCAACCCAATTTGGCTAGTACCTTGAATATTTTCTTTTGAACAATAAAAATTACTATTACATTGAGTTAACGGATATTTCTGAATGAGATTCTAAGCTTCAAACAAGAAAACTAAATTTTTAAAGAAAGCCAGCCAAACGCTTAATTCCAAAAATGTCACCACCTGATAAGAAGTTATAATCAAAATAATGCAATGCTTGTACAAGTGGTAAAAGTTAATCGGTTCAATAATTCATGTCATTTGTATTTTCCTATCATTATGTCATTTGTTAAGGAAAAACCTTTCTTAAATTCATCTTTTATTACAGTTATTGCTGACATTGTTACATTAACACACTAATAGTGATAAAGATAAGATGATGTTACGATAAGTGCTAAATGGTTAGCTGACTATTTAATACTCATCGTAACACCGTCTTATCTTCATAATGCATATCTCCATTCAAGTACAGGATCCGAGATTTAAGAAAAAAGTGCAATAGTTGAAGGCAGAAAGTTTTTCAAAAACTCTGGTATCTTCGACTACGAATTTCTGACCACCATAAAGAACCTATTAACTACTTTTGAACAGTTCCCATTTGGATAAAATTGACAAAATCTTGCGACTAATATTACACAGGAAAAGCCTCCTTTGCCTCCAAGTACATTGCAATACACACCACGCATTTTAGCCCACAGTTTAATACACTTCATGGATAATTTAAAACCTTCTTTGTTGTTTAAAAATAGGAATAGCCCTTCTGTAATCCGAGAACAGTTTAAGTTGCGGATACACTTGATATGCAGGTTTCTGAGTAGATTGTGATTTCTGAGATCTCGAAGTTTGTTAACGCTATGAAGAGCAAAACGAGCGTAGACCATATCTTTCTCGACACCAGAAAATACAATAATCACAACTGGAACTTATGCATATCTGATTGTACGTAGACTTTACATTTCAGGACAAACAGAACAAATGTTGTGAAAAGTCCTTTCTCAACACATTTCGAGATGTAATACACAGAAAGACAATGTCAGCTGTTCTAGAGATTACGCGCATTTCGTGAGACCAAACTTAAACCTTTTCGCATGTTCTTTTTCCTATAAATGTTGGGGAAGGGCTGTTTTCTTATTTCTGTTATCTGTAATAATAATAAATACACCCTAAAGCAGCTGCTTGCCTTAGAGGTCTGACAGGAGCCTGTCAATTTATATGCCAGAGTAAAAGCTCAGAGGATGGCAGAAACTCAGCAGAAAAACGACACATCCATCCATGCCTTACCCGGTCATCGAACCCATCTCTAAGATCAGTAGCCAAGCGCGCTAACCAATCGGCCGTGAGACACACTCTACAGTTTGTGAATTTTTCACAGGACTTTCATTAGATGCACACCTTCTTTCGGGAACTCATAAAACAGGCATTCTTTCAAAGCCTCATTTAAATCTTCAGTTAATAAACGGTCTCTGTTTGTTGGATAATGCTCATCTACGGAAGATGTAACACCAAGATGATTCGCTTGTGGGTGTTGTCCAACGTCTTCCGCCATTTATCGTCCTTCAGTAGATCAATAACTCTGGAAACAACGAAAGATAAGTGTTTGTATAATAACCACCATACACGCTACTACAACAACACAGTAAAAATAGCAATAATAACAACAACACAGTAATAATAATAATAACAACAACAAAATGGAGTAGTAGTAGCCCAATCAGATATTTATCGATATTTTTTAAATGATTAACATCTACAGGTAATGGACAAATACCGAAGACCAACGTAAAATCATTAACATCGTGTTGCACTAACACTTGTTTTCTGTACAGCCTGTGTACGTAGTCGCACAGAGTTTTCCAGCTTCTGAAAATCAGCAGGAGGGATACAACACCGTTCGTCAATTTTCCTTTCTGAGAAAATATTTTTTTCATTTCGAAATGTTTCAAGTACATGATATTCTTCAAGAACTCTTAATTACTATTCTGCAAAATTTACTAAACTCTACAAAAACAAAGTAGAAAAAAACTTTTTTTCCAACATTTGAAATAAATTCCTAGTACAATAACTCAAAATTGATATCAACGAAAATAAGAAAGCTAAAATGTTGTTGTTTTCCCTTTCAAATGGGAAAACATTGATAATACACCACAACAGTGAACATTGTATTAAAACGTGTTCCCAGTTTCTCAAAATGAATGAAATGAAACGAAAATATATATCCTTCGAAGGAAAATATTTTGCCGGACGTAATACGCATCAGAAACGTCTGATTCCTGAAAGATTTTCTTGGAAACGGGTATATTTACTGATCATTGTTTCTTCTTGCATGCAGAATACTTCCAAATAAATAGTTCCTAGTTGGTTTCTTCTTAGATAGTTCACTTCCTCTTATATGCAATAGCATGCTTGGTAATAATGTGGACAAAGTTATTAATATCTAAGATTAGATTAACATTCTTCACTTTAAAACCAAATCCAATTAATCAGAACGATTGGCTAGTACACTCAAGTTTTCCTTTTTGACAGAGAAAATTAGTATTTCATTCATAAATATTTCCAATGAGATTCTAAGCTTAAGAAAATAAAACCAATCCCTCATTCAACCAAACCGCACAATTCCAAATATGTCTCTTCCGAATAGGAGGTTGCAATCAAAACAAGAGAATGCTTCCATAAGTGGTAAAAGTTAATTGGTTCAAATAATTCATTCCATTTGAATATTCGTCACATTATATCATTTGTTAAGGAAAAACCTGTCACAAATTAATCTTTTATTACTCATTTGTTTCATTAACAAAAGAATACTGATAAAGATAAGAAAATATTACGATCGTTACTAAATGGTTAGCTAACCATTAAGTACCCATCGTAACACCGTCTTATCTTCATAACGCATATCTTCATTCAAGTACAAGATACGAGATTAAAAAAAAATCTGTTGTGGAATGACCCAACCCGTTTCCTCGAACGCATGGAACTTCATGTCCATCATAAAGAACCTATTAACTAATTTTGAACAGCTCGCATTTGGATAAAATTGGCATTTTCTTGCGCTAATATTCCCCATGAGAGGCCATTTTTGTATCCAAGTGTATTGGAATACACACCACGCCTTTTAGCCCACAGTTTAATACACTTCAATTTAAAGTCTTCTTTGTTGGGTAAAAATTGAAACAGCTCTTTCATAATGTCAGAACGTTTTACCTGCTGATACATTTGATAACCAGGATTCTGACTAAATTATAAACTCTAAACTCTAGCATCACGAACTTTGTTAAAGTTTTGAACACCTAAACGGACGTAGACCATATCTACCTCGACACCAGAAAATATATTTTTTCACAACTTTAGCTTATGCATGTTCGATGATACGTAGGATTTGCACTTCAGGCTATTTCTTTCAGAAGCTGAACAAATGTTATGAAAAGTTCTTTCTCATTTCGAGATTATAATACACTGAAAGTCAATGTCAGCTGATCTAGAGTTTACGAACAATTGGTGAGACCCAATATAAACATTTTCTCATGTACTTTTTCCGCTAAATGTTGAGGAAGTGCTGTCTGCTTATTTATCTCTTTTGTCCATGTGTTTAGTGGATTCGTAAAAAGAGGAATTCTTTCAAGGCATCATGTAACGGTTCAGTCAATAGGAGGTCTCTGTCTCTAGGGGACAGGGTGGCTCAGTCGGTCGCGCACTGCGCTCGTCATCTGCAGTTCTCTGGTTGGGGTCCCAGCTGGGTCAACATTAAGAGTTATGTACGCAAATCTCCTTGCCTCAGTTATTACATGGCACAAATGAACTTGGAAAGGCCGCCGTCCACCGGATGGGTCGTTAAGCCGTAGTCCGCATGTGTGGGAGAGCCATACCCTGTACACGTTAACGAAAATGCTGGATGGCATTGACGGGAAGCTACCATCTGTCTCCCAACAGCTGTTCCAGTGGGTCCCCTTCCCCCACCTTCTCTGAGACTTTGAGATCCTTATGGCCTGGCCATTTTCTCTATTGTGTGCAAAAAAAGTGCCGCTCAGAGGTAAAGCGACCCAACTACTACAACAACGTAATAATAATAACTACAACAAAATGATAGTAATAATAGTAACAGCACTATCAGATGTTTTTCGATTTTTTTTAGATTATTAACATCTACAGGTAATGGGGGAAAAAACGAAAGGGCAACGTAAAATCATTAACATCGTGTTGGACTAACTCTTGTTTCCAGTACAGCCTGTATTCGTAGCTCCATAGAGTCTACGAATGTCTGAAAATCAGCAGGAAGGATACAACACCAAAAAAGAAACATGATAAAATCCCGCTTGTTCAATGGAGCTGGAAAACTGTCTGAGATGACGTTAAAGTAGTTCTCATTGATTTTCTAGATCAGGGGTGGGCAAATAGCGGCCCGCTAAGAGTTTTTTGTGGCCCGCCAAGACAGTCAGAAAAATCCGCCTTGAACCGAGATTTCCTTCCCGTGCGCGACCGAAGTTTCGTCTCGTATTTTCCACTAGGACGGCCACATCAATACGCATGCGCAGTATAGATACGATACGCAGTGCTTTTCCGGTTGATCTTGGCAACAGTAAATATATAAATTTCCAACTTTAGTGAAACCATGAACCCTCCGAAAAAACGTAAAATCGGTGATGAATGTCGTGTGTTTAATGAAGAATGGACAAACAAATATTTCTTTGGTAATACAGGGAATAAAGCAATGTGTTTATTGCGTCATGAAACGATAACCGTATTTAAGGAGTACAATCTGAAACGACATTACGAAACAAAACATAGCGAATTTGGCTGCAAACTTTCCAAGGAAGAACGCAAAATAAAAACTGCGGAGTGTGTGAAAGGGCTGAAGAAGCAACAAACATTATTTACAAAGCAATCAACACTTCAAAATAGCGCTACAGAAGCAAGTTTCATGGTATCCTACAACCTTGCTAAACGCAACAAGCCTTTTTCGGATGGCGAGTTTATTAAGCAGTGTATGGTAGAGTGTGCAAGCGTATTGTGTGCTGATGTTAGAAGCAAATTTGAAAGCATTTCATTGTCAAGGACTATAGTGCGGCGCATTGACTCAATTAGTGACGAACTCACAGAACAGCTGAAGACTGAGAGCAAAGATTTTGTTTGGTTTTCTTTGGCACTGGATGAGAGCACAGATAACGAAGACACTGCACAATTACTCATCTTTATCCGTGGAATTAATGAAAATTTCGTTATCACAGAGGAATTACTTGGCCTAGAATCAATGAAAGATAGAATCACTGGTCAGGATTTGCCCGAGTGTGCTGTGAATTGTGTGGAGAAAAGTGGCTTGTCCTGGAACAAAATGGCAAGCATTACAACAGATGGGGCCAGAGCTTTCAGCGGAAAAAATGTAGGTATGGTTAAGCTTTTAAAAAACAAGTTACAAGCACAAGACACAGACAGTGATATCTTGTCTTTTCATTGCATTTTGCATCAGGAGAGCCTTTGTAAAGCTGCACTGGACTTAAAGCATGTGGTAGATCCTATTGTTAGTGTGGTGAACACAATCAGAGCAAGGGCACTCCACCATCGACAGTTCCAATCTTTTCTTGAGGATGTGGAGGCAGAGTATGAAGACGTAATTTACCACAACAGTGTGAGGTGGTTGAGCCTGGGCAAAGTGATAAAAAGAGTCTGGGCATTGCAGAATGAAATCCTCTTATTTCTGGACACGAAGCAGATATCTCATGATTTTGTTACAAAAATAGGATGTGAGGAGTGGAGATATGAGACGGTGTTTGCAGTTGATGCATTTCAGAAATTGAATGAACTGAATGTGACATTGCAGGGAAAGGGGTTGTTTGCACATGAAATGTGGAAGCATGTAAAATCATTCAAAGCAAAACTAGGTCTGTTTGCAAGGCAAGCAGGTGAAGGCAATTTTTGTCATTTCCCTTTATTAGGAAAACAGAAAGTGCCTGAAAGTATTTTTGCTAAGATAAGGGATCATCTGCAAAGTTTGGAGGACGAGGTCACAAGCAGATTTCAGGACTTTAAGAAAATTGAGCCTAAATTCAATTTGCTCTCTTATCCCATCACTGCTGATATTGACACAGCACCTGAGGAGCTGCAGCTTGAACTTATTGACATGCAGTCAGATCACACTGTGAAAGAAATGTTTAATGCTGTAACATTAGTTGACTTTTACAAATCTTTGTCTGCTGAAAAATTTCCATGTATGAAGAAATTTGCTGGAAAAATGTTCTCTATATTTGGGTCTAAATATATTTGTGAGCAAAGTTTTTCTTGCTTGAAGATCATCAAGAGTAAATATAGATGCTCTTTGACAGACATTAACTTGCAGGCTGTGATGAGAATCTCAACAAGCAATCTCACTCCTGATTTCAAAAAAATTGTAGAAAAGTGTGATAGGGTACATTTGTCTCATTAAACTGATTCTAAAATTAAATGTGCTTGCATCTACAGATGATATGAAATTAGCACAATAAATAAATTGAATAAAACTGCCACTATTTTATTTAATTTATATTTATTGACTTTTATGGTACAATTTATACCTTTTCTGAAATGCAAAGTTAACTAATGAATGCAATCATTTTAAAAAGTGCGGCCCTCCGCTAACCTCCGCTTCCACAAAGTGGCCCCCCGAGCAAAAACAATTGCCCACCCCTGCCCTAGAGGTATGACCCCGCTTACTGCTGCAATACCCTGCAGGTTAGGATGGGTTACAGAGAATGGTAATATGCAAACTGCTGACCACTGCAAAGCACAGATATTCGCTCCATGCACAGAGCCAGCCAAAGTCGCACCTCCATTGTTTCCCGCAGCTGAAGGTCACATTCTCATCAACTGGTTGCGTTCTAGTGACAATCTGAAGGATAGTTTCTAGAGATAAGATGCAGTCAGTAAAATGGCTTTTCGACTCTAAAATTTTTCACTGAGAACAAATATTTGTTTCAATTCACGAAACTGAATTCGGTTTCTTAGGAAAATAATCAGTTTATGCAATAAAATGAAAATAAAAATAAATTATCTCTCAAACATCTCCTTCTCAGAGAAGTCTGACAGGAACCTGTCAGTATAATACGCTACAGACAAAATTTGTGAGAAAGGCGAGACCGCAGCAGAAAGACACATCTATACATAGGGTACGACTTTTTTCAGGTTAAAAATAACTCCATTAGATGAATAATTATCGGGGAAAAAAATCTCCTTTTTTTTCAATTTGTGTTGAAATAAAAATAACTGAAATATTCAGATATAAGGTAATAATTTTATTATTGACATACGATAACATATGCATATCCATTGTTTCTTCGGCGAGAGGGGCGGGTATGGCCTAGTCGATAGCCCGGCAGGCTCGTAATCTGCTTCAGGGCGACTGCTTGAGGGAATATTTAATTTTTAGAAAAGAATTCATAGCGGAATATTTACCGGAAGAATGGTTTACAAAACTTTTAAAAATTGGTGGAACTGAAAAAATATAGATATAGATGCGTAATTTTAATTCCCATAAAACGTATAATTTCACGTAATATAATAATAAGTGGTTTGAAAACAAATTAATACACAGAACACTTAACTTTTATAAGTTCAATCTTTATCTGATATTATTACATAATCATCCTAAAATTTCGGGTGGGGGGAGAGGGGGGTCTTATTTTCCTAACAGCAAAGTTGGGGTTGTTAGTTCCTATACTGCACGACTGGCATGTTAGGAGCTCTGCAATAAACAAATTATTAAATGAAAAATAATTGCTTTGTGACAAGATAGTAAGAAACTTAACGTTTTTTATTCTAGATCAAAGGCTCTGAAGTGAGGCTACTGATAATTGAAAAAACAAAAGAAATTAATGATACTTTTTATTTATGATACAAGTTCGTCATCAAAAGAACAATTTAAAATAAGCGCATTAATAAATAAAATAAAAATAAATACCTCCTCAAGCAGATGCTTGCCTCAGAGGTCTGACAGGAGCCTGTTAGTTAAATTCGCCATAATAGAGGGATCTGTGAGGATGGCGGGCCCTCAGCAGATTTTTTCCCTACTGCACGCGGTGTTCACAAATGGTCACCCTCCCAGGTACCGAACGCACCAAAAGCTGCTTAACTTCGGCGATCGGACGGTGTTTTCAGATTCAAATTTATAGCATTTTTCATTTAATTATGAAAACATTTACTTCAACCAAAGCCGTATTATTAAGTGTATTGGCCGACACAGTACGTAACTATTTGATGAGGGGATTGAATTATAGATCAGAAGAAAAAATAGAAGCTTTAGTTATCTGAATTTCTTTTTCTATTTGAGTTTACCATACAATTTTATTCGTTTTCCTCTTAATTTTGCTGCAGCTCATTTGTTGTCGCGCTGTAATGCTACAACGAGAAAATATCTCCTGTTGACTACTACACCTATCCCTCGATTTACACTGAAGATAGGTTCCGCACAAAACCGTGTAAACCGAAATCCGTGTAATCGAAATCAAAACCGTGTAAATCGAAACTGAATTATGCACATTTTAGAGTTTTTTTCGTTTTACACGGTTTTACATAGCAAAATCCAAGATTTCGATTTACACGGTTTTGTGCGGAACCTATCTTCAGTGTAAATCGAGGGATAGGTGTATTCTAGATGCTGAAGTGTCGGTGGTTTGACTAAGCAAATAATGATATGAGTAGTGTGGTGCCAACCTGGGGCGCCCCCACGCACTGTGCTTTCCCCGTATGACGTCACTGACCGGAAATTGACCCGTGTTGCAATCGTCCACGCTGCCTTCTCAGATTGAAATTTAACCCCTATGTCGCAATCGACCGGAAATTGACCCGTGTTGAAACTGTCCACGTTGCCTTCTCAGATTGAACTTTGACCCCTATGACGTCACCGACCGGAAATTGACCCCTGTGTCGCAACTCTCCACATTGCCTTCTCAGATTGAACTCTGACCCCTATGTCGCAATCGACCAGAAATTGACCTGTGTTGCAATCGTCCACGTTGCCTTCTCAGATTGAACTTTGACCATTATGTCTCAACCGACCATATTTCAAGCCCTCTTCATAGACCCCCTGGTCGACCTATATTTTAAGCCCCCCCCCTTCTCGAATAGTCTCGATTTTCCCCTGATTAACCCATATTTTAAGCCCACCCATCTTCATAGACCCCCTGGTTGACCCACCTATATTTTAAGCCCTCCCCTCTTTAAAGCAAATCAGTTTTCTCTATACACGTTTAATCGGTCTCATCCAGGGTCCATACTGTTTTTAGTACGTCTCCTGTATTTAAAAAAAAAATTCCTTCGACAGCGTGATTTGAACCCTCTACCTCATTGCTCTCGGCTATGCCTTGTTACTTGATGGTGTGGTTTAGATGTGTCTCAAACGGGTATAGCCATATAAATCAGGGTATAGCCATATAAATCACGTATCTCTTTATTAAGCTTCAGTTTTATATTTCAGATATTAACCTAGGTTTTTTATTATCCTACGTTTTTTACAACCTTCGTATTCTTTATAACTAACTTTTTTCAGCGTATTTCTTATAATGAACTCCATGACTAGAAGAAGGACAAATCTACAGTTTTAAAAGACTGTCCCACAGAAAATACCAATGGACAAAAAATTAATAAAAGGAAAAAAAACTTAAAAATTTATTCGTCATTATGTAAAAAGGGATAATATGGTGACCTATAACTTTAGTACGTCTCCTGTATTTTAAAAAAATTTGCTTCCAACGCAGTGATTTGAACCCTCTACCCCCAGTGCTGATAGCGTCATCGCGCTCGGCTATGCCTTGTTACTTGATGACGTGTCTCAAATGGGGTATAAATCACGTATCTCTTTATTATAGCTTGAGTTTTATATTTCAGATATTAACCTAGGTTTTTTATTATCCTACGTTTTTTCACAACCTTCGTATTCTTTATAACTAGCTTTATTTCTGTGTAACCTTCGTTTATAACCTACGTATTTCTTTTAACTCCGTGACTAGAAGGACTATTCTACAGTAAGACTGTACCTCAGAAAATGCCATTGGGTAAAAAAATTTAATAAAGGGAAAAACTTATTCCTCATTATGTATGATATGGATTGACCTGTATGGGTGTCATAAAAGTCCCGCTTTAGAATACGTGTTCGGTACCGGACCACGTTTTTATTCACGGATGTCCTGTGAAATTAAAAGATATTAAACGGTGAATCACAATGGGACCACGATTTACTGATCCTTTGACGATCCTCTTCGATAAATTCGTTAATCATTCAAAAGTCCTCCTTTCTTAAAAACCCTACATTAATTAAAACTCTTATCAAAGTCCCCCTCATTAACAGTTCCACCCCCCTTTCAAGGACTAGCCTGAACCACACAGTTACCCACAGATACCACACAGTTACCCACCTGTTTACCCACAGAAAATGCCATTGGGTAAAAAATTTAATAAAAAAAATCTGTTTTAAAAACTTATTCGTCATTATGTGTGATATGGTGACCGTAAATTGTTCCACACCACGGATCCCGTTTTACTGACGGATGGTTAAGTCCTGCGCAATTAAAAAATTTTAACTTCCACTCTCATCTGAAATTTTTCCACTAAACTTTTTTTTCAATGGCAACGAGGGTGTTGCAATTCTTTTATCCGTATTTTGCGAGTTCGACCTTTCATCATGCATTTCGCAACAAGCAGGATGTGTTCGTGACAAGGTCACTTTCTTAACGGGCGATTGCAGACAGATCTGTTGCTATCCGCTCAACAATATTTGCATCTGCTACTGATAACACGATTTCCTTCATTAAAAACAGAAACTTGGTAAATAATTCCGCAGCATTCATTAAGAACACAAACTGATTTCGTGCTAAAACATAGTCTTCCAGAACTGATGAGAAGAAACACACGACATTATTCAAAAGATTCGTAAGGATGAAAACTGTAAAAGGTACGAGAACTAAGGTCAAGGTATGAAAATTCATTCAAAGTGACAAGCAGGGTGTGATTCTGCATAGTTCAATGAGTCCTTTAGTAGCCGTTAGAAAGGTGAGAAGTAGGAGATTTGCAGACTGAGAAAAATAACATATCGGTGGAATATGGGATATTCGTTTCCAAAGAGAATGAATGTTTTCATTTTACATCTTCAGTACCCTCAAAAAGTTACATATCTACGGTCTATTATTATTTTGTACCATGGAAAACCAGTTAATCAGCCAAGAAAAATCAATAGTTGATGTATATATTAATGTTTCGCTGAATTATTTATTGGAATGAATGCAGTAACATGAATATTGATGAAACAGTGCAAAACAAATTTTTTTCAAAGAGTTACATTTAGTACACACAATTCTTGTTAGTTTTTTTCTCTGCTTTACACATGGCCGTCTTGTGTTTACTTCGACTGTCAAATGATCTCCTACCCTGAGCATGCTATTAGAAGCTTCTACCGCACCAACCGGGAAAAGCACGGGATATTTTGCTACCAATGAACTAGGAATTAACTCTTTTTTTCCATTACCACTGGGATTACATTCCACTTATATAAATCCTGTATTAACTGTGAATGAGCCTGTAATAAATTGAATGCCTTAACAACTACATACATTTAGAAGAAAAATATATCTAAATTCGTAAAAATGAACAACATTTCTGTCAATGTTTTTGCACACGAGAAAGAGGTGTTCCCACTCTACATCACACCATTCAGATTTGAAGCGCACGCAAATCTCCTACTGTTATCAGATGATGAAAAGCAGCATTATTGTTCCATTAAAAATTGATAAGAATCTATGAAATTCAAAGTTCCAAGGGAGAATGCTGTTTTCCGTATTATTGGGAACACAATTAATCTTCTTACTTTTGATCATTCCTTGCGTAATAAGATGGCTGTCCTTTAGGTTATGAAATATAACTGGAACATTATTAGGAGCTTGAAAATTGGGATGACACGTATTATGAGCGCCTCCTCGGAGAAGTGCTAAAACTACGTGTCAGATACTATGAAATTCATTCCTGTCATGTTTACACAGCTCCTGCCTTCATACCTGTGATGTTAACTCTTCGTTTGTCGGTCCCTCGGTTCGATCGCTATACGCGACGGGTGAAAGAGTCTTTCGGATAGAATCAAATGGTTTATTCACAATTGCAGAGACTCGATACTGAGGCTCCTCCCCAATAAATTGGTTCAACTTAGTCCTTGGTAAAACAATAATTATCCTTTATTTACATAAACTACATAGACTGATGAGGAAAAACACACTCGTCACTCATTTACTATGAATTACAAAACCAGCTTACTATCCCAGTTCAGCTGTTTTCCCGAGAGCCTACGTACCGCTAATACCAGTCGGCACTCACCAGCTTTTCAATTTTATCTCCTCACACTTTGGAAACTCGACCGGCTCTCCCGTTCTCATCGTTGCCAAACCCTTTCTTTTCTTTCTTCCGCTGCCTGACCACCTGGGCCGTCCGCTAGCAGTTGGGCGACATCCGTCCCTCGGGGCACTGCCCCTTCAATTAACTTTCCAGATGCCAGGACAGAGGCCTCCCCGTAGCATATGACTATTTTGGCGAAATCCAAAATAAATATACACAGCCTGAACAAAAAAAATCTAAAAAGGCCTCTAGCCTGACACCTCCCTGCCAGAAGTCAGTAGTTAGTCCTGTTAACTGCTGACTAAAAAGTCAAGTTGAATGCCGAAAATCAGAGTTCATTTTCGCATTAATCTTAGAGTTCAATGCCACAAAACACAGAGTTCTAAGTTGCTTCATGAATTATATAAATCCTCTGCGAATTGGCACATCTTTTACACATCTATGTACACTACACTTACATATAAAATAACTTCTAGGTATACTTCCGGTGACTGAGTCTAAGTATTGTCTTTTGCTTCAAACAAAAAAAAAACCTGGTGACTGAAGTAGCTGTCCGAAAGTAAACAGTTTATAAATTAATTATCTAACTAACAACTGCCTTTGACTAAGGAATGCCATACCGGCGGTGTTCATCGTTCACAGGTGACATCCCATGTGAAAGGCTATGCACACCTTTCATAACTACCTAGATATCACCTTCCCGTACGTACCCTCAGACTCTACAGGCTGAAAGTCGTCGACATTGGCGTCGGCCTGACCCATTGTTACCTCCAATTGCCATGTTCGCTCCCTCCTCTGCATAATTTTGATCATCGTAGACATCGAGTCTGACAGATTGCTGCACATGTTTGGGCTGGGAGATAGGATGGCGCTGATTGGACGGTCTCCATGGAGCATACATTTCCCTGTTACTAACTGGAATTTCTCTACCTCTTTCATAGTAGCTTCCTCGATTGGCCCACGGCTCGTGGATTTTCCTCCTGAGGTTACCAGTTACAGGCCTTCTCTCCTTCTTTCTAATTAACTTACCATATGCTTCCACACTCAGAAGTACCTCCTTCCGCAGCTTTGCTACTACTGCGCATAGCACTTTAATTTCTCCGCCACTCACAGTGCTATTGTCTGTACCCTCAATCAAACTTAAAGGCAGCTCTTTTACCTCTGCCCTTATGGCATCACCAAACGGCCCATGCAACAACAGATGGTCTTTTACCGGGTGCTTTTCTTCTTTCAGCATCCCCTTTCTGATTACTGTCAGTTCTGCCCCCGAATCCACGACTGCTCTAGCTGTCTGGTCGCCACATCTGATTCGAACCTCTTCATAATCTACTGGGATACGTATCTCTCCCTGTCCCATTACTCGACTGCTTGGACTTGGCTTTGTATGTGTCGTAACCCTTCCTATTGTTGCCTCACAAACATCTTTAGAATTCTGATCCAAGGTGCTAACTTGGTACACCTGAGTTCGGTTCTCACGGTCCCCAGTTCTCAGTGGGCAATCTTTCATCAAATGTTCGTCAGATCTACATTTATGGCACCTCCTTACTTTTGGGACATTTCTATATTCAGCTAAATTAACTGCCGATTGATACCTTCTGCTCGAGTAATTTCTTTCTGAGTCTATTCTCTGCTGGGGGGGAACAACACGTTCTGCATAATGTCTATGCCTTACCCCTTTAAAAGTTAGGACCTCTTCCCTTCCGTTTACACTGGCTAGATGGATTTCTGCCCACGTGGCTATTTCGTCTGCTTTTGCCCATGACTCCGCCTCTTTCTGTACTATGTAAGCATGAGTGTCTTGAGGAAGGCTATCACGTAACCTATCCGACACTATCAGGTCCATAAGCTCCTCAAATTTTGTCACTTTCCTACTGCGGACGTAGTAATCCCAGCTATTTCTGAGTCTCGAGGCTAATTGATTGTATGACTCATTCGGTTCTTTCGTGATAGTTTCAAACTTTCTCTTGTACGCAGAGGGAGTGAGCTTAAACTCTTTTAATATGGCCTCTTTAACTTTCTTATAATAAACAAAATCCTCTGCACTTAATTTTCGAAAAACGTGATTTGCATATTTACCGTCTAAAAAAGAAATGATGACTTTGCCTTGAAACACCCCTGGTACTTCATATATCTTAAATCCCCTTTCCGCTGTCTCAAAGAGATTTATCACTTCTTCTGGGTTTTTAGGCTTCCAGCTAACATATTTCCCAATAATTTTATATAATTTGCCAGCCGCGCATCTGCTGGGTTACTAGAAACTGCCACCGTTCGCACATCACCCCTCTCCTCGTTTGCATCCCTCATTTGCAGTTCCAGCATTCTATACTCATGCTCTCTCTCCTTTTCTCTTTCCCTTTCTGCCGCCTCTCTCTCCTTTTCTCTTTCTCTTTCTGCCGCCTCTCTCTCCTTTTCCCTTTCTGCTGCCTCTCTCTCTTCCCTTCTCAGTTGCATCTCTAACCTCATCCTCTCTAATTCAAAATCATATCCAATCCTCTCTTTAGCTCTCTGCTTTCTGGTCCCGCTCTGCAGCATATCCGCATCGTTGTCATCGTCATAATCCCTCAACCCTCTCATGTCTATCGCAGCATCAGACTCTCTGTCTATTGTCACCTCCTCGCCTCCCAGATCATTCCCTGAATAACCACCCTGCGCGCTATCCCTCTCTGTGACTATGAAGCCTCGCCTTATCTCATCCCTTTCCCTATCGCGACCGCTCCTAAGCTCCATTTTAGCTCGCACAGGCCTCTGCCGTATCTAACTACTCGCCCCTAGAGTAAGAGGATACTTACCTCCGATGTGATGACAGGAACGAACCGCCTCGTCAATCTGCTACCTGAAGCACACAGTCGGAACACTCTTGGCACTATCAGCCTTGCGTCGGTCAGCTCCCAGTGGATGTTGAACTTTTCCGTCACCTTCACAGCTTTTTCCACAGTTCGAACGTGATGCACGATTCTTCAGGTACCTTCACAGCTATTCTATCGCCTGAAGCACACCGCAGGACACTCTTGGCAGTATCAGCCTTGTTCTGGTCAGCTCACCATGGATGTCGGAACTCTTCCGTCACCTTCGCCGCTACTTTCACCTCTGTTGCGTACTGTCGGACTGCGCCACTTTGTGATGTTAACTCTTCGTTTGTCGGTCCCTCGGTTCGATCGCTATACGCGACGGGTGAAAGAGTCTTTCGGATAGAATCAAACGGTTTATTCACAATTGCAGAGACTCGATACTGAGGCTCCTCCCCAATAAATTGGTTCAACTTAATCCTTGGTAAAACAATAACTATCCTTTATTTACATAAACTACATAGACTGATGAGGAAAAACACACTCGTCACTCATTTACTATGAATTACAAAACCAGCTTACTATCCCAGTTCAGCTGTTTTCCCGAGAGCCTACGTACCGCTAATACCAGTCGGCACTCACCAGCTTTTCAATTTTATCTCCTCACACTTTGGAAACTCGACCGGCTCTCCCGTTCTCATCGTTGCCAAACCCTTTCTTTTCTTTCTTCCGCTGCCTGACCACCTGGGCCGTCCGCTAGCAGTTGGGCGACATCCGTCCTCGGGGCACTGCCCCTTCAATTAACTTTCCAGATGCCAGGACAGAGGCCTCCCCGTAGCATATGACTATTTTGGCGAAATCCAAAATAAATATACACAGCCTGAACAAAAAAAATCTAAAAAGGCCTCTAGCCTGACAATACCTGAAGATGACAAATATGTACCTTTTGGGAGGCATACGAGGGGGAATTTCAGTGAATCGTTTTAGCACGGCAAGCAGCAAGCATTTAGAATGAAATACCTATTGCAAGTTTGTTTAAACTAACTCTTCAGATGCACGTTTCTCCATAGATTCGTAAAACTCATTATGTATTCTTTGCTTTCTCTCACATATCTCACAAGATAATTAAAGTTCAAACACTAATACATCTTCCCTATGTGTATCTTTCTAATAAACCATACGACCAAAGTAGATAAATCGCAAGCATCATCTGCGTTAGATCTGATTCCATATATCTGCTAATTCATTACGACGAAAATCTCACAATAGCCTGAAATGGACAGTACTTTACCTACGACACAGCATGTGACTAGGTCTTTAATCAAATTACATGCATAAACGAAAATTAGAAAAACAACGAAATGGTTGGTATTTTCAATGAGAATCACTGAAATGTAAAGGGCGTTGGAATATCTGTAAATGCACACACATTTCAGTGGATACGTGAATATTTTCACAATTGTTTGGAAGTGGAAGGCACAATAACTGTAAAACATACAGTGACGAGAAAGAAAGTATAAAAATGCAGTGGGGTGGTTGTAAAAATCACTTCAAAACAGCAAATTACAGCGCAAATACTGTAAGATAGAAAAAACGACTATTAACAAGCGCCATCTAGTGTGTAAAATAAGTGAACTTAAGGAGTAACTGATAAAAGTCACTCTTTAGCGGAAGGAGTAATACAGGAAACTCATAAAATATTAAGGTCCCACTCTAGTAAATCACGATCCACTGCGTACACACGGATGGAGAAATATCACAAAATACTTTGCATATACAAAACATCAGTAAAGAACCACAGAAGTTTGGAAATTTAAAATCTGAAAACTCGTTGTTTATAAGAAAACAACAATATTTTCAGTATTTCCATGAAAAGTTGGGTCCCAGAATTGATCCGCTAGACCTAACTTTGCATTCTCTGACTTCAACCACCGATAAAACGTAACGTAAGCTCTCGGCGGTTATTCCAAAGCGCTTTCACGCGCTCTTTTCAGAGTTCCTGGTCCCCCTATTACGTTTCAATAAGCGCATAAGTGTGTGAAGGTGACTATTTTTCGCTGCAAACACAAGTTTTTCGACAAAGATAGGATGTTTCACTACCATCTAACACACGCATTTTCACGTCTAAGAGTCGGTTTAGTTATTTTTCCCTGCATATTTCTATACTACTGTGGAATTCTTAGAACAAGTGGTACTATGTTCGTGTGAAAGTGGTTCTGGCAAGCACACGTTTTTTGATAATGTTATGCACCCTGTCTATGGAGCATTACTCTTGTAAATTCCATAAGCATAATGCTTCGCGATTCTGAGGCCCCCATAACTGATAGACAATACTTTGCATTTACAGGACCTAACGCATAAAGTCTTTCACACTTCAAACTCAATCATCACATTTCAGAAAGAAAGAGGATTGAAAATGAAAGGAGAAGTGATAGAGAAGCATAAGAAAAGTGAACTACCCAGCATTCTCACATTAAAGGAAAACGTAAGCATTCATCGCCTCAAAACAACTAAGACAGAGAACGCCATGTGCCAGCTTGAAAGGCAGCAAGAAGGTTGGTAACAATGGTTTAACCATCCATTTTTAAGTATTAGGGCGTTCATGTTACAATTTCTTACAACAACGTTCATATCTAGTGAAGATGGAACAGTAAATCAGTAAATCGTGGTCCCATTGTGATTCACCGTTTAATATCTTTTAATTTCACAGGACATCCGTGAATAAAAAGTGGTCCGGTACCGAACACGTATTCTAAAGCGGGACTTTTATGACACCCATACAGGTCAATCCATATCATACATAATGAGGAATAAGTTTTTCCTTTTATTAAATTTCTTTACCCAATGGCATTTTCTGAGGTACAGTCTTACTGTAGAATAGTCCTTCTAGTCACGGAGTTAACAGAAATACGTAGGTTATAAACGAAGGTTACACAGAAATAAAGCTAGTTATAAAGAATACGAAGGTTGTGAAAAAACGTAGGATAATAAAAAACCTAGGTTAATATCTGAAATATAAAACTCAAGCTATAATAAAGAGATACGTGATTTATACCCCGTTTGAGACACATCTAAGCCACGTCATCAAGTAACAAGGCATAGCCGAGCGCGATGACGCTATCAGCACTGGGCTAGAGGGTTCAAATCACTGCGTTGGGAGCAAATTTTTTTAAAATACAGGAGACGTACTAAAGTTATAGGTCACCATATTATCCCTTTTTACATAATGACGAATAAGTTTTTTTTTCCTTTTATTAATTTTTTGCCCATTGGTATTTTCTGTGGGACAGTCTTTTAAAACTGTAGATTTGTCCTTCTTCTAGTCATGGAGTTCATTATAAGAAATACGCTGAAAAAAGTTAGTTATAAAGAATACGAAAGTTGTAAAAAAACGTAGGATAATAAAAAAACCTAGGTTAATATCTGAAATATAAAACTGAAGCTTAATAAAGAGATACGTGATTTATATGGCTATACCCTGATTTATATGGCTATACCCGTTTGAGACACATCTAAACCACACCATCAAGTAACAAGGCATAGCCGAAAGCAATGACGCTTCAGCTATCGGCACTGAGGTAGAGGGTTCAAATCACGCTGTCGGAAGGAATTTTTTTTTTAAATACAGGAGACGTACTAAAAATAGTATGGACCCTGGATGAGACCGATTAAACGTGTATAGAGAAAACTGATTTGCTTTAAAGAGGCGAGGGCTTAAAATATAGGTGGGTCAACCAGGGGGTCTATGAAGATGGGTGGGCTTAAAATATAGGTGGGTCAACCAGGGGGTCTATGAAGATGGGTGGGCTTAAAATATGGGTTAATCAGGGGAAAATCGAGACTATTCGAGAAGGGTGGCTTAAAATATAGGTCGACCAGGGGGTCTATGAAGAGGGCTTAAAATATGGTCGGTTGAGACATAATGGTCAAAGTTCAATCTGAGAAGGCAACGTGGACGATTGCAACACAGGTCAATTTCCGGTCGATTGCGACATAGGGGTCAGAGTTCAATCTGAGAAGGCAACGTGGAGAGTTGCGACACAGGGGTCAATTTCCGGTCGGTGACGTCATAGGGGTCAAAGTTTAATCTGAGAAAGCAACGTGGACAGTTGCAACACGGGTCAATTTCCGGTCGATTGCGACATAGGAGTCAAAGTTCAATCTGAGAAGGCAACGTGGACGATTGCAACACGGGTCAATTTGCGGTCGGTGACGTCATAGGGGGATAAAGCACAGTGCGTGGTTGTGCCCCAGGTTGGCACTACACTACTGATGTGGTTAGCAGATGGAGACATCAACAACTTTTGACTAGCTTCTTGTGTAACGAGAGAGACAGGACGTACCCAGGGGGCCCGGAATATTGTATTGTTTTGTGCGCACAAATTTGTATTGTTATCCACCCATTCTGTTTTCCATGGTCCCTGGTCTAAGGTTGGTACACGCTGACTCCCCCCCCCCCCCCACACACACACACACTCTGCCATGGTTACCGGTTTTAGGCATGGGCCATGCTCTTGTCCTTTTCCATCCTCTCTGCTTGTTTTAGTCATTTGCTTACTTGAATTACTTTCCAATGTAATTCATAAATAATGATACACAATTTCATTCTTTTCACCCTCCCAAGTTCAGGTTGTGTGGTACAGATCAACTCTCTCTCTCCACTTATATTTATCTTTGCAATCTTGGTCTTGTCTTATTCATATCTCAGACTTCTCTACCTGCTTTGAAATCCAAAACATTTGTATTTGGAACTAAAAATAGATAGAGTTACATTTGGAACACTAAAAGTAGATTAAAAAAAACTAAAAAAAATAATTATTATTTATTAGCATGTTTGTCTACTGATCAAAGGGACCTAGGTTTAGAGCCCCGGATAACGCATGGATGTTTGTGTTGTTCTTCTGCTGAGGACCAGCCATCCTCACAAATCCTTTCTACTATGGCGTATTAAACTGAAAGACTCCTGTTCGACTTCTGTGACAAGCAGCTGTTTGACGAGGGTATATAGACAATATCTACCCTGCCTTCGGGGAGAAAATATGACACTGAGGGGATTGGGAAGGCCGACGGCAGTTAAATGGGAAGTAAAATTTTAGCCTTGTGTGCAGGATAACTATAGCCTGTGCCATTAAAACAGTAAGATTGAGGTAGGCTTCCATCTGTCTCCTAACAGCTGTACAATGGGTCTTTGCTGTAACCAGGATATTTAGCCCATTGTGCAGAAAACAGAGCCGCTCAGACGAAATATGTTAACTCAAGCATCATTCCATCCTCCTCACCCCAATAGACACGAGCAAGCCCGGATCTGAAAAAAAAAAGAGAGGGAAACAAGAAACACAATCGAGCCGAAAAAACGTAAGTGGGGGGGGGGGGGGGGGGGCAAGAGGCTGTATTTCCAATGCAATATATCATTTTCCCCTCGTTTTATAAATTTTTTTATATTTCTTGAAAAATCCATGAAACAAAATAAGTTTAGTAATATTTATTTCTATTACCCTGACTAGGACTCTGAAAAGGAATAGGAGATGCCCCCCCCCCCCCACTCCCTAGATCTTGTCCTTGGACTCGAGTATGTAACCCTCCACCCATAAGACTTTTTTAGTCACATTACTGATGATCTGAAATGTAAAATAGAACAGACTACTTTTGATTTAATCATTTGCCGAATTGAATCACTTACTCAATTACTTAACAATGTATTCTATAAAACTTATAATGATACAAAATTTTATTCTTTTCACCCTCCCAAGTTTAAGTTGTGTGGTCCCAGTCAGCTCTCTCTATCCACTTATTTTTATCTTTGCAATCTTGCTCTTGAAGTCCTCTTTTCGGCATTCTTTTTTTCATACCATTTTTCCATCTCTTTCACCGTCTTCTTCCAGCTGGTTCTCATTTCCATATTAAATTTAGCCCTCTTCCTTTATCCATCATATTCATAAGTCTTTCTCATTTTGATAAAATTTTTTACACCTCCAATATTTTTATGTAATCTCTGATTGCTTTAGTTTCTCTATTTCTCATTTTATCTAGTCTTTGCTTCCTCGGATATCTTTTGCAATATCCACTTCGATTACTTTTATCTCAGATGCAAACCTTTCTCACAAAATCATTTTTGATTCTTATGTTAGAGTACTGTCTACAATTGTATTAAAATCTATTCTTTAAAAATCAGTTCAGCACTCTTACTGCTTTCTATTTTTGGTCCTCTATTTCAATAATCTTTCTTTATTTTTTTTTCATCATACATTCCACTATTAATAACAGCTTTCTCTTTGTTGGGTGTTAAAAAACCGACATCAGAATCCAAGAAATGGAAACATTGGAAACTTTTTTCTTTGAAAAATTTCTAATTATGACATCTATTTTATGTAAAAAGATATAATCCAAGTAATTACAATCTTATGCCAGTTTTTAAGTAGAAAAACAAATTTAAATAACTTTTAAAAGTTGTTATTAAAAAATAAAAATGAAAAAAATTTTCAAAAATTGACACATGCATGCGTTTTAAAAACTGCTTTGGGAAAGGAATTAAGAGCAAAAGTCACAGGAGTCTGATATCTCATGTTCAATGGGTTTATGTAGCTCATGACCATATGGGTTTCGAGGTGAAGGGAGGCTCAGCTTAATGAGAGTCAATTTACGGAGTGGAGCTCTGCCTGGCTCGGCTGCGGTTAACTCCGTTCTCCCTTCGGGTGAAGGACGGCGGGGGGGGGGGGGGGACGACAAACCAGGAAGAGTCCATTTCAAAACTCGGCCGGTTTGGTATTCTAAGGTACTTCGTTTTCCAAGGCCCGTGGTAGTTAAAGGGTTAAACGTCTGTAAACATAAGCTTTGTCCTATAGCGTTCTATGCATATCTGTCAGCTTAATTCCTCCGATACACATTTCCTGAAGTGGTTTCTAACTTCTTAAACTACGTGTTACTGTTCTTATTAGCGTAATAACTAAAGATAATGTTCTTACTAAAAATAAATAAATACCCCTCAAGCAATTCTTGTCACAGAGGTCTGACAGGAGCCTGTCAGTTTATATGCCATAGTAGAAGGTCTGTGAGGATGGCAGGACCTCAGCAGAAAAACAACATTAAACTGGAATATCACTGGCGCTGATAACAAATGACCGCATTCACTGTTGGCGCTGACAAGGAAGGGCACGCTCGGTGTCTTATAAATTATGGGTATTTGCTATAGCTAGTTTTACAAAAAGTTATTATTTCCCCTTTTTCGAATGTTCCTATGCAAGCACTTAGTTTCATTTTGTTTTAAGAAATAAAACTTTTTTTCATGGTTTATACATAAAAAAAACGTATTGCGATTTGCATTATCCGATTCATCCATCAATTGAAATTACTGTTATTAGTGGGTATTCAAGTCGCAAAACTGTAAACTTCATTCTCTTTAAAAGTATTCCATATCGCTGAAGGATTACTTTGGAAAGTATAGGTTCCAGTTTAGGCTACGTCCTTTCCCAGTTAACCGACTTCGGACCGATTCAGATTTCCGAGTGAATCGCCTGTCATATAAAAAAAACCCAAAAACAAAAGATTTATTTTTTTCTGAGGCTTTTTCTTTATAATGAGGCAGCCGGATAATTGTTGAAATCAATGAAAGCCTTGAAAACCTATAAATCGACGGTAACAAAAAAATGTAAAATTGTAAAAAATGTAAAATATAAAAATGTAAAATATAAATATAAAAAATAAATAATAAAAATAAAAAATGTAAAATGTAAAAAATGTAAAATATATCAGTAGGTATCTAAAAGCGTTTTTTTCCATATATCCGATTTTTGCCAAACATCTTCTCTGTAGCGTTTTTTTATATATTCCTATCGATTTTTCCATTTCTAAGATACAGCCCACGGCATTATATAAAAAACAAATCCCAGAATTATATAGTTTTTTTTATAATACGGACGGCGAATCGGCAACAGCGGAGTAGTGCAGCGAAGCCCGTTAACTGGAAAAGGACGTAGCCTAAACTGGAACTAATATTTCCAAAGTAACCCAAAGTGCAAAATAACCTCGCTGAAGTATTTTGAGTTCTTCATAGTTACATAGATGACATTATATAAAAGAAAAATCCTACAAAGTAAAAAAAGGACTAGAAGCGATACATTCAGGGAATAAGATTACACAACACAGGTCGAGTGCAACTTGAGAAACTAATCTCCTATTTGTAAGTTTTACAGGAAGTTATTTTATAATCAAAGTATTCACTTGTGTTGTAATAAACATTTCATTGATTAACTGTTTGCCTGCACGCTGTAAATATATTAGAGATTTTAATGTATAAAACTTTAGTTTCTCATAAGTTAAGAATTACATATGAATTTATAAAGTACATTTGGTGTTTGATATGTAACGTATAACTAGGCTTGCCGTTAATTTTCATTTTCTGATTTCTTATTTTCGTCGATAGCAAACGTAAGTAAAAAGCCAAACGAATTTTTAACCCGTAGCCAAGTGGTTAGCATGCTTGGCTATTGATCAAAGGGATCTGGGTTCGAGCCCCGGGTAAGGCACGGATGGTTGTGTTATTTTTCTGCTGAGGACCCGCCATTCCCCTCTCTGACCTCTATGGTAAGCCGCTGCTTGACGAAGGTGGGAAAGAAAATATTTTTATTTTTTTAGACGGGTCCGAATTTACATCTCATACAGGCACACCTAATATTATTAATTATAACATAGAATCATTATTAAACTATATAATTTTACTCTCCCTAATTGGCAGTGAAACACAACAATTCATCAAAGCTCATCATACCTAGAACAGTATATATATATATACCTACTATATACCTAGAACAGACACAAGCTAATTTGCATGCCGAAAAGTTCAGTCCTGAAACTTTCCGTTAGACCTGAAGAGCAAAACTGACATTTGTAGGGATTGTTGGGTTGGGTTTTTTACCTATGAGCGGCACTTTTTTGCACACCATTAGCTAAATGGCCAGGTCACATGGACCCCGAGGCTCAGAGAAGGTTGGGGGAGGGGACCCACTGGAACAGCTGTTGGGAGACAGATGGTAGCCTCCCGTCAAGGCCATCCAGCGTGTTCTTTAATGTGCAACGTTAAAGAGAGCGGGAGAGCCACATTGTAATTTAAAAATATGGCTCTTCCGCTCACGGGGACTCGGCTTAACGTCCCATCCGACGGACGGCGGCCTTTCCCAAGCCAATCAATGTCCCCTACTGACCGTGGGCAGGGCGAGGAATTTTGCGGAGATAAATCTCAACGCTGACCCAGCTGGGACTCAAACCTGGGAACTACAGATTACGAGCCTGGCGCGCTACCAACTGAGCCACCCCCGCCCCCATTTGTAGGGTCAAATGTCAGTTTTGTCGCTACGAATCAATAAAATACACTGACAATCTATAAAGCAGAATTGTGCGTGGTTTAACTTTCTTCAATATTCACGAATTTATATGTTGAGTGAACATATTGCAGATCGCAATAAGAATTTAACAATATTTTTAAAACATATATATTAAATGGGGGACCTGTAAATGGTAGCTAGGCATAAACTGGAAGGAGAGCTGTCTACCAATCCCCTGTGATGATGCACAGAACCGGCCAGGTCTAGCAACTAATGTCCTACCCCGCATTCTCGTGGTGCAGGCCGTTAGTACCTTTCAAAAGAGATATTCTCTTTTGGAAGGGAACGGAAGGGGAGGGCTGCCAGTTCAGTATGGCCTATTGACTTTTTTCTTTTTTTTCAACCCTGCTGAGGAGTGGTCAACTTCACAGGGTCTTGGTGCTAACCATTTATAACTACTAGACTGGACTTGTTTATGGATTTGAGCTTGATTATGGATCCTGGACTTGCTGCACTAGTGGGCCTCTGTTGAGGGAGAATCTGCCGCTGTGTTTTCGGTTTGCTTCTGGGTTGCCAGCCCTAAGTGAACAGAGGCATGGGATACCTTATATCAGCTGGTGGATAATCCTAATCAGAGGCCATCGCAGGTACCTGAACCTTACTTAGCTAGTTGGGCATCGTGAAGCCTAATGGAGTAATGTGTCTCAGGCAGGCCATAAGGCTCTTGAAAAAGTCCACTTGAAAAGGTGATGCGTGAAGTTCCTACCAGCATCGGTGACTTCAGCCTTTAGCGGAGGAGGAACAGGTCTTTGCTCCATGCCTGCGATCAGGGGGCTGTTTGATATTGTTGGCCCTACCAATCTCAATAAACCTAATTTCTTTAAAAATCCTACTAATCATTTTCTCTTTGCAGGAACGTGGAATGTGAGGACATTACGTAGAGATTATTCTCTTGATGTCCTCACGCAGGAATTCCAGAGCTATAACCTAGATATTTTAGGCTTGCAAGAGACCAGATGGACAGGTAAAGGTGAGATACTTAAAAACAACTTTAAATTTCTCTTTACAGGGAGGGAGGATGAAAAGCATCACCAAGGCGTTGGTCTGCTGCTCAGCAGACATGCTAGTGATGCTCTTCTAGAATATGAGTGCATTAATGAAAGGTTTCTTACAGCAAAATTTCAGACAAGCATTAAAAACTTGAATGCTACCTACTGTTATGCACCCACTGAGGATGCTGATGAGGATGAGAAGGATAGGTTTTACGGACAACTTCAGGATATTTTGAATTCTGTCAAGAAAGGAGATATTACCCTTGTTCTTGGTGACTTTAATGCCAAAGTTGGTACTGACTCTGACCTTTGGGGAGGAGTAATAGGCCCTTTTGGTATTGGTAGCTGCAATGGCAATGGGCAACGTCTCCTACAGGTAAGTAAACTCAATGGTTTCAGAATAATTAACACATATTACAAACACCGCGACATACATAAATACACATGGGTTTCATCTGATGGGCTGCATAGGAATATGATTGATTATATATTAATTAACAGCAAATGGGCTAGTTCTGTTTGAAATACCATGGCATATACGGGAGCTGAAATTGGATCTGACCATTACCTTGTTAAAAGTGTCTTGCAACTTAAACTTAAAGAGTGTTGTACTCTGGTTAAAAAATTTACCTTTAATACTGAAGCTCTGAAAGACCCAGTTATAGCCAAAGCTTACCATGATAGGTTACTTAGTCATTATGAGAGTCATGGTATGCTTACTACTGAAGTTGAGGACGAATGTGATCATGTTAAACAGGCTTTTTTGGAAACCAACCACTTTCACGAAAAAAGGAGCAGAGGAGACAGAATTATTTGAGTGATAAGGCACTTGAGCTTATTTCAGAAAGAAAGAACTGCAGGAATGTCCTTAATCAGTACCCTACTAGTCCTAATAGAAAGGATTGCAGAGAGCTTAATAAACGCGTAAAGGATCAGTTAGGTACAGATAAGAATCTTTGGCTTGATGGCTTGGCTGAAAAAGGTGAAGGAGCAGTTATGCAGCACAACAGCAGAGGGCTGTATCAAATAGTTAATGTTTTGTGTGCTAGAAAACGGACAGGTATACAAGGATTGAAGGATAAACAAGGTAAGGTTACAGAAGGGGAGGATTCTGTCATGGCTATGTGGACTGAGCATTTTAGTGATGTTCTAAACAATGTAGTTAGTTCTAATCCCATTGTTTGCAATGATGATAGATGCATTCGTGGCTTTAATGTTGGCTCTATAACACAGTCTGAAGTTATTTTGGCTATTTCTAAACTTAAACTTCATAAATCCCCAGGTGTAGATGAAATTACTACGAAAATGCTCAGAATTAGCTGGGAATGTTTCTGTTACCATTTCGATGACTGAAATTTTGAATATCTTTTATGATAAAGGCATGGTTCCTAAGGATTTTACCAGAGCTATTATTATCCCTATTTTCAAAAAAGGTGATCGCAGTTCTTGTGATAACTATAGGGGTATCAGCCTACTCTCTGTTCCAGGTAAAGTTCTTTCCATGATTGTGCTTAATAGAATTAAGAATCTGGTTGACAGTCAATTGCGTGATGAGCAGTATGGATTCAGAAGTGGTAGGGGAGGTGTGGATCAGATATTTTCACTTAGACAGATTCTTGAGAAATGTTTAGAGTTTCAGAAACCTTTGGTTGCTAGCTTTGTTGATTTCAAAAAGGCTTTCGACTCTGTTGATCGTCATAATTTGTGGTTGATTGTGGGATCATATGGTATACCAGACAAGTTAGTTAACATAATGAAAGCTCTCTATAATAACACTGAGTCGTGTGTGAGAGTTGGTAAGGCTTGTAGCAATTGGTTTAGCATTACTTCTGATGTTCGACAAGGGTTCATTTTGTCTCCTTTTTTCTTTAGTTTGGTTATTGATTATGTTATGCGAAATTCACTTCAAGGGAAAGATTTTGGACTTAAATGGGCTGGAGATTTGAAAATTTCTGATTTAGATTATGATGATGATTTAGCCCTTTTGGCAAATGATGTTCATGAGATGAACTCTTTCATTCGAGCTGTTGATGAGACTGGTAGTAGATTAGGTTTGGTTATAAACAGAGGGAAAACTAAATTGATGAAAATTGGTCAGGCAGGTTTTGATTCAGTTCATCTGAATGGTTGCAGTCTTGAGCAGGTGTCACAGTTTAATTACCTTGGGAGCTATGTAACAGATACTGGTGATATGCGGCATGAGATTAACAGACGAATAGGGATTGCTGCCGGGACATTTAAGAATCTATGGAGATTGTGGAGAAATAGGCGTATACACCTAAGACTAAAAGACTAAAAGTAGACTGTATAATAGTTTGGTTCTTTCTAGGGTTAGTTATGGTAGTGAAACTTGGACGCTGTGTAAACAAGATAACAGGAAACTAGATCCTTTTGATTCTAGATGCTTACGTAGTATCTTGGGTATTAGGTGGTTTAACTTTGTAACTAATGATGAGGTTTGGCAAAGGAGTCTGCAACCTCCTTTAAGCAACATATTGTGCAGAGAGAGACTCCGTTGGTTTGGCCATGTTGCCCGTATGGATAATTGTAGATTGGCGATTAGGGTTATGAACAGTGTGCCTAGAGACCTCAGAAGGAAGGGGAGACCTAGGATGCGGTGCTCAGATAACGTCAAACAGGACCTTGTTAGAATTGGTGTGCAGTGGCTGGATGCAGCAGATGTAGTTCAGGACTGATATACTTGGATAATTAAACTGCACGGTCTGGTTGGACCTCCGTAGCCCATGGCTGCTTGAGAATGATGATGATGATGATGATGAAATGGGGGTTGATCTGGATTATCCCTCGTTTCCTATTCAGACAAGGTTTGCCAATGTTTTCAATACCAATGTTAACTAGTAACGCAATCCTTGATATAAGCCTCATCGTACTGTCTTAAAAATTCAGCTCTTTCATTGAAATAGAATATAGATTCATACTCGAAATTAATTTAAACTATGATGCAAATTCTAAATACACAACTGAGAAGTAAAGAACGACAATATTTAAATTGAGAAAGGTTTTGAAAAAAGTTCGTATTAAAATTTTGGCATGTTTCGAAGCAATTGTTTAGAGTAAAATTATATACTGTAATTTTCCGTGTATAAGACGATACTTTTTTCTAAAATTTTTAGCCCAAAAATTGGGGGTCGTCTTATACACGGGGGTAATCGGGTGAGAGACGTCCGCGGTTGCCGTGACGAAACTGTCGGTACCTTGTCTCCGCGAACAGGCTTCCGACAATCACTAGCCTTTGTTAACTCTGTCGGTTGACGTCATTAACGGCTGATTCTTAAAAATATTACCTAATTACTAAATATACTTTGAATATTTAAAAAAATATCAAATATGTTCTGTTTTATGTTTAAAATAATGATTTCTTAATTTTGGGTTCGAAAAAGTAGGATTCGTCTTATACACGGAAAAATATGGCAGTTTTACTTATGTTTGTCAAAATTTTCAACAGCCATTCAACTAATATGATTCAAATTTGAAAAAAAAAAATAATTAACGAAAAAGCTTAGTCGGGAATAGAGGCTCTCATTGACCATTAAAATGATAAAAGTATTGTGCACTCTTATCTCATGAACATAAAAAAATCCCCATAAGCAGCTGCTTGCCACAAAAGTCTAACAGGAGCCTGTTAGTTTAATGCGCCACAATAGAATGTTTGTGAGGATGGTGGGACCTCGGCAGAAAGACAACACAAACAATCACACATTACCCGGGGCTCGAACCCAGGTCCCATTGATCAGTAGCCAAACGCGTTAACACTCGGCCACGCGACGGCAATAAGGAACAAGAATGCAAAATATATTAATCTTCAACCTAGTTTATGTCAAGGTGAAGCTACTAGAGTGGCTGATGCAGCTAGAGGCCCTATATAGGTAGAGGTTGACCATCTCAAAACTGGACGCCATGTTTTGTCGTCGCTCGAATTGTTCAGCGTGTATAGGTGAATGGTATTTACGAATACTTATGGATCTCAAAAAAGGGTACAGTAATATTTGATGCAGATTTCAGTGGTCACGATTGGAAGCACTTTAAATAAATAGGATAGTGGTGAAACGTGGCATTATCTCGATGGATGTAATGCATTATTGCTTTTGTGTTTATACAGAAATATAAAAAATAATTTTTGTGTTGGATAGGTATTGATGAAATATTACGATTTGCACTTTCCGAATCTCCCAAAGAGTATAACTACGCCTTCTAACGGTGGAAAAATTTGAAAATTCAAAAATATCAAACGAATATTTTTACCAATGTATTTATGTTAGAAATTTGACACTTTGGTGTTGTAATGTGAAGGTCACGAAGTTAGCATTAGCAACAAAGAGTTGATCCTTTCGACTGGAGAGGCGGAGGGAAGGGCGAAGCAACTTTTGGGGTTTTAACAGAAAATTCTTTGTTTTTAGAGATAAATAAAAAAAATTCTTTTGAGTTGGACAGGTATTGATGAAATATTACAATTTTCACTTTCCTAAACTCCAAAAGCTATAATCGCGCCCGCTAACGGTAGAAAAAAAATTGAAAAATTCCAAAATTTAAACAAATATTGCAAACTATGTATTAATGTTATAAATTTGAAATTTTGGTGGTGGAATGTGACTGTCTTGAAGATTCCACTGACAGCAGTGAGTTGACTCCTTATGCACAGGTTTAGGAAATGCAACTGTTTTAAGAGATAATTGGAAATTTTTTAGTTTGTTCTAATGATATGTATTATAATTCACATTTTCAAAAGTAGTTTTAATTTATATCATTAGTTATCACTAAATATGAATACGGCAAAATTCTCAACGAATTGTTCTAGTCATCTGTTTCCTGTCAGACCTCTGTTGCAAGCAGCTGCTTGAGGAGGTGTGTTTTTTTCTGTTTATAGTAGAAATTTGAAACTTTGGCTGTAGAGTGTCAAGAGACATTCCACTAACAGCAATGACCTGACCTTTTTCTTTAGAGAGGTGTGAGAAAAGCAACTTTTTTAAATTAAAGAAACAAACAAACAAATACCTTTATGTTGTATAATTACTAACAAAATACTACTGTGTGCATTTTCCTCCCATATTATCCATTAGCTCGAATTAAAACTTTTAAGGATTTTAAGAGTAGGCAAATGGAAAACTTCATTCTCTTTGTAAAGATATTTCCATATGCGCAAAAGGTGAAATGCGCAATTCTAATTATTTTCCTCATTCAGTGCCCTCTAACAGTGAAAATTCCAATTAACGGTAATTGGGAAAATAAACTATTTATCTTTTATTTATATCTGTACAACACAAAAAATATTAAATATTTCTTTAAAGAGAAAGCTACTTGACATAAAGTGGCAAATCAATACTTTTAGTGTGAACTATTTGACCATTACATTCAATCTCCAAAATTTTAAATTTCTCGCATATGTGCAAGAAATCTGGTATTTTCCAGGTTTTTCCGTCGCTAGAGACTGCTTTTTGAATTTTTATTTAGCACTCTCTAACAATGGAAATTTCAACTTATGGGTGATTCGAAAAATATAAATATTAATATTTTATCACCTGTGAAAAAAAAATTCTTTTCGTTGTTATCTGGAAATCAAAACGTTTCATATTCCCACCCCCTTTGGGGTAAGAGGGCAAAGCCTTGTTGCCATTGTAAACATTTTGATCATAATCCTCTATTAGCAAAATTGCAGAATTCCAGTATAAATAGATAGTTTACAAAATTCGTTCTAAATTTTCCATTTCTTGTAACATTTTTCTACAAAAGCTTAATTCGAAGTTATAGATATACGAATACAGTTTTCACACAATATGAAAGAATTGTAATATTTTTGATAATTACGTGTAATTTAATTATTATCAGAGCGCTAAAGCGAGGAAATATTTTTTGAAATTTAAATTGATAATTTGATTGTGTATTATTACTCCACATTGAATACAAGTTATATGTTATTGTAATATTAATTCATTATTTAAAATTATTTTTATTACAATTTCAACATTCGTTTATTTCGATATATTATTTCCATTATTAGTGGTTTTAGAAGAAAGAAAATATTTCTATATGAAATTGAAAGACCGCGGACTACCATATCGAGTGCCTAGAAACGCATGAGGTGTAAATTCGGCCCTGTCTAAAAAATTGAATGGTCTCTTTCAACAATAGCCAAGTACGCTAACCACTGTGCTACGGTGAAAAAAAGCAAATAGGGGAAATTGTAAAATATTAAATACAAATAATTTTATGAATAATGCTGCTTTTTTCAATCACATAAATATTGCTTTGGCTTTTTTACTATTTATATAATTCAAGTTTATTCAACATTTTCGACATAATGATGCTTTTGCACAAGAGCTTTTAATGAAGCTTTTGCACTTTTGCACATTGTGTCGTTTATATAGGTTGGAGAGGGATCTGAATGCTAAAGACTCTGGTGAAAAGAAACACTTTATCAAGCGAATCCTCCAAGACGATGAGAAAAGTACTCAGGCATTACATACTGTCCGTTTATCAAATCATTTTCTTGAAAGGAAGTTCGCTACTACATCTCAGAAGATATAAAACAATCTTTATATTTCACGCGATAGGAGAGGGTTGTTTTATGAACACAAAAATCATCTCATGACTTAGACAGGTCTAAAGCTATCCGACTGGTAGGGGAATTAGGAGACGAGACTAGTGCGCGTGCACGTAACACCCTGGAGACAAACCATAATTATAGCAATTCACTTGGAGGACGGAACGGTCGTGATGAAATTAACCACGTTAGATGAGGAGAGCAAAGAGTTCTCCAACACTAAGAATAATAAGTGATGACCTTTTCTGAATGAAAGTCTTACACTAGAGAGGATGAATTCTGTTCTTTAGCGGTCAGAACGAGTGCGTGTGGCAACATAACGGGAAAGTAGCCTGAAAAACGAAAGGAAATTCCCCCATAGTCGCCTAGCTGACAGCAGATAAACTGCTAAACATGATGATTCTATTCTGCTGTTAATGGAACAATCACGAAATAAATATTCTTCGTGATACAACACTGTCAATTATCGTAGAATAATAACTGTTTCCCTATTTGATCGTCCGAATATTTTAAAAACAATGTCTTAAATCTCGATGCTAGATGATTGACACGTATCTCATCTACAGGGTGATTCAAAACTCTTGGGCCAAACTTTAAGGGGTGATAGAACATACCTAAACAAGCACTTTTTGTCATACAGTGCATGGTCGGAACTCAAGCAGTGAAGCGCTAGAGGGCGCTTTCCAGTGAACACTTAGAAGCGCTGGTTTTCACACTCATCGTCATTTCTACCGTGGATTGTTTCACGAATCGTGGTAGGGGTGTAGTCGTTCATCTTGTAGAACTCGCCACAACGTCGACTGGGGCACACTTACAGCATGGGAAATTGCTCACGTGCTACATTCGGGACAATCTCCAACCCTACGTAGAATTTCCTCTGTAACACATGGCATCCTCACACTCCTTGCACGCCCTGTATCCTGCAAGCTGCTGACAAAAGAGCCCATTTCTCACAGATACCGGTGCAATCACTGAAAGACTTTATGATCAGTCACACGTCTGGTTGGAAAGTGCTCCCCGTACAATCTTTGGGCTTCCCTCGCATTCCTATACACAGTTCCGTACGTGAAATTCATGTCCGCCTTCTGATTCATGAAACAATCCATCCGTTTTGCAATCCACGGTAGAAATGATGACGAGTGCGAAAACCAGCGCTTATAAGTGTTCACTGGAAAGCGCCCTCTAGCGCTTCACTGCTTGAGTTCCGACCATGAATTGTATGACGAAAAGTGCTTGTTTAGGTGTGTTCTATCACTCCTTAACGTTTGGCCCAAGAGTTTTGAATCACCCTGTATATTATTTCGTCAATAGGCTACGACTAAAGCAGATGACTGTCTTGTGATCTCATTGTACGGAGGAAGAATAACGACTTATCTCAATACCGATTTTTTCATTCCAAACCATTCAGACATTTCTGCAACGATCATTCTGTATCTTTTCAGATGCGAAGCATGTCTAACGATATTATAGTAACCATTCTGTTTCTCTGATAGCTGTTTAGTATGCACAGAATGAAATTTACTCAAGCTATATTAAGGGCATTCTGAAGTAACTGTGTGATGAAAGTGTTTCTTTGGATAATCGTTTAAAATAGCTGTATCATAGGTTGACAAAACACATACTGAGTTCGAGAAGACCTACGATGAATAACTATGTGATGATCTGCAAACGTAATATGGATCAAGAGACACCGATAACACTTTGACTTTATTAATCATGATATAATTATTATCAGCCACACTAAGTGTATTATTTTTTATCTCTACTCAGATGGTTTTTCAGATGTTCCGGCAATTCTTTTATAACATTGTTCTTCAAATATTCGGACGATCAAATGGAGAAACAGTAATTATTCTACGATAATTGACAATGTTGTATCATGAAAAAAATTTATTTCGTGATTGCTTAGTCTAATGTTATCGGAGACTTCCATTAACACCAGAATAGAATCGTTATGCTTAGCAGTTTATCTGCTATCAGCTATGCCACTATGAGGGAACTTCCTTTCGTCTTTCAGGCTACTTCATTGAGGTGGTAATACTAGAGACAGGACAACGATTCCCGTAGCATTGACCGCCATGATCACAGACAGCTGTGTCTGCCGACTGCTTAGTGAGGAAAGATAACCATGATGCCTTGCGAATTAGCTGCGAAGACACTGGAAACTGCTTCTCTTTCAAATCGAGGTTTTGTATGAAAATTTAAAAAATTCGATATGCTCTTAATATATGATTAAAGCTGAACTAAATTGACTGTAAACTTAGCAGACTTTAATTTGAGCCCGTTTAAAACAGGAACATTGGTAAACATATTTTAAAATCTAACACATGATCAAATCATTCAGCTTAAGCGAAAGCCCTCAAAACTTATAGACCTTAATAGTGCAAATCCTCGCCTCATTTAAAAAAACATGAAAAGTCACACTTGTTTTCTTCTTTCATTAAAAAATATTAATTTTTATTAAAAATTGAAAGAAATATTCAGAGAATGTAAACTTTTTTTTAATTCAGCTGAGGCAGGAAATCAAATCTCCTCCCAATAAATGACACAATTTAATTTCATGCTATAAAAAAACCAAATATAATCCAGCTGAAGCATAAAGAAGTTCAAGCCCCCCTCCCACAAAAACACGCAAACGGCACAATTGAAATTTGATGTTATGAAAAAACAAATATTGTAAACTTTTATATCAGCTATGGCATAAGGAAATCCAAAGTCATACACACACAAATGACATAATTGATATTGCATGCAATATATATAAAAAACAAAATAATTTACACTTTCTCTGATTTCAACTAAGGCAGAAGGAAAGGCAAGCCCCCCCCCCCCCCACATGACATGATTGAAATTTCATGCAACAAAATACAAATATTGTAAACTTTTATATCAGCTAAGGTAGAAAGAAAACCAAGGACACACACACAAATGACATAATTGAAATTTCGTGCTATAAAAAAAAGAAAACAAAAATGTAAACTATTTTCATTTCATCTGAGGCAGTAAGAAATTCATATCACACACACAGAATATAAGAAATGAAGTTACTGCAAAGTATATTTTTGTCACTGTGTTTTATGCAAATTTAGATGTTTGCTCTAACATGATGCCTTTTAATTTTTTCTGTCATGTGTCTCTAAACGGTGCAGCCTAATTTTATCATATTCTTTTGTAATGTTTCTTTTTTCATATTATAAGCATCATTGTGAACTTCCACATCCAATTCCCTATTACTGATATGACTATCTAGTGATATGAGCACAGCATGCATTGAAGCCCATGTAGCACATTTACCTGAATTTTTTAATTAGGAATGGTTGTTGTTGAGAATATAGAGTTTTCTCCTAAAAGACACTGTTCAGTAATTTTTGCAATTGCACACACATACTGTGAGAAGGGTGAGAAGACCTCAATTTTTAATATTAACCTTTAAAGTGACAGAAGCTGATTAATCAGTTTCCAAAAATCCCTACAAAAAAACTTCCAACATGCTTTTTTATGCTTCCCTACCATTCTTTTCCAGAATTAAATGCTTTTTCTTTTGATATGTAATATGGACTATTTCATTCATTAATTTTTCATAATAGGGCTCAAAAGTTGTTTCTTAAAGAAAAATATCGCTGTAAGGGTTAATAAGTGCAGACACAGAAGACTGCATTCGGTCAGAGTCAATTAATGCTAATTTATATTATATGCAAGAAATTTTTGATAATGTTTTTGCTATAATGACAGCTTATAAAAACATTTTTCAATTTCAGAGAAAAGAGACACAATGACCTTCATTGCTTTACTGTGATTGCTTGTTATTATCCACATGTGAGAAACACCTAAAATGTCACTGGACATTTCATTATTGCTGCCATTGATTTTAATTTCATTAAAAATTAAACAATTGCCATTTTTCTTATTAATTATCAACCGGTTAATTATTAACTGCATCTGTGCACTTTGCAACTAAAGATCATTAGGTTATAGTTTCTCTCTTTTGCTTAAAAAAAATTCAATATGGCCCTGGCTGAATTTGTAAGTAAAAATATATTATACCAACTGTTAAAAAATAACCTATGGGGATTTTCCAGCTATGAAAAACTGAAACAAACATAAAAATTAGAGTTTCAGAAGCCATGTCTGAATTCTTATCATTAGCATTATTACCATAATCTACATATCCACAATAGCATTTGCCATTGAACAGTATTTGTTTCCTAATTGACTTCTCCTCCAATAATAAAGTGAATATCATATGCTTCTGCTTACTATCAATAAAATTTTCCATGCAGAAAACTTCAATAAATTCAGGAAGGCCATCTACAGATCCACACCTTCCTACTAACGTCTTCCTCCTTCCCCACCTTCCTACTAACGTCTTCCTTCTTTCGCACCTTCCTACTAACGTCGTCGTCCTTCCCAAGCTTCCTACTAACGTCTTCCTCCTTACCCCACCTTCCTACTAACGTCTTCCTCCTTACCCCACCTTCCTACTAACGTCTTCCTCCTTACCCCACCTTCCTACTAACGTCTTCCTCCTTCCCCCACCTCACTAGTAACGTCTTCCCCCTTCCGCAACTTCCTACTAACGTATTCCTCCTTTCGCCACCTTCCTACTAACGTCTTCCTCATTCCCGCAACTTCCTACTAACGTCTTCCTCATTCCCGCAACTTCCTACTAACGTCTTCCTCATTCCCGCAACTTCCTACTAACGTCTTCCTCCTTAAGCCATATTCCTACTAACGTCTTCCTCCTTTCGCACCTTCCTACTAACGTCGTCGTCCTTCCCAACATTCCTACTAACGTCTTCCTCCTTTTGCACCTTCCTACTAACGTCGTCGTCCTTCCCAACATTCCTACTAACGTCTTCCTCCTTTCGCACCTTCCTACTAACGTCGTCGTCGTTCCCAACATTCCTACTAACGTCTTCCTCCTTACCCCACCTTCCTACTAACGTCATCTTCCTTCCTACTAACGTCTTCCTCCTTCCCCCACCTTACTACTAACGTCTCCCCCCTTCGGCAACTTCCTACTAACATCTTCCTTCCTTCTAACGTCTTCCTCCTTAAACCATCTTCCTACTAACGTCTTCCTCTTTCCCCCTTCCGCAACTTCCTACTAACGTATTCCTCCTTTCCCCAACTTCCTACTAACGTCTTCTTCCTTCCCCACCTTCCTACTAACGTCTTCCTCCTTCCCCCACCTTACTATTAACGTCTTCCTCCTTCCCCACCTTCCTACTAACGTCTTCTTCCTTCTTACTAACGTCTTCCTCCTTCCCCCATCTCACTACTAACGTCTTCCCCCTTCCGCAACTTCCTACTAACGTATTCCTCCTTTCCCCACCTTCCTTCTAACGTCTTTCTCCTTACCCCATCTTCCTACTAACGTCTTCTTCCTCCCTACTAACGTCTTCTTCCTTCCTACTAATGTCTTCCTCCTTTCCCCTTCCGCAACTTCCTAGTAACGTATTCCTCCTTTACCCACCTTCCTACTAACGTCTTCTTCCTTCCCCACCTTCCTACTAAGGTCTTTCTCCTTCCCCACCTTACTACTAACGTCTTCCCCTTCAGCAACTTCCTACTAACGTATTCCTCCTTTCCCCACCTTCCAACTAACGTCTTCTTCCTTCCCCACTTTCCTACTAAGGCCTTCCTCCTTCCCCCACCTTCCTACTAACGTCTTCCTCCTTACCCCACCTTCCTACTAACGTCTTCCTCCTTACCCCACCTTCCTACTAACGTCTTCTTCCTTTTTACTAACGTCTTCCTCCTTCCCTCACCTCACTACTAACGTCTTCCCCTTTCCGCAACTTCCTACTAACATATTCCTCCTTTCCCCACCTTCCATCTAACGTCTTCTTCCTTACCCCATCTTCCGACTAACGTCTTCCTCCTTCCCCCTTCTGCAACTTCCTACTAACGTATTCCTCCTTTCCCCACCTTCCTACTAACGTCTTCCTCCTTTCGCACCTTCCTACTAACGTCTTCCTCCTTCCCCCACCTTGCTACTAACGTCTTCTTCCTTCCCCACCTTCCTACTAACGTCTTCCTCTTTCCCCCACCTCACTACTAACGTCTTCGCCCTTCCGCAAATTCCTACTAACGTATTCCTCCTTTCCCCACCTTCCTTCAAACGTCTTCCTCCTTACCCCATCTACCTACTAACGTCTTCATCCTTCCTACTAACGTCTTCTTCCTTCCTACTAACGTCTTCCTCCTTCCCCCTTCCGCAACTTCCAAATAACGTATTCATCCTTTCCCCACCTTCCTTCTAACGTTTACTTCCTTACCCCACCTTCCTACTAACATCTACTTCCTTCCTAATAACGTCTTCCTCCTTCCCCCTTCTGCAACTTCCTACTAACGTATTCCTCCTTTCCCCACCTTCCTACTAACGTCTTCTTCCTTCCTACTAACGTCCTCCTCCTTCCCCCACCACTACTACTAACGTCTTCCTCCTTCCCCACCTTCCTACTAATGTCTTCTTCCTTCCAACTAACGTCTTCCTCCTTTCCCCACCTCACTACTAACGTCTTTCCCCACCTCACTACTAACGTCTTTCCCCTTCCGCAACTTCCTACTAACATATTCCTCCTTTCCCCACCTTCCTACTAACGTCTTCCTCCTTTCGCACCTTCCTACTAACGTCTTCCTCCTTCCCCCACCTTGCTACTAACGTCTTCTTCCTTCCCCACCTTCCTACTAACGTCTTCCTCCTTCCCCCACCTCACTACTAACGTCTTCGCCCTTCCGCAACTTCCTACTAACGTATTCCTCCTTTCCCCACCTTCCTTCAAACGTCATCCTCCTTACCCCATCTTCCTACTAACGTCTTCATCCTTCCAACTAACGTCTTCTTCCTTCCTACTAACGTCTTCCTCCTTCCCCCTTGCGCAACTTCCAAATAACGTATTCCTCCTTTCCCCACCTTCCTTCTAACGTCTACCTCCTTACCCCACCTTCCTACTAACGTCTTCTTCCTTCCTACTAACGTCTTCCTCCTTCCCCCTTCTGCAACTTCCTACTAACGTATTCCTCCTTTCCCCACCTTCCTACTAACGTCTTCTTCCTTCCTACTAACGTCTTCCTCCTTCCCCCAACTTACTACTAACGTCTTCCTCCTTCCCCACCTTCCTACTAATGTCTTCTTCCTTCCAACTAACGTCTTCCTCCTTTCCCCACCTCACTACTAACGTCTTCCCCCTTCCGCAACTTTCTACTAACGTATTCCTCCTTTCCCCACATTCCTACTAACGTCTTCTTTTTTCCCCACCTTCCTACTAACGTCTTCCTCCTTCCCCCACCTTACTACTAACGTCTTCCTCCTTACCCCACCTTCCTACTAACGTCTTCTTCCTTCATACTAACGTTTTCCTCCTTCCCCCACCTCACTACTAACGTCTTCCCCCTTCCGTAACTTCCTACTAACGTATTCCTTCTTTCCCCACCTTCCTTCTAACGTATTCCTTCTTTCCCCACCTTCCTTCTAACGTCTTCCTCCTTACCCCATCTTCCTAACGTCTTCTTCCTTCCTACTAACGTCTTCCTCCTTTCCCCACCTTCCTACTAACGTCTTCTTCCTTCCCCACCTTCCTACTAACGTCTTCCTCCTTCCCCCACCTCACTACTAACGTCGTCCCCCTTCCGCAACTTCCTACTAACGTATTCCTCCTTTCCCCACCTTTCTTCTAACGTCTTCCTCCTTAAACCATCTTCCTACTAACGTCTTCTTCCTTCCTACTAACGACTTCCTCTTTCCCCCTTCCGCAACTTCCTAGTAACGTATTCCTCCTTTCCCCACCTTCCTACAAACGTCTTCTTCCTTCCCCACCTTCCTAGTAACGTATTCCTCCTTTCTCCACCTTCCTACTAACGTCTTCTTCCTTCCACACCTTCCTACTAACGTCTTTCTCCTTCTCCACCTTACTAATAACTTCTTCCCCCTTCCGCAACTTCCTACTAATGTATTCCTCCTTTCCCCACCTTCCTACTAACGTCTTCTTCCTTCCCCACCTTCCTACTAACGTCTTCCTCCTTCCCCCACCTTACTACTAACGTCTTCCTCCTTCCCCCACCTTACTATTAACGTCTTCCTCCTTCCCCACCTTCCTACTAACTTCTTCTTTCTTCCTACTAACGTCTTCTTCCTCCCTACTAACATCTTCTTCCTTCCTACTAACGACATCCTCTTTCCCCCTTCCGCAACTTCCTAGTAACGTATTCGTCCTTTCCCCACCTTCCTACTAACGTCTTCTTCCTTCCACACCTTCCTACTAACGTCTTTCTCCTTCCCCACCTTCCTACTAACGTCTTCTTCTTTCCCCACCTTCCTACTAACGTCTTCCTCCTTCCCCCACCTTACTATTAACGTCTTCCTCCTTCCCCACCTTCCTACTAACTTCTTCTTCCTCCCTACTAACGTCTCTTCCTCCCTACTAACATCTTCTTCCTTCCTACTAACGACTTCCTCTTTCCCCCTTCCGCAACTTCCAAGTAACGTATTCCTCCTTTCCCCACCTTCCTACTAACGTCTTCTTCCTTCCCCACCTTCCTATTAACGTCTTCTTCCTTCCACACCTTCCTACTAACGTCTTTCTCCTTCCCACCTTCCTACTAACGTCTTCTTCCTTCCCCACCTTCCTACTAACGTCTTCCTCCTTCCCCCACCTTCCTACTAACGTCTTCCTCCTTCCCCCACCTTACTATTAACGTCTTCCTCCTTCCCCACCTTCCTACTAACGTCTTCTTCCTTCTTACTAACGTCTTCCTCCTTCCCCCATCTCACTACTAACGTCTTCCCCCTTCCGCAACTTCCTACTAACGTATTCCTCCTTTCCCCACCTTCCTTCTAACGTCTTTCTCCTTACCCCATCTTCCTACTAACGTCTTCTTCCTCCCTACTAACGTCTTCTTCCTTCCTACTAATGTCTTCCTCCTTTCCCCTTCCGCAACTTCCTAGTAACGTATTCCTCCTTTACCCACCTTCCTACTAACGTCTTCTTCCTTCCCCACCTTCCTACTAACGTCTTTCTCCTTCCCCACCTTACTACTAACGTCTTCCCCTTCAGCAACTTCCTACTAACGTATTCCTCCTTTCCCCACCTTCCAACTAACGTCTTCTTCCTTCCCCACATTCCTACTAAGGTCTTCCTCCTTCCCCCACCTTACTACTAACGTCTTCCTCCTTACCCCACCTTCCTACTAACGTCTTCCTCCTTACCCCACCTTCCTACTAACGTCTTCTTCCTTCTTACTAACGTCTTCCTCCTTCCCTCACCTCACTACTAACGTCTTCCCCTTTCCGCAACTTCCTACTAACATATTCCTCCTTTCCCCACCTTCCATCTAACGTCTTCTTCCTTACCCCATCTTCCGACTAACGTCTTCCTCCTTCCCCCTTCTGCAACTTCCTACTAACGTATTCCTCCTTTCCCCACCTTCCTACTAACGTCTTCCTCCTTTCGCACCTTCCTACTAACGTCTTCCTCCTTCCCCCACCTTGCTACTAACGTCTTCTTCCTTCCCCACCTTCCTACTAACGTCTTCCTCTTTCCCCCACCTCACTACTAACGTCTTCGCCCTTCCGCAAATTCCTACTAACGTATTCCTCCTTTCCCCACCTTCCTTCAAACGTCTTCCTCCTTACCCCATCTTCCTACTAACGTCTTCATCCTTCCTACTATCGTCTTCTTCCTTCCTACTAACGTCTTCCTCCTTCCCCCTTCCGCAACTTCCAAATAACGTATTCCTCCTTTCCCCACCTTCCTTCTAACGTTTACCTCCTTACCCCACCTTCCTACTAACATCTACTTCCTTCCTAATAACGTCTTCCTCCTTCCCCCTTCTGCAACTTCCTACTAACGTCTTCTTCCTTCCTACTAACGTCCTCCTCCTTCCCCCACCTTACTACTAACGTCTTCCTCCTTCCCCACCTTCCTACTAATGTCTTCTTCCTTCCAACTAACGTCTTCCTCCTTTCCCCACCTCACTACTAACGTCTTTCCCCTTCCGCAACTTCCTACTAACATATTCCTCCTTTCCCCACCTTCCTACTAACGTCTTCCTCCTTTTGCACCTTCCTACTAACGTCTTCCTCCTTCCCCCACCTTGCTACTAACGTCTTCTTCCTTCCCCACCTTCCTACTAACGTCTTCCTCCTTCCCCCACCTCACTACTAACGTCTTCGCCCTTCCGCAACTTCCTACTAACGTATTCCTCCTTTCCCCACCTTCCTTCAAACGTCTTCCTCCTTACCCCATCTTCCTACTAACGTCTCCATCCTTCCAACTAACGTCTTCTTCCTTCCTACTAACGTCTTCCTCCTTCCCCCTTGGGCAACTTCCAAATAACGTATTCCTCCTTACCCCACCTTCCTACTAACGTCTTCTTCCTTCCTACTAACGTCTTCCTCCTTCCCCCTTCCGCAACTTCCAAATAACGTATTCATCCTTTCCCCACCTTCCTTCTAACGTTTACTTCCTTACCCCACCTTCCTACTAACATCTACTTCCTTCCTAATAACGTCTTCCTCCTTCCCCCTTCTGCAACTTCCTACTAACGTATTCCTCCTTTCCCCACCTTCCTACTAACGTCTTCTTCCTTCCTACTAACGTCCTCCTCCTTCCCCCACCACTACTACTAACGTCTTCCTCCTTCCCCACCTTCCTACTAATGTCTTCTTCCTTCCAACTAACGTCTTCCTCCTTTCCCCACCTCACTACTAACGTCTTTCCCCACCTCACTACTAACGTCTTTCCCCTTCCGCAACTCCCTACTAACATATTCCTCCTTTCCCCACCTTCCTACTAACGTCTTCCTCCTTTCGCACCTTCCTACTAACGTCTTCCTCCTTCCCCCACCTTGCTACTAACGTCTTCTTCCTTCCCCACCTTCCTACTAACGTCTTCCTCCTTCCCCCACCTCACTACTAACGTCTTCGCCCTTCCGCAACTTCCTACTAACGTATTCCTCCTTTCCCCACCTTCCTTCAAACGTCATCCTCCTTACCCCATCTTCCTACTAACGTCTTCATCCTTCCAACTAACGTCTTCTTCCTTCCTACTAACGTCTTCCTCCTTCCCCCTTGCGCAACTTCCAAATAACGTATTCCTCCTTTCCCCACCTTCCTTCTAACGTCTACCTCCTTACCCCACCTTCCTACTAACGTCTTCTTCCTTCCTACTAACGTCTTCCTCCTTCCCCCTTCTGCAACTTCCTACTAACGTATTCCTCCTTTCCCCACCTTCCTACTAACGTCTTCTTCCTTCCTACTAACGTCTTCCTCCTTCCCCCAACTTACTACTAACGTCTTCCTCCTTCCCCACCTTCCTACTAATGTCTTCTTCCTTCCAACTAACGTCTTCCTCCTTTCCCCACCTCACTACTAACGTCTTCCCCCTTCCGCAACTTTCTACTAACGTATTCCTCCTTTCCCCACATTCCTACTAACGTCTTCTTTTTTCCCCACCTTCCTACTAACGTCTTCCTCCTTCCCCCACCTTACTACTAACGTCTTCCTCCTTACCCCACCTTCCTACTAACGTCTTCTTCCTTCATACTAACGTTTTCCTCCTTCCCCCACCTCACTACTAACGTCTTCCCCCTTCCGTAACTTCCTACTAACGTATTCCTTCTTTCCCCACCTTCCTTCTAACGTCTTCCTCCTTACCCCATCTTCCTAACGTCTTCTTCCTTCCTACTAACGTCTTCCTCCTTTCCCCACCTTCCTACTAACGTCTTCTTCCTTCCCCACCTTCCTACTAACGTCTTCCTCCTTCCCCCACCTCACTACTAACGTCGTCCCCCTTCCGCAACTTCCTACTAACGTATTCCTCCTTTCCCCACCTTTCTTCTAACGTCTTCCTCCTTAAACCATCTTCCTACTAACGTCTTCTTCCTTCCTACTAACGACTTCCTCTTTCCCCCTTCCGCAACTTCCTAGTAACGTATTCCTCCTTTCCCCACCTTCCTACAAACGTCTTCTTCCTTCCCCACCTTCCTAGTAACGTATTCCTCCTTTCTCCACCTTCCTACTAACGTCTTCTTCCTTCCACACCTTCCTACTAACGTCTTTCTCCTTCTCCACCTTACTAATAACTTCTTCCCCCTTCCGCAACTTCCTACTAATGTATTCCTCCTTTCCCCACCTTCCTACTAACGTCTTCTTCCTTCCCCACCTTCCTACTAACGTCTTCCTCCTTCCCCCACCTTACTACTAACGTCTTCCTCCTTCCCCCACCTTACTATTAACGTCTTCCTCCTTCCCCACCTTCCTACTAACTTCTTCTTTCTTCCTACTAACGTCTTCTTCCTCCCTACTAACATCTTCTTCCTTCCTACTAACGACATCCTCTTTCCCCCTTCCGCAACTTCCTAGTAACGTATTCGTCCTTTCCCCACCTTCCTACTAACGTCTTCTTCCTTCCACACCTTCCTACTAACGTCTTTCTCCTTCCCCACCTTCCTACTAACGTCTTCTTCTTTCCCCACCTTCCTACTAACGTCTTCCTCCTTCCCCCACCTTACTATTAACGTCTTCCTCCTTCCCCACCTTCCTACTAACTTCTTCTTCCTCCCTACTAACGTCTCTTCCTCCCTACTAACATCTTCTTCCTTCCTACTAACGACTTCCTCTTTCCCCCTTCCGCAACTTCCAAGTAACGTATTCCTCCTTTCCCCACCTTCCTACTAACGTCTTCTTCCTTCCCCACCTTCCTATTAACGTCTTCTTCCTTCCACACCTTCCTACTAACGTCTTTCTCCTTCCCACCTTCCTACTAACGTCTTCTTCCTTCCCCACCTTCCTACTAACGTCTTCCTCCTTCCCCCACCTTCCTACTAACGTCTTCCTCCTTCCCCCACCTTACTATTAACGTCTTCCTCCTTCCCCACCTTCCTACTAACGTCTTCTTCCTTCTTACTAACGTCTTCCTCCTTCCCCCATCTCACTACTAACGTCTTCCCCCTTCCGCAACTTCCTACTAACGTATTCCTCCTTTCCCCACCTTCCTTCTAACGTCTTTCTCCTTACCCCATCTTCCTACTAACGTCTTCTTCCTCCCTACTAACGTCTTCTTCCTTCCTACTAATGTCTTCCTCCTTTCCCCTTCCGCAACTTCCTAGTAACGTATTCCTCCTTTACCCACCTTCCTACTAACGTCTTCTTCCTTCCCCACCTTCCTACTAACGTCTTTCTCCTTCCCCACCTTACTACTAACGTCTTCCCCTTCAGCAACTTCCTACTAACGTATTCCTCCTTTCCCCACCTTCCAACTAACGTCTTCTTCCTTCCCCACATTCCTACTAAGGTCTTCCTCCTTCCCCCACCTTACTACTAACGTCTTCCTCCTTACCCCACCTTCCTACTAACGTCTTCCTCCTTACCCCACCTTCCTACTAACGTCTTCTTCCTTCTTACTAACGTCTTCCTCCTTCCCTCACCTCACTACTAACGTCTTCCCCTTTCCGCAACTTCCTACTAACATATTCCTCCTTTCCCCACCTTCCATCTAACGTCTTCTTCCTTACCCCATCTTCCGACTAACGTCTTCCTCCTTCCCCCTTCTGCAACTTCCTACTAACGTATTCCTCCTTTCCCCACCTTCCTACTAACGTCTTCCTCCTTTCGCACCTTCCTACTAACGTCTTCCTCCTTCCCCCACCTTGCTACTAACGTCTTCTTCCTTCCCCACCTTCCTACTAACGTCTTCCTCTTTCCCCCACCTCACTACTAACGTCTTCGCCCTTCCGCAAATTCCTACTAACGTATTCCTCCTTTCCCCACCTTCCTTCAAACGTCTTCCTCCTTACCCCATCTTCCTACTAACGTCTTCATCCTTCCTACTATCGTCTTCTTCCTTCCTACTAACGTCTTCCTCCTTCCCCCTTCCGCAACTTCCAAATAACGTATTCCTCCTTTCCCCACCTTCCTTCTAACGTTTACCTCCTTACCCCACCTTCCTACTAACATCTACTTCCTTCCTAATAACGTCTTCCTCCTTCCCCCTTCTGCAACTTCCTACTAACGTATTCCTCCTTTCCCCACCTTCCTACTAACGTCTTCTTCCTTCCTACTAACGTCCTCCTCCTTCCCCCACCTTACTACTAACGTCTTCCTCCTTCCCCACCTTCCTACTAATGTCTTCTTCCTTCCAACTAACGTCTTCCTCCTTTCCCCACCTCACTACTAACGTCTTTCCCCTTCCGCAACTTCCTACTAACATATTCCTCCTTTCCCCACCTTCCTACTAACGTCTTCCTCCTTTCGCACCTTCCTACTAACGTCTTCCTCCTTCCCCCACCTTGCTACTAACGTCTTCTTCCTTCCCCACCTTCCTACTAACGTCTTCCTCCTTCCCCCACCTCACTACTAACGTCTTCGCCCTTCCGCAACTTCCTACTAACGTATTCCTCCTTTCCCCACCTTCCTTCAAACGTCTTCCTCCTTACCCCATCTTCCTACTAACGTCTTCATCCTTCCAACTAACGTCTTCTTCCTTCCTACTAACGTCTTCCTCCTTCCCCCTTGGGCAACTTCCAAATAACGTATTCCTCCTTTCCCCACCTTCCTTCTAACGTCTACCTCCTTACCCCACCTTCCTACTAACGTCTTCTTCCTTCCTACTAACGTCTTCCTCCTTCCCCCTTCTGCGACTTCCTACTAACGTATTCCTCCTTTCCCCACCTTCCTACTTACGTCTTCTTCCTTCCTACTAACGTCTTCCTCCTTCCCCCACCTTACTACTAATGTCTTCCTCCTTCCCCACCTTCCTACTAATGTCTTCTTCCTTCCAACTAACGTCTTCCTCCTTTCCCCACCTCACTACTAACGTCTTCCCCCTTCCGCAACCTTCTACTAACGTATTCCTCCTTTCCCCACATTCCTACTAACGTCTTCTTTTTTCCCCACCTTCCTACTAACGTCTTCCTCCTTCCCCCACCTTACTACTAACGTCTTCCTCCTTACCCCACCTTCCTACTAACGTCTTCTTCCTTCATACTAACGTTTTCCTCCTTCCCCCACCTCACTACTAACGTCTTCCCCCTTCCGTAACTTCCTACTAACGTATTCCTTCTTTCCCCACCTTCCTTCTAACGTCTTCCTCCTTACCCCATCTTCCTAACGTCTTCTTCCTTCCTACTAACGTCTTCCTCCTTTCCCCACCTTCCTACTAACGTCTTCTTCCTTCCCCACCTTCCTACTAACGTCTTCCTCCTTCCCCCACCTCACTACTAACGTCGTCCCCCTTCCGCAACTTCCTACTAACGTATTCCTCCTTTCCCCACCTTCCTTCTAACGTCTTCCTCCTTAAACCATCTTCCTACTAACGTCTTCTTCCTTCCTACTAACGACTTCCTCTTTCCCCCTTCCACAACTTCCTAGTAACGTATTCCTCCTTTCCCCACCTTCCTACAAACGTCTTCTTCCTTCCCCACCTTCCTAGTAACGTATTCCTCCTTTCTCCACCTTCCTACTAACGTCTTCTTCCTTCCACACCTTCCTACTAACGTCTTTCTCCTTCTCCACCTTACTAATAACTTCTTCCCCCTTCCGCAACTTCCTACTAATGTATTCCTCCTTTCCCCACCTTCCTACTAACGTCTTCTTCCTTCCCCACCTTCCTACTAACGTCTTCCTCCTTCCCCCACCTTACTACTAACGTCTTCCTCCTTCCCCCACCTTACTATTAACGTCTTCCTCCTTCCCCACCTTCCTACTAACTTCTTCTTTCTTCCTACTAACGTCTTCTTCCTCCCTACTAACATCTTCTTCCTTCCTACTAACGACATCCTCTTTCCCCCTTCCGCAACTTCCTAGTAACGTATTCCTCCTTTCCCCACCTTCCTACTAACGTCTTCTTCCTTCCACACCTTCCTACTAACGTCTTTCTCCTTCCCCACCTTCCTACTAACGTCTTCTTCTTTCCCCACCTTCCTACTAACGTCTTCCTCCTTCCCCCACCTTACTATTAACGTCTTCCTCCTTCCCCACCTTCCTACTAACTTCTTCTTCCTCCCTACTAACGTCTCTTCCTCCCTACTAACATCTTCTTCCTTCCTACTAACGACTTCCTCTTTCCCCCTTCCGCAACTTCCAAGTAACGTATTCCTCCTTTCCCCACCTTCCTACTAACGTCTTCTTCCTTCCCCACCTTCCTATTAACGTCTTCTTCCTTCCACACCTTCCTACTAACGTCTTTCTCCTTCCCACCTTCCTACTAACGTCTTCTTCCTTCCCCACCTTCCTACTAACGTCTTCCTCCTTCCCCCACCTTCCTACTAACGTCTTCCTCCTTCCCCCACCTTACTATTAACGTCTTCCTCCTTCCCCACCTTCCTACTAACGTCTTCTTCCTTCTTACTAACGTCTTCCTCCTTCCCCCATCTCACTACTAACGTCTTCCCCCTTCCGCAACTTCCTACTAACGTATTCCTCCTTTCCCCACCTTCCTTCTAACGTCTTTCTCCTTACCCCATCTTCCTACTAACGTCTTCTTCCTCCCTACTAACGTCTTCTTCCTTCCTACTAATGTCTTCCTCCTTTCCCCTTCCGCAACTTCCTAGTAACGTATTCCTCCTTTACCCACCTTCCTACTAACGTCTTCTTCCTTCCCCACCTTCCTACTAACGTCTTTCTCCTTCCCCACCTTACTACTAACGTCTTCCCCTTCAGCAACTTCCTACTAACGTATTCCTCCTTTCCCCACCTTCCAACTAACGTCTTCTTCCTTCCCCACATTCCTACTAAGGTCTTCCTCCTTCCCCCACCTTACTACTAACGTCTTCCTCCTTACCCCACCTTCCTACTAACGTCTTCCTCCTTACCCCACCTTCCTACTAACGTCTTCTTCCTTCTTACTAACGTCTTCCTCCTTCCCTCACCTCACTACTAACGTCTTCCCCTTTCCGCAACTTCCTACTAACATATTCCTCCTTTCCCCACCTTCCATCTAACGTCTTCTTCCTTACCCCATCTTCCGACTAACGTCTTCCTCCTTCCCCCTTCTGCAACTTCCTACTAACGTATTCCTCCTTTCCCCACCTTCCTACTAACGTCTTCCTCCTTTCGCACCTTCCTACTAACGTCTTCCTCCTTCCCCCACCTTGCTACTAACGTCTTCTTCCTTCCCCACCTTCCTACTAACGTCTTCCTCTTTCCCCCACCTCACTACTAACGTCTTCGCCCTTCCGCAAATTCCTACTAACGTATTCCTCCTTTCCCCACCTTCCTTCAAACGTCTTCCTCCTTACCCCATCTTCCTACTAACGTCTTCATCCTTCCTACTATCGTCTTCTTCCTTCCTACTAACGTCTTCCTCCTTCCCCCTTCCGCAACTTCCAAATAACGTATTCCTCCTTTCCCCACCTTCCTTCTAACGTTTACCTCCTTACCCCACCTTCCTACTAACATCTACTTCCTTCCTAATAACGTCTTCCTCCTTCCCCCTTCTGCAACTTCCTACTAACGTATTCCTCCTTTCCCCACCTTCCTACTAACGTCTTCTTCCTTCCTACTAACGTCCTCCTCCTTCCCCCACCTTACTACTAACGTCTTCCTCCTTCCCCACCTTCCTACTAATGTCTTCTTCCTTCCAACTAACGTCTTCCTCCTTTCCCCACCTCACTACTAACGTCTTTCCCCTTCCGCAACTTCCTACTAACATATTCCTCCTTTCCCCACCTTCCTACTAACGTCTTCCTCCTTTCGCACCTTCCTACTAACGTCTTCCTCCTTCCCCCACCTTGCTACTAACGTCTTCTTCCTTCCCCACCTTCCTACTAACGTCTTCCTCCTTCCCCCACCTCACTACTAACGTCTTCGCCCTTCCGCAACTTCCTACTAACGTATTCCTCCTTTCCCCACCTTCCTTCAAACGTCTTCCTCCTTACCCCATCTTCCTACTAACGTCTTCATCCTTCCAACTAACGTCTTCTTCCTTCCTACTAACGTCTTCCTCCTTCCCCCTTGGGCAACTTCCAAATAACGTATTCCTCCTTTCCCCACCTTCCTTCTAACGTCTACCTCCTTACCCCACCTTCCTACTAACGTCTTCTTCCTTCCTACTAACGTCTTCCTCCTTCCCCCTTCTGCGACTTCCTACTAACGTATTCCTCCTTTCCCCACCTTCCTACTTACGTCTTCTTCCTTCCTACTAACGTCTTCCTCCTTCCCCCACCTTACTACTAATGTCTTCCTCCTTCCCCACCTTCCTACTAATGTCTTCTTCCTTCCAACTAACGTCTTCCTCCTTTCCCCACCTCACTACTAACGTCTTCCCCCTTCCGCAACCTTCTACTAACGTATTCCTCCTTTCCCCACATTCCTACTAACGTCTTCTTTTTTCCCCACCTTCCTACTAACGTCTTCCTCCTTCCCCCACCTTACTACTAACGTCTTCCTCCTTACCCCACCTTCCTACTAACGTCTTCTTCCTTCATACTAACGTTTTCCTCCTTCCCCCACCTCACTACTAACGTCTTCCCCCTTCCGTAACTTCCTACTAACGTATTCCTTCTTTCCCCACCTTCCTTCTAACGTCTTCCTCCTTACCCCATCTTCCTAACGTCTTCTTCCTTCCTACTAACGTCTTCCTCCTTTCCCCACCTTCCTACTAACGTCTTCTTCCTTCCCCACCTTCCTACTAACGTCTTCCTCCTTCCCCCACCTCACTACTAACGTCGTCCCCCTTCCGCAACTTCCTACTAACGTATTCCTCCTTTCCCCACCTTCCTTCTAACGTCTTCCTCCTTAAACCATCTTCCTACTAACGTCTTCTTCCTTCCTACTAACGACTTCCTCTTTCCCCCTTCCACAACTTCCTAGTAACGTATTCCTCCTTTCCCCACCTTCCTACAAACGTCTTCTTCCTTCCCCACCTTCCTAGTAACGTATTCCTCCTTTCTCCACCTTCCTACTAACGTCTTCTTCCTTCCACACCTTCCTACTAACGTCTTTCTCCTTCTCCACCTTACTAATAACTTCTTCCCCCTTCCGCAACTTCCTACTAATGTATTCCTCCTTTCCCCACCTTCCTACTAACGTCTTCTTCCTTCCCCACCTTCCGACTAACGTCTTTCTCCTTCCCCCACCTTACTACTAACGTCTTCCTCCTTCCCCCACCTTACTATTAACGTCTTCCTCCTTCCCCACCTTCCTACTAACTTCTTCTTCCTTCCTACTAACGTCTTCTTCCTCCCTACTAACATCTTCTTCCTTCCTACTAACGACTTCCTCTTTCCCCCTTCCGCAACTTCCTAGTAACGTATTCCTCCTTTCCCCACCTTCCTACTAACGTCTTCTTCCTTCCACACCTTCCTACTAACGTCTTTCTCCTTCCCCACCTTCCTACTAACGTCTTCTTCTTTCCCCACCTTCCTACTAACGTCTTCCTCCTTCCCCCACCTTACTATTAACGTCTTCCTCCTTCCCCACCTTCCTACTAACTTCTTCTTCCTTCCTACTAACGTCTTCTTCCTCCCTACTAACATCTTCTTCCTTCCTACTAACGACTTCCTCTTTCCCCCTTCCGCAACTTCCTAGTAACGTATTCCTCCTTTCCCCACCTTCCTACTAACGTCTTCTTCCTTCCCCACCTTCCTACTAACGTCTTCCTCCTTCCCCCACCTTACTACTAACGTCTTCCTCCTTCCCCCACCTTACTATTAACGTCTTCCTCCTTCCCCACCTTCCTACTAACTTCTTCTTCCTTCCTACTAACGTCTTCTTCCTCCCTACTAACATCTTCTTCCTCCCTACTAACATCTTCTTCCTTCCTACTAACGACTTCCTCTTTCCCCCTTCCGCAACTTCCTAGTAACGTCTTCCTCCTTCCCCCACCTTCCTACCAACGTCTTCCTCCTTCCCCCACCTTACTACTAACGTCTTCCTCCTTCCGCAACTTCCTACTAACTGTGTATGCACACTACACTGTACATTGTAATATTCACAAAGAGAAACTGAAGCAAATTTTAAATAAGAAAATAAAAATATCATCTTCTAAATTAATTTCATCTCCATCGACTTGAGTGGAAAAATCTTGTAAAGACTTTCTTTACAAGATTTTTCCACTAAAATCGAATCTGGAAAAAAACTTTCTTCTCTGTACCCTCTTAAAAAGACGAAAATTGAAATTGTCGATGATGCACTTTGGTTATGGTTCATGCAAGAGCGTCAAAAAGGAACACCAATCAGTGGGCCAATATTGGAAGAATTATTTATTCTTCCAAGATTGCACTGATTAATCCTTCATTCTAAACTCGATAATGGGGGGAGCAAGCGAGGGATGGCTTTCTCACTGGAAAAAACTACATGGTTTTCGTTACCTTGGTGTATGTGGTGAGAAATTGTCAGCTAATCCTTTAGCAGCAAAGGAATTTTCAGAAAACCTTTTTTGTGCTTAATGAAGAAGAAGGCCTATGCGCAGAACAAATCTTCAATATAAATGAGACTGACTGGGTTAAATTTTAAACTTCTTTCAGCGAAAACGCTTATGACAGCGCAAGAGACCTCAGCATCAGGATTTAAAACAAACAAAGAAAGAATCACTGTGTCTGTGTGTACAAATGCTGCAGGTACTCACAAACTTCCTCTTTTTTGTAATTGGGAAATCAGGAAAACCCCGAGCATTCAAGCATTTCAATTTTGCTGCTCTGCCAGCTTACTACAATAAAGCTCAAAAGTCTGCTTGGATAGACTCGTATTCGTTTAAAGAGTGGTTCTTTACAGAATTTATTCCAAAAGTAAAAAACCAATTGACAAGTCTTAAAATGCCTGTAAAGCCCCATTTCTGACAACATAAAAGCCATGTTTTTGACATCTAATGTAACATCTTTAGTGCAACCAATGGATCAAGGCGTGATTCTACAGGGAACCGAAAATGACGGAATAGGACTTTTAAATGCTTTGAAAACAATAAATATGAAGGATGTGATCTACATGTTTTCAAGAGCTTTTGAAGAAACGCCTCGTACAACGTTTGTGAAGTCATGGAGAAAACTTTGGCCCGAAGTTGAAAACGGTGTAGAAAGTACCAAAGACGACAACACGAAAGTATCGAAAGAGCCTGCGCCTGCCGAAGTTATGACGGATAATGACAATATTTCGCTGCTTAATGACTTTAAACTGCTGCCTGGATGTGACACACTTGAAGAAGATGACATTGAAAAATGGTTAAAAGGCGATGAACAGTTGGAAAATGAAACGCTGAATGATGACGAAATTATCAATGCAGTCTGCCAAGAAGGGAATTGAGGAGAAGAAGCGCTGAATGAAGAAGAAGGGAAAGTAGGGAAAGTTAGCCATATTGAAGGAAAAGAATCTTTTGATGTTGTAGTAAGATACATCGAACAACAACAGGCCTCATCTGCGATTGATGTGATGTTTATTAAAAAATGGCAAGACTTTGCAGGTAAAAAAGTGTTAAGTTCAAAGAAACAAAAGAAAATCACGGACTTTTTCAAGTGAGTGTGAGTAAATTGTTAATATTTGACAACAAATTATTAATTAAAATACGTTATAGTTAGTATTTTTGTCATTTGCCATTTTTATTTATTTTCTGGCCCAATTTTCGGATTAACTCAGTGGTATTAACCGGTCTTTCGTTCATCGGGCCAGGGATCCGGTCCCGTGACGGCCGGATAAGAGGGAATCTACTGTAGTAGGAATTATAGAGAAAACATCTCTTTGTATGAATAGTAAAAAAGATGCTATGTTCTTCTGAACGTTTATTTTTATACTGATATACATTTATGTTAATGATTTAAAAAATGATGGATATGATTTTCATTCATATGTTTTGTAATAAATCATATTATGACATAAAAGTAAAATTGGTGATATGAGAGTTGAAATTGCCTCTCAGAAAATGACTTGAAAGCTGAAATAGACATTCAAAATCATAACTTGAGAGCTGAAATAGTCAGTCAAATCGATGACTTGGAAGTCAAAATGGCTACACAAAATAATGAATTAAGAGCTGAGTTGAAAGCTGAAGTGGCTTTTCAAATTAGTAAGACTACCGACCAGAACAAAAACATTAAGACCGAACTCAAGAGCAAATGTCATAGTCTAAAGGTTGAAATTGACAGTGTAAAATATTATATTGATGGGGTAAAGTGTAATGTAAAATGAAATCACTTGTGATTTTAACACGAAGCTTGATAGTGTTAAGAGAGATTATAAGCATCAGATTGAAACTGTAAAAACTGATTTTGAACGTCAGTCTCAGATTTTAAGAAATGAAATGTTACCTTCTTCTTGTGATAATGTGGTGATTTCAATGACAATAATGTTTTTTATACACATCACTAGAAATACAACTAAACCTTCCACATATGATGGTCAATGGACTGTATTTAAAACATAATTGGAAGTCATCGCTAGAGCTAATGAGAGAATGAATTTCAGAAAGCCAGTTTTCTTGCAGCTGGGATGGTCCACCCATTCACTTTTACTTTACATTATATTTATCAAGCCGTCCCATGGCCGAGTTGTTAGCACGCTTGGCTACTGATCTAAGGGACCTGGGTTCGAGCCCCGGATAAGGCATGGCTGTTTGTGTCGTTTTTCTGCTGAGGTCCTGCCATCCTCTCAGACATTCTACTATGGCATATAAACTGACAGGCTCCTGTCAGACCTCTGTGGCAAGCAGATGCTTCAGGGGGTATATATTTATTTTTTTTTATTTATCATTTTTGGGATTATTTCATTTGGACTAGATCACAATTTTTTCTTCCGAGCGTAGAAGGAATTGCGCATGCGCAACTCCGACCTTTTGAATGTCAACCGCTAATGCACGCATTCAGGCAACACCACCTAGAGGAGAATTTACATATGCATTACATTCGCTGAAGCGATGCTGATGACGTCATTTTTAGTCGACCCAGGCCGTAACACAGGAGAACGTGATATTCTAGCAGTATCGCCTCCATTTTGCTATAGTTAGTTTTCAAGAAGTTTGCCGCTTTTGATTTGGTGTGTGCACAGATTCCATAATTCTTGTAGCGAAATGCTATCGCGCTGCTGCGTTCCTCGTGCTGGAGCAATTACGACGGGGAAAAGAAATTTCCAGAAGATATCGATTTGCGACAGAAATGGATTCGTTCCATACCAAGACAAAACTATCCAAGGTAAGGAGAATTTTATTCTGTATTAATATCGGTTGTCATATTTATGAACTTCTGAAGTGAAAATTATCGTTTTAATTATTGTATGTTACGCTTGTATAATATACATATATAATATCATTGATCTTGTATGGATTAATTTGACGTTATTTTTATTAGGTAAAAGTTTAAATGTGGAATTTGCATATGTTAAAATGCTTAAATAGAAAAGAATATTTCACAGTGACCAGACTTTATTTAATAGATTACAGTAGTAGGTTAAGAAATTCATACTTTTGTTGGGATAGTTTCAGAGTTTAATGTTATATCACTGTATTTATATACCATAGAGTTTAATTATATCTCTCGTATAAGCTAATATGATGATAATGTTAAACTTGAAATACGTATATGAGCCAAAGGCAAGATCATAGGAAAACCTACTTTTAAATACAAAAACTCTGCAGAAGTATTATAAATTATTTTGGTGTTGTTGGTATACTTTGATACAAATTGGACCTAGGTTCAAAACTAGAGATGGCTTTGTGAATATGTATGGTTTTCCTGCTGAAGTCTTGCCATCCTCACACATCAGCTATATTATAATAAAGGTATGACAGGCTTTATGAAGAAATTAATCTGCATAATTATATCTCTGAAATCAAGTCAAGGTGTAGTGGATATTAAAGAATGGTTGGGATACAGCTAATGTACATATGGATTAATAAATGAAAAGATATTTTGAAAAAGGATTTAATAGTAAAGAAAGAATTTTTCTACATTGAAAGGAGTAATTAAAAGTGCATATATTTTCAATCGCACTCATTCTAAAATGAGATAAGTCAGGTGTATTATAATAAAAGTATAACAATCTACTGTCATATCTTTATTGCATGTGGCTGCAGTTTTTGTTATAATTTTGTTAGAAATGTATTCTATAATCATATTAGAGAATACTTGAGGAGATATCTGTCATTTCATCTATTATGCGAATATAAATGTATTAAACACCATAAATGCATAAAATATTGTTTTCAAGTTAACTTCAAAGTTTAACCTCTACTGACCACTGGTTTGGAATTTACAACTGAAGGAGTCAAAAAAGTATCATAAAAATTTGAGATATTTTGATTTTACTGATATGTAATGGTAAAAGTTTATTGTAGAAACTGTCGACAACAGTAAACTTCCTGACCAATCAATTCCTAATACCTTTCAGCATTAGTATAATACCAGGTGCTGTCTATATAAACAAATTTATGCCTAATAAACTGAAAATTAGAGTAAGAGGAAATTGTCTGAAACAATAAACTTATTACTGGAGTTGTTTTCAGGCTCAATTCCTGGACTGGGATATTTCAAACCTTTAAACGTTCATTCATAAGAGTGTTGTTTTAAATGATTTTCAGCTCGGTATGATTTTTTGCATTTTATTTTACATTATCACCTTATAGTGGCATTACCAAAAGCACTTAATGGTTAGTATTACCAGTGGAATGCTATTAGATGGTTAGCATTAGCTTTCAAGGTGAACTATATATGATAAAAGAAGTGAAATATTGAGAAAACTGGTTTACTGGTAGAATAGGTGCATTCCTTGGGAGAATTCATTCTTTCAACCATGGATTTTTATTGAAATCTTAGAAAATATGGTTTATCAATATTAATCAAAGCAACAAAAAAAACGTTATCTCTAAAAAAATTTAAAAAAAAAGTGGGAAGCAATTTTTTATTTTAATTTTATGAAAACAAATTATTTTAATGATGATGATTTATTAGCGAATATTCAAAAACTAAATGGGAAGTTCTATTAACAAGGATAAGCTATCTCTCAATCTATTCTGCCGGCAGTCCAGTCTAGTAATGCTGACGTCACAAATGACTGCTACGGCCTTCTCCTCTAGATGGTGTTGGTTCTGGACACGTTCCCTCTTGCGTCATAGCTAGCGCGCGATCATCAGATTATGCAAATATTTTTCCCCCAAGGTGCAACAGACCCGTGTCAGATTCTACGCCGCATGTATCTAAGTCTCTTTTCCTAATGTAGAATTGACCGAGTGGTAGCGTGCCGAATCCAGAGTAGGGATTGTGTCGACCGCTGCTCTTGTGCACACGTTTCTTGACTTTATCTAGGATAGGAGCGGCTTTCGCGAAGGACTGTTTCGCCGAAATCCCTACAGAGTGTGTGCTGTGATATTTGTTGCGGCTGTAGGAAGTATTTAATTTCTTCTCGCCCAAAGCTTGGGCTTCGTTTCTTCTGCACTTCAGGTCAGTGCTTATTTATTATTTCTTTCGTCTCAGAATTCGATGATATATCGAAAATTCAAATATGGATGCAGTAGCGGACTCTCGGGAGATTTTGCTGACAGACTCGGCTGGACCGGCACTGCATTGGATATCGGACGACGATGTCTGGCAAATCTGTAGTCCTTCTGTTATTGAAGGGCATTTACCCTGCAAAGAGATATCTCCTCCGCAGTTGTTGGATGGCATATCCCCATCCCCAAGGGAAAACTTTGATCATTGTGTCGAAAGCGGAGATAACTCTAACCCGCCTCAACGAGCTGCCAAAACGGATGCTGCTTCAACATGTAAATGTTTGACGCACAAACTTGATAAATTGGAGGAGGTAAACTCCATTTTACATCGAATGCCAAATATGACTCAGATTCATGGTCTTAACCCTGAAACTTATGCCACCTTTAAGACGGTCATCTTACAAAAATATTATATTGAAAAGGAAATTATGGAACATAATTGTGAATTCAAATTCACAACGTCAAACCAGCAAGTTACTACCACTTCTAAGAATACTGGAAATTTTGTTTCTGTTGTTACAACTGCTGATACAGTGGATAGTATGGACACAACAAAGTTTAAACCTGTTAAGAAAGGACAGAAACGTCCCCTTTCTCCTACTCATGATACTATCCCACTTAAAAATAAATTCTCGGTTTTAGCCCTGAACTCTGACGAAGTTGATGGATCAACGGATGTTATGGCTGCCTCTACCTCTGATAGGTCTTGCCGGTTGGATCCGTCCTCAGTGACTGGGGATAAACGGGAACAGATTCCCCCAATTATTTTGAAGAGTCCAAAAGACTGGACCCTCTTACAACGAGAGCTTACTGTTTTGGCAGTGGAGGCTTTCACTGCCAAATAAAATGGAGACGCCATTCGTGTACAAACGAAGTGCACTCAGGATTTTCGCGCCTTCGTCAGATTGTTTGAAGGGTCACACCTTGAATTTCATACATATCAGCTTAAAGCGGAAAAAAAATCTAAAAGCAGTTCTTAAAAATTTACCTCTGGATGTTACCTGCGACGAGCTTAGGACTGAGCTACTTGGCATGGGTTTGAACCCCCTTAAAATTTCACAACTCAAACACGGTGCAGATAGAAAACCAATTCCCGTTTTTCTTGTCGAACTTTCGAAGAATGCTGCAAATAAGAACATTTTCAACGTTACTAGTCTTTTTCACCTACGAATCAAGGTTGAAAATTATAGAAAAGGACCTGCACCCACTCAATGTCACCGCTGCCAATCATTTGGTCATGCGCAGAGGTGGATGCCATAATAGGCCCCGTTGCGCGCCGGGGATCATTTCACAACTACTTGTTCCAGAAGCAAGACTGATGCCCCCCACTTGCGCTAATTGTGGGCTGGCACATACAGCTAATTATAAGGGATGTGCTTTCTATCCTAAACTTGGTTCTACCAAAACTATGCCTCCATCTCATAGACAATCAAAGTCTGTGCCTCTGGGAAAAGGAAAGGTGACTCCCCCGTTTGTTGCCAAAACATCTACTTCTCTTTCGTATGCTGCTGCAGTTGCTTCTTCATCAACATCTAGGATTGGACAGTCTACTGCTGTTCCTTCACCAGCTTCATATGAACGTACTTCTACTCCTGTTCAGCAGAAACCTAAAGTACAAACATCCTCTAAGAAGGATAAAAAAGATTTGGACTCAATTCTGATTAATGATATCAAATATGTTTTTTCTTTTGTCAAACAGTTAAATCTTGCTGCTATTCTGATCACCATTAAAAATTTATTTACAGAATATCAAAGTGCTAAAGGCCTGATGGCCAAAATTGCTGTCGGGGTCCGAGCTTTTGAACTTCTACTCAACGCTCTGAACCCCGATGGGTGATTCACCTTATTATCATGACCAGCTTCAGATTATTGCGTGGAATTGCAACGGCCTTAAAAGAGACCTTTTCGAGTTTCTGAACTTTCTTCTGCAGTTTAATGTGGATGTGGCTTTACTGAGCGAGACACACTTAAGGGCTAGTGATACGCTCAATGTCGCAAATTACAAAGTTTATCCAACTGACAGAATACATAATGGGGGTGGTGGGACAGCCATTTTGTTAGGAGCTGTATTCCACACTTCCATTATCTGCTTCCTGAAGTGGCTTCCATTGAAGTAACTGCCATCTCTATTCCCCGGACTAGTATTGGAAAACCAAACATCATTTCTGGTTATAAGCCTCCAAATATTATTTTGCGTTCTGTGGATCTGGATTGGATCTTTAAAACCGACTGTCCCACAATTCTTGCTGGTGATCAAAACTCCAAACATACTGCTTGGAATTCTCGAAGGTGTAACTTAAATGGTCGCACCCTGCTTGAATATTCTACTAGTAAGGGGATCATTGTGGATGCGCCTTCCAGTCCCACATATTTTCCGTACAACCCGAAATACATGCCAGATGTGCTTGATATAGTCCTGCTGGGACACTTTTTTCCGGCCTACAGTCTTGATTCTATACAATCGCTAAACTCGGATCACATACCAATCTCTCTTCAGCTCTCCATATCAAATGTGGCAACTCCTCCTGTTTCCGTTTCAACAAATTGGGATGTTTACAAAGAACTTGTTCACGCTTCTCTCAAAGGTAAATGCAGTTCTCCGCATTTCCACAATATTGAGGCTGACATTGAAAATTTTACTGCTATTCTTCATACATGTAAGTGGAAGGCTAGTTATACGAGGAAAAAAGGTTCCTGTTTATTTTAAGTTACCTTCCCACTTACTTGAACTTGTCAAGGCCAAAAACCAAGCTAGAATCGGTGGCAAAGGTTTCGGTATCCTGCAGATAAAAATATGTACTATGCCCTCAAGAACAGAGTTCGAGCAGATATCGCAGAATTCAGAGCAACCTCTTGGAAAAATAAGATCGAAAACCTGTTTATGATAATTCTATTTGGAACTTTATAAAGAGGCTAAAAAATCCTAAAAATAACCTCCCACCTATACAAGGTGAAAAGGGGGTGGTATATAGTGATGCTGAGAAAGCTGAAGCATTTGCCTCAACATTGGTCACCCAGTTCCAGAATAATTCTGACTTGTCAGATGAAATTACTCAACGAGAGGTGAAAGATGAAATACATCATTTCTGTCTGCGTCCCACAAGTCAGACACCTTTCACTACCCCTAAGGAGATTAAGGCAGCAATCGGGAAGCTAAGGCGAAATAAGACTCCTGGTTTGGATCTGGTTACAAATGCCATGATCAGGAATTTACCCGTCAATGCAATAGTCTTTTTGTGTTCTATATTTAATGTCCTTATACGACATGGAGTTTTTCCTGAGGTATGGAAACGAACAAAGATCAAGATGATCCCTAAGCCAGGGAAAAATCACAAGTTTCCAAGTAGCTATCGTCCGATTAGCCTGTTGTCTTGTCTCAGTAAGCTGTTGGAACGAATAATGTTGAATCGAATGCACACATTAGTCTCTCAACATAAGGTGATTCCGGATATACAATTTGCTTTCCGGAAAAAGATGTAAACGGATCACCAGCATTTACGAGTCGTTGGTAAACTAAAGGAATCCTTAAACAAGAAGGAATTCGTAGCTGCTGCCTTCCTCGATGTGGCCAAGGCCTTCGACAAGGTTTGGGTTGATGGGCTGATTTCTAAGCTCATCAGGGCAAAGGCCCCATCAGGGATGATTCTTTTTATCGAATCCTACTTACATCACCATACTTTTCAAGTATGTGTCAATGAGAGTCTATCTGCAGTCCGGAGTATACAGGCAGGGGTCCCACAGGGTTCCCTTCTTGGCCCTGTTCTGTTCTCTATCTACATGCATGATTTCCCCTTGCATGAACGTATGTTTTATGCTATGTACGCGGACGACATAGCTATACTTTCTCCATCTCTGAGGTCTTCGATAGCTATAGACAGGCTGCAGAAAGGTCTAGACCTGGCTGAAAAATGATACGATAAATGGAAGATCAAAATAAACGCTGACAAAAGTTCAGCGCTACTATTTTCTTTGAAGAAAGTTTCTTGTGACAGCAGTTTATGTATATTTAATAACTCTATTCCTTGGCAAAAGACTACAAAGTATTTAGGGCTGATTTTGCATCATAAATTGAAGTGGAACGACCACATTAAATACATCATTCATAAAGCTATCATCATCCGATGACAACTTGGACCGTTGTTGGGTCGAAATTCGATCTTTTCTATTGATCACAAATTACTTCTGTACTTTTCTGTGCTACGTCCAGTACTGACTTATGCTGCCCCTGTCTGGGCGAATACGACCAAGACAAATATCCTTTGTTTAGAACGATATTAGAACAAAGTGCTACGACAGGTTACGAATGCTCCCTCGTTCGTCACCAACAGAAGTATTCATCACGATCTTGGAGTTGAACACATACATAACTTTATTAAGAACACATCGAAGGTTTTCTTTGATGGTGTTGACTCAAATCCACATGATTTGATTTCTTCTCTATTGCATTATTTGTTCGATCCTCAGAGCAGGATCAAAAGAGCAAGACCCCTGATCTTCGATATGGATACCTTTTTGGTTTAGTTCTTGCTTTCTTCTAATGTTCCTACGTGTTCTTTTCATAGCCCTTCGGGGTTTCACAACAGCTTGGTGTACTACTTTTTGTACTGTCTTTATCTCATGGCCTTATCGGCGATCATCAGATAAAAATGGTTATGGGGTCATTTGATCCTGGCACATTGAATGTTACGTTTCAGCTATCAGCTATCATGTATCTAAGTGATCTGAAGTCAAGGAGTTGAATTAGAGTAGTCAGAGAGAAGTTAGTAGGAAGGTATGGTAGGAGGAAGACGTTAGTACGAAGGTGTGGAAGGAGGAAGACGTTAGTAGGAAGGTATGGTAGGAGGAAGACGTTAGTAGGAAGGTGGGGGAAGGAGGAAGACGTTAGTTGGAAGGTGGGGGAAGGAGGAAGACGTTAGTAGGAAGGTGGGGTAGGAGGAAGACGTTGGTAGGAAGGTGTGGAAGGAGGAAGACATTAGTAGGAAGGTGGGGAAGGAGGAAGACGTTAGTAGGAAGGTGGGGGAAGAAGGAAGACGTTAGTAGGAAGGTGGGGAAGGAGGAAGACGTTAGTAGGAAGGTGGGGAAGGAGGAAGACGTTAGCAGGAAGGTGGGGGAAATAGGAATATGTTAGTAGGAAGGTGGGGGAAATAGGAATATGTTAGTAGGAAGGTGGGGGAAGGAGAAAGGCGTTAGGAGGAAAGATGTTGATAGGAAGGAGGGGTCGGGGGAATAAGTTAGTAGGAAAGAGGAAGATGTTAATAGGACGGTGGGGGAAGGAGGAAGATGTTAGTAGGAAGGTGGGGAAAGGAGGAAGACTTTAGTAGAAAGGTGGGGAAAGAGGAAGATGTTATTAGGAAGGTGAGGAAGGAGTTAGATGCTAGTAGGAAGGTGGAGGAAGGAGGAAGACGTTAGTAGGAAAGGTGGGGAAGGAGAAAGACGTTAGTAGGAACGTGGGGAAGGAGGAAGATTTTAGTAGGAAGGTGGGGTCGGAGGAATACGTTAGTAGGAAGACGTTAGTTAGAAGGTGGGGAAGGAGGAAGACGTTAGCAGGAAGGTGGGGAAGTAGGAAGATGTTAATAGGATGGTGGGGAAGTAGGAAGATGTTAGTAGGATGGTGGGGAAGGAGGAAGACGTTAGTAGGAAGGTGGGAAAGGAGGAAGATGTTAGTAGGAAGGTGCGGGAAGGAGGAAGACGCTAGTATTGAAGGTGGGGAAAGAGTTAGATGTTAGTAGGAAGGTGGGGGAAGGAGGTTGACGTTAGTAGGAAAGGTGGGGAAGGAGAAAGACGTTAGTAGGAAGGTAGGGAAGGAGGAAGATGTTAGTAGGAATGTGGGGTCGGAGGAATACGTTAGTAGGAAGGAGAAAGACAGTAGTAAGGTTGGGGGAAGGAGGAAAACGTTAGTTGGAAGGTGGGAAGGAGGAAGGTGTTAGTAGGAAGTTGGGATCGGAGGAATACCTTAGTAGGAAGGAGGAAGACGTTAGTAGGAAGGTGGGGTCGGAGGAATACGTTAGTAGGAAGGAGGAAGACGTTAGTAGAAAGGTGGGGAAAGAGGAAGATGTTATTAGGAAGGTGAGGAAGGAGTTAGATGCTAGTAGGAAGGTGGAGGAAGGAGGAAGACGTTAGTAGGAAAGGTGGGGAAGGAGAAAGACGTTAGTAGGAACGTGGGGAAGGAGGAAGATTTTAGTAGGAAGGTGGGGTCGGAGGAATACGTTAGTAGGAAGACGTTAGTTAGAAGGTGGGGAAGGAGGAAGACGTTAGCAGGAAGGTGGGGAAGTAGGAAGATGTTAATAGGATGGTGGGGAAGTAGGAAGATGTTAGTAGGATGGTGGGGAAGGAGGAAGACGTTAGTAGGAAGGTGGGAAAGGAGGAAGATGTTAGTAGGAAGGTGGGGGAAGGAGGAAGACGCTAGTATTGAAGGTGGGGAAAGAGTTAGATGTTAGTAGGAAGGTGGGGGAAGGAGGTTGACGTTAGTAGGAAAGGTGGGGAAGGAGAAAGACGTTAGTAGGAAGGTAGGGAAGGAGGAAGATGTTAGTAGGAATGTGGGGTCGGAGGAATACGTTAGTAGGAAGGAGAAAGACAGTAGTAAGGTTGGGGGAAGGAGGAAAACGTTAGTTGGAAGGTGGGAAGGAGGAAGGTGTTAGTAGGAAGTTGGGATCGGAGGAATACCTTAGTAGGAAGGAGGAAGACGTTAGTAGGAAGGTGGGGTCGGAGGAATACGTTAGTAGGAAGGAGGAAGACGTTAGTAGAAAGGTGTATGAAGGAGGAAGACGTTAATAGGAAGGTGGGGAAAGGGGAAGGTTTTAGTAGGAAGGTGTGATCGGAAGAATACATTAGTAGGGAGGAGGAAGGCGTTAGTAGGAAGGTGGGGAAGGAGGATGACGTTAGTAGAAAGGTGGGGGAAGGTGGAAGACGTTAGCAGTAAGGTGGGGGAAGATGTTCATTGGAAGGTGGGATCGGAGGAATGCGTTAGTGGGAAGGAGGAAGACGTTAGTAGGAAGGTGGGGAAGTAGGAAGACGTTAGTAGGAAGGTGGGGGAAGGAGAAAGATGTTAGTTGGAAGGTGGGGAAAGAGAAAGACGTTAGTAGGAAGGTGGGGAAGGAGGAAGATGTTAGTAGGAAAGGTGGGGGAAGGAGGTTGATATTAGTAGGTAGGTGGGTAAGTAGGTAGATGTTAGTGGAAAGGAGGAAGACATTAGTAGGAAAGGTGGAGGAAGGAGGTTGACGTTAGTAGGAAAGGTGGGGGAAGGAGGATGACGTTAGTAGGAAAGGTGGGGAAGGAGAAAGACGTTAGTAGTAAGCTGCGGAAGGAGGAAGATGTTAGTAGGAAGGTGGGGTCGGAGGAATACGTTAGTAGGAAGGAGGAAGATGCTAGTAGGAAGGTGGGGAAGGAGGAAGACGTTAGAACGAAGGTGGAGAAAGAGGAAGACGTTAGTAGGAAGGTGGGGAAGGAGGAAGATGTTCGTAGGGAGGTTGGGAAAGAGGCAGACGTTAGTAGGAAGGTGGGGAAGGAGGAAGACGTTAGTAGGAAGTTGGGGAAAGGAGGAAGACGTTAGTAGGAAGATGGGGAAAGAGGAAGACGTTAGTAGGAAGGTAGGGATGGAGGAAAATATTAGTAGGAAGGTTGGGAAGAAGGAAGACGTTAGTAGGAAGGTGGGGAAGGAGAAAGACGTTAGTAGGAAGGTGGGGAAGGAGGAAGATGTTAGTAGGAAATGTGGGGGAAGGTGGAAGACGTTAGTTGGAAGGTGGGGAAGAAGGAAGATGTTAGTTGGAAGGTGGGATCGGAGGAATACGTTAGTGGGAAGGAGGAAGACGTTAGTAGGAAGGTGGGGAAGTAGGAAGACGTTAGTAGGAAGGTGGGGAAGTAGGAAGACGTTAGTAGGAAGGTGGGGGAAGGAGAAAGACGTTAGTTGGAAAATAGGGAAAGAGAAATACGTTAGTAGGAAGGTGGGGAAGGAGGAAGATGTTAGTAGGAAAGGTGGGGAAGGAGGTTGATATTAGTAGGTAGGTGGGGAAGTAGGAAGATGTTAGTAGGAAAGGTGGGGAAGGAGAAAGACGTTAGTAGGAAGCTGCGGAAGGAAGAAGATGTTAGTAGGAAGGTGGGGTCGGAGGAATACGTTAGTAGGAAAGAGGAAGATGTTAGTAGGAAGGTGGGGAAGGAGGAAGACGTTAGAACGAAGGTGGAGAAAGAGGAAGACGTTAGTAGGAAGGTGGGGAAGGAGGAAGATGTTAGTAGGAAGGTTGGGAGAGAGGAAGACGTTAGTAGGAAGATGGGGAAGGAGGAAGACGTTAGTAGGAAGTTGGGGAAAGGAAGAAGCGTTAGTAGGAAGGTGGGGAAAGAGGAAGACGTTAGTAGGAAGGTAAGGATGGAGGAAAATATTAGTAGGAAGGTTGGGAAGGAGGAAGACGTTAGTAAGAAGGTGGGGAAGGAGAAAGACGTTCGTAGGAAGGTGGGGTAGGAGGAAGATATTAGTAGGAAGGTGGGAAAAGAGGAAGACGTTAGTAGGAAGATGGGGAAGGATGAAGATGTTAGTAGGAAAGGTGGGGGAAGGAGGAAGACGTTAGTAGGAAGGTGGGGAAGGAGTTTGATGTTAGTGACAAGGTGGGGGATGGAGGATGACGTTAGTAGGAAAGGTGGAGAAGGAGAAAGACGTTAGTAGGAAGCTGGGGAAGGAGGAAGATAATAGTAGGAAAGTGGGGTCGGAGGAATACGTTAGTAGGAAGGAGGAAGATGTTAGTAGGAAGGTGGGGGAAGGAGGAATACGTTAGTAGGAAGGAGGAAGATGTTAGTAGGAAGGTGGGGGAAGGAGGAAGACGTTAGTTGGAAGGTGGGGAAAGAGGAAGACGTTAGTAGGAAGGTGGGGAAGGAGGAAGATGTTAGTAGGAAAGGTGGGGGAAGGAGGAAGACGTTAGTAGGAAGGTGGGGGAAGGAGGAAGACGTTAGTTGGAAGGTGGGGAAAGAGGAAGACGTTAGTAGGAAGATGGGGAAGGAAGAAGATGTTAGTAGGAAAGGTGGGGGAAGGAGGAAGATGTTAGTAGGAAGGTGGGGAAGGAGTTTGATGTTAGTGACAAGGTGGGGGAAGGAGGATGATGTTAGTAGGAATGGTGGGGAAGGAGAAAGACGTTAGTAGGAAGCTGGGGAAGGAGGAAGATGTTAGTAGGAAAGTGGGGTCGGAAGAATATGTTAGTAGGAAAGTGGGGTCGGAAGAATACGTTAGTAGGAAGGAGGAAGGCGTTAGTAGGAAGGTGGGGAATGGAGGAAGATGTTAGTTGGAAGGTGGGGAAGAGGAAGACGTTAGTAGGGTGGTGGGGAAGGAGGAAGACGTTAGTAGGAAGCTGGGGAAGGAGTTTGATGTTAGTGACAAGGTGGGGGAAGGAGGATGATGTTAGTAGGAAAGGTGGGGAAGGAGAAAGACGTTAGTAGGAAGCTGGGGAAGTAGGAAGATGTTAGTAGGAATGTGGGGTCAGAGGAATACATTAGTAGGAAGCAGGAAGACGTTAGTAGGAAGGTGGGGAAGAAGGAACACGTTAGTAGGAAGGTGGGGGAAGGAGGAAGACGTTAGTAGGAAGGTGGGGAAAGGAGGAAGACGTTAGTAGGAAGGTGGGGAAAGAAGACGTTAGTAGGATGGTGGGGAAAGAGGAAGACGTTAGTAGGAAGTTATAGAATGTGGAAGATGTTAGTAAGAAGTTGGGGGAAGGAGGAGGATGTTAGTAGGAAAGGTGGGGAAGGAGAAGGAGGTTAGTAGGAAGCTGGGGAAGGAGGAAGACTTTAGTAGGAAGGTGGGAAAAGAGGAAGACGTTAGTAGGAAGTTGGGGGAAGGAGTAAGATGTTAGTAGGAAGGTGGGGAAGGAGGAAAACTTTAGTAGGAAAGGTGGGGAAGGAGAAAGATGTTAATATGAAGGTGGGGTCGGAGGGATACGTTAGCAAGAAGGAGGAACAGGCTAGTAGGTTGGTGGGAGAAGGAAAATGACGTTAGGGGAAGGTGTGGAAAGAGGAAGACGTTAGTGGAAGGTGGGGAAGGAGGAAGACATTAGTTGGAAGGTGCAGAAGGAAGATGTTAGTAGGAAGGTGGAGAAAGAGGAAGACGTTAGTAGGAAGGTGGGGAAATAGACAGATGTTAGTAGGAAGGTGTGGAAAGAGGAAGACGTTAGTAGGAAAGTTGGGAAGGAGGAAGATGTTAGTAGGAAGGTGGGGAAGGAGGATGACGTTAGTAGGAAGGTGGGATTGGAGGAAGACGTTAGTAGTCTTTGTGAGACATATTTAGAGATGGATTTTTGTAAGTTACTCCGACTTTTGTATTCATCAACTTATTAGGTGAGTCTTTGAATTTTTTGGAAATAAACTTTCTTTCATTAATATTTTGATTTTGCTATTTTTTCATCTTAAGCAACGATTAATGATTTCGATTTAAATATAACTTAAATTAAATTGACAATATTTCATGAATTCTTGGTCGATAAGTAACGCTATGTACATAACGAACCCTATTTCAACTTTATTTGGCAAATTAATATTTCTTGGCGCCCGATAAGCTATCCGGAGTTTGAATCTATTTTGGATCAGACAAAAGGTTCATCTTCAGAAAGTTAATAATCTTAGGAGCATTACAAAGCTATGTTAAGATCTTCTACTGTGGAAGTTTTACAGTCTGTTCCAGAGGAAAAACGATTGATTATCAAAATTTGGTATTTGTATTAAAACTCATATTTGGTGATAGTTATTTGAAACAATATATGACTCAATTTAAACATCGTATGCAGAAGAGTGGTGAAACTAGTGATATTGAGCTCCTAGCTAGATGGCTTATAGTAACTGTCCACCAGATATTCAAGATTATTTTGCTCAACTAAAATTTATTGATACCATTGCTGACTCTGAAACTCAACAATCCCTGAGGATGTTTGAAGGTGAATACATGCCACGAAGTATGGGTGCTCCAGGCTTTCCTCCAGAGCAAACAAATGCACAGTGAGATTTATGAATGCAGAAAAATCTGTGGGAAAGAATAGTGCAATGCAATACTATCCATTTTGAAAGAGATAAAAGGTTCCTCCTCGAAGTCTTCCACAGAACTTCAGTATTGGAATTGTGGCAAGACTGGACACATTCGTGCCAACTGTAATAAGAAACGAATGAGGAGAAACGAATGAGGAGTAAGAAACGAATGAGAGTTGATATCTATCTATTAGACAGCAGGATCAGGGAAACAGAAATTAGTCAGTCGTGAGGGGCAAATACTGGTTGTTGATTGGTTGGCCGCAAGGAAGGTCGCCCACATTTCAGCACTGCATGGTGGAGACAACAGGTTGGTAGCTGATGTAATCATGAATGGAGTCCCTAGCCATATGATAGTAGTCACTGGTGAAAATGCACCTTTATTGAGAACAAACATAATTAAGAAGATAATACCTCACCTAAATTGGAATGATGGACAGTCTAATATAACCCTACGAACAGTCACTGGAGATCGTTCTAAAGTCCATGGAAAGATAGAACTCAACATCAGAATTGGTAGCTGTGCTGTATTGTATGCCATACTGTTTACATCGCTAACATCTACGATGAATACATATTAGGCCTTGATTTCCTGAAGAAACATGGATTCATTATTAGACCCAGTGACAGCCTACTCATCTATAAGACAGAAGAGATGGGGGTCTTTAAAATTATTACCCTTTGAGGGGGGCAAGAAAATAATTATTTTTTTTCTTAAGTTGCTACTCCCAAAAGAAATTAATCTAGGGGGGGTGAAATTAGGTATTAGGGAAGGTAGAAGGGTAGCTTTGTGTGAAAAAGGTTGGGTTGTTGGGTTAGGTTGCTTTACCTCTGAACGGCACTTTTTTGCACACCATGGGCTAAATGGCCAGGTCACATGGACCCCGAAGGCTCAGAGAAGGTTGGGGGAGGGGACCCACTGGAACAGCTGTTGGGAGACGGATGGTAGCCTCCCGTCAAGGCCATCCAGCGTGTTCTTTAACGTGCACAGGGTATGGCTCTCCCGCACACGGGGCCACGGCTTAACGTTCCATCCGACGGACGGCGGCCTTTCCAAGCCCATCGGTGTCCCCTACTGACTGTGGGCAGAGCGGGGAATTTTGTGGAGATAAATTCAACGCTGACCCAGCTGGGACTCGAACCTGGGAACTACAGATTACAAACCTGGTGCGCTACCGACTGAGCCACCCCCACCCCTGTGTGAAAAAGCTAAGAAAATGATGAAGTATTGGGTTGTGGGGAAGCCAATATGTGTATCCATAGGAATACATAGGGCAATAGTGAGTGATGCAGTGAAACATCAGATAGGAGAGATTTGTGAAGTGCAGAACACATGGTTTTAAATAAGAAAAATTAATTTACAGTTGAGAATTACAGTTGTCACCCCCAAGTGAATAGATTTACAGGATATGTTTATCAGCTGGTGGATAATCCTAAGCAGAGATCATCGCAGACACCTGAACAGTTTGCTTCTGCTGGCATCGTCAAATTCTACATTGGAGGAAGTCTACCAGTGTAGATGGCTTCAGCCTTTAGTGGTGGGGGAACGGGTCTTTGCCCCATGTCTGCGATTAGAGGGCTGTTTGATATTGTCGGCATTCCCTCTCTCAATAAACGTAGTTTCTTTAAACATCCCACTAACCATTTTCGCTTCATAATTAGTTGGAATGTCAGGACTCTGCACAGAGCTTCTTCTCTTCATGTCCTCAGAGAAGAATTTCATCATTATAATTTACATATTCTCGGCTTGAAAGAGACCAGATAGACAGATAAAGGTCAGATTCTTAAAAATAATCATAAATTTTTCTTTTCAGGGAGGGTAGACAATAAGCATCACCAAGGCGTGGGTCTGCTTCTCAGCAGAGACGCTAGTGATGCTCTTCTAGGATATGAGTGCATTAATGAAAGGTATCTTACAGCAAAATTTCAGACTAGTTTTAAAGACTTGAATATTATCTGCTGTTATGCCCCCACTAAGGATGCCGATGAGGATGAGAAGGATAGGTTTTATGAACAACTTCAGGATATTTCGAATTCTGTCAAGAAAGGAGATATAACCCTTGTTCTTGGTGACTTCAATGCCAAAGTTGGTATTGACTGACCTTTGGGGAGGAGTAATAGGCCCTTTTGGTATTGGTAGCTGCAATGACAATGGGCAGCGTCTCCTGCAGGTAAGTAAACTCAATGGATTTAGAATAACTAACACTTATTACAAACACCGCGACACATAAGTACACATGGGTTTCACCCGATGGGCTGCATGAGAATATGATTGATTATATATTAATTAACAGCAAATGGGCTGGTTCTGTTAGGAGTACCAGGTCATATAGGGGAGTTGAAATTGGATCTGACCATTATCTTGTTAATAGTGTCTTGCAACTTAAACTTAAAAAGTGTTGTGCTAGGGTTAAAAAATTTACCTTTAATACTGACTCTCTGAAAGACCCAGTTATAGGGGGCGGGGTTGGTAGCGCGCCAGACTCGTATTCTGTAATTCCCAGGTTCGAGTCCCAGCTGCGTCAGCATTGAGATTTATCTCCGCAAAATTCCTCGCTCTGCCCACGGTCAGTAGGGGACACCGATGGGCTTGGAAAGGCCGCCGTCCGTCGGATGGGACGTTAAGTGCGGGAGAGCCATACCCTGTGCACGTTAAGGAACACGCTGGATGGCCTTGACGGGAGGCTACCATCTGTCTCCCAACAGCTGTTCCAGTGGGTCCCCTCCCCCAACCTTCTCTGAGCCTTCGGGATCCATGTGATCTGGCCATTTAGCCCATGGTGTGCAAAAAAGTGCCGCTCAGAGGTAAAACGACCCAACCCAACAATCCAGTTATCGCTAAAGCTTACCATGATAGGTTACTTAGTCTTTATGACAGTGATGGTTTGCTTACTACTGAAGTTGAGGAAGAATGGGGCCATTTTAACAGGCTTTTTTTTTGGAAACTAACGGTACTCTTTTAGGAAAAAAGGAGCAAAGGAGGCAGAATTATTTGAGTGATAAGGCACTTGAGCTTATTTCAGGAGGAAAGAACTGCAGGAATGTCCTTAATCAGTATCCTTCTAGTCCTAATAGATAGCATTACAGAGAGCTTAATAAACATGTAAAATCAGTCAGCTGCTGATAAGAATCTTTGGCTTGATGGCTTGGCTGACAAAGCCGAGGATGGAGTTAGACAGCACAACAGCAGAGAGCTGTACCAGATATTAATGTTTTGTGTGGTAGAAAACGGACAGGCAAACAAGGATTGAAGGATAAACAAGGTAAGGTTTATAGATGGGGAGAATTCTGTCATGGCTAGGTGGGCTGAGCATTTCAGTGATGTTCTAAACAAATTCTACTCCCATTGTTTGTAATGATGATAAATGTATTGGGGGCTTTAATGTTGGCTCTATAACACAATCTGAAGTTATTTTGGCTATTTCTAAACTTAAACTTCATAAATCCGCATGGGGAGATGAAATTACTACAGAAATGCTTAGAGCTGGGGATGTTTCTGTTACCACTTGGATGACTGAAATTTTGAATATCTTTTATGATAAAGGCATGGTTCCTAAGGTTTTTACCAGAGCTATTATTATCCCTATTTTCAAAAAATGTGATCGCAGTTCTTGTGATAAGTACAGGGGTATCAGCTTTCTATGTGTTCCAGGGAAAGTTCTTTGCATGATTGTGCTTAATAAAATTAAGAATCTGGTTGACAGGCAATTGCGTGGTCAGCAATGTGGATTCAGAAGTAGTAGGGAATGTGTAGATCAGATATTTTCTCTTAGGCAGATTCTTGAGAAATGTTTAGAGTTTCAGAAACCTTTGGTTGCTAGCTTTGTTGATTTCAAAAAGGCTTCGACTCTGTTGATCGTCATAATTTGTGGTTGATTGCGAGATCATGTGGTATACCATGGAAGTTAGTTAACATAATGAAAGCTCTCTATAATAACCCTGAGTCGTGTGTGAGAGTTGGTAAGGCTTGTAGCAATTGGTTTAGCAATACTTCTGGTGTTAGACAAGGGAGCATTTTGTCTCCTTTTCTGTTTTGTTTGGTTATTGATTATGTTATGCGATATTCACTTCAAGGGAAAGATTTTGGCCTTAAATGGACTGGAGATAAGAAAATTTCTGATTTAGATTACGCTGATGATTTAGCCCTTTTGGCAAACGATGTTGATGAGATGAACTCTTTCATTAGGGCTGTTGATGAAACTGGTAGTACAGTAGGTTTAGTTATAAACAGAGAGAAAACTAAAGTGATGAAAATAGGTCAGGCAGGCTGTGATTCAGTTAATCTGAATGGTTGCAGTCTTGAGCAGGTATCACAGTTTAATTATCTTGGGAGCTATATAAGAGATATTGGTGATGTGCGGCATGAGATTTGCAGATGATATGGGATTGCTGCTAGGACTTTTAGGAATCCATGGAGATTGTGGAGAAATAGGCGTATACACCTAACGACTAAAATTAGACTGTATAATAGTTTGGTTCTTTCTAGGGTTAGTTATGGTAGTGAAACTTGGACATTTCGTAAACAAGATAACAGGAAACTAGATGCTTTTGATTCCAGATGCTTATGCAGTATCTTGGGTATTAGGTGGTTCAACTTTGTAACTAATGATGAGGTTAGGCAAAGGAGTTTGCAACCTCCTTTAAGCAGCATATTGTGCAGAGAGAGACTCCGATGGTTTTGCCATGTTGCCCGTATGAATAATTATAGATTGGCGAATAGGGTTATGAACAGTGTGCCTAAAGGCTTCAGAAAGAAGGGGAGACCTAGGATGCGGTGGGCAGACACTGTCAAACAGGACCATGTTAGAATTGGTGTGCAGTGGCCAGATGCAGTAGATGTAGCTCATGACAGACTTTGTTGGAGAACTAAATTGCACTGTCTGGTTGCACCTCCGTAGCGCATGGCAGCTTGAGGATGATGATGATGATTTGGAACAGGTGGTTGGTGTTGTAACCGAGGAGAGGCGATTAGGTTGCACTCGACGGTTCCGCTCTGTCATTTTACGTGGCCTGCCGGGTCGCGATAGCGCTGTTCTTGCTCCTAGGCGTTTCCACTTCACAATCGAATCACCTATAGTGAATTGGGACAGCTGCAGCAGGGCTGAAATGTCCCAAACTGACTTGTTGTTAAAGTGGCATCCTACGAGTGTGTCACGTTCAAAGTCACTGAACTCTGCCGTAATGCTTATTCTCCTGTTCATGCGATGAGGTTTGCCAGGCCATATGCTTCCTTTCATACCTGTTTGGACCATCGCTGACACTCTTTGATGGCTGTGGCGTATATGTGCGAATCCTCTACTCAGAAGGAGTGTCCTAATGCTTTTGATCAAATAGTGTATAGGTTAGTACAAAATTTTCATAAAGTGCTATGTATAAATATGTAAAGTGGTAAGTATAAATTTTTATTTTATATATATTTGAGTAAAATACGGTGGTAATTCTGTTTGCATAATAATTCAAAAAATGAATTCTGTTATTACATTATCTACATTATTTGGTGTATTTCATAAACTCTATGGCTACTTTTTCAAAATATTTCATTTTTATATTGGCCGTAACCTAGTAGTTTAGTGTAAGCACCGTGGTGGTCTTAATGTGGTTTCGTCTAATTCGACACGGTGCGATACAGGGTGGGTTTTAAAAACGTGAAGAAGGCATAGTCATATTGTTTTGCTTTGACGTACAATAATTTAATTAATTGTGATGGATTTCGTCAGTGATGAATAGAAAGTAACTTGAAAAGTTTTTAAAATGTCGTGCCATCTAAGTAAACAAGCTTGCATTGTAAACTTAAAAGCTGTCAAAAATGCTCTTACTTTTAGTGAAGAAACGTTAAATGAAGGTAAGGAGTTATATTTGTAATCTGTTGATATAAAACAGATTTCCCATATCTACACCAATGTATAATTGCAGTTAGAAAGGCCTGGTAAAAGGAGACGAGTGTTGCTCAGTCAGTTGCGCGCCAGGCTCGTAATCTGTAGTTCCCAGGTTCGATCCCCACCTTTGCTCATCGCCGAATATTTAAAACTCTACTGCCCTGCCGTACGTTGGGTCGGATGTAAAACCGTGGCAGTAGATCTGCAGTTTACAGTGCTGAGGTGTCATATATGTTTTTTTAATGCAAGACAATAGTACATTTCGTGTTTATTTGCAGTTTAGGTTACTGTGGAAACTACAGGTTCCAGATTAGGTTATGTCCTTTCCCACGTAATGGGCCTCTCTGCAATACTCCTCTACCTCATTGGCTTAGTAATTTCTTTCCCTTCTACTATTAGTCCAGTACCATAAATTTACTTATACTAGTAGTGTAAAAAAAAAGAAAATACCCCTCAAGTTGCTGCTTGCCACAGAGGTCTGACAGGAGCCTGTCAGTTTATATGTCAAAGTAGAAGGTCTGAGAGCATGGCAGGACCTCATCAGAAAAACGACACATACATCCATGCCTTACCCGGGGCTCGAACCCAGGTCCCTTAGATCAGTAGCCAAGCGTGCTAATCACTCGGCCAACCAGTAAAAATACATATGGTCATTCTTGTTGAAAGTTATTAAAACAATGCATATACCTGTCCAACAGAGCTGCATTTAGACTGCTAATTTTGCACTTTTTTAACTGGGAAAGGTCATAGCCTAAACTGGAACTTATAGTTCCCACAGTAAGCCCATTGTGTCTTGACAGAATCTCAGCTTGCAGATTCGTAACTGTGACTGATAGCAATGAAATAAGTTAATTTTTCCAGAATTTACCAAGTTTTGTAAAATTACTTCCGTAAGAAAAAAAACAATGTGCAATTTTAACTAATCAAAAACACTTTTCAATATTGCATTAGAAAGAATGACAGACCTTCAGTTTTGATCATTCAACTGCCATGTTGTTTTGATGTAATAAGATGCTTCATTGTGTTTCCTAAGCAGTGCCATCTTTTGGCTGAAGACTGAATAACCAACTGACCAATATTTCGTTTTTCTGAAAGAATTGTAGAAAAGTTGTTTTTAATCTACTTCTGTAAAAAAAAAAAAGGTAGCAGAGCACTTCACAGTCCTCAGCTGGCATTTTTTTTTAATGAAATGCAACAAAACGATCCTTTTCAATGATTCCGAAAAGCCCATAGACCCTAACCCAAATAGGGGTTTTCAGAAAAATTATTTTTTTTTGTTACCATAGTAACAATAACTCTCCTTTGCATCAAATGTGGCATAAAAAAATGTGAATTCCTCCCCCCATAAAAAAATCTGTCACAACCATGAATTACTAAAAAAAATAAAGACAAACCAAGACAGCACAACCATTGCCTTCCCATTTACTACAAATTCTTCCAATCTTTCCCCCCTTAATATTTAAAATGCTCCATAAATATATTTCTACAAACACCTTAAAGAAGTCACCCATAGAAAATTACCCTTAATGAAACAACAGAATTAATTACAAAACTTAAAAACAAGAAAAATTGGGAATACACTACTGATCTGCATTATAAAAAAGCACCCAGAACTAAATCTCATCTGACACAACACATCACAAAAATCAAGAAATAAAGCCACTAAACTAAAATGTCATCAGAAGCAACACATCTCAAAAAATGGAAACAAAGCACTGCCAATCTGAATTGTAAAAAAAAACCCTCCAGAACTGAATAATGTCATGAGAGTCATCATCCTCAAGCAGCCGTGGGCTATGGAGGTCCAACCAGACTGTGCAATGTAGTTCTCCAAGCAATCTGTCCTGAGCTACATCTGGCCACTGCACACCAATTCTAACAAGCTCCTGTTTTACATTGTCTGCCCACTGCATTCTAGGTCTCCCCTTCTTTCTGAGGCCTTTAGGCACACTGTTCATAACCTTATTTGCCAATCAATAATTATCCATACAGGCAACGTGGCCAAACCAACAGTCTCTCTCTCTGCACAACATGCTGCTAAAAGGAGGTTGCTGACTCCTTTGCCTAACCTCATCATTACTTACAAAGTTGAACCCAAGATACTGTGTAAGCATTTAGAATCAGAAGCATCTAGTTTCCTGTTATCTTGTTCACAAAGCATCCAAGTTTCACTACCATAACTAAACCTAGAAAGAACCAAACTATTATATAGTCTGATTTTAGTGTTTAGGTGTATACGCCTATTTTTCTGCACTCTCCGTAAATTCTTAAAAGTCCTGAGATTCCTGAGAGAAAATCCCTATTTGTTTGTTAATCTCATGCTGCACATCATCAGTATCTGTTACATAACTCCCAAGATAATTAAATTGTGACACCTGCTGAAGACTGCAGCCATTCAGATTAACTGAATCACAGCTGCCTGACCAATTTTCATCATTTTAGTTTTCTCTCTGTTTATAACCAAATTTACTCTACTACCACTTTCATCAACAGCTCGAATGAAGTAGTTCATCTCATCAACATCATTTGCCAAAAGGGCTAAATACCTTATCTAGATATGTGTACAAAATATTTTACTGCAACAGCTTGCTGGAATTTTTAGCTTTGACACAACTGTCAGGAAAACTAAAATAAAACAATTAATATAACTTATAATTTAATTTTTATTGGTAGACAGGGAAATGTTTCAACTACCTATATCAGAAATTTTTTGATTTTTCAAAACCTTTATAATAATGAAAGTTTATTAAGATTAGGGAATAGAAGAAAGTTTTTCATTTATGTATTTTTAGTGTATTTTATTTCAATGCTAGTTGTTTTCAATCTTAAGAGGAATATTCAGCAGCAGCATGGAATAGTGGATGGGAATGGGATGAAAGAACTGATGAAGAAAATCATGAAATAGGTAGAATGAAATGTGAAGATCGGTCTTGGCTTCAGGAATGTATTGCTTCAGTTTCTCCAACAGTTGATGTCCTTGCTCTTGCCTATGGACAATATGCAGTTTTTCTCACTTGTAAGTATGATTTGTTTTTTAAATTAAATTTTAGAAATGTTTCTAGCAGTTGTATTTGGTGGTGAGTTGAAGTAAATTCACTTTCAGGAAATGATAAGAGATCAAAGCTTTTTAACTTGAAAATGAAGAAATAATAAAAATTAACATATCCTAATGTGATGTTAAAAAATTTGTGGAAGCTGCCATTGTCATGTATCATGACTCCAAAAGATCAATAATCAAATCATCAATGTAAAGGAATAAGAACAATAAATTGATAGAAGTAAAAACAAGCAAGTCTCAAGCTAGCTCTAGTCATAGTGAGTGATATGATACAGCTCTGAAAGATCTATGGGGGAAAAAAATCATCAAATTGATAGAAGTAAAAATGAAATAAGTTGTAAGTTGCCCATTGTAAAAACTAATGATGTAACAAAGATTTGAACTCCCAAAGATTGATACATATAAATCTATGGAAATAAAATCAATCAATCAATTTATTTCCAGATAAAATAGTGTCTAGGAACTCTTTTACATTTGATAGTTGGAATTAAACTACCCACAAGTTACAAACTCGCCTGTGGATAAGAAAATACGTATATTATGTACAAGGCGGAAAAGTGTTTCCTGAAGTGCTATTACTCTATTGAATAATCTATAATAAATAAATAAATAATAAATACCCCCTCAAGCAGCTGCTTGCCACAGAGGTCTGACAGGAGCCTGTCAGTTTATATGCCATAGTAGAAGGTCTGAGAGGATGGCAGGTCCTCAGCAGAAAAACAACACACACAACCATGCCTTACCCGGGGCTCGAACCCAGGTCCCTTACACCAGTAGCGAAGCGTGCTAACCAATCGGCCATGATGCAATCTAAACATAAGTAATAGAAAAGTATACAACAGAGGTCACAGTAAAACTTCTGTATCATGTACATTATGCAACCAAGTTCTTAGTTTATTCCTAAATTTATGAAGATTTCTTTCCTTTGCAATACATTCTGGCATTTCATTGAATATTTTAGGGGTTCTGTAGAGAAAATGCTTCTGAATGAGAGTTTTTGTAGGCATAGAAATATGAATATTTGGGTGTTTGTTACTTCTACTCTCGTAAACTGTGTTACTAAAATTTGTTTATCCAGTTTTTAAACAAATGCAATAGGATTCTGAATACATACCATTTTTTTTATGGGTAACATATCAAGCTTTTTATAAATATTTCTAGTGCTGTCGTATTTTCTTTTTTTGGCAGTACATCGTATAACATGATTTTGCACCTGAATATGAGATTTTATGACTTGAATAAATACCACCCCAGGATGTAATTCCATAAATCAGGTATTACTCTATCCATGAATGATATATCATTTTTAAAACCAATAAATCTAGAAAATCTCGAATAAAATATATACTTTGAAATTTTGCCTTAATGCATTTAATAACATGAGATACATGGCTCATCCAATTTAATTTGCAGTCAATGTACTCTCTCAAATATTTGTCTTAATTAACACCCTCAATTGCCTTAAATATACACAGTCGTATCAGAATAATATGACCACCTACCTAATAATGGGAATAACGACCCTCCGCCCGGATGACAGCGGTGAGATGGTGTGGCGTGGATGCAATGAGGCCCTGGAAGGTTGCCAGAGGCACATATGCCCATTCAAACTCTAGCAGAGCACGGAAGTTCACCAGATGATGTGGTTGTGGGTCAGTATGTTGAACCTGTCGATCCAAATGGTCCCACAAGTGCTCTATGGGATTGAGGTCGGGCAATTTCGCCGACCAAGGGAGAACGGAGACATTGCTGTCGTGTTCCTGGAACCAGTCACTCATCACCTTAGCAACATGGCAGGTCACACTGCCCTATTGGCAGACACCATCACCACCAGGGTAAACGTTCAATATGAAGGGATGCATGTGGTCAGCGAGGACGGGCAGGTAGCCATTGGCATTCAGGGACCCATCCAGTAGTACCAGTGGTTCCAGGTCATACCAGGAAAACACAAGCCTGCCACCGCAGGCTTGTACTTGACCGACAAGTGTGTCCAGGTGTTGGCTTTCATGTGTCTGATGCCGTATCTGCCACCGCCCATCACTTCTGTGGAGTAGAAACCTCGATTCATCGAAGAAGGCAATCTTTTTCCACTCTTCAACTATCCAATGATGGTAGTCCCCGTAAGAACTGCAGGTGTAGTTGCTGATGGACCTTGGTTAACATGGGCACCTTTATGCAGCATCGACTCCAGAGACCCATGCATAACAAGGTTTGCTCTACTGTTATTGGGGACATGTACCTGGGTGCCCCAGCATTCATTTGAGTGGTCAATTGCTGCACTGTTGCACGTCGATTGCCCTTTACTAGTTGATGGAGGCAATGTTCTCCTTGCGGTCGATGGCCTTTGGGGCTCCACAGTTATGATGTCTGGAGGTACTCGGTGTGCCAGCAGTCCGTCCTTGGTACACCCTTACTACAGCACCTCGCGAACAGCCCATGAAGTCTGCTGTTTCCGAGATGCTTTGAACCTTGGTGCAGTAGCCGATGATCATTCCTTTTTGAAAATCCATCAAATCAATACCTCTGCCCATTGTGCTCACGTTATACACTATGGTTCATCTGTCCTGGCCAACCGCTTATATCTCCGTGTGGTCGACCTTATCATGTGCACTCTGTGACGCGCCTGGGTGGGTACACTGTGATTCCATGGGTGGTCATATTATTTTGATATGAATGTGTGCGGAGGTCATCATGACAGGAGTTGTACTGGAAATATATTTCCACTCCTATCAAGTACAACTCCTATCATGATAAAGTATTTTACTTCTTAGTCTATCTGGTTGTCCTTTCAATCAAAAAAATAAATATTTTGTTTTTTCAATATTGATAAATTATTTATTAATTAAGAACCAATTTCTAATCATAAACATATCCTTATTTTCTTCAGCAGTTAACTGTTCCTCATCTCATGTTGCATATATCAGTGCTGTATCATCAGCAAAAGTTAGAATTTGACCTTCCAATTCTAGCTTACATAAATTATTAATAAAAATCAAGAATAATAATGGTTTTAACACACATCCTTGACGAATCCCAATTCAAGTTCATTGGCATTACTTAAACAACTTTCAATTTTAGTTCTGTGTATACTATTGCGCAAACGTCTTTTGAGTGATTTCAGCATTTCCCCTCTGAAACCATTGTTTTCAAGTTTATTCATCAACAAATCATGTGGAACAGTATCAAAAACTTCTTTAATGTCTAGAAAGATTGTAGCAATTTAAAAATTTTTTATTTACTCCATTATATGTAGCAGTGGTCATTTGCAAAACTGTTTCTTCAGTGCCTATTTTTTCTCTAAACCCAAATTGATTATTGGTAAAAAAATTATTTTTATTTTAGAAATGGACCATTTTCTTTTTAACCAATTTCTCAAAAGTTTATGAAATGGTAGACAAAACAGCTATTGATTATCGCATAATTCGCTGGATCCCATCTATCCCTTCCCTTAAAAATAGGAATAATTACTGAAGTTTTAAAATTTTTGGGAAAATTCCCCATTTTTCTGACACATTTAAATTGTTTGTGTAGAATCATTGAAATATGGGGAGGAGTTATGGTGAAATACCATCAGTTTCTGAAGACTTCCCTTATCTCCGCAAAATTCCCCGCCCTGCCCACGGTCAGTAGGGGACACCGATGGGCTTGGAAGGTCGCCGTCCGTCGGATGGGACGTTAAGCCGTGGCCCCGTGTGCGGGAGAGACATACCCTGTGCAAGTTAAAGAACACGCTGGATGGCCTTGATGGGGGGCTACCATCTGTCTCCTAGCAGCTGTTCCAGTGGGTCCCCTCCCCCAACCTTCTCTGAGCCTTCGGGGTCCATGTGACCTGGCCATTTAGCCCATGGTGTGCAAAAAAGTGCCACTCAGAGGTAAAACAACCCAACAACCCAACCTGAAGACTTCCCCTCAATCTAGAGATAGGATAATATCATTTACCTCAGCCTTGTAATGTGATCAATGAAAATGTATTCAGTATTGAATTAATATGCAAACTGTTTGAAGAATCACTTCGAAAATATGAGTTTTATTTTATAGCTACTCCAGTGAAATATTCATCAAATTTATTTACAAATAGAACAGGAATCTCATAAATTATAGGTTTTATGTTCCACAATTATTTCTTTAGGAACTACATTACTTGATCTTTTCTTAACTTTTATATTATTAATGATTTCCCATTGTTTCCTAGAATTGCATTTATAATGTAACATTTTTCTCCTTTAAATATGTTGGCTTAACTTTTCTTATTAAATCAAGTAAAATATTCTGATAGCTCTTTAATTTTTTCTTAAGTTGTGTTCTGAAGGGTTGCTTTTTTTAATAGTTTATATAATTTATTGTGTTTTTCAATAGAATTTAGTAAAGTGTGGGTAATCCATTGTTTCAATTTTTTTTTGCTGTTTTTCTTTTTTGGAGTAATATAGCCTGATTCATCAATTAATCCATCAATTCAGTTGTAAACCATATAAATGCAAAATCCACATCGTTTACACAATTAATAATATCCCACTTCATTAACTCCAATTTTTTTTTAATTTCTTAACCTCTGTGGCAAGCAGCTGTTCTTTTAAACTCTCTCTTACCATTATGAGCTATAACTTGACTTCTAGATTTGAGACTAAAGCCAGTAAAAAATCAATCACTGATTTGTGTCGTGGATTTGATATGTAATAAAGTTTTTGATGTTAGGAGTTTTGATAAAAATGGGATCTAGACATGTCATTGAATCCTCTCTAGTTATTATTCTAGTTATGTTCAACCCATGGACTGCATAAGTTCACTGTATTGTTTGCTATATAAATCTTTGGACCTAATATCTATATTAATATCCTCAACTAATAAAAGGTTATTAATATTGTACAAATTTCCTTTCAAGTTCTTCAGTAATAGTCAGTTTTGTAAAGCTATGTTGCCTGTAGTAAGATTTATTTTCAACATTTTCAGCTCTAATTGTTTTAACATTACACTTATTTATTAAGGTTTCACCAAATACGTCAATGAAGACTGATGTGAAACTATTGTCAGAAAAATAGTCAGTTCATTAAATCAGCCATAATAACAATATATTTTATCTTAACACTAAATGTTATCCAGTTCTTCTATGTTTGTCAGTCTAATCACCTTTATGCTTTCATCTCTTTGCAGAAACACTTTCCTGTCTTTTAACCCATGAAAATTTGAAGTTATATTCCTTTTGATATTTTTTAGCTTTGTTCAATAAGTGTTTATTTTTCTGTGTGTATTGCTGGCCCATGACATATTTTCCAGAACTTCTTCAGGTTCATTGACAAAATTTTTTCCTTTCAGGAAATGGCTACAGACTTCTTTAGCATGTATTGATTTTCTTTCTCTTGAACGTGCAATCCAATTTTCTTTCATTTTCCTTGAATTAAGTTGAACTACTGTTAGCTTGCATTTCTCTTTGTTTCTTGTTGGTACTCGAAATGCTGCTTGAATGTCCAAGCCATTCTGGTCAATTTTTAACACCTTAGCTACCTGGTGGATGATTTCTTGAACATTTTGATTTGGTGCTTCAGGTACAATGACTTTCAATTTTTTCATTTATGCTGACTTGTTCTAAATCGTTTACTCTCATTCCCATTTCTTTAATTTCCTTCTGCAATAACTGATTGGTTTTCTTAAGTGTTTCATTTTGCTTCTTAATTTCTTTCACTTCTTTGTTTATTTTGGTGATCATTTTCAGAAAGTCATTTAATTTATTAAAGCTATATTGCATAATACTCTTGCACTTCTTTATTTCTTGCATTAGCCCCATCTTGCATTTTTTTAAATGACAATTGTTCACTTAAAACATTCTCACCTATTGTTGTGTAATATAATAACATTAATAGATTCATCACAAGAAAATTCTACTTTGTTACTGTCTTTTTAAATTAATGTTCTTTATATCTTTATTTTTCGATTTAGACTATTTTCCTTTACTTGCAATACTCATTCTGAGAATATATTTTTTTAATTGGAAATGTTGAACTTAACAGATACACAAATCACTGAGTTGAATTTGGAGCTTAATGAGAGGAAATGATGCAGGGAGTGCCAGTAAATGCAAAGAGTGTTTGAGAGTCAGTAATGTGAGATACTATCGACATTGAGCTAAAGGTCACACGGGACGTGACATGTAAATGCATACAAAAAAGTTCAAAAGAAGTGATATTTACACAACAAAATGAAGTCGAGTGAAAGTGAAAAAGATTAAAAATTTCTTACAGGTGACTGTCAAAAGATTCATGAATCAATACATAGTAATGTAGTATAATGGACTCATTAAGGAGTAAATAATTAATGGATGAATTTGGAACTTCTAACTAGCATGCTATTCATTGCATATGCATTTCGGCACGTAACAGATCTATAGAAATAAAATCGAGTTTTAACTGTGAAAGTACAAACAGATTATTAACTTAATTGAAAAGTTGTCCAATGTAGAAGCTATATGCAGCACACAGTGCACAAGTTGCTGACACTAATACACTGAAGTGCCATTGAATTAGGGATAACAACCTAGTAACATGTTGGACCCCCTCTGACCCTGATAACGGCCGCCACACGACGAGGCAAGGACTACACAAGCTTGCGTAAATGTTCCACAGGTATGGCGATCCAAGCATCCTCCAGAGCTGTCCAAAATTCTCTCAAGGTTGTTGCTGATGGGACACAGGCCCGAACACTCTGCTCAATGGTATCCCAAAGATTCTTGATGGGATTTAAATCTGGGCTTCTAGGTGGCCAATTCATTATTTCAAAGTCAGCAGAATGCTCCTGCAACCATGCAGTAGCCAACATGGATCTGTGAGATGAACAGTTGTCTTGCTGGTAAACACCATCTCCATTGGAATCCATGATGGCCATAAATGGGTGTAAATGGTTAGCCATGAGTTCTACATACCGGAATACATTGAGAGTCATCGGTACATGTACCAAAGGTCCCACTGACGTCCAACTGAAGACACTCCAGACTATCACTGAGCCACCACTAGCTTGTACTGTTCCGACCTGACATGCAGGATCCATGGCTTCATGGGGTTGGAGCCATACCTTCAGTCTCCCATCGGCGTGATGAAGTTTAAATCGGGATTCATCACTCCAGGATATTCAGTGCCAATTTTCGATGTTGTTTAGCCCAGGCAAGGCATTGAGCCTGGTGTCACGCCGTTAGAAGTGGGACTCTTGTAGGTCGGCGGCTCCCGAAGCTGAGACGATGAAGTGAGCGTTGCACGGTCCTCCACTGACTTCCTGGCTGGAACCTGTGTTCAGATGGGAGGTGATTTCAGATAATGTCTGGCCCCTCTCAGTCTCTACAATCTGGGTCAGACGACAAAGCCAACAATCATTCAAGGCTGGTTGTCCTTTGCAGTTTGTCGGGGTGCATGTTTTTTGCTGGAATTTTGATATTCCTGGAACACTCTTGAAACTGTTGTACGAGAAAATCCAAGTTCGTTGACAATTTCGGAGATCAAGTGTCCCATCCGTCAGGCACTTAAAATCTGCCCTCTGTCAAATGCACCTAAATCCTGTATATTTCCCATTATGCTTATCATAATGAATGCTTGGGGAAGCCAAAGCTGACTATATATGATCAGAGTTCAGCCATGCTTGTGCACAAATGCGGGACTTACGATACTAAATTTGAATAATGTCTCCTATCCCTGATTTAATGGCACTTCAGTTTAGTACCATCTGTGTATTGCTCGCCCATGATGTATTTACCAGAACTTCAGGGTGGGAATGGCTCAGTCGGTAGTGGTCCAGATTCCTAATCTCTAGTTCTCAGGTTCAAGTCCTGCCTGGGCCAGCATTGAGATTTATCTCCGGAAAACTCCCCACCCTGCTCTTGATCAGTAGAGGACACCGCTCGGATTGGAAAGGGTGCTGTATGTTGAATGGGACGTTAAGCTGTGGCCTGTGGTTGGAGAGCCATATCCCTGTGCCTTTTAAAGAACACACTAGATGGCCTTGACAGGAGGCTTCCATCTATCATCTCTTAAGAGCTGTTTAGTGGTTCCCCTGCCCCCAACCTTCTCTGAACCCTCGGTGTCTTTGTGACCTAGCCATTTAGCCCATTCTGTGCAAAAAACTTCTGTTCAGAGGTACAACAGTTACAGAATTTCTGCACAATAAGTTATTTTTACAGTAGACTCCCTCTTATCCAGACCATTCTGTTATTTAGCCCATTCTGTGCAAAAAACTTCTGTTCAGAGGTACAACAGTTACAGAATTTCTGCACAATAAGTTATTTTTACAGTAGACTCCCTCTTATCCAGACCTTACGGGACCGGACCCCTGACTGGATGAACAAAAGGCTGGTTAATTTGAAAATTGTATCAGAAAATAAATAAAAATGGCAAATGAGAAAAATACTAACTGTACTGTATTTTAATTAATAATTTATTGTACAACATTAACAATTTACTCACACTCACTTGAAAAAGGTCTGTGATTTTCTCTTCTTTCTTTGAACTTAACATTTTTTTACCTGCAAAGTCTTGCCATTTTTTTCAAAAACATCACATCAATCGCCCTGTTGTTATTCAATGTATCTTACTAAACATCAAAAGCTTCTTTTCCTTCAATATGAATAACTTTCCCCTCCTTTCTCTACTTCTTCATTTTTCGCTTCTTCTCCATTCCTTCTTGAGAGACTGCATTGATAATTTTGTCAACATTCAGAGTTTCATTTTCCAACTGTTCATCACCTTCTAACCATTTTTCAATGTCATCCTTTTCAAGTGTGTCATATCCAGGCAGCAGTTTAAAGTCATTAAGCAGAGAAATATTGTAATTATTTGTCATACCTTGGGCAGGAGCAGGGTCATTCGATACGTCTGTGTTGTCATCTTGGTACTTTCTACACAGTTTTCAACTTCAGGCCAAAGTTTTTTCCATGACTTCACAAACAATGTACGAGGCATTTCTTTAAAAGCTCTTGCCAATGTCTAAATAACATCCTTGATATTTACTGTTTTCAAAGCATTTAAAAGTCCTATTCCATCATTTTCGGTTTGCGTTAGAATTTCTGAAAGAATTTAAAAAGGTTTAAAAAGGTGGTACAGGAGAAAGCTCCTGTATCACCTTTTTAAACTCACAAGCACGTCTTGATCCATTGGTTGCACCAAGATGTTACATTAGGTGGCAGAAACATGGCTTTTATGTTGTCAGAAATGAGTTCGCTTGAGTGTTTTGGGGCATTGTCGAGAATGAGTAGGGCATTTAAGACTTGTCAATTGATTTTTTACTTTTGTAAAGAACCACTTTTTAAACAAATATGAGTCTATCCAAGCAGACTTTTGAGCTTTGTAGTAAATTGGAAGAGCAGCTAAATTTAAATGCTTGGGGTTTTGCTGATTTCCCAATTACAAAAAGAGGAAGTTTGTGCGTACCTGCAGCATTTGTACACACAGCCACAGTGATTCTTTCTTTATTTGTTTTAAATCCTGATGCTGAGATTTCTTGTGCTGTCACAAATGTTTTCGCTGGAAAAAGTTTAAAATTTAACTCAGTCTCATCTATATTGTAGATTTGTTCTGCGCATAGGTCTTTTTCTTCAATAAGCACTAAAAGTTTTTCTGAAAATTCCTTTGCTGCTAAAGGATTAGCTGACAATTTCTCACCACAAACACTAAGGTAATGAACACCATTCTTTTTTTTCCAGCGAGAAAGCCATCCCTCACTTGCTGAAAAATCTCCCTCATTGGGCGCGTCGTTGCTACACGCCCAGCCGCCTTCGGGCGGTGTGATGTTCTGACAAAGTCGCCTTGTGCGACCGTAGGAAAGAAGAGCCATCCCGTGGCCGAGTGGTTAGCACGCTTGGCTATTGATCTAAGGGACCTGGGTTCGAGCCCCGGATAAGGCATGGATGTATGTGTCGTTTTTCTGCTGAGGTCCTGCCATCCTCTCAGATCCTTCTACTGTGGCATATAAACTGACAGGCTCCTGTCAGACCTCTGTGGCAAGCAGCTGCTTGAGGGGGTATTTATTATTTTTTTTTATAAATTTTAGAATGAAGGATTAATGTTTTTTCTTCCAAGATTTGCCCACTGATTGGCGTTCCTTTTGACGCTCTTGCATAAACCATAACCAAAGTGCATTATTGACAATTTCAATTTTCTGCTTTTTAAGAGTGCACAGAGAAGAAAGTGTTTTTTCAGACTCGGCTTGAATGCAAAAATCTTGTAAAGATTTTCTATTCCTTCTCCAGTCATTTACCATGCTTTTACCAACACCTAATTCATCACAAATATGCTTTACTGGATCACCTTTGTCAATACATTCTGACACTTTCAATTTCAACTCCATTGCGTTCAACTCCATTCTGACACATTTCAATTTCAACTCCAACGCGACTTGTTCTGCTTTTTGGAACTGAAGGAAATAAACAAAACAAGCGGCGACTTGCTTCTGCTTCTTGGAATGACCAGTAAAAGCAGAGGCTGGTGACGCACAGAACCGGCCAGGTCTAGCACCTAATGTCTGACCCCGCCTTCTCATGGTGCAGGCCGTTAGTACCTTTCAAAAGAGATATTCTCTTTTGGAAGGGAACAGAAGGGGAGGGCTGCCAGTTCAGTATGGCCTACTGATCCACATTGTAATTTAACAATATGGCTCTCCCGCTCACGGGGACGCGGCTTAACGTCCCATCTGACGGATGGCGGCCTTTCCCAAGCCAATCAATGTCCCCTACTGACCGTGGGCAGGGCGAGGAATTTTGCGGAGATAAATCTCAACGCTGACCCAGCTGGGACTCAAACCTGGGAACTACAGATTACGAGCCTGGCGCGCTACCAACTGAGCCACCCCCGCCCCCATTTGTAGGGTCAAATGTCAGTTTTGTCGCTACAAATCAATAAAATACACTGACAATCTATAAAGCAGAATTGTGCGTGGCTTAACTTTCTTCAATATTCACGAATTTATATGTTGAGTGAACATGTTGCAGATCGCAATAAGAATTTAACAATATTTTTAAAACATATATATTAAATGGGGGGCCTGTAAATGGTAGCTAGGCATAAACTGGAAGGAGAGCTGTGTACCAATCCCCTGTGATGATGCACAGAACCGGCCAGGTCTAGCAACTAATGTCCTACCCTGCATTCTCGTGGTGCAGGCCGTTAGTACCTTTCAAAAGAGATATTCTCTTTTGGAAGGGAAGGGGAGGGCTGCCAGTTGACTTTTTTCTACCCTGCTGAGGAGTGGTCAACTTCACAGGGTCTTGGTGCTAACCATTTATAACTACTAGACTGGACTTGTTTATGGATTTGAGCTTGATTATGGATCCTGGACTTGCTGCACTAGTGGGCCTCTGTTGAGGGAGAATCTGCCGCTGTGTTTTCGGTTTGCCTCTGGGTTGCCAGCCCTAAGTGAACAGAGGCATGGGATACCTTATATCAGCTGGTGGATAATCCTAATCAGAGGCCATCGCAGGTACCTGAACCTTACTTAGCTAGTTGGGCATCGTCAAGCCTAAACTGGAGTAATGTGTCTCAGGCAGGCCATATGGCTCTTGAAAAAGTCCACTTGAAAAGGTGGTGCCTGAAGTTCCTACCAGCATCTGTGACTTCAGCCTTTAGCGGAGGAGGAACAGGTCTTTGCCCCATGCCTGCGATCAGGGGGCTGTTTGATATTATTGGCCCTACCAATCTCAATAAACCTAATTTCTTTAAAAATCCTACTAATCATTTTCTCTCTGCAGGAACGTGGAACTTGAGAACATTACATAATTATTCTCTTGATGTCCTCATGCAGGAATTCCAGCGCTATAACCTTGATATTCTAGGCTTGCAAGAGACCAGATGGACAGGTAAAGGTGAGATACTTAAAAATAACTTTAAATTTCTCTATTCAGGAAGGGAGGATGTAAATCATCATCAAGGCGTGGGTCTGCTGCTCAGCAGACATGCTAGTGATGCTCTTCTAGGATATGAGTGCATTAATGAAAGGTTTCTTACAGCAAAATTTCAGACAAGCATTGAAGACTTGAATGTTATCTGCTGTTATGCCCCCACTGAGGATGCTGATGAGGATGAGAAGGATAGGTTTTACGGACAACTTCAGGATATTTTGAATTCTGTCAAGAAAGGAGATATTACCCTTGTTCTTGGTGACTTTAATGCCAAAGTTGGTACTGACTCTGACCTTTGGGGAGGAGTAATATACCCTTTTGGTATTGGTAGCTGCAATGGCAACGGGCAACGTCTCCTACAGGTAAGTAAACTCAATGGTTTCAGAATAACTAACACATATTACAAACACCGCGACATACATAAATACACATGGGTTTCACCTGATGGGCTGCATAGGAATATGATTGATTATATATTAATTAACAGCAAATGGGCTAGTTCTGTTAGAAATACCAGGGCATATACGGGAGCTGAAATTGGATCTGACCATTACCTTGTTAAAAATGTCTTGCAACTTAAACTTAAAAAGTGTTGTACTCTGGTTAAAAAATTTACCTTTAATACTGAAGCTCTGAAAGACCCAGTTATAGCCAAAGTTTACCATGATAGGTTACTTAGTCATTATGAGAGTCATGGTATGCTTACTACTGAAGTTGAGGAAGAATGGGATCATTTTAAACAGGCTTTTTTGACACTAACAGTACTCTTTTAGGAAAAAATAAGCAGAAGAGGCAGAATTATCTGAGTGATAAGGCACTTGAGCTTATTTCGGAAAGAAAGAACTGCAGGAATGTCCTTAATCAATACCCTACTAGTCCTAATAGAAAGCATTACAGAGAGAACTTAATAAACTCGTAAAATATCAGTTAGCTGCTGCTAAGAATCTTTGGCTTGATGACAATGCCGAGGAAGCAGTTAGACAGCAAAACAGCAGAGAGCTGTACCAGATAGTTAATGTTTTGTGTGGTAGAAAACGGATAGGTATACAGGGATTGAAGGATAAACAAGGTAAGGTTATAGAAGGTGAGGATTCTGTCATGGCTAGGTGGGCTGAGCATTTCAGTGATATTCTAAGCAATGCGGTTAATTCTATTCCCATTGTTTGCAATGATGATAGATGCATTGGTGGCTTTAATGTTGGCCCTATAACACAATCTGAAGTTATTTTGGCTGTTTCTAAACTTAAACTTCATAAATCCCCAGGGGTAAATGAAATTACTACAGAAATGCTTAGAGCTGGAAATGTTTCGGTTACCACTTGGATGACTGAAATTCTGAATATCTTTTATGATAAAGGCATGGTTCCTAAGGATTTTACCAGAGCTATTGTTATCCCTATTTTCAAAAAAGGTGATCGCAGTTCTTGTGATAACTATAGGGGTATTAGCCTACTCTCTGTTCCAGGTAAAGTTCTTTCCATGATTGTGCTTAACAGAATTAAGAATCTGGTTGACAGGCAATTGCGTGATGAGCAATGTGGATTCAGAAGTGGTAGGGGATGTGTGGATCAGATATTTTCACTTAGGCAGATTTTTGAGAAATGTTTAGAGTTTCAGAAACCTTTGGTTGCTAGCTTTGTTGATTTCAAAAAGGCTTTCGACTCTGTTGATCATCATAATTTGTGGTTGATTGTGAGATCATATGGTATACCAGACAAGTTAGTTAACATAATGAAAGCTCTCTATAATAACACTAAGTCGTATGTGAGATTTGGTAAGTCTTGTAGCAATTGGTTTAGCATTACTTCTGGTGTTCGACAAGGATGCATTTTGTCTCCTTTTCTCTTTAGCTTGGTTGTTGATTGTTATGCGAAATTCACTTCAAGGGAAAGATTTTGGCCTTAAATGGACTGGAGATAAGAAAATTTCTGATTTAGATTATGCTGATGATTTAGCCCTTTTGGCAAATGATGTTGATGAGATGAACTCTTTCATTCGAGCTGTTGATGAGACTGGTAGTAGAGTAGGTTTGGTTATAAACAGAGAGAAAACTAAAGTGATGAAAATTGGTCAGGCAGGCTGTGAATCAGTTAATCTGAATGGTTACACCCTTTAGCAGGTGTCACAGTTTAATTATCTCGGGAGCTATGTTACAGATAATGGCGATATGCGGCATGAGATTAACAGACGAATAGGGATTGCTGCCGGGACTTTTAAGAATCTATGGAGAGTGTGGAGAAATAGGCGTATACACCTAAAGACTAAAATTAGACTGTATAATAGTTTGGTTCTTTCTAGGGTTAGTTATGGTAGTGAAACTTGGACGCTGTGTAAACAAATAACAAGAAACTAGATGCTTTTTATTCTAGATGCTTACGCAGTATCTTGGGCATTAGGTGGTTCAACTTTGTAACTAATGATGAGGTTAGGCAAAGGAGTTTGCAACCTCCTTTAAGCAGCATATTGTGCAGAGAGAAACTCCGTTGGTTTGGCCATGTTGACCGTATGAATAATTATAGATTGGCAAATAGGGTTATGAACAGTGTGCCTAAAGGCCTCAGAAAGAAGGGGAGACCTAGGATGCGGTGGGCAGACAATGTCAAACAGGACCTTGTTAGAATTGGTGTGCAGTGGCCAGATGCAGTAGATGTAGCTCAGGATAGACTTGCTTGGAGAACTAAATTGCAGGTCTGGTTGGACCTCTATTGCCCATGGCTGCTTGAGGATGATGATGATGATGGTTGAGCCGAGACCAGATAAGAGAGTACCGTAGTTGTGGTTTTGGTTTCAGTAGTACCAGCTCAGAGTACTGTTGAATGCTGGATTAAATGATAAAAATAATTCTAGGCACATTGAACCAATTTTAAGGCAAAAAAGAGAGCATAAAAGGGGAAAAAATTAATATAGAGGTACATATTGTGTAATTACTTCCAAAACTTTTTATTTTAAAATAACAGATTCAGGAGAATTCCAAAACTTTAAAACAACATTTTTTTTATAATAGTTCAAATCAAACTTGTGAGCATAGAGTAAGATTAACAAACAGATTGGCAATACTGTATATCGCTTTTAAGAAATGGTTATCAGTGAAAAAGGTGGTTTAAACAAATTATTTATATCTTAGCTTAATAAAATATGCTTTAAACATCATACATAGGGGAGAAAAGGCAGAGCTGGCATTAGTTCAATGGTAAAATATTCTGGTAGAGTTTCAGGAGAGATGCTGGTTTAAGTCTTGTATGTTGGTGAAATTTTTTCACAAAATATTTATTAAAATAAGCTTCAAATGAAAAAAGGAAATATTATTTTTCAAGTTTGAATTACATCTTTTTATAAGATGTATGCAAGAAAATTTTCAAATGACAATTTCTAATTTTAAAATTTTGATTTTTTTTTTGTTGTACTGAAAACAGATATAGACATCTTGGTGTATTATTTTGGATTCTGTCAACATCTATATTCAGTGGGGATCCTGGAAGGTTAATTTTATATGACTTGTTTCAAACTCTATGTGTTGATATAATATTGCACTGTTTGATAAATTATTCAGTTCTAGAACTATTCGATAATTTTCTGTTTAACTGATTAAATCCACTTCCAAGTTTAGATGCTCCTATGCAAAAGTTTTCAGATACAAATATATTGTTCTTTAATTTAAAAATACATTTAATTAATTAAGAGTAAGATGCAAGAAAGTTGTATTGTCTTTTTAGTGATTAAAGTTTAATTCAGTATTCTTTTAAATTTGTACGTTCTTTTCTGTTGAATTTTAAAAATGTAGCTCTTTCCCAAAGTTAAGTGATGCTCCCTTGTACTGCCAACCTGCTAAAGTAGTTAACATTCTAGTGAAGCTTGTGCTCAAATTACTTTTCAGTGACTCATTAGTACACTAAGTGTACTCACTACTCATCATCATCATCATCCTCAAGCAGCCATGGGCTATGGAGGTCCAACCAGACCGTGCAGTTTAATTCTCTAAGCGTATGTGTCCTGAGCTACATCTGCTGCATCTGGCCACTGTACACCAATTCTAACAAGGTCCTGTTGGACATTGTCTGCCCACCACATCCTAGGTCTCTCCCTCTTTCTGAGGCCTTTAGGCTCACTGTTCATAACCCTATTCGCCAATCTATACTTATTAATACGGGCAACATAGCCGAATCAACGGAGTCTCTCTCTGCACAATATGCTGCTTAAAGGAGGTTGCAGAGTCCTTTGCCTAACCTCATCATTAGTTACAAAGTTAAACCACCTAATGCCCAAAATACTGCGTAAGCATCCAGAATCAAAAGCATCTAGTTTCCTGTTGTCTTGTTTACACAGCGTCCAAGTTTCACTACCATAACTAACCTTAGAAAGAACCAAACTATTAAACAGTCTAATTTTAGTCCTTAGGTGTATACGCCTATTTCTCCACAATCTCCATAGATTCTTAAAAGTCCCGGCAGTCATATGTTAGTCTCATGCCGCATATCACCAGTATCTTTTATATAGCTCCCAAGGTAATTAAACTGCGACACCTGCTCAAGACTGCAACCATTCAGATGAACTGAATCACAACCTGCCTGACCAATTTTCATCACTTTAGTTTTCTCTCTGTTTATACCCAAACCTACTCTACTACCAGTCTCATCAACAACTCAAATGAAAAGAGTTCATCTCATCAACATCATTTGCCAAAAGGGCTAAATCATCAGCATAATCTAAATCAGAAATTTTAGTATCTCCTGACCATTTAAGGCCAAAATCTTTCCTTTGTAATGAATTTCGCATAACGTAATCAATAACCAAACTGAAGAGAAAATAAGACAAAATGAACCCTTGTCGAACAACAGAAGTAATGCTTAACCAATTGCTATAAGCCTTGCCAACTCTCACACATGACTCAGTGTTATTATAGAGAACTTTCATTATGTTAACTAACTTGTCTGGTATACCATATGATCTCACAATGAACCACAAATTATGTTGATCAACAGAGTCGAAAGCCGTTTTGAAATCAACAAAGCTAGCAACCAAAGGTTTCTGAAACTAAACATTTCTCAAGAATCTGCCTAAGTGAAAATATCTGATCCACACATCCCCTACCACTTCTGAATCCACATTGCTCCTCACGCAATTGCCTGTCAACCAGATTCTTAATTTTATTAAGCACAATCATGCAAAGAACTTTCCCTGGAACACATACTAAGCTGATACCCCTGTACTTATCACAAGAACTGCGATCACCTTTTTTGAAAATAGGGATAATAATAGCTCTGGTAAAAACCTTAGGAACCATGCCTTTATCATAAAAGATATTCAAAATTTCAGTCATTCAAGTGGTAACCGAAACATTCCCAGCTCTAAGCATTTCTGTAGTAATTTCATCTCCCCCTGGGGATTTATGAAGTTTAAGTTTAGAAACAGCCAAAATAACTTCAGATTGTGTTATAGGGCCAACATTAAAGCCACCAATACATCTATCATCATTGCAAACAATGGGAGTAGAACTAACCACATTGTTTAGAACATCACTGAAATGCTCAGCCCACCTTGCCTTGACAGAATCCTCCCCTTCTATAACCTTACCTTGTTTATCCTTCAATCCCTGTATGCCTGTCAGTTTTCTACCATATGAAACATTAACTATCTGGTACATTCTCTGCTGTTGTGCTGCCTAACTGCTTCCTCAGCTTTGTCAGCCAAGCCATCACAAGCCAAAGATTCTTATCAGCAGCTAACTGATCCTTTACATGTTTATTAAGCTCTCTGTAATGCTTTCTATTAGGACTAGTAGGGTATTGATTAAGGACATTCCTGCAGTTCTTTCTTTCTGAAATAAGCCCAAGTGCCTTATCACTCAAATAATTCTGCCTCCTCTGCTCCTTTTTCCTTAAAAGAGTACTGTTAGTTTCCAAAAATAGCCTGTTTAAAATGGCCCATTCTTCCTCAACTTCAGTAGTAAGCAAACCATGACTGTCATAATGACTAAGTAACCTATCATGGTAAGCTTTAGCTATAACTAGGTCTTTCAGAGCTTCAGTATTAAAGGTAATTTTTTTAACTTTAGCACAACAGTTTTTAAGTTGCAAGATACTTTTAACAAGGTAATGGTCAGATCCAATTTCAGTTCCCTTATATGAATTAGAATATATTATATGAAATGGGCTATTCCTAACAGAACTATTGAATGGGATGAAATGGGCTATTCCTAACAGAACTAGCCCATTTGCTGTTAATTAATATATAACCAGCCCTGCCGTGGACAGGGGGTTAGCACGCTTGCTTACTGATCTAAGGGACCTGGGTTCAAGCCCCGGATTAAGGCATGGATGTGTGTGTTGTTTTTCTGCTGAGGTCCTGCCATCCTCACAGACCTTCTACTATGGCATATAAACTGACTGGCTCCTGTCAGACCTCAGTGGCAAGCAGCTGTTTGAAGGGGGTATTTATTTATTTTTTATAATAAATAACCAATCATATGGAAAATAATTCTAGAAGGAAAAAAAATGAAAGTGAAGAAGGTCTTCACAGGCTAACCAGCCTGACAAGCCTCTACAAATGTTAACTATGACAAATGTGCTCTATCTTGTATTATGCCTCTGCAAATCAGCCTCTACAAATGTGCTCTATCTGGTATTATGCAAATTGTCAGCTGCCACCAACTTCTTGTAAACTTGCACAATAGACAAGATATGACCATGTAAGAACCATACAGTTAATTTAGTAAAGCAGACAGCAGGATGCAATTATAGGAGAGAGAGTTCTTTAGATAGATTTAATCTGCCTGTTCTGGTAATTATGGTGAGTGAATAAAATCATATTTGATTTTAGTTGTACTTTTTCCCATAATTGTTGTTTTGATACTACTTAAGTAGTAAAAATCTGATTATTGAATTTGATTAAAGTTAGGATTGAAGTCAACTCTTGGATGGAGAATTTAAACGAACTTCATCATACTCAAGTAGGCATGGGCTACAGAGGCCCAACCAGATTGTGCAATTTAGTTCTCTAAGCATATCTGTCCTGAACTACATCTGCTGCATCTGGCCACTGCACACCAATTCTGGGGAGGCTCAGTTGGTAGTGTGCCAGGCTCGTAACCTGCAATTATCAGGTTTGGGTTCCAGCTGGGCAAGTGTAGAGATTATTCTCTGCCAAACTCCCCACCCTGCCTACAGTGAATAGGGGTCACTGTTGGGCTTGAAAGGCCACCGTCCGTTGGATGGGACATTAAGCCATAGTTCTGTGTGTGGGAGAGACACACCCATGCATGTTAAAAAACACACTGTATGGCCTTGACGGGAGGCTGACACCCTTTTCCCAACAGCTGTCCAGTGGGTCCCCTCACCCAAGCATCCATGAAACCATGAGAGCTTCAAACTTGGACATCTGTCCCAAATAACTGATATTTAAGTAGCAAATATCATGTTTTTAAAATTAAAAGAGCTCGAATTTACCCCTTAAAAATGGTAGACTTTTGGCACAATTCAAGTACAGAGTTGCAGTAAAAATTAGACCATAATGCTACCTAACCATATTGGCAATAAATCATCGGCAGGGTTCAAAATTCGAAAGTTCCATAATTAGAGATATGAATGAAGTGATTGATTTCGATAATATTAAAGTAATGTAAATGATAGGTACTCTCCCAGCTGCTCCGCAGCCTTAATGTCAGTGTTCTGATAGGCATCAACCAGCACACAAGGCTCAAAATTCGAAAGTTCCAAAATTAGAGATAAGAATGAACTGAAGATTTTGATAATATTAAAGTACTGCAGACGATAGGTACTCTCTCCGCTGCTTCAAAGCCTTAATGTCAGTGTTCTGATAGGTCTCAACCAGCACACAAAGGTGGCTTTTGGTGCCATCAATAAGATGTAGTACTGTCCTGTATTGTGGATTGTTGGATGGCATCATTCAATCATATTCATTTCATCATCATTCAAGCACACCAATTCTAATAAAGTCCTGTTTGATGACATTGTCTGCCCACTGCTTCCTAGGTCTCCCTCTCTTTCTGTAGCCTTTAAGCACACTGTTCATAACCCTATATTATCAATCTATAATTATCCATACTTATTAACATGGCCAAACCAATGGAGTCTCTCTGCACAACATACTGCTCAGAAGAGGTTGTAGACTCCTTTGCCTAACCTCTTCATTACTTACAAAGTTGAACCACCTAATACCCAAGATATTGCTCAAGCATCTAGAATCAAAAGCATCTAGTTTCCTGTTATCTTGTTTACAAAGTGTCCAAGTTTCACTACCATAACTAACCCTAGAAAGAACCAAACTATTATACAGTCTAATTTTAGTCTTTAGGTGTATATACCTAATTCTCCACACTCTCCATAGATTCTTTCAGCAATCCCTATTCGTCTGTTAATCTCATGCCGCACATCACCAGTATCTGTTACATAGCTCGCAAGGTAATTAAACTGTGACACTTGTTCAAGACTGCAACCATTCAAATTAACTGAATCACAGCCTGCCTGACCAATTTTCATCACTTTAGTTTTCTATCTGTTTATAACCAAATCTACTCTACTACCAGTCTCATCAACAGCTCTAATAAAAGAATTTATCTCATCAATGTAATTTGCCAAAAGGGACAAATCATCAGAATAATCTAAATATGAAAGTTTCAGATCTCTAGACCATTTAAGTCCAAAATCTTTGCAGAGCATTTCTCGTAACATAATCAATAGCCAAACTAAAGAGGAAAGGAGACAAAATACAAAGGAGTTGCTCCGATTCCAGTATGCAACGCACATGTCAGTTGCATACCATTTGTAAAGTAAGTGATGTTAGGTCACAGAGTTAGTAGTCAGACTAGTTAGTTGAGACAGCTAGTACTTTTGAAGTCAGTTTTGGAGATGTGAGTTTAGAAGTTAGTAGTAGTTTGGAGTTGTGAATGGAGAATGTAGAATGTTGGTGGAGATTTTATTTGAGTGAGCTGTTATTTGCTCAGATAATTTTGTGTAGAAGATTTCACTTTGGTGAGTTTAAATTTTTTGGAAATAAGATTTGTTTTATGAAATAATTTTAACTTGCTAATTCTTTTCTCTTGAGCAGGAATTTGATTTTGACTAGATTTAACTTTAATAATTAACTTTTTTTTAATTTGAATTCTTTTTCAACTAAGTAACATCTATTATACCTAGAACCCTTATTTAACTTTGTTTGGCAAGATTAAATGCTTGGCACCCAAGTTGTCTGGTAATTTAACATTTTTTGGATCAGTCACAAGGTCCATAGTAAAAAAATAACTTACCTTTGGAACATTACCCTACCACTTCTGAATCCACACTGCTCATCATGCAATTGTCTATCAACCAGATTCTTAATTCTATTAAGCACAATCATGCAAAGATCTTTACCTGGAATAAAAAGTTGGCTGATACCCTTATGGAACTTATGTCTGATACCCACAAGAAATGCAATAATCTCTTTTTAAAAATAGGGATAATAATAGCTCTGTTAAAATTTATAGTAACAATGTGATGTGATAAAATGTGATGGGAAGGTTAGAAACCTTCAACAATGGGCTTCCTGCTATCCCAACATAGTAACAATTCCTTTATCATAAAAGATATACAAAATTTCAGTCAGCTATTCGGTAAGTGAAACATTGCCAGCTCTAAGCATTTCAGTAGTAATTTCATCCCCCCTTGTGGATTTATGTAGTTTAAGTTTGGAAATAACCATGATAACTTCACACTGTGATATAGTGCCAACATTAAAGCCAGTGATGCATCTATCATTATTACAAACAATGGGAGTAGAACTAACCACATTGTTTAAAACATTATTGAAATTCTCAGCTCATCTAGCCATGACAGAATCCTCAGCTTCAATAATCTTACTATATATGTATATAGACTGCTGGCCATTAAAAGTGCAACACCAGGAAAGACAAGAGATATCAAAGCCATATTTGGTTAATACATTGCTTATGTTACAAGATACAACTCTGTTAGACTTGTGGAATACAAAGAAATCAGTACCTTGTGCAGCCACCATGAGTGGCATAACCGCTGCTACATGGTCCGGCATTGAGAGGATGAGATGTCGGATGTGAGTTTGAGGAATGTCAGTCTATGCAGTTTCGATACATAGCCAAAGTTCATTTGTTGTAGCAGCTACTGGTGTCTGGTGTGCTAGTCATTGTGAGATCATGGATCAGACATGTTCAATTGGGGACAGATCTGGTGAATGCACAGATCAAAGCAGAAGTGTCACATGGTAGCTATCCAGGAATTGTTGGGCGATGCACAGCACATGTCACCAGGCATTGTCCTGTTGGTAAATGTCACCAGAGAGCCCCTGAACATAAGGTACAACCACAGGCTCCAACACCTCAGTGAGGTAACGCTGGCTGTTCAAAGTACCGATAAGGCATACGAGGTGCGTGTGTAGAGTTCAGTGTCACCCCATACCATAATGCGAATAGCTGGACCTGTATGGCATTGCATCATGCAAGTCTCACTGAGCCTGTTGCCACAGTAGTGCCAGATATAGATTCATCCATCATGGTGCTGCATACTGAAGTGAGATTAGTTTGAAAAGATGATGTGATGACATTTGCACATCCATGTGCAACATTCTTGGCAGCATTGCAGTCGCACACGCTTGTGTTATAGAATCAATGGTAGTCAAAGCAATGGCCATCTAGCAAAGATGCCCTGATGCTGCAGACAATGTTGAACCTAATGTGCGGACACTAATTGATGTGCAACACACCCTAACTGTTGAGCTAAGGTGTTTGATGTGACTGTATGATCATTCAAAGTCATACACACAAAATGTCTGCCCTCTCATTCGTTTGTGTGACAGGGCCATTGAGATCCCTCATGTTGGTGAGTTCATTCTTCCTTTGCCCACTGATGCCATATTCTCATCACTGTGGCAGCATTTTGTCCAACACAAGCACCGATGTCTCAGTATGATAATCTGCCTTCCCGTAATCACACAATTCTCCCTCGATCAAAGTCAGAAACCTGGTCGTATGGATGCTGCGTTTTTTGACGGTGCATAATAATAATAATAAATAAATACCCCCCAAGCAGCTGCTTGCTACAGAGGTCTGACAGGAGCCTATCAGTTTATATGCCACAGTAGAAGGTCTGTGAGGATGGCAGGACCTCAGCAGAAAAACAACATACACACATCCATGCCTTACCCAGGCTCGAACCCAAGTCCCTTAGATCAGTAACCAAGTATGCTAAATACTCGACCATGGGACGGCTCATACTTGATCTTTTAGTGTTTTATCCTCCAGGTTCTTTACATGATTATGCTTAATAGAATTAAGAATCTGGTTGATAGACAATTGCATGATAAGCAGTGTGGATTCAGAAGTGACACAGGATGTGCAGATCAGATTTTTTCATTTAGGCAGATTCTCAGGAAATAAACATAAATGACAATCACAGCATTATCTGTTGACTTTTTAATGTCAATATATCACTAAATATTTGTGGAAAAAATTTCACCAACAGTCGGGTACTGAACCCGCATCTCTCCATAAACATGCCAGAGTATTCTACCATTGAACTTGGAAAAAAGATGAGCTGGCATTAATTCAATGGTAGAAATACTCTAGCATGTTTCTGGAGAGATGCGGGTTCAATCCCATATGTCAGCGAAATTTTTTCCACAAATATTTATTGATATATTGATGTTAAAAAGTCAACAGGTAACACTGTGATTGTAATTTATGTTTAAATCATTAATAATGCTAAATAGCATGAAGAGACTTTCTTATTTATTTATATCTTACTCAGTGCAATACAAAAAGAAATAGTTGCCAACCGAGATCATTGGTGCCAATGGTAGGTGCCAAAATTCTCGGTGAAGAGGTTTGTCTTAAATTAGTGGAAAAACGATTAGCTGGTATTAATTAAATGGTAGAATATTCTCGCACGTTTCTGGAGAGATGCGAGCTCAATTCCCATACGTTGGTGAAATTTTTTCCACAAAATATTTCTTGAGAAATGTTTAGAGTTTCAGAAATATTGGTTACTAACTTTGTTGATTTCAAAAAGGCTTTGGACTCTGTCAATCATCATAATTTCTGGTTGATTTTGCGATTGTATGGCATACCTGACAAGTTAGTTAACTTAATGAATGTTCTGAATAATAACACTGAATTGTTTGTGAGAGTTGGTAAGGCTTGAAGTAATTGGTTTGGCATTTCTAGTGGAGTTAGACAAGGGTGCATTTTGTCACCTTTTGGTTTATGTTATGCAAAATTCACTGAAAAGGGAAAGATTTTGGCCATCTGAATATCTGAAAATTTCTGATTTAGACTATTCTGATGATTTAGCTCTTTTGGCACATGATGTTGATGAGATGAACTCTTTTATTTGAGCTGTTGTTGAGATGAACTTTTTCATTCGAGCTGTTGGTGAGACTTGTGGTAGTGTAGATTTGGTTATAAACAGATTGAAACTAAAGTGATGAAAATTTGTCAGGGGGATAATAGTGTTTCAGTTGCTTTAAATGACTGCACTCTTGAGCAAAGTTTCTCAGTTTAATTATCGTGGGAGCTGGTTAACAGATACTGGTGATATGCAGCATGAGATTAACAGACAAATAGGGTTTGCTTCTGGGACTTTTAAGAATCTATGGAAAGTGTGGAGAATTAGGTGTATACACCTAAAAACTAAAATTAGACTGTATAATAGTTTGGTTCTTTCTAGGGTTAGTTTATGGTAGTGAAACTTGGATGCTTTGTAAACAAGATGGCAGGAAACTTGATGTTTTTGATTCTAGATGCTTGCACAGTATCTTGGGCATTAGGCGGTTCAATTTTGTAAGTAAGGATGAGGTTCAGCAAAGGAGTCGGCAACCTACTCTGAGTAGCATATTGTGCAGAGAGAGACTGTTGGTTTGGCCATGTTGCCTGTATTGATAATTATAGATTAGTGAATAGGGTTATGAACAGTGTGCCTAAAGACCTCAGAAAGAGGGGGAGACCTAGGATGTGGAGGGCAGACAGTGTCAAACAGGACCTTGTTTAGAATTGGTGTGCAGTGGCCGGATGTAGCTCAGGACAGATATGCTTGGAGAATTAAATTGCATGGTCTGGTTGGACCTCCATAGCCGATGACTGCCTGAGGATGATGATAATGAGAAAATAGTGTAAAACAGGGAAAATACAGAAGTTTGTACTTCATAATTAGTTCCAAAATCTTCCGATTTTAAAAATAATGTTTTTTTTTTGTTCATTTTCAGGAGATTTATCAAACTTTAAGGAAAAATTTGTTGATAAAAGTTCAGATCAACTTTGTGAGCCAAAATTGGAAGTTTGCTACAGCAAACAGTAATGTTAACAAACAAATCAGCAATAGTGCTTCTCAGAAATGACAATCAGATGGCTTTAACAAATTATTTATGTTGTACTTTAATAAGGTATGAATCAATTGAAAAAGAAAATGACATTTTTCAAACTTAAATTATGTGTTTTTGAATGATATATCGAAAAAAATTTCACATGGCAGTTCCTATTTTTTTAAAAATTGAATTTTTTTGTTGTATTAAAAACGAATCTAGATATCTTGGGCCTCGTATTTCAGATTCTGTCAATGTCTATATTTTGGACTCTGGAAGGGTTAAATGAAAATAATTAATACAATAAACAGTTTGTTTGGAAAATAATTTATGCATTCTGAATTAAGCCGTAGGTGGTATAAGTATCTGTCAGTATAATACATCACAGACAAGTTCTGTGAAGAAAGCAAGATCTCAGCAGAAAGACAACATATGTAAAGCATCCATGCCTAGAAACCAATTCCTTTTGAGCTGCAACCAATAAGCTAGCAAGTCAGCCAGCAGTTAATTTTTTTAAAATTATGAAAAAGAAATATACAAATAAAAATCATCCACTAAAGGAATCTTAGGGAGAAGACAGATGGAGCTCAGCCTTTTATACACCTATACCTGCTAAAGAAGATTACTGCTGCTTCAAGGCCTAAAAGGGCCTCTTGGTTACTTCACTTGTATACTAATCTTTTACTCCCAAATTCAGTTTGTGATCCCCCAAAAATTTTTACTCTGTTTCTTAATAGTATTGATAACTTCTGTTGAGCTTTCTCATACGTCCAGAGAGGACTAGGAACTTCAAACTTTTGAAGTCCCTTACCAATGTAAAAACTGATTATCATTTAAAATTTATCCCTCAAGAATAAGAGGTCCATTAGTATCTTTTTAGTGTAATATGCCATAGAGAAAGTCTGTAAGATAGGACCTCAATAGGAAGACAACACCTGAAAAGAAACATCTATCCTTATTCGAGGTTCGTCAATTAAAAATTAAATTTTTTACTAAATTACACCTTTCACTGTTGTATCTAATTATCATCTAATATCAAGGCTCAGTTGGGAACAAACCAGGCTCGTAATCTGTAGTTCCCAGGTTCCAGTCCCACCTGGACCAGCATTCAGATTTAATTCCTCTAAATCTCCACTCTCCCCGTGATCAGTAGAGGCACCGATGGCTTTGAAAGACCACCATCTGTAAATGTAACATTGAACCATGGCCGATGTGCAGGAGATGAATACTTGTGTACGTTAAAGAACAGGGTTGTTGGCTTTGATGGTAGTCTAACAGCTTTGAAGAGCAGAAACTTTTCATCTGTATTCTAACAGCTTCGAAGAACAGAAACTTTTCTTCTGTATTCTAACAGCTTCGAAGAACAGAATCTTTTTATCTGTATTATAACAGCTTTGTACAGTGGAACCCTTCCCCAACCTTGTCAGAACATTTCCTGATGGTTTATCTTATTGTGTGGAAAAAGTGCCACCCAGAAGTAAAAACATGTAACCTAACTCTAATATAAAAAAAAAATTGACAAGTGTCTAAATTTAAGGCTTCCTTTTTGTGACTGAGGCCAGACAAAATGGCCCTTCTGGTTCCTTCTTTTGAAAAGTCCTTATTATCAGACATGCCTGGAACAAAAATGTTAGGAAAACAAATTGTTCACCCGCTATTTCTTGTGTTTCTGATTAGATCTTTGTAGCATTGAGCAATTTCAACCATACGCCAGATTCCCGAGTACACTGTCACAAAATGATCTGATTTTGAACTGATTTAATTGAAAGACAGCTGAAATTGTGTTCTGTTTTAAAATCACAACTGATCTTAAGTTGTGAGCTAATTTTGGCACCATGCTTAATTTTATTTTCCCTGGCAATTTTGTTACTCTTATTGATATTACCCTCCCACAGGAGGACTGATTTCTGTGCGTACGAGGTCCTTTTTGCTCCCATATCCAAGACCTCATTCATTTTCAGGAAATGACAAAAGATAAAAGTTTTTTGATGTGAAAAGGGGAAATAATAAAAGGAGAATTAACATATAACTTAATGCAATGTTAAGAAAAAAAAAATTCCAAGCAACAATGTTGTAAGTCAGCCATTGTCATAGCCACTGATGTAGGGTAAGTCGAAAAGATGGGTAATTTCCTGTAAATCAGTGGAATTGAAACCAAAATAAATCTACAGAAATAGAAACAAAGGTTTAATTATGAAAGTATGCCATTCTGTGGCTGAGTGGTTAGTGTGCTTGGTTACTGATTTAAGGGACCTGGGTTCGAGCCTGGGGTAAGGCATGGATGTACATGTAGTTTTTCTGCTGAGGTCCTTGCCATCCTCACAGACCTTCTACTGTGGCATATAAACTGACAGGCTCCTGTCAGACCTCTGTGGCAAGCAGCTGCTTGAGGGGGTATTTATATTTATAAAAGTATAAATGAAATACTAACCAAATGAATGGATATCCAATGCTGTAAACAATCCATCATGCAAGCCACTGGGCATATGGAACACATGACAGACAAGCATGTGTAACTAATAGCATCTACTCTTGCTGGGCCATGACCTACTTTTATGCCTCAGGTTTCTAAAAGCTTCAACAGCGAGATCTATCAGATATATTATTGATTTGAGGAGCTGGAATGATGCATACAGTGCTGTGAAAAATGATTAAAATAATTCTAGGGATATTGAAATAGGTTTAAGTAAAAAAACAGAGCAAAATGGAAAAAAATAGATAGGTTCATACTTTGTAATTATTTCCAAAACTTTCTGATTTTAAAAATAGCAGTTTGTGATTAATTTTCATGGGAATTTTGAAACTTTAAGAAAAAATGAGTTTTCAATGGTTCAAACAAAACTTGAGCTTCAATATTGGAAGGTTGCTTCAGTATAAGAAAGCAGAAACAAGAAAATGAACTTTAATAGTGTTTATTGGGTTTAAAAAATGGTGATTAGATGGCTTTAACAAATTATTTATATGACAGCTTAACTGACATTTTGGATTTTTTAATCTAAAAATGTAACTTCTGAGCCACATTATGAAACAACTAATGAATGAAATAGTTTATATTTATATCAAAAGAAAGAGCTTTTAATTCTGAACAAAAAAAAAAGATAAAACATGGTAGATAAGCATAAAGAATCGCATTGCAAGTTCATTAGTAGTGATTTTTACTTATCTTCCTGTTGCTTTTTGTTTGACATTTGTTGGTTTGTTGATTTCTCATTTTATCAGTTTGTGGATTTGTCAAAACAGTTGTTCCACCATATCTTTCGAATGCAGTGGAGAAACTTGATGATTTATTTGTCAAATGGAAGCTTGTGACATGCTTGGTTACTGATCAAAGGGTCCTGGGTTTGAGTCCTGGTAAGGCACGGATGTTTCTGTTGTTTTTCTACTGAGGTTCCGCCATCATCACAGACCTTCTGCTATGGTGTTATAAGCTGACAGGCACCTGTCAAACCTAGCTGGCAAGTAGCTGCTTGAGAGGGTATTCATATACGTATTTTTATTTTGTTGCTTTCAGCATTCACATTCTGGAGATATAGTGGAAGAATAGTTTTCACATTTTCCCTTTTTAAGGGTGGAAGTAAGTATGGACATGGGGATGATTTATAGCTTGTTTCAAGCTGTCCTGTGGCCGAGGGCTTAGCATGCTTGGTTGCTGATCAAAGGGATCTGGGTTTGAGCCCTAGGTATGGATGTTTGTGTTGTTTTTCTGCTGAGGTCCCACCATTCTTCACAGACCTTCTATTATGGCTTATAAAATTAACAGGTTCTGTCAGACCTCTGTGGCAAGGAGCTGCTTCAGGTGATATTTGTATATGTTTTTAGTTTATTTTGTTACTTTCAGCATTTGCATTCTAGAGATATAGTGAAAAAATAGTTTTTACATTTCCCCTTTTTTAGGGGGAAAGAAAGCAGGGAAGTCAATTTTGTATAGCCCGGTGGTTAGATTTTGACGAGTCATATCTCAAATTTAAGCTTGTGATGTCGCCAGTATCATGGGATACCTCAAACATGAATTCAAAAGGGAGAAAAAATATGATTGATATTTATGAGTCATATATCAAACGAAAATTTATAAAGGTTTTTATTGACAAAGAAAAAATATAAATAAATTTAAAAAATACCCATCTTTTGATTATGGGCACTAAAAAGTAGAAAATAAACCTAAAGCGTATCAATGATGCAATCAATCACTGAATTTGTATTCACTTCAAAGGAAGATTGGGTGTTGGCAATTTTTTTGTGTAAGTAAATCGGTAACCTGTCTTCCTTTGAAGTAAATATAAACTCGGAAACTGATTTATTTTTAGATTATATTTAGATTTATTTTCTACTTTTTAGGGTCCATGTAGAAAGATAGGCATTTTTTAAATGTTTTGATTTATTTTTGCTTTTGGAAACAGAAATTGGATGCTGCAAGTTGGTGAATATGCAGGATGGGATAGCTGTTTGATATTTTTCCTGCTCCAGATGTACTATAACTTGTCAGGTTCTGTGAGGTTTTGCCAGGTTTTCCCAGGTTAGGCATTATGAAGAACCCTTGACAAGTCTGTTGTTGGATGCTGCTCCTTCATATCCTTAACCATTTTGAGAAGAATAATGCTGGTGTAGTATTGGTCATATGTAGTCATTAGGCTACCACTCCTTAGGAATTGAAGAAAATTGTGAACATCCTCTTCCTTGTCAGAGGATTTGGGGACTCAGTTCATCTTGTCTTTCGTTTTTTGTGTGTCCAAGAGAGCAGAGACTTTGTGGGGATTGGCATTCGTCTTTGGTTCGTTTTGGATTCGAGTCGATTGGGACTGGACACTTGATGCTTAACTCTCAAAGTGAGCAGTGCAGTTTTGAGGTCTGACTCTCAGTCAGGAGACACGATAGTCTAGTGATGATAGCACTATATAGTAGCAAGCTCAACGTTTGAATGTCGATAGTCTACAGTAATTATGTAAGTTGATATAAAATTGTGAGATTAGGATGAAACTGTGTTAATGTTACCAATAAATGTTATTTTTTGTATTTGTTGTAAAGCCATGCCTGCTCTAGTTGCTCCTTTTGTGTGGGAGGATGACTTGGTTTTCCAGCAGCTTGGTTTTCCAGCAGTTTTCCAGCAGTGCTGGGCTATTGATTGCTTTAAGTGATAAGAAAAACTATACGATCACGGTAAGAACAAATACCGGTTTGTGTTTGGGGGAGAATTAACTGATGATGACTATTAAATAGAATTATTAATTAATATTTTATGTAATTAGCAAGAATTGATTATATCCCCCCCACCAGTATAACATTGGTGCTCTAGTAAGAGTAACTACGTAATAAGTTTATTATTAACCTTTTTAAGGATAAAACAAAACCATATCAACCATGACAATGTTTGTTAACTGTTTGGGGCCACTAGGTTCAAACATTGCCAGCATCTCCTTGCACAAGTTGACTCTAATCCTTTTTTGCTGTTCATTCAGTTTGTGGGGTACCAATTTTGGCACAGATCTTTTGCAACTCTAAATGTCGATGAATAATTGTTTTCACACTGCCAATCGACACACTGATATCTGAACTTATTATATGAATGGTGATATGTGGGTTTTCCTTAATGAGTTCAAAAACAGCGATAGTTCATGCCTCCTTTGGTCTTCTTGCATGAGGGAAGTATTTGAAGCCCTGCCATTTATCTCTGAATTTGTACATCCATCCTATAACAGTGCCATATGAACAGACGTGATCCCCATATAAATGTGATAAACTGGCATGAATTTTTTTCCTTTCATCCCCAAGCTTGCATCCTTGTGAAAATGTAAAATCTTTCCCCGTTTTTAGTAGGATCCATAGCAACAATGAACAGATTTCACAGACTGAACTTTACATGCCATCAGTGAAGAGAGAAATGTTGATATGGCCTTTGTTTTTAACATGCAATGACAAGTTTAGACAAGCTTTAAAACAAGTCATAGCTTATTAATTTGAGACGAATGAGTTGCAAATCTGTAGACACGTGTCAAGAACTTTTTGAACACCCTCTGTAATCTGCCCCAAAAGTTTGAAATCTGAGAAAGCAGTACAAAGGGACATAAATGAAAAGAACTATGATTTATATGCACTTTATCATAATATACACATGAAATGAATGACACATAGGGGCGCGGGTGGCTCAGTCGGTAGCGTGCCAGGTTCGTAACCTGTAGTTCCCAGGTTCGAGTCCCAGCTGGGTCAGCGTTGAGATTTATCTCCGCAAAATTTCCCCGCCCTGCCCACGGTCAGTAGGGGACACCGATGGGCTTGAAAAGGCCGCCGTCCGTCGGATGGGACGTTAAGCCGTGGCCCCGTGTGCGGGAGAGCCATACCCTGTGCACGTTAAAGAACACGCTGGATGGCCTTGACGGGAGACTACCATCTGTCTCCCAACAGCTGTTTCAGTGGGTCCCCTCCCCCAACCTTCTCTGAACCTTCGGGGTCCATGTGACCTGGCCATTTAGCCCATGGTGTGCAAAAAAGTGCCGCTCAGAGGTAAAACAACCCAACCCAATGAATGACACATATGAAATGTTGCAAAACAGTTCTTGTCACATGTATTTAAATTTTCAGATTCAAATTTCAGTATCTTCAAATTTTTTTATGTAGTTTCTGTTATATCTATAGATGGCACTATATTCCTGTATATTAAAGATTGGTCTACACTTTGCACACATTCATTGCAAGACAAAATGCACCTCTTTCTGTGTTCCCCTTGGTGCGAGCTCCTGTCCGTGGTGAGGGGACCATTCTGTGAAGGTTCTGCTGGCTTGGGTACCTTCACAGGGTCTTGAACGCTCGCCTGTGTGTTTGCTGTGTGCAGAGACCCATGCCCTGGGAAAGGAAGATCCTGGTAGTTGCTCGGGGGTCCCTGTCTTCTCTCCTCAGCTCATGACTGGCAGGGTCCCCCTTTGGCCACCTTGCCATTGGGAAGCCTGTTTGTTGTGGGGTTGGGCAGCAAATTCTGGGGTCTCTGCTTCTGGTAAATGGGAGCTTCTCGGGTAGACCGCCAGGAGCAATCAGCTGGTGGGCAGGACCTGCTAGGGTCAACCATGCAGAGCAGTCAGTAACCTTGCCCATGTCCGGGTACAGGTTTGAGAATTTTCTCACAACTTATTTTCCTTTTGTAGTTATCCTTTGTGAGGCCAGTTTGGTTGTCCACAATTTTGTTATTTTTTTTGCTTAGTTCCTTTTGTAAAGAAAGTTTATTTCCGCAAATTTCTTTTTTCATTTTTTTTTATTTATTTGTGAGGGCTTGGCTCACTCTCTGTGTGGGTATAGTGCCTGCATAGCCCTGGCGCCTAACTGGGCACCCCCTTGTTGGGCTCCGTGGAGGGTAGGGACAGTGGGCACTGAACCACACAATAATAATCATCAAAGTTGATTAAACAATTGTTTCGATTAATGCCGCTAAGAGTGCTTGGCATGAGCCCCCATCTTCTCTATTGTCTTTGTCATCTACGCCATTGTCTTCTTTGTCTGTGTCTTCGTCCCCAAGATTCCTGATCATCCACTCCATGGGTAATCAGGTAATTGGGGACATGTCCCTGTTTTTTGTGCATAAAGGTTTGGTAGGTCTTGCAGGTGCACCGAAACCCATCAAGCACTTATGAACTGGTGACTTGTAGGTTGAGATGGCTTGTTCCAAACACTTAGAACTGCTCCTGATGGTCACAAAGATTGGTTGGGTGACTGTCACGGTTACTTTCCACAAAACTTTGAATTCCTCTCGGGGTGTGATCACTGAGATTTATCTCTGCAAAATTCCCTGCCCATGGTCAGTAGGGGACATTGATGGGCTTGGAAAGGCCACCATCTGTCGGAAGGGACGTTAAGCTGAGGCTCCGTGTGTGGGAGAGCCATACCCTGTGCACGTTAAAGAACATACTGGATGGCCTTGATGGGAGGCTACCATCTGTCTCCCAACAGCTGTTCCAGTGGGTCCCCTGCCCCAATCTTCTCTGAGCCTTTGGCATCCATGTGACCTGGCCATTTAGCCCATGTTGTGCAAAAAAGTGCCGCTCAGAGGTAAAACAACCCAACTCAAAAGGGGCACCAACATTATACATCTGCAGCTTACCCCGCCTCCTAGTCTTAGGACCTTTCTTTGCTACACAGGCCTCACATTGTGTATACCATCTTTCAATGTCTGCCCTACTTTTCAGCCAATGGAAATGTTTCAGCCAACGTTCTCTGGCTTTCGTTAATGTCTTATTAACACTGAAGTGTCCTTCAGTGGCATTATCATGCACATCTTTCATCATTAGTTCCATTCAGGAGTGAGGAAGGATTATTTGCTAACGGATCAGTCGTCCAGTGGGATTCTTCCATCTTCTGTATAATACACAGTCCTTCACTTCTAAGAAGTCCCACTGTGCCCAGTAACTTTTGGTAGTTGGGCTATACCTCGAAATTTGCTCCCAATTAGGTTTTATATCAGATTTTTCAGTCAAATCCATTATTGGTATTATATCTTCGTCTAGTTGGGCCTTTCTAATTTTTATTGGACTCCAGATGTTAGGAGTATCACTGTTCGTTTGTGTCAATGTTATTTGTCTTATGGGCATTACTTCTTTAGTACCATATTTCAACTCTGCATTATAGCAATGCTTACAGTTGTCAATACATGGACCCCTGGAAAGGACATCTGCATTCCTATGCATTTTGCCACTTGGATGCTCGATGGAGAAATTGTACTCTTGTAACCGCTGTATCCAGTGATTTGTCCTTCAGGGTTTTTAAAGTTTAGTAACCACCAGAGTACAGCATGATCACTGCATATAAGAAATTTCTGGCCATAGAGATAATGATGAAAATGTTCTATTGCTTTTACTATTGCTAACAATTCTTTTCGTGTAACACAATAATTTCGTTCTAGTTTGGATAGAGTTTTGCTAAAGTATGCAATAACTTTTTCTTATCTGTCTGTCCCAGCTGGGTCAGCATTGAGATTTATCTCCGCAAAATTCCCCGCCTTGCCCACGGTCAGTAGGGGACACCGATGGGCTTGGAAAGGCCGCCGTCCGTCGGATGGGACGTTAAGCCGTGGCCCCGTGTGCGGGAGAGTCATACCCTGTGCACGTTAAAGAACACGCTGGATGGCCTTGACGGGAGGCTACCATCTGTCTCCCAACAGCTGTTCCAGTGGGTCCCCTCCCCCAACCTTCTCTGAGCCTTCGGGGTCCATGTGACCTGGCCATTTAGCCCATGGTGTGCAAAAAAGTGCCGCTCAGAGGTAAAACAACCCAACCCAAATCTTATCTGTCTTGTTGTTGTGAAAGTACAGCCCCAACTCCTGTGTTACTTGTATCAATATCTATTATGAACCGTTTTCCAGTTTGTGGATATACTAACACTGGTACTGTGGAAAGAGCCTGCTTCGACTGTTCGTAGGCTTCTTCACATTCGATGGTCCACATTACACCATCTCAGATGATGTAATGACCTTTATGATGTTGGAGAAACCCTTCACAAATCTTCTATAGTAGATGCAAATTCCAATAACACTATGAAGTTGATGGACATCTTGTGGTGGAGGCCAGTCTCTTACAGTGTCTTTCTTACTAGGATCAGTCTTAATCCCTGATGTAGTGATGACATGACCAAGGTAATGAACTTCTTGCTGGAACATTTTTTCACTTAGTTGGTCCCAATTTTAGCTTGGCTGCCCTAAGTTTTTCAAACACTTGACGAAGATTTCTCAGATGTTTTTAAAAAGTCTTTCCAAGGATGATGATGTCGTCCAAGGAAACCAGTAAAAAAAAAGAAGAAAAGTAAACCAGGCAGACCTCCCAAGACCAACCTTTGAGCACTGACTCCATTAGTTGTTCAAACGTTTCAGGTGCATTGCAAAGTTTACATGGCATCATTTTAAACTGCCAAAGTCCATTTCCTGTAGTGAAACCTGTTTTCTCACGGTCTTCAGGATGTATACTAACTTGCCAATAGTTGCTCTTCATGTCTAATGTCTAGAACCATTCTGACCCAGATAGTGTCCAGTGTATCATCAATCCTGAATAAAGGAAAGCAGTCTTTCTTTGTTATACCATTCGATCTGCAATAATCCACACAAAATGGGGTAGATCCATCCTTTTTCTTGACAAGAACCACCAGTGTTGATCTTATGTTCTGTCAGGTTAGTACAGCCATAATCATTTGATGTAGCAGAAAAAAATGTCAGAAAAACTCTTTCAGTAGATTCTCGGCCTTAGCAGCTTGGTCTTCAGTTAATATTTTTCTTGTTTCTCTCCATAAGTCAGTAAGATGAGATAGGATGTCTATATGGTGTTGGCTTGAGTCAGTAACTTCTGTTTTGTTTATACTTGTCACCCTGGTAACAGGTTCACATATTGCTAATTCTTCACCCTTTTTCAATATTCAATTGGATTTGTTACAGTTCATCACTCTGATAGGAATCTGTTCTTTATATACACTGACTAAAGTCCTTGCAACCAGGATACCATCACTCTGATAGGAATCTGTTCTTTATCTACACTGTCTAAAGTCCTTGTAATCAGGATACTATGAGCCAAAGCTCCTTTACCAGGGGCATCAGTGACTGCCAACCAGAAGGCCCCAGAAGTCTCCGCTTGATGTTCACAGACTATAATTTCACTTTGTGCTAGGCTCTCTGTGTCTTCCATCACTAATACTGTGGTCACACTTGATGAAGAATCGGAAGTTCTGCTAAGCAGAGGGATTTCTTCAGTCTTATAGATGAGTAGGCTGTCACTGGGTCTAATGCTGAATCAATGTTTCTTTAGGAAATCAAAGCCTGATATGCATTCATTGTAGATGTCAGCGATGTAAACAGGATGGCCTACCAGACAGCTACCAACCCTGATATTGAGTTCTATCTTCCCATGAACTTTAGCATGGACACTCCAGTGGCTGTTTGTAGGGTTATATTAGACTGTGTAGCATTCCAGTTTGGGTGAGGTATTATCTTCTTTATTATATCTGTTCTGACTAAAGTTACATTTTTGCCAGTGTCTACTATCATACGGCAAGGCACTCCATTCATGCTTCTATCAGCTACCAATCCATTATCTCTGCCACGTAATGCTGAAATGTGGGCGACTTATCCTGGGACCAACCAATCAATAGTCAGCCTTTGCCCTTCTTGTTGCTTATGCTGGTTCTGTTGTCTGTTAGACGTGCTTGAACTTTGTTCCCACCACTTTTTGCAGTTTGTTCGAATGTGTCCAAACTTTCCATAATTCCAACATTGTATGTATGTGGAAGTCCTTGGAGAGGAACCTTTAATCTCTTCAAAAACGGAAAATATGGCTTTGGTTAGTTCTTGCATTTGTACTATTCTTTTCTACAGTTTCTTCTGCATTAACAATCTCACTGTGAGTTTGTTCACTCAAGATGAAAGCCTGGAGCACTCATACTTCATAGCATGTACCACTAGCTGACTTTAAGGTTTCACCTTCCAGCATCCTCAGAGATTGTTGAGTCTCAGGGTTAGCAATAGCATCAATAAATTGTAATTGAGCTAAATTATCTTGAATTTCTGGTAGACAGTTACTATAAGTCAATCTAGTTAGAAGCTCAATATCACTAGCAAGTTCTTGCAAAGTTTCACCACTCTTCTGCATGCGATGTTTAAATTGAGTCATATAGTATTGTTTTAAATAACTATCGCCAAACCTGAGTTCTAATGCAGAAACCAGACTTTGATAATAAGTCGTTTTTCTTCTGGAACAGACAGTAGAACTTCTGCAGCAGAATTTCTTAAGGAAGCTGCAAGAAAACTGGCCTGAATTCATTCCACTCATTAGCTCTAGCTATAACTTCAAACTGTGTTTTGAATACTGTCTAAGATGACTGACCATCATATGTAGAAGGATTACAGTCGGCCCTCGACTTTTGCGGATTTGATTATTTGCGAGTTTGCCATCAATAATTAAATGGGGATTTTTTTGGAGTGTTAGGACCTACTGCGGAAAATCACAGACGATGCGAGTAGACTAGAAAATGTAAAGATGACTAAAAAAAGTTCAGTAAGTCATAAATGCATAAAATATATGCATTATTAATCTATTTTATCATTTACTACATAAATATGTACACAAATTTATTATAAAAAGTTAAATTTTGAAAAACGTTCAGTGCACTAAAAGAACTGTCAACTACGCCACCCTGACGATCCACTTCCACTGCTCGAATAAATGACAATAATGCAGCACAGTTACAATAAACATTGTTTGAATGTGTGTGTTTTTGTGTGTACTGTAAGTCTCATAACTGTACAGCAAGAACTGTGTGTCAGAAGTGTTTGTATTTCATCATCATCTGTTCATAGTGTGAAAGATGAAGAAATATTTAAAAGCATAAAATTATTAAAGTTTATAAAACACAATATTGTACTGTACTGTACATAACTGTATTTTATAAACTTTAATAACTTTACTGCTATCTAAATATTGTACATGTATTGCATCACATACTGTATGTGTATTTTATTATATATATATATCTCTCCTGTGTTAGCCTACATTGTTCATACTGTAATTTTAAATTTATAAAACATACTTTTGCAGTACAGTGTATTGTTTTACTTTTTTTGTGTGTTAAATACGGTTAACAGTATTAGGAGTTATGGTTGGGGGGGGGCAGAGATATTCGCGGTTTTTTCCACATTCACGGCAGTCCTTCACTCCTAACCCCCACGAATGTTGAGGGCCAACTTTAGGTGTTTTTCTAGCGATATGTGTAAAAACATTGTCACTAAAATTACCATTATCGCAAGAAGAAGGTAACATTTCATTTCTTAAAATCTGAAACTGGTATTCACAATTGGTTTTTATAGTTTCAGTTTGGTGTTTATAATCTAACTTAACATATTAAGTTTTGTATTAAAATTGCAAGTGTGATTTCATTAACATTACACTTAACCCCATCAATATCATTTTTTACACCATCAGTTTCAACCTTTAAACTATCACACTGTCTGTTAAGTTCAGTCTTAATGTTTTTATACTGGTCAGTTATTTCACATCTATTAGTTGCCATTTCAGCTCTCAACTCATTACTTTGTGTAGCCATATCGGCTTTGAAGTCATCAGTTTGTGTTGCAAGGTCACCAATTTTACTGTTTATGTCATTATTTTGACCAGCAAGTTCACCAATTTTACTGTTTATGTCATTATTTTGACCAGCAAGTTCACCAATTTTACTGTTTATGTCATTATTTTGACCAGCAAGTTCACCAATTTTACTGTTTATGTCATTATTTTGACCAGCAAGTTCACCAATTTTACTGTTTTTGTCATTATTTTGACTAGAAAATTCACCAATTTTACTATTTATGTCATTATTTTGACAGAAAGTTCACAAATTTTGCTGCTTTGGGCAGCTATATCACCTTTAATATCAGTCATCAGATTTACTAACTCGTCTATACTTCTAATAAAAGGCATTCAAAATAATAATATCTACACTCCTTGCACCAATTTGTTACAAATTAAAATGAATAAGCACTGAGCATGAGTTCAAATAAATATTTTTACAATGTTAATTACAAAACAATGCAATTCATTACAAAAGCATGGATGAAATTATTTATAAACAAACTAAATACTGTCGTACATAAAGTAACAATCTTTTCCTACAGAACAATTAAGACTAGCTCTGTCTATTCGATTAATGTTTACCTCTTCATTTTTTTATAGTAAATGTCCCTTATGTAACTGTGACCTTTCACATCAAGTGTAAACCGCTCTTATTTTTCTTTTTAATTCACTAATAGAATTTATACTAATGAAACTAATTAACCTTCCGCACACTCACCATATAAAATATTTCTTCTTTTTTAAACACTTATCGTATATATACTGAGACTAACTATGCCCCTTTTTACATATCCACAACTCCAACATAACAATTCTATCTTATTCTTCAGTTGGGTTATTTGTTCTAATTAATTGGTTCCATAATTCTCATGCCGAAGCATATGCTAGCATTCATGACATGTTTATCATAAATTCACTGTAGCAAGTTTATCTGTTGTAACAATACATTGGAAGTCCTACTAGTGTAGATGGCTTCAGCCTTTAGTAGTGGGGGAATGGGTGTGATTGCCTGTGATTATGGGTGTTTGATATTGTCAACACTTACTCTCTTAATAAACATAGTTTTTTTCAACATAGACTAAAAATGAAAAAAAAACAACATAAACTAGAAATCTAAAAATATATTAATTAATGTGTGTGCCAAATCGATATCAAACTACCACCATAATTCCCACAAGGAACAACAACAACAACAACAAAAGAAATCAAGAACATATATGAACTTATACCACAGGACAATACATTCATCTACCCATCGGAAATCACTGCAAGAAAAAAGCCAAGGTAAATTCCTAGATAGTATTTCCATATAATTGTCTTAGCTTTTCCAACAATTACAGTGATGTAGAGAAAATTTTAATAATCTTCAAGGCGTAGGTTTGCTTCTCAGCAGACATGCTATTGATGCTCTTCTGGGATATGAGTGCATTAATTAAAGGTTTCTCACAACTAAATTTGAATATTATATGTTATGCCCCTATTGAGGATGGTAATGAGGTTGAGAAAGATAGGTTTTACGGACAACTTCAGGATATTTTGAATTCTACCAAGAAAGGAAATATCACCCTTGTTCTAGGTGACTTCAATGCCAAAGTTAGTACTGATTTTTGGGGAAGTGTGATAGGATTCTGACATTTGAGGAAGTGTGATAGGACCCTTTGGTATTGGTAGCTGAAATTGCAATGGGCAACGTAGCCTACAGATAAGTAAACTTGATGGTTTGGAAAATAACTAACATTTATTACAAACATTGCGATATACATAAGTACATGTGGGATTCACCAGATGGGCTACATAAGAATATGATTGATTATATATAAACAGCAAATCGGCTAGTTCTGTAGGAATACCAAGTCGTATAGGGGAGGCAGAAATTGGATCTGACCATTACCTTGTTAATAGTATCTTGCAACTTGAGAAGTGTTGTGCTAAGGTTAAAAAAGTTACCTTTCAAAACTGAAACTCTTAAAAACTCAAGTTATAGCCAAAATTAACATGATAGCTTACTTAGTCATTATGACACTACTGAAGTTGAGAACTCTTTTGGGTAAAAAGGAGCAGAGGAGACAAAATTATTATTTGAGTGATAAGACTATGGAGCTTATTTTAAAAAGCACTCTAGGAATATCCTTAAACAAAACCCTACTAGTCCTAATGGAAAGCATTTCAAAGAGCTTAATAAAAGTATAAAGGATCACTTAACAGCTGACAAGATCTTTGGTTTGATTGCTTGGCTGACAGAACTGAGGAAGCATCTGGACAGCTGCTTCCTCAGCTCTGTCAGCTGATTTACTGATTAAGTGACATAGTAGATATGTTTATAATGGGAAGAAATGGACAAGTATACAGGGATGAAGGCTAAACATGGGTAGGTTATTGAAGGTGAAGATTCTGTCATGGCTAGATGGGCTAGGTATTTCAGAGATGTTCCAAACAATGTAGTTAGTTTTGCTCCCATTGTTTGTAAGATGATAGATGCATCACTGGCTTTAATGTTAGCCCTATATCATGGTCTGAAGTTATTTTGGCTATTTCTAAACTTAAAAGCTTAAGGTATTGTTCCTAAGTATTTTACGAGAGCTATTTTCCCTATTTTTAAAAAAAGTTATCACAATTGTTGTGAAAACTATAGGGGTATCAGCCTGCCTTCTGTTCCAGGTAAAGTTCTTTGCATGATTGTGCTTAATAGAATTAAGAATCTGGTTGATGGACAATTGCATGATGAGTAGTGTACAGATTTTTTCACTAAGGCAAATTCTGGAGAAATGTTTGGATTTTCAGAAACCTTTGGTAGATTTCAGAAAGGCTTTTGACTCTGTTGACCATCATAAATTGTAGTTAATTGTGAAATCGTATGGCATACCAGACAAGTTAGTTAACATAATGAAAGTTCTCTATAATAACATTGAATCGTGTGTGAGAGTTGGTAAGGCTTATAGCAATTGGTTTAGCATTGCTTCTGGTGTTTAAGAAGGATGCATTTTGTCTCCTTTTCTCTTTAGTTTGGTTATTGATTATGTTATGCGAAATTCACTTCAAGGGAAAGATTTTGGCCTTAAATGGGCTGGAGATACGAAAATTTCTGATTTAGATTATGCTGATAATTTAGCCCTTTTGGCAAATGATGTTGATGAGATGAACTCTTTCATTAGTGCTGTTGATGAGACTGGTAGTAGAGTAGGTTTGATTATAAACAAAGAGAAAACTAAAGTGATTAAAATTGGTCAGGCAGGTTGTGGTTTAATCTGAATGACTGCACTCTTGAGAAAGTGTCTCAGTTTAATTATCTTGGGAGTTTTGTAACAAATACTACTGACATGCGGCGTGAGATTAACAGATGAATAGGGTTTGCTGCTGTAATGCTCCAAAGATTATTAAATTTTCAAAGTTGGACCTTTTGTGTGATCGAAATTTATTCAAATCCGGATAGCTCTATCAGTCGCCAGGCAATAATAACTTGCCAAATAAAGTTAAAATAGGGTTCGTTAAGTATTTGCCAAGTGTTACTTATCGAGTAAGAATTTAAAAATAATTGTCAAGATCACGAGAGCTTTGAACTTGGACATCTGTTCCAAATAACTGATATTTAAGTAGTGAATATCATGTTTTTAAAAATAATAGAGCTCGAATTTACCCTTTAAAAGAATCGAAGACTTTCAGCATAATTCATGTACAGAGTTGTAGTAAAAAATTAGACCATAATGCTACCTGACAACATTGGTTATAAATCCTTGGTACGGTTCAAAATGCGAAAGTTCCAAAATTACAGATATGAATAATAATATTAATAATATTATAATATATAATAATATATATATTATATTAACTATATAATAATATTACTGACAGATTTCGATAATATTATAGTAATGTAGGTGATAGGTACTCTCTCCACTGATTCACAGCCTTAATGTCAGTGTTCTTTTAGGCTTCAACCAGCACACAAAGGTGGCTTTTGGTGCTATCCATAAGATGTAATACTGTCCTGTATAATGGAATGTTGGATGGCATCATTCAATCATACTCAAGCATTGTCCTTGTGGATATTGGTCTTGCCATTTCAATGTTTTACCGAGTGGTTAGCTGGACCCATGTGCTGTGTTACTACTGTTTCAATGTTGTACTGAGTGGTTATCTGGACCACTGTGCTGTGTTACTACTGTGTTAAGAGATGGGACACATCTCTTATCACAGCCACCCGCAGGACAGCACACATGGCTGTCCCATGTGTGACCTTTGTCTGGTTGTTTGGCTCCACTATTGGAGCCAGTCAGACTTGTGACCTGCAGAATGGGAGCAGTTCACCATTGTGACTGTTGTTGTGATACTGCCACATAATATTGCCCCCCACAATCATACCACATTCAAAGTCTGAAAGATCATGATGCTGGCCCATTCTTCCTTGGAGTACTATGAAAGTTGATTGCCATGTGTGTGCTCTGTAATCATATGTTGGCAGTTCCAAACCTTGATCCATCATCAGTGCCATGTACTGATATATTCCTCCACAAGGGGGAGTTGCTAATAATGCAAAAACAAATCAGTGTACATATTTGTATCTATCTTTATGATGCCATGCCTGTCTGTGGTATACAATTTCAGATACCCCCCCCCCCACACACATTTGTGCAGTTGTTACGATTTCATACTTTTCTTAAATTTTGCTTTGATTTCTATAAATTTTTTTATCGTTATTGATCTTTTTGAGTTTTGTGTACATCATTGCTGGTTTTTTCTGACACATTTATCTTACAATTTGCTGCAGACATTTTTAGCTCAATTTATTTCTTGTTTTTCAATTGAAAAGACCCCAATATGTTTTATTTTCCAAAAATGAATGAGGCCTTGGAAACAGAAAATCTTGGGAATCTGTGAGGTCTTGGATATGGAAACAAAGAGTATTTTCCTTGACCTAGAAATCAGTCGCCTTTCTTCTGAGTGATGGATGGATGGGGGGGGGGGAGATTCAGTTTTATCCAGAGGATATGTATCTTCAAATATATATATACCTCAGCCAATATGAGTGTGAATTTACAATTTGAACAAAATTAGAAATAAAAAATTGCTAGATAGTAAAGATATGGTATGTGATATGGTATGTATAGATAAGATATGGCTAGTGCTGCTATTGTTCTGACCTGTATAGCAGTACCATTTGGTATTAATTTAGTATGAAATTAATTGGAAAGATTTGAAAATGATCTATGATAACTGGAGAAACGAAGAAATTGACAATGAGAGATAATCCTGGTAAGTAGCCATCAATGCTTCATATCATGATTGGAGTATAAGATGTTTTAGTCTGTGAAAAGTAGAACTGAATACTAAATTTGTAATAAAATAATACATAGAATGAAGTATTTTAAATTCTAAGTCATCATTGAGATGCAGTATTTTACTAGCTTATTGGCTTCATTGTAAAACACTACTCTACTACAAGAGTGGTACCAAGTTGGGTCTCATAAATTGCAATCGATAGTAGACACAGTTGACATATAGACAGATTAAGTTTATTAAAAATTACCATACATACAGACAGAAAAATAAAATCATCATTCAGACATGGGCTACAGAGGTGTAACCAGATGATGTGATTTTGCTCTCCAAACATATTAAGCCAATTCTAGCAAGGTCATGTCTGACATTGTCTGTCCACCCCATCCTAGATTTCACCCTCTTTCTGAGACCCTTTGGAACACTGTTCTTAACCCTATTCACTAATCTAAAATGCATATGGGCAACACAGTCTCTCTGTGCACAACATGCTGCTCAAAGAAGGTTGCCAAATTCCTTTGCCCAACCTCGTCATTGCTTACAAGATGAAGGGCGGGGGGATTCATTTGGTAGTGTGATAGGCTTGTAATCTGCAGTTCCCAGGTTCTATTCCCATTTGGGCCAGTGTTGAGATTTATCTCAACAAAACTCCCCTCCTTGCCCTCAGTCAGTAGGCGACACTGATGAGCTTGGAAAATCTGCCCTCTGTCTGATGGGATGTAAAGCCATGGCCTTGTGCACTTTAACCCTTACCTTGTCATGGCCTCTAAAATCAGGTTCATGAAGCCTGCATATATGGCCATGAAAATCAGTTTTATTAGTGCCATAAAAAATTGAAAAAAATAAAAAATATTAAAGTTGGAACTAACATTTTTATTTATATATTTATGTAAGATAGACATTTCAGAGTTATTAAAAAGTTCAAATTTTTAAAATTTATTCCTCAACTAGATGTTTCAGAATATAAAAAACCCATTCTCTTCATCAAACTGCTATTAGCACAGCCTAAATGATGCCTTTGCCTTAGGGGGCGGGGGTGGCTCAGTCGGTAGCACGCCAGGCTCGTAATCTGTACTTCCCAGGTTCGAGTCCCAGCTGGGTCAGCATTGAGATTTATCTCCGCAAAATTCCCCGCCCTGCCCACGGTCAGTAGGGGACACCGATGGGCTTGGAAAGGCCACCATCCGTCGGATGGGACGTTAAGCCGTGGCCCCGTGTGTGGAAGAGCCATACCCTGTGCACATTAAAGAACATGCTGGATGGCCTTGACAGGAGGCTACCATCTGTCTCCCAACAGCTGTTCCAGTGGGTCCCCTCCCCCAACCTTCTCTGAGCCTTCGGGGTCCATGTGACCTGGCCATTTAGCTCATGGTGTGCAAAAAAGTGCCGCTCAGAGGTAAAACAACCCAACCCACCCTTTGCCTTAGATGCTGTTCTATCTTCAGAACAGTCCCCCACTAGCTGGCCGAGAGCTCCAGTGAGTTGAGTTATTTTATAAACAACCCACCATCTGATACTCAATAAATAAAGTCAGATGCCAAAGGAGCATTTTATTTATTGGAGGTTTTTGGTGATTTGCACCAAAATGCAGCCATATACGTTTTAGCATTAGTTTAGTATATTATATTTTGTGACTGAAAATTATTTTAGTATTTCTAAATTATTTTTATCTATTCTATCGTTTATGAATGGTATAAGAAGAGAAAAATCGATATTCATTATTCATATATTGATCATGTGATCGGCAATGTCATAGGAGCATGATATCAATCAGCAAACGTCTGGTTTTGATTTCAAACTTAGTGTGAATGTTAGGCTTTGCACATGTTAGGCTGTACAAATTGGATATTTCCGTAGTGTTTTTGCATTTTATTTTGCTGACGAAATACAATTTAAAGAATAGTGATGGATACTTTATATGAATATTAATCATGATGATTTACTTTAACGGGAAAATTGCAAGCTTTTTTTTTAAAACTAAAATATTTCATTGACTGAGAGTGATTCAGATGAATTTTGACTTCTCAGATTCTGAACAGGGATATCACTTTCAACTATTTCTAGAATTATTTTTATTGCTTCTCAAATATATACTGCAATTAGGAAGAATAATTATTTGAAGCTTGACCAAAGATTAAATCATTAGGCATACATAATGACTTAAATGGTGGCTACTTTAGGAGACATCTGATTTGGACATCATAACAAAAAATTTAACTTTCTTGTGATAGGACTTTTTAGTACTATTTTTAATTAAATTGAAGTAATTTCATTATTATTGAGAATTTGTAATTTGTAATCACGTTTTTGCCATTTTCATAAAATTTGACATTTAAATATTAGTCAGTATATAATGCAAATTGATCTGGAAGTGTTCGATCTCAAATTTTGGAGATTAAAATAAACTATATTTGCATTGAAATATTTTTATTTAATTTCTTCACAGCTCTTTATCCCTTTTCAGTTATTTATTTTTCAGTTTTTGTTTAAATAATCTTGTTATAAAGCAAATTAAATTTTTGCAACACTGTTACCTTAGTCTTAGAGTATGCCGATCAGAAAAAAAATCACTATTTTGCTCTGTTCGCATAAATGACCAAATAATTTTGGAAAAATTAAATGAAAGATTTAAGTAATGAAGAAATGTTATGAAATGTACATATTTAAGGTAGTAAAATACTTAAAAAAATGCGGCAAGATTAAATTTTTTTATTGAATACAAAATGCAAAAAATACAGTAAAAACCGTGCAATTTTCTTATGAAAATGCTTATAAAATTTTACTTTTTTAAAATTTTTGTCATATTCTTAATCCCAATTTAATGTTATTTCTTTTGATATATAACATAACCTTTTTCTGTTCACTTGTTATTTTTTAAAAAAAATTCTAAAGTTGACTGTTTAATTGACTGGTCATAGCTGATGAAAAGCCTGTACATTTCTCAAAGTATGGTACTCTATACCAATCTCATCAGCAGTCCTAATGAAAGAATTCATCTCATTAACATCATTTGCCAACAGGGTCAAATCATCAGCATAATATAAATCAGAAATATTTAAATCTTTAGTATAACATAATTAATAACCAAACTAAAGAGAAAAAGAGCCAAAAATGCACCTCGAAAATGCTAAACCAATCATTGCAAGCCCTACTAACTCTCACACATAACTCAGTGTTATTATAGAGAGCTTTTATTGTGCTAACTAACTTGTCAGGTATGCTATATGATTTAACTATCAGCCACAAATTATGACAATCAACAGAGTCTAAAGCCTTTTTGAAATCAATGAAGCTGCTAACCAAAGGTTTCTGAAACTCTAAACATTTCTCAAGAATCTGCTTGATTGAAAATATTTGACCTTATACATCCCATATCACTTCTGAATCCACATTGCTCATCACACAGTCGCTCAACAACCAAATTCTTAATTCTGTTAAGCACAATAATGCAAAGAATTTTGCTTGGAACAAAAAGTAGCCTGATTGCCACATAATTATCATCAACTGCTATTCAATTTTATTTTAATAGGACTTTTTTTAGAGTCATGTAATAAAAATATGCATTTGGCAACTGCAAATAAAAATTTATTTTAGAAAACTAATAAACAGAAATTATTTTAATGCAAATGAATGGAAAGGCTATTTCTGAAAAACAAAAACATAAATATACTGCTCACAAAAATTAGGGGATATATTATCCCTTCATATTCATTTTGAAATATCCCCTAATTTTTGTGAACAGTATATTTTCTGGTAACAAGTGAATTACTTTCGTTTTGCTGTTTTTCTTGGTACCATTCTCTGAGAAAAGTCCAAGCAGGCTTTTCTTCTACTATTCTGAGTCATATAAGCAAGTCAGATTTATAATTTTATAAAAAAATAAGAAACAATAAACTGAAATAGTGTGTATACACTGAAGAGCCAAAACATTATGACCAGCTGCCTAATATGAGATGTTGGTCCACCATGTGTCACTGAAACGGTTCTTACTTGACAAGGCATAGATGCTACAAGATTTCTAAAGGTGTCTTGTGGTATCTGGTACCAACATGTTACCAGCAGATCCTTTAACTCTTGTATGTTTACGTGGTTGAGCTGCCACAGATCAGATATGCTGTTCCAACACAAACCACAGATGCTCGATTGGATTGATGTTTGGGGAATTTGGAGGCCAAAGCAATACCTGGAAGTCTTCCTCATGTTCCGCAAACCATTCTCAAACAATCTGGGCAGTGTAGCATGGTGTATTATCCTGCTGAAAGAAGGCACTACTAGAGGGGAATGCCATTGCCATGAAAGGATCATAGTTTCCTGTACATGAATGACTAGACCCAGGGTTTCCTAGCAGAACATTGCCCAAAGCATTACACTTTCTCCACTGTCTTGTTTTCATCTCACGGTGCATCCTGGTGCCAACACTTCCCCAGGTAAATGACACACATGTACGCAGCCATCCACATGGTGCAACAGAAAACAAGATTCATTGCACCAGACGACCTTCTTCTAATTATTCAAGGTCCAGTTTTGATGCTTGTGTGCCCATTGTAGGCACTTTCGATGGTGAACCAAGGTTAACATAGGCACTTGGAGCTGCTTGTGGCTACCCAGCCGCATTTTCAGCAGGGTTCAGTGTATTGTGTGCTATGACACATTACTCCTGTCACCTGTATTCAAATTATGGCGAGTTGCGTCACAGTATCCCTTTTGTTGGCTCGTACCATACAGGATAGCCTTTGCTCACCTCTGGCATCTATGAACCATGGTCAGCCCACACGTTGCCGGTGGTTCATAGTATATCCTTCTGCTTTTTTAAGGTCATAACCATGGCTGACCGTGAGCATCCCACAAGACTTGCCATCTCAGAAATGCACTGACCCAGTCATCTGGCCATTACAGTTTGGACTTTGTCAAACTCACTTAAGTCTGCAGCCATTCCCATCTGAAGAACAAGAATAACACTGATTAATAGAAGTCAGTATCAGATGTTATTTATAATGTTTCAGGACCTTCACACATGCCATTGTTTACCTGCAGTTGCTTCGATTTGCAAGATGATGCACTGGTCATAATGTTTTGGCACCTCAGTATATATCAAATTAAACAGATTATAATTCCGAATTTTATGAAAATAAATTAATAAATTTTACATGCATGTTGATTTTAATAAGTATTATTAATTTATTTAATATATATATTAAGCATATATACATTAATATTATAAAAATATCATATTTATTATGTTATAAGTATTTATTGTGATATAGTGGAGAAAATAGATTGGACTAGTCAATTAAAGCATAAACTTTGAAAACCTGATGAATAAAAGCAGGAATTATATATTAATTGAAAGAAAATTTCTTTCTGAATAATTTAATATTTACCTGAAACATGATTTTTTTTAAATGATCCTTTGCAATGTTTATAATTTAAAACATGTCAGCATTATACAAGGCGACTTGAATTGCTGACATTAATGGGATTTTCTGTCCTGTTTATGAAATGGAAAAATACTTTTTTGGCTGCCTTTTTTTTTGCTAAACATTATAAAATTTTTCTTTGGGTTTTGAATTTTGGGGATCTTGGCTAAGTGCCAGAAAGTTAGTACACCAAGTCAGAAAAAGTCTGCATTAACACAGTCAAGATATTGAGGTGGAGGAAGGGAATATTTTGGAATTATTAAATATAAACTTAAAAACTGATAATTTTATTTAAAAAAATAATTTTTGGAAGGAGGAGAAAGTAAAATCTATTTAGTGTAGCAGAGGGGTGGGTGGGGTGGAATATGAACACTTGATGAAATTGTAGTCCTATGTGATGACTGATTTCCATGTCAAGGAAGTCCTTTTTGCTTCCGTATCTCATTCATTTTCAGGAAATGATACGAGATCAAAGTTTTTTACTAGAAAAATGAAGAAATAATGAAGAAAAACTAATATATAACCTAATGTGATGTTAAATGAAATATACAGAGCAACAAGTTGTAAGCCAGCCATCTGATGTTACATAACTTTGAAAAATCAATAATAATCAGTCAACCGAAACATCAGCAATTTATGGAAATAACCTACAGAAATAAAAACTAAGGTTTAAGCAAAAAAAGGAAATAAAATACTAGCTTTATGAAGGGAGATAATATCTAATGCCTTTTCGGTCCAATGCCAATTTGTCCAATACCAATTGGCTAATGGTATGATATGTCCAAAACCATTTTGTCCAATACCGATTCATAAAATGACATGATTTGTCAAATTGGAAGATTCATCTACAACAGATTGTCTAAAGGAGCTGTTCATGTAAGGAGACAATTCGTCTATTGGCAAAGGGTGTAAATCATTCCTTATATATGTATCATGCATATATTTTAGTCATTAGTTGTAATTTACAGTCATGCTATAATTTTAAGCCATTGCATTATTTTGCCATCATATTACCTTACAAAATTCAATTTGCGGTTTTTAAACTGTACTTAGGAGAATAAGATATAGATTATAGTAATAAAATTTTCAATAGCAGCTTCTGGAATTATTGATGTTGTTTATTTTCCCTCCTTAAATTTTCTCTGATTTTATTTCAATAATATACATTTTAAAGAAGCTTGATCCATTGTGCAAACTTTCAAGGCAATGGCAAAATTACATAGTTTTTTTATTCTCAGAATCTGTTGTTCTTCATATCTGTTATTTATTTTCCTTTTTTTTTAAATCTTAGTAATGCACTTCGCAGCAATTTAGCAAGCTTTCAAGTCAAAGGCATGAAATGAACTGAGAAATGAATATATTGAAATAATTATTATACACTGCTTACAAAAATTAGGGGATATTCCAAAATGAATATGAAGTGATAAAAAAAGAAGCATTTGAATTGTTTTTATTAAACAAGAACATCAGAAAAGCAAACGACAAGTCAAAGAAAGTTGTTTGATTATGCAAATGAGATGCAAACTCAATTGTCGTGATTGAGTAGCAAGTGACATATTGGTGGGGGTGAACAGAAGCCTGTCAAACTGGACAAGAGTGGCACACATTGACAGTTCAGTAGGGTGTATGGTTACCAAGACTGCCAAAACACAATGACAGCGATGGGGCATTGACAGGATCAGAATGTCCAGCAGTTCTTGTGGGATCCTCTGCCACTCTTGCTCCAGAGCAACTTCCAGCTCGAGAAGTGTTGTGGGAGGCATTGGATGGTTTGCCAGATGTCTTCCCAGTGCATCCCAAGCATGTTCAATGGGATTCAGGTCTGGAGAACTGAAGGCCAGTCCATGCGTTCGATTCCTGCCTCCTGAAGCATGTTGTTGATGAGATGCGCACAGTGGGGCCTTGCATTATCATCCATGAAAAGAAAGTTGTTTCCAACTGCTCCAGCGTAGGGTACCACTATAGGGTGCAGGACCTCATCTCGATATCTGAGAGCAGTCAGCAATCCGTTTCTGATGACGTGGAGGTCGGTACGACCACCAATGCTGATGCCAGCCCACACCATGATTCCACCACCACCGAAGGAGTCCCTTTCTCGCATGAAACGTGAATTCTCACGTGTTCCTCATTCACGCTAGATCAGGACATGATGATTGTCAGACTGCAGACTGAACCGTGACTCATCAGAGAAGAGGACAGTTGACCACTCATCACGGGTCCAATGACGATGCTCATCAGCTCACCTTCTATGGGTTCTACGGTGTTCAGCAGATAACGGAATGCATACCATTGGTTGCCGGGCATGCAGTCCAACACAATGGAGCCGATTTTGTATGGTCTGGGTGCATATCTGTCGCCTAGTGACAGCAAGAAACTGCTGCGCCTGCTTCCATTGCCATTGCTGCGCCTGTTCCTTCTTGCCAATAAGGTCAAGTAGCGGTCATCTCTTGCTGTTGTGGCAGATGGGTGACCCTGCCTCGTCTTCTTCGTACTGTGCCAGTCTCTTGAAAGCGATTCCACAGTCTGCTAATCATGCTTTGGGGTGTTCCAAGTGCTGTTGCCACTGTCGTCTGTGTTTGACCAGCTTCAAGACGTCCTACGGCTCTCCAGGCTTCGCATTCGGGCAAATCGTGTTGCAGGGGCATTGCAAAAGCTGGGAAATTGCAGGAAATCAAAGTTGGTTTTGCATCTCATTTGCATAATCGAACAACTTTCTTTGACTTGTTGTTTGCTTTTCTGATGTTCTTGTTTAATAAAAACAATTAAAATGCTTCTTTTTTTTATCGCTTCATATTCATTTTGAAATATCCCCTAATTTTTATGAACAGTGTGTTTTCTTTCTTTGTTGAAAGAACAAACTTTGTGCTCACTTGAGAAGGGGGATTTTTATATCTATATAGAAATAATATATTTGGCAGTCTTTTCATTTAGTTATAATACAGTGTTGAAGCTGAGAAACAAAACAGGTTAATTTTTTTCTAGATCTGGGCATGAATGTTATATTTCATGGGTCAAGAATCAAGAATTTATTTTTTCAATTTGTTTTTAACACATTTTCATTAAAGCAAAACTTGCTATCGCCATGTCTTACCATCCATCCAGCTATCTATATAAATACATTTGAAAACCCTATTAATCGTAATGCCCTCTGGTTAGTAATATTGCAAAGCACATTAACAAGAACTGTGTGGCATTTTTCCATTCTGCATCGTATTTTTAAATTCATTTGTTTAGCATATTTGCATTGTGATGAATATTTAAAAGTTTTTGGTATATTTTAAAAAATTAAAAATAGCTGCAATTTTATGAAAAAATGCAAAAAAAAAATTGCACAAAAAAAGTGAAATTTTCATTTGCCCAGGGTGGATGAAAGGGCATATTTTCTTCATAATATTTCTCTTCTAATGATCCAAATTGAAGATGCAACAGCTTTATTCAGGTGTCCCCCTCCATATAGGAACCAAAAATATGCACATGCAAAACTAAATCCTTTTTTATATTGAATGCAAAAAGTGTAACAAAATCGGTTTATTAGTTGCAGAAATATTGTGTGCATAAACAGATGGATATAAAAATATATGCCTGCAAACTGAGCCTTTTCCTCCATCCAAAACAAAAAAGAACTATCAAAAATCTATTGATTGGTTCCAGAGATATTGAATGCACAGACAGATGGACAGACAGTCAAACATGGTGATAACATTAGCAAGTTTTGCTTTGAAGAAAATATGTTAAAAATAAATGCCAAAAAAAGATAAATTATTGATTCACAATAATACCTATGAAATATCAGTCCCAAATCTAGAATAAAATAAGGGGAATGTGAGGATGAGTAAGAGACTGGATTTACATTGCAGTAAAATATTTTCCTCTGTTTTAGAGGTTTTTGAAACGTTTTGAAAAATGCATAATATATATATAAATTTAGCAGTTTTTTTGTGTCTCTTACCATTCCTAGAATTCTCAGGAATTCTCCTCCCTGCTCCTGATCCGGCCCTAATAACATATTATTGTAATTGACTATTGCACTTTTGAACAAAAGAGCTTTGGATGAGTTGTCTAATTAGACAAATTGACTTTGGATAAGTTGTCTAATTGGACAAATTGTCTCATTAAAAAATCTGCTTTGGATGAGTTGTCCCATTGGACGAGTCAAATTGGCATTGTGCGAATTGGCATTGAACCACTTGGCATTAGATGAATAGGGCCAGACCTTATCTAATGTGTGGGGAGGAAGTATTTGGACTTAAGAAAACCATGTAAACAACTACCATGCAGCCATTTAACAAGATGGCTCTCACACGTGTGAGCAAGCAATTAGTAACACCTGTGTCTCCCTCTGCTGTGATGCCATGTGCTGTAGCCAGTCTTGGAACAACAAGGTCTGGCTAAAAAAACTCTTTATTTTGGTTATAATTTTGATTTGAGGAGTGGGAATGCTGCATAGAATGCTGGGATAAATGATAAAAATGATAAAAGTAATTCTAGGAATACTAAAATAGATTTAAGGCAGAAAAGAGTAAAAAACGAAGAAAAAACAAAAGGTAAATACTTTTTTTAATTATTTCCAAAATCTTCCATTTTTTGTTAAATAGCATTTTTTTTGTTAATTTTCAGTTTTTTGAAACTTTAAGGAAAAATTCGTTGATAATAGTTCAAATCAACTTGTGAGCTTAAATCAGGGGGTTGCTTCAGAATGGAGTAATGTTAACAAAAAAAAATTGGTATATACTGTATATCACTTCTAAGAGATGACAATCAGATTAATAGAATCTATTAATTAATATTCTTAACAGGGAATACTCTGCATTCACTTTGGATTGATTCTAATGACAATCAGAAATTAACAAATTACTTATATAATAGTTTAATAATAATTTTTCCAAGCATTAATGTATTTTTATAAGATACATGTAAGGAAATTTTCAAACAGCAATTAAAAAAAAATGAAATTTCATGTTTGTACTAAAAATTGATATAGGTATTGTCGACCTCTCATTTCTGATTCTGTCAATTTGTATGCAAGATGTGAGCCCTGGAAGGGTTAATAATTGACTGCTTGGTGGCACAGTGATATCACATTGGTATGGTGGCACTGATGGGGTCTTGATTTGAGTCTCAGAATGGCATGTTCATTTTTTCTATCATAACCCTCAGATAAACTAGTAGCTTTGTAGGTCTGATCACAAATTAAAACAAAATTGGTTGATGGACAAATTCGTAATGAACAGTGTGAATTCAGAAATGGTATAGGATGAAATATTTCCACTTAGGCAATACTTGAAGAAGTATAGAGTTAAAAAAAAACTATGGTTATTAGCTTTATATATTTCAAAACACTCCATGATCTGTGGCTGCTTGAGGATTGTGGATGTGTAATTTCAACTTGTCTGAAGATGTCAGCCATGAGAATGAGAGAGCCCATCAGTTCCTCCCACCCCCATTATTTTTAGACTCATGAAAGTTTTATTTTGCCCTTTCAACAGTTATTTTGAATTAAGAGAAATAATTCATGAAATTAAATCACTGCTGTTACTAGTAATGCTGCTCTTAATTTTATGTATGTACAATCTCATTAATTTTTCATTAGTCAATAGATTTAGGGAAGTTTCTGAAGTATTAAGCTATTATGTGTTAACAGTTCTTTAGTGTTACTGTTATGTTTCTTAGAAATATAGAAAATTAGTAATAGGTTTTTTATTTTAGATGGTAATTTTAATTTCTTTCTTAGCAAAATGGGATGTCAATGAGGAAAGTAACCCTAAAATGAAGTTTGTTGCAACTTATGAAGGAAAATTAGCACCCTCTGAAAAGTAAGAGCCAAAAATATATATACATTCTGATTATATATTTAAATAATACATAAATACAAAATCCTCAAACAGCTATGGGGGTCCTATCAGACTATAATTTTGCTCGCCACACCTGTTTGTCCTGAGCTACAGCTTGCTAGAATTGGCAACTGTAGGCTAATTCTAGCAATGTCCTCTGCCTTTTCTTGAAGCCTTTGGGAACACTGCTCATAATCCTATTTGCCAATCTGCAGCTATGCATACAGGCAACATGGCCAAACTAATGCAGTTTCTCTATGCACAAATGCTGCTCAAAGGAGGTTACCGACTCCTTTGCCGAATGTCATACAGCCTAATTTTAGTCTTTAGGTGTATACACCTATTTTTCCACACTCTCCATAGATTCTTAAAATTTCCAGTGGCAATCCCTATTCTCTTTATCTCATTCTGCACATCACCAGTATCTGTATATAGTTCGCAAGATAATTAAACTGAGACACCTGCTCAACAGTGCAACCATTCAGATTAACTTAACCACAGCATGACTGATCAATTTTCATCACTTTAGTTTTCTTTCTGTTTATCATCAAACCTACTTTATTACCAGTTTCATCAACAGTCTTAATGAAAGAATTTATCTCATCTACATTATTAGCCAACAAGGCCAAATCATATCCATAATCTAAATCAAAAATTTTGAAAAATCTAGATCATTTAAGGACAAAATCTTTCCCTTGCAACAAATTTTGCATAACATAATTAATAACCAAACTTAAGAGAAAAGGAGACAAAATGCACCCTTATCTAACTTCACTAGTAATGCTAAACCAATCACTACAAGCCTTACCAACTCTCACACGACTCCCAGCTGGGCCAGTTTTGAGATTTATCTCTGCAAAACTCCCTGCTCTGCCCGCAGTCAGTAGGGGACATTGATGGGCTTGAGAAGACTGCTGTCCATCGCATGGGACGTTAAGCTGTGGCCCCATGTACAGGGGAGCCATACCTTGTGCACATTAAAGAACATGCTGGATGTCCTTGACAGTAGGCTACTACTTGTCTCCAAACAGCTGTTCCATTGGTTCCCTTCTCTCAACCTTTTTGAGCCTTCTTTGTCCCTTCAGGGTCCAACCTAAAGAGCATTCAGAAATTATGTCAATCAGCAGAGTCAAAAGACTTTTTGAAATCTACAAAACTAATGACTACAGGTTCGAAACTCTAAACATTTCTCAAGAATCTGCCTGTGAAAATATTTGATCTATACATTCCTTACCACTTCTGAATCCACACTTTTAATCATGCAGTTGTCTATTAACCAAATTCTTAATTCTATTAAGTATTATCATGCAAAGAACTTTACCTGGAACAGAAAGTAAACTAATTTCCCTAATAATTATGACAAGAAGTATGATCACCTTTTTTAAAAATAGCAATAATTATAGATCTAGTAAAATCCTTAGGAACACCTTTATCATAAAAAATATTCAAAATTTCAGTCAGCCATGTGACAACACAAAATAATTTACAACTCACAGTAGGAAACTAATATTTAATTCCACGATTCTGCACAGACAGTGTTAGAAAATAAAATTAAAATAGAAGAAATTAAATATAAAACCTTGGCAACTCTGCAGACAAAATTCCAACTCAATAGCACTGAAATATGTTAATATATGTTAATCAACATCGGCTATGCAACACGGAAATTCTACCCCTACCAGCAGTGTGGAATCTCCTGTTGCACGAGCAGCAGTGCAAATCATGTGTAAGGTTAACCTGACGTCAGTGAGAGACAGGTATAAATAGCACACGACCGCTGAGTAATTGCCTGATGATGCCAGCAAGAGAATATTGGTGAAATACGTAGCAAGGAGGGAGGGACCCATGTTTTTAGAATTCTTTTAAATCTTTTAAAGGTTGAGAATGTTTAAATTATTTAAGTTGGGAGGATGTGCTAACAATCGCTGAGTCATAATGTCATCGTAGCATATAAAGTGTGAACTTCAATTGAGGCAACCACTACGCTTTAATGTGAAAGGACTGGTATACAGAAATTGTCAGTGAGTAGGAACTTCCTAAAGCAGTCACTACTAACAACTAAGGACTGAAAAAGTGTAACAACAGCATAAAACTGATGTCTCCTGACATTGTGAGCAACTGTTGGACTTACATCGTCAACAGAAACAAGCTTCGCCAATCTGTACCTGTGCCAGCGGGTTTTCCACTGTGATAAGATCTGAACCGGTAAATATGGTTTCTTTTTTCTACATCACCTTTGTCAGGAAAAGGTTGCTGTTAGAAGATAGCATTAGAAACTTAATGTAAGAACTGTCCAGTTCAAAGAATTTGTGACTCTAAGGTATTGAGAAGTGCTCCTCTGGGCTTAAATTTTCATTGTACAGTAGTTAATCATGGAATTAAATATTAGTGACAACAACACAAGTGTTTCCAGCTCTAAGCATTTCAATAGCGATTTCATTCACTCCTGGGGATTTATGCAGTTTTTTTTTAGAGATAGCCAAAGCGACTTCAGAATATGATAGGGCCAACATTAAAGCCAGTAATGCATCTATCTTCATTACAAACAATGGGAGGAGAAATAATCACATTGTTTAGAAAATCTCTGAAATGCTCAGCCCACCTAGCTATTACAGAATCATTACTTTCGATCACCTTGTGCTTAAAAACATTTAACAGTGTCATAGACAATTAAAAACTTCAATTTAATTTTAATTACCACACCATGTACCTCTACTCTATATTTTCCTTATCAGCTGTTAACTGACCCTTTGCACATTTATTAAGCTCATTGTAATGTGATCTGTTAGGACTAGTAGGGTCTTGATTCATATTATTCCTGCACTTCCTTCTTTCAGAAATAAGTTCCATAGCCTTATTCCTCAAATAACTGTGTTTCCTCTGTTCCTTTTTAACCAAAAGAGTACCATTGGCCTCAAGAAAATCCTGTTTAATTTATCCCGTTCTTTCTCAACTTCAGCAGTTGTCATAATGATTAAATAACTTATCATGGTATGCTTTGGCTACAACTAGATCTTTCAGAGTTTCAGTGTTAAAAGTAATTCTCTTAAACTTGACATAACATTTCTTAAGCTTCAGTTTCAAGACAGTTTTGACCAGGTAACGGTCAGACCCAATTTCGGCTATCCTGTATGATCTGGTATTCCTAACTGAGTTGCCCACCTACTCTTAATTAAAATAAAATTTATTATATTCCTGTGCAGCTTATCAGATGAAACCCATGTGTATTTATAAATGTCCCAGTTTTTGCAGTATGTGTTTGTTATTCGCAAACCGTTAAGTTTATTTTCCTGTAGGAAACATTCCCCATTGCCATTGGAACTACCAATGCCAAAGGGACCTAAAACTCCTGCCCAAACATCAGAATCGTTACGAACTTGAGTATTGAAGTGACCTAAGCACAAGAGAAATATCTCCTTCAGAGAATTTAAAATATCCCAAAGCTGTCTGTAAAACTTATCCTTCTCATACTTATCAGGGTTCTACCTAGGGGTGTGACAAATGACATTCAAGTCTTTAATTTTTGTTTTAAATTTTGCTGTAAGAAATCTTTTGTTAATGTATTCATATCTTAGAAGAGCATCACTGGAATATCTATCGAGAAGCAAACGTACACTTTTGAGAAGCCTTCCATCCTCCTTCCTTGAAAAGAGAAATTTAAAGTTATTTTTTAGTATCTCATTTTTACCTGTCCATCTGATCTCTTACAAGCTAGAATATCCAGTCTATAATGCTGAAATTCCAGTGTGAGGACATCAAGAGAATAATCTCTATGTAACGTCCTCACATTCCACATACCTACAGAGAGGAAATTATTAAATATATAGTAGGATTTTTAAAGAAACTAGGTTTATTGAGAAATGTAGGGCCAACAATATCAAACTGCCTCTGATTGCAGGCAAGTGCCAAAGACCTTTTCCCCCACTGTTACAGGCTGAAGTCACCCATGCTGACAGTATCTTTAGGCACCACCTTTTCAAGTGGATCTTTTCAAGAGCCATATGACCTGCCTGAGACATATTACTCCAGGTTAGGAGTTAGTTAGAATCCAAATTAAATTAAAACTCTGGATAGCATATTAGGTGCCAGATAATATTAACTTGTGAAATAAAGTTAAATAAGGGTTTACAATTAAAAGACCTTCTTGCTCAAAAATTAATTTAAAATAATTTAAAAATTCTCTGTCATTGAGCAATAAAATTTCAGAGTTTATCCTTCAAACTATTTGGATGTTGAAAGTTCTTAGGAGAAAACTCTCAGAAGCTTTTCAGAGCAAAGACAGCGCTCCGTCATCAGTGAAGTGATGTTATGTACTGACGCTGGGTCCGTTTAGACAAAGAGCTTCTTTCCACATGTCGTGTAGGGTGATTCCAGTGTCTCGGTTGCAGGTGGGGACGGACGAGGTCATTATTTCAATAGCCTCGCGGACTATGGTTCCGTAGAAAGTGGATGCGCGCGCAAGAAGTGTGGCGTGCTCCCAGTCTATTGTTGCCGTGTGTTGCACTGCTAGCTCAGAGGCGGCCGTCGTTAGCTTCTTTTGGCTGACATCAGCTTTGTGCTCCGCGAACCTTTCTTGCAAAGAGCGAATGGTTTTGCCGATGTAGTACACAACGGAATTATCCGTCAACTGTAGGGGAAATTGGTATACGCCCGATTTTTGAAGAAGGCTATATTTGTCCCTGTCCCTTTTGACTAATTTCTTCAAATTTGGAGCGGGGCTGAAAACAATTTTTATATTATGGGCTCTGAGTAATTTGTGGACCGATTCACATAGGACAGGGACGTAAGAAATGGGTCCGGCAAAAATAGTACGCTCGGGGTCGGTGATTGGGATGAGAGCCGAATCTCTTCTGCTTTCGTTTCTATATTTGCTGATAATTTTGTCTATTGCTGTTGGGTTGTAGCCATGGGAAGCAGCGATGGAATGGATGTTCAAGATTTCCCTTTCAATTTTCCCGCTCCAAATTTGAAGAAATTAGTCAAAAGGGACAGGGACAAATATAGCCTTCTTCAAAAATCGGGCGTATACCAATTTCCCCTACAGTTGACGGATAATTCCGTTGTGTACTACATCGGCAAAACCATTCGCTCTTTGCAAGAAAGGTTCGCGGAGCACAAAGCTGATGTCAGCCAAAAGAAGCTAACGACGGCCGCCTCTGAGCTAGCAGTGCAACACACGGCAACAATAGACTGGGAGCACGCCACACTTCTTGCGCGCGCATCCACTTTCTACGGAACCATAGTCCGCGAGGCTATTGAAATAATGACCTCGTCCGTCCCCACCTGCAACCGAGACACTGGAATCACCCTACACGACATGTGGAAAGAAGCTCTTTGTCTAAACGGACCCAGCGTCAGTACATAACATCACTTCACTGATGACGGAGCGCTGTCTTTGCTCCGAAAAGCTTCTGAGAGTTTTCTCCTAAGAACTTTCAACATCCAAATAGTTTGAAGGATAAACTCTGAAATTTTATTGCTCAATGACAGAGAATTTTTAAATTATTTTAAAAAAAATAAATAAGGGTTTGTTAAGTATATAGGCTTTACTTATTGAGTTAAGAAATCAAAATATTGTCAAATTTTTGAAAGTTAAATCTTAATCAAAATTAATTATTGTTGCTCAAAAGAAAAAATAGCAAAGTCAAAATATTCATATAATAAACAAAGTTTATTTCCAAAAGATTCACCACTCACCATATAAACTGATGAATATAAAATAGTCTGAGCAAATAAAAGCTCATTTAAACATCTCCAAAACTGGCAAACTCTCAGCTAACATCGTTCTCATTACTATCTCTTACTGACTATCGCCACTATCATTACTCTATCTACTATCATTACTCACTCATAACCTACTTCATCACTGTCTGATTCCATGATCTAACATCACTTAGCATATATGCGGCGTGTGCTGCATGCTGGGAAAAACATTTGCATAAAGTGATGCTCGTCTACTAGCTATGATCCAAGAGGGGGCATGTCCTAAATGCGCACATTAGAGGCTGTCAATCAAGTTGGAGTTGCACATGCACAACTCCTTTAGCTGATTGGAAGAGAGAAAAGTGATAGCCAAATAAAAATAATACCCAAAATGATGAATATAACACAAATAAAGTATATTTTTGGTTAAGGAAACGTAAAAGTGAATGGTCACAACATGGACTAGTTCTGTTAGGAATACCAGGTCATACAGGGGAGCTGACCTTGTTAAAAGTGTCTTGCAACTTAAACATAAAAAGTGTTGTGCTATGGTTGAAATATTTACCTTTAATACTGAAGTTCTGAAAGATCAAGTTATAGCTAAAGCTTACAATAATAGGTTACTTAGTCATTATGACAGTCATGGTTTGCTTACTGCTGAAGTTGAAGAAGAATGGAACCATTTTAAACAGGCTATTCTTGAAACTAACAGTATTCTTTTAAGAAAAAAGGAGCAGAGGAGGCAAAATTATTTGAGTGATAAGGCACTTGGTCTTATTTCAGAAAGAAAGAACTGCAGGAATGTCTTTAATCAACACCCTATTAGTCCTAATAGAAAGCATTACAGAGAGCTTAATAAATGTGTAAAGGATCAGTTAGCTGCTGATAAGAAACTTTGGCTTGAGGCTTGGTTGACAAAACTGAGAAGCAGTTAGAGAGCACAACAGCAGAGAGCTTTAGCAGATAGTTAATGTTTTGTGTGGTGGAAAATGGACAGATATAGGAATTAAATATATATAAAATATAGGGATTAAAGGATAAACAAGGTAAGGTTATAGAAGGTGAGGATTCTATCATGGCTAGGTGGGCTGAGCATTTTAGTAAAGTTCTAAACAATGTCATTAGTTCCACTCCAATTGTTTGTAATGATGGCTTACTGGCTTTAATATTGGCCCTATAACAGAGTCTGAAGTTATTTTGGTGTTTCTAAACTTAAACTACACAAATCCCCAGGGGTAGATGAAATGACTACTGAAATGCTTAGAGCTGGAAATGTTTCATTTACCACATGGATGTTTGAAAATTTTAATATCTTTTATGATAAAGGCATTGTCCCTAAGGATTCTACCAGAGGTATTATTATCCATATTTAAAAAAAAAGGTGATCCAATTTTTATGATAACTATAGGGGTATCACCCCACTTTCTGTTCCAGGTAAATTCTTTGCATGATTGTGCTTAATAGAATTAAGAATCTGGTTGACAGGCAGTTGCGTGATGAGCAATGTATATTCAGAAGTGGTAGGGTATTTGTAGATTAGGTATTTTCACTCAGGCAGATTCTTGAGAATTGTTTAGAGTTTCAGAAACCTTTGGTTGCTAGCTTTGTTGATTTCAAAAAGGCTTTCAGTTCTGTTGATCGTCATAACTTGTGGTTGATTGTGAGATCATATGATATACCAGACAAGTTAGTTAACATAAGGAAAGCTCGCTATAATAACACTGAGTCATGTGTGAGAGTTGGTAAGACTTGTAGCAATTGGTTTAGCATTGATTCTGGTGTTCAATAAGGATGCATTTTGCCTCTTTTTCTCTATAGTTTGGTTATTGATTATGTTATGCGAAATTCACTTCAAGGGAAAGATTTTGGCCTTAAATGGTCTGGAGATGTGAAAATTTCTGATTTAGACGATTTAGCCCTCTTTAGTAAATGATATTGATGAGATGAACTCTTTCATTCGATCTGTTGATAAGACTGATAGTAGAGTAAGTTTGGTTATAAACAGAGATAAAACTAAAGTGATGAAAATTAGTCAAGCAGACTGTGGTTCAGTTAATCTGAATAGTTTCACTTTTGAGCAAGTGTCTCAGTTTAATTATCTTGGGAGTTATGTAACAGATGCTGGTGATGTGCGACATGAGATTAACAGGCGAATAGAGATTGAATCTGGAACTTTTAGGGATCATTGAAGAGTGTGGAGAAATAGGCATATACACCTAAAGACTAAAATTAGACTGTATAATAGTTTCATTGTTTCTAGGATTAGTTATGGTAGTGAAACTTGTACGTTTTGTAAACAAGAAAACAGGAAGCTTTATGCTTTCAATTCTAGATGCTTATGCAGTATCTTGGATATTAGGTGTTTCAACTTTGTAAGTATAAAGGAGTCAGCAACATCTTTTAAGCAACATATTGTGCAGAGAGAGACAGTTGGTTTGGCCATGTTGCCCGTATGGATAATTATAGATTAGCAAATATGGTTATGAACAGTGTGCCTAAAAGCCTCAGAAAGAGGGAGAGATTTGGGTTCCATTGGACAGATAATGTCAATGAGAACCTTGTTAGAATTGGTGTGCAGTGGAGAGATGCAGCAGATATAGCTCAGAACAGATATGCTTGGAGAACTAAATTACACTCTCTGGTTGGACCTACTTAGCCCATGGGTGCTTGAGGTTGATGATGATGATGATCTTAAAGCTTGTGATGTCTTGTGATGTCTCAGTGTCATGGGCTACCCCCAACAGAACTGGGAATAGATAGTTCTAGCTACTGTTTAAAGAGAGACAGTGGAGCTTCAACCACAATTGACAAGCCTTAGCATTTCAACTCGTAAAATTTTCTATCAAATATGAAAAGCAAATTTTTAGGCTTCATTTATCACATGCAAAATTATAAAATCCTTATTTCAGGCGTTTCCTTAAAAAAAAAAAAACAATTTGTGTTATGTTGGCAAAATATAAATGCAAAGCAGAAGTCTCACAAAATTAATGTCTAAGTTTAATATTTCTTTTAGAAACAAAATTCACGAAAATGTTCTATAAATTCCATGCTGTTTCAATCTGTAAATCACTTTCTTTTCATATGTAAATATTATTAGTTTCAGTGATGAAAAAAATCGTGAACTACATTTGATATTGTACTAGGACAAAATGGTATTTTAAAATGCTTTATTTATTTTTAGGCCTCTCTGCTTTAACAATTTGAATTTAAAAGCATTTCACAATATTTCACAATATTCGTAAATTCTAACCTATGAAATGTCGAATTGCTGCTTTTATAGTATTTTTCAGTAGTTAGTACACAATTCATGTAAATCTAAGAGCGTGGTGAAAGGTTTGTTTACGCTAATCAAACACGCCTCTCGCTCTTGCTTATTGAGAAGTAGGCTTAAGATTTTGTACATGTTCACGGCGTCCGTTGCCAGTCCTGTCTCTAGTAATATTACCTCAATTGCTGTATCGGGTACCAGGCAATAATAACTAGCCAAATGAAGTTGAAATAGGGTTTGTTAATGTATAATTTCAGGCATTACTTATCGAGTAAGAATTCAAAAATGATTGTCAAGTTTAATTAAAGTTTGAATATAATCAAAAATCAATCAAGGTTGCTCAAGAGAAAAATAGCAAAAATTCAAAAGTTTCTAACACAAACAAAGTTTATTTCCAAAAATTCAACTCACCAAACTCAATGGTAGAATATAAAAATTGGAGACTAACAACTCCTATCTACACAACACATACTTCTGACTCCTATATCTCTACTACTCTCACAACTCACTCCACAATCTCTCTCGTTCTAACTCTGTGACCTAACATCACTACTGTAACATGCATACAAGTCCGGCACATGTCTATTGCGCATCGGGAAAAATGTTTACATAATATAACAATCGCGCTAACTATGACGCAAGAGGGGTCTTGTCCTAAATGTGCTTTAGCAGTTAACAATCAAAAGTTCGGAGTTGTGCATGTGTAACTTCTACGCTCGGAAATGAGAATTGAGATCAGTCCAAAAAAAATTATCCCCAAAATGATAAATATAACGTAAATAAAGCAAAACTGGTTAAAAAGTAAAAGTGAATGGGTGGACCATCACAACTCCCCCTCCCAAAGGGAGTCAAAATTTGACCTAACAGATTTTGACGAGCAAATTTAGAATAATAGGACACTTCTCATGTCATTTACACATCGCTGAACATAAAGTAAAAGTATGCTTACTCAAATTTTGATAAGACGAGCTACTCTCACTTCGATACAATTTTCCATTGCAACCAAAGGTACCTCCTCTCATTCCTCCTATCAATATATACAACTACCTATTGTAATTACATACCAATGGCTGTGGCAGTTAACTGCATACTAGCATTATCGGACTACCTAGTATCACATTCTGATACAAACTTCAAAAGTTGCATACAATAACCTGTACAAAAAGCTGGTTAATATCACTTCTATCCTGCTTAACTTCTAAAAGGGTTAAAGAAAAAAAATTCAATTTACATCAAATTCTGCTCTTTCACAAAATGTAATTACAAATGTATTTAGCGGGGTACAGAGCTTCCACTTATCCCCTAACCACAATCAAATTGTGAAATTCAAATCTTCTCCTACCATACATAAAAAAACTGGTATTTGAACACCTTTAAATCCTCCTAACTATATCAAACATGTGAATCTAAGAAATTCCAAATTTTACAAACAAGCACATCACATTATATATTCAAACTATAGTAAATCGACTCTTTGAAAATAAATATCAAAACTCCAAAGTTTCAACAAGAAATGAAACAATTCAGAATCTCTTAAGTAATTAAATCACAATAATTCGATTTCCAGCTTCTCCATCTTCATCTACTTCATAGAAAAGAAATAAAACATTATAAATCATTAAGTACCACAATGGAAGAATAATAATAAACTTTTCATTGTTTGCCCTCTGTTGCAATAAATCATCATTCAGTCGTTTCACAGTGATGTCCTTCCCTCATCGATCGATACGTTGGATGTAAGCACTCCTGAAGATCTCCTCGTTGGTGACATCATCTATTCTATGATGCCTTCTTCGTTACTGGTTGTCACTCTGCAGGCTGTGGTTGTTTCATTGACATCTCGTTGCTATGTGCTTGTCTTTGAAGAGCCTGGCTTTGTACTTTCCAGGTTTATTGCTGCCTGCATCTAAATCAGGCATGGGCAACCTTTCCTAGTTCGGGGACTAAATTATCATTCTGTCTCCAAGTCAAGGGCTGGACCAAATTATTAAATAAAATAAATTAATATTAAATGAATTAAAACAAGTTGCTACTTCATATTTTATTTATTTATAATATAATGCTTTGGTATAAAGCTCTACATAAATTTTATAATATAATGAACGGCATAACAATTTAATGTGAAGATTGACCTTGTACTTGAACTACGAAATTATCAATATTGATGTTAATATTACTTAAGGATAATCACATAGAATTTTCTAGGTTTTCGTCCGTTATTCTTGTCCGAATTTTTTATTTATTGTATTTCATCCTCAAAAAAAACTGTTCACACATATGTGCTGCCGAAAAGACAAATGATTTTTCTTGAAAAGGCGCGTAAATTTGTATATTTTTCTTCCACCAAATAAAATTTATAAAAATCTGTCGAAGCAATGTTGTTAAGTTGTGATTTTAGCACTAAATCCGCCTGAAGCTCAATAAGTTCCATCTGTAAGTTTTCTAGCACATTATTTACATCAGCATCCATCAGATGAGCAAATATAGCGAATGTGGAGTCTTTGTTTTGGAAGTCGGCAAACCTTGTATCAAATTGCTCTATCAGTGCCTTCAGTTCATCTCCATAACAATTATAAGGGATATTTTTTATGAGTTGCTAGAGTAGGAAGATAACAATTTTTAGCTCTTATCTGACTTTCCAACAATCTTAGTTTATTGCAAAAAGCTGTGACATGTCCATGCAGTTCATGAACCAATTGTCCTTGTTTTTGCAATTTAAGATTCAGTTCGTTTAGGTATCCGGTGACATCTACAAGGAATGCTAAATCACACACCCACTCATCATCTTTTACTTGGTTAATTGTGTTTCCTTTTATGTCCATAAAATCTGCAATGTCTTGTTTCAGATCATAAAACCGTTTTAATATTTTCCCTTTACTCAACCACCTCACTTCACAATAATAAGACACACCTTCATAATCCGAAAATAGGTAGGCCAAATACTCCTTAAATTGGCGGTGATTAAGTGCACGTGCCTTAATAAAGTTAATACTGGCTACTACAACCTCCATAACATTTCTGAATTTAATCGATTTTGCACACAGATTTTGTTGGTGGATAATGCAGTGAAAAATTGTTAAATTTTCCAGATGGATCTGTAGTTCTATTGCTCTTTCATGAACTATTTCAATAAATCCCTTCCGTGCACCAACCATTGCAGGGGCTCCATCAGTGCATATGCCAGATAGTGAACTCCATTTAAGCCCAAATCTCTCGAAGACTGTGTTGACTGTTTCAAATATATCTTCACCAGTAGTCGTTCCTTTTAATGGCCAAAGCACCAGTAATTCTTCTGTGATGTTGAAATCCGCATCAACTCCTCGAATAAATATTGCTAGTTGTGCTGTATCGGAGGCATCGGTGCTGTCATCCAAAGCAATTGAAAATGCTTCCAATCTAGCAATCTTCTCTTTTAAACTTTTTTCGATATCATCAGCCATAATTTCTATCCATCAGACAACAGTACGTCTCGACAAACGAATTTTCTCGAAGTCTTTTTTCTTTTCAGGACATATTATATTTGCAACATCCAGCAGACATTCTTTGATAAATTCTCCTTCACCAAATGACTTAGAATGCTTAGCAATTTTTTTGCTTACCACAAAGCTGGCTTTGACAATGCTGTGATGCTGCGTTCTTTGCTTGTTGAACATTTGCTACTGGGTATCCAAGTTCTTCTTCAACTTCAGTATTTCATCTTTTCGTAGTTGTCCATCAATTTTTTGGTGATCCGCATGTCTCGAAGTAAAGTGTCTCTTCAAGTTGTATTCTTTGTTGACAGATTCAGATTCATTGCACAGCAAACATACAGGCAAACCTTTATTCAGAATAAAATAATAATCCTCCCTCCAGTTGTCTTGAAATTGACAATTCTCTGCATCTACTTTTCTTTTTTTTTGGCATAAGTTTTTTGTCCCAAATTTATAAGCAATATTCAGAGCTTTCAAACAAAACTGTCTTCTACACTGCAGGAACCGAACAGAACACAACATCAATGCAGGCACCGAACAGAACACAACATCAATGCAGGCACTGAACAGAACACAACATCAATGCAGGCACTGAACAAAGCACAATACCAAAGCAAGTACCGAACTGACACTTTGTAACATGTTCACACACGCCGCTAGTCAAAGTGAGAAAGAGACCTAGGTGGGAGAAAACATGAGTTTTGCGCAAGTCATATGACGTCAGCTTAATATGAGTTACTAGAACACACCATGTTTTCTCCCACCATGAATCCAATAAACTTCACTGAAATAGATTAGGGTTGGATCAAAAGAAGTAGAGGGCCAGATACGGGCCAGGGGTTGCCCATATGTGATCTAAATGATGCTTGAGCAGTTGCAAACTTAACATGTTTGATTCATCAGGATTTTTTATGCTCAAAACTGTTTCTGGGTTGCTTGGCTTAATTTCATCTAACAGATCATTTTCCATTAACACCTCAAATTCAAAACAATTTCAGCACTATTTTCGTTTAAAACTTCTACTTTAAAAACTTTTTCATCAACTAATTTTGTACTATTTTCCTCTACATATCATATCAAGACATTTCTCATTATCTATTTGCTCTGCATCATAAACTTGTTTCTCTAAATTTACATTAATGACAGTAATAGGGATTTTTACAGGTTCTTCTTGAACATTCTGCTTTGGACTACGAGGTAACTCAGAAAGTCCATGGACCACGGCTGCAATTTCAATTGGTAATTGTAATAAATATCATCTAAAACTTGCTCCTTTGAACATGAAATTTTGGCTTCTGTATCGTTGTGATCTATTAATTCAGTTTCTTTGTAACAAGGTTTAACAAAAGGTAAAACAACAGTGGCAAGACTTAACTCATGAGAGGGCTTTCATGAGGAACCTTCACCTCTCGCTTCAAAGACCTAATTTAAGTTTCCCGAATTGTCATTCCTTCTATAACAATATTGCTCCATGTGCCGTAGTCGACCACAAAAATTACATCTGAAAGTTTCTCTATTATTCATAGCAAAAGTTTTAGGTCAAGTGTCATTGTTCAAAGCTTGACGCGGAACAAATTCTCTGCTTTGTTCATCCTGCATCGCTGTAGGCATGTTCAGCACAAATTGTCAGGCTATAAATTCCGGTCATGCGGGAGACATTTTCCGAGACTCAAGCTGATAGTGCTGCTTTGGCAAGGATTGCATCCATTGTTGATTTAATGCAGTTTCTGCAGATTCTCTTCTTGCTGTATATTGCTGAGCCAATTTGACTAAAGTTGAAATTGAATTTACATTTCGTACTTCTAAGAATTCCCTAATGGGCAAAATTAATTGGGACAATATACAGTTTATAATGTCAATTTTGGTGAATAAGATAAATTTTTTGATGTAATCTCGTTCCCCTTGTCTTCGCAAAAACAGTTATGTAGCTAACTGTGTAAAGTCATTATAAGCTGGATAGATTTCCAAGAGTTCGCTTTTAAAATCTTCCCAAAATTCTATTCCATGACGACATCCTACATTATTCCACCATTGCTTAGCACATTCAACTAGACAAGATACTACTAAAACCACTTTTTTGTTGCCGGGCACTTCATGTAGATGGAAATGCTCTTCCATGGACTTGAAAAATGTCCACGATGGCAAAGTTTCGAACCTTATCTCAGGTAAAGGTCAATTAGCATAAGGGCTATAGTTAATAAATGGATTAGCAACTTGTTGAGGTGGTTGATAATACTCTGTTCTATCACTTGTTTCTGATGGAACAAAAAATGGAACCTTACATTCAAAGTTTATTGGTTTGTGAACTGACGTAGCAGTGTCAGCAAATTTAGGACTTGTCTTTCCCCTTTTTTCCTGAGGCTCATTGAGCAGATTCAATAACACTTCTGCTTCTTTCATCACATCTTGCAACCTATCTTTTACTTTTTCTAAATTGGGAGTCATTATGGCAGAATCAGCCATATTACTAGCAGACATGTGTAGCAGTCTGCAAAAATTTTGAAACTTTTTTTTATCTTGAGCAGCACTCAAAGGTACTGCTATACAACAATACAATACTAAAGTTATACTAAGCTTGTAAAGAATAAACTTGCTTATCAAAAATTTTATCTATCGTGTATCCAGACACTTCTAATCTTTATATGCATACAATAAAGATCTTAACTATCAGCAATAACTGTGCTGAAACTTCAGTACATTTGACTTATACACAAAAAAGTTAAGCTTCTTGCTCATCAAAAATTTTCGGCTTAATCTGCCGATAAATCTATGAATAGTACATATAACTAATGAGCTCAAAAATTGCTATCTTTGACAATCATGTTAAATAACATGTAGAGTTTATACATATATATACAGTCCCTGTTCTCGGACCACTATCTTTTCTACTGGCAGGTCCCTGTCTGTGTGAATTTCATTTGTTCGAATGAATGTTATAAATGAAACTTTTCGGATGCAAAAATATTGTTCCCCCCGTATTCTGGCTGACAATAGCCAACAACTTATGAGTGAAAAATATAAGGAAAGATGTTGTAATGAGGAAAACCTTGAGTTCCAATACCATGGAATCTGCTACTCCAAGAAAAACATATCGAGTAATCAAGTGGATGTGAGCACTCCTCATGGAGTAAAAGGACTCGTTTGCTTGAACAACGACGTGTGCCAATTTACTGGTGCACACCCTGACACAAAATATAAGGTACCGGATTTCATCCAATGAATGATAGTGAGCATGCCTTATGAAGGCGAAACATGCATATCGATATTCTTTGAGCCTAAACTTATGATATTGTAATTTTAACTTGTGGTGTTTTAGTAATAAACTAGTATTTTAGTGTAAAAAGTGTTTAGGTGGTTAATGCTGAGTGTTTGCCAAAATTGATGTCACCTGTTGATGGTGTTACTAACGACAATAAGAGACTGCGAGGTTACATGCCGGTAGCCATACATCTGTGAAAACATCTTCACAATGACCATATAGCAGCATGGACTATATGCCAGTGTACTGGAATGCATGCTGTTGCCACCCCTTAAAGGCACCCAGCAGGAAGCAGGTAAAACCCCGTCTGTGCTCTTAAGATGTGAAGTATTTTCACATTACAACATTGGGTACAGCGGTTTCTAATTATGGTGAAATAGTGAACATTAATACTATTAAGAAAAATTTAAACAAATTACAAGCATATTGATTTCAATAAGAAAGTATTCACAGTGATATAGTGAAATATTAGATTGGACTATGCAATTAAGGCTTAATGTTGGAAAATAAAAAAAAATAATAAATACCCCCTCAAGAAGGTGCTTGCCACAGAGGTCTGACAGGAGCCTGTCAGTTTATATGCCATAGTAGAAGGTCTGTGAGAATGGCAGGACCTCAGCAGAAAAACAACACAAACGTCCATGCCTTAGGGCTCGAACTCAGGTCCCTTAGATCAGTAGCCAAGTGCGCTAACCACTCAACCACAGGATGGGCAATGTTGGAAAATGCAGTGAATAAAAGCAGTTAAATTATATATTACTTGAAAATAAATTTCTTTTAAACAGTAATATTCGCAGAATTACCTCTTGACTTTAATGTCAATAAATCAATAAATATTTTTGTGGAAATAAGTTTCACTGATGTGCAGGATTTGAATCTACTTCTCTCCATAAACATGCCAGAGTATTCTACCCATTGAACAAACACCACTTCGTCTTTTCTCCACTTAATATGACTTTTTACTCTTCCCATGATTTTGGCACCTGGACTTGGTGCCATCTATGATCCAGGATGGCAACTAGTTCTTTAAGTGTTGTATTATTAATGATTTAAACAATAAGTAATATTCACATACCTATTGACTACATCAATAAATATTTTTATTGAAAAAAGTTTTGCTGATGTGTGGGATTTGCACCCCCATCTCCAGTTCCATTTTCCCCCCACTTAATATCACTTTTCACTCTTCCTCTGATTTCAGATCTGGACTTGGTACCATCTATGATTTGAGTGGTCTGTAAATGGTAGCTAGGTAGTCACTAAAAGGAGAGCTATGCATCAATCCCCTGTGATGATGCATAGAACCAGCCATGCATAGCACCTAATGTCCGACCCCCGCCTTCTCGTGGTGCAGACCGTTAGTACCTTTTGAAAGAGATACTCTCTTGTGGAAGTGAATGGAAGGGGAGGGCTGCCAGATTAGTGTGGCCTACTGATCTGGACAACTATGGCTACTTTTTTTTTCTACCCTGCTGAAGAGTGGTCAACCACACAGGGTCCTGGTGCTGACCATATAAACCCACTGGACTGGACAGATATATGGCTCTGAGCTTGATTATGAATCCTGCTTTTGCTGCACTAGTGGGCTTCTGTAGAAGGAAAATCTTCTGCTGTGTTTTCTGTTTATTTGTAGGTTGATGTGTATCCTGTGAATAGATTCACAGGATATGTTTATCAGCTGGTGGATAATCCTGAGCAGAGATCATCGCACGCACCTGAACTCTGCTTCTATTGGCATCGTCAAATTCTACATTGGAGGAAGTCTTCCAATGTAGATGGCTTCAGCCTTTAGTGGTGGGGGAACGGGTCTTTGCCCCATGTCTGCGATTAGGGGGCTGTTTGATATTGTCGGCATTCCCTCTCTCAATAAACATAGTTCCTTTAAACATCCCATTAACCATTTTCTCTCCATAGGTAGTTGGAATGTGAGGACTCTGCTTCTCAGCAGACACGCTAGTGATGCTCTTTTAGGATATGAGTGCATTAATGAAAGGTTTCTTACAGCAAAATTTCAGACAAGCATTAAAGACCTGAATGTTACCTGCTGTTATGACCCACTGAGGATGCCAATGAGGATGAGAATGATAGGTTTTACGGACAACTTCAGGATATTTTGAATTCTGTCAAGAAAGGAGATATTACCCTTGTTCTAGGTGACTTCAATGCCAAAGTTGGTACTGACTCTGACCTTTGGGGAGGAGTAATAGGCCCTTTTGGTATTAATAGCTGCAATGGGCAGCATCTCCTGCAGGTAAGTAAACTCAGTGGATTCAGAATAACTAACACTTATTACAAACACCGCGACATACATAAGTACACATGGGTTTCACCTGATGGGCTGCTTAAGAATATGATTGATTAGATATTAATTAACAGCAAATTGGATAGTTATGTTAGTAATATCAGGTCCTATAGGGGAGCTTAAATTGGATCTAACCATTACCTTGTTAAAAGTGTCTTGCAACTTAAACTTAAAAAGTGTTGTGCTAGGGTTAAAAAATTTACTTTTAATCCTGAAGCTCTGAAAGACCCCGTTATAGCTAAAGCTTACCATGATAGGTTGCTTAGTCATTATGACAGTCATGGTATGCTTACTACTGAAGTTGAGGAAGAATGGGATCATTTTAAACAGGCGTTTTTGGACACTAACAGTACTCTTTTAGGAAAAAAGGAGCAGAAGAGGCAGAATTTTCTGAGTGATAAGGCACTTGAGCTTATTTCGGAAAGAAAGAACTGCAGTAATGTCCTTAATCAATACCCTACTAGTCTTAATAGAAAGCATTACAGAGAACTTAATAAACGAGTAAAGGATCAGTTAGCTGCTGATTAAGAATCTTTGGCTTGATGGCTTGGCTGACAAAGCCGAGGAAGCATTTAGACAGCAGAAAAGCAGAGAGCTGTACTAGATAGTTAATGTTTTGTGTGGTAGAAAACAGACAGGTATACAGGGATTGAAGGATAAACATGGTAAGGTTATAGAAGGTGAGGATTCTGTCATGGCTAGGTGGGCTGAGCATTTCAGTGATGTTCTAAACAATGTGGTTAGTTATACTCCCATTGTTTGCAATGAGGATAGATGCATTGGTGGCTTTAATGTTGGCCCTATGACACAATCTGAAGTTATTTTGGCTGTTTCTAAACTTAAACTTCATAAATCCCCAGGTGTAGATGAAATTACTGCAGAAATGCTTAGAGCTGGAATGTTTCTGTTACCACTTGGATGACTGAAATTTTGAATATCTTTTATGATAAAGGCATGGTTCCTAAGGATTTTACCAGAGCAATTATTATCCCTATTTTCCAAAAATGTGATCGCAGTCCTTGTGATAACTATAGGGGTATCAGCCTACCCTCTATTTCAGATAAAGTTCCTTCCATGATTATACTTTATATAATTAAGAATCTGGTTGACAGTCAATTGTATGATGAGCAATGTGTATTCAGAAGTGGTAGGGAATGTGTGGATCAGATATTTTCACTTAGGCAGATTCTTGAGAAATGTTTAGAGTTTCAGAAACCTTTGGTTGCTAGCTTTGTTGATTTCAAAAAGGCTTTCGACTCTGTTGATCGTCATAATTTGTGGTTTATTGTGAAATCATATGGTATACCAGACAAGTTAGTTAACATAATGAAAGCTCTCTATAATAACACTGAGTTGTGTGTGAGAGTTGGTAAGGCTTATATCAATTGGTTTAGGATTACTTCTGGTGTTTGACAAGAGTTCATTTTGTCTCCTTTTCTCTTTAGCTTGGTTATTGATTATGTTATGCGAAATTTACTTCGAGGGAAAGATTTTGGCCTTAAATGGTCTGGAGATACGAAAATTTCTGACTTAGATTACGCTGATGATTTAGCCCTTTTGGCAAATGATGTTGATTAGATTAACTCTTTCATTCGAGCTGTTGATGAGACTGGTTGTAGAGTAGGTTTGGTTATAAACAGAGAGAAAACTAAAGTGATTAAAATTGGTCAGGTAGGCTGTGATTCGGTTAATTTGAATGGTTGCAATCTTTAGCAGGTGTCACAGTTTAATTTTCTTGGGAGCTATATAACAGATAATGGTGATGTGCAGCATGAGATTAACAGACGAATAGTGATTGCTGCTGGAACTTTTAAGAATCTATGGAGATTGTGGAGAAATAGACGTATACACCTAAAGACTAAAATTAGACTGTATAATAGTTTGGTTCTTTCTAGGGTTAGTTATGGTAGTGAAACTTGGACATTTCGTAAACAAGATAACAGGAAACTAGATGCTTTTGATTCCAGATGCTTATGCAGTATCTTGGGCATTAGGTGGTTCAACTTCGTAACTAATGATGAGGTTAGGCAAAGGAGTTTGCAACCTCCTTTAAGCAGCATATTGTGCAGAGAGAGACTCCGTTGGTTTGGCCATGTTGCTCGTTTGAATGATTATAAATTGGCGAATAGGGTTATGAACAGTGTGCCTAAAGGCCTCAGAAAGAAGGGGAGACCTAGGATGCGGTGGGCAGACAATGTCAAACAGGACCTTGTTAGAATTGGTGTGCAGTGGCCAGATGCAGTAGATGTAGCTCAGGACAGACTTGCTTGGAGAACTAAATTGCATGGTCTGGTTGGACCTCTGTAGCCCATGGCTGCTTGAGGATGATGATGATGATTTGAGACAGCAACTATTTCTTTAAAAGTTGCAGTGAATAAGTTGTAGATTCAAATTCCACACATGGGAGAAACTTTTTTCCCCACAAAAGTATTGATTTATTGATGTAATTTCTTCCCAAATAATGTAATATTTACCTGAAACATGTTTTTTTTTTATTTTGTTTAATGATTCTTTTCAGTATGTTATTTTTTAAAAAAAACGCCAACATTATACAAGGTGACTTGGATTGCTCACATTAATGGAATTTTCTGTTCTGTTGTGAAATGGAGGAATACTGTCTTGGCTGCTTTTTTTTCCAAACAGTATGATTTTTTTTTCTTTGGGTGTTGAATTTTTTGGAATCTTGGCTTAGGGCCTAAAAGTAGTGCACCATATAAGAGAAAAACTCCCATCTATATCATCAGAGTAGTACAGTCAATATACTTTGAGGGGGTATTTGAAATCAACAAAGCTAGCAACCTTTGGTTGCTAGCTTTGTTGATTTCAGAAAGGCTTTTGACTCTGTTGATCGTCACAATTTGTGGTTGATTGTGAGATCATATGGCATACCTGACAAGGTAGTTAACATAATGAAAACCTTCTATAATAACACAGTCATGTGTGAGAATTGGTAAAGTTTGTAGCAATTGGTTTAGCATTGCTTCTGGTTTATGGACAAGGGTGCATTTTTGCCCTTTTCTCTTTAATTTGGTTATTGATTATGTTATGGAAAATTCACTGCAAGGAAAAGATTTTGGCCTTAAATGATCTGGAGATCTGAAAATTTCTGGTTTGGATTATGCTGATGATTTAGTCCTTTTGGTAAACGATTCTAATCTTTCATTACAGTTATTGATGAGACTGGTAGTAGAGTAGGTTTGGTGATATGCAGAGAGAAAATTAAAGTGATGAAAATTGGTCAAACAGGCTGTGGTTCAGTTAATCTGAATAGTTTCGCTCTTGAGCAGGTGTCTCACTTTAATTATCTTGGGAGCTATGTAACCGATACTGGTGATGTGCATCATGTGATTAACTCTTCCAGTGTCCAGGCTGAAAAGCAGGTTTCCATCCAGGGGCCAAGATGTTTTTTGCCTATGCTCAGGCAAAGAAAACTTTAGAACTTTTTTTGCCAAATAACTAATGAAAGGAATTATGGCATGTTGTATACGAAAATAATAAGCATTTCATTCTGGATTTTCTGAAAATCAAGTATTTAACAAAAACACTGTTTTATTGTAATAGAACTTTTTTTAGAGTCATGTAGTAAAAAAATGCCTCTGGGAATGCAAATAAAAATTTATTTAAAAGAAACAACTAATAGACAGAAATTATTACAATGCACGTGAATAAATGGCTATATATTTCTGAATAACAAAAGAATTATTTTTTTGTTTTAAGTAAATATTTTTCTCGGTACCATACTTTGAGAAAATTCCAGGCTTTTAGCCAATTGTGCTGAGTCAAATGAACAAGTCAACTTTGGAATTTAAAAAAAAGTAACCAATCAACAGAAATAGGTCATGTTATATATCAAATTAAACAGAATTTAATTACGAATTTTATAAAAATAAATAATATAAATAAATTTCCAAGCCTATTGATTTTAATATGCCTTTTTCAATGTGATATGGGGGAGAAAAAGATCACATTATACAATTAAGGCTTTACTTTGGAAAATCTGGTGAATAAAAATAGTTAAATTATATATTTATTGAAAAGAAATTTCCTCCCAAATAATATAATATTCAACCTGAAATATGATTTTTATTTCTTTTAATGATTCTTTTCAGTATTGTATATTTTAAATGTGGCCATTGTTATACAACGTAACTTGGACTTCTCGCATTCACGGGATTTTCTGAACTGGTTACTAAATTGAAAAAAACTTCCTCGGCTGCTTTTTTTACTAAATATTATTAATGTTTTCTTTGGGAGTTGAATTTCGCCGATCTTGGTTAAGTGCAGAAAGGTTTGTGCACCAGCCCTTCTTGAAATTGCCCTCCCACATGACTGCCGATTTCCATAGCAAGGAAGTCTATTTTGCTTGCGTATCTAAGACATTCATTTTCAGAAAACGGTACAAGCTCAAAGTTTTTTTACTAAAAAAAAAGAAATAATAAAATAAAAATTACATATAACTTAATGGGTTAATAAAAAATGTTAAATATGTTAAATAAAATGTTAAATAAAATATCTGCAGCAACTTTTAAGCCGACCTACGATCTAGCATAACTCGGAAAGATTGATAAATCAGAAGATTGAAGATCGCTAACTAACGGAAGTAAATATACAAAAATAAATTTGCTTTCATATCCAAGACCTCATTTATTTTCAGAAAATGATACTATATCAAAGTTTTACTGTAAAAGTAATAAATAATAAAATAAAAATTAACATATAGCCTAATGCGTTGTTAAAATATCCACAGCAACAAGTTGTAGGTCGGCGATACAATATAACATAACTATGAAAAAAAATCAATACTTACCGATCTGCCAAAAGATGAATAATTTCCGAAAATAAATCTACTGAAATGAAAACTAAGGTTTAAATATAAAAAAAAAATACTAACTTTGCAAAGAGTATCCAATATGCTGGACCGAAACTGTAAAAAACAGTTATAGGACATGGAACGGAGATACGTGTGTCAGCTATCTGTGTCTTGTTTGACTCAATGAAGCATAACTAATTAAATACAGGTGCAACCAGAATTACTAAGAAGGATGTGTTTACTTTCAGTTTCGATTTGAAGAATGCTGGAAAAAATGATAAAAATAACTTGGGAATACTGAAATAGGTTTATGACAGAAAAAGAGTGTGAAACAGAAAAAAAAATTGTGGTACGTATTTTGTAATTCCAAAATCTATGGTTTTTAAAAATAGCAGTAGATTTTCGAAAATTTAAGGAAAAATTTGTTGATAATAGCTAAAATGAAACTTGTGAGCTTAAATCACAAGGTTGCTTCAACAAATAGGAACATTAACAATAAAATAATATTGTTAACAAGCAAACAAGTAAAACGGCAATACCGTTAGTGCTTGGAACAAATGGCAATCAGATGGCTTTATAAAATTATTTATATTGTAGTTTAATAAAATATGCATCAAATTAAAAAACAAAGTATTATTTTTAAAGCTTGAATTATAAATAAAATTACAATGGCAATTTTTATTTGAAAAAAAATCTATATTGTTTTGTTGTGCTAAAAACGTATGTATACATCCTTAGCCTCTCATTTCAGATTCTGTGAATGTATACAGATGACCTGGACACTGTAAGGGTTAATAACAGATGAACTGGGATTACTGCCAGGACTTTTAAGAATCTATGGAGAGTGTGGAGAAATAGGCGTATACACCTAAAGACTAAAATTAGACTGTATAATAGTTTGATTCTCTCTAGAGTTAGTTATGGTAGTGAAACGTGGACCCTTTGTAAGCAAGATAACAGGAAACTTAATGATTTTGATTCTAAATGCTTATGCAGTATCTTGGACATTTGGGGACTCAAATTTGTAAGTAGTTATGAGGTTAGGCAAAGGAGTTGTCTATTTCCTTTGAGCAGCATATAGTGCAGAGAGACGCCAGTGCTTCGGCCATGTTGCCTGTCTGCATAACTATAGATTAGTGAATAGGGTTATGAGCTGTGTGCCCAGAGGCCTCAGAAAGAGGGCAAGACCTAGGATATAGTGGGAAGACAATGAAAAACAGAACCTTGCTAAAATTGGTCTACAGTGGTGAAATGTAACAGATGTAGCTCAGGAAAGATTTATTTGGAGAACTATAAATTTCATAATCTGGTTGGGCCTCCATAGACCATGGCTGCTTGAGGATGATGATGATGATGACCATAAGAAGGCAAGATCAGAATTTAAGTGCTAATGCTGGCTAATTCTCTGCATTGTTACAGAGAATTGGTGCACAACTATTCTTCAGGTGTATGTCTAGCTACCATTTACAGACCATATTGGCAAAGTTATTGGTTATGTGCAAAATGAGAATTTTTGTTGGATATGTAAAATTTTGTGGTATTTGTCTAGCAGAGTGGGTAAGTTTTTAAAAAATTTTCAAAATGATAGGGTAAGGAGTGTATTGTTTAAAAAATATTTTCTGACAAAAATAAAAGCACAGCTTTATGGAGACCAGTAGTTGTAATTATTATATTTGAAAGTAGCTTTTAGGTTAAGGTTAAAGATATATAGTCAACATTTTGTCATTTTTTCTATGTTGCCATGTATTAACAGAAATTGCTTAAAAGAAAAATCTTCATCCACAACATGCTTAGATTAACTTTGTGGTTTCCCACAACACACTTAGATTAACCCTGTGGTTTTCATATTGTTTTTCACACATATCATTTCTTCTTTCTATGTATTGGCTAGATATTGTTGATTAGTAGAGTATTAGATAGAACTTTGTTCATCTCTGTTATCATATTAATAAAAAAACTCCTCACATTAGAATGCTTTTCCTTAGCAACCACTTGCTTACCAATGCAATCTTGGATAAATATCCAAAATTTTGGTGTCTTTTGTTAACACTTTTATACTATTTGCAACAATATTTTATTTTTTCATGTAATGCATTATAGCATAACTGAAGTCGTTTAAAACGTTTTTCAGTGCTTATGGGATCATTAAACTTACTTATCAAATAAAATACTGTTTCCTAACTTAATTTTAAGATAATGTTTATTCCACAAGCTCTATATTAATATGCTTATGAACAAAATTGTTTTTAGTCTAGGTTTTAATTAGTATTATTTATGCATCCATTTCTTTATAGAGAAGAAATTACTAGTCTTTTGTGTCTACCCTTGGCTTCTCAAAAAAGGTGAGTTACTTGTTTATTGAAAAACAAATAGTTTGTTAAAAAATAATAAAGCTACTTTACAATGACAAATTTTTTTTAGTTTAATCTGTTAGATTATGAAAAAACTCGATAAAATGTTATTTTAGTAATTTACAGTCAGATACCTTGAAGAAAGAAGTGAAGAGTTGGAAATTTTTTTTTTGAATAAGTATTGGGTATAATTCCTCAGTCTGTAAATGGTAGCTAAGTATTAATTGAAAGGAGAACTATGCATCAATCCCCTTTGATGATGCACAGAACCAACGAGGTCTAGCACCTGAATTCCGACCCTGCCTTCTTGTGTTGTAGGCCATTGAAGCCTTTCAAGAGAATATTCTTTTACGGGAGGGAATGGGATGGCTGCCAGATCAGTTTGGCCTGTTGATCTGGATTACTATGGCTACTTTTCTTTTTTCCCCTACCCTGCTGAGGAGTGGCCAATCATACAGGGCCTGGTGCTGACTACATACAGGGTGATTCAAAACTCTTGGGCCAAACTTTAATGGGTGATAGAACACCTAAACAAGCACTTTTCATCATACAATGCATGATCAGAACTCAAGCGGTGAAACGCTAGGGGTTAGCAGTTACTGTGTCAGGAAATGAAGAAACACAAGAATGACAGAAAAGGTTTGAAACAATTGTAGAAATTACAGAATAGAAAGTAAAGAATTTTATTGAACAAATTACAGAAACTGCTCAAAACAGCGACCGCCAACATTAATGCAGGCTTCATACCTTCGACGTAGTGATCGGCGTACATGGGTGAAAATCTCCAACCCTACATAGAATTTCCTCTGTAACACGTGGCATCCTCACACTCCTTGCACGCCCTGTATCCTGCAAGCTGCTGACAAAGGAGCCTGTTTCGCACAGATACCAATGCAATCGCTGAAAGGTTTTATGATCCGGCACGCGTCTGGTCGGAAAGCGCTCCCAGTACAGTCTTCGGGCTTCCCTTGCATTCCCATCCGCAGCTCTGTACATGAAATGCATGTCCACCTTCTCCTGATTCATGAAACAATCCATCCGTTCTGCAATCGATGGCAGAAATGATGACAAGTGCGAAAACCAGCGCTTATAAGTGTTCGCTGGAAAGCGCCCTCTAGCGCTTCACTACTTGAGTTCCGACCATGCATTGTATGACAAAAAGTGCTTGTTTAGGTGTGTTCTATCATCCCTTAAAGTTTGTCCCAAGAGTTTTGAATCACCCTGTATACCAACTTGAATGGAACAATGGCTCTGAGCTTGATTATGGATCTTGAATTTGCTGCACAGGTGTGCTTCTATTGAAGGAAAATCTTTCACTGTGATTTCTGTTTGTGGGTTGAAAGCCCAAAGTTGATGTGCATAATATGTTTTATCAGCTGGTGGATAATTCTTATCAGAGGCCATCACAGGTACCCGAACCCTTGCTTCTATGGCATCGTTAAACTAATATTGTGTACCAGTGTAGATGACTTTAGCCTTTATGGGGGGAAACAGGTCTTTGCCCCATACCTGCGATTAGGGGTGTTTGTTATTGTTGGCACTACCTCTATAAATATCTTTATAAATGTAAATGTTCTCTTTATAAATATAGTGTCTTTGAAAAACCTACTGTGTTCTTTCCTCAGGTTCATGGAATACAAGGACTCTGCACAGAGATTATGGCCTTGATATTCTGAGCATGCAAGAGACCAGATGGACAGGTAAAGGTCAAATACTTAATAATTTTAAATTTATCTTTTTAGGGAGGGATGATGGAAAGCATCTCTAAGGCATAAGTTCACTTCTCAGCAAACATAATAGTGATGGCTGCATTAATGAAATGTTTCTTACAGCTAAATTTTAAACTAGGATTAAGGACATGAATGTTATATGTTGTCATGCCCCCGACCAAGGACTCTGTGAGGATGAGAATGATAGAATTTATGAAAACAGGGTATTTTAAATTTTCTGAAGAAGGGAGATATTACTCTTAAACAACTTCAGTGCTGAAGTAGGTATTGACTCTGACCATTGAGGAGTGGTGATAGGTCCCTTTGGTATTTGGTAGCTGCAGTGGAGAAAGTCTCTTGCAGATAAGAAAATGTAATGATTTGAAAATAATTAACACTTATTACACATTTTGTGACATATACTGGGTGATCTGGAAAGGTATGTCATAAATCAGGGAGCAGTATTGGCATGAAAATGAGTTAAAAAGATCTAGTGAAACATGCTGCTTGAACTGTGTTGTTACTGAATAAAACTCTTTCAAACTACCTGTTCTGAAAAGGGCTTCCCACACTGACATACACAACAACATGGAGTCCAATGCAAACCCATAGGTTGGGAGCCCTGATGTAAATCACATGTAAATGCAAATTGTATACAACAGTTAGCATGAAAACATCAACTGGACACATTAGTGAAATGAGACATGAAAATGTGATTTCCCCAAAAAAAGGTTATTTAGCCCTTCCAGTGTCCAGCCTGAAAAACTGGTTTACATCCAGAGGCCAAATTTAACTTTAGAACTTTTTTGCCAAATAATTAGTGAAAGGAATTATTGCATGTTATATGCCAAATTAATCAACGTTTAATTCTGGATTTTCTGAAAATAAAATATTTAATGAAAAAGACCATATGTTTCACTTTAATAGGACTTTTTTAGAGTCATGTAGTAAAAAAATGCATCTGGCAACACAAATAAAAATTTATAAAAAAAAAGCTAATAGACAGAAATGATTATAATGCACATGAATAGAAAGGCAATTTATTTCTAAATAACAAGAAAAAAATTTTTCTTGTTTAAAATAAACATTTCTTCCATTTTGAAATTTTTTTCTCCATACTATTACTTTGAGAAAAAGTCCAGGCTTGTTGCAGTCCAATAAACAAGTCACATTTAGAATATTTTTAATAAATAACTAATCAACAGAAATAGCTCATGTTATATACCAAATTAAAAAGAATTTAATTCTGAATTTTATTGAAGTAAAAAATTTGAACATTGTAGTAACATATTAATTTTAATAACAATTTTTACAGTGACATATCAATAAAAAGGTACACATTTCATAATTACTTCCAAAATCTTCCATTTTTAAAAAGTACATTGTTAATTATCAGGAGATTTTAAAAACTTTAAGGAAAACTTCTGAGTTTAAATTAGGGGTTTAAATTAGGGATCCAATTGTCACAGCTGAAAAAATGTACTAACTGCTAATAAATTATGTTTGAGAAAAACTGCTAAAATGTGCATTGCATGTGAAGCAATGCACTTGTGGCTTGATAACCATTCCACTTAGGACTGAGTTTTCAGTCCTAAGTAGTAAGTTATAAAGCAAATGCTTTATAATAATTACTCAACTGCCATTCATATGGGGGCGGGGGTGGCTCAGTCGGTAGCGAGCCAGGCTCGTAATCTGTAGTTCCCAGGTTTGAGTCCCAGCTGGGTCAGCATTGAGATTTATCTCCACAAAATTCCCTGCCCTGCCCATGGTCAGTAGGGGACACTGATGGGCTTGGAAAGGCCACCGTCCGTCGGATGGGACGTTAAGCTGTGGCCCCGTGTGTGAGAGAGCCATACCCTGTGCACGTTAAAGAACACGCTGGATGGCCTTGACGGGAGGCTACCATCTGTCTCCCAACAGCTGTTCCAGTGGGTCCCCTCCCTCAACCTTCTCTGAGCCTTCGGAGTCCGTGTAACCTGGCCATTTAGCCCATGGTGTGCAAAAAAGTGCTGCTCAGAGGTAAAACAACCCAACCCAAAGCCATTCATATGTTTGGTTCATATCTCCAAGGTTACCTGCAAGACATCAACATCAGTCTTCACTGTGTTACCCAGTCAACAGCCTAGCCACTTCCACCATGGCTCGCTGTTTCCCCTTCCTCCACACGCCAGGCTTGTAATCTGTAATTCCCAGGTTCAAGTCCCAGCTGGGTCAGCGTAGAGATTTATCTCTGCAAAATTCCTTGCCCTGCCCACAGTTAGTAGGTGACACCGATGGGCTTGGAAAGGCTGCTGTCTGTCAGATGGAACATTAAACAATGGCCCATGTGCGGGAGAGCCATACCCTGTGCACGTTAAAGAACACGCTGGATGGCCTTGACGGGACGCTACCATCTGTCTCCCAACAGCTGTTCCAGTGGGTCCCCTCCCCCAACCTTCTCTGAGCCTTCTAGGTCCATGTGACCTGTCCATTTAGCCCATGGTGTGCAAAAAAGTGCCACTCAGAGGTAAAGCAACCCAACCCCTTCCTCTAATTTTTCCCTTTGCAGGATGGGGATTGTGCTCTGCACCTAGACTTCATGTGTTTTTACAGATGGCAAGTCCGACATGTTTGTGGGATCAGCCATGGTCTGCTGCGATACTATCGTTGCAGACCAGATCCTACCACAGTGTTCCATATTCACTGTAGAGTTGTATGCTGTTGACCTTGCCTTGAATCGTATAGCAGCTAAGCATCATCTTTGCAGCGAGATCAAAGCCTGGAGTGGTTTAAGTGAGAGTGTAAAGCACTGACTCACTCCAGGCTTTAATCTCAGTGTAGCCTAAGCCTCATCATGGTTTGTCCAAGATCTGCTAGCAGCTCTATTGCATAACAGCCATGACTATCATCCTTTTCTGTTGGGTCCCTAGCTGGACTTCAGGATTTTATTATTGAGTTCTGGGCACAGTGGCAGAGATCTTGGTCAGAACAGCTTGCAAACAAGCTCTTTGAGATCAAGCTGTGCCAGTCATATTTTTATGGGAATCGCAAGGAGGAAGTTGTACTTACTTGGCTCTGCTTAGTTCATTTGTTTATTGCACATTCTTCTATGGGTGGAGATATACCTAAGTGTGAGTCTTGTGACACCATTTTAATGGTGAAACATATTTTAATTTTTTGTTTGTGTTTTAACTTTGAATGCCAGATGTATTTTAGCTTGAATGAGTGCCTGTCTTTGCCTTTCACAGGGTAATTTAACTGAATCTAATTATATGGCTTTGCTTATATTCTTTTTATCTGACCTGGGTCTTTTACCAGGTCGGTTTTTTGTTCTTTTTATTTGTATATATTTGTAAATTTCTGGTTTTACACATTTTTATTGTTATTTATATATTTTAAATATCGGGCTTTTGTCTTTTACATCCTTTTTGTATTTGCTTTTAACATTGATTATGGTTTCTATAGTCTCTTAACCTCTTATTCATCTTGTTTGGACCCCTCGGTGCAAGCTCCTGTATGCAGTGAAGGACCATCCTGTGAAGGTTCCACTGGTTTGGGTACCTTCACAGGATCCTGAATGTTCGCCCACGTGTTTCTCATGCACGGAGACCCATGTCCCGGGAAAGGAGGATCCTGGTAGTTCCTCGGGGGTCCCTGTCTTCTCTCCTCAACTCATGACTGGCAGGATCTCCTTTGGCCACCTTGCCATTGGGGAGCCTGTCCGTCACGAGGCTGGGCAGTGGATTATGGGGCCTCTGTTATATACTGTTTTGGCCTCTGCTTCCGGTAAACAGGAGCTCCTGGGATGGCCCCCACAGGAGCAGTTGGCTGCGGACAGGTCCTGCTAGGGTCAACTATGCAGAATGGTGAGTAACCTTGCCCACATCCGGGTACAGGTTTGCGAGTTTCCTCACAACTTATTTTCCTTTTGAAGTTATTCTTTCTTTGTGAGGCCAGTTTGGTCGATCACAATTTGATTATTTTTTGCTTAGCTCCTTTTGTGTAGAAAGTTTATTTCTACACATTTCTCTTTTCATTTTCCTTTTATTTATTTTTAAGGGCTTGGCTCACTATCTCTGTGGGTATAATGCCCGCATAGCCATGACGTCTGACTGGTTGTCCCCTTGTTGGGCTCCGTGGAGGGTGGGGACAGCAGGCACTGAATCACACAAAAACATGAGAGTTGATGAAGAAATTGATATGATCAGTGCCAACAAGAGGGCTCGACATGAGTCCCCATCATCCTCATCTCTGTTATCTCTGCAATCGTCTTCTTTCCCGAGATTCCTGATCATCTACTCCACAGGTGATGAGGTAGTTGAGGACATGTCCCAATTTTTTGTAAAGGTTTGAAAGGTCTTGTGGGAGAGCCGAAATCTATCAAGCACTTATGATCTGGTGACTTGCAGGTTGAGACTGCTTGTTCCAAACATTTGGAACTGCTCCTGAAAGTGAGAGAGATTGGTGGGGTGGCTGTTGAGGTCATTCCCCACTAAACTTTGAATTCTCTCGGGCTGTTTTCATGAGTGGGGCCTCCTCAAAGTCACCGAGAAGGAAATACTCTCAGAGCTCACCCCCCAAATAGTAACAGTGGTCCATCGGGTTTTGATGCGTTGTGATGGGAAATTGGTACCCACCTGGGTACTGATTGTGACATTTAATACGCCAATGCCTGCCGTCTTCCATCAAGGCAGGTTATTTACATTGTGAGGTACGACCATACATACCGAACCTTCTGTGTTGCTTTCAGTGCCAGATATAAGGTCATGTCTGCACAGCTTGCTGGGGCAAATCCACCTGTGCTCGCTGTGGCAGTAAGGATCACCTTGATCCTGACTGCACAGCAGAAAAGGGAAGCTGTGTGAACTGTAGTGGCGAACATCTGGCATACTCCTGCGACTGTCCGAAGTGGAAGGAGGCAATGTTTGAAAGTAATGAATAACATCTCATACACTGAGGCAAGAAAGCTCACTGCACTGCCTGCCCCACCTGACAAGGTATCCTATGCCAGTGCAGTCATTGGAAAGCCCATTGTTCCAATGATGGTGATGGTGCAGACTGATATCATTGTACCACCTACTGAGTCTTTCTTGCCCACAGCTAAGTACCTCTTTATGGAAATGAAACTGAGGGTGGTGTTGACTTCGACATCAATCCTGGTTTCCATTCCTGCAACTCAGCCTTCCACCTCCACCGGAAGGCCAACTCCTCCCTGTCCTCAGACAGCAAGACCTTTTAAACCAAAGGGGCCCCCACCGGGGACAAAAAAGAAAATTATTACTCCTCCTCAAAGAGCAGTCACCAATCCATGTCCCTCGGACAATTCAGAGTACATGGATACTGATCGCCCCCATTCACTAAACCATCCTCTATGGCAGTTAAGCTGAATAAGAATTCATCGTCCACTCATTCTTCTAAGTCCTGAGATGGCTACATTCCAACAATGGAATTGTTGTGGATTCCAAAGGAATAATGACAACATTAAGGCCCTCCTTCAGGCACACCGGCCCATCTGTGTGTGCCTGCAGGAGACATGCTAGCAGCCAGTCAGATTCCACAATTTGGCACTTTTCACTAGTTTTCTGTAACTGGAATGGAGATGGTCCAGCTCGTGGGGTTGTTGCCATCCTTGTGAGCAACCATTTTCCATTCCAGGTCATATCCCTCACCACCAACTTATAGGCGGTAGCCATCCACCACTTCGTGGGGTTCTCGCTGACTGTCTGTTCTGTATATCTTCCACCTGGGAGCATCGTCTTCCAGGAAGACCTTGATGATCTCATCTCACAGCTGCCGTCCCCCTTCCTCATCATGGGGGACTTCAATGGACACACCACTTTGGGGCAGTGCTGACACCAACAGGAGGGGTGGGGTCCTGGAGCAGTCGCTCCTGGATCCTTCTCTCTCCCTGTTGAACACCGGTGTCAGTACTTACTTTCACTCTCCAACCCATACATTCACCACCATTGACCTCACCATCTGCTCCTCCTCGATCCTTCCACTCTTTGCATGGGAGGTGAGGACAACCCTTATGGAAGTGATCACCTCCTTGTGGTGTGCACCATCTCCTGTGGGGGGCATTGCAGCAGCCCTTCATGCATTTCACAGTGGAGGCTTGATCGAGCTGACTAGAGTGGTTTTGAGCTTCTCTCTGAGCTCGATGACCTCTGTCAGCCAGGAGCCCATCAATGTGGCAGTAGTGGAGATAACGGACTGTATCATAGATACAGCTGCATCAACAATTCCTCAAACTTTGATAGTTTCCTCGATTTCCGAAACCGTGGTGGAATCCAGATTGCACTGCAGCTCATAAGGCTTAGAACAAGGCTTGGGTGGTGTTTCAGAGATATCTTACATCCCCCATACTTGAAATGTTCAAACATGCCAGGGCAAAAGCACATTTCATCTGGCACCAGAGCCAGAAGGAATCTTGGATCAAATATACATCTATCACCCACAGGACTAGTTCTCTAAGGTTGTGTGGGATAAAGTCTGGAAGATGAGTGGGAACTACATATTCCATTCGTTATCGATCCTGGAGCACATGGATAGGCAATAGCTGATCACAAAGCAATTGCTGACACTCTGGGGGAGTCATTCTCCTCCATCTCTTCATTGTTTTTTCTCCCCCCCCCCCCCCCCCCCCCCCCGAGTTTCTGTCCCAGAAGAGCAGGGCTGAATGCTCTCCACTGTCCTTCCACTTGAATGGCCTGGAGCCTTACAAAAGTCCATTCACAGTGGAGGAGCTTTGCCTTGCTCTGCATTCCTCTGATGCATCTGTTGTTGGGCCAGACAATGTCCATTATGCTGTTCTCCAACATCTCTCACCATTGAGTAAGGATCGGCTGCTCCATCTTTTCAATCGCATCTTTCTTGAGGAGCAATTTTCAGACTCCTGGCGGGAGGCCATCATCTTGGCCTTAGGAAAGGATTCTAAGATTCCTTCCAATTATCGTCCCATTACATTGACGAGCTGCATGTGCAAGGTTTTGGAAAGAATGGTAAATGGCAGACTCATCTGGTATTTAGAACACCACAACCTTCTTTCCAACACCCAGTGTGGCTTTCGCAGGCAACGGTCAACTCTTGACCATCTGATACGCCTCGAATCGACTATCAGAAATTCATTTTTATGTAGAGACCACCTGGTGTCAATTTTCTTCAACATCGAAAAAGTGTATGACACGACTTGGAGATTCAGCATTCTTCATGACCTCCACAGCTTCAGCTGGAGAGGTCACATGCCGATCTTCATCTCCATCTTGTCGGCAACACTCTGTCGTGGCCGTACCCCCAAGAACAGGGGGGGCCACAAGGCTGCATTCCTAGTGTTACGCTATTCGCTCTCAAGATTAATTCTATTACTAGACAACTTCCTCCATCTGTAGGCAATGCCCTCTATGTTGATGATTTTAGCATCTTTTGATCTTCATCGAGCACGAGGGCCATTAAAAGACAACTGCAAATTGCCGTGAACAATCTTTCAGTTTTAGCGACGGCAAATGGGTTTCAGTTCTCCCCACCAAAGATCGCTTGCATGCACTTTTGCCACAAGTGTAATCTTCATCTGGATCCTGAGCTACAGCTCGGAGGTAACATCATTTCAGTTGTGGCAGTGACCAAGTTTCTTGGTCTCATCTTCGATTGGAAATTGACCTTTTTACCACACATACATCATCTCTGGTCCAAGTGCATGTGGGCATTGAACATTATTTATCTCCACAAAATTCCCTGCCCTGCCCACGGTCAGTAAGGGACACCGATGGGCTTGGAAAGGCCGCCGTCCATCGGATGGGACGTTAAGCCGTGGCCCCATGTGCGGGAGAGCCATACCCTGTGCATGTTAAAGAACACGCTGGATGGCCTTGACGGGATGCTATCATCTGTCTCCCAACAGCTGTTTCAGTGGGTCCCCTCCCCCAACCTTCTCTGAGCCTTCGGGGTCCATGTAACCTGGCCATTTAGCCCATGGTGTGCAAAAAAGTGCCGCTCAGAGGTAAAACAACCCAACCTGCATTGAACATTGTCAAAGTCCTCTTCTCTATCTCGTGGAGAGCTGACAGATGTTCTCTGCTCCTCCTGTACCGTGCAGTTGTCCGATCGAAACTCAACTATGGATCCCAGGCGTACGACTCCTCCCAGATTCAGTGGTGAAGGTGCTGGACCCCCTCCATTATCAGGCTCTCCATGTTTGCACAAAAGCCTTCCACATCACACTGGTCCAGAGTCTTTACGTTGAGACTGACAAACCATCTTTATCTCTTCGCCATCAGCAGTTGTCCCTACAATATGCATCTAAATTGTGATCCCTGCCTGGCCATCCCACTTGGGGCTGCGTTTTCAGTTCAAAGTGGGAAATGCTTTACACTAATCAGCCGACTGCCATTTGTCCTTTTGGTTTGCAAGTCCAAGGTTATTTCAGAGACATCAACACCAGTCTTGATAGCGTTGCACAGTCTACAGCTGAGCCACTTTCTTCGTGGCTCGCTGTTTCCCCTTCCGGTGATTTTTCCCTGTGCAGGACAGTGAAGGCCTTTACACCCGACTGTGTGTACCGGCAACCCTTTGCCAGCCATCATGCTGAGTATCCGGACTTCTTGCCTGTCTTTACAGATGGCTCGAAGTCTGGCACATTGGTGGGATCGGCCATGGTCTGCTTGATGTAATCATTGCAGATCAGATCCCACTGCAGTGTTCCATCTTCACTGCAGAGTTGCACGCTATCAGTCTTGCCTTAGACCACGTGGTGGCTAAGCATCATCGTCGGTGTGTGCTTTACACTGACTCACTTAGTTCACTACAGACTTTGATCTCTGTGAGGCATCAGCCTCACCCGGTTCTTTCTAAGATCTGCCAGCAGCTACATCATCTGGCAGCCACCACCACAATTCTCTTCTGTTGGGTGCCCGGTCATGGTATCAAGGGCAATGACTTGGCAGATGCTGCTGCCAAGTTGGCCACACCCCTGTCCAGCTCTCCATTGCCAGTTCCACATCTGAATTTCCAGCAGCATTTTACAATTGAGCTTCAGGCACAGTGGTAGAGATTTTGGTCAGAACAGCTTATGAACAAGCTCTTTGAGATCAAACTTATCATCAAACCATGGCAGTCCTGTTACTGCAGGAATCACAAGGAGGAAGTTGTACTTGCTCGGCTCTGCTTAGGTCATTCATTTATTATGCACTCTTTTCTTCTTTCGGCAGATAATGAACCTAAGTGCGAGTTTTGTGACACCACTGTATCTGTCAAACATATTTTAATTTCTTGTCTATGTTTTAACTTTGAACGGCGTATGTTTTTTTAACTTTCATGATTTTACATCCGAGCCCCTTACACTCTGACATTTGTTATTAGATCATTGTTGTTTTAACGCTGTCTGTCAATTTTAAAAAAGTAAGATATCCTGTAAATTTTTACAATTTACAGGATATTTTACTCGGCTATAGTTTTACTCCAATGTTTAACCCAGTTTGCTTCCACCTGGGTTACTTTTACATTTATTACATATTTACACGCTTGGCTACTGATCTAAGGGACCTGGGTTCGAGTCCCGGATTTAGGCATGGATGTGTGTGTCGTTTTTCTGCTGAGGTCCTGCCATCCTCTCAGATCTACTGTGGCATTTAAACTGACAGGCTCCTGTCAGACCTCTGTGGCAAGCAGCTGCTTGAGGGGGTATTTTTTTTTATACATTTGTGTCTTGTCGACTATGCTTCCTTTTATTGTTTTACAATTTGTGTATGAGTTTGTATTTTATTTTTAATACTTGGTTGAGGGTCCTATGACTTTTATTGTTTATTTGGACATATGTTTCACACATTATAGCCTTAGATGCTAATGCACCATTAAACCTAAAACAACCAAAAATAACCAAAATTATCTTGTTTGGAACATTATAGCCTTAGTTGTTAATTCACCATAATACACAAACAACAAGCCACACTACTACAGCTGCTGTCTAGTAGTTGGCTTGCAGAGCAGAAATGATGCTCAACTACAGACTTTAGAAGATGCACAGTCTTCAAAACTTCATTCATAATATTATAATTATTTTTATTTGTAGTGTGCTAAACTGCAAGTGTGAAGACCCTTATGTATAGAACTCATTTCCGCATTAACTTAAGCACCAACTGTAGGAATTCCATTACTAATCCCTCATTATATCATGGTTAGCCGAGTTCTAATTCACTATATAATGCTGTCATTATATTACAACTATACTTCACAATAGCACTGTGTCAACTTGCTATAATGCTGTTATAACTCTCACAACATATTAATAAAATAGCAACTGTGGAACTGAAACCTTCTAGTTTCATAAAACAGAACTGAAACCTTCATGTTTCATAAAACAGAACTGAAGCCTTATGTTTCATAAAACAGAACTGAAGCCTGTTAATTTCATAAAAATGGATGTGGCATGCATTATTTCACATGTAATGCATATTTTAGCACTTTTTTTTAACATAATTTATTATCACGTTTTTTGAGTTGTGACAATTGGCAATTAGAACTTGATGCTCTTGCACTCTTGTGTCAGTAAGAAGGAAAGGAAAAAGTAAGTTTAGAAGCTAAATTAGATGTTTTGAAAAGAATTGATTCTGGTGAATGGTTGATGTGTGCAATAATTTAGAACTGACAGGTTCAACAGTGACAACAGTTAAAAAACACGAAGAATTAATATTTTAGCAGCAGAAAAGTTAGTTGTTCCACTGCAGGAAACAAAAATAACTATGGTAATGATAACTATTATAATTGAAATGGAAAGACTTCTAAATATTTTTATTGATAATAAATACTCAACATAAATTTCATTAAGTTCAACTATTATTCAAGAAAAGGCATACATGAATAATTAGCCAATATGAAGATCTGGAAAAAGCTTAGCTTAAAAAAATTCTGTGGAACCATTTACAGCTGGTAAGGGGTGTTATGATAAATTTAAAATGCACTCCAACTGCTACAATATATAATATAGTCCAGGAGAGGCCACAAGTGCAGATCAGGAAAGAGCCAAAATTCAAATAGGTACGTTAAAAAATTTTGAATAGGTGGTTATACTGCTCATCATCATCATCATCATCCTCAAGCAGCCATGGGCTATGGACCATGGCTGCTTGACCAGACCGTGCAATTTAGATCTCCAAGCAAGTCTGCCCTGAGCTACATCTGCTGCATCAGGCCTCTGAACACCAATTCTAATAAGGTCCTGTTTGACATTGTCTGCCCACCTCATCCTTGATCTCCCCCTCTTTCTGAAGCCTTTAGGCACACTGTTCATAACCCTATTCGCCAATCTATAATTATCCATATGGACAACATGGCCAAACCAACGGAGTATCTCTATGCACAACAGGCTGCTTAAAGGAGGTTGCAGACTCCTTTGCCTAACCTCATCATTACTTACAAAGTTGAACCACCTAATGCCCAAGATACTGCGTAAGCATCTGGAATCAAAAGCAGCTAGTTTCCTGTTATCTAGTTTAAAAAGTGTACAAGTTTCACTACCATAACTAACTCTAGAAAGAACCAAACTATTATACATTCTCATTTTAGTCTTTAGGTGTATATGCCTATTTCTCCACAATCTCCATAGATTCTTAAAAGTCCCGGCAGCAATCCCTATTCCTCTGTTAATCTCATGCTGCACATCACCAGTATCTGTTAAATAGCTCCCAAGATAATTAAACTGTGACACCTGCTCAAGGGTGCAACCATTCAGATTAACTGAATCACAGCCTGCCTGACCAATTTTCATCACTTTAGTTTTCTCTCTATTTATAACCAAGCCTACTCTACTACCAGTCTCATCAACAGCTCGAATGAAAGAGTTCATCTCATCAACATCATTTGCCAAAAGGGCTAAATCATAAGCATAATCTAAATCAGAAATTTTCGTATCTCCAGTCCATTTAAGGCCAAAATCTTTCCCTCGAAGTGAATTTCGCATAACATAATCAATAACCAAGCTAAAGAGAAAAGGAGACAAAATGCACCCTTGTCGAACACCAGAAGTAATGCTAAACCAATTGCTATAAGCCTTACCAACTCTCACACACGACTCAGTGTTATTATAGAGAGCTTTCATTATGTTAACTAACTTGTCTGGTATACCAAATGATTTCGCAATCAACCACAAATTATGACGATCAACAGAGTCGAAAGCCTTTTTGAAATGAACAAAGCTAGCAACCAAAGGTTTCTGAAACTTTAAACATTTCTCAAGAATCTGCCTAAGTGAAAATATCTGATCTACACATCCTCTACCATTTCTGAATCACGCAATTGCCTGTCAACCACGTTGCTTATCACGCAATTGCCTGTCAACCATATTCTTAATTCTATTAAGCACAATTATTAAAAGAACTTTCCCTGGAACAGAGAGTAGGCTGATACCCCTATAGTTATCACAAGAACTGCGATCACCTTTTTTGAAAATAGGGATAACAATAGCTCTGGTAAAATCCTTAGAAACCATGCCTTTATCATAAAAGAAATTCAAAATTTCAGTCATCCAAGTGGTAACAGAAACATTCCAGCTCTAAGCATTTCTGTAGTAATTTCATCTACTCCTGGGGATTTATGAAGTTTAAGTTTAGAAATAGCCAAACTAACTTCAGATTGTGTTATAGGATCAACATTAAAGCCAACAATGCATCTCTCATCATTGCAAACAATGGGAGTAGAACTAACCACATTGTTTAGAACATCACTGAAATGCTCAGCTCACCTAGCTATGACAGAATCCTCACCTTCTATAACCTTACCATGTTTATCCTTCAATTCCTGTATACCTGTCTGTTTTCTACCACACAAAACATTAACTATCTGGTACAGCTCTCTGCTGTTGTGATGTCTAACTGCTTCCTCGGTTATGTCAGCTAAGCCATCAAGCCAAAGATTCTTATCAGCAAACTGATCATATGCACATTTATTAAGCTGTCTGTAATGCTTTCTATTAGGACCAGTAGGGTATTGATTAAGGACATTCCTGCAGTTCTTTCTGAAATAAGCTCAAGTGCCTTATCACTCAGATAATTCTGCCTCCTCTGCTCCTTTTTTCCTAAAAGAGTACTGTTAGTGTTCAAAAAACCCTGTTTATAATGATCCCATTTTTCCTCAACTTCAGTAGTAAACAAACATGACTGTCGTAATGACTAAGTGACCTATCATGGTAAGCTTTAGCTATAACTGGGTCTTTCAGAGCTTCAGAATTAAAGATAAAATTATTAACCCTAGCACAACACTTTTTAAGTTTAAGTTGCAAGACACTTTTAACAAAGTAATGGTCAGATCCAATTTCAGCTACGTTTTATGACCTGATATTCCTACAGAACTAGCCCATTTGCTGTTAATTAATATATAATCAATCATATTCTTATGCAGCCCACTGACCATATAAACCCACTGGACTGGACAGATATATGGCTCTGAGCTTGATTATGGATCCTGAATTTGCTGCACTGGTGGGCTTCTGTGGAGGGAAAATCTTCTGTGTTTTCTGTTTGTTTGTGGGTTGACAGCCCCAAGTGAATAAATTCACAGGATATTTTTTTCAGCTGGTGGATAATCCTGAGCAGAGGTCAATTCAGGCACCTGAACTCTTTACTTCTATTGGCATCGTCAAATTCTACATTGGATCAAGTCTTCCAGTGTAGATGGCTTCAGCCTTTAGTGGTGGGGGAACGGGTCTTTGCCCCATGTCTGCGATTAGGGGGCTGTTTGATATTTTCGGCATTCCCTCTCTCAATAAGCATAGTTTCTTTAAACATCCCACTAGCCATTTTCTCTCCATAGGTAGTTGGAATGTGAGGACTCTGCACAGATCTTATTCTCTTGATGTCCTCACACAAGAATTCCACCATTATAATTTAGATATTCTCAGCTTGCAAGAGACCAGATGGACAGATAAAGGTCAGATTCTTAAAAATAATCTTAAATTTCTCTTTTCAGGGAGGGACGACAATAAGCATCATCAAGGCGTGGGTCTGCTTCTCAGCAGACACGCTAGTGATGCTCTTCTAGGATATGAGTGCATTAATGAAAGGTTTCTTACAGCAGAATTTCAGACCTGAATATTATCTGCTGTTATGCCCCAACTGAGGATGGCGATGAGGATGAGAAGGATAGGTTTTATGAACAACTTCAGGATATTTTGAATTCTGTTAAGAAAGGAGATATTACCCTTGTTCTTGGTGACTTCAGTGCCAAAGTTGGTACTGACTCTGACCTTTGGGGAGGAGTAATAGGCCCATTTGGTATTGGTAGCTGCAATGGCAATGGGCAGCATCTCCTGCAGGTAAGTAAACTCAATGGATTCAGAATAACTAACACTTATTACAAACACCGCGACATACATAAGTACACATGGGTTTCACCCGATGGGCTGCATAAGAATATGATTGATTATATATTAATTAACAGCAAATAGGCTAGTTCTGTTAGGAATACCAGGTCATATAGGGGAGCTGAAATTGGATCTGACCATTATCTTGTTAATAGTGTCTTGCAACTTAAACTTAAAAAGTGTTGTGCTAGGGTTAAAAAAATTTGCTTTTAATACTGAAGCTCTGAAAGACCCAGTTATAGCCAAAACTTACCATGATAGGTTACTTAGTCATTATAACAGTCATGGTTTGCTTACTACAGAAGTCGAGGAAGAATCAGGCTGTTTTAAACAGGCTTTTTTTTGGAAGCTTACAGTACTCCTTTAGGAAAGAAGGAGCAGAGGAGACAGAATTATTTGAGTGATAAGGCACTTGAGCTTATTTCAGAAAGAAGAAACTGCAGGAATGTCCTTAATCAATACCCTACTAGTCCTAATAGAAAGCATTAGAGAGAGCTTAATAAACTTGTAGAGGATCAGTTAGCTGGTGGTAAGAATCTATGGCTTAATGGTTGGTTGACAAAGCCAAGGAAGCAGTTAGACAGCACAACAGCAGAGAGCTGTACCCGATAGTTAATGTTTTGTGTGGTAGAAAACAGACAAATATACAGGGATTGAAGGATAAACAAGGTAAGGTTATAGGTGAGGATTCTGTTATGGCTAGGTGGGCTGAGCATTTTAGTGATGTTCTAAACAATGTGGTTAGTTATACTCCCATTGTTTGTAATGATGACAGATGCATTACTGGCTTTAATGTTGGCCCTATAACACAATCTGAAGTTATTTTGGCTGTATCTAAACTTAAACTTCATAAATCCCCAGGGGTAGATGAAATTACTACATAAATGCTTAGAGCTACATAAACCACTTGGATGACTGAAATTCTGAATATCTTTTATGATAAAGGCTTGGTTCCTAAGGATTTTACCAGAGTTATTGTTATCCCTATTTTCAAAAAAGGTAATCACAGTTCTTGTGAGAACTATAGGGATATCAGCCTACTCTCTGTTCCAGGTAAAGTTCTTTCCATGATTGTGCTTAATAGAATTAAGAATCTGGTTGACAGTCAATTGCGTGATGAGCAATGTGGATTCAGAAGTGGTAGGGGATGTATGGATCAAGTATTTTCACTTAAGCAGATTTTTGAGAAATGTTTAGAGTTTCAGAAACCTTTGGTTGCTAGCTTTGTTGATTTCAAAAAGGCTTTCGACTCTGTTGATCGTCATAATTTGTGGTTGATTGCGAAATCATTTGGTATACCAGACAAGTTAGTTAACATAATGAAAGCTCTCTATAATAACACTGAGTCGGGTGTGAGAGTTGGTAAGGCTTGTAGCAATTGGTTTAGCATTACTTCTGGTGTTCGACAAGGGTGCATTTTGTCTCCTTTTCTCTTTAGCTTGGTTATTGATTATGTTATGCGAAATTCACTTCGAGGGAAAGATTTTGGCCTTAAATGGACTGGAGATACGAAAATTTCTGATTTAGATTATGCTTATGATTTAGCCCTTTTGGCAAATGATGTTGATGAGATGAACTCTTTCATTCGAGCTGTTGATGAGACTGGTAGTAGAGTAGGTTTGGTTATAAATAGAGAGAAAACTAAAGTGATGAAAATTGGTCAGGCAGGCTGTGATTCAGTTAATCTGAATGGTTGCACCCTTGAGCAGGTGTCACAGTTTAATTATCTTGGGAGCTACGTAACTGATCCTGGTGATGTGCGGCATGAGATTAACAGACGAATAGGGATTGCTGCCGGGACTTTTAAGAATCTATGTGAGAGTATGGAGAAATAGGCGTATACACCTAAAGACTAAAATTAGACTGTATAATAGTTTGGTTCTTTCTATAGTTAGTTATGGCAGTGAAACTTGGACACTTTGTTAACAAGTTAACAGGAAACTAGATGCTTTTGATTCCAGATGCTTACGCAGTATTTTGAGCATTAGGTGGTTCAACTTTGTAACTAATGATGAGGTTAGCAAAGGAGTTTGCAACCTGCTTTAAGCAGCATATTGTGCAGAGAGAGACTCCGTTGGTTTGGCCATGTTGCCTGTATGAATAATTATAGATTGGCGAATAGGGTTATGAACAGTGTGCCTAAAGGCCTCAGAAAGAAGGGGAGACCTAGGATGTGGTGGTCAGACAATGTCAAACAGGACCTTGTTAGAATTGGTGTGCAGTGGCCAGATGCAGTAGATGTAGCTCAGGATAGACTTGCTTGGAGAACTAAATTGCATGGTCTGGTTGGACCTCCTGTAGCCCATGCCTGCTTGAGGATGATGATGATGATGATTCTGAAACCATTGAGTTTACTTACCTGTAGGAGACGTTGCCAATTGCCATTGCAGCTACCAATACCAAAAGGGCCTATTACTCCTCCCCAAAGGTCAGAGTCAGTACCAACTTTGGCATTGAAGTCACCTAGAACAAGGGTAATATTTCCTTTCTTGACAGAATTCAAAATATCCTGAAGTTGTGTGTAAAACCTATCCTTCTCATCCTCATCCTGAGTATATAACATTCAAGCATATAACATTGAAGTCTTTAATGCTTGTCTGAAATATATGCTGAAGTATATAACATTCAAGTCTTTAATGCTTGTCTCAAATTTTGCTGTATGAAACCTTTCATTAATGCACTCATATCCTAGAAAAGCATCACTTCCATGTCTGCTGAGAAGCAGACCCATGCCTTGATGTTTATTATTGTTCCTCCCTGAAAAGTGAAATTTAAGATTATTTTTAAGTATCTGACCTTTATCTGTCCATCTGATCTCTTGCAAGCCAGGAATATCTAAATTATAATGGTGGAATTCTTGTGTGAGGACATCAAGAGAAAAAGCTTTCTGCAGAGTCCTCACATTCCAACTACCTATGGAGAGAAAATGGTTAGTGGGATGTTTAAAGAAACTTATGCTTATTGAGAGAGGGAATGCCGACAATATCAAACAGCCCCCTAATCGCAGACATGGGGCAAAGACCCATTCCCCCACCATTAAAGGCTGAAGCCATCTACACTGGAAGACTTCCTCCAATGTAGAATTTGACGATGCCAATAGAAGCAAAGAGTTCAGGTGCCTGCAATGACCTCTGCTCAGGATTATCCACCAGCTGATAAACATATCCTGTGAATCTATTCACTTGGGGCTGTCAACCCACAAACAAACAGAAAACGTAGCGTAAGAATTTCCCTTAACAGAAGCCCATCAGTGCAGCAAATTCAGGATCCATAATCAAGCTCAGAGCCATATATCTGTCCAGTGGGTTTATATGATCAGCACCAGGACACTGTGTGGTTGACCACCCCTCAGCAGGGTAGTGAAAAACGAAAATTAGCCAGATCAATCTACTAATAGCAATTATCAAAATAAATTGTCGAATGACTGGAACTTACCTAATTAACATTATTTTTATGGAAATACAATGTTTAGCTGTGATTCACTTAGCACTCCGTTTTGCTGGAACCATTTAGCAGCAGTAAGTGAGGGATTCCTGCACTTGCTGAACTCTGTTAATGCAGGTTGAAGGATTACAAATGTTTATTGCTTTCTGGCATATGAAGTTGAGGGATAAATTGAAAAGATTATTATTATGAAGAGTTCTTAATTCTCATTTTCATTATATATATACATGCAAAAATAAAAGTTAGCTTCAGTTTTCACGTACGTAAAAAAAATTGAATTTCTTTTATCGTTCTGACTGCTTCATAATGCATTTTTGGCTATAAATGAAAACTTTGTAAACCCCCATATTTATGGTTTTGGCAGAGCAAGATTTCAAAGCTTTGAACTTGACCTTCCACTCATATAGCAAGGAAGTATTCCAATACATTTAGTAGTATAGATAAATAAAGCATTTGGGATAACAGGTAAGGAAAATGTATAGTTAGTAAAACTCATAATATACAGAATGCTTATAATTACTAATACTTCGGAGCCCTATGGACAAAAAATTATCGATAACACAGAGCTGAAAAATGGAATGGACAGTAGTCAGGCAATGGGTAATTTGGTTGTTAGCTTTGTTGATTTCAAAAAGGTTTTCGACTCTGTTGATCGTCATAATTTGTGGTTGATTTGATGAACATGACATGAAAAAGAAATTACACTGCACAACATCGAAATTGCCCTACCCAGAAGGGGTTAGGGGTGAAATGTAGCACACACATAGAAATATATATTGGCATACCATGATTTAATTTGCAGCCACTTACAGCAGTTATAAGATGAAATAATGCAGCACAATGTGACTGCCTCAGTAGGTGGTTGCACTGCTGTGAACGGCAATACAGGCAGCAATACGGCATGGAGTCATACAGTTGATGGATATGGTCCTGAGGAATTGTACACCAAGCAGTGTTGACTTGCTCCCATAATTCATCGAGATTCCACACCAGCCAGTGAGAGCATTGCACATTTGTCCAATGTGGTCCCACAGATTTTCTATTGGGGATAAATTTGAAAATCGTGCTGACCATGGCAATATTTGAATATGTTGCAAACATTGTCTGCAGACCCTAGCAGTGTGTACATGGGCATTGTCATGCTGAAAAATGGGTTGCTATCTTCCTCCCAGGAACAGTAACAAAACAGGCTGCAGAACTGTGCTAACATATGCAGCTGTCAGTGTTCCCGTAATGTGGACAAGAGGTGACCTGCTGTCATATCCAATAGCACTCCATACCATTATGCCTGGCTGATGGGCTGTGTGCCAGTCACAAACAAAAGCTGGATCCGTCTTCTCACCAGATTGTCGCCATACACGGACCCGTCGATTGTTAGCATCCAGACAGAAATGGGATTCATCATATACACAATAGTGTTCCATTTGCAACCCCAGTTCGCATGACTTCAGCACCAAGCCAGATGAGCGCTGTGATGGTTTGCAGTCAATGGCAGTCGATGTAACAGTTGCCTAGAGTGCAGGTGTGCCTCATGCAACCTTCAGTTTTCTGTTCAGGTCGTTATGGGAATGTCCATGGCTGCTGACACAGCCCATCGAACATCGCCTGTAGTGCTCTGTGGTAATGAAGGAGCATGTCGAATAATGTGCCTATCAAGCCATTCTGATGTCTGTCAGACGGCACCACTCCCTCTGCTATGCATGCTAGAACCTTCAGTTCACCACTGTTGCCAACAGCATCCAACAGTTCATGCATCCTGATGAACATGGGCAGTGACACGACGTGTAGTCCATCCAACTTTACATAGACCTATAAATTTTCCTGTCTCAAAAGCATCCAAATGGTGATAAACCTGCTGATGGTGTATACCAGGCATTTTCGACCTTTGCTGAACAATTTCCAAGCAGAACCACCTAATCTCAACTGCTCGCATGACTTTTACCTGCATAAACACAATACCATCCCTGTTCCTTCTTGCACTTTTTATCTCTTGAGCCACACATATCATTGACTCTGGATTATCATCATTTGTATATCGTAACTGCACACACCCACCCTTCTATTTGCATGTTTGTATGGCATGTCCTTCTGGGTGGGGGCACTTTCAATGTTGAGCAGTGTAGTTCTGAAAAATACCACCACTTGGAATATGGTGCTGTATGGAAGAATTGTGCAAATTATACTTGCATGTCTGTGAAAGAATAGAAGATAATATAATGGAAACATAATAGATGATAACAAAATGGAAACAGAATGTCATCATAAGGGCGGCATATCCATTTGGCCACCTGGGGCACTTTGTCACCAAAAATAATCAGAAGAAATAATAAACAAATTTCAAATTTAGTATTTATAATTTTTCATATCGAAATCATTGTATCAGAAAGTAATTTAATCATTTTTATTATCTATCTTCCTATTGCTTTTCATTTGACATTTGTTGGTTTGTGTGTTTGCTGAAACAGTTTTTCCACCATAACTTTCGAATGCAATAGAAAAACTTAATGATTTATGTGTCAAATGAAAGCTTGTAACATGGGAAGGGTCATACAATGTGTCATACAATAATACAGAAATTTTAATATTTTAAACGTAAACGTTATATACATGCTTAAAATCACATTTATTTTGTAATACATGTGTATAAATAGGTAGGCAGATATAAATAAACAGATAAATTAATAGATATGTCATGTGATTACTTTCCAAAATATCAAATCTCAAGGTGAAAACTAAAGAAAGATTCAAGACTGAAGAAAGATTCAAAGTGAAAATAGTGATATTTTCACTTTGAATTTCTCAAAAAACATGTTTTAAAATTTTGAAAAAAAATTCATGTTCGTTCTTTCATATTCCAAAAATATGCATACGAATTTTGAAATTGGGATCTAGATGGGATTATATTTTAACAGATTTTTAATTCCATTGATGTCTTTGAAAGGTCTGTGAATGGTAGCTAGGTAGTCACTGGAAGGAGAGCTGCACCAGTCCCCTATGATCTGTCCCATATGATATGATGCACCAGTCTCACTGCATTACGGGAACACTGACAGCTCACATTCCAACTATGATACACTCACTGCATTACGGCATTATGGGAACTCACTGCATTACGGGACTATGGGAACTCACTGCATTACGGGACTATGGTCTTACTGCATTACGGGACTACGGTCTCACTGCATTACTGCATTACGGGAACTCACTGCATTACGGCATTACGGGAACACTGACAGCTCACATTCCAACTATGTTATGATGCACCAGTCTCACTGCATTACGGGAACACTGACAGCTCACATTCCAACTACCTATGGATTGATGTCTTTGAAACTACCTATGGAAACTACCTATGGTTGATGTCTTTGAAAGGTCTGTGAATGGTAGCTAGGTAGTTACAGGAAGGAGAGCTGCACCAGTCCCCTGTGATGATGCACAGAACTGGCAGGCCTAGCACCTGAAGTCTGACCCTACTTTTGGTGTACTGATCTGGACTTTTATGGTTCTTTTTCTTTTTTTTTCTACCCTGCTGAGGAGTGGTCAACCACACAGGGTCCTGGTGCTGACCATATCCAACTGGAATTGAATAATGGCTCCGAGCTTGATTATGGATCTTGAATTGGCTGCACTGGTGGGTTTCTGTTGAGGGAGAATCTTCCACTTGTTTTCTGTTTGTGGGTTGACAGCCCAAGTGAATAGATTCACAGGATATATACAGTTGGTGGATAATCCTGATCTAAGGCCATTGCCGGTACCTGAACTCTTGCTTCTAAAGGCATCGTCAAATCTTATATTGGAAGAAGTCTTCCAGTGTAGATGGCTTCAGCCTTTAGTGGTGGGGGAACGGGTCTTTGCCCCATGACTGCGATTAGGGGGCTGTTTGATATTGTTGGCATTCCCTCTCTCAATAAACATAGTTTCTTTAAACATCCCATTAACCATTTTCTCTCCATAGGTAGTTGGAATGTGAGGACTCTGCACAGAGCTTATTCTCTTGATGTCCTCACACAAGAATTCCACCATTATAATTTAGATATTCTCGGCTTTCAAGAGACCAGATGGACAGATAAAGGACAGATTCTTAAAAAATAATCTTAAATTTCTCTTTTCAGGGAGGGAAGATAAAAAGCATCTCCAAGGCATATGTTTACTTCTCAGCATACATGTTAGTGATGCTCTTCTAGGATATGAATGCATTAATGAAAGATTTCTTACAGCTAAATTTCAGATAAGCATTAACCCTTCCCAGGTCCAGCCTGAAAAACTGATTAATGTATTATTTTAAGCAACTGCAATATTAGTGTGAAATGATGATTTGTGCAATAGAGGATATTTTTGTGCAATGAGTGTTATAATCCATAATTTTATAGGTTTATTTTTATTAATGTGTATTTGACTCCAGATGCTTACTCAGTATCTTGGGCATTAGGTGGTTCAACTTTGTAACTAATGATGAGGTTAGGCAAAGGAGTTTGCAACCTCCTTTAAGCAGCATATTGTGCAGAGAGAGACTCCGTTGGTTTGGCCATGTTGCCCGTATAAATAATTATAGATTGACGAATAGGGTTATGAACAGTGTGCCTAAAGGCCTCAGAAAGAAGGGGAGACCTAGGATGCGGTGGGCAGACAATGTCAAACAGGACCTTGTTAGAATTGGTGTGCAGTGGCCAGATGCAGTAGATGTAGCTCAGGATAGACTTGCTTGGAGAACTAAATTGCATGGTCTGGTTGGACCTCCGTAGCCCATGGCTGCTTGAGGATGATGATGATGTATAATTTTTCATGTTTGTGTTTTAATTCACATTTTTCTTTTGTTTTATTTTCTGTTTTTAATTATGTGATTATTTCATTCATTTATTAACCTGTCCATGTGATTGAAAGGAATACTGCTGACAAACCATAAGGCTTAGAGGGGTAATCTATCTATATAACCATACTGAGTCATAAATAAATAAAATTATTATCATTGAGTAGTCCAGGTACTTTTCATTCTGATCAGCGAAAAAAAAAATTAACTTTAGAACTTTTTTGCCAAACAACTAATGAATGAAATTATGGCCATATGCCAAATTAATCACCATTTATTTCTGGATTTTCTGAAAATATAATATTTAATAAAAAAAATGACTAGTTTTATTTTAATAGGGTTTTAATATTTTATAGGGTCATGTAGTAAAAAAATACATCTGGTAACACAAATAAAAATTTATTTAAAAAAATTAATAGAAATAATTATAATGCACATGAATAGAAAGGGTATTTATTTCTGAATTAAAAAAACTAATATTTAGTTGAAGCAAGAAAATTACTCACGTTTTGTAATTTTTTCTTGATGCTATACTTTGAGAAAATTCCAGGCTTTTAGCTAATTGTTCTGAGTCAAACAAATGAACTATAGTTTTTTTAAATAACCAATCAACAGAAATAAGTCATGCACTAAATTAAACAGAATTTACGAATTTAATGGAAATAAATAATTTAAAGTTACAAGCATATTAATTTTAATAAGCCTATCTCACTATGATGTGGTAAAAAATAGATTAAACTATACAATTAAGGCTTAATTTTGGAAAATGTGATGAATAAAAAGAGTTAAATTATATATTAATCGAAAGGAAATTTCCTTCCCATTAATATAATATTTATTTCTTTTAATAATTATTTTCATATTGTATATATTTTAAACACAGCCAGTGTTATGCAAAGTGACTTGGCCTTCTCACATTCAAGGAATTTTTTTGAACTGGATATGAAATAGAAAAATATGTGATGTTAAATGATATCCACAATGACTTGTAAAGCTAGCTATCCGATGTGGCATAACCCCAAATGAGCAATAGATCAGCTGTCGAAAAAAAATCGATAATTTGCAAAAATAAATCTACAGAAATAATGACGAAGGTTAATATTGACTAGATTCACAGTGACATTATCCTATATCTGAGAGGAACTCTTTCTGTAAACATCCTCTATAGAGTCACTTTACTGCACATATGAGCAATAACTAGGTCACTGCATTTAAATAAAGACTCAACTGCACTGCTACCATGACATACTTTATGTTGCACTGAACTTTGGAACAACAACTCTGCTTACTTCCTTCTTTCTAAGAAAACTTTTTTAGTTTTACAGTTTCGATCTGAAGAATGGGAAAAACACATAGAATGATAAAATATATGATAAATGATAAAAGTAATTCTGGGAATACTAAAATAGGTTTATGGCAGAAAGGAGTGTAAAGCTGGAAAGAAAAATGGTGATACATACTTCGCAGTTACTTCCAAAATCTTTCATTTTTAAAAATAGTACAATTTTGTTAATTTACTGGAGATTTTTCAAAACTTTAAGGAAAAATTTGTTGATAATAGTTCATATCAAACTTGTGAGCTTAGATCAGGTGATTGCTTCAGCATAGAGTAATGTTAACAAACAAATTTGCAACACCGTATAGTGCTTCTAAAAAATGACAACCAGATGGTTTTAAAAATTTATATTATAGTTTATAAAATGTGCATCAAATGAAAAAATAAATATTTTTTAAACTTGAATTGTATATTTTTAAAAGGTATATCTAAGAAAATTTTCAAGTGGTGATTTAAAAAAAATTCGAAGTTTCATGTAAAAAAGATGTTTATTGATATCCTTCACCTCTCATTTCAGATTCTGTCAATGTCTATGTTTGATGGAGACCCTGGAAGGGTTGACTTAATGTTATCTGCTATTATGCCTCCACTGAGGATGCTAATGAGAATGAGAAAGATAGGTTTTATGGACAACTTCAGGTTATTTTGAATTGTGTCAAGAAGGGAGATATTTCCCTTGTTCTAGGCATCTTCAGTGCTAAAGTTGGTACTGACTCTGACCTTTGGGGAGGGGTGATAAGTCTCTTTGATGTTGGTAGCTGCACTGGCAATGGGTAATGTTGTTACCATAAAAGTAATGTTGTTACCATAAAGGTTACTCATACAGGTAAGTAAACTTAATGGCTTGAGAATAATTAACGCTTATTACAAACACTGTGACATGCATAAGTACACATGGATTTCATCAGATGGGCTGCATAAGAATATCATTATTTATTAATTAACAGCAAATGGACTAGTTCTATAGGAATGCCAGGCCATATAGGTGAGCTGAAATTGAATCTGACCATTACCTTGTTAAAAGTGTCTTGCAATTTAAACTTAAAAAGTGTTGTACTAAGGTTGAAAAAGTTATCTTTAACACTGAAGCTCTGAAAAACCAAATTATAGCTAAAGCTTACCAAAATGTGTTTATGTAGTCATTATGACAGTCATGGTTTGCTTACTACTGAAGTTGAGGAAAAATGGGACCATTTTAAACAGGCTTTTTTGGAAACTAACAATACTCTTTCAGGAAAAAAGGAGCAGAGGAGGCAGAATTATTTGAGTGATAAGGCACTTGAGCTTATTTCGGAAAGAAAGAACTGCAGGAATGTCCTTAATCAATACCCTACTAGTCCTGATAGAAAGCATTACAGAGAATTTAATAAACGTGTAAAAGATCAGTTAGCTGCTGATAAGAATCTTTGGCTTGATGGCTTAGCTGACAAAGCCGAGGAAGCAGTTAGACAGCACAACAGCAGAGAGCTGTACCAGATAGTTAATGTTTTGTGTGGTAGAAAACAGACAAATATACAGGGATTGAAGGATAAACAAGGTAAGGTTATAGGTGAGGATTCTGTCATGGCTAGGTGGGCTGAGCATTTTAGTGATGTTCTAAACAATGTGGTTAGTTATACTCCCATTGTTTGTAATGATGACAGATGCATTACTGGCTTTAATGTTGGCCCTATAACACAATCTGAAGTTATTTTGGCTATTTCTAAAACTTCATAAATCCCCAGGGGTAGATGAAATTACTACAGAAATGCTCAGAGCTGGGAATGTTTCGGTTATCACTTGGATGACTGAAATTTTTTTTCCCCGCCCTGCCCACGGTCAGTAGGGGACACCGATGGGCTTGGAAAGGCCGCCGTCCGTCGGATGGGACGTTAAGCCGTGGCCCCGTGTGCGGGAGAGCCATACCCTGTGCACGTTAAAGAACACGCTGGATGGCCCTGACGGGAGGCTACCATCTGTCTCCCAACAGCTGTTCCAGTGGGTCTCCTCCCCCAACCTTCTCTGAGCCTTCGGGGTCCATGTGACCTGGCCATTTAGCCCATGGTGTGCAAAAAGGTGCCGCTCAGAGGTAAAACAACCCAACAAGAACTGAAATTTTGAATATCTTTTATGAGAAAGGCATGGTTCCTAAGGATTTTACCAGAGCTATTATTATCCCTATTTTCAAAAAAGGTGATCGCAGTTCTTGTGATAACAATAGGGGTATCAGCCTACTCTCTGTTCCAGGGAAAGTTCTTTGCATGATTGTGCTTCATAGAATTAAGATTCTGGTTGATGGGCAATTGCATGATGAGCAATGTGGTTTCAGAAGTGGAAGAGGATGTGTAGATCAGATATTTTCACTCAGACAGATTCTTGAGAAATGTTTAGAATTCCAGAAACCTTTGGTTACTAACTTTGTTGATTTTAAAAAGGCTTTCGACTCTGTTGATCATCATAATTTGCGGTTGATTGTTAGATATTATGGTATACCAGACAAGTTAGTTAGCATAATGAAAGCTCTCTATAATAACACTGAGTCATGTGTGAGAGTTGGTAAAGCTTGTAACAATTGGTTTAGCATTACTTCTGATGTTCGACAAGGGTGCATTTTGTCTCCTTTTCTTTTTAGTTTGGTTATTGATTATGTTATGCAAAATTCACTTCAAAGGAAAGATTTTGGCCTTAAATGGGCTGGAGATACGAAAATTTCTGATTTAGATTATGCTGATAATTTAGCCCTTTTGGCAAATGATGTTGATGAGATGAACTCTTTCATTCAAGCTGTTGATAAGAATGTTAGTAGAGTAGATTTGGTTATAAACACAAAGAAAACTAAAGTGATGTAAAATGGTCAGGTAGATGGTGCTTCAGTTGCTTTGAATGACTGCAATCTTTAGCAGGTGTCACAGTTTAATTATCTTGGGAGGTATGTAATAGATACTGGTGAGTGCAACATGAGATTAACAGATGAATAGGGATTGCTGCCGGGACTTTTAAGAAGAGTGTGGAGAAATATACATCTAAACACTAAAATTAGACTGAATAATAGTTTGGTTCTTTCTAGGATTAGTTATGGTAGCAAAACTTGGACACTTTGTAAATAAGATAACAGGAAACTTGATGCTTTTGATTCTAGATCCTTACGCAGTATCTTGGGCATTAGGTGGTTGAATTTGTAAGTAATGATGAGGTTAGGCAAAGGAGTCAACAACCTCCTTTAAGCAGCATATTGTGCAGAGAGAGACTCCTTTGGTTTGACCATGTTGCCCGTATGGATAATTTTAGATTAGCAAATAGGGTTATGAACAGTGCCTGAAGGCCTCAGGAAGAGGGGGAGACCTAAGATGCAGTGGGCAGACAATGTCAAACAGGACCTTGTTAAAATTGGTGTGCAGTGGCCAAATGCAGCAGATGTAACTGAAGACAGATATGCTTGGAGAACTAAATTGCATGGTCTGGTTGGACCTCCGTCGTCCATGGCTGCTTGAGGATGATGATGCAGCTGACCCATTGGAGAAATAAGTCCTTTCTTTTTGAAGTTAGGATTATATCAAAACAAAAGTAAACAATGGATCTATTCGGAAGTAAATGGACAGCAACTGTGTCATGCTGAAGATTTTCTGAAATAAATACAAAACATTTGTACTTTGACCCTTCTGAATCCTTATAGTCAACTGAAACTTACTGTATCTGCAAGATACCAAAGTTGAACACAAAATTTCAACTGGCTGCATATGCAATTTGATTAAAGAGGAGATATATATATAAATAAATAGTTTCACTCAGTGTACAATATTCATATATAGATATATACACAGTTTCACTGATAACATCACAGAAGAGGCCAAATGTTTATGTGAAAATGATGTTCATAAGATAAACATATGTCAGGAAATTCAAAATGTTCTTTAGGAGCATAATAAGAAGACAAATTTATTTCTTTATGTTCTTAATGATAAAAGTTACAGAAGAAATCATCATTTTTTGAACATACAACAGGATGGCATAAATTTCTTTGAACACAACATACTGTACATATTCATAATTGTTGATCAATTATCTCGATTTCAGATATATTTTTATATCCATCATCAGATTGAAGTTGATGTTTAGAAGGTTAATTAAGAAATTATATCTGTTAAATTGCATAATAATATGATGCATACAGGAGTTGGTGGTATATGGCAAATGTGTTATATAATTTAGCAAATGCATGCATTTAAAAACTAATTAATATAACAACAATGGCATATAAACAATCGATATTAAATGCACTCTGTTTCCAAACGTATTGGGATACTTCTATGTTATGTGAAAACAAAAGCATATGCAAAGCTCCCTAACTTTGAAGTTTTCACAGAAAAATGTTGCAGAAAATAAATTGTAAATCTCAATTAAATTTATCAAAATTTAAATTTTATAAAATATTAATTATTTAAAAGAGTTGTTGAAGCTGAAATATTTGACAGCCAATACTGCTGCTAAGCACTATTTCAGAACTGATGCAAAGTGAAAACCTTTACCCAAACCTTTAAGATTACATTTATTTCAGTAAACAATTTGTTATAATTTTAAGGTAAATTCGTAAGAGTAGATTTTCTTTTAGATATACTTTTAGATTTTCCACTTGTAACATTTTGCAACAAAAGTCTAATTCAAAGTTAGGGAGATTCGGATACAGTTTTTGCACAATATGAAATTGTCGCAATATTTTTGATAATTAAGTGTAAAGTATTCATTCTCAGAGTGCTAAAGCGAGGAAATATTTTTTTAAATTTAAATTGATAATGTGATTGTGTAATATTACTTCATATTAAATACAACAGCTTGTATGTTATCTGCACTGAAGTGCCATTGAATTAGGGATAGGAGACATTATCCAAATTTAATACCGCAAGTCCTGCATTTGGTTCTGCCCCTTTTTATAATTTGCTTCAGATTTGTAGCTGGGCTGAAAACAACCTTGATTTTTGGGCTCTTAGTAATTTACGGACTGATTTGCACAGGATAGGAAAATAGGATATTGATGTGGCAAAAGTTGTTGGCACAGAGTTGGTGATTGTGAGAAGAGCTGAATCTCTTCTGTTGTCTTTTCTATACTTATTGATTAGCTTTTGTACTGTTTTTGAGTGGAAGCTGCAATGGATTGTGAATGCTTTAAATTTCCTTTTTAAGCAGATGCTCATTTCATGATATGGTGAAGGCCCTGTGGATGAGAGAATGGTAGATTGCAACTTTGTACTTCCATCTGGTTCATGAGTCTGCGTTTATGATGGAGGGTATATAGTTAGGCCTTCGGTATATTGGTACCAACACTTTACCAGCAGATCCTTTAACTCTTGTAAGTTAGGTGGTTGAGCTACCACACATTGGATATGCTGTTCCAACACAAAACACAGATGCTCGATTGGATTGATATCTGGAGAATTTGGAGGCCAGGAAATGCCTGGAAGTCTTACTCATGTTCCACGAACCATTCTCAAACAATCCGGGCAGTGTGGCATGGTGTATTATCCTGCTGAAAGAAGGCACCTGCTAGAGGGGAATATCGTTGCCATAAAATGATGTACCTGGTCTGCAATGATGTTTAGGTAGGTGGTAGATATCATAGTTTCCTGTACATGAATGACTGGACCCTGAGTTTCCCAGCAGAACATTGCCCAAAGCATTACACTTCTTCCATGCCTTGTTTTCGTCCCATGGTGCATCCTGGTGCCAAAACTTCCCCAGGTGAATGATGCATACGTACCCTGTCATCCACATGGTGCAACAAGAAATGAGATTCATTGGACCAGACAACATTCTTCCAATCATCCAGGTTTGATGCTTGTGTGCCCACTGTAATTGCTTTGGATGCTGAACTGAGGTTAGCATGGGATAGTCTTCGCTCACCTCTAGCATCGATAAGCTGTAGTTGTCCCACACCTTGCTTGTAGTTTGTGGTTTTTTCCTCCTCAGACCACTTTCTGAAGGTCATAACCACAGCTGACTGTGAGCACCCCACAAGCCTTGCCATCTTGGAAATGCTCTAACCAGTCATCTGGCCATTATAATTTGACCTTTGTCAAACTCACTTAAGTCTGTTGCCTATCCCATTTGAAGAACAAAAACTGATTAACAGAGCTCAGTGTCAGGTGTTATTTATACCATTTATTGACTTTCACACGCACTTTCATTTTCCTGCAGTTGCTTCACTTTGCATAAAGACACACTGGTCATAATAATATTTTGGCTTTTCAGTGTACTGTTGCTCAACAGTATCCTATCATCCATTCAAAGGACATGTTTCAAGTGACAATTGGGAACAGTTTTACTATTGCAGCTTGTTATTTACATTGATGGTCATCATGCTGAAATTTGACATACAGTATCATTAAAAATAAATTAAAATTCTCTGCCATTGAGCAATAAAATTTTAAAGTTTATCCTTCAAACTATTTGCATGTTAAGAGTTTTTAGGAGAAAGATTCAGAAGCTTTTCGGAGCAAGAACATTGCTCCATCTTTAGTGAAGTGACATTAGCGCTGCTTAGAGCTTATTTCCACATGTTGTGGAGGGTGATTCCAGTGTCTTGGTTGCAGGTGGGGCCGGGCGAGGTCATTATTTCAACAGCCTCATGGACTATGGTTCCATAGAAAGTGGATGCACATGCAAGCAGTGTGTCATGTTCCCAGTCTATTGCTGCTGTGTGTTGTACTGCTAGCACTGCAGTGGCTGTCGTTAGCTTGTTTTGTCATCTGTTTACAAATAAATATTATTAAACCCAACTGATTAAGTATCCACTAATAATTTCCACTCTGTAAATTGATTCAAATATTTAGAGCAAGAATTGTCTTGGCTGGGTGGGATACGAACCCACGATCTCCTGATAACATGTCAGGTGCTCTGGACCACTGAGCTACCGGCCGCTGATCAAGATCTCCTCTAACTGATGTTATGAACATTCTCAACCTACTTTCCTAATATGTAGGGAGTGTTCAGGCAATCCCGCCTCAAAGCAGCTTTTTAATGCCTTAGATGGAATGCATTTCTTATGAGTATGCAATCTACAAATAATTATTATTAAACTCATTAAGTATCCACTAATAGTTACCACTCTGTAAATTGATTCAGATATTTAGAGGAAAAATTGTTTTGAGCCGGGTGGAATACGAACCCATGACCTCCTGATAACATGTCAGGTGCTCTGGACCACTGAGCTACTGTCGCCGACAAGATCTCCTCTAACTGATGTTATGAACATTCTCAACCTACTTTCCTAATATGTAGGGAGTGTTCAGGCAATCCCACCTCAAGCGGCTTTTAATGCCTTTTCTTAGATGGAGTGCATGTCTTATGAATATGCAATCAACAAATAATTATTATTAAACTCAACTCATTAAGTATCCACTAATAATTTCCACTCTGTAAATTGATTCAAATATTTAGAGAAAAAATAAAAGAGTACTGTTAGTTTCCAAAAAAAACCTGTTTAAAACAGCCCCATTCTTCCTCAACTTCAGTAGTAGGCAAACCATGACTGTCATAATGACTAACACAAGAATTCCACCATTATAATTTAGATATTTTTGGTAATCTATCATGGTAAGCTTTAGCTCTAACTGGGTATTTCAGAGCTTCAGTATTAAAGGTCAATTTTTTAACCCTAGCACAACATTTTTCAAGTTTAAGTTGCAAGACATTTTTAACAAGGTAATTGTCAGATCCAATTTCAGCTCCAGTATATGCCCTGGTATTTCCAACAGAACTAGCCATTTGCTGTTAATTAATATATAATCAATCATATTCCTATGCAGCCCATCAGGTGAAACCCATGTGTATTTATATATGTCGTGTGTTTGTAATAGGTGTTAGTTATTCTGAAACCATTGAGTTTGCTTACCTGTAGGAGACGTTGCCCATTGCCATTGCAGCTACCAATACCAAAAGGGCCTATCACTCCTCCCCAAAGGACCATCTTTGGCATTGTAGTCACCTAGAACAAGAATAATATCTCCTTTCTTGACAGAATTCAAAATATCTTGAAGTTGTCCGTAAAACCTATCCTCATAGGCATCCTCAGTTGGGGTATAGCAGCAGATAACATTCAAGTCTTTAACACTTGTGTGAAATTTTGCTGTAAGTAACCTTTCATTAATGCACTCATATGCTAGAAGAGCATCACTAGTGTGTCTGCTAAGAAGTAGACCCACACCTTGGTGATGCTTATTTATCTTCCCTCCCTGAAAAGAGAAATTTAAGATTATTTTTATGAATTTGATTTTTATCTGTCATCTGGTCTCTTGCAAGCCAAAAATATCTAAATTATAACGGTGGAATTCTTGTGTGAGGACATTAAGAGAACAAGCTCCGTGAAGAGTCCTTACATTCCAACTACCTATGGAGAGAAAATGGTTAGTGAGATGTTTAAAGAAACTATGTTTATTGAGAGAGGGAATGCTGACAATATCAAACAGCCCCCTAATTGCAGGCATGGGGCAAAGACCTGTTCCCCCAGCACTAAAGGCTGAAGCCATCTATACTGGAAGACTTCCTCCAATATAGAATTTGACAATGACAATAGAATCAAAGAGTTCAGGTGCCTGCAATTATCTCTGCTCAGGATTAACCACCAGCTGATAAACATGTCCTGTGAATCTATTCACTTGGGGCTGTCAACCGAACAACAGAAAACAAACAGAAAACACAGCGAAAGATTTTCCATCCACAGAAGCCCACGAGTGCAGCAAAATCAAGATCCATAATCAAGCTCAGAGCTTTATTTCAGTCCAGTAGGTTTATATGGTCAGCACCAAGATTCTGTGTGGTTGACCACTCCTCAACAGGGTAGGAAAAAAAGAAAAGTAGCCATAGTTATCCAGATCAGTAGATCACACTAATCTGCCAACCCTCCTCTTCTGTTCACTTCCATAAGAGAGTATCTCTGTTGAAAGGTACTAATGGTCGTGACGAGAAGTTTGAGTCGGACATTAGGTGCTAGTCCTGGACTGTTCTATGCATCATCACAGGGGGATCGATGCTTAGCTCTCCTTCCAGTGATTATAGACTATCTAACATCAACTTAGAAGTAATAACATGAAACATCTACCCAAGGACTTTAACAGCTTCTTGGTAGGAAGAAATGGTAAAACATCTCTCTTCTTACTTGACTAATTGTAAAGTGTATGCAACCATAAGATAATTAACTGTCTCCTGTGTCACGAAGTAAAGGATCAGTTAGCTACTGATAAGAATCTTTGGCTTGTTGGCTTGGCTGACAAAGCGGAGGAAGCAGTTAGACAGCACAACAGCAAAGAGCTATACCAGATAGTTAATGTTTTATGTGGTAGAAAATGGACAGGCATACAAGGATTGAAGGATAAACAAGGTAAGGTTTATAGACGGGAAGGATTCTGCCATGGCTAGGTGGGCTGAGCATTTCAGTGATGTTCTAAACAATGTAGTTAGTTCTACTCCCTTTGTTTGTAATGATGATAAATGTATTGGAGGCTTTAATGTTGGCTCTATAACACAATCTGAAGTTATTTTGGCTATTTCTAAACTTAAACTTCATAAATCCCCAGGGGGAGATGAAATTACTACAGAAATGCTTAGAGCTGGGAATGTTTCGGTTACCACTTGGATGACTGAAATTTTGAATATCTTTTTTGATAAAGGCATGGTTCCTAATGATTTTACCAGAGCTATTACTATCCCTATTTTCAAAAAAGGTGATCGCAGTTCTTGTGAGAACTATAGGGGTATCAGCCTACTCTCTGTTCCAGGTAAAGTTCTTTCCATGATTGTGCTTAATAGAATTAAGAATCTGGTGGACAGTCAATTGCGTGATGAGCAATGTGGATTCAGAAGTGGTAGGGGATGTGTGGATCAGATATTTTCACTTAGGCAGATTCTTGAGAAATGCTTAGAGTTTCAGTAACCTCTAGTTGCTAGCTTTGTTGATTTCAAAAAGGCTTTCGACTGTGTTGATCATCATAATTTGTGGTTGATTGTGAGATCATATGGTATACTAGACAAGTTAGTTAACATAATGAAAGCTCTCTATAATAACACTGAGTCATGTATGAGAGTTGGTAAGTCTTGTAGCAATTGGTTTAGCATTACTTCTGGTGTTCGACAAGGGTGCATTTTGTCTCTTTTTCTCTTTAGTTTGGTTATTGATTATGTTATGCGAAATTCAAGGGAAAGATTTTGGACTTAAATGGGCTGGAAGTACAAAAATTTCTGATTTAGATTATGCTGATGATTTAGCCCTTTTGGCAAATGATGTTGATGAGATGAACTCTTTCATTCGAGCTGTTGATGAGACTGGTAGTAGAGTAGGTTTGGTTATAAACAGAGAGAAAACTAAAGTGATGAAAATTGGTCAGGCAGGCTGTGATTCAGTTAATCTGAATGGTTGCAGTTTTGAGCAGGTGTCACAGTTTAATTATCTTGGGAGCTATGTTTACAGATAATGGTGATGTGCGGCATGAGATTAACAGATGAATAGGGATTGCTGCCGGGACTTTTAAGAATCTATGGAGAGTGTGGAGAAATAGGCGTATATACCTAAAGACTAAAATTTGACTGTATAATAGTTTGGTTCTTTCTAGGGTTAGTTATGGTAGTGAAACTTGGACACTTTGTAAACAAGATAACAGGAAACTAGATTCTTTTTATTCTAGATACTTACGTAGTATCTTGGGCATTAGGTGGTTGAATTTGTAAGTGATCAGTTACAAAATTTGCGAGACACGTTTAATAGTTTTCTCCCAACCATTAAGGTTACACAAGAAACTGAAAGCAATAACAACTTCCATATCTAGATATTTTGATTACCTGTATTAACACTAATACGAAACAATTGTATATAGGAAACCTACATACACACCCAGCATAATCCCTGAGAATTCAATGCACCCTAACCATTATAAAAAAATCCGTTTTTAATTCACATTTTCTTAGAGCTTACAGATACTGTTCTACCAAAAAAGCATTAAAAACGGAATTAGATTACATATATAAGATAGGAATTCAGGCTGGTTATCAAAAGAATTATCTAAAGAAAATTGAGAAAAAAATAAAATATAAATATTATGCCAGTACACAAACTGAACCAGCACAAATACAGCAACCAAACACGTAATATGCAATAGCATTTCTGGTTTTTTTGGACGTATTAGGTAAAGTATTAAGTAAATATGATATAAGAGTACTGCTAAAAATAATTAATGTTAAAACATCGGAATTAATGATAGAGATAAAAGTGCACCAACAGGGGGGAGGGGTATATCTAATTGAAATCAAAAATGAAAATAAAGAAGTAATTGATGGCATAAAGTATGTGGGGAAAACATACCGACAGATGGCAGCACGAATGGCAGATCATAAGTATGATTTAGAAAACCAGGTAGCACTGATGCAAACCATGCTACAGACAGATTTGCATAACTGTACGCTAGTATCTAAAATAATTGCAGCTCCACAAACAAAAACTGAACTAAATTTCATGGAAAATTTAATTATAAATCTGAACCAAAATAAATTATGCAATACGGATATTAAACCGTTACCAGCAGCCTGGAAATGAATTACTAATCATTTAATAGGTTATGCAATGAACCCTGCTAGATGGACTGCCTTATAAAACTTCAAAATGTTGTAATGACCACACTGCCTGAGGAAACCTGAGCGAAATGTGCATTGCAGTGGTCATATGTTTTAATTCCTGTGTTCAATTTTAATGTTCCTATGTTACAGTAAAATGTAAACTTTTTTAACAAGAGAGGTAGTTCATATTTGAGTTTGTTTCTGAGTGTATCAAAGAGTTAAGTAACAGTCAACCAATTTAATGGTTGAATAGTAGAAGGAGAAATGTATATGTGAATGCACAGTGAGCAGCAGCACTAAGTCATCAATGAATCACATGTAATCAGGACTGACAGTCTCAAAACGAGGTAAGACTTACAGTGACCATCAACAGTGAGTCTTACAAAAAAAGTTTTTGGAGTGTGTCAGCCATTATACTTCTGAGCTATCTAACATCAACTTAGGAGAAATAACATGAAACTTCTACCCAAGGACTTTAACAGCTACTTGGAAGAAAAAAAAACGGTGAAACATCTCTCTTCTCACTTTACTCATTACAAAGTGTATGCAAGCATAAGATAATTAATGGTCTCCTGTCTCATGAAATAGAGTGCTTAAGTTGAGAGTAATTATTAAAGGTTAAATCCTAAGACTTTAGGCATATTTACAGTGATTATGTGTAACAATTAAATTTAGCAACTTGTCATTGTGCTTTTAATACGAATTTTAAGACAACAGAATTTTCTGGCGAACATAGAGGAAATCTATATATGCCCGATTTTTGAAGTAGGCTAAATTTGTCTCTGTCCCTTTTGATAATTTTCATCAGATTTGGAGCTGGACTGAAAGAATTTTTGATATTTTTGGGCTCTGAGTAATTTGCCAACTGATTTGCATAGGAAGGAATGTAAAAAATAGGTCTGGCTAATAGTTGCAATGTTCAGGGTTGGTGATTGGGTGGAAAGCCGAATCTCTTCAGTTTTTGTTTCAATATTTATTTTATTGATTAGCTTTTCTATTGTTGGGTGGAAGCAATGGGACACAGCAGTGGAATGGATGTTGTGAATTTCTTTTCCAAGCAACTACTCATGTGAAGATACAAGGAAACTTCAAAAATCGGACATATACCGATTTCCTCTACATTTGCCGAATAATTCTGTTGTCTACTATCGGAAAAATCTTACATTCTTTATAAGATAGGTTTGCAGAGCATCAAACAAATGTCAGCCAAAACAAGCTAATGACAGCCGTAATGAAGCAGTATAACATGCAGCAACAATAGACTGGGAGCACACCACACTGCTTGCATGTGCTTCCCCTTTCTATGGAACCATAGTACGCGAGGCTATTGAAATAATGACCTCACCCATCTCCACCTGCAACCGAGACACTGGAGTCGTCCTCCACAACATGTGGAAAGAAACTAAGCAGCCCTAATGTTGCCACATAGTGTCACTTCACTGAACAATGAGCGCTGTCCTTGCTCGAAAAGCTTCTGAGTTTTTCTCCTAAAAACTTTTAACATGCAAATAGTTTGAATGATAAACTTTAAAATTTTATTGCTCAACAGCAAATAATTTTAAGTTATTTTTAATTAATTTCTAAGCAAGAAGGTCCTTTTAATTATGTACTTAAAGTCCATCTCTGCAAAATGACCTGCTACCAACACTGAAAACATTACGGACATTATGGTTAAAACTTGTCATGAATATGGAACAATTTTGGTTTCTTCTGAGCTGTCAATGCAACCATGTTATCCCACAGCCGATCCACCTAACGCCCAGCAGTCTCCCCATCTCATGTGAACATGTGCTGCCCACAGTGGAAGGCAAGCTTCTCCATGCTCTAATACAAGAAAAAAGGTGACACATTTCAGGAATTGAAGCAGAGGCTTACTAGGCATACCAGGACTTCTGCTACAGCTGTCCTATCGTTCTTACTGATCTACTAGAAAGACTCCACTGTATAGAAGAAAAATGCAAAAACGACCCCAGATGGAAACATCTTAAAAAGATCCAGTGGCTCACTCAAACCTCAGATAAGCCTTTTTACCCTATTTTTAAACCCCTTCCTGTCATTAATCTGTCCAACAAAAATTTTTCCCTTAACAAACTGGCTGCTCTGGAACATGGTCCAAAATTCAACCCTTTCCTTAGAAAATTGGACAAAAAAAGAAATCGTCACCGAAATTAAAAATATTATTAACAATGCATGTGGACATTTGGAAGAGCATAAAATTAATGCTATAAGACGTCTTCAAATTAATGAGCTCCCGACAAAAATCTCCAAGAAATTTTTTATGCAAATATTTTTAGGCTTTAAAAAACGTTCAGAACACCCTGACATTGTTATTACTTTAGCCAATAAAATGCCAGTTTGTAATAATGGATAAAAATGACTACGATGCCGAAGTTTTGGACTTCATAAATAGCTCCCACTGTACCAGTCTAAATACTGACCCCACCAGTAGCATCAAAAACAAGGTTTGCAGGCTAAAAAATAGCAGGTGGTTCGCCAAGGACATTAAGAAGAATACAGTGCCATCCAACTGCCAGGCACCATGAATGTTTTCCCAGTGCAAAGTTCACAAAAATAATTACTCCATCTGCTGCTAGTGTCCAACTTTCTTTCTTGAAAAGAATGTGTCGAAATTTTGTCCAGCTTCATTTGTAATTACCCATTTTCTATAAAGTCGCCGGCAGAATTTTTCTCAACAGATTCAAGTATCTGTCCATTCCTTCCAACAGCAAATTAGTCGCACTTGATGTAGTCTCTTTATTCCCATCCACCTCCAGTTTTTGATGTGGTCATGTTATTTCAGACAAAAATTATTGAACTGAAAAAATTTTCCCTTCTTGAAATTAACTTAATTTATGAAGCTTTAAACCTCATCACCGAAAACAACTATTTCCAATTCGGCAACCAAATCTATAGGCAGGACTCGGGGGGGGGGGGGGAGGAGATGATCTGAGATTGTCCTGTAAGATCTAGAAGCAAAATTATTCAACTCAGCAGCAATTTTGCCCTTCTTCTGGTGTCGATATGTCGAGGGTATATTTTTAATTTGGAATTTCAGCAATGAGCAATTAAACTGCCTTATTGATTTTGCCAACAATATTCACAGGGTCCTAAACGCTCGCCTGCTTGTTTGCCGTATGCGGAGACCCGTGTCCCGGGAAAGGAGGATCCTGGTAGTTGCTCGGGGGTCTCTGTCATCTCTCCTCAGCTCATGACTGGCAGGGTCCCCTTTGGCCGCCTTGCCATTGGGGAGCCTGTCTGTCGCGGGGCTGGGCAGCGGATTCCGGGGCCTCTGCTATGTACTACTGTGGCTTTTGCTTCCAGTAAACGGGATCTCCTGGGGTGGCTCCCCAGGAGCAATCGGCTGGTGGGCAGGTCCTGCTAGGGTTAACTATGCAGAGCAGTAAGTAACCTTGCCCACAGTCTGGGTATAGGTTTGCAAGTTTCCTCACAACTTATTTTCCTTTTGAAGTTATATTTTCTTTATGAGGCCAGTTTGGTCTTTCACAATTTTGTTATTTTATGCTTTGTTCCTTTTGTGTAGAATGTTTTTGTTCTGCACATTTCTCTTTTTATTTTCCTTTTATTTATTTGTGAGGGCTTGACTCACTATCTGTGTGGATATAGTGCCCATGTAGCCCTGGCGTCCGACTGGGTGTCCCCTTGTTGGGCTCTGTGGAGGGTGGGGACAGCGGACACTGAACCACACACAAAAAAAAAACCACGAGAGAGAATGGTGAAATTAGTGCGATTGGTGCCACAAGAGGGCTTGACATGAGCCCCCATCTTCCTCGTCTCTGTTATCTCTGCCATTGTCTTCTGTGTCTGTATCTTCGTTCCCGTGGTTCCTCATCATCCACTCCACGGTGATCAGGTACTTGGAGACATGTCCCCTTTTTTCATCAACAAAGGTTTGGAAGGTCTTGTGGGAGAGCCGAAATCCGTCAAGTGCCTATGATCTGGTGACTTGCAGGTTGAGACCACTTGTTCCCAAAACCCGGAACTGCTCCTGAATGTCAAAGAAATTGGTGGGTGGCTGTCGAAGTCACTACCCACAAAACTTTGAATTCCTCTTGGGGTGTGATCACTGAGTGGGGCCTCCTCAAAGTCACTGAGGAGGAAATACTCTCAGAGCTCATGCCTCAAGGAGTAACAGCGGTCCACCGGGTTTCGACACACCGTGATGGGAAATTGGTACCCTCCCGGGTACTGATTGTGACATTCAACTCGCCGCGCCTGCCTTCTTCCATCAAGGCGGGTTATTACATTGTGAGGTACGGCTGTATATACCAAACTCTCTGCACTGTTTTCAGTGTCAGATATAGGTCATGCCTGCACAGCATGTCGGGGCAAACCCACTTCTGCTCGCTGTGGCAGTAAGGTTCATCTGGATCCTGACTGCACAGCAGAAAAGGCATGCTGTGTGAACTGCAGTGGCGAACATCCAGCGTACTCCCGCGACTGTCCAAAGTGGAAGGAGGAAAAGGAGGTGCAATGCCTTAAGTTTATGAATAACATCTCGTACACTGAGGAGAGAAAGCTTGCTGCATTACCCGCCCCACCTGGCAAGGTATCCTATGCTGGTGCAGTCATTGGAAAGCCCACCGTTCCAATGATTTCGGTGGTGGTGCAGACTGACATCAGTGTACCACCTACTGAGTCTTTCTCGCCCGCAGCAAAGTACCTCCTTAGCAGGCAAAACGAGGTTGGTATCGACTTCGACACCAACCCCAGTTTCCATTCCTGGAACTCAGCCTTTCACCTCCACCAGAAGGCCTCCTCCTCCCCATCCTCAGACAGCAAGACCTTCCAAACCAAAGGCGCCCCCACTGGGGCCGAAAAAGAAAGTTATTACTCCTCCACAAAGGGCGGTCACTGATCCATGTCCCTCGGACGATTCCGAGGACATGGATACCAACCGCCCCCTATTCACTAAACGGTCCTCTGCGGCGGTTAGGCTGAATAGGAATTCGTCATCTGCCCACTCTTCTAAGTCTTGAGATGGCCACACTCCTACAATGGAATTATCGTGGATTCCAGAGGAATCTTGATGACATCAAGGCTCTCCTTCAGGCACACCAGCCCATCTGTGTGTGTCTGCAGGAGACATACTTGCAGTCAGTCACAGATCCCACGATCTGGCACTTTACAATAGTTCGCCGGTACTGGGATAGAGATAGTCCAGCTTGCAGGGGTGTTGCCATTCTTGTGAGCAACCATTCTCTATTCCAGGTCGTACCCCTCACCACCAACTTAGAGGCGGTTGCCATCCGCCTCTTCGTGGGGTTCTCGCTGACTGTCTGCTCTGTATATCTTCCACCTGGGAGCATCGTTTTCCAGGAAGACCTTGATCTCATCTCACAGCTGCCGTCCCCCTTCCTCATAATGGGGGACCTCAATGGACACATTCCACTTTGGGGCAGTGCTGACACCAATGGGAGGGGCAGGGTCCTGGAGCAGTGGCTCCTGGATCCTTCTCTCTCCCTGTTGAACACCAGTGTCCGTACTTACTTTCACTGCCATTGACCTTACCATCTGCTCCTCCTCGATCCTTCCACTCTTTACATGAGAGGTTGAGGACAACCTGTACGGAAGCGATCACCTCCCCGTGGTGTGCACCATCTCCCGTGGGGGCCTTGCAGCCCTTCACGTGTCTCACAGTGGAAGCTTGATCGGGCTGACTGGGGTGGTTTTGAACTGCTCGATAACCACTCTGTCAGCCAGGAGCCCATCAATGTGGCAGTAGTGGAGATAACGGACTGTATCGTAGATGCAGCTGCATCAACAATTCCTCAAACTTCGACACGGTTTCCTCTTTTTCTGAAACTGTGGTGGAATCCAAATTGCATCACAGCTTGTAAGGCTCAGAACAAGGCTTGGGGGGTGTTTCGGAGATATCCAACGGTCCTCCAACCTCGAAAAGTTCAAACACGCCAGGGCGAAAGCTCATTTTGTCCGACGCCAGAGCCAGAAGGAATTTTGGATCATATATACGTTTTCTATCACCTGCATGACCAGTTCTAAGGTCGTGTGGGATAAAGTCTGGAAGATGGGTGGGAACTACACGTCCCACTCGTTATCGATCCTGGAGCACAATGGACAGGCAATTGCTGATCCCAAAGCAATTGCCGACACTCTGGGGGAGTCATTCTCCTCCATCTCTTCTTTGTCTTTGTACTCCTCCGAGTTTCTGGCCCAGAAGAGCAGCGTGGAATGCTCTCCGCTGTCCTTCCACTTGAATGGCCTGGAGCCTTACAACAGGCCATTCACAGAGGAGGAGCTTTGCCTTGCTCTGCACTCCTCTCGTGCATCTGCTGTCAGGCCAGACAATGTCCATTATGTCATGCTCCAACATCTCTCACCATCGAGTAAGGATCAACTGCTCCGACTCTTCAATCGCATTTTTCTCAAGGAGCAGTTTCTGGATTCCTGGTGGGAGGCCATTGTCTTGGCCTTCCCAAAGCCAGGAAAGGATTCCAAGATTCCTTCTAGTTATCATCCCTTTGCATTGATGAGCTGCGTGTGCAAGGTGTTGGAAAGAATGGTAAATGCCAGACTCATCTGGTATTTAGAACACAGTAACCTTCTTTCCAACACCCAGTGTGGCTTTCGCAGGCAATGGTCAACTCTTGACCATCTGATATGCCTTGAATCGGCTATCAGAAATTCATTTTTACGAAGAGAGCACCTGATGTCAATTTTCTTCAACATAGGAAAAGCGTACTACACGGCTCGGAGATTTGGCATTCTTTGTGACCTCCATAGCTTCGGTTTGAGAGGTCACATGCTGATCTTCATCTCCAACTTCTTATCGACACGTTCTTTTCGTGTCCGTGTCGGCAACACTCTGTCGTGGCCATACCCCCAAGGACAGGGAGCACCACAAGGCTGCGTTCTGAGTGTTATGCTTTTCGCTGTCAAGATCAATTCTATTACTAAACAACTTCCTCCATCTGTAGGCAGTGCCCTCTATGTCGACGATTTTAGCATCTTTTGTTCTTCGTCCAGCATGAGGGTCATTGAAAGACAACTGCAAATTGCCCTGAACAATCTTTTGGTTTGGGCAACGGCAAATGGTTTTCGGTTCTCCCCACAGAAAACCGCCTGTGTGCACTTTTGCCACAAGCATAATATTTACCTGGACCCCGAGTTACGGCTCGGGGGTAACATCATTCCAGTTGTGGCTGAGACCAAGTTTCTCGGTCTCATCTTTGATCAGAAATTGACCTTTTCATTGCACATATGTCATCTCAGGTCCAAGTGCACGTGGGCATCAAACATTGTCAAGGTCCTCTCCTCTCTTTCTTGGGGATGTTCCGTTTCGGGTGACCAATGTTCTTTGCTCCGCCTCTACTGTGCACTTGTCCAATCAGAACTAGACTACGGATCCCAGGTGTATGACTCCACCTGGGATTCGGTGGTGAAGGTGCTGGACCCCCTCCATCACCAGGCTCTCCGTGTATGCATGGGAGCCTTCCACACCTCACCGGTTCAGAGTCTATACGTCGAGACCGACGAACCTTCTTTATCTCTTCGCTATCAGCAGTTGTCCCTACAATATGCATCTAAATTGCAATCCCTGCCTGGTCATCCCACTTGGTACTGCATTTTCAGTCCAAAGTGGGAAATGCTTTACACAAATTGCCGACTGCCATTCGTCCATTTGGTGTGCGTGTCCGAGACTACCTCAGAGACATCAACACCAGTCTCGATAGCGTCGCACAGTCGACAGCTGAGCCACTTCCACCTTGGCTCACTGTTTCCCCTTCCTGTGATTTTTTCCTGTTCAGAACAGGGAAGGCCTTTACACCCAACTGTGTGTACCGGCAACTCTTTGTCAGCCATCATGCAGTGCACCCGGATTTCTTGCCTGTCTTTACAGATGGTTTGAAGTCCGGCACATTGGTGGGATTGGCCATGGTCTGCTGTGATGTAATCATTGCAGACCAGATCCCAGTGCAGTGTTCCATCTTTACTGCAGAGTTGCACGCTATCAGTCTTGCCTTGGACCACGTGGTGGCTAAGCATCATTGTCAGTTTGTGCTTTACACTGACTCGCTTAGTTCGCTACAGGATTTGATCTCGGTCAGGCATCAGATTCACCCTATTCTTACTAAGATCCGCTAGCTGTTACATTGTGTGGCAGCCACAACCACCATCCATTTCTGTTGGGTACCTGGTCATGTCAGAATCAAGAGCAACGATTTGGCAGATGCTGCTGCCATGTCAGCCACGCCCCTGTCTGGTTCTCTGTTGCCGGTTCCATATCTGGATTTCCAGCAACATTTTACTATCTAGCTCTGGACACAGTGGCAGAGATCTTGGTCAGAACAGCTTGTGAATAAGCTTTTTGAGATCAAGCCTATTATCAAACCATGGCAGTCTTGTTACTGCCGGAATTGCAAGGAGAAAGTTGTACTTTCTCGGCTCCTCTTAGGTCATTCGTTTCTTCTACGGGCGGACGACGACCTAAGTGCGAGTTTTGTGACACCGTTTTAACTGTTAAATATATTTTAATCGAATGTCAAACTTTTTTTAACTTTTAACGTAAGATGTATTTTAACTTTCATGATTTTACATCCGAGCCCCTTACACTCGGACATTTGCTATCTGATTATTGTTGTTTTAATGCTGTTTTTCAATTTTTACGGTTTACAGGATATTTTACTCGGCTATAGTTTTATTCGAATTTTTTAACCCAGGTCGCTTTTACCTAGGTTACTTTTACCTAGGTTACTTTTATATTTCCTCGATATTTATATATTTGTTTCTTGTTAACTATGTTTCCTTTTATTGTTTTACGTTTTTTGTATGTGTGTGTAGTTTATTTTTAAATTTGGTTGTGGGTCTTATGACTTTTAGCTTTTATTTGGACATTTGTTTGGCAAATTATAGCCTGATATGCTAATGGACCATTAAACCCAAAACAACCAACCAACTGCCAATAATATATATCCTATGATACGTTTTATGAAGGAGGAGGAAAATAGCAGTGCCATCCTCTATTTAGATGTTTTCATCCGAAAAGATGATGCAGGAGCCTTGACAATGTCAGTATACCAAAAGGCCTACCTACATCCCCTCCATTATACGCACAAACTCATGCACCCCATAAGCATACGAAATTGCAGCCTTCTGTTCCCTCACTCATAGTTTTTTCACTGTACCTTCAAACGAGCAGTTGCTTGAAAAAGAAATTCAAAACATCCATTCCGTTTCTGCATCCCATGGCTTCCACCCAACAATGATAGAAAAGTTAATCAATAAATATAGAAATGAAAAGAGAAGAGATTCGTCTCTCCTCCCAATACTGACCCCAAACATGCAACCTTTCTCAGACTTATTTCTTTCTTTCCTGTCCTATGCGAAACCAGGCCTCAAATTACTCAGAGCTCAAAATATCAAAACTGATTTCAGTCCAGCTCCAAATCTGAAGAAAATTATCGAAAGGTTTTGAGTAGAAAACTCCAAATCTGAAGAAAATTATCAAGTAGTTTTGAGTAGTTTTCAGTCCAGCTCCAAATCTGAAGAAAATTATCAAAAGGTTTTGAGTAGGCTAAATTTGTCTGATTCAATTTTGCCTACTTCAAAAATCAGGCATATACCAATTTCCCCTACATTTGTTAGATAATTCCATTGCCTACTACATCAGAAAAACCATATGTTCTTTACAAGAGAGGTTCACAGAGCATCAAACAGATGTCAGCCAGAACAAGCTAATGACAGCCACCACCAAGCTAGCACCACTTTCTACAGCACCATAGTCAGCGATGCTATTGAAATAATGACCGCGTCCATCCCCACCCTGCAACTGAGACACTGGAATCTCCCTCCATGACATGTGGAAAGAAGCTCTAAGCAGCCCTAACATCATCACATAGTGTCACTTCACTGAAGATGGGGCATTGTCCTTGCTCTGAAAGACTTCTGAGGTTTTCTCTAAAAACTTTTAACATGCAAATAGTTTGAAGGATAAACTTTAAAATTTTATTGCTCAATGACAGAGAATTTTAAGTTGTTTTAAATTAATATCTGAGCAAGAAGGTCCTTTTAATTGTACAATATCATCTGACATAGGAGCCATTTGTATAGTTGTTCACCACAGCTCATTCATGTACTCCATTTGCCACTATAGTCTGACTGAAGCCTGACATTATAATATGCCATAGAAGAATAGCTGTGAGGGAAGAAAGCATGTACAGAGCACAGACATTTGTGCTTTCACTGTAATATAAACTCAGAGCCATGCTTTTATTATATTCATGTAATTAATTAATAATAAATACACAGATTACCTGTTGACATATAATGCAAAAAATACTTTTGTGGAAAAAATGAGTTTTGCTGATAATTGGGATTTGAACTCACTCCTCCCAGCTAGGTGCCACTAACTATCACCACTTCTGTCATTTATTAGCCACTAAACTATCACCACTTGGGTCATTTATCCACTAATTGAGACTTTTAAAACTTCTGAACTTGTCGCTCAAGGTGCCATCTACAAAGTAGCATACTTAATTTTGAGAAAGCATAGTGTACACGAAATGTTAATAGTTTTTTTTTAGTATGTTTTCGTAATCTGTATCTATTTATTGATACTATTTATTGATTAAGGACTTGACTGTTATCTTGACTGTATCTATTTATTGATAAAGAGATATATTGTAAGTATATTCTGTTGACTGTGGTTGTTGAGGAAAGCCTTTAGAAGATTAAAGTTTTAGACATATAAGTCTTGCTGGTCTCTATCTTGTGTGCAATTATTGGATAATGACTGTTTGGAGTATTTTTAGTGTGTACCAACAGCATAAAAATAAAGTTAACTAGATATTTTAAGGATCTTAATCAATTATTATAACTACTTGATAGTAGGATAAAAAATTAATATTGGTATATTGTTGATAGCACAGAGAATGAAGATAATTTTAAATTAGTTATTGCTCATGTAAATGGTTATGCCTAGCACCTGAAGTTCAACTCTGCCTTCTTGTGGTGCAGACTGTTAATACCTTTCAAAAGAGATACTCTCTTGGGAAGGGACTACTGATCTGGACTATTATGGCCACCTTTTTTTTTTCTACCTGCCTAAAGAATGATCAACCACACAGGGTCCTGATGTTGACCAATATACAGCTACCGGAATTGAATAATGGCTCCGAGCTTGATTATGGATCTTGAATTGGCTGCACTGGTGGGTTTCTGTTGAGGGAGAATCTTCCACTTGTTTTCTGTTTGTGGGTTGACAGCCCAAGTGAATAGATTCACAGGATATATACAGTTGGTGGATAATCCTGATCTAAGGCCATTGCCGGTACCTGAACTCTTGCTTCTAAGGGCATCGTCAAATCTTATATTGGAAGAAGTCTTCCAGTGTAGATGGCTTCAGCCTTTAGTGGTGGGGGAACAGGTCTTTGCCCCATGGCTGCGATTAGGGGCTGTTTCATATTGTCGGCATTCCCTCTCTCAATAAACACAGTTTCTTTAAACATCCTACCCACCATTTTCTCTCCATAGGTAGTTGGAATGTGAGGATTCTGCATAGAGATTATTCTCTTGATGTCCTCACACAAGATTCCACCATTACAACTTAGATATTCTTGGTTTGCAAGAGACCAGATGGACAGATAAAGGTCAGATTCTTAAAAATAATATTAAATTTCTCTTTTCAGGGAGTGAAAATGAAAAGCATCTCCAAGGCCTAGTTTGCTTCTCAGCAGACACACTATTCATGCTGTTCTAGGATATGAGTGCATTAATGAAAGGTTTCTTACAGATAAATTTCAGACAAGCATTAAAGACTTGACTGTTATCTGTTGTTATGCCCCCACTGAGGATGCTGATGAGGATGAGAAAGATAGGTTTTATGGACAACTTCAAGTTATTTTGAATTCTGTTAAGAAGGGAGATATTACCCTTGTTCTTAGGCATCATCAATGCTAAGGTTGGTACTGACTCTGAACTTTGGGGGGTGATAAGTCCTTTGGTATTGATAAGTGCAATGGACAACATCTCCTACTGGTAAGTAAACTTCGTAGTTTGAGAATAACTAACACTTATTGCAAACACCACAACATATATAAGTACATGGTTTCACCATTTGGGCTGCATATGAATACAATTGATTATATATTATGTATAAAATACAGTTTCACTCTTAACCTGTACAGACTACCGTTCAAATAATATTTCTTTAAAAAAATTTTTTGAATAAGGTGATCACAGTTCTTGTGCTTGTGATAACTATAGGGGTATCAGCCTACTCTCTGTTATAGGTAAAGTTCTTTGACTGATTGTGCTTAATAGAATTAAGAATCTGGTTGACAGGCAATTGCATGATAAGCAGTATGGATTCATAAATGGGAGAGGATTTGTAAATCAGATGTTTTCACTTAGGTAGATTCTTGAGAAATGTTCAGAATTCCAGAAACCTGTGGTTACTAGCTTTGTAGATTTCAAACGAGTTAGTTAGCATAATAAAAGCTCTCTATAGTAACACTGAATAATGTGTGAAAGTTGGTAGATGTCTAGCAATTGGTTTAGCATTGCTTCTGTTTGACATTTTGTATCCTTTCCTTTTTAGTGTGTATGTTGATTATGTTATGCAAAACTCTCTGCAAGGGATTCTGATTTAGATTATGCTGATGATTTTTCCTTTTTGGCAAATGATCTTGAGATGAATTCTTTTATTAGAGCTGTTGATGAGACTAATAGTAGAGTTAGTTTGGTGATAAACAGAGAGAAAACTAAAGTGATGAAAATTGGTCAGGCAGGCTGTGATTCAGTTAATGTGAATGGTTGCCGTCTTTAGCAGGTGTCTCAGTTTAATTATCTTGGGAATTATGTAACAGATACTAATGATGTGTGGCATGAGATAAACAGACAAATAAGCATTGTTGCTGGGACTTTTAAGAGTCTAAGGAGAATGTGGAAAAATAGGTGTACACACCTAAAGACTAAAATTAGACTGTATAATAAGTTCACCGGACGAAAGATTAGTCACCCCTGTCTGAATGTCGCCTAATAGCACGTAATGCTTCCATGCGACTGAAGAACAGCCATAATATGTCTGGCATGGATGCCACCAGTGGGTGGATGTAGTGCACATCAATATTCATCCACTCTTCCAGCAGCAAATGCCGCAGTTCAGCCAGATTGGCCAGATGGCACTTGCTGCCCCAAATAGTCCAAGAAGTTTTCTACGGGATTCAAATCTCAGGATTTGGTGGGCCAGTCGAGATCTTCAAAGACTTCAGAATGCTTGTCATGCCAATAACACACACTTCAAGCCCTGTGCATGTGACAGTTGTTGTCTTGGAAGACTGGGGTCTCCTTCTGGTGTTCACTGTGGAGATGCTGCACAAAAGGCAACATGTGGTCATCCAGTAGCTCCATATAGCCCTTCTGGTTCAAGTGTGATATCACCGCAACCAAAGGACCCATTTCCTCGTACGTGAAACACCCCCAGAACATCACAGAGCCTCCTCCAGCTGAAACAGAACCTTGCACACAGTCTACATGGAAGGTTTCATGCAGCTTATAATGTACCCGTCGCCTCGTATCATTCGAATACAAGCAAAAACGTGTACATCTCGTCATGTTTTTCCACACTTCCAACAGTCGACAGTCCAGTCTTTGTGGTGCTGCATCCACTATAGCCATGCAGCCTTGTGCAGAACTGTTAACATGGGTCTCTTCCGTGGTACTCTGCTCCAGATATCCATAGAACGCAGTTCCCTTCAGAGTGTTTGTTTGGAAACAGCTTGCATTGACCAACTGGAGCAATTCCTGCCTCGTTGCAAAGTGGTTTGCCCTAACAGTGCATGACACACTGCAGCAGTCCCTATTGGTGAGGGGTGGGGGTGGCTCAGTCGGTAGCGCGCCAGGCTCGTAATCTGTAGTTTCCAGGTTCGAGTCCCAGCTGGGTCAGCGTTGAGATTTATCTCCGCAAAATTCCCCGCCCTGCCCACGGTCAGTAGGGGACACCGATGGGCTTGGAAAGGCCGCCGTCCGTCAGATGGGACGTTAAGCCGTGGCCCCGTGTGCGGGAGAGCCATACCCTGTGCACGTTAAAGAACACGCTAAATGGCCTTGACGGGAGGCTACCATCTGTCTCCCAACAGCTGTTCCAGTGGGTCCCCTCCCCCAACCTTCTCTGAGCCTTCGGGATCCATGTGACCTGGCCATTTAGCCCATGGTGTGCAAAAAAGTGCCGCTCAGAGGTAAAACAACCCAACCCTATTGGTGAGCAGTCTTTCTGCCACGGTTCTGGTGACAATTAGTGGTGGACTGCGATGTATGCCACTGCTGGAAGACTCTTTGGACAATATGTTTCGTCACACCTGCAAAGGCACCAACTTCTTGTACACTATGCCCTTTGACTCTGCCATAGCTGTGCCATGCACAACCCTGTAGTGCATGGTACAGCTATTTGTAGAACGAGTTTATTACTGGTGTGCCCTCTTTTGCTGTTGAACAAACATAACTCTCTTACTGCGGGAGATGATTAATTTTTTGTCCGGTGAGCTTAGTTTGGTTCTTTCTAGAGTTAGTTATGGTAGTGAAACGTGGACCATTTGTTAGTAAGATAACATTGATTCTAGATGCTAACATGGTATCTTGGGCATTATATGGTTTGACTTGTTAAGTGATGATGAAATTAAGAAAGGAGTCTGCAACCTCCTTTGAGTAGCATATTGTACAGAGGGATACTCCATTGGTTTGGCTGTGTTACCCATATGGATAATTGTAGATTAGTGAACAGTGTGCCTAAAGGCCTCAGAAAGAGGGGGAAACCTAGGATGTGGTGAACAGACAATGTCAAACAGGACCTTGTTAGGATTGGGCTACAGTGGCTTAGTTCAGCAGATGTAGCTCAGGACAGATGTGTTTGGAGAACTAAATTGCATGATCTGCCTAGACCTCCTTAGCCCACAGCTGCTTGAGGAGGATGATGATGATGATGTAAGCAGTTCAGTTAATTGCTAGTAAAACTTAACATTAAAATAGTTTTTAATTCCAAAATATATTGAAGTGAAGCAAAAATATACACCGAAGAGCCTAAACATTATTACCACCTGCCTAATATGATGTTGGTCCTCCACCTGCCACCAAAACAGCCCTTTCCTGGCAAGACATGGATGCTACAAGATTTTTCTAAAGGTGTCTTTGTGGTATGTGGTACAAACATGCTACCAGTAAGTTACATGGTTGAGTCACTGCCGATCGGATATGTTGTTCCAACACATACCACAGATGCTCAATTGGATTGATGTCTGGGGAATTTGGAGACCAGAGCAATACCTGGAAGTCTTCCTCATGTTCCATGAACCATTCTCAAACAATCTGAGCCGTGTGGCAATGCTCATTATCCTGCTGAAAGAAGACACTACTAGAAGGGAATACTGTTCCCATAAAAGGATGCAACTGGTCTGTAATGATGTTTAAGTAGGTGGTAGACATCATAGTTTCCTGCACATGAATGACTGAACCCAGGGTTTCCCAGCAGAACATTGCCGAAAGTATTACACTTCTTCCACCAGCTTGTTTTAGTCCAAAAGTGCATCCTGGTGCCAACACTTCTGCAGGTAAACGACGCACACATACCTGACCATCCACATGGTGCAACAGGAACCAAGATTCATCGGACCAGGTGACCTTCTTCCAATCATTCGAGGACCAATTTTGATGCTTGCGTGCCCATTGTAGGTACTTTCGATGGTGAACCAAAGTTAGCTTGTGCACTTAGAGTGGCCTGTGGCTACACAGCCCCATTTTCAGCAGGTTCGATGTACTGTGTGTTGTGACACATTACTCTCGTCACCAGCATTCAAATTATGGGCGGGTTGCACCACAGTATCCCTTCTGTTGCCTCTTACCATATGGGATAATATGCTTCGCTCACCTCTAGCATCGATGAGACGTGGCCTGCCCACACCTTACTGGCTGTTCGTGGTTTTTCTCTCCTTGGATACTTTTTGAAGGTACTAACCATGGCTGACTGTGAGCACACCACAAGCTTTGCCATCTCAGAAATGCTCTGACCCAGTTGTCTGGCCATTACAATTTGGCCTTTGTCAAACTCACTTAAGTTTGCTGCAAGAACAAGAATAACACTGATTAATAGAGCTCAGTATCAGGTGTTATTTATGCTATCTTGTGACCTTCACATGCGCCGTCATTTACCTACAGTTGCTTTGATTTGAATAAAGATGCACTAGGCATGTTTTGGCTCTTCAGTGTATACTACTGTATTTTCCTGCAAATAGCTGAAATCTTCCAGAAATGCTCTATTGATATTACTTCGTTTTTATTGAGAGCACATGTGGACATATTTTTAGTGAAGAACTCAATATAACTTGCTAAAGCTCTCTGTCACTAGTGGGGAAGTGGTAGGAGAGCAAACTTTGCCTGCAAGAATTCCTTCTGCTGCATCCTGCTAATGGCAGTTTGAGCAAGAGAAATGGCTTTCTATTTTCTAATACATCAGGTTGAGGAATAAATCGAAAAAAAAAATGGCATTATTTAGGAGGTCATAAACGTTTATTTTAAATACATAGATTATTAGAATTTTCTCTATATAGCTGTAATTGTTGGAAATGCTGAGACAATTGGATGGAAATACTATCTGGGGATCTACCTTGTTTTTTTTTTCTTGCGGTAATATTCTATGGGTAGATGAGTTTATTGTCCTGCGGTGTCAAGTTCAGTCCAAATATAAGTTCACATATGTTCTTGATTTATTTAATTGATGTTTGCACCAAACCGAGATCAAACCTAATAATTTTAAATCAGCACTGTGACTTTAACCATCTGTCATATATATATATGCATAAAAATTAGCTCAAAATTTAATATTTAGGAAGAAAGTTGATTTCTTACTGATGACAGATGACCTTTCAGGGCCATGTATGCAGGCTTCATGAACTAAATTTTCATGGTCTTGACACCATAAAGTTTAATACAAGAATAAATCAATAATGAGTGCATACATTTCTCAATATCTATGGACAGTTGTCATTCTAGCATAGGTTATTTATTCGGAAGCTATGTATAAAAACTGTTTCCACAAGTAATAAATGTTCATTCATTTTAGAAGCCTACAAGGTGGACCTGACTGGACTTGCATTGTTGCAGGATATTCTACTGGTTACGTAAGGATGTATACAGAGGTAAGGATGTATTATTGTTCTACTTAAGAAAATCCACTTTTGTCTATACATCATGTTTTTTTAGCATAAAACTATTCAGGGAAGAAAATCATTTCTCAAGTGAATATTGTATAAGTGATATATTCCTTAAATTTGATATAATATGGGATTTTCAGTAAACTAAAATTGAGTTTCATGTTATAGGAACTGAAACCTAAATTGAAAAGGTTCATTATGGGATAACCAAGGTAATTACAATAAGTTACTGAGTGGTTGCTTTATTTGTTTGCAGAGCAAAAGAACCTGGGTTGAAATTTTTGAATGTGCCTAGACAAAAAAAATAGTATTAAGAACTCTTTAAAAACTGCTTAGGTTCTGTGTGCCATAAGCATATTGTAACGCTCCAACGAAATGCAAAATACTTTTAAGTTTGGACCCTTTTTCTGATCTAATTAATTTTATGCTCCGGATAGCTGAGATGGGTGCCAGGCAATAATTAACAAATTGCCAAAAAAAAAATAGAATAAGTTAAATTAGGGTTCAAAATACCAGCGAGCGTTAATGAGTAAGAATTTAAAAATGATTGTCAAGTTACGTTGCTCAAGAGAAAAAATTAGTAAAGACTCAAAAGGATTAAATAACAACAAATTTATTTCCAAAAATCACTCGCCAAAACTTCAGTGAAGAAGATACATCAACTGAGCATTCTTCCGTGCTACATGCTTATGCTCTACTCACTGTCTATCTGACTCTCTCTATGTGGTGCTATGTGCTCTTACCCTGTGTGCTATTTTTCTATGCTGTGGTACTGTGACTAGCATGTCACCAGTTTTAACAAGAGCCGAACGTGTCATGTTGCACGCAGGGAAAGACATTTATATAAAATGACGAGCAACGCAAGCTATGATGCAAGAGGGGGCATGTCCTTGTTCATTTCGCCACTTCTTTTATCGACCTCTGTAACGCTCCAAAGAAATGCAAAATACTTTTAAGTTTGGACCCTTTTTCTGATCCAATTAGTTTTATGCTCCGGATAGCTGAGACGGGTGCCAGGCAATAATTAACAAATTGCCAAAAAATAGAATAAGTTAAATTGGGGTTCAAAATACCAGCGAACGTTAATGAGTAAGAATCCAAAAATGATTGTCAAGTTAAATATCTAAATATAATCAAAACTTAATTCATGTTGCTCAAGAGAAAAAATTAGTAAAGACTCAAAAGGTTTAAATAACAAACAAATTTATTTCCAAAAATCACTCACCAAAACTTCAATGAAGAAGATACATCAACTGAGCACTCTTCCGTGCTACATGCTTATGCTCTACTCACTGTCTATCTGACTCTCTCTATGCACTATCTCACTATGCTCCTCTAAGTGCTTCTGTGACTAGCATGTCACCGGTTTTAACAAGAGCTGAACATATCATGTTGCACACCGGGAAAGACATTTAAACTGATGAGCGACGCAAGCTATGACGCAAGAGGGGGCGTGTCCTTGTGCACGCGCTTTAGCGGGTGACAGTCGGAAGATCGGAGTTACGCATGTGCAACTCCTAACTCTTGAAAACAAGCACTGTGATGCCAAAAAGGAAAATAAAAATCCCCCAAAATGATAAATATAACGTAAATTAAGCAAAACTGGTTAAAGTAAAGCAAAAGTGAACGATGGGGCATCACAACATACACTGCTCCACATAGAAAATGCCACTTGATGAAGGCATGGCATGAGACGAAACTTACCACACATCTATACAAGCAGATGGGAAAGAAGTGATTTAATTATTGAGGGATTACACGAATGCATAGGTGAGGATACAGTATAATGTGGCCTGAGTCTAGGCCGTATGACCTTTGTGCTGGGCTATGCTTTCAGCAACCATGTGTGTCATCGAGTGGAAAAGTTCCCGGATGGTGTGCTGAGGTATTGCAGACCATGCGTCATTGGCTTGTGTTGCAATTCATTGACATTGCAAGGAAGTCGTGTAGAGGTGAAGTCGTCTGCCAATAATGTCCCACATGTTCGCTATTGGGGATTAGTCTGGGGATCGAGCTGGCAAAGGCAGCACCTGGACACTTTGTAGGCACTATCTGCTGATGTTGGCAGTGTGCAGGCGGGCATTATCGTGCTGAAACTGGGATCAGGGATACCATGGAGATAAAGTATCAAACAGGCTGCAGCACCACATTGACATAATGTCATGCTGTCATACCACTACGCATGCGCTGTGAATGGCTGCTGAAATTGATAGCACCCCAGACTGAGGAGCCATATGACGCTCACAGATAGCAGTAAGATCAGCCTGGTGATTACGTCATTTCCAGATTCTCAATTGGTGATTGCCAGTGCTGAGACAGAAGTGAGACTTATCATTAAATATGACATGGTTCCATCCATCCCACCACATATGTCTGGTATGGCACCACTGGAACCTTGCACGACAATGTGCTGAGATGAGTGACATTCATTGTAATGTGTGGCAAGAATGCAAACTTGCCTGAGCCAATGCGATTAACGGTCTGTGTGACACAGGGATGGTGATAGCTACCTGTACACCATGTCAATTGTCATCTGCTGTGTATTTTGGAGCTGCTATGGCTTGCTATCAAATGTGGCGATGAAGGCTTTCAGAAGTCCACCTATGTGCACTAGTCCCACTAGAGCATAGATTCCCAACGGGGGCGATACCGCCCCCCAGTGGGGGCGCTGGAGCCGTCCATGGGGGCGGCAGCGGATCCAGAGGCAAATGGGGGGCATTGAGGCAGTCAAGAGGGGCGGTCAAATAAATAAATTTAATGGAATTTTCTGTGACAACCTTTTTATCTCTTCTATTCTGTGGTGTCTTCCAAAAGGTTGGGAATCACTGCACTAGAGCAATGCACATTATCTTCCTCCAACCACTGTTGCCAAATTCGGCTGACAGTTGTTGCATTCTAATGCATTTCAACCAAGATGCAATGCAGGGACTAACCAGCCGTATGTAGTCCTATGACAAAGCCTCTAAAGGTGCCTTTGTGATTGTAGGATTCCTGATGTCACCCAGGCATTATCATTCATTACATGTGCTTTTGCCACCAAGATCACTCTAGTGCGGTTGTCCATACGCCTAGGTGAGGACAACTAAATTTAACTATGCTGAGCCATTTTGCCCAGTTATCTCCCTCACCTATCACATGATTGGTTCACAACTGCACTCATTTCCATAACCCGACTGTCAATGGTCTGTTGTCTCTTAGAGATGTAATTTAATATTTGTCACTCACACTCGTGGCATTATATCAATAATTTCAATGGTAAAGTATCACAGGAAATGTCATGTTGACATGGAAAACATGAAATAATATGCTAAAAAAATTGGCTTTGCCATGAGTGGTGCTGGGAGATCTGGGTTTGAATCCCACTCACTGCAAAACCAATATTTTTCAGCTTATTTCATGTGATCCATGTCAACATGACAATTCCTGTGATACTTTACCATTGAAATTATTGATATAATGCCACGAGTGTGAGTGACAAATATTAAATTCCATTTCTAAGAGACAACAGAGTTGCCCACTTCCTGACAGATGATGCCACTGCGCGAATCAAATAAAAATGTAGGAAAGTTTATAAGTCATACAAGCTGAAGAAGAAAGCATTAGCTAATGATGGTGTAATGGTTAGCATACCTGGAAGGTTACTGGGAGATGTGAGTTCGAATCCCATTCAAGGCAAAACTAGTTTTTTTGCTTATTATTTCATGTGTTTCATTGTCTATGCACATTTCCTTTGATACTTTATGATATTATACTCTAAATGATATAGGCTGCTCTACTTTGGTGAGAACATTTTGTTGCAGTGCTTCTAAATGGTTGTGTAACGTTGAAAGAATACTTTTGTATTCTCACTCATATAGATGGATCCTGGACCCGTCTCAATCAGCTGTGACCAGCTCTTAACTCAGTGTCATGCTCTATCAAGCAGCTTTAAATGCCAGAAGTCTCCAACTCATTTTTGATCACTATTCTCTAGTTGTTTCATTCAGCCATTGTATGTTTGGGTGATCTTTCTGGGGAGGTCATGCCTTCCTCACTTGTCTTATGTATTATCAGGTGGACAGAAATTTTTGGGAATGCCCCAGAATAAAAAAAAAAAATCTGTGATATATGCTTAAGGTTACTTGATATTCTTCAAAAAACACCACATGTCCACTTTTTTTTATCTCAAAATTTGTCTTTCTGGCATTTTGAAAAAGCATGAAAATGTTCTTATTTTTAATTATTAATAATTTTTCTCTATTTCACTGTAATGATTGCAAAAGCAGAGATAATTCGTTGGAATTATTGTCTATCATTAGTGATTTTTTTTTCTTGAGATGATGTAATGTTCCAAAAATTAATAACTTTTTAAAGTTGGACCTTTTGTTTGATCCAAAGTTATTCAAATTCCAGATAGCTGTATCGGGTGCTAGGCAATAATAAGTTGCCAAATCAAGTTGAAATAGAGTTCGTAAATGTATTTGCCAAGCGTTACTTATTGAATAAGAAATCAAAAAATGATTGTCAAGTTTAATTAAAGTTAAATACAATAAAAATAGTCAATTTACGTTGCTCAAGAGAAAGAACAGCAAAGATTCAAAAGTTTCTAAAGCAAACAAAGTTTATTTCCAAAAAATTCAACTCACCAAACTCAATGGTTGGAGTGCAAAAGTTGTAGCAACTCGTATCTATCTAAATTTTGACTATATCTTGGACAAAAATTCTGTCTACACTGACTCACAATCTCTCTACTAACTCGCTACTACATCTCCACTACTCAAATCATCACTCTTTTTACTCTTTCTACTCATTCTGCTTTCTACTAACTCTGTGATCCACCGTCACATAGTTATTCACATAGTTATAACTAGTGGTGTACAAAGTCAGCACATGTCTATTGCATGCCAGGAAAGACATTTGCATAACTGACGATTGTTACTAGACGTAAAAAATTGCAAGCTATGATGCAAGAGGGATCATGTCCTGCATGCACTCTTTAGCGGTTGACAATCAAAAGGTTGGAGTTGCGCATGCGCAACTCCTGCAGCTTGAAACAAGAATTGAGACAGGCCAAAAAAATTAAATAAATCCCCAAAATGATAAATATAACACAAATAAAGCAAAAAATGGTTAAGTAAAAGTGAATGGGTGGACCATCACAATGATATCCGATAAATGGGCAAATCTATTGTCTTGTGGTGGGCAGTAGTCCAATTATTATGAGTTCACATATGTTCTTGATTTTGCCATTGTCTTGTTGAGGGTTGACAATCTCTTGCAGGGTTGACTTCAGTTTTAAAGTGACACTGATAGATAAAATATGTTGTTAGAATCTATGATTTGCTGAACACATTAATGTATTTATAGATTTCCAGCATGTGTCACAGCTTCCTTGGAAGAACAAATAATGTGTCTTACTAAATATGTGCTACTTGTTTCGCTTTGTCAGGCAAAATAGTTGTTTTGTGGCAGGCACAGATATTAGATGCTGCAGTCAGTGTGTGTTTACATTAGGTCCGTAGCACGTTATGTGGAGGGGTGGATGGTAGTACTTGTAGTGCCCTCTATTGAAGGATTTGGGAGGTAGAATTTTAAAGTTTAGTTATATTATTGAGGACTTTATTTATACAAAAGTGTGGGTTATTATGTGTGGTGGTGGTGTGTTTATCCAGGTGTGCATGTAGAAAAAGGAGCTACCAAGGGGGGGGGGGGTGCCTAATTTAGTTTAATGTTTGGGTAGTTATTGAGGAGTATTTTCCATGCTGAGGGTGGAGGAATTATGTCATTATTATAGATTTCATTTCTTTTACATATATTACAAGGTTTTCAGCAATATTTATTGGAATTTCTTGAGGTGAGGGGGAATAATATGTACACTGATTTACAAGGTTTTTATAACTATGCCTTTAACTATTTTTCAGGTGCTGATTTCAGATTTGGCCTTAAAAATGGCTAGCACATCACATTTTTATGTTATTGACCATTTTGACTCCTATTAAGATCTTCCTATACCAACACCTCCAGGCAACTGGGAGAATAATAGATAGTTTACATTTTGTGGCTGGCAACACTGATTGCCAAGTGGAGAAAACATGTAACAGTAACCTAACCTTAGACCACCATTTTCGTTGTTTTCATTTTAGGAGGAACACATGCTGTATGGTGAAGAGTGAATTTTGGTGTTTAAATGGCATGTCGTGGGTATGTTAATGTGCCAGATAAGTTTTGTTATGTGTGTGTGGGAATTATATTTTAAAATCCCAGGGTCATTCTTTGACAAAGATTGTGAAGAAAGCCTATAACTTGTATTTTGGATGTCATGTTCGAGAACAGGACAAAAAACCCTTTTGGTATTGGTAGCTGTAATGGCAATGGGTAGCGTCTCCTACAGGTAAATAAATTTAATGGTTTGAGAATAATTAACACCTATTACAAACACCATGACATACATAGGTACATGTGGGTTTTACCAGATGGGCTGCATAAGAATATGATTCATTTTATATTAATAAACAGCAATTGGGCTAGTTCTGTTAGGAATACCAGGTCATATAGAGGAGCTTAAATTGGATCTGACCATTACCTTGTTAAATGTGTCTTGCAACTTAAACTTAAAAAGTATTGTGCTAAGGTTAAAAAAAGTTACCTTTAATACTGAAGCTCTGAAAGACCCAGTTATAACTAAAGCTTACTAAAATAGGATACTAAGTCATTATGGCAAGTCATTATTGGCTTACTGCTGAAGTGAGGAAGAATGGGATCATTTTAAACAGGCTTTTCTTGAAACTAACTACTCAGGAGCAGAGGAGGCAAAAATTATTTGAGTGATAAGGCACTTAGGCTTATTTCAGAAAGAAAAAACTGCAGGAATGTTCTTAATCAATACCCTACTAGTCCTAATAGAAAGCATTACAGATAACTTAATAAATGTGTAAAGGATCAGTTAGCTGCTGATAAGAATCTTTGGCTTGATGTCTTGGCTGGCAAAGCCAAGGAAGCAGTTAGACAACAACAACAAGAGCTGTACCAGATAATTCATGTTTTGTGTTGTAGAAAAAGGAAAGGTATACAGGGATTGAAGGATAAACAAGTAAGGTTATAGAAGGTGATCATATGTCATGACTAGATGGGCTGAGCATTTCAATGATGTTCTGAACAATGTGGTTAGGTTCTGCTTCCATTGTTAATGATGATAGATGCGTTACTGGCTCCAATGTTGGACCTATAACAAAGTCTGAAGTTATTTTGGCTATTTCTTAATTTAAACTACATAAATCTCCAGGTGTAGATAAAATTACTACTGAAATGCTTAGAGTTGGGAAATGTTTCGGTTACTGCATGGAAGACTGAAATTTTGAGTATCTTTTATGATAAAGGCATTGTTCCTAAGGATTTTATCAGAGCTATTATTATCCCTGTTTTTGAAAAAGGTGATCACAGTTCTTGTGATAACTATTGGGGTATCAGCCTGCTTTCTCTTCCAGTTAAGGGCAGTAGGTGGCTCAGTCTAATGCACCAGACTCATAATATGCAGTTCCCAGGTTCGAGTCCTACCTGAGTCAGCTTTGAGATTTTTTTCCACAAAATCCCCGCTCTGCCCATGATCTAGGGGAAACTGATGAGCTTGGCACCATCTCCATCAGATGGAATGTTTAACTATGGCCCCATTGTAATGGTCCACCCATTCATTTTTACTTTTCCTTAACCAGTTTTGCTTTATTTACGTTATATTTATCATTTTGGGGATTATTATTTCATATTTTGGACTGATTGCAATTCTCGTTTCTGAGTGAAGTAGTTTCACATGCGCAACTCCAATTTTTGATTGTCGGCCATTAATGTGCTTGTGTACGACACGACCCCTCTTGTGCGATCGTCAAATTATGCAAATTTGACGATCGCACAAGAGGGCACGTGTCACTCGCATGTGTGACTCACTTGTCGTGACGAACGCACAAGAGGGCAAACTGGCACCTGTCTGTTGCACGCTTCCCAGCTTGCAACAGACATGTGCCAGTTTTGTACACAGCATGTTTATAACTAAGTGATATTAAGTCAGTAGAGATGTAGTTAGTGGAGAGAGTGCTGTTAGTGGAAGTTTAGATGTAGAATTGGAATTGTTAGTAGATTATTTGGAGGAACTGAAAAATTTTGAATTATTATGTGTTGTGTAGATAGAAGGAGTTGTTAGAGATTTAAATACATGTGAGTTGTTAGTACTCCAACTTTTGTATTCATCAATTGATGGTGAGTTTTTGATTTTTTTGGAAATAAAGTTTGTTTTAGAAACTTTTGAATTTTTGCTATTTTTCTCTTGAGCAATGTAAATTGATTTTTTGATTAGATTTAAACTTTAATTAAACTTGACAATCATTTTTGAATTCTTACTCGATAAGTAATGCTAGACAAATACCTAACAAACCCTATTTCAACTTTATTTGGCAAGTTAAAATTGACTGGTGCCCGACAAACTATCCGGAATTTAAAATAAATTTGCATCAGATGAAAGATCTAACTTGAAAAGTTAATAATCTCTGGAGCACCACAATGATTACACCATGTGCAGGAGAGCTATCCCTGTGCACGTTAAAGAACTCATTGGATGTCCTTGACAGGATGCTACCATCTCTCCCAATAGCTGTTCCAGTGATCCCCTCCTCCAACCTTCTTTGAGCCTTTGGGGTTCTTGTGATGTGGCCATTTAGCCCATTATGTGCCAAAAAAGTGCCGCTCAGAGGTAAAACAAACAACCAAATCTTCTGCAGGTAAAGTTCTTTGCATGATTGTGCGTAATAGAAATAAGAATCTGGTTTACTGACAATTGTGTGATGAGCAGTGTGGATTCATAAGTGATAGGGGATGTGTATATTCAGATATTTTTACTTAGGCAGATTCTTGAGAAATGTTTAGAGTTTCAGAAACCTTTTGTTACTAGCTTTGTTGATTTCAAAAAGGCTTTTGACTCTGTTAATAATCATAATTTGTGGTTGATCGTGAGATCCTGCTTTAATCCATGTCACCCTTTGCTTCCCACAACGTTATGGCTTTTATAGGACTTCATGGTGAAGTAGAATACTAACATCAGTAAGAAATTTTGAATATATTGGTATGTTTGCACACAATGCAGTGTTCATATAATGGGGCCAATTAGTGTGCAGGTAGGCAGTTGGTCAGTCGGAACAAATTGTTCAGGACACGTATCAAAAGGTAGGGATCAGACAAAGCGCAGTCTACCTGTCATTCATATTTGGAGTTTTTCTTTGTCAACATATATTCCTTGCATAGAAAACTAGATTGTTTTGTCTACAGGTGTAACCAGTGTTTGCAGCCTTTTGTTAGGTCAGGAGAAACTTACACTGAGAGATAACATCTTCATTTGGACATGTAAATAAACATGTAATGCAGTATCAACACTGCAAATGAAGTAAGCTTATTTGTGCAATGAACATGTTCATTTGCGAAACCATTATTGACAGTGCAGTGGTGACTTGTTCCAATATGTTGAGTGATTCATCTAGGTCTGGACAAATCGTTTAGCTGAAGGGCTACATAGGAATCTGAAATGGAAGGCAGGCCACCAAAGAAATGTATAATCAATAATGTATGTATATTCAATGGGAAAAAAATAAAGTAAAATATAAACAATATCATTTTATTGAAATTAATTATTTTAATGAGACTTTACTTTGTCTAAGTTGGACTTCTTGTCTTCTATACATGTTTTCTTTTTTACAAATTTAATTTGTGATCAGTAGCTCATGGGCCTCACAAAAAGAGATGGTGGGCCATAGTTTGCCCAAGCCTTATCTAGATATAGTAACTGATGAATAAATATTTTGTGGAAAAAATTTCGCTGACATACAAGACTTGAACCCGCATCTCTCCAGAAATATGCCAGAGTATTCTTACCGATTGAACTAATGCTGGCTCATCTTTTTTCCACTAATTTAAGACTTAAATCTTTTACCAATGATTTCAGCACCAACCGTTGGCACCATCTATGATCAACGGGTAGCAACAATTCCTTTGCATATTGTGCTGAGTGAGATGGAAAACACATCACGCTATTTAGTGTTATGAATGATTTAAACATAGGTGACAATCAAGTGTTACTTGGTGACATTTTAATGTCAATATATCAATAAATATTTTGTGGAAAAAATTTTTCCACAAATTTTTTCGAGAAATTTGAAGATTTGTGGAAAAAATTTTTCCACAAATTTTTTCCACAAAATAAGAAATTGGAATTATTGAAATAGAAAAATTGTTGAAATAGGAAAAAAAAAGGAATTGTTGCCACCCATTGATCAGATGGCTCCAATGGTTGGTGCCAAAATCATCAGTGAAAGATTTAAGTGTTAATTAGTGGGAAAAAGATGAGCCGGCATTAGTTCAATTGGTAAGAATACTCTGGCATGTTTCTGGAGAGATGCAGGTTCATGTCCCGTATGTCGGTAAAATTTTTTCCACAAAATATTTATTGATATATTGATGTTAAAATGTCACCCAGGTAACGCTGTGATTGTCACCTATGTTTAACTGATGAATCATCCACTTATCTGTAGTCAGTCATAATTAGCAAACATTTTAACAAAAATTAAAAGAATTAAATATATATACTCCTCTTAATGAATTAGTAAATTTTGATTACTGCATATTTAAGTAATTTATTTTAACTAGCATTTTTTTATGATGCCCCAGGCAGATTGTTCAATAACACTGATTATGTCTCTTGCTACAATGTTTTTAGAATTAGAGTAAAGCTCTTTGTAATAAATACGTAATGTAAATGAGGAGATAAGAAAATTATTTAAAAAATGTACCTCCAAATCACAACTGCACTATTACTAGTGTATGAACATTGAATTTTGAATTATTTTTTCATTGCAATCATGTAGACTTTATTGTTTAAATGACATAGACTTTATTGTTTAAATGACAGTCTTTATTGTTAAATTAAAAATAACTTAAAATTTTATTGCTCAAGCCTTATTTAGATATAGCTACACAATAAATACATGATTAAAAAGACCTTCTTGCTCAGAAATTAATTAAAAATAACTTAAAAATTCTCTGTCGTTGGACAGAGAATTTTGAGTTATTTTTAATTAATTTCTGAGCAAGAAGGTCTTTTTAATTGTGTATTTATTGTTAAAAATACTGTGCCTTATTTTACATAATGAAAAAAATATATAATATGGTATTATGTTTTGAAGTTAATAGCTTATGTTGTTAAGCATAGAAATTGTTGTTTTCAAACTATAACTTATCCTGTCTTCTATATCCTGTGCACAGCCACTCTTCTGAATGATAAACCAGATGCAAGAAATATAGTGCTCCTATAAACACATTTCCCAAATATATCTGTGGGTTTCAAATGAAAGAGCATGATGGTAATATAGAACTGTAACCATTATAAAATCTTTCAGTTCTATTCTGAATATCAGTAAAATTTAAATATGACTGGAGTTTGGTTCCTTGTCAGTTTTCCTGAATAAAAAACATCATTCAGGCTAGATTATTTTTGAATTAAAAACTGTCCTGATTGAAGTTTTAAAATGGAAAGTTATTCTAATCTTGAAGAGATTAGTGACATCATTTATGTAATGATGATATACCACTTATCAATAATTACTGTTTTTACCTAAATTCTTTTAGTTTCACTTCTTAAATGGGTCACAATCATTCATCATTGCTCTCCAATGAAGATTGTCACCCACTTACAGGAGGTCCTTACCTGTGATTTCTTACCATTAACATCATAATTGTGTGAATTCATCTTCTTGCTGGTGATTCTTAATGTGATTTCTTAACATTTACTCCATACCTTGTGAAATTTCTGTCATTAGCCGTATGTGTTGTGTGGAACTGGTGGCGAATTTGGTATTACAGTGTTAGATAATTGTCACTGTAAGCTATTTGTGGATTTGAATTTAACTTTATTAATATCTGTTTTTATCAAGGCACTGATATCCTTTTCCAATGATTAAATGTAATTATAATTTTTCAAATATATATTTCATTCTTAGCATATAATTGTCCAGTAAAGGCATTTTAGGTTGTGTTATATATTTTATATATCATATTTATATTTGCAGAAAGGGGAAGTTCTTATATCTCAGTTGCTGCATGAAGAACCCGTAAATCATCTTCGTTGCAAAACGCATGTCCCTCCTCATTTTGCTGGGTATTCCGATCAGGTAGGGTAAACAGTAGCAATTAATGTTAAAAGTAGCTTTTAAAATATATACTGGTTGATAAAATTATGATAACAGCATTTTTCATAAGTATTTTAATCTTATCATTGTGTGTGTAAGCATGTGTTTGCATGCAGCATCCCCAAAGGTAAAAATATGCTATTATAGGCAACATTACATGCAAATTTCTAATATCCAATGGAAATTGATCTATAACCCTACAATTCATTGCAATATGCAAATTACTAATTCCTATAACAACACTGGTTGCTACCAGATCACTCCGTTTCAAAATTGTTGCTTGCAAGGATGGTTAATTTCATTATTTATACTGAAGATGGCAACCAACATTCCCAAAGGTTAAAATATGCTATTTATAGGCAACATTACATGCAAATTTCTAATATCCAATGGAAATTGACCTATGACCCCACAATTCCTTGTAATATGCAAACTACTAATGCCTATAAAAACACTGGTTGCTACCAGATCACTCCATTTCAAAATCATTGCTTGCAAGGATGGTTAATTTCATTATTTATACTGAAGATAGCAACCAACATCATTTAGGTGATTCCTTGTGATGGTGGGCTGTTGGAAGACAAAGCAAGACAGACACAGGTAGTATGTATGCAGTTGAATGGCTCTTCCTGATGCTCCACTATACAAAGATAATACTATGTCTTGTGGGTGAAGACCATGTGTTCCCTACCCACTTCTAGAGACACCATTCAAATAGATAAACATTCATGCTTTAGGAGAGCAGAAAAAGACCTATTATAGTGAGCTTAGCTTTTATTGGTAGCAAGATGGCTCAGTGTGACAAAAATAGTAGTATTGGCACTTTGAAAATGATCCAGGAGATAGAAACCATTAACAGAAGAGTTGGCTTAGGGTCACCTGAGAGTTATTTTGACATATACTGACTGTTATCTGGGTCTAATGGCAAGACAGAACAGTAGGATGACTTTTTGTCAACTGTCTCTCGGGGTTTCTGCAGCCACAGGTGAAGGGAATTCCAGCAGAATAGCATCACAAATGTCATAATGCCAGTGGTTTGCATTCCTCTAACTCCCAGTCATTGTAAAACTCGTCTAAACTGGTACTGCCAACATGACATTTAAAACCCTGAACAATGGGCTAATGTTCTATTTTCTGACAAATCTCAATTTAACCTAGAGCCATATTCTAGATGTTGTTTAATTTGGAGAGACAAGGAATGTCATAGTTGTCCTGATCAGTAGGCCACACTGATATTGCAGCCCTACCCTTCTGTTCACTTCCACAAGAGTATCTCTTTTGAAAGGTACTAATAGTCCACCATGAAAATGTGGGTCGGACATTTGGTGCTTGGCCTGCGGGTTCTGCGCATCATCACAGGAGATTAGTGCATAGCCCTGTAACGCTCCAAAGATTATTAACTTTTCTACTTGGACCTTTTGTCTCATCCAAATTTATTTAAAATTCTGGATAGCTTTGTCAGGCACCATGAAATTTTAACTTTCCAAATAAAGTTGAAATAGGGTTCATTAGGTATATAGCATTACTTATTGAGTAAGAATTCAAAAAGGATTGTAAAGTTTAATTAAAGTTTAAATCTAATCAAAAAATCAATTTGCGTTGCTCAAGACAAAAATAGCAAAAATTCAAAACTTTTCTCATCAACAATTTCAGCACTATTTTCCTTTAAAAGTTCTATTTCAAAAACATTTTCATCGATTAATTGTATACTGTTTTTCTTTAAAACTATATCAACACATTTCTCATTATCAATTTGCTTTGCATTATCAACTTGTTTCTCTAAATTTGCATTAATTACACTATTAGGACATTTTATAGGTTCTTTTTGAACATTCTGCTTTGGACTACAAGATAACTCAAAGTCCACTGGACCGCAGCTGCAATTTCAATTGACAATTGTCATAAATATCATCTAAAACTTGCTCATTTGAACATGAAAGATCGGCTTCTGTGTCATTGCGATCTATTAATTCCATTTTAACGAAAGGTAAAACTGTGGTAAGACATAACTCATGAGAGGGCTTTTCTTGAGGAACTTTGGCCTCTCGCTTTAAAGATCCCAATTTAAGTTTCCTGAATTCATTCCTTCTATAGCAATATTGCTCCCTGTGCCCTAGTCAGCCACAAAAATTACATCTGAAAGTTTGTTATTCATAGCAAAACTTTTAGGTCTAGTGTCATTGTTCGAAGATTGATGCAGAACATAATCTCTGCATCACTGTAGGGGCGTTTGGCACAAATTGTCGGGACCGTGTAAGTGAACAGAAGGGTAGGCTGCAATATCAGTGTCTTGCGGGAGTCATTTTCCGAGACTCAATCTGACAGTGCTGCTTTGCCAAGGATTGCATCCATTGCTAATTTAATGCCATTTTTGCAGTTTCTCTTCTTGCGGTGTACTGCCGAGCCAATTTGACTAAAGTTGAAATTGAATTTACATTTCGTAAAAATTCCCTAATGAGCAAATAACAATTGGGACATAATGCAGTTTAAAATGTTAATTTCGGTGACATCAGCATCGTACACCTGGTATAACTCTACTGTACCCCAGAATCTCCTTCCCTTTCTATTTGTGAAAACAGTTCTGTAGCTAACTGTGTAAAGTCATTATAAGGACTATATATTTTCAAAAGTTTGCTTTTAAAATCTTACCAAAATTCTATTCCATGACAACATCCTACATTATTCCACCATTGCTTAGCACATCCAATTAGACAAGATACAGTTAAAATCACCTTTTGTTGCGTGGCACTTAATGTAAATGGAAATGCTCTTCCATGGACTTGACAAATGTCCATGATGACGAACATTTCAAACTGTCGAACCTTATCTCAGGTAAAGGCCAATTAACATAAGGCCTACAGTTAATAATTGGATTGGCAACTCATTGTTGTGGCAGTTGATAATACTCTGTTCTATCACTTGCTTCTGATGGTGTAATGCTCCAATGATTATTAACTTTTCAAGTTGGACCTTTTGTCTGATCCAAATTATTCAAATTTTGGATAGCTGTATCGGGTGCCAGGCAATAATAACTTACCAAATAAAGTTGAAATAGGGTTTGTTAAGTATTTGTCAAGTGTTACTTATCGAGTAAGAATTCAAAAAGGTTTGTCAAGTTTAATTAAAGTTTAATATAATCAAGAATCAAGAATCAATCCTGTAAAAGCTAGGAGTAACTTCTAGGATTCTTCTCTGTCCTATATGTCGCAAAAAATTTACGTTGCTCAAGAGAAAAATAGCAAAAATTCAGAAGTTTCTAAAACAAACAAAGTTTGTTTCCAAAAAATTCAATACAAAAGTTGGAGTACTAACATCTATCTACATCCCAACTGCACTAACAGCACTCTGTCTACTACAATACTACATCTCTACTAACAATACTCATTTTAACTCTGACTACACTGACTCACGATACTGTCTCTGTGAGCTAACGTCAGTTAGTTATAACATGCTATGTACAGTCCGGCACGTGTCTTGCACACCAGGAAAACATTTGAATAATCTGACAATTGTGCTAGCTATGACGCAAGGGGGGTCGTGTCCTACACGTGCGCATTAGCGGCTGACAATCGAAAGGTCGTAGTTGCATATGCGCAACTCCTACACTTGGAAACGAGAATTGCGATGTCCAAAAGTAAAATAATAATCCCCAAAATGATAAATGTAACGTAAATAAAGTAAAACTGATTAAGGTAAAGTAAAAGTGAATCACGCACTGATTACTCCAGCTGACCATTTCCGGACAGAACACATGGCAAAGTCCACATCTAAATTCTTTTACTGAGCTGATGTGGACTTTGTCCACTTGTGGACTTTTTTTTTGTCATGTATTCTGTCCGGAAATTGTCAGCTGGATGTTTATAGATTTCCTCTGATTGATGCACAGGTGAGCCCACAAGCAAGCACAGATTAGGGAGTGGTGACACAGCTGTACCTTTAGTACAGTAAAAGAACAGCTAAATCAGAAACAATTTTTTCCTTTCATTAACATTGTTCTTATAGGAAAAGGGCAGAAATACTGTACAGTTTGAAGATGCATTTTCTTTAGTGTGAAACTGAAAAAAACTTTGGATTCTAAACCAAATATTGGAGTAGTTGGCAGCTCTGTGGATGCCCTTAATTGCAATCATCAATCTGCTTTTTTAATAGTTCGCACTGGGTCCCCTTCCCCCAACCAACTCTGAACCCTTATGGTCCTTGCGATCTGGATTTGGGTTAATGGGTTATTTTGCCTCTGAGCAGCGCTTTTTTGTAGACAGTGGGCTAATGGCCAGGTCACAAGGATCCCAATGCTGCAGAGAAGGTTGGGGGAAGGGATCCACTGAACAGCTGTTGGGAGAAAGACATGTTCATGAACTCAGACGGTTACCTCCCGCCAAGATCGTCTAGTGTGTTCTTTAACGTGCATAGAGTATGACTCTCCTGCACACAGGGCCATGGCTTAACGTCCCATCTGACAGACTGGTCTTTCCTAGCCCATCAGTGTTCCCTACTGACTGTGGGCATGGCAGTGAGTTTTGTGGTGGCAAATCTCATTGCTGACTTAGGCAGAACTTGAACCTGGGAACTACAGATTTGCAAGCCTGGCATGCTACCAACTGAGCCACTCCCACCCCCTTTGTGATTTGGACATTGTGTATACAAAAGTGTTGCTGAGAAGTAAAATAATGCAACTGTATAATGCAACAGTAATGCAACAATAGGAAAATAAATTTATATTTGAAACAGGAAAATTTCTCTTTTTCTATAATTTTTTCTCAGTGATAAACTTTGAAAAGGCTTTTTTTAACTGTATTCATTCAAATAAAAAGTGAAATTTGGAATTTTGCCAAATGATTAATCAATGGAATTTTTATTGCTCAATGACAGAGAATTTTAAGTTATTTTAATTAATTTCTGAGCAAGAAGGTCCTTTTAATTGTGTAGTGCATCTTGTGCTCCATTCTAACCAAAAAAGTGTATTCAATCAAAATTGCAAGACAATTAATTGTATTCAGTGTAAACCAAGCAGTGCTTTGGTTGCAATCTTTGGAAATTGTGAAATTAGTGGTGGGATGTATTGTGTCCCCCTAATTTATTTTTATTTATTTATTGCTGTATTTAGGCGTAAACTGGAAGGAGAGCTGTGCACCAATCCCTAGTGATGATGCACAGAACCGGCCAGGTCTAGCACCTAATGTCCGACCTCGCCTTCTCGTGGTGCAGGCTGTTAGTACCTTTCAAAAGAGATATTCTCTTTTGGAAGGGAACGGAAGGGGAGGGCTGCCAGTTCAGTATGGCCTACTGATCTGGTCATCTATGGCCACTTTTTTCTTTTTTTTCAACCCTGCTGAGGAGTGGTCAACTTCACAGGGTCCTGGTGCTGACCATTTATACCTACTAGACTGGATTTGTTTATGGATTTGAGATTGATTATTGATCCTGGACTTGCTGCACTGGTTGGCCTCTATTGAGGGAGAGTCTGCCGCTGTGTTTTCTGTTTGCTTCTGGGTTGCCAGCTCTAAGTGAACAGAGGCATGGGACACCTTATATCAGCTGGTGGATAATCCTAATCAGAGGCCATCGTAGGTACCTGAACCTTATTTTTCTAGTTGGGCATCGTCAAACCTAACCTGGAGTAATGTGTCTCAGGCAGGCCATGTGGCTCTTGAAAAAGTCCACTTGAAAAGGTGGTGCCTGAAGTTCCTACCAGCATCGGTGACTTCAACCTTTAGCAGAGGAGGAACAGGTCTTTGCCCCATGCCTGCGATCAGGGGGCTGTTTGATATTGTTGGCCCTACCAATCTCAATAAACCTAATTTCTTTAAAAATCCTACTAATCATTTTTTCTCTGCAGGAACGTGGAACGTGAGGACATTATATAGAGATTATTTTCTTGATGTCGTCATGCAGGAATTCCAGCGCTATAACCTAGATATTCTAGGCTTGCAAGAGACCAGATGGACAGGTAAAGGTGAGATACTTAAAAATAACTTTAAATTTCTCTTTACAGGGAGGGAGGATGGAAAGCATCACCAAGGCGTGGGTCTGCTGCTCAGCAGACATGCTAGTGATGCTCTTCTAGGATATGAGTGCATTAATGAAAGGTTTCTTACAGCAAAATTTCAGACAAGCATTAAAGACTTGAATGTTATCTGCTGTTATGCCCCCACTGAGGATGCTGATGAGGATGCTGATGAGGATGCTGATGAGGATGAGAAGGATAGGTTTTACGGACAACTTCAGGATATTTTGAATTCTGTCAAGAAAGGAGATATTACCCTTGTTCTAGGTTACTTCAATGCCAAAGTTGGTACTGACTCTGATCTTTGGGGAGGGGTGATAGGCCCTTTTGGTATTGGTAGCTGCAATGGCAATGGGCAACGTCTCCTACAGGTAAGTAAACTCAATGGTTTCAGAATAACTAACACATATTACAAACACCGCGACATACATAAATACACATGGGTTTCACCTGATGGGCTGCATAGGAATATGATTGATTATATATTAATTAACAGCAAATGGGCTAGTTCTGTTAGAAATATCAGGGCATTTAGGGGAGCTGAAATCGGATCTGACCATTACCTTGTTAAAAGTGTCTTACATCTTAAACTTAAAAAGTGTTGTGCTAGGGTTAAAAAATTTACCTTTAATACTGAAGCTCTGAAAGACCCAGTTATAGCTAAAGCTTACCATGATAGGTTACTTAGTCATTATGACAGTCATGGTTTGCTTAATACTGAAGTTGAGGAAGAATGGGCCATTTCAAACAGGCTTTTTTGGAAACTAACAGTATTCTTTTAGGAAAAGAGGATCAGAGGAGGCAGAATTATTTAAGTGATAAGGCACTTGAGCTTATTTCAGATAGAAGGAATTGCAGGAATGTTCTTAATCAGTACCCTACTAGTCCTAATAGAAAGGATTACAGAGAGCTTAATAAACATGTAAAGGATCAGTTAGCTACTGATAAGAATCTTTGGCTTGATGGTTTGGCTGACAAAGCTGAGGAAGCAGTTAGGCAGCACAACAGCAGAGAGCTGTACCAGATAGTTAATGTTTTATGTGGTAGAAAACGGACAGGCATACAAGGATTGCAGGATAAACAAGGTAAGGTTATAGAAGGTGAGGATTCTGTCATGGATAGGTGGGCTGAGCATTTCAGTGATGTTCTAAACAATGTGGTTAGTTCTACTCCCATTGTTTGTAATGATGATAGATGCATTGGCGGCTTTAATGTTGGCTCTATAACACAATCTGAAGTTATTTTGGCTATTTCTAAACTTAAACTTCATAAATCCCCAGGGGTAGATGAAATTACTACAGAAATGCTTAGAGCTGGGAATGTTTCGGTTACCACTTGGATGACTGAAATTTTGAATAACTTTTATGATAAAGGCATGGTTCCTAAAGATTTTACCAGAGCTATTATTATCCCTATTTTCAAAAAAGGTGATTGCAGTTCTTGTGATAACTATAGGGGTATCAGCCTACTCTCTGTTCCAGGTAAAGTTCTTTCCATGATTGTGCTTAATAGAATTAAGAATCTGGTTGACAGGCAATTGTGTGATGAGCAATGTGGATTCAGAAGTGGTAGGGGATGTGTAGATCAGATATTTGCACTTAGGCAGATTCTTGAGAAATGTTTAGAGTTTCAGAAACCTTTGGTTGCTAGCTTTGTTGATTTCAAAAAGGCTTTCGACTCTGTTGATCGTCATAATTTGTGGTTGATTGTGAGATCATATGGTATACCAGGCAAGTTAGTTAACATAATGAAAGCTCTCTATAATAACACTGAGTCATGTGTGAGAGTTGGTAAGTCTTGTAGCAATTGGTTTAGCATTACTTCTGGTGTTCGACAAGGGTGCATTTTGTCTCCTTTTCTCTTTAGTTTGGTTGTTGATTATGTTATGCGAAATTCACTTCAAGGGAAAGATTTTGGCCTTAAATGTGCTGGAGATACAAAAATTTCTGATTTAGATTATGCTGATGATTTAGCCCTTTTGGCAAATGATGTTGATGAGATGAACTCTTTCATTCGAGCTGTTGATGAAACTGGTAGTAGAGTTGGTTTGGTTATAAACAGAGAGAAAACTAAAGTGATGAAAATTGGTCAGGCAGGTTGTGATTCAGTTCATCTGAATGGTTGCAGTCTTGAGCAGATGTCACAGTTTAATTACCTTGGGAGCTATGTAACAAATACTGGTGATGTGCGGCATGAGATTAACAGACGAATAGGGATTACTGCTGGGACTTTTAAGAATCTATGGAGATTGTGGAGAAATAAGCGTATACACCTAAAGACTAAAATTAGACTGTATAATAGTTTGGTTCTTTCTAGGGTTAGTTATGGTAGTGAAACTTGGACGCTGTGTAAACAAGATAACAGGAAACTAGATGCTTTTGATTCCAGATGCTTACGTAGTATCTTGGGTATTAGGTGGTTTAACTTTGTAACTAATGATGAGGTTAGGCAAAGGAGTCTGCAACCTCTTTTAAGCAGCATATTGTGCAGAGAGAGACTCCGCTGGTTTGGCCATGTTGCCCACATGGATAATTATAGTTTGGCGAATAGGGTTATGAACAGTGTGCCTATAGGCCTCAGAAGGAGGGGGAGACCTAGAATGCGGTGGGCAGACAATGTCAAACAGGACCTTGTTAGAATTGGTGTGCAGTGGCCGGATGCAGCAGATGTAGCTCAGGACAGATATGCTTGGAGAATTAAACTGCGCGGTCTGGTTGGATCTCCGTAGCCCATGGCTGCTTGAGGATGATGATGATGATGATGATATATTTTTAAGTATTGAGTCTGTTCTTGCATTGGGATGTGACTCACTGTTGTTGTTTTCTGGTTGGAAGCTTGCTGCTTGCATCAGAGCAGTTCCAGAAGTTGTTTGTAGTGGTATACGACCAGCTTGGGACTCAGGGTCCATGCACAGGGCTAGGGTGAGGAGATTGAAGCATCTGTTTGTGTGTAGCTGTCAAGCAAAGGTCATTTTGACAAACGTGAGAAGGAACCGCCCTTTACTTGAAGTAACCCTCGAAGGGAGGGCGTGATTCCAAAGGGAATCGAGATTCTTGTGTGAATCTGATAAGTTTTGTGGAATCGGAGTGAACCACAGTGTAGGCAAAGATTGATTATCCTTTCATCCAGTTTTAGGTCTGTAAAGAGAGAATTTGCAGAGTATGTGATTCTCCACCTCATTGTTAATGTTTGACATAGCAAAGCAGCAAAGGTTCATGGAGTTGAGCACATCCCCAACACTTGAGTGTATAAAGTGTAAATAAACTGTGTCATCCTATCCAACTCTTGTGCAGTTAATTGATGGACTACTTCTATTCAACATTCATCACAGCAAATTAGAGGTGTGCAGTGCTACGGGCCTAAAAACCCGTGAACCTGTCTTTTCACCAAAGTGAGGGTGAAATTTATTAAGTGACAATTTCATAGTCCTTTGGAAGCCATGACATTTGGCCCAGTCCCATCGCATTCTAAATAGGCAAGTCATCACATCTGGCTTAGTCTGACAGGATCAGAGCTTACCGATCATCACATCTGGCACAGTCTCCATAGATCAGAGAAGGTACGGATCATCACAGGATGAATGATAAAAATAATTCTAGAAACATTGAATTTGGTGTAAACAAGAAAGAAAGAGTGAAATAAAAGAAACCAAACAACAAGAAATGGAAATTTAGCTAACTTTTGATTTGCATGATCGGATAGGTTCCAGAAAATTTCCATGCAGATCAAGACCAACAACTTGCAAGAAAAAAGGAGGATAGTTTCCAAAAAAAATCTTTGTTATTAATAAAACATACATTAAAAGGATGAGCTGAAAAAAACATATTTTTTTCAGCTCATCATTTCATGAGTTCCATGTCTACAGGATTATTGTCCTGTGATTATTTACTACTGATATATTAAAAGTTTTATTATACATATTTATCTCAAGTTTCAGTTGAACAGTAATAATAATTCATTTTATTAATTCAGAAAACTTACTTTTCATTTCTTTTTGGACTGAAAAATACTCATCATTAATATAGACATACACTATTGAATTTGAAATGATATTTATGAGCTGCACTGAGTGGTTTAGCATGCTTGGCTACTGATCTAAGGGACCTGGGTTCAAACTCTGGGTAAGGCATGGATGGATGTTTGTTTCGTTTTTCTGCTGGGGCCCTGCCATCCTCACAGACCTACTATGGCATATAAACTGACAGGCTCCTATCAGACCTCTGTGGCAAGCAGCTGCTTGAGGGTGTATTTATTTTATTTTTTTATATTTCTTGGTTATTTTATTTATTTTATTATTATCATATTATTATTATTAATATATATTATTAATATATATTATTAATATATATTATTTATTATTATTGATTGGTTATTGTTTTTTAATTCTAAAGTAGTGGTGCCCAACCTATGGCCCACCACCCAGATATGACCTGCAAATAATTTTTATACGGCCTGTGCAGAAAGTGAATTAAACCATATTTTAAATTTGTTAATTATTTCAAGAACCATGTACATTTGATATTAAAATAAGTGGAAATAAATGAATTTAAAAGATTGGACATTCATGGCGGCAATTATGTGAGAGCGAACATACAATTGAAGTTATCAAGCCACCTACAGCACCAAAATGTAACGCACCAATTTTTCTCGAATCACTCAGTGTTGCCTGTGATTTTCTTTCCCAATTTGAAATATTCATTATGTGCATTTCTTTCCATTCTATTTATGTCATTTCTTATAGTTCTTATTGTGATGCCCCCTCATTCACTTTTACTTTACCTTAACCAGTTTTGCTTAATTTATGTTATATTTATCATTTTGGGGATTTTTATTTCATTTTTGGCATCACAACTCTCGTTTCCAAGAGCATAGGAATTGCACATGCACAACTCCGAACTTTCGATTGTCACCCGCTAAAGCGTGTGTACAAGTACACGCCCCCTCTTGTGTCATAGCTTGCGTGCTCGTCAATTTATGCAAATATCTTTACCAGTGCAACAGCCACATGTTGCTAAGCCTGTATGCTTGTTAAAATCGTGATATGTTAGTCACAAGAGTCAGTCACAACAGAGTTAGACAGAGTCAGTTGGAGTTTTTGAGTAGTTTTTGAGAAGTCGGTTGATGAGTAGATAGAAATGATGTAGTATCTTCTTCATTGAAGTGGTGAGTGTTTGAAATAATTTTGGAAATAAATTTGTTATATAAACCTTTTTTTAATCTTTACTAATTTTTCTCTTGAGCAACGTTAATTGTTTTGATTAGAAGTTACATTATAATTGACAATCATTTAATTTTTTGAATTCTTACTCGTTAAGTAATGTTCGCTGGTATTTGAACCCTAATTGAACTTTATTTTTGGCAATTTGTTAATTATTGCCTGGCGCCCGACTCAGCTCTCAGCTATCCTGAGCTTAAATAATTATTGGATCAGACAAAGGGTCCAAAACTTAATAAACTTAAAAGTATTTTCAATTCTTTGGAGCGTTACATTATAACCTTATTTACTAATTTATATTCTGCTCTCAGTGATGTAGAATACAAGTTAGGGTTAAATTTTTTCTTATTAATTTCTAATAGTTAGAACTTTTACCATAGTTAGAAGGATCAATAATATTACTTTAGATTGTTTGCATTTCATTAAAAAATTTTACTTTAATAAGTTCTTGTTTATTTTGCATTGCCCTTGAAACAGCTGTTTAGCTATAATCATAGTGGGTTAATTATATCTATACCTGAGTTTATAAAGTAAAATTCCTATTCACAGTGTATATGTATTTCATAAATATTATAAAGCATACTTTACATTGTTTTCTATATCGTAAAAAGCAGAGATAGAGAAGCTAATATCTGTTCTCTAAAAACTTACAGGCTTAGCAAACCTTAATACCTATTTACTTGACTATGAAGAGAGATCCAGAGATATCCTACATTCTCCAACCTTAAGGTATTCAAGTGTGCTAGGGTAAAATCTTGTTTCATCTAGCACCATAATTAGAAGGATCAATAAATAGTTTTGTGGAAAAAATGTGTTTTTCTGATTGATGGAACTCGAACCCACATTTCTCAATGTTCATGCCAGAATTTATCTACTAATGTGCCTTAAAAATCTTCCTGAACCTATGCCCATGGTGCCACCTATGATGAGGGAAGGCAATCTATTTTTCCAGTGTTGCTCTGAATAAGATGTAAATAAGAAAGTAACTCATGTTGAAATGTTAATAATAAACTAAATTAATTACTTTAAACAAATACTGTCAACATTCAGTTCATGCTAGAAATTTTAAATTCTGGTGGTAGAGTATACATTAGCAGCAGCAATTTTCCCTATAGTGGTAACTAGTTGAGTAGGAAAATGTAGCTTTTTTTTTAAAAGATAATTCTTTTTTCAAAATAAGTATTCCATATTCATCAGAGGCGATTTGCTATTCTTCTAGTTTAATGTAAAGTTCGATTTTGTTTTATGCTTTATAAATAATGTTTGTACAGAAAACTTCTTTTGTATTTTAGCCAGAAGAAATGTTAATAGTTTATTCTTCTGTTACTGTTACAATTGATGGATTTGGATTATTTCAAACTTTGCGAGCATGTCGCAATCAGTTAGCTCGAGGTAAGTTTTGTTACATACAAAATTTTATATTCTTACTACAGTAAAACTTGTGTAAAATAAAAATCCACGGAACTAGGAAAAATTATGTCTGGAGGTTTTCATTTTAAAGAGGTTTCATTTTCAATAGTACAAGACATAAGTTGTCAGAGAAAAAGAATATTGCTTAATTTTCAAAACTTATGTGCATATGTATGTTCAGTACTCTATATCTAATGCAGTTATTCCCAAACTATGTTATGATGCCCTGAAGAGGTGTGTGCTTCTGAAAGAGGAGGCACAGAAAAGAATGAATAAAAAATTAACAAGAAAACTAGAAATTACTGTTTAAAATTTTTCTTGCATATATTTTATAAAAAATGCATAACTCAACTTTGAAAAATAACATTTTCTTTTTCATTTGATACATATTTTATTACATACATGAATACAAAATCCTTATGCAGCCATGGAATACGGAGGTCCTACCAGACTATAATTTTGCTCTCCACATTTGTTTGTCCTGAGCTACAGCTACTCTATTTGGCCATTGCAGGACAGTTATAGCAAGATCCTGTTTAACATTGTCTGCTAATTACATCCTAAGTCTCTCTCTTTTCCTGAAGCCTTTGTGCACATTGCTCATAACCATATTTTCCAATCTGCAGCTATACATATGGCAACATGGCCAATATGCATATCTGCACAAAATGCTGCTCAAAGGAGGTTGCTGATTCCTTCTTCTAATCTGATCATTACATAAAAGTCAAACCACCTAATGCCCAAGATACTGTGTAAGCATCTAGAATCAAAGGCATAAAGTTTTCTGTTTCCTCTTTACAAAGGGTCCATGTTTTACTACCATACTTAACCATAGAAATTGCCAAACTATTATACAACCTAATTTTAATCTAATTGTATACCCTTATTTTCCCACATTTTACACAGATTCTTAAAAGTCCCAGTAACAATCCCTATTCTTCTATTTATCTCATGCTGCACATAACCAGTATCTGTAACATAGCACCCAAGATAATTAAACTGAGACACTTGCTCAAGACTGCAATTATTCAGATTAACCAAATCACAGTCTGCCTGACCAATTTTCAGCACTTTAGTTTTCTCTCTGTTTTAACCAAACCTACTCTACTACGTCTCATCAACAGCTCGAATGAAAGAGTTCATCTCATCAACATCATATGTCAAAAGGGCTAAATCATCAGCATAATCTAAATCAGAAATTTTCGTATCTCCAGCCCATTTAAGGCCAAAATCTGTCCCTTGCAGAGAATTTTGCGTAAGATATCAATAACCAGACTAAAGAGGAAAGTAGACAAAATGCACCCTTGTCGAACACCAGAAGTAATGCTAAACCAATTGCTACAAGCTTTACCAATTCTTACATACAACTCAGTGTTATTGGAGAGTGCTTTCATTACACAATTAAAAGGACACTACCTACTTGTCAGGTATTCCATATGATCTAACGATCAACCACAAATTATGTTGATCAACAGAATCAAAAGCGTTTTTGAAATCTGCAAAGCTAGTAACCACAGGTTTCTGAAACTCTAAACATTTGTCAAGAATTTGCCTAAGTGAAAAAATTTCATCTGCACATCCTCTACCACTTCTGAATACACATTGCTCATCACGCAGTTGTCCATCAACTAAATTCTTAATTCTATTAAATATTAACATGCAAACAACTTTACCTGGAACAGAAAGTAAACTAATTCACCTATAATTGTCACAAGAAGTATGATCACCTTTTTTTAAAAATAGGGATAATAATAGATCTAGTAAAATCCTTAGGAACACTTTTATCATAAATAAAATTCGAAATTTCAGTCAGCCACGTGACACACACGTGTTCCCAGCTCTAAGCATTTCAGTGGTGATTTCATCCACCGATGGGGATTTATGCAGTTTTAATTTAGAGACAGCTGAAGCAACTTCAGAATTTGATGTAGGGCTAACATTAAAGCCAGTAACACACCTATCCTCATTACAAACAAAGGAGCAGAAATAGCCACATTGTTTAGAACTTCTCTGAAATGCTCCACCCACCTAGCCTTTACAAGTCCTCACCTTCAATCACCTTACCATGTTTATCTCTCAGTCCCTATGTACCTGTCTATTTCTTCCATACAAAACTTTAACTAGCTAATACAACCACCTGTTCTTGGACTGTCTAACTGCTTCCTCTGCTTTGTCAGCCAAGTTGTTTGGGGCAGGGGTGGCTCAATCGGTAGCGCACCAGGCTCGTAATCTGCAGTTCCCAGGTTCGAGTCCCAGCTGGATCAGCATTGAGACTTATCTCCGCAAAACTCCCCACCCTGCCAGGGCGGGGGTGGCTCAGTCGGTAGCGCGCCAGGCTCGTAATCTGTAGTTCCCAGGTTCGAGTCCCAGCTGGGTCAGCATTGAGATTTATCTCCGCAAAATTCCCCACCCTGCCCACGGTCAGTAGGGGACACCGATGGGCTTGGAAAGGCCGCCGTCCGTCGGATGGGACGTTAAGCTGTGGCCCCGTGTATGGGAGAGCCATACCCTGTGCACGTTAAAGAACACGCTGGATGGCCTTGATGGGAGGCTACCATCTGTCTCCCAACAGCTGTTCCAGTGGGTCCCCTCCCCCAACCTTCTCTGAGCCTTCGGGGTCTATGTGACCTGGCCATTTAGCCCATGGTGTGCAAAAAAGTGCCGCTCAGAGGTAAAACAACCCAACCCAACCCCACCCTGCCCATGGTCAGTAGAGGACACTGAAAGGCTTGGAAAGACCACCGTTCATCAGATAGGATGTTAAGCCATGGCCTGTGTGCGGGAGAGCCATACCTGTGCACGTTAAAGAACACACTGGATGGCCTTGACAGGAGGCTACGATCTGTCTCCCAACAGCTGTTCCAGTGAGTCCCCTCCTTCTCTGAGCCTTCGGGGTCCTTGTGACCTGGCCGTTTAGCCCATGGTGTGCAAAAAAGTGCTGCTCAGAGGTAAAACAACACAACCCGACTCAGCCAAGCTGTCAAGCCAAAGATTATTATCAGCTGTTAACTGATCCTTTACACTTTTATTAAGCTCATTTTAATGCCATCTGTTAGGACTAATGGAGTCTTGTTTCATGTTATTCCTGCACTTCCTTCTTTCAGAAATAAATTCTATAGCTTTATCACTCAAATAATTTTGTTTATTCTGTTCCTTTTTTTTCCAAAGGAGTACACTTGGTCTCAAGGATAGGCTGTTAAAACTGTTCCCATTCTTCCTCAACTTCTGCAGTAAGCAAACCATGATTGTCATAATGACTAATTGGCTTATCATGGTATGCTTTGGCTACATCTGGATCTTTCAAACTTTAACCTCAACATAACATTTCTTAAGTTTCAGTTGCAAGACACTTTTGGCCAGTAATGGTCAGACCCAATTTCACCTCCCCTGTAAGATCTAGTATTACTAACCAAACTGTTAATTAAAATATTAATATATCATAGTACTGTGCAACCCATTGGTATTGGAACCCATGTGTATTTATAAATGCCCCTGTGTTTGCAGCATGTGTCATTATTCACGAACCATTAAGTTTATTTACCTGCATTATCTTTAAACATCCTACTAACCATTTTCTCTCCATAGGTAGTTGGAATGTGAGGACTCTGCACAGAGCTTATTCTCTTGATGTCCACACACAGGAATTCCACCATTATAATTTAGATATTCTCGGCTTGCAAGAGACCAGATGGACAGATAAAAGTCAGATTCTTAAAAATAATCTTAAATTTTTCTTTTTCACTGGACTATTTTTACAAGGAGGGAAGACAATAAACATCACCAAGGCATGAGTCTGCTTTTCAGCAGACACGTTAGTGATACTCATCTAGGATATGAGTGCATTAACGAAAGGGATACAGCAAAAATGTTATCTGCTGTTATACCCCCCCACTGAGAATTGCCATGAGGTGGATTTTAAGAATCTATGGAGAGTGTGGAGAAATAGGCGTTTTACAGACAATTTCAGGATATTTTGAATTCTGTCAAGAAAGGAGATGTTACCCTTGTTCTAGGTGACTTCAATGCCAAAGTTGCTACTGACTCTGACCTTTGGGGAGAGGTGATAGACCCTTTTGGTATTAGTGGCAATGGGCAACGTCTCCTACAGGTAAGTAAACTCAATGGTTTCAGAATAACTAACACTTATTACAAATTACACATATATGCAACATATATGAGTACACATGGGTTTCACCTGATGGCTGCATAAGAATATGATTGATTATATATTAATTAACAGTAAATGGGCTAGTTCTGTTAGGAATACCATGATATACCAGCAGGTCATATAGGGGGGCTGAAATTTGATCTGACCATTACCTTATTAAAAGTGTCTGGCAACTTAAACTTAAAAAGTGTTGTTCTGAGGTTAAAAAATTTACCTTTAATGCTGAAGCTCTGAAAGACCCAGTTAGAGCTAAAGCTTACCATGATAGGTTACTTAGTCATTATGACAGTCATGGTTTGCTTACTACTGAAGTTGAGGAAGATTTGATCTGTTTTAAACAGGTTTTTTCGGAAATTAACAGTACTCGTTTAGGAAAAAAGGAGCAGAAGAGGCAGAATTATTTGAGTGACAAAGCATTTGAGCTTATTTCAGAAAGAAGGAACTGCAGGAATGTCCTTAGTCAGTACCCTATTAGTCCTAATAGAAAGGATTACAGAGAGCTTAATAAACATGTAAAGGATCAGTTAGCTATTGATAAGAATCTTCGGCTTCATAGCTTCAATGACAGAGCCAAGGAAGCAGTTAGACAGCACAACAGCAGAGAGCTATACCAGATAGTTAATGTTTTGCATGGTAGAAAATGGACAGATATACAGGGATTGAAGGATGAACAAGGTAAGGTTATAGAAGGTGAGGATTCTTTCATGGCTAGGTGGGCTGAGCATTTCAGTGATGTTCTAAACAATGTGGTTAGTTCTACTCCCATTGTGTGTAATGATGATAGCTGCATTACTGGTTTTAATGTTGGCCCTATAACACAATCTGAAGTTATTTTGGCTATTTCTAAACCTAAACTTCATAAATCCCCAGGGGTAGATGAAATTATTATGGAAATGCTTAGAGCTGGAAATGTTTCTGTTACCACTTGGATGACTGAAATTTTGAATATCTTTTATGATAAAGGCATGGTTCCTAAGGATTTTACCAGAGCTATTATTATCCCTATTTTCAAAAAAGGTGATCGCAGTTCTTGTGATAACTATAGGCTATGTCCACACTTGTGCGCTTTCATCTTCAACTTCACTTTCAACTTTCAATTCAGCATTCTGCTTTTCAACACCAAGTAATTTAGGGCATGCCTGAGATGGAATGCGTTGGATGCATGCTTTCAACTGTCTACACTTGTGCATCAAAATTTTCAATTTTTCACCAGTGTAGACATGAAGTTGCAATGGACGTAACTGATGGTGCTATGTTAGCGGGTATAAGAATGAATGAACCTGAATTACTTTATGTCGGCTGAAGATTCCATATCACGTCAAAACAAGTACTTGTAGAGTTATATAACATAGGTAGAAGATATAGTGAAACATGAGGTGAAAATATTATAAATGAAGGTTTAATTTTAATTTTTGTAATAATATTATTATTTTATTAATAAGAATTTTATAACTAATAATAATTTATTTTGTTCTTAAACGAATATATATTTATTAATAATAATTTATAAAGGCCAATGTTTGTTCTGACGACGTGAACAAAAAACACAAGCTCAGTAATTACAAAAACAGAACAAAACCTTCCATACAAACTACAAAGTTGCATGGAATGTTGAACAAAAATCCACTGCTTGTGGAAGCATGTGCGCTACTTGTGTGTCACTGAAAATGGTGCCATTCAATTGATTTGTGGCATGCCTTTGCGCATGCATATGTGCGCTACTTGTGTGTCACTGAAAATGGCGCCGTTCAACTGATTTGTGGCATGCCTTTGCGCATGCATATTTGCACTAGACGCATGCGTCTAGCGCACGTAAAATGCACAATTGTGGACATAGCCATAGGGGTATCAGCCTACTCTCTATTCCAGGAAAAGTTCTTTGCATGATTGTGCTTAATATAATTAAGAATCTGGTTGACAGGCAATTGCATGATGAGCAGTGTGGATTCAGAACTGGCAGGGAATGTGTGGATCAGATATTTTTACTAAGGCAGATTCTTGAGAAATGTTTAGTTTCAGAAATCTTTGGTTGCTAACTTTGTTAATTTCAAAAAGGCTTTCGACTCTGTTGATTTCATAATTTGTGGTTGATTGTGAGATCATATAGTATACCCAACAAATTAGTTAATATAATGAAAGTTCTCTATAATAAAACTGAGTCGTGTGAGAGTTGGTAATTGATTGTAGCAATTGATTTAGCATTACTTTTGGTGTTCAACAAGGGTGCATTTTGTCTCCTTTTCTCTTTAGTTTGGTTATTGATTATGTTATGTGAAATTCACTTCAAGGGAAAAATTTTGGCCTTAAATGGGCTGGAGATACGAAAATTTCTGATTTAGATTATGCTTATGATTTAGCCCTTTTGGCAAATGATGTTGATGAGATGAACCTTTCATTCGAGCTGTTGATGAAACTGGTAGTAGAGTAGGTTTAGTTATAAACAGAGAGAAAACTAAAGTAATAGAAATTGGTCAGGCAGGCTGTGATTCAGTTAATCTGAATGGCTGCAGTCTTGAGCAGGTATCTCAGTTCAAATATCTTGGGAGCTATGTAACAGATACTGGTGATGTGCAGCGTGAGATTAACAGACGAATAGGGATTGCTGCCGGGACTTTTAAGAATCTATGGAGATTGTGGAGAAATAGGCATATACACTAAAGACTAAAATTAGACTGTATAATAGTTTGGTTCTTTCTAGGGTTAGTTAAGGTAGTGAAACTTGGACACTTTGTAAACAAGATAACAGGAAACTAGATGCTTTTGATTCTAGATGCTTACGCATTAACTTGAGCATTAGATGCTTCAACTTTGTATCTAATGATGAGGTTAGGCAAAGGAGTCGGCAACCTCCTTTAAGCAGCATATTGTGCAGAGAGAGACTCCATTGGTTTGACGATATTGCCCATATGGATAATTATATATTGGCGAATAAGGTTATGAGCAGTGTGCCTAAAGGCCTCAGAAAGAGGGGGAGACCTGGATGGATAGGATGCAGTGGGCAGACAATGTCAAACAGGACCTTGTTAGAATTGTTTTGCAGTGGCCAGATGCAGCAGATGTAACTCAAGACAGATATGCTTGGAGAAATAAATTGCACGGTCTGGTTGGACCTCCGTAGCCCATAGCTGCTTGAGGATGTTGATGATGATCTGTAGCAGAAAGTTCCCTATTGCCATTGGAACTGCCAATGCCAAACAGACCTAAAAGCCCTGCCCAAATGTCAGATTCAGTACCAACTTCAACATTGAAGTCACCTACCATAAGAGAAATATATCCTTTTTTCACAGAATTCAAAATATCTTGAAGCTGTATGTAAAACTTATCCATCTTATTTTCATCAAAGTCTTAAATCAAAAATTTTCAGATCTCTAGACCATTTAAGTAGGGGCATAACAATAGATAACATTCAAATCTTTAAATTTTGTTTTAAATTTTGCTGTAAAAAATCTTTTGTTAAAATGCCAGTTCTATCCTAGAAGTACATCATTGGTGTGTATGTTTTTCAGTGGACATGTCAGTGTTTTATTCTTAAGTATTGACCTTAAGTATCTAATCTTAAGTATTATTTTTAAGTATCTGACCTTTTCCTGTCCATCTGGTGTCTTGCAAGCCTAGAATATCAAAGTCTGAAAATTTTCTGTGAGGACATTAAGAGAATAATCTCTATGCAACATCCCCACTTCCACGTATCTGCAGAGAGAAAATGATTAATAGGATTTTTAAAGAAAGTAGATTCAGTTTGCATGAATTTCTGCTCTTTCACAGAATATAATTACAAATGTATCAAGCGGGGTACAGAGCTTCCACTTATCCCCTAACCACAATCAAAATATGTGAAATCCAAATCTTCTCCTGTCATACATAAAAAACGGGTATTTGAACAACATTAAATCCTCCTAACTATATCAAATCATAATTGAATAATCGCGATCTAGCTGAAATAAATGCATTAGTTGCCTCCCCTCTTAGAGCTCTACATCCCCCTTCCAAAGGAGTTATGCTGGTGACTGTCTTGGTCACCAGACTATGTTGTTGGGGACAGCTCCAAATGGGTACAAAAAATTCCAAGACCAGCTCATATATTTACAAATAAATGCTGTCAGTGTCATCCCAATCAACATACAATGTCAACCCAATCATTCAGCAAACACATCATTGACACATAAATATCACTGATGATACTGAACAGATTTAAACACATATACATACATCGTATCTAAGAGTAAAGAAAAAGTTGTATCAATAATTTATAATATATGACAATAACATTTCATCCAATACAATTCCATTCACTTTTTACATGAAAATACATTTTGCATACAAAAATTCACTTCAAAATACAAAATATTTCTCAAAAATGCAAAATATTTAATCACTATGTATTAAATTCTCTTTCATTCTCATCATTTGTATCCATAATTATTTTACAATTTCTAAATTTCCCAATGTAAACTTACATTTTCAGCTTTCAGTCAGCTGAATTGAAAAAAAATCTACAAAAATACACTTTAAATCACGTTAATACAATATAACAACTAGAACTTCAGATGAACAAGAATACATAAAAAATTCTATTCACATCACATTATAACTTCACACCTTGAATACTAAATTCACTTTAAAAAAATCAATATCGAAATTCCAAAGTTTAAACAAGAAATTAAACATTTCAAAATCTAAATATAAATCACAATAATTCGACTTCAAGCCTTCTCCACCTTCATATATTCCAGAGAAGAGAAATAAAGCATAAATCATTACTGCCACAGTGGAAGAATAATAATATACTTAAATCTTCATTGTTGGCACTCAGTTGCAATAAATCATCATCCAGTTGTTTCCTGGTGACATCCTGCCCTCGTTGATCGATATGTTAGGTGTGAGCACTCATGAAGATCTCGTTGGTGATGTCATCTATTCTATGTTGACTACTTCATTACTGGTTGTCACTCTGCAGGCTGTGGTTGTTTCGTTGATATCTCATCATTGCATGCTTGTGTTTGAAGAGCTTGGCTTTGTGCTTTCCAGGTTTATTGCTGCCTGTTTCTTAATGATACTTCAACAGTTGAAAACTTCATAACTTGTTACATTCATCAGGATTATTTATGCTCAAAACAATTTCTGAGTTGCTTGGCTTAATTTCATCTAACAGATAATTTTCCTTTAACACCTCAAATTCAAAACTTTTCTCATTATCAATTTCAGCACTATTTTCGTTTAAAACTTCTAGTTCAAAAACTTTTTCATCAACTAATTTTTTACTATTTTCCTCTACAACTATATCAACACATTTCTCATTATCAATTTGCTTTGCATCATCAATTTGTTTCTCTAAATTTACATTAATTACACTAATAGGGATTTTTACAGGTTCTTCTTGAACATTCTGCTTTGGACTACAAGGTAACTCAGAAAGTCCATTGGACCACGACTGCAATTTCAATTGACAATTGTCATAAATATCATCTGAAACTTGCTCATTTGAACATGAAAGATCGGCTTCTGTGTCATTGTGATCTATTAATTCTGTTTTAACAAAAGGTAAAACAACTGTGGTAAGACATAACTCATGAGAGGGCTTTTCTTGAGGAACTTTGGCCTCTCGCTTTAAAGATTCCAATTTAAGTTTCCTGAATTCATTCCTTCTATAGCAATATTGCTCCCTGTGCCCTAGTTGGCCACAAAAATTACATCTGAAAGTTTATTATTCATAGCAAAACTTTTAGGTCTAGTGTCATTGTTCAAAGATTGATGCAGAACATAATCTCTGCATCACTGTAGGGGCGTTTGGCACAAATTGTCGGGACCGTGTAACTTCCTGTCTTGCGGGAGTCATTTTCCGAGACTCAATCTGACAGTGCTCCTTTGCCAAGGATTGCATCCATTGCTAATTTAATGCCATTTTTGCAGTTTCTCTTCTTGCGGTGTACTGCCGAGCCAATTTGACTAAAGTTGAAATTGAATTTACATTTCGTAAAAATTCCCTAATGAGCAAATAGCAATTGGGACATAATGCAGTTTAAAATGTCAATTTCGGTGACATCAGCATCGTACACCTGGTATAACTCTACTGTACTCCAGAATCTCCTTCCCTTTCTATTTGTGAAAACAGTTCGGTAGCTAACTGTGTAAAGTCATTATAAGGACTATATATTTCCAAGAGTTTGCTTTTAAAATCTTCCCAAAATTCTATTCCATGACAACATCCTACATTATTTCACCATTGCTTAGCACATCCAATTAGACAAGATACAGTTAAAACCACCTTGTTTGGCAGTTGATAATACTCTGTTCTATCACTTGCTTCTGACGGAACAAAAAATGTAACCTTACATTGAAAGTTTATTGGTTTGTGAACTGGCATAGCATTCTCAGCAAATTTAGGGGTTGTTGTCATTCCACTTTTCTCCTGAGCCTCATTAAGGAGATTCATTAACACTTCTTTTTTCATTACATCTTGCAACCTGTCTTTTACTTTTTCTAAGTCTGGTGTCATTATGGCAGAATCGGCCATATTACTAGCAGACATGTTTAGCAGTCTGCAAAAATTTTGGAAATTTTGAAACTTTTTTTATTTTGAGCAATGCTCAAAGTTACTGCTATTCAATACAATACTAAACTATATTAAGATTGATAAAAATAAACTAGCTTATCGAAAAGTCTATCATGTGTCTGGACACACATGCGACATACATCTTTACATACGTACAATAAAGATCTTAATTATCAGCAATAATTGCGCTGAAACTTCAGTACCTTTGACTAATACACAAAAGTTAAACTTCTTGCTCAACAAAAATTCTGGCTTAAGTTGTTAAATCTATGAATAGTACATATAACTAATGAGCTCAAAAATTCGTTACTTTGACAGTCACGTTAAATAACATACAATTTATACATATATATATAGTCCCTGTTCTCGGTGCACCACTTTCTTTCACAATCTGTAAAGCTCCAAAGAGTATTAACTTTTAAAGTTGGATATTTTGTCTGATCCAAATTTATTCAAATTCTGGATGTCTGTATCAGGTGCCAGGCGATAATAACTTGCCAAATAAAGTTGAAATAGGGTTCGTTATGTATTTATCAAAGCATTACTTATCAAGTAAGAACTCAAAAAGGATTATCAAGTTTAAAGTTTAAATCTAATCAAAAATTCAATTAGCATTACTCAAGAGAAAAATAGCAAAAATTTAAAAGTTTCTAAAACAAAGTTCATTTCCAAAAAATTCAAATCACCAAACTCAATGGTAGAATACAAAAATTAGAGTCTAACAACTCCTTCTATCTACACAACACATACTTCTGATTCCTACATCTCTACCCCACTTCTCACAACAACACTCCACTAACTCTCATCTCAATCTGACATTCTCACTAACTCTGTGACCTCACGCCATTACTATAGCAAGTGATGTACAAAGCCGACATGTCTGTTGCAATCTGGGAAAGACATTTGCATAATATGATGATCACACTAGCTAAAACGTAAGAGGGGACGTGTCTTACACACGTTTCAGTGGTTGACAATCGAAAGGTCGGAGTTGCGCATGTGCAACTCCAACCTTTTGAGTCGCTCAGAAATGAGAATTGATTCGCTCAGAAATGAGAATTGATTTGCTCGGAAACAAGAATTGATTTGCTCAAAAACGAGAATTGATTTGCTTGGAAATGAGAATTGATTGACTCGGAAAGGAGAATTGATATCAGTTAAAAAAAAAAGGAAATAATCCCCAAAATGATAAATGTAACGTAAATGAAGCAAACATGGTTAAGGAAAAGGAAAAGTGAATGGGTGGACCATCACAAACTATAAGCCATCAGAACCACCTCAACAGACAGGTAGCATTGGTCATTAAATGCACCTACTATTCATCTTCCATAGGTTAAATATTATGGACTAGTATCACTGATAGTTGCAATGACAACAGCATGGCAGCAAACAGTGGTCAAAAGCTAGAGCACAAACATCCACACCTCCAGGAAAAGTTGAGTGTGTGCCAGCCAAGACTAAAGATGTATGTTCATTGACCAACAGTATCTCTCACAGAGACTCTGCTATCTCCTCTGCATCTTTGTCCTGGTAGAGAAACTTGAGTAAGTTGTATCAGCCATGTTACAATGTAGCTTCTATTGCCAATGGCAGTGGAGTGTGTACAAATCATTGATGCTAGATAAGAATTTCCAGATTCAGATAATATTTTTTAAATAATATATTTAGCAAAGTTGTGATTAATCAATATTTACATATCTCTTTCTCTGATGTTGGAGTGATGGTGTCACATTCCTTGTTCTTCCAGATTAAAACTTGTAAAGGCCGTCGTCCGTCGGATGGGACGTTAAGCCGTGGCCCCGTGTGCGGGAGAGCCATACCCTGTGCACGTTAAAGAACACGCTGGATGGCCTTCATGGGAGGCTACCATCTGTCTCCCAACAGCTGTTCCAGTGGGTCCCCTCCCCCAACCTTCTCTGAGCCTTTGGAGTCCATGTGACCTGGCCATTTAGCCCATGGTGTGCAAAAAAGTGCCACTCAGAGGTAAAACAACCCAACCCAGAATAAAACATCTAGAATCTGTCTGTAGGCTAGATTGAGACTTATCAGCAAACATATATAACATTAGCCCATTGTTAAACAGGACCGTGTTAGAATTGGTATGCAGTGGCCAGATGCAACAGATTTTAGTTACAGATTTTGAGTTTAGGTCAGGACAGACTTGTTTGGAGAACTAAATTGCATGGTCTGGTTGGACCTCTGTAGCCCATGGCTGCTTGAGGATGGTGATGATGATGATTATTCAGGGCTTCAAGCAACATTTTGGTGGCACCACTTTCGACGAGTTCTTCTCTGTTTAGGGTTAGCAGACAAACCACTTGCTCCTAGAATAGAGCCCACTCACATTAAATTTTGTGACACTGTTCTGCTGGAAATCCTTTCACCTGTGGCTGCAGGAACCTAAAGAGATAATTGACAGGATGTTTTCATATTGTTTCTGCTTGCCATTAACCAGGTAACAGTCAGTTTGGTTTAACTCTTCCAGGGTCCCAAATATAAAACTAGTTTACATCCAGAGACAGTTGACTTCAATGCCAAAGTTGGTACTGACTCTGACCTTTGAGGAGAGGTGATAGGCCTTTTTGGTATTGGTAGCTGCAATGGGCAACGTCCCTATACCGTCCCTATATTAAGTAAACTTAATGGTTTGAGAATAACTAACACTTATTGCAAAAACTACAACATACATAAGTACACATGGGTTTCACCAGATGGACTGCATACGAATATGATTGATTATACATTGAAGAGCCAAAACATTATTACCACCTGCCTAATATGATGTTTGTCTCCACGTGCCACCAAAACAGTTTTTACCTGGTGAAACCTTTGGTTGCTAGCTTTGTTGATTTCAAAAAGGCTTTCGACTCTGTTGATCGTCATAATTTGTGGTTGATTGTGAGATCATATGGTATACCAGACAAGTTAGTTAACATTATGAAAGCTCTCTATAATAACACTGAGTCGTGTGTGAGAGTTGGTAAGGCTAGTAGCAATTGGTTTAGCATTACTTCTGGTGTTCGACAAGGGTGCATTTTGTCTCCTTTTCTCTTTAGCTTGGTTATTGATTTTGTTATGCGAAATTCACTTCAAGGGAAAGATTTTGGCCTTAAATGGGCTGGAGATACGAAAATATCTGATTTAGATTATGCTGATGATTTAGCCCTTTTGGCAAATGATGTTGATGAGATGAACTCTTTCATTCGAGCTGTTGATGAGACTGGTAGTAGAGTAGGTTTGGTTATAAACAGAGAGAAAACTAAAGTGATGAAAATTGGTCAGGCAGGCTGTGATTCAGTTAATCTGAATGGTTGCAGTCTTGAGCAGGTGTCACAGTTTAATTATCTTGGGAGCTATGTAACAGATAATGGTGATGTGCGGCATGAGATTAACAGACGAATAGGGATTGCTGCCGGGACTTTTAAGAACCTATGGAGAGTGTGGAGAAATAGGCGTATACACCTAAAGACTAAAATTAGACTGTATAATAGTTTGGTTCTTTCTAGGGTTAGTTATGGTAGTGAAACTTGGACACTGTAAACAAGATAACAGGAAACTAGATGCTTTTGATTCCAGATGCTTACGCAGTATCTTGGGCATTAGGTGGTTCAACTTTGTAACTAATGATGAGATTAGGCAAAGGAGTTTGCAACCTCCTTTAAGCAGCATATTGTGCAGAGAGAGACTCCATTGGTTTGGCCATGTTGCCCGTATGAATAATTATAGATTGGCGAATATGGTTATGAACAGTGTGCCTAAAGGCCTCAGAAAGAAGGGGAGACCTAGGATGTGGTGGGCAGACAATGTCAAACAAGACCTTGTTAGAATTGGTGTGCAGTGGCCAGATGCAGTAGATGTAGCTCAGGATAGACTTGCTTGGAGAACTAAATTGCACGGTCTGGTTGGACCTCCATAGCCCATGGCTGCTTGAGGATGATGATGATGATGAAGCATGGATGCTACAAGATTTCTAAAGGTGTCTTATGGTATCTGGTACCAACACATTACCAGCAGATCTTTTAACTCTTGTAAGTTATGTGGTTTAGCTGCTGCAGATTGGATATGCTATTCCAACACAAACCACAGATGCTCAGTGGATTGATGTCTGGGGAATTTGGAGGCCAGGGCAATACCTGGAGTTCTTCCTCATGTTCCCAAACCATTCTCGAACAATCTGGGCAGTATGGCATGATGTATTATCATGCTGAAAGAAGGCACCTGCTAGAGGGGAATATCATTGCCATGAAATGATGTACCTGGTCTGCAATGATGTTTAGGTAGGTGGTACACATCATAGTTTCCTGCACATGAATGACTGCATGCAGGGTTTTCCAGCAGAACATTGCCCAAAGCAGTACACTTCCTCCAAGACTTGTTTTCGTCCCATGGTGCATCCTGGTGCCAAAACTTCCCAAGGTGAATGGATTCTTCCAATCATTCAAGGTCCAGTTTTGATACTCATATGCCCATTGCAGATGATTTTGACGGTGAATTGAGGTTAGCATGGGATAGCCTTCACTCACCTCTAGCATCAGTGAGCTGTGGTTGGCCCACACCTTGCTGACAATTCATGTTTTTTTTCCATCTCGAACCCCTTTCTGAAGGTCATAACCATGGCTGACTGTGAACACCCTACTAGCCTTGCCATCTTGGAAATTCTTTAACCCAGTCATCTGGCCATTATAATTTGACGTTTGTCAAACCTACTTAAGTCTGTTGCCTCTCCCATTTGAAGAAAAAGAATAGCACTGATTAACAGAGCTCAGTATCAGGTGTTATTTATACCATTTCATGACTTTCATATACCCTGTTGTTTACCTGCAGTTGCTTCGAGTTCCATAAAAGACCCTCTGGTTATAATGTTTTGGCTCTTCAATGTATATTAATTAACAGCAAATGGGCTAGTTTTGTTAGGAATCCTAGGCCACATAGGGGAGGTGAAATTGAATCTGAGAGAATCTGACCATTACTTGTTAAAAGTGTCTTACAGCTTAAACTTAAGAAGTGTTGTGCTAAAGTTAAAAAATTTAACTTTAATTCTGAAGCTCTGAAAGACCTAGTTATAGTTAAAGCTTACCATGATAGGTTACTTAGTCATTTTGACAATCATGGTTTGCTTACTACTAAAGTTGAGGAAGAATGGGACCATATTAAACAGGCTTTTCTTGAAACTAACAGTGCTCTTTTAGGAAAAAAGGAGCAGAAGGGACAAAATTATTTGAGTGATAAGGAAGAATTGGAAGAAAGAATTGCAGGAATGTCCTTAACACCCTACTTGTCTTATTAGAAAGCATTACAGAGAACTTAATTAGCATGTAAAGGATTGGTTAGCTGCTGATAAGAATCTTTGGCTTGATGGCTTGGATGACAAAGCCAAGGAAGCAGTTAGACAGCACAGCAGCAGAGAGCTGTACCATGTATGTTAATGTAATTGCATGGTAGAAAACGGACAGGTATACAGGGATTGAAGGATGAACAAGGTAAGGTTATAGAAGGTGAGGATTCTGTCATGGCTAGGTGGACTGAGCATTTCAGTGATGTTCTAAACAATGTGGTTAGTTATACTCCCATTGTTTGCAATGAGGATAGATGCATTGGTGGCTTTATGTTGGCCCTATGACACAATCTGAAGTTATTTTGGCTGTTTCTAAACTTAAACTTCATAAATCCCCAGGTGTAGATGAAATTACTGCAGAAATGCTTAGAGCTGGAATGTTTCTGTTACCACTTGGATGACTGAAATTTTGAATATCTTTTATGAGAAAGGCATGGTTCCTAAGGATTTTACCAGAGCAATTATTATCCCTATTTTCCAAAAATGTGATCGCAGTCCTTGTGATAACTATGGGGGTATCAGCCTACCCTCTGTTTCAGATAAAGTTCCTTCCATGATTATACTTTATATAATTAAGAATCTGGTTGACAGTCAATTGTGTGATGAGCAATGTGTATTCAGAAGTGGTAGGGAATGTGTGGATCAGATATTTTCACTTAGGCAGATTCTTGAGAAATGTTTAGAGTTTCAGAAACCTTTGATTGCTAGCTTTGTTGATTTCAAAAAGGCTTTCGACTCTGTTGATCGTCATAATTTGTGGTTTATTGTGAAATCATATGGTATACCAGACAAGTTAGTTAACATAATGAAAGCTCTCTATAATAACACTGAGTTGTGTGTGAGAGTTGGTAAGGCTTATAGCAATTGGTTTAGGATTACTTCTGGTGTTTGACAAGAGTTCATTTTGTCTCCTTTTCTCTTTAGCTTGGTTGTTGATTATGTTATGCGAAATTTACTTCAAGGGAAAGATTTTGGCCTTAAATGGTCTGGAGATACGCAAATTTCTGACTTAGATTATGCTGATGATTTAGCCCTTTTGGCAAATGATGTTGATTAGATTAACTCTTTCATTTGAGCTGTTGATGAGACTGGTAGTAGAGTTGGTTTGGTTATAAACAGAGAGAAAAGTAAAGTGATTAAAATTGGTCAGGTAGGCTGTGATTCAGTTAATTTGAATGGTTGCAATCTTTAGCAGGTGTCACAGTTTAATTTTCTTGGGAGCTATATAACAGATAAAGGTGATGTGCAGCATGAGATTAACAGACGAATAGTGATTGCTGCTGGAACTTTTAAGAATCTATGGAGATTGTGGAGAAATAGACGTATACACCTAAAGACTAAAATTAGACTGTATAATAGTTTGTATTCAGTATTTCAGAAAGAAGGAACTGCAGGAATGTCCTTGATCAGTACCCTACTAGTCCTAATAGAAAGGATTACAGAGAGTTTAATAAACGTGTAAAGGATCAGTTAGCTACTGATAAGAATCTTTGGCTTGATGGCTTGGCTGACAAAGCAGAGGAAGCAGCTAGGCAGCACAACAGCAGAGAGCTGTACCAGATAGTTAATGTTTTATGTGGTAGAAAACGGACAGGCATACAAGGATTGAAGGATAAACAAGGTAAGGTTACAAAGGGGAATATTCTGTCATGACTAGGTGGGCTGAGCATTTCAGTGATGTTCTAAACAATGTGGTTAGTTCTACTCCCATTGTTTGTAATGATGATAGATGCATTGGTGGCTTTAATGTTGGCCCTATAATACAATCTGAAGTATTTTGGCTGTTTCTAAACTTAAACTTCATAAATCCCCAGGTGTAGATGAAATTACTACAGAAATGCTTAGAGCTGTGAATGTTTCTGTTACCACTTGGATGACTGAAATTTTGAATATCTTTTATGAGAAAGGCATGGTTCCTAAGGATTTTACCAGAGCTATTATTATCCCTATATTTAAAAAAGGTGATTGCAGTTGTGATAACTTTAGGGGTATCAGCCTACTTTATGTTGCAGGTAAAATTCTTTGTATGATTGTGCTTAATAGAATTAAGAATCTGGTAGATGGGCAATTGCGTGATGAGCAATGTGGATTCAGAAGTGGTAGGGGATGTGTAGATCAGATATTTTCACAGTTTGGATTCTTGAGAAATGGTTAGTTTCAGAAACCTTTTGTTCTAGCCTTTTGATTTCAAAAAGACTTGACTTTATTGATCACATTAATTTGTGGTTGATTGTGAGATTGTATAGCATATTATACAAGCTAGTGAAAATAATGAAGGCTCTTTATAATAACACTGAGTCATGTGTGAGAGTTAGTAAGTCTTGTAGCAATTGGGTAGCATTGCTTCTGGTGTTCGACAAGGGTGAATTTTGTCTCCTTTTCTCTTTAGTTTGGTTATTGATTGTTATGCAAAATTCACTGCAAGAAAAAGATTTTAGCCTTAAATGGTCTGGAGATCTGAAAATTTCTGATTTAGATTATTATGCTCATGATTTAATGGTTTTGGCAAATGATGTTGGTGAGATGAACTCTTTCATTCAAGCTGTTGATGAGACTGGTAGTAGAGTAGGTTTAGTTTTAAACAGAGAAAACTAAAGTGCTGAAAATTGGTCAGGTAGGCTGTGGTTCAGTTGATTTGAATGGTTTCACTCTTGAGAAGGTGTCTGTTATGTTGGGTTATCTTAGGGAACTACGTAAGTGATACTGGTGATATGCAGCATGAGATTAACAAATGAATAAGGATTGCTCCCTGGAGTTTTAAGAATCTGGAGAGTGTGGGGAAATAGGCATATACACCTAAAGACTAAAATTAGACTGTATAATAGTTTGGTTCTTTCTATGGTTATATAGTGAAACTTGGATGCTTTGTAAACAAAATAACAGGAAATTTAATTGAATGACAAAACCCAGATGTATCGCAATTCAAGGACTGCATGCCATCTATAGGGATAATGCCAAAATCTTCACTAACTACGGTCGAGGGCAAGACAGTACCATATAGATACAGCTCACCTCACGACTACCTATGGCAACAGTACTATATAAGTAAAGTTCATCTATCTGTCAAAACCTAAATTTAATCTATGTCCTAGATCGCCACAAACAAGGATATACAATCCAAGTTGTCTCAGCTCTCGTGGTGGGAGCTCTTTGTCCGGCCCGTCCATCTTGGCCTGTCCAACCGGTGCCACTCTGGTCAGCAACGCCTTCAACTTCATTTAGGCCCCTCACCCCCCGACCCCCCCACCTCGACAAGGTGGCTACTATTTGGGGAGGTAAATAAGATAACAGGAAACTTGATGCTTTTGATTCTAGATTCTTTGCACTATTTTGGGTATTAGGTGGTTGAACTGTATAAGTAATTATGAGCTTTGGCCAAGAAGTCGGCAACCTCCTTCGAGCAACATATTGTACAGAGAGAGACTCCATTGGTTTGGCCATGTTGCCTGTATGGATACCTATAAATTGGTGAATAGGGTTATGAACAGTATGCCTAAACACCTCAGAAAGAGGGGGAGACCTAGGATGTTGTGCACAGACAATGTCAAACAGGACCTTGTTAGAATTGGTGTGCAGTGGCCAGATGCAGCACATATAGCTCTGGACAGATCTGCCTGATGAATTAAATTGCACTGTCTGGTTGGACATCCATAGCCCATGGCTGCTTGAAGATCATGATGATAATGATGACAGAACGGTGTGGATCAATTTCAGTTTGATATTCAAAATTTGCATGTAATGTTGCTATGATAGTGTTTTTACCCTCAAGAATATTGTTAAAATTAAATTATTGATGAAAGACGTTGTTTTCTTAATTTTGTCTACCAGTGTATTTATGTGCTAAACCAATTTCAATTTGCTTTTCAAAACGTACTGCTTAATATTTAATCTTGGTTGTACATTTAATTATAGGACTGTTACACTTTCTATAGTTGTTAAATAAAATTAGAGTAGTTTATTTAATGGTATATTTAATCAACAAAATCTGTGTTTTTCCCCATTTCAACCTTAGAATACATGATTTTTTTTATTAATGCTAAATGGATGATGGTATGAATGAATTCATAAGAATTCTTAAATCAGCAAATATCTTATTTCTTAACCAAGAATGCCGTGTACATTGGGGCGGGGGTGGCTCAGTCGGTAGCGCGCCAGGCTCGTAATCTGTAGTTCCCAGGTTCGAGTCCCAGCTGGGTCAGCGTTGAGATTTATCTCTGCAAAATTTCCCGCCCTGCCCACGGTCAGTAGGGGACACCGATGGGCTTGGAAAGGCCGCCATCCGTCGGATGGGACGTTAAGCCGTGGCCCCGTGTGCGGGAGAGACATACCCTGTGCACGTTAAAGAACATGCTGGATGGTCTTGACGGGAGGCTACCATCTGTCTCCCAACAGCTGTTCCAGTGGGTCCCCTCCCCCAACCTTCTCTGAGCCTTCGGGTCCATGTGACCTGGCCATTTAGCCCGCGGTGTGCAAAAAAGTGCCGCTCAGAGGTAAAACAACCCAAGCCGTGTACATTGTGAATTAATGTTGTATTATCTGCAAAAAGACACAAATATTACCATGTAATTTTTGTTCCAAAATGTCATAAATATAAATGCAAAATGACTCTGGTTCTGAAATTTGAACCCTGTGGAATACCAAACTTGTTTCTTTTCACTTAGAATGGCATTTACTTTTATAAGTTGAGTCCTTTTGCATTTTAAGAGAATATATCTGTTATATCTGTAGTTAATGAATCAATGACTTTAGAGATGCCTAAAAAGAGTACAGCTACACTTATTTCGATTATCAATACCTTTAAAAAATAATCTTGTGAGTTGTGCTATTGCATCTTCTGTGCCAACATTCTCATAAAATCAAAATTGCTTTTCTGAAACTATCAATTATCATTTTTTCTCCATTATTTTTGAAAATCTTTTGTAAAAACAGTACTAAAAATGAAAAATATTTTGTTCATTTTTTACTCAAAACAAAAATGAAATATTTTCATTCTAAAGTCCTGTGATGTCTGCTCATCACCAGGTGAAGGGTAAGAGCATTAAATCGTTTTTTCCAGTAGGTCCCAAACATGCTCAATTGGGTTGAAATCCATTGAGTTTGGGCCACCATGGGAGGACAGAGAAGTCATTGTCATGCTCCTGAAATCAGTTTGCAAACTGTCAGACTATGTGACAAGGCACATTGCTGATAGATGCCAGGGTTGCCTGGATACATCATCTGGATACACTTGGTCACTGATTATAGAAAGGTAGGTGGCCCTTGTCAAGCTGTTGATTCACTGTGATCAGTGAATCCAAGGCATACCACTAAAAACAGTCCCCAAACCATAATGCCACAGGTTTGATCCTGCCAAACACAGACAATGCATGCATCCTTGTGCTAAGGCCTCATATTACTTTCTCCAGATGTGAGTATGCCATCAGTAAGATGGAATTGGAAACAGGATTCATCTGACCAGGCGACAGATTTTCACATTTCGTATTGGTACTCATGTTTCCATGCAAGGTACAGTCTGTTGTACCTTGCAGTGAACATGGATATTCATGATTGCTGATGACTGTCATAGCCCATTCAAGTCAATGTCCAGTGCATTGTCCAGTGGATATTGGTCTTTCCCTTTCAACAATGTGCTGGGTGTTTATCTGGACCACTGTGCTGTGTCATGAGATGGGGCACATGTCACTCACCATTACCATCAATCATTGGTCATCCCATGTGTGGCCTTTGTCTGGTTATTTAACCACTATTGAGCCAGTCACAGTAGACTTGTGACATCACAGAATGGAAGCAGTTCAGCATGGCAGCTATTATTGAGATACTGGCACTGAATGTTGTGCCCACACAATCATGCCATGTTTGAAGTTGGAAAGACACAGCAGTCCATTCCACACGTCCATTCTTACATGGAATGGACTGGTCTGTGGCATTAGCTAGGGTTGTAATGCTCCAAAGATTTAAATACTTTTAAAGTTTTGGACCTTTTATCTGATCCAATATTTATTCAAGCTCTGGATAGCTTAATCGGGTGCCAGGCAATAATAATAATTTGCCAAATAAAGTTTAAATTAGGGTTCTTATTAATTACCAGCAGGCGTTACTTAGCGAGTAAGAATTCAGAAACAAATGATTGTCAGTATAAATTTAAATACAATCAAAAAATATCTACTGACATTGATCAAGAGCAAAAATAGCAAAGAATCAAAAGTTTCTATAACAAACAAAATTTTAAACTCGCCAACATCACATGGAAATGTCGACTACAACTTCTACCTACTACTACATCTCTCCATCTCTATTACTCCAATTCTGTTACAACTCAGTTCTCTCCTCTTGACCAACTCTCTTTCAACTACATGTCACTGCTATATCAGCGTTGTACAAAGGGCCCAACACGTGTCATGTTGCACGCGGGAAAGACATTTACATAAACTAACGAGTGCGCAAGCTATGATGCAAGAGAGGGCGTGCCCTTGAACATGCACGCTTTAGCAGGTGACAATTAAAAGGTCAGAGTTGCGCATGCGCAACTCCTACACTCTTGGAAACAAATACTGTGATGGCAAAAATAAAATTAAAATCCCCAAAATGATAAATATAATGTAAATTAAGCAAAACTGATTAAGGTAAAGTAAAAGTGAATGAGGGGGCATCACAGGGTATTTGTAATGAAAAGCCAGCTCAGTATATATGCAACCAGGATTGCTGCAAGGCTTAGTTCCACTTGTGTGCAGCTAAAAAAATGCCACCCTTTTTTAAAATAAATTTAACTATGCTTTCGAAGGGTGCATTAAAATTGTGTAAGAAATGGTGTTAAATCATGATTAATTCTAATAACTAATTAATTCATTATTAGAATATTACTGAATTATTTATATGAACTAATTCATTAGGTAAAAATTATTAATGCATCTTTAAAATATTATGCGGATGAAATTATTTCCATTTTAACCTAAATATATTAGATATCTTACATCATAAAAAATATTCATAAAAAATATTCACCAAAACTTACCGCCAGAAATCACATGACAGCAGGAGTTGGCTGTCAGTAATCTCATAAGGAAAAATAGCTAGTTGAAAAAATTATGTAGCATGGTTGTATTGTGTCGAATGAGGGAGGGTCAGTGTCTTATATAATTCATCCTTTATTAAATAATATTAAGTTTAACATTTTAATTAGGCGAAAAAAGTTTTGGTTTTAACAATGGGGTCGAGAGAGCCCATTGCAAAACGTTCTTCAATAACAACTATCGAAAGACCTCTAATGGCTGCTAGAATAAAAATTTAGAAATGGAGCAATATCGATCATTAAGGACACACAAAAATGGTATGCAGATGTTATTCAATATATACTGGTGTGCAGAAGTTAAAATACCATGTCAGAGAGCATTTTTTATTAACATGAAAGCTCAATAACAAGATGGGCAAATATTTCTTTTTGTGGCTGCATAAGATTTACCCATTGTTTGATGAACCAACTCTGTGAAGAATGGTATAGGAATAGGTGTAGTTGGTGGTGGTCGTGATGGGGGTGGAAATTCAATGGGCTTGAACCTCCTGATTCGCTATTCTAATAACTTGATTTCTTGTTCATTTAATACAATCATACCATTAAAACCCTATTATTAAGGCTGAAATGTTTTGTATTATTTATCATCAATTTTTACTTGCAAGCAAAAATTGAGATGTTAGGGTCAAACTTCATATCAGCTAACATTTTCTCACTTGTATTCCTTAATATCTGGATTGAGTGATGCCATTTTTTGATAGTGCAGCAGGCCTGTTTGAGTTCCCACCAAGCCCAAGGAGGCTGCTGATCTTGATGTGGTAGTGGAGGAAGTCCCAGAGACTCCCCTTCCCACCACAAGTAGAAATGAAGATGTAGATGGGCCTCCAAAGGAAGGAATGGACCCAAGTAAAGGCGGGGATGAAGGGTGTCTGACCAAGGAGACAACCCCGGATGCTAAGGAGGAGCTCAGCGGTAATGAGATGGGCTCGGGAAGGCTGGCAAATGCGACTGGCCTTCTGGAGGAACTCGCGGTGGCGATGTTCCGCCACAGGGTAGATACGGATCTAAGGGACATGGTTATGGGTGTAGCACGAAAGCTGCACACCATAGTTTGCGAACAGGAGTTGGAAATCGCGACCATGAGTGGACAGATTAAGGAGCGAGCTGCATGTCCACAAGAAGGGAAGGAAAGGCCACCAACCTATGCAAAGGCTGTTGGTGGTCAAGGGCAGGGAAAGGGCGGTTCGGTGGTAGCTAAGAAGCCCACTCCCCCTATGAAGAAGCAGAGGCATACCCTGCTGATCTTTTCTAAAAATAAAGAAAAGACAGCTGTAGAGGTGAGGGACAACCTCAAGGGATGCATTAACCCCACAGATTTGAATCTTGGGGTCATGACTGTTAAGCCAATGAGGGCTAACGGAGTCATCGTGGAGTGCAGTTTGGAGAGTGACATGGCTTGTCTGAAGAAGGCAGTGGACAGCCATGAGTCACTGAAGGATACTCTGGAGGCTAAATTGGCCATAAGGCCAAAGCCTAAAATCATGGTCTGTAGTGTTGACAAGGATGTCCCCCGCGAGGATCTCCAGAAGGTCATACGCAGTCAGAACTGACTGAGTGAAGAGGAAGCGGACCTAACCCCGCTCTTCTCGGTGAAAGCCAGAGTGGACAACATGGTCCAGTGGGTTATGGAGACCAGCAGTGCCTCACATAGGAAACTAATAGAAGTAGGTAAGCTAAATGTGGGTTGGTCACGTTGCTTTGTAAAGGATTACATCAGAGTCTTGCGGTGCTACAAGTGCTATGCATTTGGGCACAAGCAAAGCGAGTGTAAGCAAAAGATGCAACGGTGCTCACAGTGGGCGGGCAAGCACTCTTACAAGGAGTGCAAGAAGCCCAAGCCGAAGTGCATCATATGCAAAAATGCTAATAAGGAACATGGTGCCAAATATGATATTGGCCACAGTGCAATGGACACAAAGTGCCCATCGTACTGTCGAGAACTGAAGTTGTTGCTGAGGCATACCGACTATGGGCAGTAGACTTCCAGGTGGTCTGAGGGCGAGTCTTAAAATTGTACAAATTAATCTAAATGGGGCAAGGGCTGCAATGGCCCAATTCAGCCAGGTGATAAAAGAGGACAGCAGGCTTTATTGCGAAAAAGGTGCCAAGCCTAAAGCTGGAATTGTTGTTCTGAACCCCAAGGTGAATGCCATTCTGGCATATCACTCAGATAAAATCATAGTAGTGGAGATCGGCTATGGACGATTATTAGTACACGCCATCTCCATCTACTGTCCTCCGAATAATAACATTGAGGACTCGTTAACCGAGCTACAAAACATCCTGGCTCTAGTTAACTCAAAGACCATGATTATAGGTGGGGACTTCAATGCGAAGCATCCTCTATGGGGTTCAAACCGACAAGACGTCAGAGGAGATATGACTCTAGATTTTATCAACTCTGCTGACTTATATTTACTGAATGATTGGGATACTACAGCTACTTTTAATGGCCCAAGAGGGCAGAGCTGGATAGACTTGACCCTGGTAACGCCTCGGTTGTTTCCTCTGATTCAGGGCTGGTGCGTCAGCGACATGGTCTCTAACAGCGACCATAATTATATCATGTTCCAGGTGGGTGGAACAACATCTCCCCCACAATATGCACGATGGTTTGTGGTGGGCAGAGCTCCTGACTGGTGCGGGCTCATGCGCTGTGTGTCACTGAAACTGGCAAAGATCGGCCAGCGCGTCGGAGATATTGGTGATTGTAGTTCTCTAGACCAACATCTTGAGAGAACTGACAGGATGTTTAAGTGCTGGATGCGAGATAACCTTCAGGTTCATGAGGCAACCCAGAATAGGCAGTAAATCAGTGTCCTGGTGGACACCTGAGCTCAGCGTTAAAAGAAAAAGAGTAAGAGCTCTTAGAAGGAGATACCAAAGGTGCCACAATGGGGAGAGAAGCGCCAGAGAGGAATTGTACAGGAAGGAACAGGCAAAGTACAAGCTCGCCATACGAGAGGCGCAGCAGACTTCCTGGCAAAAATTCTGCAGTGAGGTCTCTGTACAAAGCTCTTTCACGTTACAGTATAAGCTAGCTACGGAAAAGGATTTGAACCCCCTGGAAATAGCTTATGTTCGCAAGGAAGATGGGTCCAAGACCTCTTCCTTTGGCGAAACTATCCAGGTACTTTTAGACAATTTGTTCCCTAAAGATGACAGGAGTTCTGATGATGCAGAACATCAACTCCTAAGGGAAAATTGCAGGATTCCGCCGGACACACCGGATGATGTCCTGTTTACGAAAGAGGAGGTAGGAGATGTTATCAGTGACATGGCTTGGGGCAAAGCCCTCAGGTAACGATGGTCTGACAGTGGAGATTGTTTCTCAGGTGTTTAATGAACACAAAGACCTGTTCACCCAGCTCTTCAACAAATGTTTGAATCTGGGAGCCTTCCCAACTGCCTGGAAACAGGCAGACCTTGTCCTTTTAAACAAGGCAGGCAGGGACCCGGCAGACGCAAGATCTTACAGACCAATATGTCTGCTGCCGGTACTGGGAAAGGTGCTGGATAAACTCCTGACAAACAGGATGTATTACCACTGCCATAAGAACGGATTCCTGAATCCCAAGCAATTTGGGTTCAGGACAGACCAGTCCACCACTGCTGCTATCAAACAGGTGGTGGACATTGCTCAGGTAAATAAAGTGCACAAGTTGCACACCTCTCTTATTGCCTTGGACGTGACAGGTGCATTCGACAATGTCTGGTGGCCTGCGATTCTGACTAAATTGAAAAGATTGTTCCTGCCCGAGGAACATCTTCGTTCTTGTGGCCAATTACCTCAGTGAGAGGATGGTCAAATACTCCCATGCTAGCGGGACAGCCTCAAGAAACTTGGAAAGAGGCTGTCCACGAGGGTCGTGCAGCAGACCGTTCCTCTGGAATTTAGTCGTTGACCCTGCCTGAGGGTGTCTGGCTCCAGGCATATGCAGATGACTTGCTGCTTGCGATATCAGCATCCTCCAGAGCAAAACTGGAGGTTGCTGGCAACGCAGCAATTAAAATACTAGAAGGATGGTGTCTTCGCAATAAGCTCGGGTTCAGCATTGCGAAAACAGCATCAATGACTATTGCTAAAGAGGGTGTCCTCAAAAAGAGGTACCCTATTTTCAAACTAAAAGGCGAAAACATCCGCCATATGACGACTTTGAAGTACTTGGGGATCACTCTGGATGAGAGGATGAGCTGGATCCCGCACCTGCAGGACTTAAAAGCTAAATGCACAAATGTAATGTGTAAGTTGGGGCATATGTCTCGCGTCTCATGGGGACTCAGAAGCAAGGTCCTCAAAGAAATTTATCTTAGGGGAACGGAGCAGATCCTAACCTATGGTGCGGACACCTGGTGGCGCCCAACGGACAACTCCATAATGTGTAGAAAGCTGCTCGCTGCCCAACGACCGGCTTTACTGCGAATCACCAGGGCTTACAGGACAGCATCTACAGATGCCCTCCTGGTGCTCGCAGGGATTCCTCCGCTATTTTTGACGGTCGGTAAAGAAGCAATCATATTTAGAGTCCTGCAGGCTAAGGAGAAAGCAACATTCCTCGGAGTCCAGTATGACCCCGAGGAATTTGTGACAAATACCACTAAGTGGGACCTCCATCCCACTAGGAGACTGTGTGCCCTGGTCCAAGGAGTTACCATCAGGAATAGGTATTGAAATATACACCAATGGTTCCAAGAGCGAGGAGGGTGTGGGCCTAGCCTTCACTGTCTTCAATCAAGGAGCCAAGGTGTATGATTATCAGAGGAAGGTTTCTAATAATAGCTCATCCTTCCAAGCGGAGTTGCTCACTATCAGAGAAGCCCTGAACTGGGCCCTCAATGACGGTGGTCCGAATAACGACATTCGACTGTACACGGACAGCCAGGCAGCTCTGCAAGCACTTGAAGATGCGAATAACAGGCATCAGGTCGTGGCTGAGATCAAGTGCTTCCTGGGCAATCAGAACATGCCCAGGATTTCCTTCTCCTGGATCAAGGCGCATATAGGTCATGAAGGTAATGAGCGGGCCAACCAACTGGCCCACTCCGCAGGTAATAATACTCAAAAAAGAGTCACATGAAGTCTTACGCGGTAAAGACTTCAAAAGCTACCCTGAAGTCTATAATTAGCCAATGTGTAATCAAGGAGTGGCAGAGGCTCTGGAATACGACTGAGAATGGTCTTCAAACTAAGACATTCTTGAAAAGGGTCAGTCTATCCCTGATGTCCTCTGACCACTATTTGACGCAGGTCCTAACAGGACATGGGAGTTTCCCCAAATACCTGGAGCGGTTTAAAATCTCTGCCCATAGTTACTGTGGCTGTGGGGCTCCAGAAGCAGATGTCGGGCACTACATCCTCAGGTGTCCGCTGACAGAGGGGTTCGCTAACAAACTCAGGGACTCCCAGGCGATCAATGAGGTAGCAGGCGAGTTGGTCTCAGTGTCCATTGAGAGTGTCAATGTCAGGGCACACTTGAGGGACATAGGCTGGCTCGTCTGCCGGCTCCGGGACTCTCTACTTTGAGTTCCGTAGCTGCTTACTCTCTACTACTCATTTTCCAATTTCACCTGGGCTGCACTCAGCACCCTCTTTAACGCCACCCATACTCCAAGTCCCTACTGGTCTCCTCTGAGACAAACTTCATCTTCTACTTCTAGGCTTCTCTTTGCCAAGCACGTGTAGTGTCGTGAGACGGAGCACGTGCTTTCCCCATGGGGAGTGGGTCCTTCGGGACCCACTCCCCACCCCATATTAAAGAGAGGTGTGCCGGGATGTAGAATTTCTATGCTGACCACAGATCTGTCTTCAGCAAGAAAGACTGATACCAATGAGCCAGTGATGATCAAGGGGGATAGCATTGGGCATGTTGTTCACATCCACCTTTAAAATTAAATTGCTGTTATCATTAATTTGCAATGTACAGCCACTTAGTATGACTGTGATATTTTTATTATGTGCTCCACCTATAAATTTTCCTGCATCCACCACTGCAGTGAGCTTTGTAAAAGCTGTTATCCTTCAGAGGAATCGTTGAGCCATTTCTCTACGTGCAGGAAAGCCATCTTTTCCAGTTAAAAAATGTGCATTATTACCATTAACAAATTTGACTTTACTAATCTGATTAGGCAAAGAACGCTTTATTGCAACTTCTTTTCTATTTAATGTTTTAAATTTTAATGTTAAAATTAACCATAAAAATTTAACCAATTTAATAAACTATTTTTAAGGTCAGTTTAGGACACTATGCACTTAACATTCAGTACTATTTTTTTAAACTTGGTAAAATAATATTTAGTGCAATATTTTGCTGCTAAGAAAGAACTTCAACTAAGGGAAAAGGTTGTTCTAAATATTTTAAATTAAAATTAATACCAGCTCAAGCATCTGCTTGTCACAGAGGTCTGACAGAAGCCTGTCAGTTTATATGCCTTAGTAGGTGGTCTGTGAAAATGGCAGGACCTCAGCAGAAAAACGACACAAACATCCATGCCTTGTCCAGGGCTTGAACCCAGGTCCCTTTGATCAGTAGCCAAGCGTGGTAACCACTCGGCCATGGGATATATAAATTATAAAATCTCATCCTTAAAATCAGGAGAGCAATACCCTGTTCCCGTTAAAAATGTATTGGATAGCCTTGACAAGAGGCTTCCATTTCCTTCCTAACAGCTCTCCTTCCTAACAGCTTCTACAGTGGATCTGCTTTCGTAAATCATTTGGGTCCTTGTAATCTGTCCATTTAGCCTATTGTGTGAAAAAATGCTGCTCAAAGGTGAAATAATTCAATCCATCTTGCCTATAAAACTATAAGAATAAACATATCTCCTATCATGAAAATTTGAATGTTCATTTTCAAAGAGAATTGAAATTTTATTTTAAATAGTTGGTTGGTCATGGTCTATGTAGGTCCAGTCTAGGCCAATTCTAGCAAGGTCCTGTTTGACACTGTCTGCCTATTGCATCCTAGGTCTCTCCCTTTTTCTCAAATCCTTAGGCATACTATTCATAATCCTGTTTGCCAATCTGCAGCTAAGCATATGGGCAACATGGCCAAACCAATGCAGTCTCTCTCTGCACAATATGCTGCTCAAAAGAGGTTGATGACTCCTTCTAACCTCATCATTACTTACAAAGTCAAACCATCTAATGCCCAAGATACTGCGTAAGCATCTAGAATCAAAGGCATCAAGTTTCTTGTTATCCTGCTTACAAAAGGTCCATGTTTCGCTACCATAACTAACCTTAGAACCAAACTATTATACAGCCTAATTTTAGTCTTTAGGTGTATATGCCCATTTTTCCATACTCTCCATAGATTCTTAAAAGTCCCAGTGGCAATCCTTATTCTTCTATTTATCTCATGCCACACATCACCAGTATCAGCCACATAACTCCCAAGATAATTAAACTGAGACACTTGCTCAATAGTACAGCCATTCAAAGCAACTGAAGCACCATCTGCCTGACCAATTTTCATCACTTTAATTTTTCTCTGTTTATCACCAAACCTACTCTATTACCAGTCTCATCAACAGCCCTAATGAATGAATTCATCTCATCAACATCAGTAGCCAATAGGGCCAGATAATCTGCATAATCTAAATCAGAAATTTTGAAATCTTTTCCTTGCAAAGAATTTCATGATACATAATCAATAACCAAACTAAAGAGAAAATGAGACAAAATACATCCTTGTCTAACTCCACTAGCAATGCTAAACAAATCGTTGCAAGATGTATCAACTCTCACACATGACTCGGTGTTATTATAGAGAGCTTTCATCATGTTAACTAACTTGTCAGGTATACCATATGATCTAACAATCAACCACAAATTATGTCGATCAATGGAGTCAAAAGCCTTTTTGAACTAGTAACCACAGGTAAAAACTAAACCACAAAAAGCTAGTAACCACAGGTTTCTGGAACTCTAAATATTTCTCAAGAATCTGCCTAAGTGAAAATATTTTATCAGTACATCCCCTACCACTTCTGAATCCACACTGTTTATCACACAGTTGTCCATAAACCAAATTCTTAATTCTATTAAGTATAATCATGCAAAAAACTTTACCTGGAACAGAAAGTAAACTAATTCCTCTATAATTATAACAAGAACTGGACCACCTTTTTTAACTCTAGTAAAATCCTTAGGAACAACACCTTTCTCATAAAAAAATATTCAAAATTTCAGTCGGCCATGTGACAACACAAATGTTCCCAGCTCTAAGTATTTCATTGGTGATTTCATCCACCCATGGGAATTTATGGAGTTCTAACTTAGAGATAGTCAATGCAACTTTGGAATGTGATATAGGGCCGCCATCAAAGCCAGTAATGATTCTATCCTCATTACAAACAATGGGAGGAGAAATAATCACATTATTTAGAACATTTCTGAAATGCTCAGCCCATCTAGCCATCACATAATCCTCACTTTCAACCACCTTGCCATATTTATCCCTCAATCCCTGTGTACTTGTCTGTTTCTTCCCACATAAAACATTAACAATCTGCTACAACCCCCTGCTGTTGTGCTGTCTAACTGCTTTCTCTGCTTTGTCAGCCAAGTTATCAAGCCAAAGATTCTTATCAGCTGCTAACTGATCCTTTACATGTTTATTAAGCTCATTGTAATGCCTTCTGTTAGGGCTAGTAGGGTATTGATTAAATACATTCCTGCAGTTCTTTCTTTCTGAAATAAGCTCAAGTGCCTTATCACTCAAATAATTCTGCCTCCTCTGCTGCTTTTTTCCTAAAAGAGTACTGTTAGTTTCCAAAAGAGCCTGTTTAAAATGATCCCATTCTTCATCAACTTCAGTAGTAAGCAAACCATGACTGTCATAATGACTAAGTAACCTATCATGGTAAGCTTTAGCTATAAAATTCTTAATCAGTACCCTACTAGTCCTAATAGAAAACATTACAAAGAACTTAATAAACGTGTAAAGGATCAGTTAGCTACTGATAAGAATCTTTGGCTTGATGGCCTGGCTGACAAAGCTGAGGAAGCAGTTAGACAGCAGACAGCTGTACCAGATAGTTAATGTTTTGTGTGGTAGAAAAAGGACAGGCATACAAGGATTGAAGGATAAACAAGGTAAGGTTATAGAAGGTGAGGATTCTGTCATGGCTAGGTGGGCTGAGCATTTCAGTGATGTTCTAAACAATGTGGTTAATTCTACTCCCATTGTTTGCAATGATGATAGATGCATTGGTGGCTTTAATGTTGGCCCTTAACACAATCTGAAGTTAGTTTGGCTATTTCTAAACTTAAACTTCATAAATCCCCAGGGGTGGATGAAATTACTACGGAAATGCTTAGGGCTGGGAATGTTTCAGTTACCATTTGGATGACTGAAATTTTGAATAACTTTTATGATAAAGGCATGGTTCCTAAAGATTTTACCAGAGCTATTATTATCCCTATTTTCAAAAAAGGTGATCGCAGTTCTTGTGATAACTATAGGGGTATTAGCCTACTCTCTGTTCCAGGTAAAGTTCTTTCCATGATTGTGCTTAATAGAATTAAGAATCTGGTTGACAGGCAGTTGCGTGATGAGCAATGTGGATTCAGAAGTGGTAGGGGATGTGTAGATCAGATATTTTCACTTAGGCAGATTCTTGAGAAATGTTTAGAGTTTCAGAAACCTTTGGTTGCTAGCTTTGTTGATTTCAAAAAGGCTTTCGATTCTGTTGATCGTCATAATTTGTGGTTGATTGTGAGATCATATGGTATACCAGGCAAGTTAGTTAACATAATGAAAGCTCTCTATAATAACACTGAGTCGTGTGTGAGAGTTGGTAAGGCTTGTAGCAATTGGTTTAGCATTACTTCTGGTGATCGACAAGGGTGCATTTTGTCTCCTTTTCTCTTTAGTTTGGTTGTTGATTATGTTATGCGAAATTCACTTCAAGGGAAAGCTTTTGGCCTTAAATGGGCTGGAGATCCGAAAATTTCTGATTTAGATTATCTGATGATTTAGCGCTTTTGGCAAATGATGTTGATGAGATGAACTCTTTCATTCGAGCTGTTGATGAGACTGGTAGTACAGTAAGTTTGGTTATAAACAGAGAGAAAACTAAAGTGATGAAAATTGGTCAGGCAGGTTGTGATTCAGTTAATCTGAATGGTTGCAGTCTTGAGCAGGTGTCACAGTTTAATTACCTTGGGAGCTATGTAACTGATACTGGTGATGTGCGGCATGAGATTAATAGACGAATAGGTATTGCTGCCGGGACTTTTAAGAATCTATGGAGATTGTGAAGAAATAGACGTATACACCTAAAGACTAAAATTAGACTGTATAATAGTTTGGTTCTTTCTAGGGTTAGTTATGGTAGTGAAACTTGGACGCTGTGTGAACAAGATAACAGGAAACTAGATGCTTTTGATTCTAGATGCTTCGCAGTATCTTGGGTATTAGGTGGTTTAACTTTGTAACTAATGATGAGGTTAGGCAAAGGAGTCTGCAACCTCCTTTAAGCAGCATATTGTGCAGAGAGAGACTCCGCTGGTTTGGCCATGTTGCCCGTATGGATAATTATAGATTGGAGAATAGGGTTATGAACAGTGTGCCTAGAGGCCTCAGAAGGAAGGGGAGACCTAGGATGCGGTGGGCAGACAATGTCAAACAGGACCTTATTAGAATTGGTGTACAGTGGCAGGATGCATCAGATGTAGCTCAGGACAGATATGCTTGGAGAATTAAACTGCGCGGTCTGGTTGGACCTCTGTAGCCCATGGCTGCTTGAGGATGATGATGATTATGATGGGTCTTTCAGAGCTTCAGTATTAAAGGTAAATTTTTGAACCCTAGCACAACACTTTTTAAGTTTAAGTTGCAAGACACCTTTAACAAGGTAATGGTCAGATCCAATTTCAGCTCCCCTGTATGACCTGGTATTCCTAACAGAACTAGCCCATTTGCTTTTACTTAATATATAATCAATCAAATTCTTATGCAGCCCATCAGGTGAAACCCATGTGTACTTATGTATGTTGCGGTGTTTCCAGAACATTGGTTTCAAGAAAAGCCTCTTTAAAGTTATCCCATTCTTTCTGAACTTCAGCAGTAAGCAAACAACGATTGTCATTATGACTAAGTAGCCTATCATGGTATGTTTTGGCTATATCTGGGTCTTTCAGACCTTCAGTGTTGAAGGTGATTTTCATAACCTTAGCACAGCATTTCTTAAGCTTCAGCTGCAAGACAACTTTTCCAGGTAATGGTCAGACCCAATTTCAGCTCCCCTGTGTGATCTAGTATTCCTAACTGAACTAGCCTATTTGCTGTTAATTAAAATATAATCTATCATATTCCTGTGCAACCCATCAGGTGAAATCCATGTATATTTATAAATGTCCTGGTGTTTGTAGTATGTGTTAGTTATTCGTAAACCATTAAGTTTACTTACATGCAGGAAACATTCCCCATTGCCATTGGGGGCAGGGGGTGCCTCAGTCGGTAGTGCACCAGACTCGTAATCAGTAGTTCCCAGGTTCGATTCCCAGCTGGGTCAGCATTGAGATTTATCTCCACAAAATCTCTCAGCCTGCCCACAGTCAGTAGGGGACACCAATGGGCTTGGAAAGGCTACCGTCCATCAGATGAAACATTAAGCCGTGGCTCCATGTGCTGGAGAGCCATACCCTGTGCACATTAAAGAACACACTGGATGGCCTTGACAGGAAGCTACCATCTGTCTCCCACAGCTGTTCCAGTGGGTCCCCTCCCAACCTTCTCTGAGCCTTCGGGGTCCATGTGAGCTGGCCATTTAGCCCATGGTGTGCAAAAAAAGTGCTGCTCAGAGGTAAAACAACCCAACCATTGCCATTGGAACTACCAATGCCAAAAGGACCTAAAACTGATGCCCAAAAAGCAGAGTCAGTAACAACTGTAGCATTGAAGTCACCTAGCACAAGAGAAATATCTCCTTTCTTCACAGAATTCAAAATATCCTGAAGCTGGCTGTAAAACGTATCCTGCTTGTTCTCATCAGAGTCCTCTGTGTGGGCATAACAGCAGATGACATTCAAGTTTTTAATTTTTGTTTTAAATTTTGCTCTAAGAAATCTTTCATTAATGCAGTCATATCCTAGAAAATCATCACTAGCACGTCTGCTGAGAAGCAAACCTACACCTTGGAGATGCTTTCCATCCTCCCTCCCTGAAAACAGAAATTTAAAGTTATTTTTAAGTATCTGACCTTTGCCTGTCCATCTGGTCTATTGCAAGCCTAGAATATCTAGGTTATAGTGCTGGAATTCCTGCATGAGAACATCAAGAGAATAATCTCTATGTAATATCCTCACATTCCACATTCCTGCAGAGAGAAAATGATTAGTAGAATTTTTAAAGAAATTGGGTTTATTGAGATAGGTAGGGCCAACAGTATCAAACAGCCCCCTGATCACAGGCATGGGGCAAAGACCTGTTCCTCCTCCCCTAAAGGCTGAAGTCACCGATGCTGGTTTGGCACCACCTTTTCAAGTGGACTTTTTCAAGAGCCATATGGCCTATGCCTGAGACACATTTCTCCAGTTTAGAATTGACAATGTCCAACTAACTAAGTGAGGTTCAAGTACCTGTGATGGCCTTTGATCAGGTTTATCCACCAGCTGATATAAGGTATCCCATGCCTCTGTTCGCTTAGGGCTGGTAACTCAGAAGCAAGCAGAAAACACAGCATCAGATTCTCCCTCAACATATGCCCACCAGTGCAGCAAGTTCAGGATCCATAATGAAGATCAGAACTATTATTCAATTCAGATCGGTGTTTATGGTCAGCACCAGGACCCTGTGTGGTTGACCATTCCTCAGCAGTGTAGAAAAAAAAAAGTAGCCATAGTTGTCCACACTGATCTCGCAGCCTTTCCCTTCCACAAGAGAGTATCTCTTTTGAATGGACTAAAAGCCTGCACCAAGAGAAGGCGGGGTTGGTCATTAAGTGGTAGGCAACATTAAGTAGTCATTAAGTGATAGGCAATATTTACAGACCATGGATGATTAGGAAAATTTACCGCAAAAATAACCTGAAAATTTTCAGTTTTCTAACTTAAATGCATCATTTGTAAATTTGTTTTGGAAAATTTTGCAATTTTCCAAAAAAAAAATTTACCCCTAGGAGGGCTTTTAACATTATGGGAGATTTGTAAACTACAAAAAAGGTAATGTTTTGTAACACGTATCCAGTCCAAAATAATATTTAATTCATCAAAAAAAAAATTGTATTTTCCCACTTCTTTCCTCAAAATGGTAAAATCATTGCTCTTAATGTTAACCTCTTGATAGTGACTGTCTACCACCAAAATTTGAAATTTTTGGCATAAATATCGATAGATCATTTGCAAATTATATTAGAATTCCTTGCATATTTTCAACTTTTCCATAGGGCCTCCTCCGTGGAATAAGGGGCAACTCGTTGTTATCAGTGCAAATTTTCTGCACACCTTGTTTGGGGTGGCACTGCATACAATTTTAAATAATATAATTCAAATTTATTATAGAAACACCACATAAATGAATATGTTTTCTAATAAATGTTGCTTGTTGAAGTATACTAATGTTCTTATATGCAGCCTGTCATATAAGATGTAAGTAACAAGAATATAAGCACTATTATATATTTGCTTGTTTAATTGATTAATTAAACATTTCTAAAATATTAATGAAGAAAATGTTCATTAAACCATGACTTGTGTCACTGGAAGTGAAATAATATTTCTTTGCAAAGCTGATTTATATAATACTCTTTCGTAGCTCAATATTTTAAAATGCAAGATTCACTTTTTCAATTCAATAAAAAAAGATTGATAATAAGAACTTGATTCCTTCGAATTATCAGAAATAGTTCTTTGTCTCTTGCAGCATTGTTTTTTAAATGTAATAACTCAATAATGGTTAAAGCTGGTAACTGAAACTCGTTATTTTATTTTCAATCTTGAATTAAAAAGTCATTTTGTTTTCGTTTCTCTTTTCATTCTCTTAAAAAATTCAGTTAATATTGTTATTTCAATAAATATGTAAATGAAAATAATTATTCATATTAAAGTCAACAGGTAACTCTGTGAATATTATTTATTGTTTAAATTGTTATTTTATTTTATAGCTATCTCATTTATCTCATTTTTAACCTAAAACTGGGGACCAAAGGGAAACCCAAGGGTCTAACCCTTGGTAAGCCTGTAAATGGTAGCTAGCTAGTTACTGGAAGGAGAGCTATGCACCAATCTCCTGTGATGATGCACAGAACTAGCCAAGCTTAGTACCTAATGTTCAACCCCACTTTCTCGTGGTGCAGACTGTTAGTATATTTCAAAAGAAATACTCTCTTGTGGAAGTGAATGGGAGGAGATGGCTGCCCAGATTAATATGTCCTACTGATCTGGACAACTATGGCTACTTTTCTTTTTTTTCTACCCTGCTGAGGAGTGGTCAACCACACAGGATCTTGGTGCTGACCTTATAAATTTACTTGACTGGATTGATGCTCTGAACTTGATTATGGATCCTGATTTTGCTGCACTGGTGGGCTTTTATGGAGGGAAAATCTGTTGTGTTTTCTGTTTGTGGGTTGACAGCCCCAAGTGAATAGATTCACAGAATATGCTTATCGGCTGGAGGATAATCCTCAGCAGAGCTCTTTGCTTCTACTGGCATCGTCAAATTCTACATTGGAGGTAGTCTTCCAGTGTAGATGGCTTCAGCCTTTAGTGGTGGGGGAACAGGTCTTTGCCCCATGCCTGTGATTAGGGGGCTGTTTGATATACATTGGCATTTCCTCTCTCAATAAACATAGTTTCTTTAAACATCCCACTAACCATTTTTTCTCCATAGGTAGTTGGAATGTGAAGACTCTGCACAGAGCTTATTCTCTTGATGTCGCACATAAGAATTCCACCGTTATAATCATTATTAAATTTTAGAATAATATTCAGATATTCTCGACTTGCAAGAAACCAGATGGACAGGTAAAGGTAAGATTCTTAAAAATAATCTTAAATTTCTCTTTTCAGGGAGGGATGACAATAAACATCACCAAGGCGTGGGTCTGCTTCTCAGCAGACCCATGCCTTGGTGGTCACTAGCGTATCTGCTTCTCAGCAGACATGCTAGTGATGCTCTTCTAGGATACGAGTGCATTAATGAAAGGTTTCTTACAGCAAAATTTCAAACAAATGTTAAAGACTTGAATGTTATCTGTTGTTATGCCCCCAATGAGGATGCCTATGAAGATGAGAAGGATAGGTTTTATGGACAACTTCAGGATATTTTGATTTCTGTCAAGAAAGGAGATATTACCCTTGTTCTAGGTGACTTCAATGCCAAAGTTGGTACTGACTCTGACCTTTGGGGAGGGGTGATAGGCCCTTTTGGTATTGGTAACTGCAATGGCAATGGGCAACATCTCCTACAGGTAAGTAAACTCAATGGTTTCAGAATAACTAACACTGCGACATACATAAGTACACATGGGTTTCACCTGATGGGTTGCATAAGAATATGATTGATTATATATTAACTAACAGTAAATGGGCTAGTTCTGTTAGGAATACCAGGTCATATAGGGGAGCTGAAATGGGATCTGACCATTACCTTGTTAAAAGTGTGTTGCAACTTAAATTTCAGAAGTGTTGTGCCAAGATTAAAAAAAATTACCCTTAAAACTCTAGCTCTGAAAGACCCAGTTATAGCTATTGCTTACTACTGAAGTTGAGGAAGAATGGGACTGCTTTAAACACACTTTTGACAGTTTTTTTTTTGGAACTAACAGTACTCTTTTAGGAAAAAAGAAGCAGAGAAGGCAGAATTATTTGAGTGGTAAGGCACTTGAGCTTTTTTCAGAAAGAAAGAGCTGCAGGAATATCCTTAATCAATAGCCTACTAGTCCTAATTGAAAGCACCTGTATGATTTCAATTAGGACTAGTAGGCTATTGATTAAGGATATTCCTGCAGCTCTCTGTAAGAGCTCTCTGTAAGAGCTTAAAAAACATATAAAGGATCAGTTAGCTGCTGATAAGAATCTTTGGCTTGGCTGACAAAGCCGAGGAAGCATTTAGACATCACAACAGCAGAGAGCTGTACCAGATAGTTAATGTTTTGTGTGGTAGAAAATGCACTGGTATACAGGGATTGACGGGTAAACTAGGTAAGGTTATAGAAGGTGAGAATTCTGTCATGGCTAGGTGGACAGCATTTCAGGGATGATCTAAACAATGTGGTTAGTTCTACTCCCATTATTTGTAATGATGTTAGATGCATTACTGGCTTTAATGTTGGCCCTGTAACACAGTCTGAAGTTATTTTGGCTGTTTCTAAACTTAAAGTACATGAATCCCCAGGGGTAGATGAAATTACTGCGGAAATGCTTAGAGCTTGAATGTTTTGGTTACCATATGGATGACTGAAATTTTGAATAGCTTTTATGATAAAGGCATTGTTTGAGAGAAACTCCGTTGGTTTGGCCTTTTTGCCCTGTATGGATAATTATAAATTGGCAAATAGGGTTATGAACAGTGTGCCTAAAGACCTCAGAAAGAGGGGCAGACAATGTCAAACAGGACCTTATTAGAATTGGTGTGCACTGGCCAGATGCAGCAGATGTAGCTCAGGACAGACTTGTTTGGAGAACTAAATTGCACGGTCTGGTTTGGACCTCCGTAGCCCATGGCTGCTTGAGGATGATGATGATGGTTTGTAAGTACTTTACCAGAGCTATTATTTTCCCTATTTTTAAAAAAGGTGATCAAAATGTTTAGAGTTTCAGAAACCTTTGGTTGCTAGCATTGTTGATTTCAGAAAGACTTTCGACTCTGTTGATCATCATAATTTGTGGTTAATTGTGAGATTATATGGCATACCAGACAAGTTAGTTAACATAATGAAAACTCTCTATAATAACACTGAGTCATGTGTGAGAGTTGGTAAAGCTTTTAGCAAATGGTTTAGCATACTTCTCGTGTTTGTCAAGGGTACATGTTTGTCTCCTTTTTGCTTTGGTTATTGATTGTGTTATGTGAACTTCGCTTCAAAGGAAAAGATTTTGACCTTAAATGGTCTGGAGATGTGAAAATTTCTGATTTAGACGATTTAGCCCTTTTTTTAAATGATGTTGATGAGATGAACTCTTTCATTCAAGCTCTTGATGAGATTGGTAGTAGAGTAGGTTTAGTTATATATAGAGAGAAAATTTAAGTGATAAAAATTAGTCAATCAGACTGTGGTTCAGTTAATCTGAATAGTTTCACGTTTGAGCAAGTGTCTCAGTTTATCTTGGGAGTTATGTAACAGATTCTTGTGGTGTGCAGCCTGAGATTAACCGGTGATAGGGATTGCCTCTGGGACTTTTAGGAATCTATGGAGAGTTTGGAGAAATAGGCATATACACCTAGACTAAAATTAGACTGTATAATAGTTTGGTTCTTTCTAGGGTTAGTTATGGTAGTGAAACTTGGATGCTTTGTAAACAAGATAACAGGAAACTAGATATTTTTGATTCTAGATGCTTACACAGTATCTTGGGTTCAACTTTGTAAGTAATGATGAGGTTTGACAAAGAAGTCTGTAATCTTCTTTAAGAAGCATATTGTGCAGAGAGAGAGAGACTCCTTTGGTTTGGCGATGTTGCCTGTATGGATAATTATAGATTAGCGAATAGGGTTATGAACAGTGTGCCTGAAGATCTCAGTAAGAGAGGAAGACCTAGGATGCAGTGGGCAGACAATGTTAAACAGGACCTTGTTAGATTTGGTGTACAGTGGTGACATGCAGCAGATATAACTCAGGACAGATATGCTTGGAGAACTAAATTGTGCAGTCTGGTTGGACCTCTGTAGCCCATGACTGCTTGATGATGACCCTTGGTGAGCAGTGCTTGACTGCCAGTGCCAATTACATTGCAGTAACAAAAATACAATTTTTGTCAAAGATATAACTATAATTTCTTATAGATGACAGTTTTTTTTAAATATTGGAATACTACTTTTCTGAGAACAAATAATGTTAACTAAAATAATCTAGTTTAACTTTGGTTAGATTTTAATCTAATGGTCAAATACTATGGATAGAAATATGAGTTTTTTTTCTGTTATTATTTTATTCTATTATACTATTAGGTAAAAAATAGAATATTTATAGGAATATAAGGGTGAGGCCAAGTTGTTGGTTATTCTAAGTTAGTTTTGAGTGTAAAAAGTTTGGCTAGTACTGGGCTAGTGTATGAATTAAATTTATAGGTAAACTAAATACTTAATCATATCAAAAATTTCAGTTGCAGCTGGAAGACAAGAAGCTGCTCAGCCCCCACCTCTGTCATATAAAAAGTGGGGATTCCAGGAGCACGACAAACTTATGGATTGTGAAGCAGCTGGTAAGCAGGAAAAATACTCCAGTACTCAGTAGAATCAACTTTCATGTGAAACTTAAACAATTTTCTTTATTTTTTTATTTCATCATATTCAGAGAATCTTCCTTTTTTTAAATTTCTCTTCAATCATTTGAATTGTTTATTTTAAATTGTTTTAAACTAAACAGTTCAAATAACTAAACGTTAAGCTACATATCAATTAAAAAAAAATTGAGCTACATACATCTAGAAAAATTGTTTCATTTTGCTTTTACCTTTGAACAGCAAGCAGCTGATATCAGCTGCTTGTCTGTTCAATGGTTAAAGCAAAGTGGAACAATTTTGTAGTTGTATGTAACTTCTATTAAATATTTTTACAACAGGTTTTAAGGAGAATCAATTTTTGTGTAAAATTTATAAATGAAATACACACAAATCCTAGGTCATTACAATAATGATTCACTTTAATATTCCATTTATGCCAAGATTTTCACAAAATCTAAAAATTAAAGTGATTTGAATTTACCTCATACAATAACTAATAACATTAAAAAACTCATAATAAATGATAGATACAAAATCCCTGCATTAGCAGAGGAGAATTGCATAAAACCACACTTTACAGCATCTAGTATTGCCAGATGGTTGAAAGGCGAAACATGTCGCTTAAAATGTTTTAAGGATCTCAACATTTATGTTTCTATAAATGCTGAAAGAGTTGTGTTTTCTTAAAGATCCTAACATTTATATTCATTTAAATGTTTAGAGGTTTGTATTTTTTTTTAATTTGAGCCAACTGAGCATGCTTCTAATGCTTCTAGCTCAACCCCAAAAAAGCAGAAAGAAAATGTCAAAGATGCCACCATTGTTAACTAAAGTCGTATTGCAACAGCAAGTTCAACATAATGGACTAGTGTCAGATGTGAACACAACAGCTAATCTCTAACAATGAATGCTACCAACAATTCAAGTGTCAACAAGCTGTTAGACAAAACAATGTGACCCAGCCAATAACAAAAACTTCGCAAGTGGTATGATCTGTTTTCACTTTTTACTTAAAATGGAAATTTACTTTCAAACGGAAAATATTGCCATTGATGTTGTGTACTATTCTAAAAGTTTCATCTAAGATTCAAAAACTTTTATGTTGTAAAAGAACTTGGAGTATCTTTAAACTTGCATGTGAATTTCTATGATTGCCGAAGTGGCAATGGATAGTAAACTATACAGAGTTTTAGTTGCTTGCTCACAGGCATAACTTTAAATTACAGTATTATTATGGTAAATTAAAGTAGATAATGATTCACAAATAATGTCCTGTGGCCTTGTAGCAATTGATGAGTTAGTTGGGAAAAACCGAGTATTAATAAGTATGGATGAGACTGGAATGACACCTTGGAGTCCAAGAAATCGGAACATTTTTCTAAAGACATCAAATAATTGGTGGCATTTTTTGAATGACTGCTTTTAGCCTGAAAAATTCCTGAAATTTTTTGAATGATGTTTAGTCTGCTTTTATTTGTACCACATATTTTGGATGTAGCTAAAGGCATTTTGAACTGGCCATGTGGGGTTTGGTTGTGACATTAGTAATGTTGGTTAAACTCCATTCCATTGTAAAAAAATCCCCCAGAATATACACATAAGATAGCTGGAAACATATATCTTATTCATAAGTTTCAGATATACAGGAATATTTTTTGTTTATCTCTACTATTGAATACACACACATATATTTTATGTATGTGTTCTAATGAATAGGTTCGGAACCAAAAAATAGCCATTAGCACAAATAATAAAATCTGATGATTTCTGAAGCATTTTTCCTATGCAGATGATTTTCTGTCTTCATTAAGCTGATTGGATTTTAAGTGCTTTCTCAGAGCATCTCTGTAAGTGCTTTTTCAGAGCATCTCTGAAGTATGCTATTCAACAACTCAACGCAAAATGGTATGACTTCCGTGTCATATTTCATGTTAACTTCCAGACTGAAGGAGTAATGCATTCACAGAAACAAGCATAACTTTGTTTTTTTTTTTGCCTGGATTTCAGTTTTTCATTTGCTTCATAGAATCTTCATTTAAGATCTAAACAGATAATATTTTTTAACCACTTTCAGATTTATTTCAAATTTATGTTCATATGAGTAGAAATTTTGAATTTTGCATGCAATTAATGTTTCAACAAAAAATATGATTTTTTTCATTTTATGCCCTTTCAGAATACAGTATTTTTGACAAAAACTTACAGTTTAATGTCAAATCAGCTTTCAACAAAATATTTCTGTATTTTTGATTCAAGATATCAAAATATACAATATTCGGGACATTTTGCATTTTTAATGTTGCCTGTATAGAATATTGGACGAAAGATTAGAATCCAGGACTGTCTCTGGAAATTTGGGGGAGGGGGGGGGCTAGGCTGACCCACAACCATCAGAATATATGTCAAGTGTCTTAACCATATGAGCTACCAGGTTCAATCTTCAGCTAATAGGATATTGTGAAGTAAATTCCATGATCTAAAGGTGCTTGTGGCATCATCTATGGATCAGGAATGAAATAATGCAGTTATCTTTAGAAAGGCTATTGGGAGTCATTGTTAGAGTTCTTTTTGAACTCATTGCCTGAAGTCGACTTCATCATAGCCAAGGTTGATCTGAAAAACTTTGTCTTTCACAACCTTGAATATTATTGTTGCACATTGTCAAATAATTTATTTCATTTTGCTTTAATATGAAGTACAGAATGATTCAAAAGTCTGGACAAGTTTGGCATAAAGAGACATTTATTTACCTGTAGAATAATAAAGTCCTAGTTTATCTGCACAGTGTTGACATCAGCAGATAGATGCTGCTTTAAGCAAATGAGTTGCCAAGTTTAATGTCTACTTTTTAGAATGCATGTAGGAAGATAGGTATTAAAAAAAATTATTTATTTATTTTATTCAGAAAGAATTTTTTTTATTAATATATAACAGCTATTTTTATTCATCAGGTTTTCCAAAACAAACATTAATTGCCTTGCTAGATCCTTTTTTCACTACATCACACTGAAAAAGTTTATTTAAATTAATATATTTTGCATTTTGGTTAAAAATTTTATTTACATAAAATTCAAAATTAAATGCTGTTTAATTTGGTATTTAAAATGATTTGCTTTTATTCATTAGTTATTTAGCAAAAAAAGGAAGTTTTAAAATATTTTTTTGGTTGAGCACAGTGGAAAAATAACTGGACCTGTGGATCCATTCCAGTTTTTTAGGCTGGGCATTGGGAAAGATTAATCATATCATGTGATCTCTAATAAGACCTTGTAGCTTTCACTGAAGACAGGCAATTTGTAACTTCACTGATTACAGTTAACAGTTATATCACAGGGTTCCTTAAATATTGATATGTGGTACGGTATTCTTCCATTGTGTTGGAAACCTATTATGGTACTTAGGTCATTGCTACCACAGTTAGAGATCTCTTCCTCAGCTATCAGGCACAGATGGCTGGTTGCACTCAATGTTATCTGATGGTAGTCCAGTTTTTAACCCTTAAAGTGTTGGGTTTCTGAAACTAGTCTCACTCTGATGGCCAAGTTAATTTTTAAGTGTTTTCAGGAAATAAAATATACAACTTTAACCTCATCCTGAAATAATTAATGAAAGGAAATACTCATGTTATATATATATATACCAAAAGGAAGAACTTTTAATTGTGATTTTTTCCATTTTATTATTTTATATAAATGGTTCATAGTATTTTTTTATTAATGCTTAAATCATTCATCTATTTAGTGTTTTCTAGATTTTTTAGCCATTTTTGCAAATAATACATAATTTATATGCTTAGATTTTGTTGATTGGCAAATCAAAGTAGTGTCATAAAAATTAATTTTTGGTTTAAAAACAAGATAATTTAAATAAAGACTGAATAATAAAGATAATAAAAACAATAAATAAAAATAAAGAACTTAATTAAAATATAATTCGATAAACTGAAATTGAGAATAAAATGTTTTAGTATAAAGCTGCATAACTGCCATGGAAAAGTTAATTTTTAAAATCATAGCAAAATTTTTGGTTTAAAATAGCAGTTTCCTAGCATCAATTAGTATATTTAGTTAAAACATAATTAAAATTATCATTAAAATAAGTTCTACTTTTTAAAAATCGCACTTTTAGGCTAATCACTGAATCATACTATTCTTCTGATATTCACCATTAGAGATCACTAGCAGTTTCATTTTCTATACTTTTGAATTAACTATTCTTTATAATCGTAGTATTCATTTGAAAAGCAATAAAAAGTAATTCCAGAAGCACTAGGGTAAGAAAAAATACTGTCTTTAAAATCGAAAGTCTGTAAAATATTGACCGAAACAATCGTACATAATTCCCAGATGACACAACTTCCAGTAGTAATAAAATCAGTATCTTACATTAAAAGTTGAGAAATCATTACAACTCTGCTCGAGCACTAAGTAGTTTAGAATGCCAGAAATAAAAAAAATCAATTGATTATGACAGTAAGGCAGAATAAAGGCATAACAATATTTATGGTAATTCAGCATGTGTATACAATTACTACAGGCTCAAATAGACTTTTTTTTTTTTAACTTTATCATAATTTTTTCAAGCAGAATTAACAGGAAAAATATATATTATAGGCTGAAATGTTATTTTTAAGATTTGAGTAGAAACAGTTTAAAAAAAAAGGCAATTTTTATTTGAAAAAAAAAATAATTATGATCTTGCATTGCAGAACAGTAGCCCAACTCTGGGCCACTAAAATAGGAAAAGTGAAAGTGGTATACTCAGTTTGGACACACAAAGGGTTAATGATCACTTAACAGTTTTCTTATACATGATAGACAGAAGAGAGCAAATAAATTTTTTACCCCATATTGAAATTTCCAAATGTATTTCAGCTATACTTTAGCTGTGATCACTATAAAACAATAAAAGCTGATGGGTGCATGCACTACACTTTATTTATTTATAATTAGTGTACATCCTCAGATAATGCCATTGAAATGTGAGTGTAAAACAGTTTATTTAGTTTGTAGTTAGGAGTGGAGTGTGAGGTTCTGTAACTTCACATAAAAACTCACTCACATAAAATGCAAATAAAATTAAAGGTTTGAGTTATTCTTGAAAGATCTCAGATAATATTAATGACCATGGTGAGTAATGGTGGTAATTCATAGTGAAAAAGACAGTCCTGCTTTTTTACTTACTAGAAATTTCCCATTAAAATCTTAATGAGATTCTTTAGAAAAGCTATTTGTTTAACTACTGATAACCTGAAGAAAGGATTGAGGTGCAGTTAGGATTTTTGCCTCATTAAATGCTGGGGCAAAACCTTTATTAACTGTTATGGTTGCTTGTCTATTTATTAATGTCCTCATTAAATGCTGGGGCAAAACCTTTATTAATGTTATGGTTGCTTGTCTATTCTTTATATCACTTTGATACTCTTTGTACATTTTAAAAACAATTCTGTTACTCATTTTTTCACTGGAAAGGTTAAATGCTATTGTCTTCTGGGTAGTATAATAGTATACTATACACACCAGCAACTTGTTTTTTTTTGTGTGTGTATATGGGGGGGAGGGGATCCCTGTCACAATTTATTGTAGTATGATTGTGCAATTATTAAAAATGTGTTTTAGTGGCAGTGGTCATATCATATGTTTGTAATGCTTTTTTCATGACATGTTTGTAACCACAGTAGGGCAGGGTGGCTCAGTCAGTAGCGTGCCAAGCTTGTAATCTGCAGTTCCCATTTTCGAGTCCCAGCTGGGCCAGCATTGAGATTTATCTCTGCAAAACTCCCCGCCCTGTCCAAGTTCAGTAGAGACACCGATGGGCTTGGAAATGCCACCATCTGTCGAAATGGTGTGGAAAATATTGCTAAATTCAATCAATGAAGGTTCATCCCAGCATTCAACAAGGCAAAAATTCCAACTGTTCAACATAATCCCTTCCGGTTAGTGGTAGCTGAGCAAATAGGCATTCAAAAGAATTTAAGGAGGAGCTGCAATGACAAATTACCTGACTTGCCACACTCATAGATTTAGCCCATGGTGTGAAAAAAGTGCCGCTCAGAGGTAAAAAACCCACACCCATAGATTATTTTTTTTTTCGAAATTCCCTTAGACTTAAAATTAACATTAAAAACTGGTGTCTCTCATGACTTAGTGTTAGTGGTTATTCAAAATAGCTGTTGCCACCAATAAATTTTGAAGAAGGAATGCATCAATTTGTTTCTGCTTTCATGTGATAAAGCCATTGTTTTAGAAATAGGTAAAAAGCTTGAGTGTTTCTGTGGAAATTGAAGTCGTTTTATTTAAGCATGAGAAAGACATATTTTTTGTTGAAATGAAGGCTTCAAAAACTAAGAAATTGTATAAGATGTTAAAATAATTTAATTAAAAATATGTGAATTCTTTAAATTAGTAAATATATTTCATAATAAATGTTTAAAATAATGCATTTAGTAATAAATAATGTCTTTTAATGTTTATCACTGTGTATTACATATGTGCTATGTACACATTTTTTGTATAACTTAGACCATATTTAATTTTTCTTTCTTATGAAGTTACCTATGCCTGGCAAATTGTATCTGAACAACTCTGCTAGTTACAATATGATTTGAAAGATCAAGAGGAACATTCTCAACTAGAAGCAGAAAATAATATAAAGCTTTCCACTGTCTCCATCCATTACAATACTTTTGGATCTGCACAAAGGCAACACTCTCACATTACACTGGGCAACAAATTTTCATAAAAGTCCTGCTTCTGAAGTAAAAGTAGCCATTTCTTAAAGATTTCAAGGTGCTAAACATGAATATGACAATGAAAATGCAAAAATGGCTATGATTTCTGAGAAATCCTCAATAGTTTCTTATATAATAGAGTAATATATACATATGACATGTATCGGTAAAACTCCACTTCTACTTCTGACATTGCTTTGCCTGTTGCTTGTACAGCTGCTCAGGATTATCTCCGTTGAGTGTCCAAAAGTAGTCAGCCAACATTGAAGTGGACCAGTTTCCCTGGTATTTTTTCTCCATCTTTGCAATGTCCTGGTGAAAACGTTCACCGTGCTCATCGCTAATCATGCTGCAGTTGTCGGGGAAGAAATCTTAGTGGGAATGGAGAAAGTGGATCTTTAAGGACATATTGCAGCCAAGTTTGTGATACAGAGACAACATGTCCTTAACCAGTTTCTTGTAGTTGTCTGCCCTGACATTCCCGAGGAATTTAGTTGACACCAGATGAAACGCATCTGAAGCCTTTTTCTTGTCACCCTGAAGCAGGTTGTCGAACATCTGGTCTCTGAACAGCTCGCGGATCTGAGGAACCACAAAAATTCCCTCTTTAATTTTCACTTCACTGAGTCGAGGGAATTTGTCAGCTAAGTATGTGAAAGCTGATGCAGTCAGGTCCATGGCTTTTATGAAGTTTTTCATCACACCAAGTTTGATGTGTAGGGATGGTAGCAGGATTTTGTGCATTTCTGCCAGTGCTGGGTATTACACATTCTTCTCTCCGACCTTCAGAGATTTCCTCTGAGCCTAGTTTCTCTTCACATAGTGCAAAATCTTTGTTGGGTGTCCCATTCACATAAGAAACAGCAGTACTTCGTATATCCCAGCTTCAGACCCATCAGCAGAGCCACTACCTTCAAGTCACAACAGAGATGCCAGCCATACTTGCTATATTGAAGACAGTTCAACAACTGTTCTAGGTTGTTGTAGGTTTCTTTCATGTAGACAGCGTGTCCGACCGGAATGGATGGAAGTCGATTTCTATTATGCAGCAACACCAACTTTAGACTCAATTTCGAGGAGTATATGAATAGTCACCATTCTTGAGGGTCATGTTTGATTCCGAGGGCATTCATCAGGCCATCTACATCAGAGCAGAACACAAGGTCATCTTTCATTCTGAAGTAAGGTGCAAACTGCTCATGACAAGTTTGAAATGAAGTCACTCGGACATTTTCCTTGTGAAGATTCTATTGTTTAAGTCTTGTCCAAGTAACTCTGCTTTGGCCTTGAACAGCTCCAGATTGCAAACGAGATCTTTCATTTCTTCTTCGGTAAGAATATGTGGCACAGATGACAGACATATGGATCAGCATTAGACACCGCAGGCTACGAAGAATCCAACATTAGTTCGCCTCCCTCTTCATCATCTGAATTGATGGAAAATTCTTTTCGAGGTTTGGGAATGGGAAGGTCTTCGCTGTGCAGAACTAGTTGGAGATCAGATTGTATATTCAGGTACGCTGTTGTCCACTTCTTTTTTCTAGTGATGCCTCCAGAAACAGGTGGAACTGTGCAGAGGTAGCAATTTGGCTCTCTCCAAACCATAGGAACAGCAAATGGCATTACCACTTTATTTGCCTTTCAGCCACTTCGAAAATTTCTTGCACATGTACTGCAGCATATGTGTGTGGCCCAGGCCTTGTCCTGGTCCCCAATCTTGCATCCAAAATAAAACTCGTACGCCTCTTTCACTATTCGAATGATGGCCCTTTTCTGACTTGCAAATGTCACTTCCCCGCAAATGCTGCTAAATGTATCTGCACTATTAACACAGTTACGAGGCATCACTACTGCTGGATTAAAACTGCAAGGATCATTTGTGTTGTACTTATGACTCAGGGGTAAATGGGAGTTGCTCAGAAGACTTGCTCACCCTACGAGATGTCGCTTACAACTAACGATTGCATCATCTTTTGTCCGTGATCATAAAGCTGCGATGTCGTGCCTCAACTACATTGCATCAAACAATGATGCAACACCTCCGGGGATTGTGTATATGGCAGGCTGATGCAATATAACGCAATATGTTGCAATTTGGAGTTTAAAATACTGCATTGCGAAATGGTTACTATGTATTCAATGTGGACTGAATCTTTTATATATGACCATCTCTGTCTCTCCTAAACAAGAGCCAATTGACAAATTTTATTGTCGTTTTCATGTTCACCACCTCGAAATTAGTCAAGATTGTCTGTTTTCATTTCAAAGCCTTTTTGTGTGTTGCCCAGTGTTATCAGCTTAGCTACTTTATGACCCTGTATGTATTTGGGAGAAGTAACACTCTAGTACAAGTACTGTACCAGTATAGTGGGTCTCCTCCCCCAACCTTCTCTGAGTCTTCGGGGTCCTTGTGACCTGGCCATTTAACCCACTGTGTGCAAAACCTCCTGCTCAGAGGTAACACAACCCAACTGTATCAGTGCCATCCTTTTGACTTGTTTTTTGTGTGCAAAACCTCCTGTTCAGAGGTAACACAACCCAACTGTATCATTGCTGTCCTTTTGACTTGTTTTTCTATTGGTACAACTACTATATAAGATATCTTCTAAAAGTTGAATTGATTCATTTACATAAATGTAGAAGCATGATATAGTAGGGTGCACAATCCTTTAACCAATATTTGGTATAAAATTGCCAAGTAAGTTATAGTGAAAGAAGCTTATGAATAAAGCTGAAGTAAATGTGCATGAATTTAATAGTAAGATAGACAAAGCTTGAATTCATGTGGTGGGGAAGGTTTTTTCATATACCTAAACTGTTTGGTATCTAATTCATGGTTTAATTTATTATCAGGCATGTAATAGATAGACTTTTTTTTGGACTATTGCACTTACGTTTTTGAATTTTTGCAACATGGATTAATTATGTAACATTTACTAAGATTATTCAGGTTGAATTTTAAAAAAATTAAATAGTAATTAATTATTTTTTTATTTTACTAGCAGTGATTATTTCAATGTTGTAAGAAAAATATTACAAACTAGCTAATAAATAATTCATTGCAATTGTTCTCTTTTTTAGGTTCATTAACAGCTACTGCATTTGATCATCTTGTTACTGAATCCATCCGTAAAGGATTTTATGGTACTATAAAGTCAAGTATTCCTTCTAACAGCCTTCTTATTACTACTGGATGTAATCCATATGTTGGATTTTATCATGCATCAGAGGTAATATTATGTATATATGCAGTTTGAAAACAGAAGCCAATATCTAGACAAATTTCTCCATAACAGTCAGTGATAGAGTTATAATAATTGTAACTGGTAATATCGAACCCACAGTTACAGTTTGAATACCAAGATTTTCAGTATCCACATAATCAGTTTTTGGCTTGTAAATTATAGCTTGGTGTACACTGTAAGGAGGGTTATGCTGCACATTCTGATGATGCACAAAACTTACCTTGGCCTTTTGTGTGCTGCTAGTACATTTCAAACCAATATTCTATCTTTTGAAGAGGAATAGAAGGGGGGGGGGGGCAACAGATCACTTATTGATTTGGACTTCTGGAATTTTTTTTATTTTTCCATCCTGCTGTGGAATGCTAAACTTTATATGGTGTTAATAATTTAAATTTGAATAGAATTATAGATCTTGAATTTGTTCTACTGGTGAGTCTCTGTTGAAAGAGAATCTACCGTTGCATTTTTTATTTGTGTGTTATTCCCAAGTGAACTGATTTGGGATGTTTTAAACGGACTTAACCTAAAACCACAACAGTGATGCTGTGGATAAAAAGAAGCATAGGAGATATAGTTGTTTAGTGATTTGAGTAATATTGGTAATGCTGATTGAAAATTTTTATTAAGATTTTTTATCTGATTGAAAAGAGTGCTGTATGACTGAATCAACACCGGTTGTTTTTAAGAGATATTACAGGGAACTTAATTCTTGAAGTGTTCAAAGTCAGTTAACCATTTTTTAAAATTAGGCATAAGTAGTCTTAATTTGAATTTCTTTAATTTCTGTTGTTTAGTTATTCAGAATGAAATGCTCTTCCATTTGGTATTTAACATGATCTATATATGTCATTGCAGATTAAAATTATTATAAACTTCAATTATTTTTCTGCTGAAAAAAGTTTAACTTTATCTTGGCCACAATTTACTGCATTGTGAAGTAAAAGATGATCAGCTGTAAAATGAAAACATTCTTTGGATTCATAAATGAAGTTGAGAAAAGCAAGGAAAGCTCATAGACAGCAAAACAAGAGAGAGTTGTGTCATATAGTAAATATTTTTTTATTGGAAATTGTTTGCAATGAAGCTAGATCTATTACTTGTTCTAATGTTGGCCTTACATTACAGTTAGAAGTTAATTTGGCAAACTAAAAAGATAAAAATAAAATAAAATAAATATCCCCTCAACCAGCTGCTTGCCACAGAGGTCTGACAGGAGCCTGTCAGTTTATATGCCATAGTAGAAGGTCTGAGAGGATGGCAGGACCTCAGCAGAAAAACGACACAAACAGCCATGCCTTACCCGGGGCTTGAACCCAGGTCCCTTAAATCAGTAGCCAAGCGTGCTAACCACTCGGCCATGGGACGGCTAAAAAGATAAAGGTACACAAATTCCCAGGGATGCACAAGTTATCAGACAGACACTCATTCCACCAGAGAATTGGCTTGTAAATTATAGTGCCCCACTGAATATCCTTGAACATCCTTAAGGTTCTTTCTCTGCTGGTGAGTGGACTGATGTTCTTTGTTTCTCCTGTACTGTGCAGCCCAGTTGAAACTGGAATTCGGTGGTGAAGGTGCTGGACCCTCTCCACCACTTCTATTATTCATTGTAGAAGTAGCCTGATTTATATAGAGGTAGCCTAATTTTATTCACTATAGAAGATCTACCTCTCTAACTTTTGTGAATTCAATGTTTTCATTTTACAGCTGAAATTATTATTTTACGTTACATTTTACAGAATGAAACATTGAATTCACAAAAGTAACATGGGTAATATTATACAAAGTAACTTGGACATCTCACATTCATGGGATTTTCTGTACTGGTTATGAAATGGGAAAAAACTTTCTTGGCTGCTTTTTTTTTACTAAACATGAATTTTTTTCTTTGGCTGTTGAAGAGTGACAATCATGGCTAAGTGGTGAAAGGTTTGTGTACAAAAGCAAAAAAAAACAACAGCAACAATGTTATATCGTCAGAGTGGCACAGCCGAGATACTGAGGTGGTGGTGTGGTGGGGCAAATTCATTGAATTTAAACATAAAAGCTCTTCCTTTTTTTAATTAAAATTTTCTAGGGGGAAGTGAAATATTCACAGTGAGTTTAGACTACTGTGAATGGGTGGAGGTTAAAAACCCTACCTGAAATTGTCCTCCCACACAAGGACTGATTTCTGTTCCAAGGAAGTACACTTTTCATCTGTATCAAGACCTCATCATTTTCAGAAAATAGTACAAGTTCAAAGTTTTTTACTTAAAAATTCAAGAAATAATGAAGGAAAAATTGCATAGCTGATGGGATGTTAAATATAATATCCGCAACAACTTTTAAGCCATCCATCCAATGTAGCATAACTCGGAAAAATCGATAAATCAGCCAACCAAAAGATTGCTAACTTTGGGAAATAAATCTACAGAATTAATTTGCTTTTGTATCCAAGACCTCATTTATTTTAAGAAAATGATACCAGTTTTACTGGAAAAGTAATAAGAAAATTAAAATTAACCTATAACTTAATGCGATGTTAAATAAAATATCCGCAGCAACAAGTTGTAGGCTGGCCATCCGATATAGGCATAACTATGAAGAATCAATACATATTGATCGGCAAAAAGATCAATAATTTACGAAAATAAAGCTCTGAAATGAAAACAAAGGTTTAAATATAAAAAAATGTAAATACTGATTTTACAGAGGGTATCGATATGCTGGACCAAAACTGTAAACAATCTATTATGGAGCCATTTATAACACATGGAATAGAGATAAAATGTGCGAGTTGCCTCTTGTGCAGTGATCCATGATGTAATTAAGTGCAGCTTCACCGAAGAAGAATGTTTTCACTTCCAGTTTCGATTTTAAGAATGGGAAAGATACATAGAATGCTGGGAAAAATGATAAAATTCTGGAAATACTGAAATAGGTTTATGCAGAAAAGAGTGTAAATCAGGAGCAAAAAATGGCAGTACATACTTTGTAATTACTTCAAAAATCTGCTGTTTTTATTATTTATGTTATTTATTTTAAAAATGGCAGTTTTTCTTTGTTAATTTTTAGTACATTTTCGAAAATTTAAGGAAAAATATGTTGATAATAGTTCAAATCAAACCTGTGAGCTAAAATCAGGTGATTGCTTCAATACAGAATAATGTTAACAAACTAATCGGTAATACTGTATAGCACTACTAAAATACGGCAATCAGATGGCTTAATTGAATTATTTATTGTAGTTTAATAAAATATGCATCAAATGAAAAAGGAAAGTATTAATAGTAAATAATCACAGGATAAGTCCTGTAGACATGGAACTCATGAAATGATGAGCTGAAAAAAAATTTGGTTTTGCCATGAGTGGGATTCGAACCCACATCTCCAGGAAACATGCCTGTTATGCTACCTCTACCATTGATGATGTAGAAGTAGCATAACAGGCATGTTTCCTGGAGACGTGGGTTCGAATCCCACTCATGGCAAAACCAAATATTTTTCAGCTCATCATTTCATGAGGAAAGTATTATTTTTCAAGCTTGAATTACATATTTTTTAAAGATATACATAAGAAAATTTTCAAATGGCAATTAAAAAAAACAACTGAAGTTTCGTGTGTTTTGCAAAAAACGTATATAGACATCCTTGACCCAGGAAGGGTTAAAATCAGCGATGCTGTGATGATGGAGTTAGTGGGGTGGAGGTTACATATTGCATGGAAGAACAATCTTATTGATCTTCTCTTAATTTTGATAGTTTTTTTTTTATCAATTCTGTACATTATCCTTCCTATCAACTGATTTAAGGTATATATTTCTAGTTTTAAGTAATTTTGATGTATCTCTTTTTCTTTCCACCTAATTAACTTTCTGGTGTTTCTTATTACTTTATTTAACATTTTTCTTTCTGAATTTTGTAATACTGGATGTAGGCTTATGTCAAATTTTGACTTATTTATTATTAATGTTTTAGGAGTAATGGATAGTTTCTTGCATCTAACCAAGAAATTTAATTTTAAAAGTAATCTGTTTAGCGAGATGCGCATCTTGGCAATGGACTCAGTCCGCATTCTTCTATTCTGCGCTTAATTATTCATGCACAATTGTTAATAAATAATTACATATTTTTTAAAGATATATGTAAGAAAAATTTCAAACAGCAATTTAAAAAAAAAAACAAGTTTTGTGTGTTGTGCATAAAACGTCTATAGACATCCTTGACCTGGGAAGGGTTAAAATCAGTGAAGCTGTTAGTGGAGTAGATGTTACATATTGCATGGAAGAACAATTTTCTAATAAATAATTCTAACACAGCTAATTGAGCTAATTGGATAATAGTTTAATATCACGATGAAAGCTGTTTCATAATTATTAAAGAGTTCTAAACACTTAGTTCATATGAATGAGGAGTGCAATTAAAGAAAATGGTGAGTAATGCTGCTGTGCCCTAGGGCCAGATATCAGTGCATTTCACCTTTCTTACATTAATAAACCATGATTATCAATATCTCAATATTATCCTTTGTTTTTTAGTACAAAGGGAATTTAGAGCAAGATAGGTAGATAATTTATTAAATATAAAAAATAAGGAATTAAATAACGTTAGAAGCAATAGCTTTACAACATCCGATAAAAATATATAAATTTATCTCACTATAATTTAAATAATAATCAACAAAGAATATTACAGCAAGGTGCTAAATTTGCTTATAAAAATGATAAAATAATTATGAATCAAATAATTCCGCAAATTGAACAATCACTAAATAACATACCTAATAAATATAATGGAAAGATTTAAAATATTTCGAATGTCGAACAGTAAAACATACACAAAATACTCAAAATATTACAAGAATTAAACATAACAAAGAGATAAAAATTATATTAGTTGATAAAACAAATCAAATAGTATTAATAGATAAAACTGAATATGATAAAAAAAAATAGATGAAACTTTACAACAATTAAAATGTGAATTAATAGATAAGGATCCATTGCCAACTATATTGAATAAATTAAATGAACTTAAAAATGACCCATTTTTACCAGAAGACATAGCCAAAAAGTGCATACCACCAATTTATCCAGATATAGCTGCTCAGAAATGCACAATTGTTCGTTAAAATTAAAATCCATAAAGTAAACCTTTTAGACCCTTAATCTGTAAATGTAAATCTCCAACCTATAACCTTGAATTAACATTACACAAATTTTTTAAACCATACTTCCCACCTACACAAAACACTTAACATCCTGTCATGAAGCCATATCTCTAATACAAAATGCAGTTATCACTGAAAACACAGCCATACACTCACTAGACATCTTATTGCTGTATCCCAACACCACCTGTTTGGATGCAGCGATGCAACTAAAAGTTGAGTGGCTTCGGGTGGCCGGACCTTTGGTCTCAGAGTACTTTAGTGTGCACAAGGCATTGGACTTGGCCACCTCCTCTAAATTTTTTAATGTTAGTAATCGAACATGGCTCCAGACAGTTGGTGTTCCAATGGGATCTCCTCTGTCTGGACTTATGGACGATGTAGTCATGCAGCACATAGAGGACGTGTCACTTCCAAAGGCAACTTATAAACCATCATTATATCTGTGGTATGTCAACGATATATTAATTTTCTGACCCTATTCTCTCCATTAAGACTTAATGGAGAACTTAACTTCCACAAGACTTAATCATTACATTTAATGATGTAATGCCTTGAATTTAATTTTACTTATGAATCTGAACAAAACCAGAAGCTACCATTTTTAGACATTAATTACAAGAAAAAATGAATATTGTGAAACTACTGTATACTGAAAACATTGGTAACTTCATACCAGCCAATTCGGCACATCCTAATAAATACAAACGAGCATGCATATTTCCACACCTTATTCGAGCCTACCGATGCTGCTCAGAAATGTAAACTCTAAAATAAATTAACTTATGTTAAAGCTGAAGCAAATGAAACTGACTACATACAAAAATTATTAAATAGATGGGATAATAATGCAAAATTCAAAATATTGAAAGGTTCTCAGCCACCATCAAATCAGGAATCCTCTAAGGAAATTTATGCTCAAAGTTTTTCATATTTGAAAAACATTACTAAATCTGATGCAAAATATTCGTAATAAATATAACTTTACCTACTACTGTAGCATATACCATTAAAGAATTACCAATAAACAATAGAGATAAAAGGCCACCAAGAGGTGGTGTCTATCAAATAACTATTCTGGATCCATTAAAAGTCCTACATGGAAAATATAAATACATTGGAAAAACGTACAGACAATTAAATTTTTGCCTGCAGGAGCATTACAACAACATAAAAACAGGAATTCAAAACACAGCCTTAGCTCAGACAACTATAAACAATAAATTGGAAATAAAGAAAATAGGTTTTAAGCCTATTATAGCCCCAAAAACAAAATTTCAATTATTATATGCAGAAAAGTTTTTAATGCACAAAAATCTTAATCAGATATGCAACACAGACATTCCACCCCTACCTGCAGCATGGAATCTCCTGTTGCATTAATCACTGTGCATACACACCAATACCTAGTAACATAAGATTCATGATGTAATAGCGAGACAGGTATAAAAGCAGGGAACTCAGTCATTTACATTGAGCCTGAGGAAGCCAAGTAGTTGAAACTGGCGAAATGCGTCACTCCCTTGCATCATGGAACCTGCACTTTTAATGTTCTAACTTTGAAATGCCTTGGGCATTTTTTAAACTTTTAAAGTTTGTTAAAGTATTTTCATAAGACTTGAGATATGTGCAAATTGATGTTAGACTTTACCAGTGACAGCACGAAAGAACAATATCTCACAGGTAGAAAAGGAAGGAAATTAAAAACTCAATGAAGTGGATTTAAGCTCTGCATATGGTAGCTGTAAATGGTAGCTAGGCATAAACTGGAAGGAGAGCTGTGTACCAATCCCTAGTGATGAGCACAGAACCGGCCAGGGCTAGCACCTAATGTCTGACCCCGCCTTCTCGTGGTGCAGTCCGTTAGTACCTTTCGAAAGAGATATTCTCTTTTGGAAGGGAACGGAAGGGGAGGACTGCCGGTTCAGTATGGCCTACTAATCTGGTCATCTATGGCCACTTTTTTTCTTTTTTTTTCAACCCTGCTGAGGAGTGGTCAACTTCACAGGGTCCTGGTGCTGACCATTTATACCTACTAGACTGGACTTGTTTATGGATTTGAGCTTGATTATGGATCCTGGACTTGCTGCACTGGTGGGCCTCTGTTGAGGGATAATCTGCCCCTGTGTTTTCTGTTTGCTTCTGGGTTGCCAGCCCTAAGTGAACAGAGGCATGGGATACCTTATATCAGCTGGTGGATAATCCTAATCAGAGGCCATCGCAGGTACCTGAACCTTACTTAGCTAGTTGGGCATCGTCAAGCCTAATGGAGTAATGTGTCTCAGGCAGGCCATAAGGCTCTTGAAAAAGTCCACTGAAAAAGGTGGTGCCTGAAGTTCCTACCAGCATCGGTGACTTCAGCCTTTAGCAGAGGAGGGACAGGTCTTTGCCCCAGGCCTGCGATCAGGGGGCTGTTTGATATTGTTGGCCCTACCAATCTCAATAAACCTAATTTCTTTAAAAAACCTACAGATCATTTTCTCTCTGCAGGAACGTGGAACGTGAGGACATTACATAGCGATTATTCTCTTGATGTCCTCATGCAGGAATTCCAGCGCTATAACCTAGATATTCTTGGCTTGCAAGAGACCAGATGGACAGGTAAAGGTGAGATACTTAAAAAAAACTTTAAATTTCTCTTTACAGGGGGGGAGGATGGAAAACATCACCAAGGCATGGGTCTGCTGCTCAGCAGACATGCTAGTGATGCTCTTCTAGTGTATGAGTGCATTAATGAAAGGTTTCTTACAGCAAAATTTGACAAGCATTAAAGACCTGAATGTTATCTGCTGTTATGCCCCCACTGAGGATGCTGATGAGGATGAGAAGGATAGGTTTTACAGACAACTTCAGGATATTTTGAATTCTGTCAAGAAAGGAGATATTACCCTTGTTCTAGGCGACTTCAATGCCAAAGTTGGTATTGACTCTAACCTTTGGGGAGGGGTGATAGGCCCTTTTGGTATTGGTAGCTGCAATGGGCAACGTCTCCTACAGGTAAGTAAACTCAATGGTTTCAGAATAACTAACACATATTACAAACACCATAACATTCATAAATACACATGGGTTTCACCTGATGGGCTGCATAAGAATATGATTGATTACATATTAATTAACAGCAAATGGGCTAGTTCTGTTAGGAATATCAGGGCATTTAGGGGAGCTGAAATTGGATCTGACCATTACCTTGTTAAAAGTGTCTTGCAACTTAAACTTAAAAAGTGTTGTGCTAAAGTTAAAAAATTTACCTTTAATGCTGAAGCTCTGAAAGACCCTGTTATAGCTAGAGCTTACCATGATAGGTTACTTAGTCATTATTACAGTCATGGTTTGCTTACTACTGAAGTTGAGGAAGAATGGGGCCGTTTTAAACAGGCTTTTTTGGAAACTAAAACTAACAGTACACTTTTAGGAAAAAAGGAGCAGAGGAGGCAGAATTATTTAAGTGATAAGGCACTTGAGCTTATTTCAGAAAGAAGGAACTGCAAGAATGTCCTTAATCAGTACCCTACTAGTCCTAATAGAAAGCATTACAAAGAACTTAATAAACGTGTAAAGGGTCAGTTAGCTACTGATAAGAATCTTTGGCTTGATGGCCTTGCTGACAAAGCTGAGGAAGCAGTTAGACAGCACAACAGCAGAGAGCTGTACCAGATAGTTAATGTTTTATGTGGTAGAAAACGGACAGGCATACAAGGATTGAAGGATAAACAAGGTAAGGTTATAGACGTGGAGGATTCTGTCATGGCTAGGTGGGCTGAGCATTTCAGTGATGTTCTAAACAATGTAGTTAGTTCTACTCCCATTGTTTGCAATGATTATAGATGCATTGGTGGCTTTAATGTTGGCCCTATAACACAGTCTGAAGTTATTTTGGCTATTTCTAAACTTAGACTTCATAAATCCCCAGGGGTAGATGAAATTACTACAGAAATGCTTAGAGCTGAGAATGTTTCGGTTACCATTTGGATGACTGAAATTTTGAATATCTTTTATGATAAAGGCATGGTTCCTAAAGATTTTACCAGAGCTATTATTATCCCTATTTTCAAAAAAGGTGATCGCAGTTGTTGTGATAACTATAGGGGTATCAGCCTACTCTCTGTTCCAGGTAAAGTTCTTTCCATGATTGTGCTTAATAGAATTAAGAATCTGGTTGACAGGCAATTGCGTGATGAGAAATGTGGATTCAGAAGTGGTAGGGGATGTGTAGATCATATATTTTCACTTAGGCAGATTCTTGAGAAATGATTAGAGTTTCAGAAACCTTTGGTTGCTAGCTTTGTTGATTTCAAAAAGGCTTTCGACTCTGTTGATCGTCATAATTTGTGGTTGATTGTGAGATCATATGGTATACCAGGCAAGTTAGTTAACATAATGAAAGCTCTCTATAATAACACTGAGTCATGTGTGAGAGTTGGTAAGTCTTGTAGCAATTGGTTTAGCATTACTTCTGGTGTTCGACAAGGGTGCATTTTGTCTCCTTTTCTCTTTAGTTTGGTTGTTGATTATGTTATGCGAAATTCACTTCAAGGGAAAGGTTTTGACCTTAATTGGGCTGGAGATATGAAAATTTCTGTTTTAGATTATGCTGATGATTTAGCCCTTTTGGCAAATGATGTTGATGAGATGAACTCTTTCATTCGAGCTGTTGATGAGACTGGTAGTAGAGTTGGTTTGGTTATAAACAGAGAGAAAACTAAAGTGATGAAAATTGGTCAGGCAGGTTGTGATTCAGTTCATCTGAATGGTTGCAGTCTTGAGCAGATGTCACAGTTTAATTACCTTGGGAGCTATGTAACAAATACTGGTGATGTGCGGCATGAGATTAACAGACTAATAGGGATTGCTGCCGGGACTTTTAAGAATCTATGGAGATTGTGGAGAAACAGGCGTATACACCTAAAGACTATAATTAGACTGTATAATAGTTTGGTTCTTTCTAGGGTTAGTTATGGTAGTGAAATTTGGATGCTGTGTAAACAAGATAACAGGAAACTAGATGTTTTTGATTCTAAATGCTTACCTAGTATCTTGGGTATTAGGTGGTTTAACTTTGTAACTAATGATGAGGTTAGGCAAAGGAGTCTGCAACCTCCTTTAAGCAGCATATTGTGCAGAGAGAGACTCCGCTGGTTAGGCCATGTTGCCCGTATGGATAATTATAGATTGGAGAATAGGGTTATGAACAGTGTGCCTAGAGGCCTCAGAAGGAAGGGGAGACCTAGGATGCGGTAGGCAGACAATGTCAAACAGGACCTTGTTAGAATTGGTGTGCAGTGGCCGGATGCAGCAGATGTAGCTCAGGACAGATATACTTGGAGAATTAAACTGCATGGTCTGGTTGGACCTCCGTAGCCCATGGCTGCTTGAGGATGATGATGATGATGATATATAACCACGACTCTGCAATATATCCCACAACTGCATGTATAACCACAACAGTGCTGTCACTGGTAAAGTCTAACATCAATTTGCACATCTCTCGAGTCTTATGAAAATATTTCAAAAAAACTCTTAAAACTTTAAAACATTAATGCCCTATGCATTTGAAAAATAATAACAGCAGTTGATATCATCCATCTCAGGAAACTACAAAACATTTGTTACAATCGTTACTACCATTCATCCTGAGAATACTACAACTTTTCCTCTACTCTCCTGTCTATTTCATCTTAATGCGCTTTAACAACGAAACAGCATAGTGTGCTAAAAAAGGAGGATTGGTATTCTTTGGAGAAATCATCATAGTCAATGCTGAACATCTAACAGTTGATTTTAACACCAATCTAACTCCCAATTATGCCTCTGTACCAGCCAAATCTACCTGGTAAATAAATACCTTTAAATTATCTTTGCTCTAAATTCCCTTTGTACTAGAAAACAAAGGATAATATTATTGAAATATTGATAATCATGGTTTACTAATGTAAGAAAGGTGTAATGCACTGATATCTGGCCATAGGGCACAGCAGCATTATTCACCATTTTCTTTAATTGCACTCCTCATTCTTATGATTTAAGTGTTTAGAACTCTTTAATGATTATGTAACAGCTTTCATCATGATATTAAACTAACAATCTTCTAACACAAGATGTCAGGGATAACTTCCAAGATCTTGTATTCTTTCTGATCACTGCCTTTTGTTACTTCTGGGTGAAAAAACTGTCCAACATTGTATGATTTTGCCTCTTTCTTTGGAGGTTCTTGAAGTAACTTAGATCTGATCTTCAAATTTGCAGGTCATCAGTTCAATGGTTTCAATATGATTATCCTTAATAAGATGAATTCTCTTTACCAGTGAATGTTTTTCCTTCTTGCTTCTGTTATTTGATCACCTGCATTGATATTGTTCATGAAGAACAGCAATACCTGCTACCATTTAGACAACATTAAGTTTACGTGTTATAATTTTTCCCAACAATCTTAAAAGTGCATACTTATCATACAATGAACCTTATTTTATTAGGAAGAGTCCATTATAAAGTGATTTCATCATATGCCTAACCAGTTTCCACAGTTTGGTCCACTGTATTGTATAGCCTAGTTTTAGTCTTTGGATGTATACACCTATTTTTCCACACACTCCATAAATTCTTAAAATTCCCAACAGCAATCCCTGTTCTTTTTATCTCGTGCTACATATCACCATACCATCACCATAGTACAGTATTTGTTACATAACTACTTGTAACGCTCCAAATAAATGCAATAATGCTTTAAAGTTTGATCCAATTAGTTTAATGCTCCGGATAGCTGATACGGGCGCCAGGCAATAATTAACAAATTGCCAAAAAAGTAGACTACGTTTAAAGTAGGGTTCAAAATGCCAGCGAGCGTTAATGAGTAAGAATCAAAAATGATTGTCAATTTTAAGATTTAATATTATCAAAACTTAAATTCACGTTGCTCAAGAGAAAAAATTGTACAGACTCAAAAGGTTTAAAATAACAAACAGATTTATTTCCAAAATCAACTCACCAAGACATCACTCTCCCTTCTTTCTTATTCTACAACTCCGTGCACTAGGCACTCTACACAACTCCTCACTCCTGAGTGCCTCTGCATTCTATGCGCTACTGTGACTTGCAGGTCACCGGTTTAAAAGACAATAGCCGGCGTTGCATGCCGGGAAAGACATTAACATAAAGTGATGAACGACTCAAGCTATGACGCAAGAGGGGGCGTGTCCTTGTGCACGCGTTTAGCGGTGACAGTCAGAAGATCGGAGTTGCGCAACTCACAACTCTTGGAAATGAGCGCTGTGATGCCAAAAAGGAAATAAAAAATCCCCAAAATGATAAATATAACGTAAATTAAACAAAACTGGTTAAGGTAAAGCAAAAGTGAACGATGGGGCATCACATACTGAGATACTGAAACTGAGACACTTGCCCTAGGGTACAATTATTCAAAGTAACTGAAGCATAACCTGCCTGGCCAATTTTCATCACTTTGTTTTTTTCTGTTTATCACCTACCTTACTCTTTTACCAATCTTATCAATAGCTCTATTGAAAGAATCCATCTCATCAACATCATTTGCTGAAAGGCCTAAATCATAAGCACAAACTAAATAAGAAAATTTGAAATCTGTAGACCATTTGAAGTCAAACTCTTCCCCTTGCTGTGAATTTTGCATAACATAAGCAATAACCAAAATGATGAGAAAAGGAAAAATGAACCCTTGGCAAACTCCACTAGCAATACTAAATCAATTGCTACAAACTTTACCAACCTTCATGCACAACCCAATGTGATTATAGAGAACTTTCATTATGCTAACTTATTTGGTATGACATACAATTTTGGAATCAACCACAAATTATGGCAATCAGTAGTCAAAAGCCTTTTTGAAGTCTACAAAGCTAGTAACCACAGGTTTCTGGAACACAAACATTTCTCAACAATCTGCCAAAGTGAACATAGTTGATCTATATATCTCTGGTCTGTAAATGGTAGCTAGGTAGTCACTGGAATGAGAGCTATGCACCAGTCCCCTGTGATGATGTATAAAACTGGCCACGCCTAGCACATAATGTCTGCTCCCCCCCTGCTTTTTTGTGGTTCAGGCCATTAGTACTTTTTAAAAGATATACTCTCTTGTAGAAAGGAACAGAAGTGGAGGGCTGTCAGATCATTGTGGCACTGATCTGAACAGCAATGGCTACTTTTCTATCCTGCTGAAGAGTGGTCAACCACACAGGTCTTGTGCTGACCATATAAAAATACCAGACCAAACTGGATTAAGACTCCTGAGCTTGATTATGAATCCTGAATTTGCTGCACTGGTTGGCTTCTGTGGAGAGAGAATCTGCCACTGTGTTTTCTGTTTGTGGGTTTACAGCCCCAAGTGAATAGATTCACAGGATATGTTTTATCTGCTGGTGGATAATCCAGAGCAGGCACATGAACACTTGCTTCTATGGGAATCATCAAATTCTACATTGGAGGAAGTCTTCCAGTGTAGATGGCTTCAGCCTTTAGTGGTGGGGGAATGGGTCTTTGCCCCATACCTGCAATTATGGAGCTGTTTGATATTGTCGACATTCCCTCTCTCAATAAACAGTTTCTTTAAACATCTCACTAACCATTTTCTCTCCATAAGAGTTTGAATGTGAGGACTCTGCACAAAGCTTATTCTCTTGATGTCCTCACACAAGATTTCCATCATTATAATTTAGATATTCTCTGCTTGCAAGAGACCAAATGGACAGATAAAGGTCAGATTCTTAAAAATAATCTTAAATTTCTCTTTTCAGGGAGGGAAGATAATAAACATCTCCAAGATGTAGGTCTGCTTTTCAGCAGACAAGCTAGTGATACTCTTCTAACATATGCAAAATTTCAGAAAGCATTAAAGACTTAACATTTTCTGCTGTTATGCCCCCACTGAGGATGCCAATGAGGATGAGAAGGATAGGTTTTACAGACACCTTCAGGATATTTTGAATTCTGTGAAGAAAGAAGATATTACCCTTGTTCTAGGTGACTTCAATGCCAAAGTTGGTACTGACTCTGACCTTTGGGGGTAAATAGGCCCTTTGAGGGGTGATAGACCCTTTTAATATTGGTAGCTGCAATGGCAATGAGCAGTTGTAATGCTCCAAAGTTTATTAACTTTTCAAGTTGGACCTTTCGTCTGATCCAAATTTTTTGAAAATTTCGGATAGCTTTGTCAGGCCCCAGGCAATTTTAACTTGCCAGATAAAGTTGAAATAGGGTGCCTTAGGTATTTTTGATTTACCAGTGTTACTTATCAAGTAAGAATTCAAAAAGGATTGTCAAATTTAAGTGAAGTGTAAATATAATCAAAAAATCAGTTTACATTACTCAAGAGAAAAATAGCAAAAATTTAAAAGTTTCTAAAACAAAGTTTATTTCCAAAAAATTCAAAAACTCATCAAATTTAATGCAAAAGTTGAAGTACTAACAACTCACATCTATCTACATCTGAACTTCCACTAACAGCACTCTCTCCACTAACTGTCAATTCTGACTTCTTCTACATCTCTACTATTTCTGACTCTACTTCTCACAATAATGACACTATGACCTAATGTCAGTTAGCTATAACATCCAGTATACAAATCCGGCATGTGTCTGTTGCACACCGGGAAGACATTTTGCATAATCTAATGATTGCACTAGCTATGATGCGAGAGGGGTTGTGTCTTACACGCGCGCATTAGTGGCTGGCAATCAAAAGGTGGAGTTGTGCGTGCACAACTCCTACTGCTCTGAAACGAGAATGGTGATGTCCAAAAAAATAATGAAGTAGTAATCCCCAAAATGATAAACTATAAAAGTAAATAAAGGAAAACAGTTAAAGGAAAAGTAAAAGTGAATGGGTGGACCATCACACATTCTCTCCTATAGGTAAGTAAACTTAATGGTTTGAGAATAACTAACATATTACAAATATCGTGACATACATAAGTACACATTGGTTTCACCTGATGGGCTGCATAAGAATATGATTGATTATATATTAATTAACAGCAAAGGGCTTGTTCTGTTAGGAATACCAGGTCATATAGGGGAGCTGAAATTGGATCTGACCATTACCTTGTTAAAAGTGTGTTGCAACTTAAACTTAAAAAGTGTTGTGCTAGGGTTCAAAAATTTACCTTTAATACTGAAGCTCTGAAAGACCCAGTTATAGTAAAGCTTACCATGATAGGTTGCTTAGTCATTATGACAGTCATGGTTTGCTTACTACTGAAGTTGAGGAAGAATGGGACCGTTTTAAACAGGCTTTTTTGGAAACTAACAGTACACTTTTAGGAAAAAAAGAGCAGAGGAGGCAGAATTATTTAAATGATAAGGCACTTGAGCTTATTTCAGAAAGAAGGAACTGCATCATCATCATCATCATCCTCAAGCAGCCATGGGCTACGGAGGTCCAACCAGACCGCGCAGTTTAATTCTCCAAGCATATCTGTCCTGAGCTACATCTGCTGCATCCGGCCACTGTACACCAATTCTAACAAGGTACTGTTTGACATTGTCTGCCCACCGCATCCTAGGTCTCCCCCTCCTTCTGAGGCCTCTAGGCACACTGTTCATAACACTATTCGCCAATCTATAATTATCCATACGGGCAACATGGCCAAACCAGCGGAGTCTCTCTCTGCACAATATGCTGCTTAAAGGAGGTTGCAGGCACCTTTGCCTAACCTCATCATTAGTTACAAAGTTAAACCACCTAATACCCAAGATACTGCGTAAGCATCTAGAATCAAAAGCATCTAGTTTCCTGTTATCTTGCTTACACAGCGTCCAAGTTTCACTACCATAACTAACCCTAGAAAGAATCAAACTATTATACAGTCTAATTTTAGTCTTTAGGTGTATACGCCTATTTCTCCACAATCTCCATAGATTCTTAAAAGTTCCGGCAGCAATACCTATTCGTCTGTTAATCTCATGCCGCACATCACCAGTATCAGTTACGCAGCTCCCAAGGTAATTAAACTGTGACACCTGCTCAAGACTGCAACCATTCAGATTAACTGAATCACAACCTGCCTGACCAATTTTCATCACTTTAGTTTTCTCTCTGTTTATAACCAAACCTACTGTACTACCAGTCTCATCAACAGTTCGAATGAAAGAGTTCATCTCATCAACATCATTTGCCAAAAGGGCTAAATCATCAGCATAATCTAAATCAGAAATTTTCGTATCTCCAGCCCATTTAAGGCCAAAAGCTTTCCCTTGAAGTGAATTTCGCATAACATAATCAACAACCAAACTAAAGAGAAAAGGAGACAAAATGCACCCTTGTCGAACACCAGAAGTAATGCTAAACCAATTGCTACAAGACTTACCAACCCTCACACATGACTCAGTGTTATTATAGAGAGCTTTCATTATGTTAACTAACTTGTCTGGTATACCATATGATCTCACAATCAACCACAAATTATGACGATCAACAGAGTCGAAAGCCTTTTTGAAATCAACAAAGCTAGCAACCAAAGGTTTCTGAAACTCTAAACATTTCTCAAGAATCTGCCTAAGTGAAAATATCTGATCTACACATCCCCTACCACTTCTGAATCCACATTGCTCATCACGCAATTGCCTGTCAACCAGATTCTTAATTCTATTAAGCACAATCATGGAAAGAACTTTACCTGGAACGGAGAGTAGGCTGATACCCCTATAGTTATCACAAGAACTGCGATCACCTTTTTTGAAAATAGGGATAATAATAGCTCTGGTAAAATCTTTAGGAACCATGCCTTTATCATAAAAGATATTCAAAATTTCAGTCATCCAAATGGTAACTGAAACATTCCCAGCTCTAAGCATTTCCGTAGTAATTTCATCCACCCCTGGGGATTTATGAAGTTTAAGTTTAGAAATAGCCAAACTAACTTCAGATTGTGTTATAGGGCCAACATTAAAGTCAACAATTCATCTATCATCACTGCAAACAATGGAAGTAGAACTAACCACATTGTTTAGAACATCACTGAAATGCTCAGCCCACCTAGCCATGACACAATCCTCACCTTCTATAACCTTGCCTTGTTTATCCTTCAATCCCTGTATACCTGTCCGTTTTCTACCACACAAAACATTAACTATCTGGTACAGCTCTCTGCTGTTGTGCTGTCTAACTGCTTCCTCAGCTTTGTCAGCAAGGCCATCAAGCCAAAGATTCTTATCAGTAGCTAACTGACCCTTTACACGTTTATTAAGTTCTTTGTAATGCTTTCTATTAGGACTAGTAGGGTACTGATTAAGGACATTCTTGCAGTTCCTTCTTTCTGAAATAAGCTCAAGTGCCTTATCACTTAAATAATTCTGCCTCCTCTGCTCCTTTTTTCCTAAAAGTGTACTGTTAGTTTTAGTTTCCAAAAAAGCCTGTTTAAAACGGCCCCATTCTTCCTCAACTTCAGTAGTAAGCAAACCATGACTGTAATAATGACTAAGTAACCTATCATGGTAAGCTCTAGCTATAACAGGGTCTTTCAGAGCTTCAGCATTAAAGGTAAATTTTTTAACTTTAGCACAACACTTTTTAAGTTTAAGTTGCAAGACACTTTTAACAAGGTAATGGTCAGATCCAATTTCAGCTCCCCTAAATGCCCTGATATTCCTAACAGAACTAGCCCATTTGCTGTTAATTAATATGTAATCAATCATATTCTTATGCAGCCCATCAGGTGAAACCCATGTGTATTTATGAATGTTATGGTGTTTGTAATATGTGTTAGTTATTCTGAAACCATTGAGTTTACTTACCTGTAGGAGACGTTGCCCATTGCAGCTACCAATACCAAAAGGGCCTATCACCCCTCCCCAAAGGTTAGAGTCAATACCAACTTTGGCATTGAAGTCGCCTAGAACAAGGGTAATATCTCCTTTCTTGACAGAATTCAAAATATCCTGAAGTTGTCTGTAAAACCTATCCTTCTCATCCTCATCAGCATCCTCAGTGGGGGCATAACAGCAGATAACATTCAGGTCTTTAATGCTTGTCAAATTTTGCTGTAAGAAACCTTTCATTAATGCACTCATACACTAGAAGAGCATCACTAGCATGTCTGCTGAGCAGCAGACCCACGCCTTGGTGATGTTTTCCATCCTCCCCCCCTGTAAAGAGAAATTTAAAGTTTTTTTTTTAAGTATCTCACCTTTACCTGTCCATCTGGTCTCTTGCAAGCCAAGAATATCTAGGTTATAGCGCTGGAATTCCTGCATGAGGACATCAAGAGAATAATCTCTATGTAATGTCCTCACGTTCCACGTTCCTGCAGAGAGAAAATGATCTGTAGGTTTTTTAAAGAAATTAGGTTTATTGAGATTGGTAGGGCCAACAATATCAAACAGCCCCCTGATCGCAGGCCTGGGGCAAAGACCTGTCCCTCCTCTGCTAAAGGCTGAAGTCACCGATGCTGGTAGGAACTTCAGGCACCACCTTTTTCAGTGGACTTTTTCAAGAGCCTTATGGCCTGCCTGAGACACATTACTCCATTAGGCTTGACGATGCCCAACTAGCTAAGTAAGGTTCAGGTACCTGCGATGGCCTCTGATTAGGATTATCCACCAGCTGATATAAGGTATCCCATGCCTCTGTTCACTTAGGGCTGGCAACCCAGAAGCAAACAGAAAACACAGGGGCAGATTATCCCTCAACAGAGGCCCACCAGTGCAGCAAGTCCAGGATCCATAATCAAGCTCAAATCCATAAACAAGTCCAGTCTAGTAGGTATAAATGGTCAGCACCAGGACCCTGTGAAGTTGACCACTCCTCAGCAGGGTTGAAAAAAAAGAAAAAAGTGGCAATAGGTGACCAGATCAGTAGGCCATACTGAACTGGCAGCCCTCCCCTTCTGTTCCCTTCCAAAAGAGAATATCTTTTTTGAAAGGTACTAACGGCCTGCACCACGAGAAGGCGGGGTCGGACATTAGGTGCTAGACCTGGCCGGTTCTGTGCATCATCACTGGGGATTGGTACACAGCTCTCCTTCCAGTTTACGCCTAGCTACCATTTAGTCCTAATAGAAAGGATTACATAGAGCTTAATAAACGTGTAAAGGATTAGTTAGCTGCTGATAAGAATCTTTGGCTTGATGGCTTGGCTGACAAATCCAAAGAAGCATTTAGGCAGCACAACAGCAGAGAGCTGTACCAGATAGTTAATTTTTTATGTGGTAGAAAACGGACAGTGTAACGCTCCAAAAGTATGTTGAACTTCTTTACTTTGTACCTTTGACTGATCCAAATTAAATTAAACTTCCATATAGTGTTGGGCACCAGGCAATTAATCTTTCCAAATCAAGTTGGAAAGATAGGATTGAGATAATGCTTAGCGAGGGTTCGCTAAGTATATTGGCATTACTAGTCACAAAGAATTCAAAAGATTGTCAAATTTTTAAAGATATATCTTAATCAAAATCAATTATCATTGCTCAAGGGAAAAAAATAGCAAAGTCAAAATATTCATATAACAAAGTTTATTTCCAGAAATTTCGAGACTCACCATATAAATTGATGAATACAAAAGTCTGAGCATCTAAAAAACTCCATCTCTAAATACAAGTCCAAAAAAATTAACTTCCTCTTACTAACATTTTTTATTACATGTCTTGCATGCTGGGAAAAACATTTGCATAATATTATGATCAAATGCTATCTATGATGCAAAGGTTCTTAATGCTAATACACATGTCCTTAATGCACACATTAGCTGCTTTCAATCAAAAGCAGGAGTTGCACATGTGCAAATCCTTTAGTGAATTGGGATGAGGAAACATTAATTTATATACTAAAAATAATCCCCCTAAATGATGAATATAATGTAAATAAAGTAAAACTGGTTAAGGAAAAGTAAAAGTGAATGGGTGAACCATCACAACAGGTATAAAGTGATTGAAGGATAAGCAAGGTAAGGTTATAGAAGGTGAGGATTTTGTCATGGCTAGGTGGGCTGAGCATTTCAGTGATGTTCTATACAATGTGATCAGTTCTACTCCAGTTGTTTGCAATGATGATAGATGCAATGTTGCCCTATAACACAATCATTGAAGTTATTTTGGCTCTTTCTAAACTTAAACTTCATAAATCTCCAGGGGTAGATGAAATTACTACAGAAATGCTTAGCGCTGGGAATGTTTCAGTTACGACTTGGATGATTGAAATTTTGAATATCTTTTATGATAAAGGCATGGTTCCTAAGGATTTTACCAGATCTATTATTATCCCTATTTCTAAAAAAGGTGATCGCAGTTCTTGTGATAACTATAGTGTTATCAACCTACTTTCTGTTCCAGGTAAAGTTCTTTGCATAATTGTGCATAATAGAATTAAGAATCTGGTTGACAGTCAATTGCGTGATGAGCTATGTGGATTCAGAAGTGGTAGGGGATGTGTGGATCAGATTTTTTTACTTAGGCAGATTCTTGAGAAATGTTTAGAGTTTCAGAAACCTTTGGTTGCTAGCTTTGTTGATTTCAAAAAGGCTTTCGACTCTGTTGATTGTCATAATTTGTGGTTGATTGTGAGATCATATGGTATAGCAGACAAGTTAGTTAACATAATAAAAGCTCTCTATAATAACACTGAGTCATGATTGAAAGTTGGTAAACCTTGTAGCAAATGGTTTAGCATGCTTCTGATGTTTGACAAGGATGCATTTTTGTCTCCTTTTTGCTTCAGTTTGGTTATTGATTACGTTATGCGAACTTCATTGCAAGGAAAGATTTTGACCTTAAATGGTCTGGAGATATGAAAATTTCTGTTTAGGTGATTTAGCCCTTTCGGCAAATGATATTGAAGAGATGAACTCTTTCATTCGCGCTCTTGATGAGATTGGTAGTAGGGTAGGTTTAGTTATAAACAGAGAGAAAATTAAAGTGATGAAAATTGGTCATTCAGTTAATCTTAATGGTTGCAGTATTGAGCAGGTGTCTCAGTTTAATTTTCTTGGGAGCTATGTAACAGATACTGGTGATGTGCAGCATGAGATTAACAGATGAATAGGGATTGCTGCTGTAATGCTCCAAAGATTATTAAATTTTCAAAGTTGGACCTTTTGTCTGATACAAATTTATTCAAATCCGGATAGCTCTATTGGGTGCCAGGCAATAATAACTTTAAATATATATTTATCATTTTTTTAGATTATTTTTAGTATAAAAAAAATAAATAAATACCCCCTCAAGCAGCTGCTTGCCACAGAGGTCTGACAGGAGCCTGTCAGTTTATATGCCATAGTAGAAGGTCTGTGAGGATGGCAGGACCTCAGCAGAAAAACAACACAAATATCCATGCCTTACCCGGGCTCGAACCCAGCGTCCCTTAGATCAGTAGCCAAGCATGCTAACCACTCAGCCATGGGACGGTATAAATTAATGAAGTTGAAGTAGGGTTCGTTAAGTATTTGCCAAGCATTACTTATCAAGTAAGAATTCAAAAATGATTGTCAAGTTTATTAAAATTTAAATCTAATAAAAAAATTACGTTGCTGAAGAGAAAAAATAGCAAAGATTCAAAAGTTTCTAAAACAAACAATGTTTATTTCCAAAAATTCAACTCGCCAAACTCAATGGTCGAATACATTAGCAACTCACATCTCCGACAAAAACACTGTCTACACTGATTCACAATAACTCTGCTACTACACCTCAACTACTCTGTCTGCATTCTACTCTGTGACCCAGCATCACATAGTTATAACAAGTGGCGTACAAAGCCGGCACATGTCTTTTGCATGCTGGGAAAGACTTTTGCATGATATGACAATCACACTAGCTATGATGCAAGAGAGGTCATGTTCTGTGCGCCCTTTAGTGGTTGTGAATCAAAATATATGGAATGAGCTCGGAACGAGGATTGAGACAGTCCACAAAAAATGAAATAATCCCCAAAGTAATAAATATAATGCAAATAATGCAAAACTGGTTAAGGAAAAGTAAAAGTGAATGGGTGGACCATCACACTGCTGGGACTTTTAAGAATCTGTGGAGAGAGTGGAGAAATAGGCATGTACACCTAAAAACTAAAATTAGATTGTATAATAGTTTGTTCTTTCTAGAGTAAGTCATGGTAGTGAAACTTTAACCATTTGTAAACAATATAACAGGAAACTTGATGCTTTTGATTCTAGATGCTTATGCAGTATCTTTGGTATTAGGTGGTTCAACTTTGTAAGTAATGAAGAGGTTAGGCAAAGGAGTCTACAACCTTCTTTAAGCAGCATATTGTGCAGAGAGAGACTCCCCTGGTTTGGCCATGTTGCCTGTATGGATAATTATAGATTGGCGAATAGGGTTATGAACAGTGTGCCTAAAAGCCTCAGAAAGAGGAGGAGGCTTAAGATTCAGGGGGTGGGGGTGGCTCAGTCGGTAGCGCACCAGGCTCGTAATCCCAGCTGGGTCAGCATTGAGGTTTATCTCCGTAAAATTCCCTGCCCTTCCCATGGTCAGTAGGGGACAACGATGGGCTTGGAAAGGCTGCCGTCCGTCAGATGGGACATTAAGCACTGGCCCCATGTGTGGGAGAGCCATACCTTGTGCACATTAAAGAACATGCTGGATGGCCTTGACTGGAGGCTACTATCTGTCTCTCAACAGCTGTTCCAGTGGGTCTTCTCACCCAACCTTCTCTGAGCCTTCGGGGGCCATGTGACCTGGCCATTTAGCCCATGGTGTGCAAAAAAGTGCTGCTCAAAGGTAAAACAACCCAACTTAGGATGCAGTGGGCAGACAATGTCAAACAGGACCTTGTTAGAATTGGTGTGCAGTGGCCAGATACAGCAGATGTAGCTCAGGACGGATATGGTTGGAGAACTAAATTGCATGGTCTAGTTGGACCTCTATAGCCCATGGTTGCTTGAGGGGTGATGATGATGATGATGATACATCCTCTATCACTTCTGAATCCACACTGTTAATTTTACCTGGAACAGAAAGTAGACTGATTCCCCTATAATTATCACAAGAACTTGCATCACCTTTTAAAAAAAGTATATAATAACTAGTAAAATCCATAGTAATAACATCTTTATCATAATAGATGTTAAAAATTCCTTCAGCCAAGTGACAACAGAAACATTCATTTCAGTAGTAATTTCATCTACCATTGGTGATTTATGTAGCTTAAGTTTAGAGATAGCCGAAATAGCTTCAGACTTAGACATAAGACCAACATTAATGCCAGTAACTCTTTTATTATCATTACAGAGAATGGGAATCAAACTAACCTAATTTCTAACCTTAGCATAGCACTTCTTAAGTTAAGTTGTAACCCTATTGTTTGGAACATCTCTGAAATGCTCGACTTATCTAGCCATGACAAAATCCTCTCTATTAATAATCCTACCTACTAAGGTGATGCAAGTTCATGTTTATCCCTCAATCATTATGTACCTCTCTGTTTCTTCCTGCATAAAGCAGAAGTTGTCGATGTCTATATGGTGTAGTTCTCTGCTGTTATGCTGTTTAGCTGCCTCCTCAGCTTTGTTAGCCAAGCTCTGTCAAACCAAAAATCAGCTCTGCAATGCCATCTGTTTAGGTCTAGTATTGTATTGATTAAGGTTACTTCTACGGTTCCTTCCTTTAAAAATAAGCTGCACTGTTTACTCAAATAATTTTGCCTCCTCTGCCCCTTTTTATCCTAAAGAGTTTTGTTTCAGTGACGGGGGTGGCTCAGTCGGTAGCGTGCCAGGCTCATAATCTGCAATTCCCAGTTTCGAGTCCCAGCTGGGTCAGCGTTGAGACTTATCTTCACAAAACTCCCTGCCCTTCCCACTGTCAGTAGGGGACACTGATGGGCTTGGAAAGGCCACCATCCATCAGATGGGACATTAAGCTGTGGCCCCTGTGTGTGGGAGAGCCATATCCTGTGCACGTTAAAGAACACACTGGATGGACTTGAGGGGAGGCTACCATCTGTCTCCCAACCGCTGTTTCAGTGGGTCCCCTCTTCCAATCTTCTCTGAGCATTCAGGGTCCTTGTAACCTGTCCATTTAGCCCATGGTGTGCAAAAAAGTGCCGCTCAGAAGTAAAACAACCCAACTGTTTGTTTCAAAGGGTCCCATACTTCCTCAACTTCAGTAATAATCAAATCATGACTGTCATAATTACCTAGTAATCTATCAATCTTTAGCTCTAACTGGGTCTTTCAGTGCTTATTGTTAAAGGTAACTTTAAACAAGGTAATGGTCAGATCCAATTTTAGCTCCCTTGTTTGAACTGGTATTCCAAACAGAACTACATAAACCATTCGTATTAATAATATAATCAATCATATTCACATGCAACTTCCAGAATATCTAGGTTATAATGCTGGAATTATTGTGTGAGGACATCAAGAGAATAATCTCTATACAAATTCCTCACATTCCAAGTACCTGTGGAGAGAAAATGGTTAATGAGATCTTTAAACTTGAAAACTTGTACATGACAAAGAGTGCCATAGTTGTGGTAAAGTGTTTTGAGACATCCAGCCTTAATCTTAAGAATTTTTATTTTGTAAAAGATTCTTAAAATATGCCAGTCATTCTAATTTGAGTTACTACTTACTACTATTGCTTAAGTACAAAAATATATAGTAAACTCTGCTGAGTTACTACTTACTGTTGCTAGATACTACTTACTATTGCTGAAGTAAGAAAATCATCATCATCCTCGAGCAGCCATGGGCTATGGAGACTGTGCAATTTAGTTCTCCAAGCAAGTCTATCCTGAGCTACATCTACTGCATCTAGCCACTGCACACCAATTCTAATAAGGTCCTGTTTGACATTGTCTGCCCCTCTTTCTGAAGCCTTTAGGCACACTGTTCATAACCCTATTCGCCAATGTATAATTATCCATACAGGGCAAAAAGGCCAAACCAACGGAGTCTCTCTCTGAACAATATGCTGCTTAAAGGAGGTTGCCAACTCCTTTGTCTAACCTCATCAATAATTACAAACTTAAACCACCTAATACCCAAGATACTACGTAAGCACCTAGAATCAAAAGCATCTAGTTTCCTGTTATGTTTACACAGCATCCAAGTTTCACTACCTTAACTAACCCTAGAAAGAACAAAACTATTATACAGTTTAATTTTAGTCTTTAGGTGTATACACCTATTTCCCCAAACTCTCCATAGATTCATAAAAGTCCCGGCAGCAATCCCTATTCGTCTGTTAATCTCGTGCCACACATTATCTCTTACTTACATAGCTCCCAAGATAATTGAACTGTGACACCTGTTCAAGATTGCATCCATTCAGATTAACTGAATCACAGCAGCCTGCCTGACCAATTTTGATCACTTTAGTTTTCTCTCTGTTTATAACCAAACCTACTCTACTACCAGTTTCCTCAACAGCCCTAATTAAGGCGATCATCTCATCAACATCATTTGCCAAGAGGGCTAAATCATCAGCATAATCTAAGTCAGAAATTTTTGTATCTCTGGCCCATTTAAGGCCAAAATCTTTCCCTTGAGGTAAATTTTGCATAACATAATCAAAAACCAAACTAAAGGGAAAAGGAGACAAAATGCACCCATGCATTTTGTCTCCTTTTCCCTATTCGTCTGTTAATCTTATGCCGCACATCACCAGTATCTGTTACATAGCTCCCAAGGTAATTAAACTGTGACACTGCTCAAGACTGCAACCATTCATATGAACTGAATCACAACCTGCCTGACCAATTTTCATCACTTTAATTTTCTCTCTGCTTATAACCAAACCTACTCTAGTACCAGTTTCATCAACAGCTCGAATGAAATAGTTCATCCCATCAACATCATTTGCAAAAAGGGCTAAATCATCAGCATAATCTAAATCAGAAATTATCGTATCTCCAGCCCATTAAGGCTAAAATCTTTCCCTTGAAATGAATTTCGCATAACATAATCAATAACCAAACTAAAGAGAAAAGGAGACAAAATGCACCCTTGTCGAACACCAGAAGTAACGCTAAACCAATTGCTACAAGACTTACTAACTCTCACACATGACTCAGTGTTATTATAGAGAGCTTTCATTATGTTAACTAACTTGTCTGCTATACCATATGATTTCACAATCAACCACAAATTATGACAATCAACAGAGTTGAAAGCCTTTTTGAAATCAACAAAGCTAGCAACCAAAGGTTTCTGAAATTCTAAACATTTCTCAAGAATCTGCCTAAGTAAAAATATCTGATCCACACATCCCCTACCACTTCTGAATCCACATAGCTCATTACGCAATTGACTGTCAACCAGATTCTTAATTCTATTAAGCACAATCATGGAAAGAACTTTACCTGGAACAGAGAGTAGGCTGATACCCCTATAGTTATCGCAAGAACTGCGATCACTTTTTTGAAAATAGGGATTATAATAGCTGTTAAAATCCTTAGGATCCATGCCTTTATCATAAAAGATATTCAGAATTTCAGTCATCCAAGTGGTAACCAAAACATTCCCAGCTCTAAGCATTTCTGTAGTAATTTTATCTACCCCTGGAGATTTATGAAGTTTAAGTTTAGAAATAGCCAAAATAACTTCAGATTGTGTTATAGGGCCAACATTAAAGCCACCAATGCATTTGTCATCATTGCAAATAATGGGAGTAGAACTAACCAGATTGTTTAGAACATCACTGAAATGCTCAGCCCACCTAGCCATGACAGAATCCTCCCTGTCTATAACCTTACCTTGTTTATCCTTCAATCCTTGTATGCCTGTCCGTTTTCTACCACATAAAACATTAACTATCTGGTACAGCTCTCTGCTGTTGTGCTGTCTAACTGCTTCTTTGGATTTGTCAGCCAAGTCATCAAGCCAAAGATTCTTATCAGCAGCTAACTAATCCTTTACACGTTTATTAAGCTCTCTGTAATCCTTTGTATTAGGATAGTAGGGTACTGATTAAGGACATTCCTCAGGACAGATATGCTTGGAGAATTAAACTGCGCGGTCTGGTTGGACCTCCGTAGCCCATGGCTGCTTGAGGATGATGATGATGATGATGCAGTTCCTTCTTTCTGAAATAAGCTCAAGTGCCTTATCATTTAAATAATTCTGCCTCCTCTGCTCTTTTTTTCCTAAAAGTGTACTGTTAGTTTCCAAAAAAGCCTGTTTAAAACGGTCCCATTCTTCCTCAACTTCAGTAGTAAGCAAACCATGACTGTCATAATGACTAAGTAACCTATCATGGTAAGCTCTAGCTATAACAGGGTCTTACAGAGCTTCAGCATTAAAGGTAAATTTTTTAACTTTAGCACAACACTTTTTAAGTTTAAGTTGCAAGACACTTTTAACAAGGTAATGGTCAGATCCAATTTCAGCTCCCCTATATCACCTGGTATTCCTAACAGAACTAGGCTATTTGCTGTTAATTAATATATAATCAATAATATTCTTAAGCAGCCCATCAGGTGAAACCCATGTGTACTTATGTATGTTGTGGTGTTTGTAATAAGTGTTAGCTATTCTGAAACCATTGAGTTTACTTACCTGTAGGAGATGTTGCCCATTGCCATTGCAGCTACCAATACCAAAAGGGCCTATCACCCCTCCCCAAAGGTCAGAGTCAGTACCAATTTTGGCATTGAAGTCACCTAGAGCAAGGGTAATATCTCCTTTCTTGACAGAAATCAAAATATCCTGAAGTTGTCTTTAAAACCTATCCTTCTCATCTTCATAGGCATCCTCATTGGGGGCATAACAACAGATAACATTCAAGTCTTTAACACTTGTCTGAAATTTTGCTGTAAGAAACCTTTCATTAATGCATTCATATCCTAGAAGAGCATCCCTAGCATGTCTGCTGAGAAGCAGACCCATGCCTTGGTGATCTTTATTGTCTTCCCTCCCTGAAAAGGGAAATTTAAGATTATTTTTAAGAATCTGACCTTTATCTGTACATCTGATCTCTTGCAAGCCGAGAATATCTAAATTATAAGGGTGGAATTCTTGTGTGAGGACATCAAGAGAATAAGCTCTGTGCAGAGTCCTAGCATTACGGCTACCTATGGAGAGAAAATGGTTAGTGGGATGTTTAAAGAAACTATGTTTATTGAGAGAGCTATGCCGACAATATCAGACAGCCCTCTAATCGTAGACATGGGGTAAAGACCCGTTCCCGCACCACTAAAGGCTGACACCATCTACACTTGGAAGACTTCCTCCAACGTAGAATTTGACGATGCCAGTAGAAGCAAAGAGTTAAGGTTCCCGCGATAACCTCTGCTCAGGATTATCCACCAGCTGATAAACATATCCTGTGAATCTATTCACTGTCAACCCACAAACAAACAGAAAACGCAGTGGAAGATTTTCCCTCCACAGAAGCCCACCAGTGTAGCAAATTCAGGATCCATAATCCAGTCCAGTACGTTTATATGGTCAGCACCAGGACATTGTGTGGTTGACCACTCCTCAGGAGGGTAGAAAAAAAAGAAGTAGCCAAAGTTGTCCAGATCAGTAGATCACACTAATCCGCCAACCCTCCTCTTCTGTTCACTTCCACAAGAGAGTATCTCTTTTGAAAGGTACTAATGGCCTGCACCATGAGAAGGTGGGGTCGGACATTAGGTGCTAGGCCTGGCCAGTTCTATGCATCATCACAGGGGGATTGGTGCATAACTCTCCTTCCAATGACTACCTAGCTAATATAGTAAATTCTGCTGAGCTCATTAAGCATTTAGTTCTTATATAGTATTATTTTGTAGTATTAAATATGTTTAAACAGTATCTTTCACATTAGTTGGTTTGATTTTGTAAATGATGATGCGGTTAAGTGAAGAAGTTGGCAAACTCCATTGAGTAGCATATTGTACAGAGAGACTGTGCCCATATGCATAACTATAGATTTGTCACACAGACTAGCCAACACCGTCTCTGCACAATATGCTGCTTAAAGGAGGTTGCATACTCCTTTGCATAATCTCATCATCAATTACAAGGTCAAATCACAATGCCCAAGATATCATCATCATCCTCAAGCAGCCGTGGGTTATGGAGGTCCAACCAGTCCATGCAATTTGTTCTCCAAGCATATCTGTCCTGAGCTACACAAGGTTAGGCAATATATGCAGAATAATGAAAAGGGTCAGGAAAAGGATGTGGTGAGGAGACAATGCCAAACAGCACCAGGTTAGAATTTACCTATAGTTGTCAAATACAGCAGCTGTTGCCCAGGACATACATGTTTGGATTGGGCTGTTTTACCTCTGAGTTGCACTTTTTTGTAAACACTGGGCTAAATGGCCAGGTCACAAGGACCCTGAAGACTCAGAGAAGGTTGGCGGAGGGGACCCACTGGACAGCTGTTGGGAGACAGATGCTAACCTCCTGTCGAGGCTATCCGTATATTCTTGAATGTGCACAGGGTATGGCTCCTTTATGTGGGAACACGCGTAATATCCCATCCAACGGACAGTATCCTTTTCATGCCCATCAGTTTCCCCAACTGACTGTGGGCAGGGCTGGGTGTTTTGCAGAGATAAATCTCAATGCTGGCCGAGCTGGGACTTGAACTTGGTACTACAGATTACAAGCCTGTCATGCTATCGACTGAGCCACTCCTACCCCATATATGTATTTGAAGGACTAAATTGCACAGTCTGGCTGGACCTATGGTTGCTTGAGGATATTGTATATATTATGAAAATTAAATTTTTTTAATTTACTCTACAAAATTGAATTGTATATTATACTTGTAATTGAACATATGGTGCTTTACAACAATAACTTTAAAATTTATTCTTTGTAGGGAGGCAGCCAGCTTTTTTTGACTGATGTTGCACAAGCTGTTGCCACTAAGTTGAAGAGTTTCTTAATACAGTCAACTGCAGGGTAAGTATAATATATTTTTCTGTGCCTCTTTAACCCTTAATGCATCAGGTTTCTGAAACTGGTCTCACTCTGGTAACAAGGTAATTTTGAAGTGTTTTCAGAAAATAGAATGCACAACTTTATAACTTCATCCTGAAGTAAATGATGAAGGAAAATACTCATGCTATATACCAAAGAAAAGAGCATTTAATTGTGCTTAATAAAATGCCAAAAATTCAAAGAGAAATAAAATAGTAGATAAAGTTTTTAAACATTTATTAAAATATTGCAAAATTTTACTTTTTTTTGTATTTTTACTTCATTAAAAATAAAAAAAACTAATATTTTTTGCATTTCTTTCAAAATTATTTTATTATTTTAATATAAATAAGTTTCATAATATTTCCATTAATGCTTAAATATTTCATGTATTTAGTTTTTTTCAAAATTTTTTAGTCATGCAAATAATTTGTAATGCATATACTTAGATTTTTGCAGATGGCAAACTCTAATCTAAGCCTAAGAAAAGTGGTGTTATAAAAAATTAATTTCAATTTAAAATAAGATAATTTAAATAAAAATTGAGAAATATATCTTAAAAAAATAATGAATTGTGAAAAAGGTTGAATAAAAATATTTCAAAGCATTTAAAGTTTCACTTGAAGCACTAAAATTGAGAATGAATTGTTTTAGTATGAAACTACATAACTGCTGCTGGAAAGTTTATTTTTAAAATTTCAGCAAAAATTACAGTTAAAAATCGTAATATCTTAATATTAATTACTGTATTTGGGTTAATAATTAAAATTACTAAAATTATCATTAAAATTATTATTAAGTTTATTTATTATCAAACAAATTATAATTAAAATAATTATACCTTTTAAAAAGCACACTTGCAGGCTAATCACATAAGCCAACAATATCACCATTAGAGATCACTAGTGGCTTCATTTTCGATCATTTCAAATTATTCTTTATAATCGTAGTATACGTTTGAAAATCAGTTAAAAATAATTTCTGAAGCACCTGAGTAAAAAAAGAACCCTTGAAATTGAAAGTCTGCTAAAATATTAGTACTACTAAAATATTATTACTACTAAAATATTGACCGAAAGCATTCGGTCAATATTTTAGTAGTAATGAAATCAATAACTTACATTAAAGTCAGTAGTATGTGAGGCTCACAATCTGTAGTTTCCAGGTTCGAGTCCCAGCTGGTCAGTGTTAAGATTTATCTCTGTAAAACTCTCAACCATGCCCACAGTCAGTAGGGGACACTGATGGGCTTGGAAAGTCGACCATCTCATCGGATGGGACGGTAAGCCGAGGCCTCGTGTGTGGGAGAGTCATACTCTGTGCATGTTAAAAAGAACACGCTGGATGGCCTTGACAGGAGGCTACCATCTGTCTCCCAACAGCTGTTCCAGTTGTTCCTTCTGCCAACCTTCTCTGAGCCTTTGGGGTTCTTGTGACCTGGCCATTTAGCCCATTGTATGCAAAAAAGTGCTGCTCAGAACTAAAACAACCCAATTTACATTAAAAGTTTAGAAAGCATTACAACTCTGCTACACCTATAAATAGGTCAACATACCAGAAAACAAAAACTGATCAAATAGTCTACTACAGTAAGCATTTTTTTCTCAGTACCATACTTTGAGAAAAGTGAAAGCTTTTATCCAGTTGTGCTGAGTCAGATAAACAAATCTACTTTAGAATTATTTTAAATAATGAATCAACAGAAATAAGTCATGTTATATACCAAATTAAACAGAATTTAATTTGGTATATAACATTTGGAATAATTTAACTCTAAATCCTATAAAAATAAAATAGTTATGCAAATTTGCAAAGATATTAATTTTAATAAGACATTATCACATTTATATAGTGAAAAAAATAGATCAGACTATAGAATTAAGGCTTGACTTTGAAAAACATAATAAATAAAAACAAATTATATATTAATTAAAAGTAAATTTCTTCCCAAATAATATAATATTTATTACTTGAAACATAATTTTTATTTCTTTTAATGATTCTTTGCAGTTTGGTATATTTAAAAAGTGGGCTAGCATTGTACAAGGTGACTTGTATTGCACATTAATGGAATATTCTGCTCTGTTTATGAAATGAAAAAAAAAACTCTTTGTCTGCCCCTTTTTACTAAACATTACAAATTTTTTGTTTGGATGTTGAAGTTTGGCAATCTTGACTGAGTGCAGAAAGGCTTGTGTACCAAGGGTAAAAAACAAACGTCTACATTGTCAGAGTGACACAGCCAATATATTAAGAGTAGGGGGATGGTAAATCTTTTAATACCATTGAATGCAAACTGATAAAACTTTGCAGGAGGGGAGGGGGAATTCCTTTGCTGAAATTGTCCTCCCAAAGGAAGGCTGATTTCCATGCAAGGAAAGTTTTTTTTTTCTTACATATCCAAGACCTAATTCATTTTCAGAAAAAAAGATAGATCAAAGTTTTTTTACTGGAAAATGAAGAAATAATGACGGAAAAAAATAACATATAACCAAATGCAATGTTAAATAAAGTATCCACAGCAGTAAGTTGTGAGCTGGTGATCTGATGTAGCATAACTCCACAAAAGTCAATAATAATCAAGCGACAAAAATATTAATAACTTATGGAAATAAAATAAATCTACAGAAATAAAAACTAAAGTTTAATTGTAAAAAAGGTAATAACATACCAACTTTATGCAGGGGGAGGGTCTATAATTCAGTTTGCTGAGAAGAAATATTTGACTTAAATCATCCATGTAAACAACTTTCCATGCCAAGGAAGTCGGTTTTGCTTTCTTATCAAAGTTCTAATTTATTTTTAGGAAAGGAAACAAAATCATAGTCTTTTTTTTCTGGAGAGCAAAGAAATAATAAAGTTAAAAATAACATATAACCTAATATGACATTAAATAAAAATATCCACAGCAACAAGTTGTAAACCCACCATCCAATGTAGCATGACACTGAAAAATCGATAATTATCGATCGACCAAAAGATAATGAACCGTAATTCCATAAGTTATTGAACTTACAGAAGTGAAATAAATCTACATAAATTGTAATGCTCCAAAACGTATGTTAAGTTCTTTATTATAGACCTTGTAACTGATCCAAAAAATGTTAAATTACTGGATATCTCAGGCACCAGGCAATTTATTTTGCCAATGAATTTAAATGAGGGTTCTCTTCTGAATATCAGTTGGACATTACTTAGTCAAAAAGAATTCAAATCAAAAAGATTGTCAATTATTAAAGTTAAATCTAGTCAAAATCGAATTCCCTACTCAAGAGAAAACATTAGAAGTCAAAAGCTATTTCATAAAACAAATAAAGTTTATTTCCAAAATTCTGGACTCGCCAAAGTGCAACTTCTTCTATACAAAATTTCAGGAGCTAACAGCTCACTCAACAAAAACACTCCACTGAGCTGTACAAAATCTCACCAACATTCTACATTCTCTGTTTCCTACAGACTACTAGCTGTCGGACCTGTCGCGAACTTTCTATGCTGGCAGCAAGGCTCTTCTTCGACTGGCACTGAATGCAAAAACATGGAGGTCAGTCAAAATGTCACTATCACTAAGAGACAAGATGTCTGAGACCCTGCCAACAGTTGAGTCCACAGGATAAGATAACTGTGGGCACAATAATACACGAGTGATCATGATATTCCCCCCCCCCCCCAAAGGCAGCAGTAGAAAAGGCTTTCCACAAAATTTGAGCTCTTTCGTATTGTTCATTGTTTTGAAAATTCTCTTTGGGTGGAAGTGACATTTGTGAAAACTGAGCACTCTGTTGCAAGTACTCATATGGAAAACTTCTTTTGCTTTTCAAAAGTTCTTTCTGTGAGTCATTCAAATTATGTTGTCTGCAGTATTGATTTACGATGTGGAAATTTTTCACATCCTAAATCAATACAGACAGTGAATCCAGTGAAGAACTGAGGAACATGAATGAATCAATAAATTTAATTTGACAGAATTTAATGCATATATATTTTTCTGTAGTTTGTGGAATACAGAAAATTTTCTTCTTATCTTTAAATTTCCACAAACTTTTACTATGAAGTGGACATCAAATCCTTTGAGATTATGAAACCAACACTAGTATTTCAAGTGAGAATTTGTATTGAAGATTACATTTGTTGTGAACTGTATTTTCCAGTTAAGTGGTCGTGGTCCCTTACTATATCAGTTCCTAGAATTTTCCCACAAATATTACAATATTTTGCTCCAGTAAAATTTTTGCCAATCAAAATCTGTCATCTTAATATTTTTTTTCTTCAAATCATTGATTAAATTTTTGGCTTCGATCATTTCATTCAAATATTGTTCTGTTACTTTTTTTCCTCTGTACATTCTGGTTTTTATCAGTTCACTTCATAGTTCGCACTCTACCTGGATTAATCTCAATTCTTTTACATTTCAAAAAACATTCGAAGTCTGCATAAATCACATATGGGTGTTTCAGACTGTTTTTAATAATATGGAATTTCGTACTATTTGCTTTGGGAAATGTGATAGTTTGTAAAGTGCTTGATTTGCAATTATCTATGTGATTCTTTAATAAATTGTCACGAGTGAAATTATCAAGACAGTATGGGCAGGGATAGAATTTACCATTATGTCTTGAAAGGTATGCTGTAACCCAGGCGTGTCCAACCTTTTGACTTCCCTGGGCCACATTGAGTGAAGATTTGACTTCACTGCACCACATTTGAGGGAAGATGAATTGTTTTGGGCTGCACATAAAATATATAATATAGTTAATGTATATGAATATCAAAACTTCATTTATTTTCTTATTTTTTTGTTATAAAATTAAAAAAGGGGCAACATGAAACTAGTGGGATATCAAAAATTTGCTGAAAATCACATAATCATGTTGAAAGCTTACGTCGTAAATATGTAAACTTTACGATTTTGTGAGCCGCGGGTTTGGACACTCCTGCTGTAACCCTATATATAATTTTTAATATTTATATTTTTATATTTTTTAACTATTATTTTTAATCTAACAACGCTGAGAATTACTGCCGTCTTTTAAAAGTAAAAGTTGTATTGGTTCTTTAAGAGGATTCTGTGAAATATATAACATATGCAAACCATTTTTTTTAGAATTTAAAACATTTATAGAAAGATTATTCAAGACCTCGAACTTTGAGATTTGATCGAGGGTTACTGGATAAGTCGATGAAGATGTGTCTAAGATGTTTTCAAATGTTTAATATTTTTCCACATGTTCTGGATTGTCTTTAGCAGGATGTAGAACTGATAATACTGACAACAAGAAACATTTGTTGTTGTAGTTTTTAACATTCACTATTCCTTTTGTAGATTTCAAATGTTCTGGTAAATTTATGAAAGCAGATGCTCCAATTGCATTATACTGAGGCATTTGAATTTCCATAGAATTATTTTGTCAAACACCCATCCACTTCTCTCTTGTATAAAATTTTCAAAATCGTTATAAATTTTTCTCATAACCATTTTTTAATAATTCATTGAGATAGGTAGGCAAACTGATTATTGTTACATGTCAAAAAATGTGCATATATTTCTTTCTGTCCTTCAGGATCCATTTACTTTTTTAATTTTATTTGTAATATGAACCTAACTTTTAGAGGCAGACTGAATTTCTTGCGAATTATATATTTATTATGAATTATATTTATTGTTATTTTTCTCCAGGAAACTTTTTATGTCTTCTCTGACATTTATGTTATTAATTTTATATGTGCAAAACGCTTTCCGAAAAGCACTGCTTTTATTTATATGATATTGATTCAGATGATGATTGTAATTGTCTTTTCTGTTAAAGCTGGAAATAGAAAATCACATTTTTCAAATGTGCGAGAAATGCATGCAGTTTTCTTGTGATGGTTCATATTGGTTTTGCTAATAGATTTCTCACAGTTGGTACATTGTATAGTTGCGCTCATCTTTGAGTTAGCAGTTATACCCTCTTTATTATATACAGTAGCTAAAAGTCCGATTATGCAAAAAATCGAATATTTCTAAACAATACTGATGTTATTGAACAGAATCTCACGTTCATTTTTGTCAGTAATATCGTTTTTTAGCAAAATATCCAAAATTTGAGCAATTTCATTTACTACTTCTGTACTGGTGTTTCCAGCACGTTTACCTGCAACTAAAATTGATAATTTTTCGCACTCTTGTATAGACCAGAACCAAACTGTTGCCTTTCTATTACTGTGAGCATCATTTTAATCGCCTTTAAATATTTTCTAAGTACCTCAATGTGATTATCAATAATTCGATATTTCTCAGTAGTTCTACCATAGCGTTTGGTTTCTGTAGCCTTATTGCCCCCCAGTTTCTGAAGATGCCCGATTGTTTGGTAAATCATTTCTTTCAGCTTCAGGAATGGGATTTCTCGCCTGTAAGATATCACTCGGAAGTTTTAGTTTATATTGGTTTAATATGTCATCTTGCATGTTGGAATCCAGATTATAACAAACGTTTTTTCTGGCCTCTCAGTGGGCTCTTCTGGTTCTAAAGTTTTCACTACATCTTGTATGTTTTTCATGGTTTCTTCACGCACAGTTTCCAGACCTTTTAACCGTTCGACCACTGGCTTGTGAAAGTTTTCGAGGGTTTCCTTAACTCGTTCCTCTCCCAAAATAGTGTCTTCAATTTTCGATTTTGTAGTTGCTCGCGATTTTAAGATTTCATCTATAATACTGTGTAATTGCTTAAGATCTTTCATCTTTATTCATATGCAATAAAGACATATACCCAGTGATGAAAGTCTGAAACAAGACCTCCAAGCACTTTTCTTCTTTCTTTTGGATCTGGATAGTGTCTAGCAAGTGAAACACTAATCTTGCTATCAAACAAATTATTAAACAGTAAACAAATTTCTTGTTTACTGGAATAACAGAAAAAAAAACTGCTGAAGTTGTGGTCTTACTACTTCAACGAATTTTTGATCGTCCAAGTTGATACTATAATTTATACTAAAAGAGGGATTTGTTGTGCAGCAGACTACCTTGATTATATATCCATTAGAAATGCGTAGATGGTAATTATCTTTGAAAATAGGTGGCGTTAGTAGGTCGAATTTTGTGTTTATCTGTATAATTGGATGAGACTGCAATATGTCTTTTTTTCACTTCTTTATCACCATAGGTAAAGCAAATTACAGTATTTTTATCAACGTATAGTTTTGTAGCAGCATCATTGTTTACAATTGGGGTGCCAACATTCGTAATTCGTTTTCCCTTTGCATTGGCATTAAAACTGCTCCCACTTGATGCAAAAAGTCCATTTTCATTTCTCAATAGAGAATTGGATGGGTTAGGATCTAACTTTGTTAAGCCATCAATGTAACTTTTTGTTGTCGCATTTCTGTTGTGCCTCGGTTCCCTGAGATTTTCTATTCTCTTATTGTTTGCATTAAAGACATCCTCACCTGTTAATGTGACTTTTTCCAAATATCCCTTAGTTACAGCAGCAGAATCTGACTCGGGATCGGCAATATCAAGGATTTTTTTTTTCTGCATTGAAACTATGCTCGTCGAATGCAATGCATCGTGGAACGTAAAGCCCATCTTTATTTCTAACCAATGTATTCATTGGACTGTTTTGAACAGTGGTCAAGTTGTCGACATAGTGTTTCTTAGTGGCATTGGATGAATCGATCGGTTCTGCAAGATTTTTAGTGCGTTTATTGCTTGCATCGTAATTATCATCGCCATTGCAAAGTGCTCTTTTTCCCAAATATCGTTTTGTAACTACTCCAGAATCTGAATCCGGTTCAGTAACATTGATTATTTGTTTGTTTCGCACATCGTAGCGATTGTTCTGAAAAATTAAAGAAGCATTATTAACGTATTGAATGGTAGCGGCATCTCCATTTTCTACAGGTCTGCCTACGTTCGATATTCTTTTAGTATTTGCGTCGTAATTTCCTGTGTGATTCAGTGTTATAGACTCTTGTTGCAGATATTGTTTTGTCACAGAGTCTGAACCCTCTTCGGGATTGGTTACATTTCTCAATTTTTTATTACTCATGTCGTAGTCCTCATCGTGTAATTTTAAAACCAATGTGTCAATTTAAAACCGACACCTGGAATTCCCACTGGTCCTCTTTCGGAACCGGTTTCAGAGCTGATGATGCCAAACTTTGTCAAGTAATTCATCTTTATTTACCAAAGTTTTTTCTGTACTTAAGAGGCATGTGCTTGGTTTTTTTATCGATTAATAAGAAATCGTGTGGTTTGGAAACTGCATAAAAGTATCTTTCCTGATTTCTGTTGCATGATCCATTTGTATCTGCAACATTTCTCTCTTGTTCTGCATATTAAAGAATATAAAATAATTACACTGTAGTCGAAACTTTTGGAGTCGAAAAATAACTCTGTGTCAGGTAAATCAATGATATGTTCTTTTTCCTTCCTCTGACGAATAATTATTCGATGAGTTTTTGATCTTTTTCCATTATGAAATTGTCGAAAACAATTAAATTTTGCATGTCGGGATCCAATTCGTTGACTTTGACGATACCTTCTTTACTGGCAGAGAAAGTTGCAATTGAGATTTTTTCGCCAAATGTTTTCTCCCAAATTTCATGCAAATCGTCGAATATTTCTTGCATAAACTGATATTTCAGCTCGGTTAAATCTTTGGCATATAAAAAGATTTTATTATAGTAGAGATGTTTAAATATTAAGTTCAACAAAAGGTTCGTCTTCCCTGATCCCGATGGACCACAGATTAAAAGTCTAAAAGGCCAGAGAGGTGCAAATATGTTTCTGTTCAAGAATTTCTCATCTTCTTCAAAGTCATAATTATGAATCTCCATTTGCTTTATTTAAAAAGATCATGTTCTTTGACCCAGGAATTAAATGTATTATCATAACCAAACCATTTAACATAATATTCTTTTTTTTATTATTCTTCACTCTAATTTTCAGAATGGTTTCAACTTAATAAATGTCATCTTGCTTTTCATATTTCACCATTTCTTGGGTGTAAAAACAACCAATGATAGTTCTCCTTTCAGATCCTTGATTTTATAGGTTATGGGATCTGTATTCAGAACTTGAGCAATTTCAAAAATCTCTTCTGTAAAATTCAGCAGATAACCTTTTCTAAATGGTGTCTTGTACTTGGTGATTCTCACTCTCTCGCCAATCTTAAATTTTGGTGATGTAATAGATTTAATTCTTTTACCAAACAATAAAATACACAAAATCTCTGTTTTTCTGCAAGCTTGCTTCTTTTGGGGTCATTCTTATTGATCTGTGATAAGAAGTATTGTAATTCTTAACGAGTTTTGGTAGAACATAGATCCATTTTCTAGTGTTATAGGCAGTGAAATATTTCCACATTTTTGTCTTTAGAGTCCTATTAAATCTTTCCAAAATTTTAGCTTTAGTATCATTTTCAGTGGCAGACCAATGGACACCTCATTGGTTAAACAATATTTGAGTTTCTTTATTGATAAACTCAGCTCCTTTATCCATTTGTAACTTGGATGTCTTATGTTGTTTAAAAATTTCTACAAATGCTTTGGCAATCTCATTACCTGTTTTCTTTTTAATAGGTATTGCCCAGGCGAATTTGCTGAAAATGTCAATTGCGGTTAAAATGTAATTCTTGTGGTTATTGTGAAATTGAAATTTTTTCGTATCGATTAAATCACTCTGTCATTGGTCATTTACATTATGAGACATAAACCTGTCTGGGTTTGGAAATTGATTTACTTTGACAATCATGTTAAATAACATACAATTTATTCACATATGTTTTATATATATAATTTTATCACATATATATATATTGTTACAACAGATGAATGCACTACAATGGCATATGACAGGTGTATCATGAACGCTCATCTGTGCTTAGCATGATGATTTACATAATTAACTGTTTAGAACAAGAATGCTTTGAAATAGTAAGAATTGTGAAAAAAAAAGCAAAGAGATAGTGGAGTAGTAAGAGGAAGAAGGAGATAGCGTATAAAAATGAGTGTTGTGTAATGCTATGTAAAAGGATTGCTCTTATTTGATTTAAGATGAAACATGGTTCTGGTGGAGAAGAGAAATCAACGGTAAAGTTTGTTATTGGGTCCTCTATCAGAGGAGATCAATGTTAAACGTTTTACATGTATAAGGTATAAAGTTTTATAAGGTTATTTAATGTCACAAATGAGATTCAGTGCAAAGTGGTTTGTCTTTATGCTAAGAGAAATAAAAGTACTTATGTTCAGATAAAATTGATTAACTTGTAATAATATTGTGTCATTGTAATAAATTATATCATTCATACTTTAGTGGTATACATATGTGCTATTTATAACGCTAAACTTTCATCTCTTTGAATACACAGCAATATATACAGTCCTTGTGTTCAGTGCACCACATTCTTTACTGACTCTGTAATGGTCCAAATTTATGTTAAACTCTTCACTTGGACCTTGTGAGTGATCCAAATTAGACAGATTTACCAGATAGCTTCAGGCACCAGGCAATTAATCTTGCCAAATAAAGTTTAAATAAGGGTTCGCTAAATATATTATGCATTACTTAGTCTATATGCAAACAATTCAAAAGATTGCCAAATTATTAAAGTTTAAATCTAATCAAAATCAATTATCCTGCTCAAGCAAAAAAAAAGGTCATTTCATAAAACAAAGTTTATTTTAAAAAAACCATGACTTATCAAGTGAACTTCTACAACAAACTATCTGAATAAATAAAAGCTCATTCAAAACATCTCTACCCACATTCCCAAATCACATCTCCAAAACTAACAAACATCTCTCTGTTACATTTCTCCCTACTCTGCCTTAAAAGCTACTAACATATCAATTAACATTCTTCCTACTAACTTCAAAAACTACTCTCTATTAACTTTGTGACCTAATGCCACTTACATGCGATATGCAACTGACATGTGGGTGTTGCACGCTGGGAAAGAACATTGGCATAATCTTACATCTTATGATCACACGCTCGTGCTTGCTATGACACGAAGGGGAATGTCCTTTCGCGATTATTAGCGGCTGTCAATCAAAAGTCAGAGTTGCATATGCGCAACTCCTCTAGCAGTCTTGGGTGAGGAAAAATAGTGTTCAACTTAAGAAAAATCCCCAAACTAATAAATTTAATGTAAATAAAGTAAAACTGGTTAAGGAAAAGGAAAAGATATATTTTTTTTTTATTTGCCACATATAGGACAGAGAAGAATCCTAGAAGCTACTCCTAGCTTTTACAGGCCTTCTCATACAAGGACATGCCCTACTAAGACTGAAGTCACTGCTGACCACTGTCTTAGTTAGAGCTAATACAACACACAAAGTTTGCCTTGCTGGAACCACTATGCCAGTTAAGGCTAATATATGATTATTATAAGATGAAAGTTATTTTTTGGTTGTGATGAAGAAATGCAGTAATGGATTTAACATACTTTGTTATGGGAAATATTAATTCAGCTTATGAACACATTTCATGGTATGCATTATGTTTGTAAGCTGGGATACACCTGTATTGATACTATTATTAACCCTTCAAGGGTCTAGCTTGAAAAACTGGTCATTTGAAGGTTCAGCTATATTTTTATTATACTGAGCAAAAACTAGAATTTTTTTTTGCCAAGTAACTAATGAACAGAAATAGGTTATGTGAATAAAATTAACATAAACTGAATGTTATGAGAATAAAATTTTGTGCTAAAATTAAAAGCATTATTTATATAAGCTTTTTCAGGCTGAGATAGTAAAAAAGAGGATCTAGCTGTTTCCTCTGCTATGTCAGCCAAGTTATCAAGCCAAAACTTCTTATCAGCTGTTAATTGGTCCTTTACACATCTTTTAAGCTCTTTGTAATGGTATCCACTAGTACTAATAGGGTGTTGATTCGTATTTTTCCTTTACCACTTTCTTTTGGAAATAAATCCATAACCTTCTCACTCAAATAACTTTATCTCCTCTGTACCATTTTACCCAAAGAGTACTGTTAGTTTCAATAAAAACCTTTTTAAATTAATTCCATTCTTTCTCAACTTCAGTGGTAAGCAAACCACAACTGTCATAATGATTGAGTAGCCTATCATGGTATACTTTAGTTATATCTGGATCTTTCAGAGCTCCACTGTTAAAGATAATTATTTTAACTTTAGCACAACAGTTCTTAAGCTTCAATTGTAAAAAAAACTTTTGACCAGGTAATGGTCAGACACAATTTTGGCTCCCCATATAGATCTAGTATTCCTAAGCCAACTAGCCTATTTGCTGTTGCTTAATGTATAATCTATCATATTTTGTAACCCTCAAAATTGTATGTTCAAGTTGCCTTATAGCTTGGGTGCCAGGCAATTTCTCTTTAAGTATAAACAATTTCTCTTTGCCAATTAAATTAAATGAAAGTTCTTTACTTATTATTAGTGTTGTTACTGCAGAAAAGAATTTAATTAGTGATTGTCAATATAAATTTTAAACTTTAATCAAGTCTTAACCCTTACAGTGTCGGGTTTCTGAAACTGAACTCACTGTGGTGGTGGGATTTATTTTAAAGTGTTTTCAGAAAATAAAATGAACAACTTTAGAACCTCATCCTGAAGTAATCTTTGAACGGAAATATGTCATGTATGTTTTGAACGGAAATATGTCATATGTATGAAAAGAAAGAGCATTTAATTGTGCTTAATAAAATGGCAAAAATTCGAAGAAAAAAAATAGTAAGTGAAATTTTTTTAGCATTTTTTTGAAACATTGCAAAATTTTACTGTATTTTTCCCACTTTTATCTTTAGTAAAATATCAGAAATATATATATTTTCCCTGTTTTTTTTGTTATTTTATTATTCTAATATAAATAATTCATAATATTTCATTGATTTCGCTTTTTCCTAAATTGTTTAGTCATGCATATTCTTAGACTTTTGGCAATCGGCAACTCAGCCTAAGTAAAACAGCGTGATAAAAAATAATTTTGTTTTAAAAACTAGATAATTTAAATAACAAATGAAAAAATATGTCAGAAAAGTGACAAAGAAACATGAAAAAAAATTTTTAAATGTTTCGAAGCATTTAAAGTTTAATCAATACATTGAACTTGAGAACTAGCTGCTTTATTATGAAGCTGCATAACTTGTATGGAAAAGTTTAATTCTAAAATTCCGGCAGAAATTTTGGTTAAAAATCACAATTTCCTGACCTTAATTTGATTATATGCTTTAAATATAATTAAAAATATTGATAGTCTTTTTTAAAATTGCCCTCTGAGTAATCCAAATGTTTGCCGCCATTTTAGATCGCTAGCAGTTTCACTTTCAATCATTTCTAATTATTGTTTATAATCGCAGTATTCATTTGAGAAGCAATAAAAATAATTTTAGAAGCATTAAAGTAAATAAAAAAGTCTAAAATCGAAAGTCTGCTAAAATATTAATCTAAAGCTGATGTGTGTAGTTCCCGGATGACACAATTTTCGGTAGTAAAAAAAATCAATATCCTTATGTTAAAAGTTCAGAAAGCATTGCAACTCTAGTATCTAGTAGAACTATAAATAGCAGAAAAGAGTGGGAAATGCAACTGATCGATAATCTATGGCAGAACAGAGGCATGAACTGAATCACCGCTATTTGATGCTGTTTACAGTGACTAAAGGTTTTCAAGTGGAATCAATAATTAAAAAATTTTTATTCACAAAAAAACTAGACTCACCAGGAATCTTTTCACAAAAAAAGCAAACTCTTTATTAAAAAAAATCTTCTCACAGTGGCAGCCTCACACTACTCAATGGTGCGGGGGTGGCTCAGTTGGTAGTGCACCAGGCTCATAATCTGTAGTTCCCAGGTTCAAGTCCCAGCTGGGTCAGCGTTGAGATTTCTCCGCAAAACTCCCCGCCTGGCCCATTGTCAGTAGGAAACACTGCTAGGCTTGGAAAGACTACTGTCCATCGAATGGGATGTTAAGCCGTTCTTTAACTTTTACAGGGTATGGCTCTCCAGCACACAGAGCCACCATGTGTGCTGAAGAGCCATAATAAAAAATAAAATAAATACCCCCTCAAGCAGCTGCTAAAAGTTAAAGAACATGCTGGATGGCCATGATGGGTGGCTACCATCTGTCTCCTGACAACTGTTCCCGTAGGTCCCCTCCCCAATGTTCTCTGAGCCTTCGGGGTCCATGTGACCTGGCCATTTAGCCCATGGTGCTGCTCAGTGTGCCATTTAGCCCAAAAGTGCTGCTCAGAGGTAAAACAACCCAACCCAACACTACTCAATCTACTAATGTCTCTGAGCTCCTATGGCTCTATCTCTCCTACACTGCTACTAACACTCTTAATTCCTCTTCCCTGAGACTTAACATCACTTTACATCTGGAATGCAAAGTGACGTGTGAAGCACACTAGCAGAAATCAGTTTTGCATAATATGATGCAAAAGGGGGTGTTTCCTTCCATGAGCATTAGTGGCTTTCAATCAAAAATTGAAGTTATGCATGCGCATAACTCCAATTTTTGATACCATCCTCTTGCAGTATGGGTGAGGAGAAATGATGATTCAATAAAAATATAAGGCCCCAAAATAATAATTATAACATAAATAAAGTAAAACTGGTTAATGAAAACTAAAAGTAAAGGTGAATGGGTTAACCATCACAATTTCTATGCAAAATATTCTGGTGAAACCCATGTGCATTTATAAATGTCTCAGTGTTTGTAGTATATGTTATTTTCAAACCATTTAGTTTATTTACTTGTAGAAGATATTCCCCATTGCCATTGATTTTTCCCATTGCAATGGGAAAAGAGATATTTCCCATTGCAACTGCCATTGCCAAAGTCACCTAACATCCCTGCCCAAAGTCAGAGTCAGGTATCTACTTTAGAATTGAAGTCACCTGGCACAAGAGAAATGTCTCCTTTCTTGACAGAATTCAAAATATCCTGAAGTTGTCTCTAAAATATTCTGGTGAAACCCATGTGCATTTATAAATGTCTCAGTGTTTGTAGTATATGTTATTTTCAAACCATTTAGTTTATTTACTTGTAGAAGATATTCCCCATTGCCATTGATTTTTCCCATTGCAATGGGAAAAGAGATATTTCCCATTGCAACTGCCATTGCCAAAGTCACCTAACATCCCTGCCCAAAGTCAGAGTCAGTATCTACTTTAGAATTGAAGTCACCTGGCACAAGAGAAATGTCTCCTTTCTTGACAGAATTCAAAATATCCTGAAGTTGTCTCTAAACTTACCATTTTCAACCTCATCAGAGTCCTCTGTGGGGGTATAACAACAGATAACATTTGAGTTCTTTAATATTAGTTTTAAATTTAGCTGTAAGAAATCTTTCATTGATTCATTATATTCTAGAAGAGCATCACTAGCATGCTGCTGAAAAGCATACCTATGTCTTAGAGATGCTTTCTATCCCCCTTCTTCCAGAATAATCATCCTCAATCATCCATGGGCTATGGAAGTCCGACCAGACCATGCAGTTTGTAATTTAAAATTATTTTTAAGTATCTGAGCTTTACCTATCCATCTGGTCTTTTTTAAACCAAGAATATCTAGGTTATAATGCTGGAATTCCTGTGTTAGGACACCTAGAAAACAATCTATGCAATGTCCCCAGATTTTGCATGCCAGCAGAGAGGAAATGATCAGTAGGATTTTTAAATAAACTACATTTATTGAGAGAGGTGGGTCTAACAATAGCAAACTGCCCCTTAATCACAGGCATGGGGCAAAGACACGTTCCACCTCTTCTAAAGAATGAAGCCTCCCATGCTGGTAGGAACTTCAGGCATCACAAACAAGTGGATTTTTGAAGAAACAGCCTGACCTGCCTGAGATACATTACCCCAGTGTAGGATTGGTGATGCCCAACTAGTTCAAGTAAGGTTTTATGCACCTGTGATGGCCTCTGTGAAGCTCTGAGTATATATATAAATGTGCCAATCAGATAACATGCAAGAAAGTCTATAAGTCACATTAGTTGAAGAAATGGTTAGGCGCTGATGGTATAGTGGCAAACATACCTGACACATGTTACTGAGAGACATGGGTTCATCTCATGGCTGGTTATGAATAAGTTTCCATGTGCCAGAGTCTCTGGAGCAATGATGAAAGGAGATAGCAAAAATTGGAAGGTAGTTTAATGAGTTTCCTTAGGGCCATTAATTAATTTGCAGGTTGTGTCACATCTGCAACATATGACTTCATTCTCGGGGACCACTTGCACCCAATGTTGCTGGCATTGTTCCCTAATCACTCCCTGGTTTCAAGCGGATAATGCATCTGTGTATTGTGTGAAACATGTTGAGTTGTGGTTTGCAGAGCATGAGGATGAGGTACAGCAGCTACCCTGGCCATCTCAATATTATTGAACATTTGTGGGAATATCTGGAGTGCAAGGTCAGATTACACTTTCCACCTCCAGCATCATTGGCACAGTTGGGCCATATTTTACAGCAAGAATGATCCCACATTCCATTACCGTATGTGCATGACATATAAGTCTATTCCACGTCGAATTGCATCTGTTCTGAACACCCAAGGTGAGTCTACAGCTTGTTAAAAAAATTTCTCCACAAACAATGCATGTTTCCATTATTTGATAAACCTCTGTATTATAAAAATATAAAAGTAGCTCAAAATTTGATATTTAAAAAAAAATATTTTTTGGTACTAATGATGCAATTTAGTGTCCATGGCCAAGCTGTTTTATTTTCTGCAATATCAAGTTGTGGAATAAATTGAAAAAAATAGTGTTTTTTTGGAGTTTTGAAATGTCTATTTTAAATATATATAAATGTAAAAGTTAGCTTAAAATTTGATATTTAAAAAAAATTATATTTTTGGTACTAATGATGCAGTTTAGTGCACGCTAAAACTAATAATGGAAACACACACTGTTTGTTGTGGCCATATACAGGCTTCATAAACTATATTTTCATTGCTGTGGCACCCTAAAATTTAATTGCTTCTAGTACACAAACTTACTATACTCACCTTCTAATTCATGGCATCATGGGTGCCACATCAACTTGGATTCTCAATATCCTTGTTTGTGGCAACCCAGGACGAAGATTATAGTTAAGTTTTGGTGAGTGCTGGACTTCACTTCTATAGTACTGTTCAGCTCCGACAGTAAATGTGGCATCTCCTGATAGATGTAGTGCAATCTTGAATTGCAGAGCATCTGGATTTTGTCATAAATTATAATAAAAATAAATAAATAAATACCCCCTCAAGCAGCTGCTTGCCACAGAGGTCTGACAGGAGCCTGTCAGTTTATATGCCAAAGTAGAAGATCTGAGAGGATGGCAGGACCTCAGCAGAAAACAACACGAACATCCATGCCTTACCCGGGGCTCGAACCCAGGTCCCGTAGATCAGTAGCCAAGCGCGCTAACCACTCGGCCACGGGACGGCTCATAAATTATATTACCTTCTAATTCATATGCAAGAAAATGAGTAACACATGTTGCAACCTTGTCAATATGCAAAACAGATATCACTTAAGGGACAACCCAATTATTTCTATCTCTCTCTCTCTTTTTATTTTTTATGAACTGTATCATGTTATCTGTATTGCTCTATTTTTATAGAGGCCTACTTGGCTTAAGGAGCAGAAATGAACAGGAAGAGCCAAAAAATAAGCCTAAAATTGAACCTCCGACTTCTTTACAACTTAGGTAAGGATATAGTATTGTTTATTTGATTTTTTAAGATAAATTCTTATGACTAAAATGGCCATTCCTTAATATTTGAGCTTTCAAAACTCTTGAATAGTAAACGTATATAATTGAAAATAAAGTTTTTGGGATAAATATTACATAATCTTTAATGCATATATTTTTCCTTATAAGCTTATTTTCAATGTTATAGAGAGCTTCCAATGAAACTTTTCATTGCCATAACATATGCTTATTCCATAATTGTCAGTGTGTTTACTATTAGTGTGGAAGTGTGCTCCTAATGTAGTCAGTAACTAGAAGTTTCTAGAATTAATAATCATAAAATTCAGACTATATACACTGCTTGGCTGAATTATTATGAACACCTACCTTCTCATATGCATCACAACACAGTTCTCATTGAAAGGGGTTTTGAGGTACTATTATAAGTCACCTCTCTCAGCTGAACTGTAACAGCTCTGTTTTTCCTTAAAATTCATGCCAGCAAATGCTTGTCCCTGTCTGTCAGTCTTTTTTCCTTCAGTATTTGACATCATTAGCTTACTTTTTTAGATCTTTGCCTTTCTCTACATGCTTGGAATATTATGCCCCATGTTTTTCCACAGAGTTCCATCATCTCCATTACAGATGCTCCTTGTCACACTTTGCTTTCCACCAGACCTGGAACTAGAAAAAAAATGGGGGGGGGGGGGGCAAGCAAAACAATTGAGCAGGAAAAGAGGAGCCCAAGGGACAGTTTTCCATTGCAGTGGTGTCCCCTTTGGATTTTTTTTAAATACTTGAAAAATACTCTGAAACATGTACAATTTTAATAATTTTTGTCCTTCATTACCCTTACTAGCATTGTCAAAGGCAACCCCCTCCTTCTTGATCCAGCCCTATTTTCCACTCCATGTTTTTGTGGTTTTTATAGGACTTTGTAGTGACATAGAATACTTTTGTCAGTAATAAATATTGCATTCATTGGCATGTTTTATGGTACTTCATTACCTATCTTCCTATTGCTTTTCACTTTGTTGATTGATAGGTATTTTTGTAGAAGATAGGTATTTTAAAAAAATTTTATGCATGATGCAGTGTTCATAATAATTTGTCTAGGCAGTGTATCTCTACTAACCCCCATCAATGCCCTCTGTGAGAAAGAGGGCATTGATGAGTTTGGAAATGCCTCTATCTGTTGGATGGAACATTAAGCTGTAGCCCTGTGTGCAGGAGAGTCATATCCTGTGCATGTTAAAGGATGTATGATGGCCTTGATGGGAGGCTTCCATCTCCTAACAGCTATTCAGTGGCTTCCCTTCCTCAACCTTTTCTGAGCTCTTGTGATCCTTTTGACCTGGCCATTTAGTCCATTGTGTGCACAAAGTGCCATTCAGAACTAAAACAACCCAACCCATAACACAGCAAATGTATTAATGTTTTATCTCAGGAGTGGAGTTATGAAACAGGTTAATAAAGCATAGATGCTTGCACATTGCATAATGCATTGTTTTGGTGTCTTATACCTGTATCTAATCACACTAGTACTCAATGCAGTGATGTGACTCAAAGCTAAGTAGCTTGAGGTTGCCTGGTTGGTTTACCTTTGGCATATTTTGCACACAACGGGCTAAATGGCCAAGTTAAAAGATCACAAAAACTCAGTGAAAGTTGAAAGGGAATCACTGCATAGCTGTTAAGAAACAATTGGTAGTCTGTTATATGGAGGAAATGGAAGGATAGTCTCACCCCATCTTAAGTTGGCCATGATAATTTTCCAGTTTCAATTTAATGAAATATCATATAAAATCCTGGGCTCTAGAGCCCAATGATATTCCACTCTTCCCCACTGGAATCTTATCGTACATTATGTTGTTATTTCTAAATCTAAATATTACTTTGAACTTATACACCGTAGAATCACTATTAACAATAACATTAATATTTATTGACGTTCACATTATTTGTACAATTAACAATGACACTTAACATTAAACAATCGATGATGTGGAGACTAACATACGATGACATTTCATCTCATGTCATGTGACTACAATAATAAGCTCGTCCTCTCTAGGACTACTACTACCCTTAGATCTCTAGGACTACTACTACCCTTAGACCATTCTCTGCTCATGGCCTAAAAAACTTTCTGTAACTTTCTCTCTGACCTTTCAGAGATGCAGTTCCAAGCCTTTTTTTCCCTTTTCCTCCCTCTCCTTCCTCCGGACCCTCTCAGCAAATTCACAAAGGGTCTCATCTGCTCCCTCCATTGGTCAATATAAACCAGTCAGAAGGAGCAAATATTAGTGGGGCTTGATATTTCTTTGATGTTGTGCTCTCTACCACATGAGTCGTTCCTTTCCCAGGGACACTCGAATGCCATGGTCCTGATTACCTCCCTGGTGATGCATCTGGTGGTAGGAGTGCCTTGCACATTTCAAGGCACAGGCGAATAGTTGTCTCTCACTTCCACTCACTGGAGATGTCATCACCTCACTCCAGCCACTTTTAACGTTGGTTTGATAGCGACTGGTACCAGCCATCCAGAATTTGGTGGAAATGGCTTGTGAGAAAGCACTTTTGATATTGTTATGCATATAATTGAAAACCTATGCAGAACAAGTCTCCTATCAAGACCATTCAGCATGTTCTTTACCATGTACAGGGTGTGGCTCTCCTCCATATGGGGCTACAGCTTAATGTCCGATTCAATCGACAGTGGCTTTTCTGAACCCATTGGTGTTCCCTTTCTCACCAAGGGCAGATGGGGCTTAGTGGAGATAAAATCTCAATAGTGGCTTATTTTTGGACTTGAGCCTGTGAACTGTAGATTACAAGCTTGGCACACTACCATATGAGCCACTCTGTCCTAAGGTGAAATTAGTCTCCAGTGAGAGGCTCCCTAAACACTGGTGTAGGGAGCCCCTCGTTAGAAGCTAATTTAACCATGTTCTTAGAACACCTTGAACCTTGAACCCAAGGTTGCCTGACCCACTGACTCTGAGTACTTCAGTATATATTCCACCCAACATTGACATGTACTGTATAAGAGTATATCAGCCCACTGGGAAAAGTCTTCACAAAAGGTAAATATGTTGCTGGAACTTCTAGACCATTACCAATCAGTTTCAAAAAGCACCTGTGGGCAGGGGTGGCTCATTCGGTAGCACACCAGGCTCATAATCTATCCCTGATTCGAGTCCCAGCTGGGTCAGCATTGAGATTTATCTCCGCAAAATTCCCTGCCCTGTCCATGGTCAGTAGGGGACACCGATGGTCTTGGAAAGGCCGCCATCCATTGAATGGGATGTTAAGCCATACCCTGTGCATGTTAAAGAACACACTGGATTGCCTTGACAGGAGGCTACTATCTGTCTCTCAATAGCTGTTCCAGTGGGTCTTCTCACCCAACCTTCTCTGAGCCTTCGGGGTCCATGTGACGGCCATTTAGCCCATGGTGTGCAAAAAAGTGCTGCTCAGAGGTAAAACAACCCAACCCAAAAAGCACCTTATTACAATGAATGATAATAATTTGCTTACATAATTTAAATTTTCTAAAATAATACCTTTCTACTTCTTTTCAATTAAATTACACAAAAAGTTTAATCATCAATCTTAATTTAAAGGATGTCAGTAATACAGAATTAACTCCCATATTAGAAGTATGATATCTGATCCTTCAGGCTTATCAACTTACTGGAGGATCTGCCACTACTTGCTGTTAGATAAGGTGAGTCCATCGAAAATGCATTATCTTCTGTAGAATTTTAATTTCCGATTAGTCACTTTTATTTTCAACTAAATAAAATGTGAATATTAACTTTCAAACTCATATTTATAATCTCCCTATATAGGCAACATGACTCTGATGAAAGATCTGCACCACTTGCTGAGTAGTAAAAACTACATACCCCGAGTTAATAGAAGATTAGAATGTTCTTATTAGATTAAAATAAAAATAATTGTTACCTGCACCTTTTCATCTCTTTTCATTTAAAGTCTTAAATAAATTCTTTAATTCTGTAGAATTATCCACTCACCACTTCCATATATTAAAATTAGGCAGAAAATATAAAATTATGCTGTCCTCTTTCTTGATATTAAAATTTGGCAGAAAATATTAATCAGAGAATCTCAGTAATGCAGAATTCATCCCCTGTGCTGACGATTTGTTGTTGGGTCCATGAGGTCATTAACTTTCCTGGAGGATCTTCTATCACTGATAAGGAAAGGAAGTCTGTCTACACATGGTGTTTATGCAAAGTGTGCCATTAGTGTTCAGATGAAAAGGTGCCTAACTCAGTTGACTGCATAATGAAATGCTCACTGGCACAGTGTGTTATGCATAGCAGCTTGTTAATGCACTTCACATAATGGTTGCTATTTTGTATTAATGCTAACATATGGTAGTAATATTATATAAGTAATGTATTTTTAAGTTGAAAACATTATGGCTTATTGCAGGTAATTTTTATTAGATAGTAAGTTCATATATGAAACAATTAGTCATAATATATTTGAAAGCAAATTAATTGTTTCAACTATATTGTTTCAAACAACAATATAATCTCGCTGGACAAAAAATTAGTCACCCCTGGCTGAATGTCACCTAGTAGTGCGTAATGACTCCATGCCACCGAAGAAAAGCCGAAATATCCTGTCTGGCATGGATGCCACCAGTGTGCAGATGTAGTGTATATCAATATCCATCCACTCTTCCAGCAGCAAATGCCACAGTTTGGCCAGATTGGCTGGATGGCTAGGAGGATGCTTCACTCGTTGCCCCAAATAGTCCCACAAGTTTTCAGTGGGATTCAAATCCGGGATTTGGCAGTCCAGCTGAGATGTTCGAAGGCTTCAGAATGCTCTTCATGCCAATCTGACACACTTTGAGCCCTGTGTACGTGGCAATTGTCATCTTGGAAGACTGGGGTATCCTTCTGGTGTTCACAGTGGATATGCTGCACAAAAGGCAACATGTGGTCATCCAGTAGCTCCATATAGCCCTTCTGGTTCTAGTGTGACATCACCTCAACCAAAGGACTCATTTCCTCATATGTGAAACACCCCCAGAACATCACAGAGCCCCCTCCAGTTTGAATAGAACCTTGCACACAGTCCACATGGAAGGCTTCATGTGGCTTACAATGTACCCATCGCCTCGCATCATTCGAGTACAAGCAAAAACGTGACTGATCCGACCAGATGACACGCTTCCAAGAGTTGACAGTCTAGTCTCTGTGGTGCTGCGCCCACTGTAGCCATGCAGCCTTGTGCAGAGCTGTTAACATGGATTTCTTCTGCAGTACTCTACTCCAGATATCCATGGCATGCAGTTCCCTTCGGAGTGTTCATTCAAAAACAGCTTTGTTGTAGGCCTGCATTGACTGACTGGAGCAATTCCTGCCTCGTTGCAAAGCAGTTTGCATAACAGTCCATGACACACTGCAGCAGTCCCTATTGGTGAGTACAATCTTTCTGCTGCAGTTCTGGTGATGATTAGTGGTGGACTATGTGATGTACACCACTGCTGGAAGATCCTTTGGACAGTATGTTTTGACACACCTGCAAAGGCAGCAACTTCTTATACACTATGCCCTTTGACTCTGCCAAATGCCATAACACCTTTATGCCACTTATATTACTCACTTTATGCCATCTTTGGCACGACCCATGTTTCACGGAGCGGCTAACACACACGTGGTGCACAACCACTTCTTGTCATTGTATGAACCCCGTAGCACACGATACAGCTATTTGTAAGATGCATTTATTTATTACTGGTGTGCCCTCTGTTGCTGTTGAACAGACATAACCCTCTTACAGTGGGAGAGATGACTAATTTTTTGTCTGATAAGCTTAATAACTTCATTGATTCAAGTTCTTCAAAGCAGTCAAAGACTGGTAAATTAAAATGTCCCTGGAAATTGTCAGTGGACTGGTCTCTGGATATGACTACATATGAGAGCTCTAAGAAAACTTTTGTCTGGGTGGAATGGTGTGGGTGGGGGTCCTCCTACAACCACAAATTATTGAAATAGTTTGAATATCTCCTTTTCAAGTTCTTAGGATTAACTTTAATTTTAAGTTCTCTGAAATCTGGAATAAAATTTCTTCTAAAAAAAAAGATTTCGTTAACATTTCTGAAAATTGCATTTACTAAAAATGTTAAATAAATTTTTTTGGCTTATTCAGGTGTCAGTGCTTAGCAGAAAAAAATATTGGATTGGGTTATGGTCCTATAATGCACATTGCAACTCCAAAAATTGTTCCATATGTACATGAATTATATTAATTCTCTTGATGAAGTGATTGGTGTTCATATGATTTATTTTTTTAAAGAAATGGAGGTAGAGAGGACAAGAGATTGCTCCTTATATTGCAGACACTCATGTTACCACGCAAATGGAAAATTTCTCCATTGATGGCAATGTGAGGGGAATAATCTGAAATTACAATTGCACTGAGAGCAAACCAAATGTACATTATTGATAAAATATAACATTAATATTCTTTATCTCTGGTGTGCTTCCAGTGATTGTATCACTAGTAGAAGGTATAGTAAAGTGAAGTAAAACATCTTTCTCTGTCCACATAAGCATAAACACTTCTAAGTTCTATTGGGATAGTGAACTATTGAGTCTATTTTTAAACAAGAAAAATTTTCTTCACATGCAACCAATAGATGACAATGTAATGACATACACTGCTGTTCATAATCTAAGGAAGTTGGGGGGGGGGGACGTAAATATCTCAAGCAATCCTTTTTTGAATTTAGCAAAAGTTTCTGAGGATATTTAATATCACGTTTATTAATGTTTACATTTGAAATAAAGACTATATTTGAAGATTTGTCCAATTATGAAATTTCTTCTTCTAATAAGGTTATCCAATAATACAGAGAGGAACAAATCACACTCTATAAGAGTATTTCTCAGCTCATGAAGGATCCTTGGAATTGATGATAGTTGAGGACTTGCAACTCAACTCACTGAAGCATCCCATGCATGGTTCAATGGGATTTAAATCTGGGAACCTTACTGGCAAATCCATTCTCTAGATATTTTCACTCTCAATGTATTCTTCCACTATCTGAGCTCTATGTGGATGAGCATTATCATCCATAAAAATGAATCTGACCCAATGGCACCTCTAAATATTCACATAAGGCTCAAGGTTCTTGTCTCTATATTTTTGGACAATTAGAGTCAACCCCTTTATATATGCATGGGTTGGGTTGTTTTACCTCTGAGCAGCACTCTTTTGCACACAGTGGGCTAAATGGACAGATCACAAGGACCCTGAGGGCTCAGAGGAGATTGGGAGGAGGGAACCCATTGAACATCTGTTGGTAGGCAGATAGTAGACTCCTGTCAAGACCATCTAGCATGTTCTTAACTTGCACAGGGTATGGCTCTCTGGCACATGGGGCCACAGCTTAATGTCCCATCTGATGGATGGCAGCCTTTCCAAGCTCATTGGTGTCCCTTACTGACCAAGGCAGGGAGTTTTGCAGAGATAAATCTGAACTCTGGTTCAGGCGGGACTCAAACTTGGGAACTGCAGATTATGAGCCTGGTGCTCTACCAACTTAGCCCCCCCCCCCCCCCCCCCCCCCCCTAAAGATATGTATGTCAGTGCAGCCACTTATAGTGATATCTCCCAAGACCTACAAACCACTTCCATCAAAATTTCTTTTCCATGATATTCAGGGGGGGGGGGGGGGGTAACTTGTTCCACACTCTCTCCAGATGCATTTGCCTCAAGAATCATGCTATATTGTGATTCATCTGGAAAGAGAACCTATTCCTATTGATCATTGGTCTAATTGAAGTGCTGCCTGCCCAATTCCAGTCATGCCATCTGATGTGCTGAGATCAGTGATATATACACAAGTCTTCTAGCATATAACACTTTTTCATGAAGTCATTGGTCACAGTTACTCTAACAACTTCCCTTTCTGTGGCAGCTCCGATGTAAGATGGCATTCTGACATCATTTTATTGTGCTTTGCAGTTAGGGACAGGAAACTGTCATTTTGAACTGCTGTTGCCTTGAACCCAGGTATGCACCCAGGAATTTATTTATTTATTTATTTTTTTAGGTTTTTTTAGGGGGGGGGGGGGTAGTGGGTCTGAGAATAAGATTTGAGTAGGGTTCCTCAATTACTAAAATATTCCACTGAACAGGAAAGGTTAAAATGATATTCTAAATGAAATGAGATTTTATCATTTTTCTTAATCTATTTTTAGTGTCAGGCATAAGATATGGGGCTAAAATAAATTTTTATAAAGACAACTGTTTTGGATTTCAAAGCAAGTATACAAGTTTGAGATTTAGCATAAGAAAACAGAATTTTCAGGAAGGGGAAGGTGGTTTCTTGACCTCCCCCTTTGCATACTTTCCTGTTTGGGCCTATCCTGGCTGTTCTTCTAGAGCATGTTCCAATGTCTTGAAAGCATGAGATCCTGGAAATGACACTTTTCATCACATTCATGAATCTGGCAGATTCTCTTTGGGTTATCTTACTATTTAATTATTCACATACACATAACTTCAGAACAAATGATTAGCAGTACAACTGTCACTTGCTTTATGTAGCATTACCTCACCCAGGAATGGCAGAATTTTGTACAATATATGCATATATCTAATGTGCTATTACACATGCAAATGATGCAAATTTACATAGCATCATACCTTTTGACAGTTCCTTACTTGCACTCTCAAAGTGTGCTATAATACAGAAGGGAAGCGTTTCTGGCCCATTGTTCATAGGAGCATTTTTCATCACTATATGAGCAATAGAACATGTTCCCAAAGTTGGACTAGATCTGTTGGGAAAACCCTGCCCTTAGACAATACAGTTGGTTCTCAATACACTTGGGGGCTGTGTTCTAAAAACTGGCCATGTAAATCAAAAGCTCATCAATCAGCATAATTTTTGTATAAAAAGTAAAGGAAATGGTAGGGATAGAAGGGAAAAGCTGCATTATAACTCATGCCTACATATATTTTATTTTCCATTATACAAAATTTATTTGTTACCATAATACATTACAGTAAAATTAAAAATGAAGGAATATATCCTATCTAAAAAACACAACCTATCTACAATAAGAATATAATAATGGTCATGAAAATTTTTCTAACACTTGCTGAGCTCTGTCTCAGATGACGTGCTGTAAGATTGAAGAGAGTGTTACTTGGCTAGTAAGTGTGGTAAGATTGAAGAGAGGTTACTTGGCTAGAGAGTCATCTGGATCAGATGATTGAATAGTTGAAGATATAGATGCCTCTTTATTTACTGTCACATATATTGGGCTGTTCCTCAATGACATTGCAATAACAGGGGTTCGAGTTCCAGGATGGCATGGTTCTTTGTTTTACCATAATCTGCAGATAATTTAATAGCTTTGTGAATCATCATATATTGAAAGGAACAAACTTTGAGACGTTTTCTTTTGCTTTCAAAATTTTTGAGTTCAAACTATGTTATTACAACAAATGTCGGCAAAAATAAAAAAAAGATGTGAATACAGTGACCGCCTTATTCACAAAATTACTAATGAAACTGCCTAAATCGAGAGCTGGCTATACTTGAAATCGGTAACAAATTCAGTTTTTATGGTTCATTTTTTCATCTTTCACTTCACATCGATATTGATTCTTTCTGAGTAAGATTTGTCACTGGTTTTGTCTATTTTACAAACTTAGGCTATTGTAATTTTTAAAATGTCCCATTTTACAATCACATATTCTAATTCCTCCCTTAAAATTGTTTCTGTTGCTGCTTCATGTTATTTTATAAGTAAGGCATTTAAATTTTCCATAAAATTTCCCAGAAAGCCATTTTCTTAAAACTATTTTTATTTCTAACACTTATCATCATCATTCTCACAGCCATGGGCTACAGAGGTCCAACCAGACCATGCATTTTAGTTCTCCAGGCATATCTATCCTGAGTTACGTCTGCTGCATCTGGCCATTGCACACCACTTCTAACAAGATCCTGTTTCACATTGTCTGCCCAAAGCATTCTAGGTCTTCCCCTCTTTCTGAGGTTGTTAGGCACACTGTTCATAACCCTAATGGTTAATCTATAATTATGCATACAGGCAACAGAATATCTCTCTGCAAAATATGCTGCTTAAAGGAGGTTGCTGCATGTATAACTAAGTGATGTTAGGTCATAATGTAGTAGAATTGACAGAATGAGTTAGTTAGATTTAGTATTGTAATGGGGAGAGAAATAGTAGGGATGTAGTAGTCAGAATGAGTTAGTGGAGAGAGTGCTGTTAGTGGAAGTTAAGATTTAGATAGATGTGAGTTGTTAGACTCCAACTTTTGTATTGAATTTGGCGAGTTTTTGAATTTTTTGAAAATAAATTTGTTTTAGAAATTTTTGATTTTTTTTTTCCATTTGTCTCTTGAGCAATGTTAATTGAGTTTTTTATTGGATTTAAACTTTAATTAAACTTGACAATCCTTTTTGAATTCTTAGTCGATAAGTAACACTAGAGAAATACCTAACAAACCCTATTTCAACATTATTTGGCAAGTTGAAATTGCCTCGTACCCAACAAAGCTGTCCGGAATTTTGAATAAATTTGGATCAGACAAAAGGTCCAACTTGAAAAGTTAATAATCTTTGGAGCGTTACAGAGCAATTAAAGAAAGTGGCATACCAAAAACAGGGACTCAATATATATGTATAAATTGTATATTATTTAACATGATTGTCAAAGTTAAGAAATTTTTAGCTCATTAGTTATATGTACTATTCATAGATTTAACAACAGCTTAAGCTGAAATTTTTGTTAAGCAAAAAGCTTAACTTATGCGTATTAGTCAAAGTTACTGAAGTTTCAGTGCAGTTATTGCTGATAGTTAAGATCTTTATTGCATGTATGTATAGATTAGAAGTGTCCAGACACACACAATAGCAGACTTTTTGATAAGCAAGTTTAGTATAGTTTTAGTATTGTATTGTTGTATAGCAATACCTTTGAATATTGCTAAAAAAAAAAAGGTTTCAAAATTTTGGCAGATTGCTAAACATGTCTGCTAGTAATATGGCAAATTTCACCATAATGACTCCTGACTTAGAAAAAGTAAAAGGTTACAGGATGTGATGAAAAGAGCAGAAGCATTAATGAATCGGTTTAAAGAGCCTCATGAGAAAAGGGGAACAACAACCACTAAATATGTTGACAATGCTACTTCAGTTCATGAATCAATAAACTTTGAACATAAGATTCCATTTTTTGTTCCCTCAGAAGCAAGTGATAGAGCAGAGTATTATTATATGAAGAAGATATTCAGCTGCGAATTGTCAAAACAACTATAGGAACAATTAAATTGCACAGTGTTTAAATACCAGGCTGATCCAATTAAATGGAAAAAAAGTGGGTTGAAAGAATTTGACTGAGAACGTGCATTAGGCTTACAGTGTTCTATAATATATAGTTCTGACTATTGCTTTGGTATTTTAATGTTAATTCGTGTGATATATCGATTAGTAATATGTAGATGAATGATGGCTACATTTTAGTTAGTAGTCATTCATCGTTTATGATTAAGTTTAAGTTTGTTATTATCATAAAATATGCATGCAACAAACTTTGATCATGACGGCTGTAACCCCCTGCTTCCCGTGTGGGTATACTGTGATCAGCGACTACTGTAGTCGCTAAACGCTGATCATTAGCTGGGAATAGGGAGGCCAATTTTGAATTCATTTATACTTAGCTATACAGTTAAGGGCTGTCCCGTGGCCGAGTGGTTAGCACGCTTGGCTACTGATCTAAGGGACCTGGATTCGAGCCCCGGATTTAGGCATGGATGTGTGTGTCGTTTTTCTGCTGAGGTCCTGCCATCCTCTCAGATCTTCTACTGTGGCATATAAACTGACAGGCTCCTGTCAGACCTCTGTGGCAAGCAGCTGCTTGAGGGGGTATTTTTTTTATATACAGTTAATTACACACATAGCAGAATGTGGTGATAAGAAAAATCTTTCATATAGAAAGAAAATATTTGATAAACAATATATTATATGATTACAGAAATCTGTAATTCATTGATTATTAAAGACCACTGATCAGAAATTGCTGACTTCTATACATAGTGTCGATTTTTATAATTTTCAGGCAAGACAAAATAAGTTTGATATGTTTTTTTTAAACCATATTATTTTATAAAATGCATATTCCATCACTTTATTGCCTTAAAGAAAGATGTGGTGAATAGTTATTACTTAATAACGATTAAGTTAGATCTTGATAATATTTTAAGACACTCGTACTTTTTCAAGGGAGGACCCGCACTACAACAACCACCTGCCGCCTTGCGAGCAAATCCAAAATTGGCCTCCCCATTCCCAGCAAATGATCAGTGTTTAGCGACTATTTTAGTCGCCAATCTTGGTATGCCCGCATGGGAAGTGGAGGGTTACAGCTGTCATGATCAAAGTTTGTTGCATGCATATTTTATGCTATTAACAAAACTAAACTTAATCGTAAACGATGAATGACTACTGACTAAAATGTAGCCATCATTCATCTACATATTACTAATCGATATATCACATGAATTAACATTAAAATACCAAAGCAATAGTCAGAACTATATATTATAGAACATTGTAAGCCTAATGCACATTCTCGGTCGAATTCTTTCAACCCACTTTTTTTTTCCATTTAATTGGATCAGCCTGGAGTTTAAACACTGGGCAATTGTTCCTATAGTTGTTTAGACAATTTGCAGCTGAATATCTAGAGATAATAATCGTTTTTTTATATACTAATGATTCTAAAAACTGCGGCGCACATGGCGGCTGCATTGACTATAACACTAAGTCACATGACCAGTAGGAACAAAAAATGGCGGATAGGTCAGCTGGTATATAGGGACTCTAAACAAGATATTCAGAAGCACTTACAACTAGCTTATCGATCTACAAAGGAAGGGGAAGGATGTCACCACAAAATGATTGGATGATTTATCGCAACGGAGTGCCAACAATGAAAATTTAAGTATATTCTTCTTCTTACACTGTGGCACTAATGATTTATAATATTTTATTTCTTTTCTCTGGAATAGTTGAAGACGAAGTCATGAAGCAATAATTTTTGTGATTTTATACTTAGAGATTTTGAAATGTTTAATTTCTTGTTGAAACTTTTGAGTTTCGATATTAATTTTTTGAAAGTGGATTTTATTGTTCAAGGTCTATAGTTTGAGTTTATAATGTGATGTGAATAGAATTTGTCATGTATTCTTGTTCATCTGAAGATCTAGTTGTTATATTGTATTAACATGATTTAAAGTGTTTTTTTTGTAGATATTTTCATTTCACCTGACTGAAAGCTGAACTGTAAGTTAATATTAAGTTAGAATTTAGAAATTGTACAATGTTTATGGGTGCAAATGATGAGAATGAAAAAGAATTTAGTATACAGCGATTAAATATTTTGAGGTTATTTTGTATTTCGAAATGAATTTTGTATGCAAAGTGTATTTTCATGTAAAAAGTGAATGGAATTGTACCATATGAAATGTTAGCGTCATATATTATAAATTATTGATACAGTTTTTCTTTACTCTTAGATATGATGTATGCATATGTGTTTAAATCTGTTCGGTGTCATCAGTGATATTGATGTGTCAATGATGTATAGTTATTGGGATGAAATTGGCGGCATTTGTTTGCATATGTGAGCCTTTTTTTTTTGGTACCCATTTAGAGCTGTCCCCAATAGCATAGTTTGATGACCGAGATAGTCACCAGTATAACTCCTTTAGGAGGAGAACATAAATGTCGAAAAGGGGAGGTAACTAATGCATTTTTTATTTCAGCTGGCTCGCAATTATTGTGTCTATGCCAAGATTTAGTGGATGATTACACTCCCACTTATTTATAAAAATTTGGAATTTCTTAGATTCACTTGTTTGATGTGGTTAGAAGGATTTAACGGTGTTCCAATACCAGGTTTTTTTTTTATGTATGATAGGCACAGAAGATTTAGCTTTCAAATATTTTGATTATGGTTAGGGGAATAAGCAGAAGTTCTGTACCCTGCTTAATACGTCTGTAATTCTGTGAAAAAGCAGAATTTGATGTAATTGAATTTTTTTCTTTAACTTCTTTAGAAGTTAAGAAGGACAGGAGTAATATTAACCAGCTTTTGTACTGGTTATTGTATGCAGCTTTTGAAGTTTGTATCAGAATGTGGTACTAGGTAGTCCAATAATGCTAGTATGCAGTTAACTGCCACACCCATTGGTATGTAATATACAATAGGTAGCTTTACACATTTTTAGGTGGAAAGAGAAGAGGTTTTTGTTGTGTTCGAAAATTGTGTCGAAGTGAGAGTAGATCGTCTTATCAAAATTTGTGTAAGCATACTTTTACTTTATTTTATGTTCAACAATATGTAAATGACTTGAGAAGTGTCCTATTATTCTAAATTCGCTTGTCAAAATCTGTTAGGTCAAATTTTGACTCCCTTTGGGAGAGGGAGTTGTGATAGTCTACCCATTCATTTTTACTTTTCCTTAACTAGTTTTACTTTATTTACATTATATTTATCATTTTGGGGATTATTTCATTTTTTTGGACTGCTTGCAATTCTCGTTTCCAAGCCAAAGGAGTTGCGCATGCACAACTTCGACTTTTGATTGTCAGCCATTAATGCACTCATGTAGGACATGACCCCTATTGTGTCATAGCTAGCGCAATCATCAGATTATGCAAATATTTTCCCAGCATACAACAGATATGTGCCAGCTTTGTACGCTGCATGTACGCATCACTAAGTGATGTTGGGTCACAGAGTCAGTGTAGTCAGAATTGGCAGTTAGTAGAGAGAGTGTAGTCAGTTTTGTGAAAAGTGTAGTTAGGATTAGCATTGTGAGGAATTAGTGTAGTCAGAGTTAGTAGAAATATAGGAGTCAGAAATATTGTGAGTAGTATGTGTTGTTTAGATAGATGTAAGTTGTTAGTACCCCAACTTTCATATTGAATTTGGTGAGTTTTTAAATTTTTTGGAAGTAAACTTTCTTTGCTTTAGAAACTTTTGAATTTTTACTATTTTTCTCTTGAGCAATGTTAATTAATTTTTGATTAGATTTAAACTTTAATTAATCTTCACAATCATTTTTGAATTCTTACTCGATAAGTAATGCTATATACATAACGAACCCTGTTTCAACTTAAATTGGCAAGTTATTATTGCCTGGTGCCTGACAAAGCTATCCGGAATTTTGAATAAATTTGGATCAGACAAAAGGTCCAACTTTAAAAGTTAATAATCTTTGCAGTATTACAGGCAGACCAATGGAGTTGGAATTTTTTGTCCAAGATCCTTTGGACAGATGAAGTGCAATTCATATGGGCCAGAATCATTAAAGGCAGGGCACTTATTACTAGATTCAGCAACCCATCCCTTGGATGAGCAGCAAGGCATGTAGTACACTGGTCAACTAACATCTGGTGCATCATTTGTAACAACACACTCATGGATTAGTATTCTATAAAGGAACATTAATGATTCAGAGGTGCTCCAACTGTTAAAAAACACAATACTCAACTGGTTGAATGACTTTCTTCTCAGGGATGTACATTGCATGTGGTACCAGCATAGTGGCACACCACCACCAAATGTACAGTCTTTCCTGTCTGAAACATTTGTACATCAGATCATTGGGTATAGTGGTCTTGTGGAGTGGTCTCCATCGTCACCAAACTTGACTGCTATGGACTTCCTCTTGGTTACCTGAAAGAACAAGTGCATAACATTATGGGTTATTTGAAAGGACAAGTGTGCACAGAACCTGCAAGTCTGCAAGATGTATTTATATATATACAGTAGACTCCCTCTTATCTGGCCCTCACAGGATTGGACCCCTGGCTGGATGAACGAAAAGGCCGGTTAATCCAAATATTGTGTCAGAAAATAAACAAAAATGGCAAATGACAAAAATACTAACTGTACTGTATTTTAATTAATAATTTGTTGTACAATATTAACAATTTACTCACACTCACTTGAAAAAGTCTGTGATTTTCTTTTGTTTCTTTGAACTTAATACTTTTTTACCTGCAAAGTCTTGCAATTTTTTAATAAACATCACATCAATCGCAGATGAGGCCTGTTGTTCTTCAGTGTATCTTACTGCAACATCAAAAGCTTCTTTTCCTTCAATATGGCTAACTTTCTCTTCTTCCTCTTCTTCATTCTCCATTTCTTCTCCGTTCCCTTCTTGGCAGACTGCATTGATAATTTTGTCATCATTCAGCATTTCATTTTCCAACTGTTCATCACCTTTTAACTATTCTTCAATGTCATCTTCAAGTGTGTTATAACCAGGCAGCAGTTTAAAGCCATTAAGCAACAAAATATTGTCATTATCCATCATATCTTCGGCAAGCGCGATAGTTTCGTGTTGTTGTCTTTGATATTTTTCTACACAGTTTTCAACTTTGAACTAAAGTTTTCTCCATGACTTCACAAAAGATGTACAAGGTATTTCTTCAAAAGCTCTTGCCAGCATGTAGATAACATCCTTGATATTTACTATTTTCAAAGCATTTAAAAGTCCTATTCCATCATTTTCAGTTCGCTTTAGAATTTCTGAAAGAAGCTTTCTCCTGTATCATCTTTTTAAACTCACAAGCACACCTTGATCCATTGTTTGCACTAAAGATGTTACATTAGGTGGCAAAAACATGGCTTTTATGTTGTCAGAAATGAGTTCGCATGGGTGTTTTGGGGCATTGTCGATGATGAGTAGGACCTTTACAGGCATTTTAAGACTTGTAAAGTGGTTTTTTTTATTTTTGGAACAAATTCTGTAAAGAACCACTTTTTAAACAAATACGAGTCTATCCAAGCAGACTTTTGAGCTTTGTAGTAAACTGGCAGAGCAGCTAAATTTAAATGCTTGAATGCACGGGGTTTTGCTGATTTTCCAATTACAGAAAGAGGAAATTTGTACACACAGCCAGAGTGACTCTTTCTTTGTTTTAAATCCTGATGCTGATGTTTCTTGCGCTGTCAGAAACGTTTTCATTGGAAGAAGTTTAAAATTTAACCCAGTCTCATCTACATTGTAGATATGTTCTGCGCATAGGCCTTCTTCAATAAGCACAAAGTTTTTCGGAAAATTTCTTTGCTGCTAAAGGATCAGCTGACAATTTCTCACCACAAACACCAAGATAATGAACACCATGCTGTTTTTCCAGTGAGAAAGCCATCCCTCGCTTGCTAAAAAATCTCCCCCATTATCGATTTTAGAATGAAGGATTAATGCATTTTCTTTGAAAATTGGCCCACTGATTGGCATTCTTTTTTGATGCTCTTGCATGAACCATAACCTAAGTGCAACATCGACAATTTCATTTTTCAGCTTTTTAAGAGTTCATTGAGAAAAAAGGGTTTATTCAGACTCGAGTGCAAAAATCTTGTAAAGATTTTCTATTCCTTCTCCAGTCATTTACTGTGCTTTTACCAACACCTAGTTCATCACAAATATTCTTCACTGGATCACCTTTGTCAATACATTTTAACGCTTTTAATTTCATCTCCATCGTAATGACATTATGCTTACATTTGCAACCAACCATTTCGACCACACAATAATTAATAGATTATAACTCATCATCATCATCATCATCCTCAAGCAGCCATGGGCTACGGAGGTCCAACCAGACCACGCAGTTTAATTTTCGAAGCATATCTGTCCTGAGCTACATCTGCTGCCACCAATTCTAACAAGGTCCTGTTTGATGTTGTCTGCCCACCGCATCCTAGGTCTCCCCCTCCTTCTGAGGCCTCTAGGCACACTGTTCATAACCCTATTCGCCAATCTATAATTATCCGTACGGGCAACATGGCCAAACCAGTGCAGTCTCTCTCTGCACAATATGCTGCTTAAAGGAGGTTGCAGGCTCCTTTGCCTAACCTCATCATTAGTTACAAAGTTAAACCACCTAATACCCAAGATACTGTGTAAGCATCTAGAATCAAAAGCATCTAGTTTCCTGTTATCTTGTTTACACAGCGTCCAAGTTTCACTACCATAACTAACCCTAGAAAGAACCAAACTATTATACAGTCTAATTTTAGTCTTTAGGTGTATACGCCTATTTCTCCACAATCTCCATAGATTCTTAAAAGTCCCAGCAGCAATACCAATTCGTCTGTTAAACTCATGCCGCACATCACCAGTATCAGTTACATAGCTCCCAAGATAATTAAACTGTAACACCTGCTCAAGACTGCAACCATTCAGATTAACTGAATCACAACCTGCCTGACCAATTTTCATCACTTTAGTTTTCTCTCTGTTTATAACCAAACCTATACTACCAGTCTCATCAACAGCTCGAATGAAAGAGTTCATCTCATCAACATCATTTGCCAAAAGGGCTAAATCATCAGCATAATCTAAATCAGAAATTTTCGTATCTCTAGCCCAATTAAGGCAAAATCTTTCCCTCGAAGTGAATTTCGCATAACACAATCAACAACCAAACTAAAGAGAAAAGGAGACAAAATGCACCCTTGTCGAACACCAGACATAATGCTAAACCAATTGCTACAAGACTTACCAACTCTCACACATGACTCAGTGTTATTATAGAGAGCTTTCATTATGTTAACTAACTTGCCTGTATACCATATGATCACACAATCAACCACAAATTATGACGATCAACAGAGTCGAAAGCCTTTTTTAGATCAACAAAGCTAGCAACCAAAGGTTTCTGAAACTCTAAACATTTCTCAAGAATCTGCCTAAGTGAAAATATCTGATCTACACATCCCCTACGACTTCTGAATCCACATTTCTCATCACGCAATTGCCTGTCAACCAGATTCTTAATTCTATTAAGCACAATCATGGAAAGAACTTTACCTGGAACAGAGAGTAGGCTGATACCCCTATAGTTATCACAAGAACTGCGATCACCTTTTTTGAAAATAGGGATAATAATAGCTCTGGTAAAATCTTTAGGAATCATGCCTTTATCATAAAAGTTATTCAAAATTTCAGTCATCCAAGTGGTAACCAAAACATTCCCAGCTCTGAGCATTTCTGTAGTAATTTCATCTACCCCTGGGGATTTATGAAGTTTAAGTTTAGAGATAGCCAAACTAACTTCAGATTGTATTATAGGGCCAACATTAAAGCTGCCAATGCATCTATCATCATTACAAACAATGGGAGTAGAACTAACCATATTGTGTAGAACATCACTGAAATGCTCAGCCCACCTAGCCATGACAGAATCCTCACCTTCTATAACCTTACCTTGTTTATCCTTCAATCCCTCTATGCCTGTCCGTTTTCTACCACATAAAACATTAACTATCTGGTACAGATCTCTGCTGTTGTGCTGCCTAACTGCTTCCTCAGCTTTGTCAGCCAAGCTATCAAGCCAAAGATTTTTATCAGTAGCTAACTGATCCTTTACACGTTTATTAAGCTCTCTGTAATCCTTTCTATTAGGACTAGTAGGGTACTGATTAAGGACATTCCTGCAGTTCCTTCTTTCTGAAATAAGCTCAATTGCCTTATCACTTAAATAATTCTGTCTCCTCTGCTCCTTTTTTCCTAAAAGAGTACTGTTAGTTTCCAAAAAAGCCTGTTTAAAATGGCCCCATTCTTCCTCAACTTCAGTATTAAGCAAACCATGACCATCATAATGACTAAGTAACCTATCATGGTAAGCTTTAGCTATAACTGGGTCTTTCAGAGCTTCAGTATTAAAGGTAAATTTTTTAACCCTAGCACAACACTTTTTAAGTTTAAGTTGCAAGACACTTTTAACAAGGTAATGGTCAGATCCAATTTCAGCTCCCCTATATGCCCTGGTATTTCTAACAGAACTAGCCCATTTGCTGTTAATTAATATATAATCAATCATATTCCTATGCAGCCCATCAGGTGAAACACGTGTATTTATGTATGTCGCGGTGTTTGTAATATGTGTTAGTTATTCTGAAACCATTGAGTTTACTTACCTGTAGGAGACGTTGCCCGTTGCCATTGCAGCTACCAATACCAAAAGGGCCTATCACCCCTTCCCAAAGATCAGAGTCAGTACCAACTTTGGCATTGAAGTCACCAAGAACAAGGGTAATATCTCCTTTCTTGACAGAATTCAAAATATCCTGAAGTCCGTAAAACCTATCCTTCTCACCCTCATCAGCATCCTCAGTGGGGGCATAACAGCAGATAACATTCAAGTCTTTAATGCTTGTCTGAAATTTTGCTGTAAGAAACCTTTCATTAATGCACTCATATCCTAGAAGAGCATCACTAGCATGTCTGCTGAGCAGCAGACCCACGCCTTGGTGATGCTTTCCATCCTCCCTCCCTGTAAAGAGAAATTTAAAGTTATTTTTAAGTATCTGACCTTTACCTGTCCATCTGGTCTCTTGCAAGCCTAGAATATCTAGGTTATAACGCTGGAATTCCTGCATGAGGACATCAAGAGAATAATCTTTATGTAATGTCCTCACGTTCCTTGTTCCTGCAGAGAGAAAATGATTAGTAGGATTTTTAAAGAAATTAGCTTTATTGAGATTGGTAGGGCCAACAATATCAAAAAGCCCCCTGATCGCAGGCATGGGGCAAAGACCCGTTCCTCCTCCGCTAAAGGCTGAAGTCACCGATGCTGGTAGGAACTTCAGGCACCACCTTTTCAAGTGGACTTTTTCAAGAGCCACATGGCCTGCCTGAGACGCATTACTCCAGTTTAGGCTTGACGATGCCCAACTAGCTAAGTATATTCTCCCTCAACAGAGGCCCACCAGTGCAGCAAGTCCAGGATCAATAATCAAGCTCAAATCCATAAACAAGTCCAGTCTAGTAGGTATAAATGGTCAGCACCAGGACCCTGTGAAGTTGACCACTCCTCAGCAGGGTTGAAAAAAAAGAAAAAAGTGGCCATAGATGACCAGATCAGTAGGCCATACTGAATTGGCAGCCCTCCCCTTCCGTTCCCTTCCAAAAGAGAATATCTCTTTTGAAAGGTATTAACGGCCTGCACCACGTGAAGGCGGGGTCAGACATTAGGTGCTAGACCTGGCCAGTTCTGTGCATCATCACTAGGGATTGGTACACAGCTCTCCTTCCAGTTTACGCCTAGCTACCATATACAGGCCATTACCATTTACAGGCCAACTCACACTCCTGTATATGCACAGTCCACTGTACACTGTAATATTCACAAAGAGGAACTGAAGCAAATATGTACTGTACTATAAACAAAACATGCGGCGACTTACTTCTGCTTCTTGGAACTGAAGCAAATCAAATGGTGACTTGCTTCCTCTTCTTGGAACGACCGGTTAAAGCCGAGGGTGGTTGAGCTGAGTCCGGATAAGAGAGAGTCTACTGTATACAACATTGGATTGTGAATGCCTGTGATAGAGATACCTGCAATGTTGGTTGCTATACAATAAGCTATTATTTCTTGCATTTAGATGTTCATTGTAACTCATGGTGGGCACCATCAAACAGGCTCTATATTAGGCTCTTGCACCTGTGAGTTTTACTTATACCATGTGTAAATTGAAATATAATCATTAGTCTGTGTCATAAATGGTTTCTTACTCTTCTGTTTCAGTCTGTCTTTTTGTAGCATGTGTTATGTTTTCCACAGTCTGCAAGTTGCACAACATTTTGCAGTGGCTAAGCATCGAGCATCACATTTCAAATGATCAGCATTTTTAGACTTCCATCCATTCATTTTTGTGTGTACCATATGTTGTTTCTTACAAATTAGAAGATGCTCTACAACTTTGTAATTTACATTTTTTTGAGTTAGGTTTGTTAACTTACTAAATTCCCTGCTAGAGACACTACAGTGACTGTCATTCAATCAGTCATGGTCACTTTCCTATAGGTAGACCTTACATTTCCACTTCTAGGATCTTTCATTAAAAAGTTATTTGTGTGTTTTAGGACTTTCCTTTGAACCCTGTATAAGGCACCTAGAACAAAATGTTCAAATAAAGCTCGTAGATAGTATTGTTACCGCTATCTTATGATGGTATGTTATTCTTTAACTAAATGGTGGTATAGTATGATTAATATTTAGATAGCTGAGATTTGTTTCTAAGATAGTGTTATTTTGAAGTGCTTTTAAATTTTTTTAGTGTTGGCCAAAAATTAAAAGTTTTAATCATCTATTAATTTTCTCTCTTGACCTTTGGTTGATTTTCATAATTTCTGGTTGATCATATGGCATATCTAAAACTTAATTGCTAACCCTGAATCAGTGTAATGCTCCAAAGATTATTAACTTTTTAAGTTGGATCTTTTGTCTGATCCAAATTTATTCAAAATTCTGAATGGCTTTGTCGGGCGCCAGGCAATTTTAACTTGCCAAATAAAGTTGAAATAGGGTTCGTTAGGTAGTTGTTTAGCATTACTTATCAAGTAAGAATTCGAAAAGGATTGTCAAGTTTAGTTAAAGTTTAAATCTAATCAAAAAATCAATTAACGTTTCTCGAGAGAAAAATAGCAATATTTCAAAAGTTTATTTCTAAATAATTCAAAGACTCACCAAATTCAGTACAAAAATTGGAGTACTATAACAACTCACATCTATCTAAAGTAACATCATCTCAACTTCCACTAACAGCACTCTACACACTAACTGTCAATTCTAACTCCTACATCTCTATTAATTATACTGCCAATTCTACCTCTGACTACACTGACTCTGTCACCTAATGTCACTTAGTTATAACATGCCCTATACAAATCTGGCATGTGTCTGTTGCAAGCCGGGAAAACATTTGAATAATCTGATGATCACGCTAGCTATGACGAAAAAGTGGTCGTGTCCTACACGTACACATTAGCGTCTGACAATTGAAATTTCAGAGTTGCGCATGCACAACCCCTACAGCTCGGAAACAAGAATTACAATGTCCAAAAAAAATTATAATCCTCAAAGTGATAAATATAATGTAAATAAATCAAAACTGGTTAAGGTGAAGTAAAAGTGAATGGGTGGACCATCACATCAGGACCTTCTATGTTGACATTATTAAATGGAGATAAGAAAAATAAACCCATACCAAAAGATAAATATAACATGTAAAAACTAAAAAAATATAATCCTGATTATTTAAACGAGGCTCTCAAAGTGTTGGTCATGACTTCCAGAGAAGTTGTGAGAAGCTTGGGGAGTGGGTTACAAAACTCTGAAAAACTATATTTCAAATAATTATAAATATTGTCACATGAATGATATGACTATCCACCTAATGGTTTGCACTGGTCTGTTCTTCTGCACCCTATGGACCACTACTATAGTATTCCATCACCTTCACAAACCTTTCCATCCATTATAAGTATCCAACAATATATGATGCAGCGCCAGAACTTTCTAATGCTGCACCATATATTAGTTTATGGAACATTCTGTTGTGATAATATTCTTTTCTCAATTAAAGTTACTTTATTCAATGTCAAAGGAATATGTGGGACAAAATCCATTAATAGTAAGAGTGTGTGTAATGAATTACATCAGTAGTAAAAGAGTGCCATGAAAAAGTTCATCAATCATAAGGGGAACCTCAAAAAATTCCATCAATGATAAGAGGGAGTGTGACTGGAAAAGTTTGAGAACCACTGGTCTCAAAATTTTAAAATATCTGACTTAGATTATGCTGATTATTTGATGAATGATGTTGATGAATGATTCTTTAGAGCTGATGATGGGATTTTGTAATAGAGAAAAAAGAAACTAGAAAAAGGGTTAGGTGGATAGTGCTTTAGTTCTTTAGAATGGCTATGTTCTCTATGACAGATACTAATAATGCAGTGAAATAAACAGGTCTCTTTTAAAACCCTTTAGTCATAAGTTGAAATTGTTCATTATATTGTGTGCTAGACTTGTAGTTTGATGGAACTGCTATCTCCAGAAATCAAAAGATATTATTTTTCAAAGTAAGTGACTAGTGGCCTGTCAAAATTTCAAAGTCCTATTCACAAAAAAATTATTCATAAAAAATATAAAACTCTTTCTTTATTTATATATTAAAACAGACTTTTTTTTTATTTATGTATATTTTTGGTTTTGTTCATGTACAAAAATTCGGGCTTTAAATGGTTAATATCAAATTCTGCAAAGATTCAAAATCAGGCCTCAAGACTTTGTGTAGAAAAATTATTTGTCCTGAAGAAGCTTTACAAGTGAAAGCTAACCTTTCATTTCTGGCAATCTGAAGATCGTATCTAACTTTCCAAACTTCTTGAAACAAAAATTTTCACTAGACAGTAATGTGGTCTAGAAGAAAACATTTTTTTTTTCTTCTACTGTGAGAAATTCTTCCAAAAGTATCTACATTTCAAGTAAACATGATTGGGAGTGAATCTTCACCCCTTGGAGATTTCATCTTCTGAAAATTTAATTGTCTCAAAATAGATGTTTCTGGTTTTATGGCACAACAGCAGCTAAGGATATATTGCACCTTAAGTGTCTCAGGATTAAATATGAAAAATATACAAGATACAAGAATGCAATATTTTACTATGTTGCATCTAAAGAATACTTAGTTTCATCATCTAGATACATTGATGTTTTCATGGACACTGCACTAGATATGTTGGCATTGGCTTCCTATTCAGTAATTTTTAGAAAAGAGTAATTGTAAAGATATTGTTACCTGATTGTACTTCTATCTCATATGAAAGACTCCTATAAAATTACTCATTCACATATTGAAAATTTTTTAAATTCTTTTAAAAACCTGAATTATGAAATTTCAGTGGATTCTAGGAAATTAAAATGTAGACAGGTTAGCTGAACAGGTATTATGGCTAAATAAATCCCATAGACTGGAAAGAGGATATAGATATGATAAATTAAACAAGAAAAATTTAAGAATTGATATCCAGTATGATTTTGGTGTTACCACCTCCTTCAAGTATTCTCACAGAAAAATTATATATGAAGAAATTACAATCAACTTGTATTAAGAATTATCAGCTTTTGGTCAGACTGTAATTATGAGGATCATTACAGAGGTTATTATTGTAAAAGATAGTTTGTATAAGCAGGGGCAATGAGAACTAAATCAGGCTCCAGGACATTTTTTTTGTGAGGAGGCCAACTTTGTAGTTATGAATAATTCAATATTATACAGTAGAATTATAAAAAAAATGGTTCCTAGATAGTATTTAAAAACATAAAAACAAACACTAAAAAACTGAAAATGAAGTTATAAAATGGTAACATGAACATCTATGTTTATGGGAAATGAAGCATGCTTTTGGCATTTGGGTGCTTGGGAGACCCAAGGCTCCAAGGCAGTGACCACACTTGCCCATCCCCCGTTTTTTGATCTCCTATATATAAAATGAAGATAGATTCTTCCTAATTATTGTGTTTCCTGTCATGCTAAAGAAACAGGTTATTTGTATATATTGTTAAATTGTTTTAAGCCGTCCCATGGCTGAGTGGTTAGCGCGTGGCTACTGATCTACGCGACCTGGGTTCGAGCCCGGGTAAGGTATGGATGTTCGTGTTGTTTTCTGCTGAGGTCCTGTCATCCTCTCAGATCTTCTACTGTAGCATATAAACTGACAGGCTCCTGTCAGACCTCTGTGGCAAGCAGCTGTTTGAGGGGTATTTATTATTTTATTATTTTAAATTGTTTTTTTTTTTTTTGTTAATATGAGATTTATAATGTTTAAAAACTTAGAACAGCATATAATTACAAAATGGGCATTTAGTAACCTATTAGGATAAAAGATTATTAAGACACAGCATTCTGCTGCTGTGAAATTTACTCATATGCTAATGAATTAATAAACAGAATTTTAATTTTCAAGAAAATAAAAAAATTTAAATTAGTTGCTCAAGTTTTATGAAATGTTACATTTTACAAGTCTGTATGAAAATTATTGTAGATTTGCTGAAACATAGAAACAGCCCATAGAATGTTCCTGGGAAACACTAAAATAGTTTAATCAAAGGATTATATGCAAAAAGGTGTGGATCAGAGCTGAAATTTCAGTGTATCAATAAGACTGATTTAATAAAAGTTATCAAGACTATGAAATATTCAAAACATTGTTTCAATTATTTTGCCAAGGTTTGGACTTTATGACAAGAGAAGACAAGGCTGTGCCATATTTGTTGCACCCAATAGATCTCTTGCTGCAATAACTGATGCATTTGGCCGTGTTATTCTATTTGATGTCTTCAGAGGTGTTGCAATACGTATGTGGAAAGGTTAGTTACATTTGTTCTTGAATAAAATTTTATTAGTTATTCTATTATATGTTTGTGAGCTGACATAGCATTGCCAACAAATTTAAGGGTTGCTATTGTTCCCCTTTACTCCCAACGCTCTTTAAGCAGATTTATTAACATTTCTGCTTCCTTCATCACATCCTGCAACTTATCTTTCACTTTTACTAAGTTTGGAGTTATAGTGGTGGAACTGGCCATATTACTAGCAGACATGTTTAGCAATCTGCTAAAATTTTGGAACTTATTTTTTTTTGAGCAACACTCAAAAGTACTGCTATACAACAATACAATACTAATGCTATAATAAGCTTGCAATAAACCTGCTTTTCAAAAAGTTTATCTATCGTGTGTGTGTGTGTCCAGACACTTCTAATCTTTACATAAATAAAGATCTTAACTATCAGCATAACCTCACTGAAACTTCAGTACCTTTGCCTAATACAAAAGTTAAGCTTCTTGCTCAACAAAAAATTTGGTTTAAGCTGCTGTTAAATCTATGATTAGTGTATATATAACTAGTGAGCTGAAAAATTTGTTAACTTTTGACAGTCACATTAAATGACATACAATTTTTACACAGGCATATATAAACAGTCCCTGTTTTCTGTGCACCACTTTTTTTATTGACTCTGTAATGCTCCAAAAGATTATTAAACTTCTTCATTTTGGACCTTTTGACTGATCCAAATTAAACTAAACTTCCGAAAGTATCGAGCATCAGCCAATTAATCTTACTAAATAAAGTTACATGAGGATTTGCTAAGTATAATGGTGTTACTTAATGAGTAAGAAATCAAAAGATTGTCAAATCATTAAAGTAAAATCTTAATAAAAATCAATTATCGTTGCTCAAGAGAAAAAAATCGCAAAGTCAAAATATTTCACATAACAAAATTTATTTCCAAAAAATTCAAGACTCACTAAATAAACTGATGAATACAAAAGTCTGAGCAACTAAAAGCTCACATCTAACACCATCTCTACTACATCATATTGACGATGCTATCTGACAACTCTTACTGACTTCCTCCCTACATCATATTGATGATGCTATCTGACAACTCTTACTGATTCTTACTACTTCTTACTGACTCCGTGACCTAACGTCACTTAGTATACATGCTTCGTACAACTGACGTGTGTTGCATGCTGGGAAAAACATATGCATAAACTTACAATCACTTGCTAACTATGACACAAGGCGGCATGTCCTTACGAGTGCATTAGCAGCTGCCAATCAAAAGTCGGAGTTGCGCATGTGCAACTGCTTTAGCAGATTGGAAAAGGGAAAAAGTGATAAGTCCAATGGAGAATAAGTCCCCAAAATAATAAATATAATGTAAATAAAGTAAAACCTGTAAATGGTAGCTAGGCGTAAACTGGAAGGAGAGCTGTGTACCAATCCCTAGTAATGATGCACAGAACCGGCCAGGTCTAGCACCTAATGTCTGACCCCGCCTTCTCGTGGTGCAGGCCGTTAATACCTTTCAAAAGAGATATTCTCTTTTGGAAGGGAATGGAAGGGGAGGGCTGCCAATTCAATATGGCCTACTGATATGGCCACTTTTTTTTTTTCCAACCCTGCTGAGTGGTCAACTTCACAGGGTCCTGGTGCTGACCATTTATACCTACTAGACTGGACTTGTTTATGGATTTGAGCTTGATTATTGATCCTGGACTTGCTGCACTGGTGGGCCTCTGTTGAGGGAGAATATACTTAGCTAGTTGGGCATCGTCAAGCCTAAACTGGAGTAATGCGTCTCAGGCAGGCCATGTGGCTCTTGAAAAAGTCCACTTGAAAAGGTGGTGCCTGAAGTTCCTACCAGCATCGGTGACTTCAGCCTTTAGCAGAGGAGGAACAGGTCTTTGCCCCATGCCTACGATCAGGGGGCTGTTTGATATTGTTGGCCCTACCAATCTCAATAAATCTAATTTCTTTAAAAATCCTACTAATCATTTTCTCTCTGCAGGAACATGGAACGTGAGGACATTACATAGAGATTATTCTCTTGATGTCCTCATGCAGGAATTCCAGCGCTATAACCTAGATATTCTAGGCTTGCAAGAGACCAGATGGACAGGTAAAGGTGAGATACTTAAAAATAACTTTAAATTTCTCTTTACAGGGAGGGAGGATGGAAAGCATCACCAAGGCGTGGGTCTGCTGCTCAGCAGACATGCTAGTGATGCTCTTCTAGGATATGAGTGCATTAATAAAAGGTTTCTTACAGCAAAATTTCAGACAAGCATTAAAGACTTGAATGTTATCTGCTGTTATGCCCCCACTGAGGATGCCGATGAGGATGAGGAGGATAGGTTTTATGGACAACTTCAGGATATTTTGAATTCTGTCAAAAAAGGAGATATTACCCTTGTTCTAGGTGACTTCAATGCCAAAGTAGGTACAGACTCTGACCTTTGGGGAGGAGTAATAGGCCCTTTTGGTATTGGTAGCTGCAATGGCAATGAGCAACGTCTCATATGGGTAAGTAAACTCAATGGTTTCAGAATAACTAACACATATTACAAACACCGCGACATACATAAACACACATGGGTTTCACCTGATGGGCTGCTTAAGAATATTATTGATTATATATTAATTAACAGCAAATAGCTTAGTTCTGTTAGGAATACCAGGTGATATAGGGGAGCTGAAATTGGATCTGACCATTAAAAAGTGTCTTGCAACTTAAACTTAAAAAGTGTTGTGCTAAAGTTAAAAAATTTACCTTTAATGCTGAAGCTCTGTAAGACCCTGTTATAGCTAGAGCTTACCATGATAGGTTACTTAGTCATTATGACAGTCATGGTTTGCTTACTACTGAAGTTGAGGAAGAATGGGGCCGTTTTAAACAGGCTTTTTTGGAAACTAACAGTACACTTTTAGGAAAAAAGGAGCAGAGGAGGCAAAATTATTTAAGTGATAAGGCACTTGAGCTTATTTCAGAAAGAAGGAACTGCAGGAATGTCCTTAATCAGTACCCTACTAGTCCTAATAGAAAGGATTACAGAGAGCATAATAAACGTGTAAAGGATCAGTTAGCTACTGATAAGAATCTTTGGCTTGATGGTTTGGCTGACAAAGCCGAGGAAGCAGTTAGACAGCACAACAGCAGAGAGCTGTACCAGATAGTTAATGTTTTGTTTGGTACAAAACGGACAGGTATACAAGGATTGAAGGATAAAAAAGGTAAGGTTATAGAAGGGGAGGATTCTGTCATGACTAGGTGGGCTGAGCATTTCAGTGATGTTCTAAACAATGTGGTTAGTTCTACTCCCATTGTTTGTAATGATGATAGATGCATTGGCTGCTTTAATGTTGGCCCTATAACACAATCTGAAGTTATTTTGGCTATCTCTAAACTTAAACTCCTTAAACTTCAGGGGTAGATGAAATTACTACAGAAATGCTCAGAGCTGGGAATGTTTCGGTTACCACTTGGATGACTGAAATTTTGAATAACTTTTATGATAAAGGCATGGTTCCTAAAGATTTTACCAGAGCTATTATTATCCCTATTTGCAAAAAAGGTGATTGCAGTTCTTGTGATAAGTACAGGGGTATCAGCTTACTGTGTGTTCCAGGGAAAGTTCTTTGCATGATTGTGCTTAATAAAATTAAGAATCTGGTTGACAGGCAATTGCGTGAGGAGCAATGTGGATTCAGAAGTGGTAGGGGATGTGTGGATCAGATATTTTCACTTAGGCAGATTCTTGAGAAATGTTTAGAGTTTCAGAAACCTTTGGTTGCTAGCTTTGTTGATTTCAAAAAGGCTTTCGACTCTGTTGATCGTCATAATTTGTGGTTGATTGTGAGATCATATGGTGTACCTGACAAGTTACTTAACATAATGAAAGCTCTCTATAATAACACTGAGTCATGTGTGAGAGTTGGTAAGGCTTGTAGCAATTGGTTTAGCATTACTTCTGGTGTTCGACAAGGGTGCATTTTGTCTCCTTTTCTCTTTAGCTTGGTTATTGATTATGTTATGCGAAATTCACTTCAAGGGATAGATTTTGGCCTTAAATGGGCTGGAGATACGAAAATTTCTGATTTAGATTATGCTGATGATTTAGCCCTTTTGGCAAATGATGTTGATGAGATGAACTCTTTCATTCGAGCTGTTGATGAGACTGGTAGTAGAATAGGTTTGGTTATAAACAGAGAGAAAACTAAAGTGATGAAAATTGGTCAGGCAGGCTGTGATTCAGTTAATCTGAATGGTTGCAGTCTTGAGCAGGTGTCACAGTTTAATTATCTTGGGAGCTATGTAACAGATAATGGTGATGTGCGGCATGAGATTAACAGACGAATAGGGATTGCTGCCGGGACTTTTAAGAACCTATGGAGAGTGTGGAGAAATAGGCGTATACACCTAAAGACTAAAATTAGACTGTATAATAGTTTGGTTCTTTCTAGGGTTAGTTATGGTAGTGAAACTTGGACACTTTGTAAACAAGATAACAGGAAACTAGATGCTTTTGATTCCAGATGCTTACGCAGTATCTTGGGCATTAGGTGGTTCAACTTTGTAACTAATGATGAGATTAGGCAAAGAAGTTTGCAACCTCCTTTAAGCAGCATATTGTGCAGAGAGAGACTCCGTTGGTTTGGCCATGTTGCCCGTATGAATAATTATAGATTGGCGAATAGGGTTATGAACAGTGTGCCTAGAGGCCTCAGAAGGAGGGGGAGACCTAGGATGCGGTGGGCAGACAATGTCAAACAGGACCTTGTTAGAATTGGTGTGCAGTGGCCAGATGCAGTAGATGTAGCTCAGGATAGATTTGCTTGGAGAACTAAATTGCACGGTCTGGTTGGACCTCTGTAGCCCATGGCTGCTTGAGGATGATGATGATGATGATGATTTAGCTCTTTTTGGCAAATGATATTGATGAGATGAACTCTTTCATTCGAGCTGTTGATGAGACTGGTAGTAGAGTAAGTTTGGTTATAAACAGAGAGAAAACTAAAGTGATGAAAATTGATCAGGCAGGTTGTGATTCAGTTAATCTGAATGGTTGCAGTCTTGAGCAGGTGTCGCAGTTTAATTACCTTGGGAGCTATGTAACTGATACTGGTGATGTGCGGCATGAGATTAACAGATGAATAGGTATTGCTGCTGGGACTTTTAAGAATCTATGGAGAGTGTGGAGAAATAGGCGTATACACCTAAAGACTAAAATTAGACTGTGTAATAGTTTGGTTCTTTCTAGGGTTAGTTATGGTAGTGAAAGTTGGACGCTATGTAAACAAGATAACAGGAAACTAGATGCTTTTGATTCTAGATGCTTACGCAGTATCTTGGGTATTAGGTGGTTTAACTTTGTAACTAATGATGAGGTTAGGCAAATGAGTCTGCAACCTCCTTTAAGCAGCATATTTTGCAGAGAGAGACTGTGCTGGTTTGGCCATGTTGCCAGTATGGAAAATTATAGATTGGCGAATAAGGTTATGAACAGTGTGCCTAGAGGCCTCAGAAGGAGGGGGAGACCTAGGATGCGGTGGGCAGACAATGTCAAACAGGACCTTGTTAGAATTGGTGTGCAGTGGCCGGATGCAGCAGATGTAGCTCAGGACAGATATGCTTGGAGAAGTAAACTGAACAGTCTGGTTGGACCTCCGTAGCACATGGCTGCTTGAGGATGATGATGATGAAATAAAGTAAACTGATTAAGGAAAAGTAAAAGTGAATGGGTAGACTATCACAGTTTAATGCTCAGTATAAAGGTGAGTTTTCTATATACTGTGATTATACAGGTAGGTGTTTTCCTTTTAATCGGGATATCTAGGTAAGATATTTTGCCATTACTTTCTTTTTCATGGGCGGATTTTATACTGGGGAGTAGGTTATTGAATATCTCTATTATTTCCTGAAGATCCTGTACAGGGTGATCCCAAAAAATTAGTACATCATCAATATAACGCAGATTCAACATCGGTTTTAACCCTTCCCAGGTCAAGGACATCCACAGACTTTTTTGTATGAAACAAGAAACTTCGAATTTTTAAAAAAGAAATTGCTGTGTGAGAATTTTCTTACATATATATTTTAAAAATATGTAATTCAAGCTTGAAAAATGATATTTTCTTTTTTCATTTGTTGCATATTTTATTAAACTACAATATAAATAATTTGATAAAGCCATCTAATTGCCATATTTTAGAAGTGCTATACAGTATTGCCGATTTGTTTGTTAACATTACTCTGCATTGAAACAATCACCTGATTTAAGTTCACAAGTTTGATCTGAACTGTTATCAGCATATTTTTCCTTGAATTTGAGAAAATCTCCAAAAAATAACAAAAAACTGCTATTTTAAAAATAGAATGGAAGATTTTGGAAGGAATTATGAAATATGTATCAATTTTCTTGGCATACCACTCTAAAAGGTGCTATTAAAATTAATATATTACTGCAATGTTCATTTTTTTTCAATAAAATTCAGAATTAAATCCTCTTTAATTTGGTATGTAACATTACCTATTTCTGTTGATTATTGGACTCTGCAACAAGCCTGGACTTTTCTTAAAGTATGGTATGGAATCAAAAAATTACAAAACAGAAGAAATGTTTACTGTAAGCAAGAAAATTATTTTTCTTGTTATTCAGAAATAGCCTTTCTATTCATGTGCATTATAATTATTTTGGTCTATTAGTGTTTTTTTTTTTTAAATAAATTTTTATACGTGTTGCCAGATTCATTTTTTACTACATGACTCTAAAAAAGTCCTATTAAAATAAACATATTTTTTAATATTTTATTTTTAGAAACTCCAGATTTAAATGCTGATTAATTTGGCATATAACATGCCATTATTCCTTTCATTAGTTATTTGGCAAAAGAAATTCTAAGGGTTTTTTTTGCCTAATGAGAATGAAAAGATAGCTGGACCCTGGAAGGGTTAATTGCACCTGCTACAACGCTCAATTTTCAATGTTGCGCATGACCACATCAGCCATTAGTCTAGAGAGAGGTGATCCCATAAGGACCCCCTCGCTCTGGATCCATGTGTGACCATTAACAATAAACCAGTTAGATTTAGTTGTCAGGTCCTTAAGCACACTGAAGTACTTTAACCACTCAACCTTGAGCATCCAAAATTGGTGTATTGGGATACAGTGATACGACATCAAGGGAGTGGAGGATTGTTGTCTCACAAATTGGAGTATGCTGTATGGTTTTAACAGCATCCTGGCAGGATGTTACAATATATTTAGTGGGTGGAAAATATGAGCAAAGAAGTAAAATAGGACTTTTTCCAAATTATAGGTGGGTGATTTTCTTTTGCTAACTAATGGTCAAAAAGGGTATTCTCCTTGTGTAATTTAACCTTAACAAATAGTTGAGAGATGTCGAAGTATATAGGAGTAATATAAGCTTTAGCTATTGCTACTGGAAGGTGAAGGTCATTCTTCAATTGCTTTAATAAAAATACTTTTACTCAAATAATGGGGAGAATTTATTATCAAATGGAAATGGGAAGCGTGTGAAATATTTATAGTTCATAAAAATAAATTAGATAACTTAAAAACGAAACAATGGAGATGTAACAATACTACAAAATGACACAGTTAAATCAAATAATAGTGAATTGTAAAAACCAAGTATATAAATTTATTTAAAATTCAGCTAGAAAAAGAGCAGGAATGTATCCTGAAAAGAGGAGCAAAGTTTGCCTACCCTACCTCAGTACCTAATATGTTACAACTCATCCCACAAATAAAACAAACTCTTAATAGACTACCATTGACAGTTAAAGATAGAGAGAATTTTAAAATTTATAGAAGCATAAAATATCAGCAACGGAAAAAAGAAGACAAAAATAAATTAAAGGAGATGAAAATATTAAGTAATTTGGAAAAAAATCCTGATTAATAGAATACTATTAGTAGATAAATCAGGACAAATAGTTATCTTAGATAAGGATGATTGCAATGAGAAAATAGTAGATTTATTACAAAAATTAAAATGTGAACCTTTGATCAGAATGCAGTTCTCTATATCTATATAATAAAAGAAGGTGTCTGTCTGTGGCAGCCATAACTCATCGGAAAATCAGTGTACACACTCCAAATTTTCAGAGAACGTTTCTGGTTGTGGTCCCAGATTGCAGTGCCAATTTCAGGTTCAAGTCCAAAACGGGGGCTTGCTAGAACCAAAAAATATTTACCATGCTATTCCTATGGGAAACGAGAATCGCTGTCAAATTTACTGTTGCTATTTCTGCTCCCTAACTGTGAAAGTAAAGTGTTAAAATAGCATTTAAATCTTCTGCTGCAAATCTGATGCATTTCCAGATTCCTCACATTTCCAAAAGCATTATTTAGGCGTTCCATTGCAGCTAGGGACTTGATTTTCTAACCAAACATGAGGTCAGGCACAGGGAAGCCACCTGCGAAATTTGGGACCTTTCTGTAAAGTACGTCAAGAATTACAGAATGCCAAAATCTGATGAAATATCTCTATCATTTGCCACAGGCTTTGAGAACATGTACCGAGTCAGCAATGACCTTTGCAACACCGGGAAATTCTTAGTGTTCAAATTGTCATAAAATGTCAGGGGGGATACTCATAAAACTAACCATTAGTGCATGAAACAACAAAATATGCAGATTAAAAGTGATACATGAGCTGTCACAATTTGTGTAGAAATGGCTATGGGCCAAGTGAGAACCTGATTTTTAAACTAATCAATGGGGCACACAGGGGGTGCTGTGCATGAAATTTTGACCACGTGGACCAATATCACGGGAGCTATAGGGCAGCAAAATCTGTGGTAACGGAAATAAAAACCTCGATAGCTTACACAGAAACTAAGCTATGGGCTATGAGAGAGCTCACTGACGTTGACAACGATCCAAGTCAAAACCGGGCAAATTTCTTCCTGTTGAAAATCTGTGCTAAAATGTCGGAAGGGAGGGGGAAATTACACAATTTACCTTTAGTGCAGTCAAAATAGAAATATACAAGTTAAAAGTGATACCCGGACAATGCCGGGTACATTCCGCTAGTATTAAATAAAGCAATTGTAGAATGACCCTCACCTTCCAGTAGCAATAGCTAATGCTTGTATTCTCCCTATATACCCTGACATTCCTCAACTAAGCTCACTGGACAAAAAAATTAGTCATCTCCTGCCGTAAGAGGGTTACGGTTACATCCATTCGACAGCAGCAAAGGGCGCACCAATAATAAATGCATCTTACAAATAGCTGTGTTGTGCGCTATGGGGTTCATACAGTGACAAGAAGTGGTGGGCGCCACATGTTTTAGCTGCTCCGTGAAACATGGGTCGCGCCAAAGATGTGAATTAGTGGCATAAAGGTGTTATTGCATTTGGTAGAGGCAAAGGGCATAGTATACAAGAAGTTGATGCCTTTGCAGGTGTGTCAAAACATACTGTCCAAAGGGTCTTCCAGCAGTGGTGTACATCACAGTCCACCACTAATCGTCACCAGAACTGCGGCAGAAAGACTGTGCTCACCAATAGGGACTGCTGCAGTGTGTCATTGTGTGTCATCAGTGTGCAAACCGCTTTGCAATGAGGCAGGAATTACTCCAGTCAATCAATGCAGGCCTACAACGAGCTGTTGCTGAATGAACACTCCAAAGGGAACTGCATGCCATGAATATCTGGAGCAGAGTACTGCAGAAGAAATCCATGTTAACAGCTCTGCACAAGACTGCATGGCTACAGCGGGCACAGCACCACAAAGACTAGACTGTCAACTCTTGGAAGCGTGTCATCTGGTTGGATCAGTCATGTTTTTGCTTGTACTCGAATGATGCAAGGCGACGGGTACATTGTAAGCCACATGAAGCCTTCCATGCGGACTGTGTGCAAGGTTCTGTTCAAACTGGAGGAGGCTCTGATGTTCTGGGGGTGTTTCACACACGAGGAAATGATTCCTTTGGTTGCGGTGACGTCAGACTTGAACCAGAAGGACTATATGGAGCTACTGGATGACCATATGTTGCCTTTTGTGCAGCATATCCACTGTGAACACCAGAAGGATACCCCAGTCTTTCAAGATGATGGTGTGTCGGATTGGCACGACGAGCATTCTAAAGCCTTCGAACATCTCGACTGGTCCGCCAAATCCTCAGATTTGAATCCCATAAAAAACTTGTGGGGACTATTTGGGGCAAAGAGTGAAGTGCTGTCTCGGCTATCTTGCCGAACTGCGGCATTTGCTGCTGGAAGAGTGGATGAATATTGATGTGCACTACATCTGCATACTGGTGACATCCATGTCAGATATGATTTCGGCTGTTCTTCGGTCACACGGAGGCACACGCTATTAGGTGACATTCAGTCAGAGGTGGCTAATTTTTTGTCTTGTTAGCTTATTTATTATGGTTAAATTACACAAGGAGAATAACTCTTTTTGGCCATTAGTTAGCAAAAGAAAATCATCCACCTATGATTTGGAAAATGCCCTATTTCACTTCTTTGCCCCATATTTTCCACCCACTAAATATAACATCCTGTCAGGGTGCTGTTAAAATCATATAGCTTACCCCAATTTCTGAGATTACAACTCTCTACTCCCTTGATGTTGTATCACTGTATCCCAATACACCAATTTTGGATGCTGCAATGTGACTCAAAACTGAATTGTTAAAGGAGGTCAAACCCACATCCCAAGAGTACCTCAGTGTGCACGAAGCTCTGGATCTGGCCACCAAGGCAAACTGTTATGGTCCAGAGTGTGGGGGTCCCTATGTGTGGGGGTCTTAAGGCACACTCTTCATAACTCTGTTCGCTAATCTATAATTATCCATACGGGCAACATGACCAAATCAACGGAGTCTCTCTCTTCACAATATGCTATTCCAAATTAGGTTGTCAACTCCTTTTCCTAACTTCTTCATTACTAAAAAAGTTGAACTGCCTAATGCCCAAAATATTGCACAAGCATCTGGAATCAAAAGCATCAAGTTTCCTGCCACCTGGTTTACAAGGCATCCAAATTTCTTTACCGTAATTAATCCTAGAAATAGCCAAACTATTATATAATCTAATTTTAGTCTGTAGGTGTATACACCTATTTCTCCACACTCTCCATAGATTCTTAAAAGTCCCTGCAACAATCCCTCTTCATCTGTTAATCTCAAGCCTCACATCACCAGTATCTGTTACTTAGGTCCCAAGATAATTAAACTGAGACACCTGTTCAAGAGTGGAACTATCCAGATTAATTGAATCACAGCCTGTCTGACCAATTTTCATTACTTTCGTTTTCTCTCTGTTTATCACCAAACCTACTCTACTACCTGTCTCATCAACAGCTCGAATGGAAGAGTTAATCTCATCAACATCATTTTCCAAAAGGGCTAAATCATCAGAAAATCAGAAATCATAATGTAAATCAGAAATTTTAGATCTCCAGACCATTTATGGCCAAAATTTTTCTGTTGCAGTGAATTTCGCATAACTTAATCAATAACCAAACTAAAGAGAAAAGGAGACAAAATGCACCCTCAGCAAACACCAGAAGCAATGCTAAATCATTTGCTACAAACCTTACATTATATATTTTAATGTTTGAATTAGGAAATGCTGAAGGAGAGGTTTTTGGGCTCTCCTTCAAGTGGTGAAACAAATATTCTAAGCTATCTTAGCAATAGAATGTTGCCAGTACGGTAGTGCTTTATCTCCCATGTGTTCATAATATGACAGTAACCAGGTATGTCATCATTTTTATGAGCTGCAAAGTAACCACCAGCAGGAGGTAGTGAATTCTTGGAGAAAAGGACTGGTATATGGTATATTGAACAGCAACCTTTCCCAGTGGAGAAGACATGCGCATCATAAAAGCAGCTGAGGATTATGTGAACTTTTAAGCCAGCCTTATTCATCAAGAACCATGGGTAATATACAACCTTTTCTTTCAATAAATATGTTCAACACCTTTAAGTACTTAGAAACTTTTTCGCAGTGTAAAAGCTCTCCTTGTAAATAGCTGAGTAACTAGCTGTAAACATTGCAGGATATATAATGACCATCTATCAGCAGAGTAGTCTTAAAGTAACATCAAGTAGGGCCCAGAACCTCTACCTTGAATACAGCGTAAAATGTGATTTAAATTTTATTTTTCAAATGAAAGCTTTAGAAGAGATGTCATAATACACTGCTGGCCATTAAAGGTGCAACACCAGGAGGAACTCATCAGATTGTCCCAAAATATGCAAGATGGGTAGCCCATGGGAGAACATGTAAATGATTCAAAGTGCAGCTATGCACATCATGTGTGGGGGCGGGGGTGGCTCAGTCGGTAGCGCGCCAGGCTCGTAATCTGTACTTCCCAGGTTCGAGTCCAGCTGGGTCAGCGTTGAGATTTATCTCCGCATAATTCCCCGCCCTGCCCACGGTCAGTAGGGGACACCGATGGGCTTGGAAAGGCCGCCGTCCATCGGATGGGACGTTAAGCCGTGGCCCCGTGTGTGGGAGAGCCATACCCTGTGCACGTTAAAGAACACGCTGGATGGCCTTGACGGGAGGCTACTATCTGTCTCCCAACAGCTGTTCCAGTGAGTCCCCTCCCCCAACCTTCTCTGAGCCTTCGGGGTCCTTGTGACCTGGCCATTTAGCCCATGGTGTGCAAAAAAGTGCCGCTCAGAGGTAAAACAACCCAACAACCCAAAGCACATCATGTGTGACAGTAACGCCCCCTGGAAGTGGTATAAGAGGTGATTACAAAGAGTTGGTATAAAGCACTGGAATTGTGTTTGCTCACAGTTCTTGTGCACTAAAGGATCAAGCATGCCCATCAAAGAACACGGCATCCATACAACCAGGTTTCCGGGGCGGGGGTGGCTCAGTCGGTAGCGCGCCAGGCTCGTAATCTGTAGTTCCCAGGTTCGAGTCCCAGCTGGGTCAGCGTTGAGATTTATCTCCGCAAAATTCCCCGCCCTGCCCACGGTCAGTTGGGGACACCGATGGGCTTGGAAAGGCCGCCGTCCGTCGGATGGGACGTTAAGCCGTGGTCCCGTGTGCGGGAGAGCCATACTCTGTGCACGTTAAAGAACACGCTGGATGGCCTTGACGGGAGGCTACCATCTGTCTCCCAACAGCCGTTCCAGTGGGTCCCCTCCCCCAACCTTCTCTGAGCCTTCGGGGTCCTTGTGACCTGGCCATTTAGCCCATGGTGTGCAAAAAAGTGCCGCTCAGAGGTAAAACAACCCAACAACCCAACCAGGTTTCCGACTTTGATCAAGGGAGAATTGTGGGATTACAGGAAGGCAGATTATTGTACCGAGATATCAGTGCTAATGTTGAATGAAATGCTGCCACAGTGATGAGAATATGGCATCAGCGGGTAGAGGAGGAACAAACTCACCGACGTGAGGGATCACATTAACCAGTGTCCGCACGTATGGTTCAACATCATTAGCTGCATGAGGGCATCTTTGCTAGGCAGCCATTACTTTGGCTACCATTAACTCTACAACACAGGTGTATGCGACTGCAATGGTGCCAAGAACATCGTGCATGGGTGTGGGAATGGCATCACATCATCTTTTCAGATGAATCCCACTTCAGTATGCAGCACCATGATGGATGAATCCGTATCTGACGATACCGTGATGACAGGCTCAGTGAGACATGCACGATGCAGCACCATACAGGTCCAGACCTTTGTGTTATGGTATGGGGTGCCATTGGACTCCACTCACACATGCACCTCGCACTCATTACTGGTACTTTGAACAGCCAGCGTTACATCACTGAAGTGTTGGAGCCTGTGGTCGTACCTTATCTTCAGGGGCTCTCTGGTGCCATTTACTGACAGGACAATTCTCGACCACATGTGGCATGCCTTGTCCAACAATTCCTGGGTAGCCACCATGTGACACTTCTGCCTTGGCCTTTGTGTTCTCCGAATCTGTTCCCAATTGAAAATGTCTGGTCCATGATCTTATGATGACTAGCACACCAGCACCTGCTATAACAGATGAACTATTACTACATATCGAAACTGCATGGACTAACATTCCCCAAACACACATCCGACATCTCATCCTCTCAATGCCAAACCGACATCTCATCCTCTCAATGCCAAACCATGTAGAAGCGGTTATTGCCACTCATGGTGACTAGACAAGATATTTGTATTCCACATGCCTAACCAAGTTGAATATGTACTCATTTGATCCTTGTAACATAAGCTATATATTCACTAAAGATGGATTTGATGTCTCTTGTCTTTCCTGGTATTGCACTTTTAATGGCTAGCAGTGTAGAAATTTGAAATTTTGGTGGTGAAATGGTGAAGTTCATGAAGTTCGATTGATAACAATGATACAATTTTTGTTCTTTTACTCTAGCACCCAGGAGGGTTGAAAAACTGATTTTTTTTTGTTTTAAGAGATAATTATTTGTTTTCAGAGATAAATTTAAAATTCTCTTTGGATTGCATAGGGTTTGACTTACTTATGATTCACACTTTTCAAATCCCCCAACTGTTTTAATTGCATCCTTTGGTAGGAAAAAAAAATTCAAATCTATAAACAAATAGCTTCAAATGATATATTTGGATTACATATTTGATAGTTTGTTGGCGGAGAGTGATTATCAAGAGGTTTTCATTAGTAACAACAATTTTCCCCTTGATCCCCAGAGAATGAGAAAATACGACTTTTTAATTTAATAGATGATTGAAAAATTATTTTGAGTAATAGGATGATTTGTCATTTGTTTTTAAATCTCCAAAAAGTTTAATTTACATCATTAGAGAGTACTAAATATAGAAAATGTAAATCATCATCATCATCCTCAAGCAGCCATGGGCTACAGAGGTCCAACCGGACTGGGCAATTTAGTTCTCCAAGCAAGTCCGTCCTAAGCTATATCTGCTGCAACTGGCCACTGCACACCAATTCTAATAAGGTCCTGTTTGACATTGTCTGCACACCACATCCTAGGTCTCCCCCTCTTTCGGAGGCCTTTAGGCACACTGTTCATAACCCTATTCGCCAATCTATAGTTATCCATATGGGAAACATGGCCAAACCAACGGAGTCTCTCTCTGCACAATATGCTGCTTAAAGGAGGTTGCTGACTCCTTTGCCTAACCTCATCATTAGTTACAAAGTTGAACCACCTAATGTGCAAGATACAGCATAAACATCTAGAATCAAAAGTATCTAGATTCCTGTTATCATGTTTATAAAAGTGTCTAAGTACAACTACCAAACCAACCCTAGAAAGAACCAAACTATTATACTGTCTAATTTTAGTCTTTAGGTGTATACGTCTATTTCTCCACACTCTTCATAGATTCTTAAAAGTCCTGGCAGCAATCTCTATTCGTCTGTTAATCTCATGCCGCACATCACCAGTATCTGTTACGTAACTCCCACGATAATTAAACTGTGACACCTGCTCAAAACAGCAACCATTCAGATTAACTGAATCACAGCCTGCCTGACCAATTTTCATCACTTTAGTTTTCTCTCTGTTTATAACCAAACCTACCAGTCTCATCAACAGCTCAAATTAAAAAGTTCATCTCATCAACATCATTTGGCAAAAGAGCTAAATCATCAGCACAATCTAAATCAGAAATTTTCGTATCTCCGGCCCACTTAAAACCAAAATCTTGCCCTTGAAGTGAATTTTGCATAACATAATTAATAACCAAACTAAAAAGAAAAGGAGACAAAATGCACCCTTGTTGAACATCAGAAGTAATGCTAAAGCAGTTGCTACAAGCCTTACCAACTCTCACACATGACTCAGTGTTATTATAGAGATCTTTCATAATGTTAACTAACTTGTCTGGTACACCATATGATTTCACAATCAACCACAAATTATTACGATCAACAGAGTCGAAAGCCTTTTTGAAATCAACAAAGCTAGCAACCAAAGGTTTCTGAAACTCTAAAGATTTCTCAAGAATCTGCCTAAGTGAAAATATCTGATCTACAAATACCATACCACTTCTGAATCCACATTGCTCCTCACGCAATTGACTGTCAACCAGATTCTTAATTCTATTAAGCACAATCATGCAAAGAACTTTACCTGGAAGAGAGTAGGCTGACTTTACCTGGAAGAGAGTATGCCTTTATCATAAAAGATATTCAGAAGGTCAGTGATCCAAGTGGTAACCGAAACATTATTATTATTGTCAGTCATTATGACAGTCATGGTTTGCTTACTACTGAAGTTGAGGAAGAATGGGATCATTTTAAACAGGCTTTTTTGGACACTAACAGTACTCTTTTAGGAAAAAAGGAGCAGAAGAGGCAGAATTATCTGAGTGATGAGGCACTTGAGTGATAAGGCACTCCGAAGGGAACTGCATGCTATGAATATCTGTAGCAGAGTACCACAGAAGAGACCCATATTAACAGCTCTCTACAAGGCCGCATGGCTACAGTGTGTGCGGCACCACAAAGACTGAACTGTTGACTCTTGGAAGCGTGTCATCTTGTCGGATAAGTCACGTTTTTGCTTGTACTCGAATGATGCGAGGCTATGTGTACATCATAAGCCACATGAAGCCTTCCATGCGGACTGTGTGCAAGGTTCTGTTCAAGCTGGAAGAGTTTCTGTGATGTTCTTGTCATGTTTCACGTACGAGAAAATTGGTTCTTTGGTTGTGGGGATATCTCACTTGAACCAGAAAAGCTATATGGAGCTACTGCATGACCACTTGTTGCCTTTTGTGCAGCATATCCACAGTGACACCAGAAGGATACCCCAGTCTTCCAAGACGACAGTTGTTGCATGCACAGGGCTCGAAGTGTGTTGGATTGGCATGACGAGCATTCTGAAGCTTTCGAACATCTCGACTGGCCTCCCAAATCCCGGATTTGAATACCACAGAAAACTTACAGGACTATTTGGGGTAACAAGTGAACGCTGTCCCAGCCATCTGGCCAATCTGCCCGAACTGTGGCATTTGCTGCTGGAAGAGTGGATGAATATTGATGTGCACTACACCCACACACTGGTGGCATCCATGCCAGGTAGGATTTCGGCTGTTCTTCGGTTGCACGGAGGCGGTACCAGCTATTAGGTGACATTTAGCAAGGGATGACTAATTTTTTTGTCTGGTGAGATTATATGTTAATGCAGTTGACTTCTGTTTGAAAACTCAGTTTCCCATAATGAGACAATATCCTCTGACTATTATACAGTATTAACTATTAAAATTATTTAACTATTGAATGTATACACTGTGATTATTAGTCATTTTCTGAAAACAATACCTGTCTTGTCCCCAAGCAGCTCTCTGTATGAATACAGATACAAATTACAGTGGGATGAATCACAAGTAGATGGATCACAGGTAGATCTGTCTCCTGTTGCTAATTGTTGGATCCATTGTTTTTCTAATTTTGATATTCTTTTGATATGACCAGAGCATTGACAAACGTGTCTGGGTACTGTCATATACTCGTAGTGCTTGAATTTCTCTCAACTGTTAGGACATTAAAATGATGTTAACTCTTAGGATCACATGAATGTTGATTATCAAGTTCATGACAACCAAATAGTGTTATCCCTTTCAAATTCTGTCAGCTCTATATGTCACCTTACATGTGTTACAGACATTGTGCATTCTTTGCATTTCATTTGCCCCAATTTTTTTTGCCTTTGTTTTTATAACCTTCAGATTCCTGTTAGCAGTGAGGTACCAGACACATTGGATGTTCTGCTGCCACAATTGGCTTGACATGTGAATTGTTTATTGTCATATGTGCCACAACTCTGCATGTCATATATCAGGACAATCTACCCATTCTTTCAAGTTAAGGCAACTTCAGTGATGAACAAAGGTGTATTCACATTTGTACTAATAAATGCAGAATTTTGTAATGAAAATATTACATAAATGCGAAATTTTGAATGAAAATTGTAAATTTTTATTTGTGAAATATAAGTATCTCTAGCCTTTGTTTTGATTATTGTTTCTACATTTGTTTTGATATGCATGTTTTCTTTGTTTGATGGCTTTTTTTTTTCATTGTGTTTCATTATCTTTTTGTTATATGCTTTTAAAACAATGGAATTTGTGTCTTTTACCATTTTTGGTCATTTTGCATATTATATCCTTAGTTGCTCATACACTGTGACACTGCAAGCAGTATAATACTTTCAGCCTTGATGTGTTGATCACATTACATCTAACAATATAAGCTGATAGTGCAATAGCTTCTCAATATATACTATTTCACAAATGTTCCTAATGTGGTATTTAGTGGTTTTCAGTCTTATTTTTATTTTTCTTTGTTGTGATTTTCTTATATAGAATAATTTCAGCTATATCTGCCTTTATAATGCAATGGCATTGCATTTGCCCTTGGTGATACTACACTACTGGAGTCCAGGTTCAAGTTGTTAACATAATTGTTCCATGTCTGATAACAAATTAAAAAAAAAGAAAAATATTTGCAAAAATTTTGTGATAAATCATAAGTAGCATTTTTTTTAATCTCCATTATTGAACAGCACAATTATTCACAACAAATATTGGTTAACAAAAAATGAATGAAAATTTAGTTTTATGCTTGTCTCTATGCTCATGCATCTGTGAGGTAGTAAACTTATTTTTTTTATATTTCTAAAACTATCAATTTATCTATCCTGATTTTTATTTATTAGATATTTATTATTTATTATCTTAGTTATGACTTAATCTATATCTTATATATTTATAGGTTATAGAGATGCACAATGTGGTTGGGTTGAAGTTGAAGAAGATGTACTTCACAAAGAGGCGCATTCTGCTCGTTGTGATGCATTAAAACGGGCCTTTTTTTTGGTCATTTATGCACCTCGTCGTGGTATTCTGGAAGTACGTAGTTTCGAGTATTGAAATCTCTTATGTTTGTTCAGTGGGCAATCATGTAATAAAAAGATATTAATTGTAGTTACTTATAAGTAATAAAAATTAAAAAATGTGTTTATTTTTATGGTAAATTTTGTAATTACTGTGATCACAGAGAGATGGCAACAGTCATTCAAAATTTAGGTTTGTATTTTATGTGGTGAATGAAAAGTTTTTAAATTCTAATGTAACTTTGTGTTTGTTTGTGTGATAATAGAGGTAACACTGTAAATGATTTACCCTGTGCATGTTAAAGATCATGCTGGATGATCTTATGGGAAGCTTCCATGGGTTGGATTGTTTTTTTACCTCTGAGTAGCAGTTTTTTTGCATACAATTGGCTAAATGACCAGTCACCAGGATGCCAAGGGCTCAGAGAATGTTGGGAGGAGGGGATCTACTGGACAGCTGGTTAAGAGACAGATAGCAGCCTCCTGTCAAGGCCATCTAGCATGTTCTTCTGTAAAAGAGTACACAGGTGTGGCTCTCCTGCAGAGGGGCCATGGCTAAACATTCCATCCGATGGGTGACAGCCTTTCCAAGTAATTGGTGTCCCCTTCTGACTGAAGCCAAGGTAGAGAGTTTAATGGAAATAAATCTCAACACTGGCCCAGCTGGGACTCAAACTTGGGAACTGCAGATTATGAGCATGATTCGCTACCGACTGAACCATCCTCACCATGAGCTTCCATGGGCTCTCATTAACCTTTCAGGGCCCACATCCATTTTATACAAGTTGACAGAATCTGCATTAGCAATTCATGCAAGTTGACAGACCAACAACGCATTATATTAGTTTTTTATAATAATGCACTTCAAATTCTTTTTATCTCATTTTCTTTGAAAATGAGATAATTGTTTCGCTTTGTCGTCTGTCTATAGACCCCTCAGTGCAAGCTCCTGTAGGTTCCGCTGGCTCAGGTACCTTCACAGGGTCTTGAACGCTTGCCTGTGTGTTTGTCCTGTGCAGAGACCTGTGTTCTGGGAAAGGAGGATCCTGGTAGTTGCTCGGGGGACCCTGTCTTCTCTCAGCTCATAACTGGTTGGGTCCCCTTTGGCCTCCTTGCCATTGGGGAGTGGATTCTGGGGCCTCTGCTATGCACTGCTTTGGTCTCTGCTTCCAGTAAACAGGAGCTCCTTGGGTGACCCCTCACCAGGAGGAATCAGCTAATGGGCAGGTCCTGCTAGGGTCAACTGTGCAGAGCAGTGAGTAACCTTGTCCACATTCGGGTACAGGTTTGCAAGTTTCCTCTCAAATTATTTCCTTTCGTAGTTATAATTTCTTTTTTAGGCCAGTTTGGTCGTTCACAATTTTGTTATTTTCACTTAGTTCCTTTTGTGTAGAAAGTTTATTTCTGCACATTTCTCTTTTCATTTTCCTTTTATTTGTGGAGGTTTGGCTCACAGACTGTGATATATGTGTGGGTATAGTGCCCACATAGCTCTGGTGCCCGACTAGGCGTCCCTTTGTTGGACTCCATGGAGGGTGAGGACAGCGGGGACTGAACCACACAAAAACAAACATGAGAGTTAATGAAGAAATTGATACGATCAATGCCAACAAGAGGACTCAACATGAACCCCATCTTCCTTGTTGTCTCTGTTATCTACACTGTCATCATCTTTGTCCGTGTCTTCGTTCCCGAGATTCCTGATCATCCATTCCATGGGTGATCAGGTACTTGGGGACATGTCCCCATTTTTTGTAAATAAAGGCTTGAAAGGTCTTGTGGGAGGGCTGAAATCTGTCAAGCGCTTATGATCTGGGTGCTTGCAGATTGATAATGCTTGTTCCTAACACTCGGAACTGCTCCTGAAAGTCAGAGAGATTGGTGGGGTGGCTGTCAAAGTCACTCCCCACAAAACTTTGAATTCCTCTTTGGGTGTGATAACTGAGTGGGGCCTCCTCAAAGTCATCAAGGAGAAAATCATCTCAGAGCTCACTCCCCATGGAGTAACAGCGGTCCCCTGGGTTTTGACGTGTCGTGATGGCAAATTGTTACTCACCCAGATACTAATTGTGACATTTGCTATACCTGCCTTCTTCCAACAAGGCAGGTTATTTGCATAGTGAGGTATGGCCGTATATTCCGAAACCTCTGTGCTGCTTTCAGTTTCAGATATATGGTCATACCTGCACAGCTTGCCAGGGCAAGGATCACCTTAATTCAGACTGCACAACAGAAAAGGCAAGCTGTGTGAACTGTAGTGGCGAGCATCCGGTGTACTCCCACGACTGTCCTAAGTGAAAAGAGGAAAAGTAGGTTCAACACTTGAAAATTGTGAACATCTCTTATGCTGAGGCAAGAAAGCTTGCTGCACTGCCCACCCCACCTGGCAAGGTATCCTGTGCCAATGCAGTCATTGGAAAGCCCATCGTTACAATGACTTCGGTGGTGGTGCAGACTGATAGCAATGTACCACATACTGAGTCTTTCTCACCCGCAGCTAAGTACCTCCTTATGCAGGCGAAACCGAGGGTGGTGTCATCACTCCAGTTTCCATTCCTGCAACTCACCCTTCCACCTCCACCGAAAGGCCACCTCCTTCCTGCCCTCAGACAACTAGACCTTTTAAATTGAGGATGCCCCCACCAGGACCAAAAAAGAAAATTATCACTCCTCTGCAAAGGGTGTTCACCAATCCATGTCTCTTGGACGATTCCGAGGACATGGATACCGAGCACCCCTTTTCACTAAACTGACATCTACAGCAGTTAAGTTGAATAGGAATTCGTCGTCCACTCACTCTTCTAAGTCCTGAGATGGCCACACTCCAATAGAATTGTGGATTCCAGAGGAATCTTGACGACATCAAGGCCCTCCTTCAGGCACACCAGCCCATCTGTGTGTGCTTGCTGGAGACATACATGTGGATAGTCACAGATCCCATGATCCAGCAATTTTCACTAGTTCGCTAGGACTGGGATGGAGATGGTTCAGCTCACGGGGGTGTCACCATACTCATGAGCAAACATACTCCGTTTCAGGTAATGTCCTTCACCACCAACTTAGAGGTGATAGGCATCTGCCTCTTCATGGGGTTCTCCCTTACTGTCTGCTCGTTATATCTTCCATCTAGCAGCATCGTCTTCTAGGAAGACCTTGATGATCTCATCTCACAGCTGTTGTCCCCCTTCCTAATCATGAGGGACTTCAACGGACACTGTACACTTTGGGGCAGTGCTGACACCAATGGGAGGGGCGGGGTTCTGGAACAATGACTCCTGGATCCTTCTCTCTCCTTGTTGAGCACCGGTATCAGTACCTACTTTCACTCCCCAACCCGCACATTCTTGCCATTGACCTCACCATCTGCTCCTCCTCGATCCTTTCACTCTTTACATGGGAGGTCGAGGACAACCGTTACGGAAGCAATCATCTCCCCATGGTGTACACCATCTCCCATGGGGGGCATTGCAGCCCTTCGCATGTCTTGTGGTGGAAGCTTGATCGGGCTGACTGGAGTGGTTTCGAGCTGCACTCTGAGCTCAATGACCACTCTGTCAGCCAGGAGCTTATCAATGCGGCAGTAGCAGACATAACGGAATGTATCGTAGATGAAACTTCATCGACAATTCCTCAAACATCAACACTGTTTCCTCATTTTCCGAAACTGTGATGGAATCCAGATTGCAGCGCAGCTCATAATGCTCAGAGATATCAAGGCCCTCTGCTCGGTTCTTCAGGCACACACAGATGGGCTGGTGTGCCTGAAGGAGGGCCTTGATGTCGACATCAGAGATATCTGACATCCCCCAACCTCGAAACGTTCAAACGCAACAGGGCGAAAGCTCGTTTCGTCCAGCGCCAGAGTTAGAAAGAATCTTGGATCAAATATATATCTTCTATCACTCTCACAACCAGTTCTAAAGCCATGTGGGATAAAGTCCAGAAGATGGGTGAGAACTAAACGTCCCACTTGTTATCGATCCTGGAGCACAATGGACAGGCAATTGCTGATTCCAAAGCAATTGCAGACACTCTGGTGGAACCATTCTCCTCCATCTTCTCTTCTTCTTACTCTCCCAAGTTTCTGGCTATGAAGAGCAGGGCAGAACGTTTTGTGCTGTCCTTCCACCCGAATGGCCTGGAGCATTACAACAAGAAATTCCCAGTGGAGGAGCTTCGCCTTGCTCTGCACATCTCTCATACATCTGCTATTGGGCTGGACAATATCCATTATGCCATGCTCCAACATCTCGCACCATTGAGTAAGGATCGACTGCTCCATCTTTTCAATCGCATTTTTCTCGAGGAGCAGTTTCCGGACTCCTGGTGGGGGAACGCCATCACTTGGCCTTCCCAAAGCCAAGAAAAGATTCCAAGATTCCTTCCAATTATCATCCCATTGCATTGACGAGCTGCATGTGCAAGGTGTTGGAAAGAATGGTAAATGCCAGACTCATCTGATATTTAGAACACCACGACCTTGTTTCCAACACCCAGTGGGGCGGGGGTGGCTCAGTCGGTAGCGCGCCAGGCTCGTAATCTGTAGTTCCCAGGTTCGAGTCCCAGCTGGGTCAGCGTTGAGATTTATCTCCACAAAACTCCCCGCCCTGCCCACGGTCAGTAGGGGACACCGATGGGCTTGAAAAGGCTGCCGTCCGTCGGATGGGACGTTAAGCCGTGGCCCTGTGTGCGGGAGAGCCATACCCTGTGCACGTTAAAGAACACGCTGGATGGCCTTGACAGGAGGCTACCATCTGTCTCCCAACAGTTGTTCCAGTGGGTCCCCTCCCCCAACCTTCTCTGAGCCTTCGGGGTCCTTGTGACCTGGCCATTTAGCCCATGGTGTGCAAAAAAGTGCCGCTCAGAGGTAAAACAACCCAACACCCAGTTGACTTTCACAGGCAGCGGTCAACTCTTGACCATATGATATGCCTCGAATTGGCTATCAGAAATTCTTTTTTACATAGAGAGCACCTGGTGTCAATTTTTTTCAACATCGAGAAAGCGTACAACAAGACTTGGATATTTGGCATTCTTTGTGACCTCCATAGCTGTGGCGTGAGATGTCACATGTCCAACTTCTTATTGGCACATTCTTTTCATGCTGTGTCGGCAACACTCTGTCGGGGTGCCACAAGGGTGCGTGTTACGCTTTTTGCTGTGAAGATTAATTCTTTTACTAGACAACTTCCTCCACCTGTAGGCAGTGCCCTCTGTGTTGACGATTTTAGCATCTTTTGTTCTTTGTCCACCATGAGAGTCATTGAAAAACAACTGCAAATTGCCCTGAACAATCTTTTAGTTTGGCCAATGGGTTTCGGTACTCCCCACAGAAGACCACTTGCATGCACTTTTGCCACAAGTGTAATCTTCATCTGGATTCGGAGCTACAGCTCAGTGGTAACATCATTCCAGTTGTTCAGTAACATCAGACCAAGTTTCTCAGTCTCATCTTTGATCGGAAATTGACCTTTTTACCACACATACGTCATCTCAGGTCCAAGTGTACATGGGCATTGAACATCGTTAAGGTCCTCTCTTCTCTCTCCTGGGGAGCTGACCGATGTTCTCTGCTCCGCCTGTACTGTGCACTTGTCCAATTGAAACTGGACTACGGATCCCAGGTGTATGACCTCCTCCTGTGAATTGGTGGTGAATGTGCTGGACCCCCTCCATCACCAGGCCCTCCATGTTTGCACATAAACCTTCCGCACCTCCAGACCATAGTTTTATGTTGAGACCGATGAACCATCTTTATCTCTTCGTCATTAGATGTTGTCCCTACAATATGCATCAAAATTGCGATCCCTGCCTGGCCATCCTACTTAGGACTGTGTTTTCAGTCCAAAGTGGGAAATGCTTTACGCTAATCGGCCAACTGCCAGTTGTCCATTTGGTTTGCAAGTCCGAGACTACCTCAGAGACATCAACACCAGTCTTGATAGCATTGCACAGTCAACAGCTGAGTCACTTCCACCTTGGCTCGCTGTTTCCCCTTCCTGTGATTTTTCCCTGTGCAGGACAGGGAATACCTTTATTCCCGACTGGGTGTATCGGCAACTCTTTGCCAGCCATCGTGCTGAGCATCCAAACTTCTTGCCTGTCTTCTCAGATGGCTCGAAGTCTTCTGTATCTGTGGGATCAGCCATGGTCTACTGTGATGTAATCATTGCAGACCAGATCTCACAGCAGTGTTCCATATTCACTGCAGAGTTGCATGCTATCAGCCTTGCCTTGGACCATGTAGTAGCTAAGCATCATCATTGGTGTGTGCTTTACACAGACTTGCTTAGCTCACTACAGGCTTTGATATTGGTGAGGCATCGGTCTCACCCTGTTCTCTCCACGATCCGCCAGTAGCTCCATTGTCTGGCAGCCACCACCAACATTTTCTTCTGTTGGGTGCCTGGTCATGTGGGGATCAGGGGCAATGATTTGGCAGATGCTGCTGTCAAGTCAGCCATGCCTCTCTCTGCTGCTGGTTCCATACGTGGACTTCTGGCAGCGTTTTAACATCAAGCTCCGGGCACGGTGGCAGAGATCTTGGTCAGAACAGCTTTCAACAAGCTCTTTGAGATCAAACCTGTCATCAAACCATGGCAGTCTTGTTACCAAAGGAATCGCAATAAGGAAGTTGTATTTGTTCAGCTCTGCTTAGATTGTTAGTTTTTTACACATTCATTTCTTCTTCAGGCGGACGATGAACCTAAGTATGGGTTTTGCGACACCATTTTAACAATCAAATATATGTTAATCTCATGTCCCTCTTTTAACTTCGAACGACATTTTTTTTTAACCCTCATGGTTTTGCGTCCAAGCCCCTTACATACAGACATCTGTTATCTGATCATTGCTGTTTTATCTCTGTATTTAAATTTTTACAATATACTGGACATTTTAACTCGCCTGCAGTTTTACTCCCATTTTATTATGAAATATGTTTAACCCAAGTTGCTTACACCTGGGCTACTTTTATGTTTATATGTATAACATATTTATACCTTTGTTCACTGTTGTCCAGTTAGTTTCATTTTATTGTTTTTACGTTGCTATGTGGGTTTTTGTAGTTTATTTTTTACATTGGTTAAGGGTAAGACAACTTTTATCATTTCTCTTATAGACATTCATATGGTGCATTATAGCCTTAGATGTTAATGTGCCATAAAATCCTAAACAACTGCCTGTAGACCCTGTGATGATGCATAGAACCGGCCAGGCCTAGCACCTAATGTCTTACCCCGCCTTCTCGTGGTGCAGACCATTAGTACCTTTCAAAAGAGATACTTTCTTGTGGAAGTGAACGGAAGGGGAGGGTTGCCAGAGTAGTGTGTCCTACTAATATGGACAACTATGGCTACTTTTCTTTTTTTTCTACCCTGCTGAGGAGTGGTCAACCATACAGGGTCCTGTAGCTGACCCTATAAACCCACTGGACTGGACAGATATATGGTTCTGAGCTTGATTATGGATCCTGAATTTGCTGCACTGGAGGTCTTCTGTGGATGGAAAATCTTCCGCTGTGTTTTCTGTGTTTGTGGGTTGACAGCCCCAAGTGAATAGATTCACAGGATATGTTTATCAGCTGGTGGATAATCCTGAGCAGAGGTCATCGCAGGCACCTGAACTCTTTGCTTCTATTGGCATCGTCAAATTCTACATTGGAGGAAGTCTTTGAGTGTAGACAACTTCAGCCTTTAGTGGTGGGGGAATGGGTTTTTGCCCCATGTCTGCGATTAGGAGGCTGTTTGATATTGTCAGCATTCCCTCTCTCAATAAACATAGTTTCTTTAACCATCCCACTAGCCATTTTCTCTCCATAGGTAGTTGAAATGTGAGGACTCTGCACAGAGCTTATTCTCTTGATGTCCTCACACGAGAATTCCACCATTATAATTTAGATATTCTTGGCTTGCAAGAGACCAGATGGACTATTAAAGGTCAGATTCTTAAAAATAATCTTAAATTTCTCTTTTTAGGGAGGGACAACAATAAGCATCACCAAGGCGTGGGTCTGCTTCTTAGCAGACACGCTAGTGATGCTCTTCTAGGATATGAGTGCATTAATGAAAGGTTTCTTACAGCAAAATTTCAGACAAGCATTAAAGACTTGAATGTTATCTGCTGTTATGCCCCCACTGAGGATGCTGATGAGGATGAGAAGGATAGGTTTTATGAACAACTTCAGGATATTTTGAATTCTGTCAAGAAAGGAGATATTACCCTTGTTCTAGGTAACTTCAATGCCAAAGTTGGTACTGACTCTGACCTTTGGGGAGGGGTGATAGGCCCTTTTGGTATTGGTAGCTGCAATGGCAATGGAGAACGTCTCCTACAGGTGAGTAAACTCAATGGTTTCAGAACAACTAACACTTATTACAAACACCGCGACACACATAAGTACACATGGGTTTCACCTGATGGGCTGCATAAGAATATGATAGATTATATATTAACAGCAAATGGGCTAGTTCTGTTAGGAATACCAGGTCATATAGGGGAGCTGAAATGGGATCTGACCATTACCTTGTTAAAATTGTCTTGCAACTTACACTTAAAAAGTGCTGTGCTAGGGTTAAAAATTTTACCTTTAATACCGAAGCTCTGAAAGACCCACTTATTGCTAAAGCTTACCATGATAGGTTACTTAGTCATTATGATAGTCGTGGTTTGCTTACTACTGAAGTTGAGGAAGAATGGGACCGTTTTAAACAGTTATTTTTTGGAAACTAACAGTACTCTTTTAGGAAAAAAGGAGCAGATGAGGCAGAATTATTTGAGTGATAAGGCACTTGAGCTTATTTTGGAAAGTAAGAACTGCAGGAATGTCCTTAATCAATACTCTACTAGTCCTAATAGAAAGCATTGCAGAGAGCTTAATAAACGTGTAAAGGATCAGTTAGCTGCCAATAAGAATCTTTGGCTTGATGGCTTGGCTGACAAAGTAGAGGAAGCAGTTAGGCAGCACAACAGCAGAGAGCTGTACCAGATAGTTAATGTTTCATGTGGTAGAAAACGGACAGGTATACAGGGATTGAAGGATAAACAAGGTAAGGTTATAGAAAGGGAGGATTCTGTCATGGCTAGGTGTGCTGAGCATTTTAGTGATGTTCTAAACAATGTGGTTAGTTCTACTCCCATTGTTTGCAGTGATGATAGATGCATTGGTGGCTTTAATGTTGGCCCTATAACACAATCTGAAGTTATTTTGGCTATTTCTAAACTTAGACTTTATAAATCTCCAGGAGTAGATAAAATTACTATGGAAATGCTTAGAACTGGGAATGTTTCGGTTACCACTTGGATCACTGACCTTCTGAATATCTTTTATGATAAAGGCATGGTTCCTGAGGATTTTAACAGCTATTGTTTTCCCTGTTTTCAAAAAAGGTCATCACAGTTCTTGTGGTAACTATAGGGGTATCAGCCTACTCTCTTCCAGGTAAAGTTCTTTGCATGATTGTGCTTAATAGAATTAAGAATCTGGTTGACAGTCAATTGCGTGATGAGCAATGTTGATTCTGAAGTGGTAGGGGATGTGTGGATCAGATATTTTCACTTAGGCAGATTCTTAAGAAATGTTTAGAGTTTCAGAAACCTTTGGTTGCTAGCTTTGTTGATTTCAAAAAGGCTTTCTACTCTGTTGATCGTAATAATTTGTGGTTGATTGTGAAATCATATGGTGTACCAGACAAGTTAGTTAACATTATGAAAGATCTCTATAATAACACTGAGTCATGTGTGAGAGTTGGTAAGGCTTGTAGCAACTGCTTTAACATTACTTCTGATGTTCAACAAGGGGGCATTTCGTCTCCTTTTCTTTTTAGTTTGGTTATTAATTATGTTATGCAAAATTCACTTCAAGGGCAAGATTTTGGTTTTAAGTGGGCCGGAGATACGAAAATTTCTGATTTAAATTATGCTAATGATTTAGCTCTTTTGGCAAATGATGTTGATGAGATGAACTTTTTAATTTGAGCTGTTGATGAGACTGGTAGGTTTGGTTATAAACAGAGAGAAAACTAAAGTGATGAAAATTGGTCAGGCAGGCTGTGATTCAGTTAATCTGAATGTTTGCAATCTTCAGCAGGTGTCACAGTTTAATTATCTTGGGAACTATGTAACAGATAATGGTGATGTGCGGCATGAGATTAACAGACGAATAGGGATTGCTGCCGGGACTTTTAAGAATCTATGGAGAGTGTGGAGAAATAGGCGTATACACCTAAAGACTAAAATTAGACTGTATAATAGTTTGGTTCTTTCTAGGGTTAGTTATGGTAGTGAAACTTGGACACTTTGTAAACAAGGTAACAGGAAACTAGATGCTTTTGATTCCAGATGCTTACGCAGTATCTTAGACATTAGGTGGTTCAACTTTGTAACTAATGATGAGGTTAGGCAAAGGAGTTTGCAACTCCTTTAAGCAGCGTATTGTGCAGAGAGAGACTCCATTGGTTTGGCCATGTTGGCCTTATGAATAATTATAGATTGACGAATAGGATTATGAACAGTGTGCCTAAAGGCCTCAAAAAGAGGGGGAGACCTAGGATGCGGTGGGCAGACAATGTCAAACAGGACCTTGTTAGAATTGGTGTGCAGTTGCCAGATGCAGTAGATGTAGCTCAGGACAGACTTGCTTGGAGAACTAAATTGCACTGTCTGGTTGGACCTCTGTATCCCATGGCTGTTTGAGGATGAGGATGATGATGTAGACATCGAACTTTTTTTGTTTACATAGATAAATTAAAAATTCTTTTTTTGTTGGATAAATATTGATGATATATTATGATATGCATTTTCCGAATCACTCTAAAGCTATAATTATGCTCTCTAGTGGTGCAAATTTTTGAAAATTTCAAATTTTTAAACGAAAATTGCAAATGATGTATTTTTCGATGTCAAGATTGATTTTTGGAATTTTTCTTTTGTAATATGAATGTCACAAAGTGTTCATTACCAACAATGAGTTGACCCCTTATACCCAGAGTGGGTGGTAAAAAAACACCTCTTTAGTTTTAAAAGATAATTGTTTGTTTTTAGACATAAATGAAAAATTCTTTTTTGGGTTAGATAGGAATTGATAAGATATTATGATTCACACCTTTTAAATATTCCAAAAACTATAATTGCACCCTCTAAATCTGGAAAATTTTGCAAATTCAAAAATTTCATGCAAATATTGCAAACAACGATTTAATCTAGAAATTTTAAATTTTAGTGGTGGAATGTGAACACCATGATGTTTTCATTGGCAACAATGAATTGACCTCTTAGTCCCAGGGGGAGGGGGTGCACTATTTTTTGCTTTAGCAGATAATTGGTTGTATTTAGAGATAAATGAGAAAATCTTTTTAGGGTTAGATAGGAATTGATGAAATATTATGATTCGCACTTTTGAAATAATTCAAACACTATAATTGTGCTCTCTAACATGAAAAAGTTTGAAAATTCCAAAATTTCAAATGAATATCGCAACGATGTATTAATGATAGAAATATGAAATTTTGGTGGTGGAAAGTGAACATCATGAAGTTTTGATTGGTACTAATGAAATATTTTAATTCATATTTTTTAAATACTTAGTAGTTTTAATACATATATCTTTATAGATTACTAAATATGAAACGGCAGAGCTCTTATTGATTTACAAATGATATATATAGAATAAAAATTTGCAAAATTAGTGGTAGTTTCTGAGAGAAGTGTGGGGGAAATGCAACTTTTTAGATTTAAGAATTAAAAGACAAATACTTTTATTATGTATAATTACTAATAAAATACTATTTGCATTTTTCCTATCATCTGCTAGCTCAAATTGCAAGTTTTAAGGAATTAAACAGTAGGTACAGGTAAAACTTCATTCTCTTTGAAAATGAGATTCTCATATGTACTAGAGGCAATATACGTTTTTCTAGTTTAAATTGCCATTTGAAATTTTTCTTACGTAATTTATTATTATTAATGCTTTAAAATAATACTTTTTTAATTTGATGCATATTTTTTATTAAACTGTGATATAAATAATTTGTTGAAGCCATCCGATTCCCTTTCTTAGAAGCAATATACAGTATTGTGATTTGTTTGTTAATGTTACTCTGTGGTGGAGCAACTCTCCGATTTAAGTTCAGAAGTTTGATTTGAACTATTATCAACAAATATTTTCTTAAAGTTTTGGAAATCTCTTGAAAATTAAACAGAAGCTGCTATTTTTAAAAGCAAAAGGTTCATTATTTATATCATTTATCTCAATATCGAAACTGGACTACGATGCATCATTCTCACTCCTGAAATTGAAAGAACAACTAGGTGGACCTTGTTGAAATTTCTAGAAGCCTGAGGCATAAAGTAATAGCAGATGGTATAAATTACTTACATATATTTATGTCCAGTATGCTTGGTGCATTGTTTACAGCAATGGATATCCATTCATTGAGGTAGAACTGCATATTTATATATACTTTTATAATTAAACCTTAGTTTTTATTTCTGCAGATGTATTTTCATTTTATTTATATAGATTTATAGATAATCACTGATCCTTATCAGGTTAGCTACATCAGTGGCTATCACAATGATGGATTACAACTTGTTGCTTCATTGTTTTTTTAGCATCACATTAGGTTATATATTAACTTTTGATTTATTCCTTCATTTTCCAGTAAAAAAAAACTTTGATCTTGTATCATTTCCTGAAAATGAATGAGGTCTTGGATACAAAAGCAAAAGGAACTTGGCATGGAAATCAATCCTCATGTTGGAGGGCAATTTCAGGGAGTGATTTTACACCTCCTACCCCTTGCCAAAATTATATTTTTTTTTTATTATGTGTTTTTACATTTATATTGAATGTTTTTAAATCATCGTCCTCCCCCTTCCCATCAGTATCTTGACTGTGCCACCCTGATGATATAACGTTTTTTTTTTTGCTTTGGTGTGCTGACTTTTCAGCACTTGGCTAAAATACCCAAAGGAAAAAAAAAAGCAGCCCAAAAAAGTGTTCATCACAGGACAGAAAACCCCATTAATATGAGGAATCCATTGTATGACACTGGCCCCTATCTCTTAACCATCTGTCTCTTAACTGTCCAGTGGGCAGGGGTGGCTCAGTCGGTAGCGCGCCGGGCTCGTAATCTGTAGTTACCAGGTTCGAGTCCCAGCTGGGTCAGCGTTGAGATTTATCTCCGCAAAATTTCCCCGCCCTGCCCACAGTCAGTTGGGGACACCGATGGGCTTGAAAAGGCCGCCGTCCGTCGGATGGGACGTTAAGCCATGGCCCCGTGTGCGGGAGAGCCATACCCTGTGCACATTAAAGAACACGCTGGATGGCCTTGACGGGAGGCTACCATCTGTCTCCCAACAGCTGTTCCAGTGGGTCCCCTCCCCCAACCTTCTCTGAGCCTTTGGGGTCCTTGTGACCTGGCCATTTAGCCCATGGTGTGCAAAAAAGTGCCGCTCAGAGGTAAAACAATCCAATCCAATTAACTATCCAGTGGGTCCCCTCCACCAACTCTCTCTGAGCCCTTGGGGTCTTTGTGACCTGGCCATTAGCCCATTTTGTGCAAAAAAGTGTTGTTTAGAGAACAACCCAATACAACACAACTACATGTTTAACCTTTAAAGTGAAAGTTTTTTTTTCTCTGAAAATGCAACTGAATTTCTAAGCTTAATTATGAAGCAACTAATGAATGAAATAGTTTATATTACATAATAAATGAAAGAGCCTTTAATTCGGAATAAAATAATTAAATTTAAAGGAAAAAAATTCTAAGTAAACATAAAAACATGTTCCAAAATAATTTTGTTATTTTTGAAAACTAATTAATCAGCTATTGACACATTAAGTGTTAAATCTCTAATTTCAAGTAAGTCTGGACACCCTAAGATTAGTAAGTATGTTAAATCTTCCAGAACTGCAGAGTATTTGAAACTTTTTTACATATATCTTAGAAAAGTACATAAATTGAACTTCAAAAATAATAATTACATTTTCCATTTGGTTGACATATGATTAAGAGAAGATATAATTTCTTTCAGTACTCTGATAACCATTCCAGAGACACAATATATTGCATACCACTCGCAATCTTTTTACTCCTCCAACTTGAAGCAATCCTCTGATTTAAGTTCACGAGTTGTATTTGAACTATTATCAACCCAATTTTTCACGAAGTTTGAAAATTCTCTTGAAAATTAACCAAAATCTTTTTTTAAATCAGAGGATTTTGGAAGTAATCACCAAGTACATAGGTCTATTTTACCCTCTTTCCTCTCTCTTTTTTGTTTTAATCTATTTAAATATTTCTAAAATTATTTCTATTAGTTATCCAAGTATTCATCTTGACTCCCCAGTGCTGAAACCAAAACCATATTTGTTCTAGGAATTAACTATATAAATTAGGTCACTGCAGAATGCAAGGTGCAGATGTCATTATATAATACACGATTTAAAATCATCTTTAAACATTGGTATAAATTTATGTATAATCTGAAAAACTTTTCCTGTTTATAAAAGCACAATAGAAGAGCCAAGATGAAGACAATTTTGCCAATTTAATGTAGCTGTAGATACACTTACATTTCCAAGTAGTAGGAAATGAATGATAACTTCTAGATAAATGAACTTGATGATATTATTTTAGAGCAGTGGAGAATAACTTTATGGCAACATCATGCACAGTATTAAATAACAAGAAATTGAATAAAACACATTGTAAAATGTAGTAGAAACTTATCGATGGTAAAAACATATCTTGAATTCGAAGCATACAACGCGTTCTTCAGCAAAATGTTGGTTGGTTCTATATCCCATTCTGTTTTGAGATGGTATATTTGAAAACATTGATGTAAGATTTATAATACAGGGTGTCCATAAAGTCTCCTTACAATTTAAAAAATTTATTAAAAAATCAAATGAAAAGATAAATACTTGGAAATTATTACAAAATGAGAAGTAGATATTGAAGTTTTTTTCCATCATTTAATACACCTCTATATGGGCACCATTAGTTGCACGAAGCACATCAAGACGGTACTCTTTCTTGCCATGTTCGCTGTAGCATAGCCTCATTGATGGTGGCAATGGCATCAGTGATCTTTTGCTTTAGGTCAGTGATGTCCCGTATCTTTGTTCGATACACGATATCTTTAACATAACCCCATAGAAAGAAGTCCAGGGGAGTGATATCTGGTGAATGAGGTGGCCAGGGAATTGGGCCATCCCTTCCAATCCACCAGTCTAGAAATGTTTGATTTAGGAACCCATGGACTTGCAGTCCCCAATGTGGTGGTGCACCATCTTGCTGAAAAATGATGGTTGGTTGAAGGTAATCTAGTTGTGGTGCCACATATTCAGTCAAAAGGTCAAAGTGAACATTTGCAGTAATTGATGCCTCATTGAAGAAAAATGGACCAAGAATTCGATTGCACATGATCCCACACCACACATTAACCTTTGGACTATCTCGGTAAGTTCACTAGTCACATGGGGTGTTCTGATCTCCAGATTCTCACATTATGTGTGTTCAGTTTCCCTGAGACATGAAAGGTTGCCTCATCACTAAAACAAACTCGGGTCAGGAACGTTTCATCCTCAGAAATTTGTTCCAGCATGTTAACTGCAAACTCTTTTCATCTTGGTTTATCATTTGGCTCGAGTGCCTGTAAGAGTTGCACTTTGTAAGCGTACAATCGCAAGTTCTTGTGTAGGACTTTGTGCACTGTTGAACGTGGTAGCTCTAACTGTCTGGCAGCAGTACGGATGGACATTGTGGGTGATCGACTAAAGGCTTGTCTTACACGATCGATGTTTTCCTCAGATGTTCTTGGTCGTCCACTCCTCCCTTTATCCAACACTGTCCCTGTCTCCATAAATTTCTTGTGCCATGCACAAATTGACGGATGTGACGGTGGGTCTCTTCCATACTTAGTTCTGTAGTTTCACTGAGTCTGTGTATCCAATTTCATTTCAATAAACCATGATGCACATTGTGCTTTCTCTTGAGGAGTAGCCATTTTTTAGAGTTTCTTTAAAAAATACCTGTTTCATCAACATGATACCTGAAATACACAAATGCAATGTGATTAAAAACTTTGATAACCACTTAGTACATAAAACAAATTTGATTAAGATATCTCATCAATTGCCTTTGTAATGAATTTTTTAAATTGTAAAGAGACTTTATGGACACCCTGTATATCATTACTGAGATGCATGGGCATGAAGTATCATTATAGTAGTAGATGATATATATATGATTGCAAGATTTTTGTTGTAGCATATTATTAGAAAATTGGTGGTATTTCTTGTTGATTAAAATATTTGGATTAGGGTGGTCTTTTAATAGGAGTTTCCAGACTGTAGGTAAAATTGGTAGTTCGCCATTGCAGCAGAATTCTTTGTTGATGTGGATTATTATTTTTTCGCTGTGTGAAAATTCAAATTGAGTATCAGGATTGGAAATGACTCTGGCTTCTTCAAAGATTATAGTTGCATTATGATTGATAATGATATTAGATAAAGCTACTGCTGGTATTTTTTTCTTAATATCATATTTATGTCCTTTAATTCTTTCTGGTTAGCTTCTTGAAGTCATGCTGATGTATCCAAGTAGTGATTTAACATCATTATTGGGATTGGTTTCTTCTTTTAAAGGAATTAGGTGACACCTCCTGTAGGGATATAGCAATCTCTGTCTTTCAAGGTGGATCTTAATGAAGTGGTGAAAGATTTAATTGGTACTATGTAGAGTTGTGATGATCATTGTCTCTCATGATGTTTTTGGTAGTATTATTCAAAGCAGGTAAATATGAGGTGCAGGTTTGTGTATTTAAATTGTCACTTGTTGGTAGTATGATGATTATTTCCTTGGAATAGAACTGAATGGAATTTTTATATGAAATTCAGTGGATAGCCTGCATCTCTTCCTAAGGAGTATATGAATTTGATTTCTGTTTGCAGGTGATAATTTGTGTTGCATAATTTGACAGCTCTATTAAATAATTTTATTTAGACTTGAAAGTAGGTATTGATATAGATGTGATGAATTATAAGGTATTAAGTTTGTATAAAGGTAGGTTTGCGGTATACTGATGTTCTAAGTTCAATATTACATCTTTGGATTAAGAATATTAAGAAATGGTTTTTTGTGTGTGGGGGGGGGGGTTACCCTCCAGAGGTAAATTTGATGGTAGGATACACATTGTTAAGTTGTGATATTAAATCAAGTAAGGATTATTCATAGTATTCCCATATAATGAAGATATCAATGTATCTTTTGCATAATAAAGGCTTTAATATTATGTTATCTATTATTTTATTTTCGATGTCTCTCCTTATGACATCAACCAGAAGTGCCAAAAAAATCTTTTTATAGAATTTATTATCAACTTGAAAATAAGTACTGTCTTTTATGATATTTAGAACTTCAACAATTGCAAAAAATTCAATAATATTGTATTTGGTAATTCGAAGATTTCTTTTTTAATTAACATAATTGATTTAAATATTGGGAGTATTAGGATAAAAGCTGACAATATTGAAATTATTTAGTCTTGAATTCTCAGGTTATGAATTTTTGATAGATTCAATGAAATCATATGAGGAATTAATTATATGTTTAGTTTTTAGAAGTATAGTTGATAATTCTTCAAATAAGTTTCTTTCAAGTAGGTAAGTAGGACTTTTTTGTTTGGAGATGAGGGCATGCAGGATTCTTTTCTTTATGTAGTTTTATTTGAAGGATATATTAACTCTTACAAGCCAGCTGTGAACAACTAGAATTCTCTGTCTCTTTTAAAGTTAACTTGTCATTTGAATGAGTAAGTGATGCAAATCACATCTCCATATTTTATATCAAGTTCCTAATAATACCATAATCCCAGCTTCATTGTTGCATGATTTGCTTTTGTTACATTGCCCCCTCCTTAGACTTTGTTCATGCTGAACAGCCCTGGAATCTGGAGGTTCTTCCATAAACTGGGCCAAATGATCCACGTGAATCACCTTATACTTTGTAGTCAGACGTTGACCAATGTGATATACTACATCGTTAATTCTGTTAAATACTGTATATTGACCTTCCCAAGTTTTCTGAAGTTTTGGCAAAAGTCTTTTCCTACTTTCTGGATTGTATAGCCAGACAAGATGTCCTTGATTGAAAACAGTTCCATTTGTTTTACTGGCATACCTTGTTTTGATTCTCTCTCTCGCCAGGTTGATATGTCTGACTGAGTGGTGGATTTCTTCTAGTCGTTGTTGCAGATCTTGTATGTATTGTGGTGTGGATACAGGCATTGCTTCAGGCCAACCATATAAAAGGTTGCAGGAAAGATGTAATTCCCTTCCAAAGAGCATCAGGGAAGGTGTCTGTCCAGTTGTTTCATGTTTCTTGTTCACTGCTGTCCTGTATGTCAACAAAAAGAGTGGTATATGGTGATCCCAGTCATGTTAATGGTCATCGATAAACAATGCTGGATGTTGTGCGATTGTTCCATGGAATCTTCCAACCATACTATTTGACTGAAGGTGTAGGGGAGTTGTTCTGGTTTTCTGAATGCCTAGTAGTTGACATATGCCTTTAAATACACTAGATTCAAAATTCTTTCCTTGGTCTGAGTGGAGTTGTAAAGGTACTACATACCTACTGATAAAATTATTCTCTATCATCTCTGCAACTGTTGTTGCTTCCTGATCCTTGGATGGGATAAACTTGTATACTTCTTCAAATAATCCATTGCCACCAACAAAAAGCTATTTCCATCTGTCTTAGGGAATAGCTCCATTACATCAAATGCATATTCTCTCAAAAGGGGTACCAACATTATATGTTTGCAGCTTTCCCTGTCTCATAGTCTTAGGGCCTTTGCTGCACATGCTTCACATTGCCTACACCATCTTTCCACATGTGCCCTACTTTTCAGCCAATGAAATTGTTCATGGCTTTTGCTAATGTTTTATTGACACTGAAGTTGTAACTCTCCAAATGTATGTTAAATTCTTTACTATGCACCTTGTAACTGTTGGATAGCTTGGGCACCAGGCAATTAATCTTGCCAATAAAGTTAAATGAGGGTTCTCTTCTGAGTATCAGTTGCACTAATTAGCAGAAAAAAAATTTAAATCAAAAGATTGTCAATTTTTAAAGTTAAATCTATCCAAAATAATATTAAACTCTGTTTAAGAGAAAAAAAAATTAGAAAAATCAAAAATTGTTTCATAAAACAAATAAAGTTTATTTCAAAAAATCTAGACACACCAAAGTGAAATTTCCTTTTACAAATTTATCTGAGCAACTCACAGCTCACTCAAATGAAGCTGCTCTATTGAGCTCCAATAAAATCTCACCACCAATATTCTACATTCTGACTGCTGTGTCACTACTAGCTCACTACTCTCTACTATCTCCATGACCTAACATCACTTATTGTACATGTGGCATGCAACTGACGTGATGCATGCTGAGAAAGCATATTTGCATAAATCAACTATCGCACTAGCTATGCACTAGAGGGGGCATATCCTTCCGTGTGCATTAACAGCTGTCAGTCGAAAATCATAGTTGTGCACATGCAACTTCTCATATGGTATGGGATAGGAGAAATGATGATCAACTTAAAAACAAGCCTCAAATAATAATTATTACTGGTTATAATTAAACTGGTTAAGGAAAAGTAAAAGTGAATGGCTGTACCACCACAACTCCCTCTCCCAAAGGGAGTCAAAATTTGACCTTACAATTTTTCATGAGCAATTTTAAATAAAAGGACACTACTTGTGCCATTTACAAATCGCTGAAAGTAAATAAAGTAATGAGTGCATATATGTGCAAATTTGATAATGCAAACTATTCTTACTTCAGTACAATCTTTCAGCACAACCAATTGTACATTCTACCATTCTGCTAACAATATGTAAAGCTACCTATTATAAATGTATACCAATGACTGTGGCAGTAGTTACTGCATACTAGTGTTAATCAGTCTAGTATCACATTCTGATATGATTCAAAAGTTGCATACTCCTAACTGTACAAAAAGCATGTGAATCCTTACAGTGTTGGGTTTCTGAAACTGAACTCACTGTGGTGGCCAGATTTATTTTAAAGTGTATTCAGAAAATAAAAAAACAACTTTAGAACCTCGTCAACTAATGAATGGAAATATGTCATAGAATCAAAGGCATCAAATTTCTTGTTATCCTGTTTACAAACATCAAAAGTGAACCCTTTGTAAGCAGAATACCATAACTACAAATTAATCTTTGGTACCATAACTAAACTTAAAAGTCTTAAAGTTAAAAAAATAAATTTCATTAAATTTCCATCCCCTACCCCAGAACATCATAGGGGATGGAAATTTAAGGAAATCATGAGATAGCAGAGAGGTAGTATCTGCCCTCACCTTCAACCACGTTTCTGAATCCACACTGTTCATCATGCAGTTGTCTATCAGCCAGATTCTTAATTCTATTAAGTATAATCATGCAAAGAACTTTTCTTGGAACAGGAAGTAAGCTAATTTTCCTGTAATTATTGCAAGAACTGTGATAATGTTTTTTAGAAATAGGGATAATAATAGCCCAGGTAAAATCCTTAGGAACAACACCTTTACCACAAAAAATATTCAAAATTTCAGTCAGATGTGATGTTCCACCCATGCACTTTTATTTTTCCTTAACCAGTTTTACTTTATTTATGTTATTTTTATTATTTTTCGGCTTTTATATTTCAGTTGGACTTACCACTTTCCCTTTTTCTGATCCGCTAAAGGAGTTGCGCATGCACTACTCACTACTCAGACTTTTGATTGACATCCACTAATGCACATCTTAACTTTATTTGCCAAGATTAATTGCCTGGCACCTGATACTGTCTGGAAGTTTAGTTTAATTTGAGTCAGTCAAAAGGTACAAAGAGAACTTTAATATACGTTTGAAGCATTACACGGGCCATGTCACAACACAAGTGTTCCCAGCTCTAAGCATTTCAATGGTGATTTCATCCACCCCAGGAGATTTATGCAGTTTTAATTTAGAGATAGCCAAGCAACTTCAGATTGTAACATCATCCTCCAGCAGCCATGGGCTACGTAGGTCCAACCAGATTGCGCAATTTAGTTCTCCAAGCATAGCTGTCCTGAGCTACATGCTGCATCCGGCCACTGCACACCAATAATAACAAGGTCCTGTTTGACATTGTCTGCCCACCGCATCCTTGGTCTCCCCTTCCTTCTGAGACCTCTAGGCACACTGTTCATAACCCTATTCGCCAATCTATAATTATCCATATGGGCAACATGACCAAACCAGCAGAGTCTCTCTCTGCACAATATGCTGCTTAAAGGAGGTTGCAGACTCCTTTGCCTAACCTCATCATTAGTTACAAAGTTGAACCACCTAATGCCCAAGATACTGCATAAGCATCTCGAATCAAAAGCATCTAGTTTCCTGTTATCTTGTTTACACAGCGTCCAAGTTTTACTACCATAACTAACCCTAGAAAGAACCAAACTATTATAGAGTCTAATTTTAGTCTTTAGGTGTATATGCCTATTTCTCCACACTCTCCATAGATTCCTAAAAGTCCCAAAGGCTATTCCTATTCACCTGTTAATCTCATGCTGCACATCACCAGTATCTGTTACATAACTCCCAAGATAATTAAGCTGAGACACTTGCTCAAAGGTGCAAACATTCAGAATGACTGTAGCACCAACTGTCTGACCAATTTTCATCACTTTAGTTTTCTCTCTGTTTATAACCAAACCAACTCTATTACCAGTCTCATCAACAGTTCTAATTAAAGAATTCATCTCATCAACATTATTTGCCAACAAGGCCAAATCATCTGCATAATCTAAATCATAAATTTTGAAATCTCTAAACAATTTAAGGCCAAAATCTTTCCCTTGTAAAGAATTTCGCATAACATAATCAATAACCAAACTAAAGAAGAAATGGGACAAAATGCACCCTTGTCGAACACCAGAATCAATGCTAAACCAATTGCTACAAGCCTTGCCAACTCTCACACATGACTCAGTGTTATTATAGAGAGCTTTCATTATGTTGTCTTGTATGTGTTATTATAGAGAGCTTTCACTTGTCTGGTATGCCATACGATCTCACAATCAACCACAAATTATGGCAAACAGCAGAGTCAAAAGCATTTTTGAAATCAACAAAGCTAGTAACCAAAGGTTTCTGAAAATCTAAACATTTCTCAAGAATCTGCCTGAGTGAAAATATTTTATCAATACACACCCTATCACTTCTGAATCCACACTATTCATCATGCAGTTGTCCATCAACCAGATTCTTAATTCTGTTAAGCACAATCATGAAAAGAACTTTCCCTGGAGCAGAGAGTAGGCTGATACCACTATAGTTATCACAAGAACTGCGATCACCTTTTTTGAAAATAGGGATAATAATAGCTCTGGTAAAATCTTTAGGAATCATGCCTTTATCATAAAAGTTATTCAAAATTTCAGTCATCCAAGTGGTAACCAAAACATTCCCAGCTCTGAGCATTTCTGTAGTAATTTCATCTACCCCTGGGGATTTATGAAGTTTAAGTTTAGAGATAGCCAAACTAACTTCAGATTGTATTATAGGGCCAACATTAAAGCTGCCAATGCATCTATCATCATTACAAACAATGGGAGTAGAACTAACCATATTGTGTAGAACATCACTGAAATGCTCAGCCCACCTAGCCATGACAGAATCCTCACCTTCTATAACCTTACCTTGTTTATCCTTCAATCCCTCTATGCCTGTCCGTTTTCTACCACATAAAACATTAACTATCTGGTACAGATCTCTGCTGTTGTGCTGCCTAACTGCTTCCTCTACTTTGTCAGCCAAGCCATCAAGCCAAAGATTCTTATCGGCAGCTAACTGATTCTTTACACGTTTATTAAGCTCTCTGCAATGCTTTCTATTAGGACTAGTAGAGTATTGATTAAGGACATTCCTGCAGTTCTTTCTTTCCGAAATAAGCTCAAGTGCCTTATCACTCAAATAATTCTGCCTCGTCTGCTCCTTTTTTCCTAAAAGAGTACTGTTAGTTTCCAAAAAATAACTGTTTAAAACGGTCACATTCTTCCTCAACTTCAGTAGTAAGCAAACCACCACTGTCATAATGACTAAGTAACCTATCATGGTAAGCTTTAGCTATAACTGGGTCTTTCAGAACTTCAGTATTAAAGGTAAAATTTTTAACTCTAGCACAACACTTTTTAAGTTTAAGTTGCAAGACACTTTTAACAAGGTAATGGTCAGATCCAATTTCAGCTCCCCTATATGACCTGGTATTCCTAACAGAACTAGTCCATTTGCTGTTAATATATAATCTATCGTATTCTTATGCAGCCCATCAGGTGAAACCCATGTGTACTTATGTGTGTCACAGTGTTTGTAATAAGTGTTAGTTGTTCTGAAACCATTGAGTTTACTTACCTGTAGGAGACATTGCCCGTTGCCATTGCAGCTACCAATACCAAAGGGCCTATCACCCCTCCCCAAAGGTCAGAGTCAGTACCAACTTTGGCATTGAAGTCACCTAGAACAAGGGTAATATCTCCTTTCTTGACAGAATTCAAAATATCCTGAAGTTGTTCATAAAACCTATCCTTCTCATCCTCATTGGTTCCTCAGTGGGGGCATAACAGCAGATAACATTCAAGTCTTTAGCACTCGTCTTAAATTTTGCTGTAAGAAACCTTTCATTAATGCACTCATATCCTAGAAGAGCATCACTAGCGTGTCTGCTGAGAAGCAGACCCACGCCTTGGTGATGCTTATTGTCGTCCCTCCCTGAAAAGAGAAATTTAAGATTATTTTTAAGAATCTGATTTTTATCTGTCCATCTGGTCTCTTGCAAGATGAGAATATCTAAATTATAATGGTGGAATTCTCGTGTGAGGACATCAAGAGAATAAGCTCTGTGCAGAGTCCTCACATTCCAACTACCTATGGAGAGAAAATGGTTAGTGGGATGGTTAAAGAAACTATGTTTATTGAGAGAGGAAATGGCAACAATACCAAACAACCCCCTAATCACAGGCATGGGGCAAAGACCCATTCCCCCACCACTAAAGGCTGAAGCCATCTACACTGGAAGACTTCCTCCAATGTAGAATTCGATGATGCCCATAGAAGCAAGAGTTCAGGTTCCTGTGATGACCTCTGCTCAGGATTATCCACCAGCAGATAAAACATATTCTCTGAATCTATTCATTTGGGGCTGTCAACCACAAACAGAAATCACAGCGGAAGATTCTCCCTCCACAGAAGCCCACCAGTGCAGCAAATTCAGGATCCACAATGAAGCTCGGAGCCTTATTCCTGTCTGGTTAGTGTATATGGTCAGTACTAAGATGTCCTTTGATGACTAACAACTCGCATCTATCTAAATATCTACTACATCTCTCTGCACTACAATACTAGATCTCTCTCCACTACATTACTACATCTCTCTCTCCACTACAATACTACATCTCCACTGACAAGACTAATTCTGACTACACATTTCACAAAACTGACTCGTGACCTGTCATCATTTAGTTATAACATGCTGCGTACAAGTCCAGCATGTGTTTATCGCATGTCAGGAAAACATTTGAATAATCTGATGATAGCACTAGCTATGGTAAAAGAGGGGTTGTTTGTTACACGCTTGCAGTAATGGCTGACAATCCAAAGTCAGAATTCTGCATGTGCAACTACTGTTGGGATTATCCACCAGCAGATAAACTACTGCTCGGAAACGAGAATTGCAATCAGACCCTCCCCCCCCCCCCCCCAAAATAAAATAATCCCCAAAACTCCTACGGCTTGGAAACTAGAATTGCAATGTCCAAAAAAAATTATAATCCCCAAAATGATAAATATAATGTAAATAAAGCAAAACTGGTTAAGTAAAAGTGAATGGGTGGACCTTCACAGTGTGAATTAGTTGTTTCGTATAATGAAGTGCATAGAGGAAAGGAAAACTGTTGCAAGGATTTATCCCAGGTACTATGCCTATTTTCAATATATGCAGCTATCATTCTACCAATATTATTAATTCTGTCGATTAAATTTGATTGTGAATGATATGGAGTTGTATATATGTGTTTGAAATGTTTCACATACTTTAATGAATTGGGGCCCATTGTCTGAAACTATACTCTTGGGTACCCCGTACCTGCATATAAATTCATTTATAAACTTCTTTGCTACAATTTTTGCTGTTGCATTTCTAATGGGAAATATTTCAACTAATTTTGAAAAATAATCTACTAACACCAGATATATTGGGATCCCGCTTGTGTTTGTGGATACGGGCCCATTAAATCCATGCCTACTAATTCGATGGGTTCATTGGAGATTGTGCTTAAAAAATATACTTAAATACATTTCGATATTCTAAATCTTTTTGTTGTTTATTAACTAAATGTACCTTGTATTCAACAGGAACTACTGTAGCAAGAAAGGGAGCAAAAGGCTTATCCTCCAGCTCTGGTATAACTTCTTCTGGCCGCACAGGGTAATGCATCTGGTAGCTGATGTGCACTTCTCTTTCGGTGCTCGACTTAGAAATTGAATTCTTGTAGGCATAATGCCTAGCGCATTAGACGACCTGTTAAATTTGTAGGTGTCTGCAACCATTGTAAATCATCATGATCGGTAAAAATAGTAATGTCAGACGTATCTAATTTCACTTTAAATGTTTCTAGAGCCCATAGCTTAGACATTCTTTTTCAGTCACTGTATAATTTCTTTCAGTGTGACTCAAACTGCGACTGGTATATGTGATGACCTGTTCACAATTGTCATCCTGTATTTGGTTAAGCATAGCACCGAGACCAGCATCAGAAGTATCATTGTAGATGTTAAAAGGTTTGCCTGACTGCGGCAAGGCCAACACAGGAATATGACACAATGCATCTTTTAAGGTCTGAAATGCTGTGTCCAAACAGGTGTCCAATGGAACTGTTTTCGCTTTCAGCGTAATTCACATAAAGGTTCGGCCAAATTGACAAAGTTAGGTACAAATTGTCGGTACCAACCACACATTCCTAAAAATCTACTAAGTTGCTTTGAATTGTGCAGTGTGGGAAATCATTATAAGACTTCGACCTTAGGTAATGTTCTTATTTCATCTGCATTAACTGTAAAACCAAGGTATTGAACGTCTTCTCAGAATAATGTACATTTATATAATTTTATAGTGAGTCTGGCTTCTCTTAACCTTGAGAATACCAAATCTAAATCACGCAGATGCTCAGAAAAATCAGTGGAAAAAATAACTATGTCATCTAAGTATACTTCACAAATTTTTCCTTTTAGATCTGTCAGAACCATGGACATAAGACATTAAAACATAGTGGGTGCTCCAGATAAGCCAAATGGTAAGCAATGAAATTGGAATAATCCATCTTTTGTGAGGAAAGCTGTTTTGGGCCAATCTGATGGATATACAGATACCTACCAATATCCTGAAGACAAATCTAGTGTGCTAATAAATTTTTGGCCAGCCAGTTGTGTCATTAGATTCTGAATAATAATAGGTAGTGGATATCTATCGAGGACTGTGGCAGTATTTAATTTTTGATAGTCCACACAAAATCTAAAATTGCCAGTTTTCTTTTTAATGAGGACATCTGGTGAAGTCCAAGGGCTAAAACTTGGTTTAATTATCCCATCCTTTAACTTTTCTTTAATTTGTGCAGAGATTATTTCTTCTTTACTTGGAGGATAATTGTATGGTACTTGGAGGATAATTGTATGGTTTGCTATAAACAGATCTACTATCGCCTTTGTCGATAGAATGCTGTAAAATCTGACATCTGCCAGGCTTATTCTTAAAAAGTTCGTAATTAGCATTGAGCAGAGCTTCTAACTTAACTCTCTCATTAGTATCTAAATGAGTACTGTTAGCATGTTTTCTAATATCCGATTTTGTCTGATCGATATCAAGTTTTTCTTTCATTGTTGGTTTCAGCAAAATAGTATTATTAGCAAAATCAAATTCAATCAAGTGTTTTCGTATCACATCTATTCCTATCAAGCAGTCATATAATAATTCATTTATTACTACAAATTCAATTCTTATCTTCACATTATTTAAAGTGATAAGTAATTCAACAGTTCCTTGTGGAAAACACTGCTTGGGAGCACAAGCTAAGTTAAAGGTCCACAGGACCACGTCTGCAATTTCAGTTTACAACTTTTCTGAATTTTATCCCATACTTATGTAGACATGTAATATCAGCTGCTGTGTCAATACAAGCTATGAATTCAGTTTTGTCGTGACATTATGTATACTCACAGTGGCAAGACTTAACTCATGAGAAAGCTTTTCTTGAGGAACTTTGGCCTTTTGCCTCAAAGTTCCTAATTTAAGCTTCAAGAATTGCTGTTTTTTCTTTAGCAATATTGCTCTGTGTACCCTAGTCAACCTCAAAAATTACATCTGAAAGTCTTTCTATTATTTGTAGCAAAAGTTTTTGGTTTAGTGTCGTTGTTTGAAGCTTGACGCAGAATATAATCTCTTCTCCGTTCGTTCTGCATCGTTGTATGGAAATTGCCGGGACTGTGTAACTTCAGGTCATGTGGGAGTCTTGTGGGAGTCAAGTCTGCTTTGGCGAGGATTGCATCCAATGTTGATTTAATGCCTTTTTTGCGGTGTACTGCCAAGCCAATTTGACTAATGTTGAAATTGAATTTACATTTCATACTTCTAAGAATTCCCTAATGGGCAAAATTAATTGGGACAATATGCAGTTTATAATATCAATTTTCATCTGTGGCATTACAGTACAGTATTTAGTACAGCTGGTATAACTCTACTGTACCCCAGATGAATTTTCTGATATCATCTTTTCACAAAACTGACTCTGTGACCTAACGTCATTTAGTTATGCTGCGTACAAGTCCAGCACATGTTTGTTGCATGCCAGGAAAACATTTGAATAATCTGATGATCGCACTTTTTGTCTTTGTGAAAGCAGTTCTGTAGCTGACTCTGTAAAGTCATTATAAGGAGTATATATTTTCAAAAGTTCACTTTTAAAATCTTCCCAAAACTCTATTCTATGACAACATCCTACATTATTCCACCATTGATTAGCACATCCAATTAGACAAGATACTGCTAAAACCACCTTTTTTTTGCCAGGCACTTTATGTAAATGGAAATGTTCTTCCATGGACCTAACGAATGTCCACGATGATGGAAGTTTCGAACCTTATCTCAGATAAAGGCCAATTAACATACGAACTATAGTTAATAAATGGATTGGCAAGTCATCATTGAGATGATTGATAATACTCTGTTCTATAACTTGCTTCTGATGTAACAAAAGATGGAACTTTACATTAAAAGTTTATTGATTTGTGAATTGACGTACCATTGTCAGCAAATTTAGGGGTCGTTGTTGTTCCCCTTTTCTCCCGATGCTCTTTAAGCAGAGTCATTAATGTTTCTGCTTTGTTCATTACATCCTGTAACCTATCTTTTACTTTTTCTAAGTCGGGAGTCATTATGGTGAAATCCGCCATATTACTATCAGACATGTTTAGCTATCTGCCAAAATTTTGGATTTTTGAAATTTTGAAACCTTTTTTTATCTTGAGCAGTGTTCAAAGGTACTGCTATACAACAATACAATACTAAAGCTATACTAAGCTTGCAAATAAACATGCTTTTCAAATAGTTTATCTATCGTGTGTCCGGACACTTCTAATCTTTACATACAGACGATAAAGATCTTAACTATCAACAGTAACTGTGCTGAAACTTCAGTACCTTTGACTAGTACTCAAAAGTTAAGCTTCTTGCTCAACAAAAATTTCGGCTTAAGTTACCATTAAATCTATGAATAGTATACACAATCGTATCAGAATAATATGATCACCTACCATAGTATATGTATGATTGGTAGTCATATTCTGATACGACTGTGTATGTAACTAATGAGCTCAGAAATTTGTTATCTTTGACAATCACGTGAAATAATATACAATTTATACATGTATACACAGTCCCTGTTCAGGTGCCACTTTCGTTACTGCTCTGTAACGCTCCAAATATTATTAACTTTTCAAGTTGGACCTTTTATCTGATCCAAATTTATTCGAAATTCTGGATAGCTTTGTCAGGCGCCAGGCAACTTTAACTTGCCAAATAAAGTTGAAATAGCATTTGTCAGGTATTTGTCAAGCATTACTTGTGGAGTAAGAATTCAAAAAGGATTGTCAAGTTTAATTAAAGTTTAAATCTGATCAAAAATCAATTTACTTTGCTCAAGAGAAAAATACCAAAATTTCGAAATTTTCTAAAATAAACAGTTTATTTCCGAAAAATTCAAAAACTTACCAAACTCCTTTGATGAATGCAAAAGTTGGAATACTAGCAACTCGCATCTATTTAAATCTCTACTACATCTCTTTCCACTACAATTCTACGTCTCCACTGACAGTAGTCATTCTGACTACACTTTTCACAAAACTGACTCTGTGACCTACCGTCATTTAGTTATGCTGCGTACAAGTCCGGCACATGTTTGTTGCATGCCAGGAAAACATTTGAATAATCTGATGATCGCACTAGCTATGGCACAAGAGGGGTCATTTCCTACATGCGTGCGGTAACGGCTGACAATCCAAAGTCTGAATTGTACATGCGCAACTCCTACTGCTTGGAAACGAGATTTGCGGTCAGCCCCCCCCCCCAACAAAAAAAATGAAATAATAATCCCCAAAATGATAAATATAATGTAAATTACGCAAAACTGATTAAGGAAAAGTAAAAGTGAATAGGTGGACCATCACACTGTGAGGATGTATGGCGGGACCTCAGCAGAAAAACAACATAAACATTCCATTCCTTACCTGCTACGTGAAACCAGGTTCCTTAGATTAGTAGCTAAGTGCGAACACTCAGCCATCCTCAGGCTAAATGGACTTAACACAGATCTAAAAAAGAACCCTGATATGCCTCAGCCCACGCACTGCTATTAATAATAAATTACCTGTTTTTAATACCAAATAGTGATATAATTATTCCTCCCCCCACTAGGTTTCTACTGTGTTTCATGGAATATTTAATCATTAAAATGAATCAGCATAACCTCTGTAACACAGATATTCTTCTATTACAGTCACCATGGAAACTATTACTTTGGTACTATAAATTCCATCTTGAAATTGCTTATAACACATATGTAAATTGATACAGCACTTTTCATAAAGACGATGGTACCCTTTCTTCACTTGCCTACTGAAGATGTGGTCAAACTACCAGACCATGAAATGTATCAAGGGATATACATGTAGCAGAACATGCATTTTTTTTTATATTATATACAGCGAAGAGCCAAAACATTATTACCTCCTGCCTAATATCATATTATGGAGTTGGTCCTCTACATGTCACCAAAACTGGCCTTAACCAGCGAGGCATGGATGCTACAAGATTTCTAAAGGTGTCTTGTAGTATCTGGTACCAACACTTTACCAGAAGATCCTTTAACTCATGTAAGTTATGTGGTTGAACTGCTGCAGATTGGATATGCTGTTCCAACACAAACCAAAGATCTCAATTGGATTGCTGTCTGGGGAATTTGGAGGCCAGGGCAATATCTGGAAGTCTTCCTCAAGTTCTGCGAACCATTCTCGAACAATCTGTGCAGTGTGGCATGGTGTATTACCCTGCTGAAAGAAGGCACTACTAGAGGGAAATACCATTACCATGAAAGGATGTACCTGGTCTGTAATGATGTTTAGGTAGATGGTAGACATCATAGTTTCCTGCACATGAATGACTAGACCCAGGGTTTCCTAGCAGAACATTGCCCAAAGCATTACCCTTTCTCCACTGGCTTGTTTTCATCCCACGGTGCATCCTGGTGCCAAAACTTCCTCAGGTAAATGACACACACGTACCCGGCTGTCCACATGGTGCAACAGGAAACAAGATTCATCTGACCAGATGACCTTCTTCCGATCATTCAAGGTCCATTTTTGATGCTCACGTGCCCATTGTAGATGCTTTCAACGGTAAATCGAGGTTAGCATTGGCACTCAAAGTGGCCTGCAGCTACACTGCCCCATTTTTAGCAGGGTTTGATGTACTGTGTGTTGTGACACATTACTCCCATCACCAGCATTCAAATTACAGGCGAGTTGTGCCATAGTATTCCTTCTGTTGGCTTGTACCTTACAGATAGTCTTCGCTCACCTCTAGCATCGATGAGCCGTGATCCACCGACACCTTGCCAGTGGTTCATGGTTTTCCCTTCCTCAGACCACTTCTTGAAGATACTAACTATGGCTGACTGTGAGCACCCAATAAGCCTTGCCATCTTGGAAATGCTCTAATCCAGTCATCTGGCCAGTACAATTTGACCTTTGTCAAACTCACTTAAGTCTGCTGCTTTTCCCATCTGAACAAGAATAATGCTGATTAACAGAGCTCAGTATCAGGTGTTATTTATACTGTTCCATGACCTTCACACACACGCACACACCATCATTTACCTACAGTTGCTTCAATTTACTTAAAGACATGCTGGCCATAATGTTTTGGCTCTTCAGTATATGAGTAGAAAAATGGTTGTGCATAAAACCTTTTTTGAATTGAAATATTAAGTTACTACAATAAGCATATGTTACAGTTAAAAGAAAATGTAAAATATATTTTAATTTCAATTTATCTGGTATTTGCATAAACTCCAATTACTAGTTACTGGTCTAGTCCTGTAAAATTGGTAGCTCAAGTCAGGAAATGGGTAAGGGGTCAGGTAAGCAGATCTTGGTAAGGGAAGGTAATTTGGTCAGGTAACATAGACCACAGACTAAAACAATTCTTTGCACTCATACTTTATAACGTCTAAGATGGTAACCTTTTTGGTTAGCACTACTTGTACATCTAAAAGTAATCATTGAGCCATAAAAACATCAAAAAGTGGCAACTCATGTTGCTTGGCCAATAAATCCCAAATTCTGTTAACATTTCTCTTAAAGAAATTCATTCTAAAGAGATATAGAATTTTGCAATCAGCCTGCTTCTTGTCTGCCTGGGAATTTACTGGCCTTCCAGGGTCAAGGTCAGTCCTTGTGGTTTGACCCTTTCTCTCCCATAGTGGGGAACTACTGTTCTATTGAGTTTCAAATATCCTGTGACTTTGTTCAAAGGAAGTTCACCCTTAAAATGTTCATAAAAACGAGATACCATCTGTACCTGAAATATAGACAAAATACATCGTATATGTCATTTTGGCATCCATCTTGTAAGATCTTGGTACCGTATATCTTGACATGCCATTGTTGACATTAGTGTTATATTATACCACTTACTCCTATGTTTCATTTATATATTATATACGGTGTTATAGAATTTTATTAAATTTATTTATCTTTTTGTTGTTTTAGTTTTAAATTTGGTTCAGGTTCTCTGATTTTTATTACTTTTTTTTGCACAGTATAGTCTTAGTGTCTTGATTGGCGAATAGGGTTATGAACAGTGTGCCTAAAAGCCTCAGAAAGAAGGGGAGACCTAGGATGTGGTGGGCAGACAATGTCAAACAGGACCTTGTTAGAATTGGTGTGCAGTGGCCAGATGCAGTAGATGTAGCTCAGGATAGACTTGCTTGGAGAACTAAATTGCACGGTCTGGTTGGACCTCCGTAGCCCATGGCTGCTTGAGGAGGATGATGATGATGATGATAGTCTTAGTTGCCCTTACATTGAAAAACTCCAAACAAATAACCAGCTAACTATCTTTGGATTTATGATGGGGACATCTGAAATCTAGGATGTAATAAAATTCCTTTCAAATTATTCAGGAATTGATTAATGCCATACTGACTGAAATGATCCTTGATCAGAAAAGAAATGCTGATAGCTGTAAAACAGAGCATATCAATCGGTGTACAAGAGTGCTACTTGCTGAACTTGCAGATACCCATGTTGAGCATATTTCTTTCTAATCACTTGTGACTCTTAGCTAACAGGGATTTTCTGTTTCTTATTCTAACATTTCACATAAATCCACCAGTGTATGTTCTTATTGTTCTGTTGCATGTTGTATTTTACTAGTTGCCCAGACTTTTGTCCTTCACATCGTACAATCAACCCAGTAGCAGTTACCCATCCTGACAAAGTACTTTGCATTTTTCATTAATAGGAAAGTCTGTTGACCATAATTTTCACCCCCCTTATTTCAGAAAAGGTAGAGAACTTTCAAGTTAAACCTCACACTTGTGATGTAGCTTATGAACATTCAGTTCTTGCCAGCCATTTTGTTATTGATTAAATTTTTATTTACTTAATTCACTATGTTACATTCATTTAATATTAATATATAATTTCAGGTGTGGTGTGCACAACAGGGTCCGCGTATAGCAGCTTTTAATGTTGGGAAATCTGGAAGGTAAGAAACTGATCATATATATACATTTAAATCGGAAACTTTTCTAGATAAAAGAAAAAGTCATTTTAAACTGAACTTAAAAAGTGTTAGAAATGTTTAAAAAGGTAGAGTTTTAAAAACATCTTTAAAATTTTTGGAAAACACTTTCAACTTATATTTATAAGTATTTTATTACTTAAATGATTTCATATATATATGGATTTCTTTTGTTATTTAAAAAAATCTTATTACCTTTTATGTACACACTTCTGTTTGTTATTAGGACCTTGAGATTACAATCACCTTATTCTTCAAATTGTAACTTTGTGTCATATTACTTTAGTTACTTGTTAACATTAGCTCATTCTTCATTTTCTAATATATAAATTCCTATGTTGCTATTTATTATTTAAGTACATATAATTAGGAAATGATACTTTTGTATATAATAATGATGAATCCTGTAATGGCATAATAATTTAAAAAAAATTAATTCCATAATTTTTCCAGTTATACAATATCCTCCAACATGTATTGGGGCATTTCCATGTTATATGAATGTAAAACCATATTCAGATCTAACTATCAAAGCGAACTTTTTATGAAAACAGTCCACTGAAATAAACAGAAGATTTTAAGTCTCTCTAAGATCACAGTTTGAAAAGTCATATAATAAGCATATTCTGAATGGATGGGCTGGCAGATGAGCAAATGGATGTATGAACATGCATTTCTTATATGTCCATGGTAACATCATTGGTTGGGAAAGTGGGATCTAAATTCATGACCTCCTGATAACATAAATTTTCCACCTATACCCAGTACTAGCAGAATAGAGTGAAGATAATGGCTTAAACCTTCCAGTGTCCAGGCTGAAAAACAGGTTTCCATCCAGAGGCCAAGCTATTTTCTCACTATGCTCAGCCAAAAAAACCCTTTAACTTTAGAACTTTTTTTTGCCAAATAACTAATGAAAGGAATTATGGCAGGTTGTGTACTAAATTAATCAGCATTTAATTCTGGATTTTCTGAAAATCAAGTATTTAACAAAAAAGATGATATGTTTTATTTTAGTAGGACTTATTTAAGAGTCATGTAGTAAAAAAATGCATCTGGCAACACACAAAAATTTGTTTAAAAACTAACCTGTCAATGGAAATAGGTCATGCTAAATACCAAATTAAACACAGTTTAATTGCGAATTTTATGAAAATAAAAAATATAAATAAATTTGCAAGCGTATTGATTTTAATAAGCCTTTTTCAATGTGATATGGTGAAAAAAAGATCGCACTTATACAATTAAGGCTTCATTTTGGAAAACCTGCTGAATAAAAATCGTTAAATTATATATTTATCGAAAGAAAATTTCCTCCCGAATAATATAATATTCAACCTGAAATATTATTTTCATTTCTTTTAATAATTCTTTTCAGTATCGTATATTTTAAACATGGCCAGTGTTATACAACATGACTTGGCCTTCTCACATTCACGGAAATTTCTGAACTGGTTATGAAACAGAAAAAAAAACTTCCTTGGCTGCTTTTTTTTACTAAACATTTTTTGTTTTCTGAATTTTTTCTTTGGGTGTTGAAGTTTGGTGATCTTCGCTAAGTGTAGAAAGGTTTGTGCACCAAGAACAGCCCTTCCTGAAATTGCCCTCTCAAATGATGGTCGATTTCTGTGGCAAGGAAGTCTATTTTGTTTCTGTGTCCAAGACATTCAATTTCAGAAAACGGTACAAGCTCAGTTTTTTTATTAAAAAAAAACATGAAATAATAAAGAAAAAATTACATATAACATAATGGGATGTTAAATAAAATATCTGCAGCAACTTTTAAGCCAGCCTCCGATCTAGCATAACTTGGAAAGATCAATAAATCAGCCGATTGAAGATCGCTAACTAATGGAAGTAAATATACAGAAATGAATTTGCTTTCATATCCAAGACCTCATTTATTTTCAGAAAATTATACTATATCAAAGTTTTACTGGAAAAGTAATAAATAGTAAAATAAAAATTAATATATAGCCTAATGCGATGTTAAAATATCCGCAGCAACAAGTTGTAGGCCAGCCATATGATATAACTATGAAAAAAATCAATACTTATCAAAAAACTGGCCAAAAGATCGCTAATTTCCGAAAATAAATCTGCTGAAATGAAAACTAACTAAGGTTTAAATATAAAAAAAATACTTTACAAAGAGTATCCAATATGCTGCACCAAAACTGTAAAAAACACTTATAGCACATGAAACGGAGATCGCATGTGTCACAGCCATCTGTATCTTGTTTGACTCAGTGAAGCATAACTAATTAAATGCAGCTGCAACCAGAATTTCTAAGAAGGATGTGTTTACTTTCAGTTTCAATTTGAAGGATGCTGGGAAAAATAATAAAAATAACTTGGGAATACTAAAATAGGTTTATGACACAAAAGAGTGTGAAACGAAAGAAAAAAAAAATTACAGTATGTATTTTGTAATTACTTGCAAAATCTATCGTTTTTAAAAATAGCATTTTTTTATTATTTTTAGGAGTTTTTCAAAAATTTTATGAAAATTTTGTTGATAATAGTTGAAATCAAACTTGTGAGCTTAAATCAGAAGGTTGCTTCAGCAAATAGGAATGTTAAGAAGCAAATCGGCAATATTGTTTAGTGCTTCTAAGAAATGGCAATCAGATGGCATTATAAAATTATTTATATTGTAGTTAATAACATATGCATCAAATTAAAAAACTGAATTATATATTTTCATAAGTTATATATATAAATTACAATGGTAATTTTTATTTTTGAAAAATCTATTTTTTTTTCTTGTACTAAAAACTGTTTTCCTTTTGTCTTTGTCCTTGTTATCCCCCTTGTCTGACATCTGTGGTAAGCAGCTGCTTGATGGGAGGGGGATGTAATTATTTCTTTAGATATCGCTGAATTTACATCTCATGTGGACACACATAATATTATTTTTAACACAAATCAGTAGTAAACTATATAATTTTACTCTCGCTAATTGGCAGTGAAACAACAATTCATCAAGGCTCACCATACCTAGAACCATTCACATAGAAGACACAAGCTAACTTGCATGCCGAACTGTTCAGTCCTGAAACTTTCTGTTAGACCTGAAGGCAAAACTAATGTTTTTAGCACCCTTAACAAATCTATAAAGCAGAATTGTGCATCGTGTAGCTCTCTTCAGTATTCATGAATTTATATGTTGAGTGAACATATTGCAGGTTGTGATAGGAATTTAATTAACAGTTTTTTTTAAAAACCTATATATGAAATGGGGGATCTGGATTATCCCAAATTTCCCATTCAAACAAGGTTTACTTATACCGATGTTTTCCAGTAACGCATCCCTCAACAGAAGCCACATCGTATCGTCTTAAAAATTCGACTCTTTGCTTATAATAGAATACAGGTTTGAACTCCAAATTAATTTAAATTATGATGCAAATTCCAAATACAAACTGGGAAGTAAAGAATGGAAATATTTAAATGGAGAAAATTTTTTAAAAAGTTTGTATGAAAAATTCTGGCATGTTCTGAAATCATTGTTTAGAGTAAAGTTATATAATTTTACTAATGTTTGCTAGAATTTTCAAACAGCCATTCAGCTAATGATTGAAATTTGAAAAAAAAATAATGAAGAAAAAAGCTTAGTTGGCCATTGCAATGATAAAGCCTGTTAGTTTAATAAGCCACAGAAGGTCTCTGAGGATGGCAGGACCTCAGTAGAAAGACAACACAAACATCCACCCAGGTCCCGTTGATCAGTAGCCAAGCACGTTAACCACTTGGCTAAGGGATGCCTATTGGGAGCAAGAATGCATAATATATTAATCTTCAAACTAATTTTTGTCAAGGTTATTAAAGTAACTGATTGTAGCCAGGCCCAGAATTCCCATTAGGCATATTAAACATTAGCATAGGGGTGCCAACATAAGTGGGGCACCATCTTTTAAATTCTGTAATTTGTTTGTTTAAGTAACAATAAAATTGTATCTTTTCAATTTTAACTACCTGCAAGTATCCATGGAGAGCAAGTACTCTCTCTTCAAAGTACTCTTTCTCTCCAGATAATCAAAATATCGTAAAGAATTTGGATTGTGGATCTATACACTCTGTTTCCAAACATATTGGGATCATTACAATTTCTACTTTCATTTATATTTTTACATTATTGCCATTCTCTGTGGTTGTGAAAGAAAGAAAATATTTTTATGCAAAATTGAAAGAAGCATTGTTGATAACAGCAAACTACCACTTCCTGTGCCTAGAGATGCATGAAGTGTAAATTCGGCCCTGTCTAAAAAAAATAAAAATAAATACCTCCTCAAGCAGTTGCTTGTCACAAAGGACAGATAGGCGGATGGTGGAACCTCAGCAGAAAAACAATACAAACATTCATGTCTTAACCGGGCCTCATATCCAGTCCATATCAACAATAGTCAAGCACGTTCACCACTCGACTACAGGGTGAAAAAGCAAATTGGTGAAAATTGTAAAACATTAAATACATATAATTTTAAGAATATACATATTTAATTTTTTTTCTGCTATTTACATAATGCAAGTTTATTCTACATTATCAACACAGTAGCACACATTTGCACAGTAGTTCAATGTATTCAGTTTGAGATTTAATTTAGGATAAATTAAATGAGAATCAAATTAATCTCTTTAATGAGAATCAAATCAATCAAATTAATCAATCAAATTCTCTGTCAGTTCTACTCTTTGTAAGTATGGGGTTCTTCAAAATTTTTGTTAACGTTTTTATTAATACTAGTTAATGAACAAAAAATTTTCCCCTTGAACAGTTGCTTGCCCCACAAATTTGACAGGAGCCTGTGAATACAATATTCCATAGAGAAACCTTGATGATAAAGGCAAGACCTCAGTAGAAAGAGAACATTCATGCATTATAGCTGGGGCTTGAACCCAGGTTCCTAAGGTTAGTAGCCAAGTATTTTAACCACCTGGCCATCAAAACGCCAATGAGCAGTCAAAAATAACTATTTTAAATGATGGGGAGATTGCACTCTCAACCCCTACCCCTACTTCACTACTAGACTGTACATATACTACTAATATTTTATTTAAAAAGTATAGAACTACTTTCACTCAATGATTTGGTGGGGTGGGGATGACTCAGTTAATAGTCCACCAGGCTCATAATCTGCAGTTCCCAGTTTCGAATCCCAGCTGGGTCAGTGTTGAGATTTATCTTCGCAAAATTCCCTGCCATGCTCACTGTCAGTAGGGTACACCAATGGCCTTAAAAAGTTCCCCATCCTTTGGATGGTGCATTACCATGGCCTGTGTGTGGCAGAGTCATACCCTGTGCACATTAAAGAACATGCTGGATGTCGTTGACAGGAGGCTGCCATCTCTCCCAACAGCTGTTGCAGTAGGTCCCCTTTCCCACCCTTCTCTGAGCCCTTGGGGTCATTGTGACATCGCCATTTAGCCCATTATGTGCAAAAAAAGTGTTGCTCAGAAGTAAAACAACCTACTTAGTAATTCAGAAACATCAAGTACCAGAATGCCATCCCAGTTCAATGGTTCAAAATTATATAGTAGCGGAGCAATGTTCCATTTCAGTGATTCAGAAACATTGTCTAGTGGAACGGCAACGGCAGGGGGTGGTTCAGTCGGTAGCGCGCCAGGCTCGTAATCTGTAGTTCCCAGGTTCGAGTCCAGTCAAAGCTATGCTTTGAGTTCTGACCATGCATTGTATGATGAAAAGTGCTTGTTTAGGCGTGTTCTATCACCCCTTAAAGTTTGGCCCAAGAGTTTTGAATCACCCTGTATATGCTGTTTCTTTTACAGCAGCCCAAAATAGATGATTGGAATATGGCTGCTGTCTGGCACTCATGTTGTCCCACATATTAAGCAAAATGAAAACTGCAATGGTCATTCACTCATTGGCAGTAACAAAAAATAATAATAAAATCGAATAATAAAATATTATTCTAAAATTGCCTAAAACAAAGGGGAAAATAATTTATGTTAAGAAAAAAAGCGATGTAATCATCTCATAAAACAGCTTTCAAAAACATAAAACATAATTGCCATCGGTTTGATAGAGAACTGCGACTCCTTCCCACAAAAAAAATTGATCTAAAAATTAATTTACGTTGAACAATATCAGTGTTAAAGAAATTCATGTCAGTTTAGTTAACAAAATCTAACTTTAAATTTTTTTTTTATATTTTTTGTTACTGGAAGCATATCATTTAATTTTATTAATATGAAAAACTTATTTAAAATGGTTTTTTTTACAAATTGCTATCTAATCTTGATAATCTTTTTTTCCCACTTCCCCTGAAAATATTCCTGCTGATGACCATGGTAATTGCTTGAAAACAATAGTTTAGTATGAAGGTTAAAATGATACTGATATCATGTGTTTCATGCTCCAGAATTTGGGTCTAGCAAGACATTAGAAAATACACTGAGAGGCCAAAAGTCATGGGAATAGCAGTTAAGTAGAACTTAGCACGCTGTACTCATAACTAATGCTTTGGACATCAACTGCAGAATGGTGCTGCAGTAGCCTATACCCAACATTCATTTTGGAGTAGTTGTTAATTCAGCATGGCTGCACATCATGAGTTGTTTGACTTTGAATGTGGCTTGATTGTCAGTGCCAGAAGGATGTGTTTTGCAATATCAGAGATCACGCAGGAATTCGGTCTTTCCAGGTCTATGGGGTCAAGAGTTTATCGTCAGTATTCTATTGATGGCATTTCCACACACATAAACAAGCGAATGGGATGGCCATGTGCAATTGACGAATGGAACTCGCATCAGCTGTCATGAATGGTAATGATCAACAGATTGACTACAGTGCATGAAATCACTACCAATTTGAATGCGGGCCAAACACAAAACGTTTCTGAAAGGACTGTCTGTCACCACCTGCACTCCATCGGATTTGGTAGCCAAAGACCCACTCATGTTCCATTGCTTGCATGTCATCACAGATCTAAACGACTGGAATGGTCCCGAAGACATCAAAATTGGGCAGTAGAACAGTGGCATCAAGTAGCACGGTCCAATGAATCAAGGTTCCAGTTCTTTCATGCTGACAGGCATGTTAGAGTGTGGCGTAGGCCCCATGAAGCCATGGACCCTTCCTGTTTGCAAGGTACTGTTCAGGCTGGAGGCAGCTCTGTGATGGTGTGGGGCATGTTCACGTGGTCTATATTGGGCTCTCTCATCCATTTGGAGTAATTACTGACAGGTATGAGATACGTGGACATTCTTGCGGATCATAAGCACCTCTTCATGACTCTCGAGCACCCAGGTAATGAAGGGGTATTCCATCTAGATAATGCAACGCATCACCAGTCGTTGATTGCTAGGAGATGGATCAAGAAACACTCCATGGACTTTACCACCATGAATTGACCCCCACATTCCCCTGATATGAACCCCTTGGAGCATCTGTGGGACACAATGGAAACAAGCTTACAATCCATGAATCCACCACCATCCAATGCAATACAATTATTGTCTACACTGCAGGATGTGTGGGCTGTCACCCCTGCAGAATGGTACCAGCAACTCGACTCCATGCCTCAACGTGTAGCTGCACTACTGTGAGCTTGAGGAGGACCAACCCATTATTAGGCATGTATCCCATGACTTTTGGCTTCTTGGTGTATTTGTTTCTTTCACAACTGAGAGACATTTATTTTGCACACAGCGGATTGAATTATCAGATAATGAACACCTACTAAACAACTTTTAGAGTGCAGATTTGGCAATCATTCTGTAACTGGCATAATGGTTAGTGAGCTAGCTACTGTTCCAGCATCCAAATTTTGTGTGATGTTAACTCGAACTGAGGCAATGGTCAGCAGTGTCTTCAGTCTTAGTAGGATATGTCCTTGTATGATAAAGTCTGTAAAAACTAGGAATAGCTTTTGGATTCTTCTCCATCTTATGTGTTTGAAATGAAAAAGATGGAAGCTTACAATAAAGACCATTCAAAGCATTCTTTAACATGAACAAGGTATGGCTCTCCTGCACAGATACTAAGTCCATCTGATGGTGATGGTTTTTCAATGTTCATAATGAAAATTATGATAAAGATGATGAAGAATTAGAAAAAAATGAACCTTTCAAATTGCAAGAAATGATGATTGATAATGAAAGAAACTGCATGAAGTAAAATAACTTTCATGGGATGTGTTTTCGTTAGAAGTCTTACAAATTTAAAATTGCTGAAAAAAATATGATATGAAAGAAAATAGAAATGAACTGCTAACATTTGAGTGGAACAACTTCAAAAGATTATAGATAAATTTTGGAAGGTCAGGTATGCATCAGAGATTATAATAAAATTAAATATTCTGATGCATACTAATAAAAATCCACTTTCAATTGCATTTCAAGAATGTGCGAGTTGATTTTTAAATATATTTCTAATATTCTTAGTTATAGAGAATCTGGGTTTGTTGGATCTCTTTGGTGCAATTCTTAAAAACATCACCTATGGGATATAACAATATCTAAAGCACATTCTGTTTTCCACGTTTTTCATTTCAAAATTAATATCCAGTTAACAAACTTAATATGTAAAACAAGTTTTAGCAACACGGTAGCAATTACCTATGATTATCTTAGTCTGATTCAACTAAAGCTAAATTTAAAAATTTCTTAAACAGCAAAATAATTAGGTAGTGGCATAATTATGGATATCATCTGTGTCATTAAGTTAAAATAAATGAACTTTGGAAAGCTGTTGATTTGTCTATTTAAATTAGTAATATAAACTTTTCTATTTTGAAATGAAAAAATCCATTTCTGACGGAGAAGAAAATTGAAAAAAATTGAGGGTTAAATTGAATAAGTTTGTCAGCTGCTGATTTAATCAGGTCTGGTCTTTAAATGGTAGATAGGTAGTCACTGGAAGGAGAGCTATGCACCATTCCCCTGTGATGATGCATAGAACCGGCCAGGTCTAGCACCTAATGTCCGACCCCTCCTTCTCATGGTGCAGACCGTTAGTACCTTTCAAAAGAGATACTCTCTTGTGGAAGTGAACAGAAGGGGAAGGCTGCCAGATTAGTGTGGCCTACTGATCTGGACAACTCTGACTACTTTTCTTTTTTTCCCTACCCTGCTGAGGAGTGGTCAATCACACAGGGTCCTGGTGCTGACCATATAAACCTACTGGACTGGACAGATATTATGGCTCTGAGCTTGATTATGGATCCTGATTTTGCTGCACTGGTGGGCTTCTGTGGAGGAAAAATCTTCCACTGTATTTTCTGTTTCTTTTTTTCCCTACCCTGCTGAGGAGTGGATCTACTGTTTGTGGATTGACAGGATATTGTTGATTCACAGGATATGTTTATCAGCTGGTGGATAATCCTGAGCTGGTGAATAATCCTGTTTGGGTCTTCATACTTTTCGACATTTTCTGGTTGTCCAGCAAATAAACTTGCCTGCAAAACTAAATTAATTCAATTACAGAGGAATATATCTTGGGCAGCTGCTCAGAAAATTGCTCAAAATGCTAATTCTTATGTAAACTTAGAAATCAGGAACTGTTAAAGAAATTTTTTGGAACTGTGCTGAGGAGTGGTCAACTTCACAGGGTCCTGGTGCTGACCATTTATACCTACTAGACTGGACTTGTTTATGGATTTGAGCTTGATTATTGATCCTGGACTTGCTGCACTGGTGGGCCTCTGTTGAGGGAGAGTCTGCCGCTGTGTTTTCTGTTTGCTTCTGGGTTGCCAGCTCTAAGTGAACAGAGGCATGGGATACCTTATATCAGCTGGTGGATAATCCTAATCAGGGGCCATCACAGGTACCTGAACCTTACTTTGCTAGTTGAGCATCGTCAAGCCTAAACTGGAGTAATGCGTCTCAGGCAGGCCATGTGGCTCTTGAAAAAGTCCACTTGAAAAGGTGGTGCCTGAAGTTCCTACCAGCATCGGTGACTTCAACCTTTAGCGGAGGAGGAACGGGTCTTTGCCCCATGCCTGCGATCAGGGGGCTGTTTGATATTGTTGGCCCTACCAATCTCAATAAACCTAATTTCTTTAAAAATCCTACTAATCATTTTCTCTCTGCAGGAACGTGGAACGTGAGGACATTACATAGAGATTATTCTCTTGATGTCCTCATGCAGGAATTCCAGCGCTATAACCTAGATATTCTTGGCTTGCAAGAGACCAGATGGACAGGTAAAGGTGAGATACTTAAAAATAACTTTAAATTTCTCTTCACAGGGAGGGAGGATGGAAAGCATCACCAAGGCGTGGGTCTGCTGCTCAGCAGACATGCTAGTGATGCTCTTCTAGGATATGAGTGCATTAATGAAAGGTTTCTTACAGCAAAATTTCAGACAAGCATTAAACACTTGAATGTTATCTGCTGTTATGCCCCCACTGAGGATGCTGATGAGGATGAGAAGGATAGGTTTTACGGACAACTTCAGGATATCTTGAATTCTGTCAAGAAAGGAGATATTACCCTTGTTCTTGGTGACTTCAATGCCAAAGTTGGTACTGACTCTGATCTTTGGGGAGGGGTGATAGGCCCTTTTGGTATTGGTAGCTGCAATGGCAATGGGCAACGTCTCCTACAGGTAAGTAAACTCAATGGTTTCAGAATAACTAACACATATTACAAATACCGCGACATACATAAATACACATGGGTTTCACCTGATGGGCTGCATAGGAATATGATTGATTATATATTAATTAACAGCAAATGGGCTAGTTCTGTTAGAAATACCAGGGCATATAGGGGAGCTGAAATTGGATCTGACCATTACCTTGTTAAAAGTGTCTTGCAGCTTAAACTTAAAAAGTGTTGTGCTAGGGTTAAAAAATTTACCTTTAATGCTGAAGCTCTGAAAGACCCAGTTATAGCTAAAGCTTACCATGATAGGTTACTTAGTCATTATGACAGTCAATGTTTCTTAATACTGAAGTTGAGGAAGAATGGGGCCATTTTAAACAGGCTTTTTTGGAAACTAACAGTACTGTTTTAGGAAAAAAGGAGCAGAGGAGACAGAATTATTTAAGTGATAAGGCACTGGAGCTTATTTTAGAAAGAAGGAACTGCAGGAATGTCCTTAATCAGTACCCTACTAGTCGTAATAGAAAAGATTACAGAGAGCTTAATAAACATGTAAAGGATCAGTTAGCTACTGATAAAAATCTTTGGCTTGATAACTTGGGTGACAAGGCTGAGGAAGCAGTTAGGCAGCACAACAGCAGAGAGCTGTACCAGATAGTTAACGTTTTATGTGGTAGAAAACGGACAGGCATACAGGGATTGAAGGATAAACAAGGTAAGGTTATAGAAGGTGAGGATTCTGTCATGGCTAGGTGGGCTGAGCATTTCAGTGATGTTCTAAACAATGTGGTTAGTTCTACTCCCATTGTTTGTAATGATGATAGATGCATTGGCAGCTTTAATGTTGGCCCTATAACACAACCTGAAGTTAGTTTGGCTATCTCTAAACTTAAACTTCATAAATCCCTAGGGGTAGATGAAATTACTACAGAAATGCTCAGAGCTGGGAATGTTTCGGTTACCACTTGGATGACTGAAATTTTGAATAACTTTTATGATAAAGGCATGGTTCCTAAAGATTTTACCAGAGCTATTATTATCCCTATTTTCAAAAAAGGTGATCGCAGTTCTTGTGATAACTATAGGGGTATCAGCCTACTCTCTGTTCCAGGTAAAGTTCTTTCCATGATTGTGCTTAATAGAATTAAGAATCTGGTTGACAGGCAATTGCGTGATGAGCAATGTGGATTTAGAAGTGGTAGGGGATGTGTGGATCAGATATTTTCACTTAGGCAGATTCTTGAGAAATGTTTAGAGTTTCAGAAACCTTTGGTTGCTAGCTTTGTTGATTTCAAAAAGGCTTTCGACTCTGTTGATCGTCATAATTTGTGGTTGATTGTGAGATCTTATGGTATACCAGACAAGTTAGTTAACATAATGAAAGCTCTCTATAATAACACTGAGTCATGTGTGAGAGTTGGTAAGTCTTGTAGCAATTGGTTTAGCATTACGTCTGGTGTTCGACAAGGGTGCATTTTGTCTCCTTTTCTCATTAGTTTGGTTGTTGATTATGTTATGCGAAATTCACTTCGAGGGAAAGATTTTGGCCTTAAATGAGCTGGAGATACGAAAATTTCTGATTTAGATTATGCTGATGATTTAGCCCTTTTGGCAAATGATGATGAGATGAACTCTTTCATTTGAGTTGTTGATGAGACTGGTAGTAGAGTAGGTTTGGGTATAAACAGAGAGAAAACTAAAGTGATGAAAATTGGTCAGGCAGGTTGTGATTCAGTTCATCTGAATGGTTGCAGTCTTGAGCAGGTGTCGCAGTTTAATTACCTTGGGAGCTATGTAACTGATACTGGTGATGTGCGGCATGAGATTAACAGACGAATAGGTATTGCTGCCGGGACTTTTAAGAATCTATGGAGATTGTGGAGAAATAGGCGTATACGCCTAAAGACTAAAATTAGACTGTATAATAGTTTGGTTCTTTCTAGGGTTAGTTATGGTAGTGAAACTTGGACGCTATGTAAACAAGATAACAGGAAACTAGATGCTTTTGATTCTAGATGCTTACGCAGTATCTTGGGTATTAGGTGGTTTAACTTTGTAACTAATGATGAGGTTAGGCAAAGGAGTTTGCAACTTCCTTTAAGCAGCATATTGTGCAGAGAGAGACTCCGCTTTTTTGGCCATGTTGCCCGTATGGATAATTATAGATTGGGGAATAGGGTTATGAACAGTGTTCCTAGAGGCCTCAGAAGGAGGGGGAGACCTAGGATGCGGTGGGCAGACAATGTCAAACAGGACCTTGTTAGAATTGGTGTGCAGTGGCCAGATGCAGCAGATGTAGCTCAGGACAGATATGCTTGGAGAATTAAACTGCGTGGTCTGGTTGGACCTCCGTAGCCCATGGCTGCTTGAGGATGATGATGATGATGATGACTGTTAACTCCTCTTTAGGCAATATCAATACAGAAAATGCAAATAAAAACGTTGGAACCATGAATACTACAGCTACAAATAAACAAAATATGTCAGAACCAAATTTTCATGATACTAACTATGATATTGACTTTCCAGAGACATCCTTCTTATTTCATCCTTCCATTTTTTGGCAATAAAGTGTGTCTCTCATGCAACTCGTTTTAAACCTATTATTTTATGTTGTTCGTAATCAAGATAAATATAACTTAATTCATTCCATAATACAAAAAATAATATAAGTTCTCTAGGCAACATAATTTTTTTGATGTAGTGCAGTGGAACTGTAGGGGCTTCCCTTCAAAGAGAGAGGAGCTTAAATATTTATATAAAGTCAAAAATCTTCATGTAATAGCTTTACAAGAAATTGCAACTAAAAAACAATTAAGTTTAAATCCTTTTATTTGCTATTCAAATAGATCTCTAGAAAATTCTAGAGGAGTTGCTTTTCTAGAATTGCACAATTTTTTAAATGAACAAAATCTAATATTTCTAAATGATAAATCTACTACACATCATAATTTTTAAAATAAAAACTCTGTGATAGATCTCTCTATCATCAGTCCACATATATTTCCAATAATTGAGTGGAGTATTGACTCTGACCCTCATGGAGGTGATCATTATCCCATTTATTTAAAGTTTATTGATGTTTTTTATTGTAAAAAGATATCCAACTTAATAACTAGGGTTAAATTTAAACATAAATTAGAGAATATTGAACCACCGGAATACATACTTGACTGTAACTCTTTTATGGACTCAGTTGAAATAGCACAGAATGTTCTAAAACCATTAAAAACAAAATACCTAAACTATTCAAATTTTTGGTATCTTAACAGAATTGTAGCTGTAAGACGGAAGGCAGAAAAAAAAAAGCCAAACAATCTAGAAATTTCTAAGATATTTTAAGGTACAGGAGAATTGTTGCTCTTGTAAGAAGGAAGCTTAAAGAGCATTATAGGTCTTCCTGACAAGAATTCTGTAGTAAACTTAATGTCAGTTCAACAGTACATAGTATTTGGAAAACTTTTAACTCCATAATTAAACCAAAAGAACAAAAATTCTCATGGAAACAAATCTCCATTAAAAAAAAATATTTCAACAGTAGAAACTGCAAATTTATTTGCCAAAACGTACCATTTTCAAATCCGGTTTCTTTTTATGGAAATGATAGATATGTTGAATTAGATGTTGAAACATTTAATGAAAATATTCCACTTGCCAATACCATACTGGATATGGTATGGACTTCTAATTTTCTTAAAAATTTTAAATAATTAGTTTTGAAAAGTCTTCTGTAGTTTCTTGATGAAAAAAAATCTCTGATCATTTCCATGGATTTAGAAGAGGCAGATCAACTATGTATTGTCTAATTCATCTTGTTGGAGATGTTACAAATGCTTTACACCACAAAAAGGCAGTGGCTGCAATTTTTTTTTACTTTTCAGGTGCGTTTGACTCAGTATGGATTACTGTTTTTTTTATACAAACTTAGGAAAACAGGGGTGTCTGGATATATATATATATATACTCCTTTATCAAGTTTTACCTTACTAATAAGAGCTACCTAGTTAAACTTGATAATGTTTACTCAAACAAACTTAAAATGCATTGTGGAATTTCACAAGATGGTATTTTTCACCCACATCATCATCCTCCTCCTCCTCAAGCAGCCATGGGCTACAGAGGTCCAACCAGACCGTGTAATTTAGTTCTCCAAGCAAGTCTGTCCTGAGCTACATCTGCTGCATCTGGCCACTGCACACCAATTCTAATAAGATTTTGTTTGACATTGTCTGCCCACCACATCCTAGGTTTTCCCCTCTTTCTGAGGCCTTTATATCTATCATCATTGCAAACAATAGAAGTACAACTAACCTATTCCCAAACTATAATTATCCATACAGGCAACATGGCCAAACCAGCGAAGTCTCTCTGTGCACAATATGCTGCGTAAAGGAGGTTGCCAATACCTTTGCCTAACCTCATCATTAGTTACAAAGTTGAACCACCTAATGCGCAAGATACAGCATAAACATCTAGAATCAAAAGCATCTAGTTTCCTGTTATCATGTTTACAAAGTGTCCAAGTTCCACTACCATAACTAACCCTAGAAAGGACCAAACTATTATACAGTCTAATTTTAGTCTTTAGGTGTATATGCCTATTTCTCCACACTCTTCATAGATTCTTAAAAGTCCTAGCAGCAATCTCTGTTCATCTGTTAATCTCATGCCGCACATCACCAGTATCGGTTACGTAACTCCCAGGATAATTAAACTGTGATACCTGCTCAAAACAGCAACAATTCAGATTAACAGAATCGCAGCCTGCCTGACCAATTTTCATCACTTTAGTTTTCTCTCTGTTTATAATCAAACTTACTCTACTACCAGTCTCATCAACAGCTCAAATTAAAGAGTTCATCTCATCAACATCATTTGCCAAGAGGGCTAAATCATCAGCATAATCTAAATCACAAATTTTCGTATCGCCGGCCCATTTAAGGATAAAATCTTGCCCTTGAAGTGAATTTTCCATAACATAATTTATAACCAAACTAAAAAGAAAAGGAGATAAAATGAACCCTTGTTGAACACCAGAAGTAATGCTAAACCAATTGCTGCATGCCTTACCAATTCTCGCATATGACTCAGTGTTATTATAGAGAGCTTTCATTATGTTAACTAACTTGTCTGGTATACCATATGATCTCACAATCAACCACAAATTATGATGATCAACAGAGTCGAAAGCCTTTTTGAAATCAACAAAGCTCTAAACATTTCTGAAGAATGTGCCTAAGTGAAAATATCTGATCTTCACATCCCCTACCACTACTGAATCCAAATTGCACATTACACAATTGACTGTCAACCAGATTTTTAGTTCTATTAGGCACAATCATGCAAAGAACTTTCCCTGGAGCAGAGAGTAAGCTGATACCCCTATAGTTGTCACAAGGATTGCCTGGGGATTTATGAAGTTTAAGTTTAGAAATAGCCAAAATAACTTCAGATTGTGTTATAGGGCCAATATTAAAGCCACCAATGCATCTATCATCACTGCAAACAATGGGAGTAGAACTAACCACATTGTTTAGAACATCACTGAAATGCTCAGCCCACCTAGCCATGACAGAATCCTCACCTTCTATAACCTTACCTTGTTTATTCTTCAATCCCTGTATACCTGTCCATTTTCTACCACACAAAACATTAACTATCTGGTACAGCTCTCTGCTGTTGTGCTGTCTAACTGCTTCCTCAGCTTCGTCAGCCAAGCCATCAAGCCAAAGATTCTTATCAGCAGGTAACTGATCCTTTACATGTTTATTAAGCTCTCTGTAATCCTTTCTATTAGGAGTAGTAGGATATTGATTAAGGACATTCCTGCATTTCCTTCTTTCTGAAATGAACTCAAGTGCCTTATCACTCAAATAATTCTGCCTCCTCTGCCCTTTTTTTACTTAAAGAGTACTGTTAGTTTCCAAAAAAGCCTGTTTAAAATGGCCCCATTCTTCCTCAACTTCAGTATTAAGCAAACATTGACTGTCATAATGACTAAGTAACCTATCATGGTAAGCTTTAGCTATAACTGGGTCTTTCAGAGCTTCAGTATTAAAGGTAAATTTTTTAACCTTAGCACAACACTTTTTAAGTTTAAGTTGCAAGACACTTTTAACAAGGTAATGGTTAGATCCAATTTCAGCTCCCCTATATGACTTGGTATTCCTATCCCATTTGCTGTTAATTAATATATAATCAATCATAATCTTATGCAGCCCATCAGGTGAATCCTATGTATACTTATGTATGATGCGGTGTTTGTAATAAGTGTTAGTTATTCTGAAACCATTGAGTTTACTTACCTGTAGGTGACATTGCCCATTGCCATTGCAGCTACCCAATACCAAAAGTGCCTATCACTCCTCCCCAAAGGTCAGAGTGAGTACCAACTTTGGCATTAAATTCACCTAGAACAAGGGTAATATCTCCTTTCTTGACCGAATTCAAAATATCCTGAAGTTGTCCATAAAACTTATCCTTCTCATCCTCAGTGGGGGCATAACAGCAGATAACATTAAAGTCTTTAATGCTAGTCTGAAATTTTGCTGTAAGAAACCTTTCATTAATGCACTCATATCCTAGAAGAGCATCACTAGCATGTTTGCTGAGAAGCAGACCCACACCTTGCTGATGCTTATTGTTGTCCCTCCCTGAAAAGAGAAATTTAAGATTATTTTTAAGAATCTGACCTTTATCTGTCCATCTGGCAAGCCGAGAATATCTAAATTATAATGGTGGAATTCTTGTGTGAGGACATCAAGAGAAAAAGCTCTGTGCAGAATCCTCACATTCCAACTGCCTTTGGGGGAGAAAATGGTTAGTGGGATGTTTAAAGAAACTGTTTATTGAGAGAGGGAATGCCGACAATATAAAACAGTCCCCTAATCGTATGCAAGGGGCAAAGACCCGTTCCCCCACCACTAAAGGCTGAAGCCATCTACACTGGAAGAATTTCTCCAATGTAGAATTTGATGATGCCAGTTGAAGCAAAGTGTCCAGGTGCGTGTGATGACCTCTGCTCAGTATTATCCACCAGCTGATAAACATATCCTGTGAATCTATTCACTTGGGGCTGTCAACCCACAAACAAACAGAAAACACAGCTGAAGATTTTCCCTCCACAGAAGCCCACCAGTGCAGCAAAATCAGGATCCATAATCAAGCTCAGGGCTATATATCAGTCCAGTGCAGTAGGTTTATATGGTCAGCACCAGGACCCTGTGTGGTTGACCACTCCTGAGCAGGGTACAAAAAAAGGAGCCAACATTACTGTAGTGAAATAAAAAAAAATCAATAAAAAATTTTTTTATTTTATTTTTGGGGAAATTATAAAAACCGGATTTCAACACTACTCTGAAGTAAGTAATAAAGGGATATACTCATATAGCAAACGAAAGAGCATTTAATTGTGATTAGTAAAATGGCCAAAATTCGAAAAAAATTGCCACCTGAAATCATAGATGGTGTCAAATGGAGGTGCTGAAAATCACAGGAAGAGTGAATAATAGAGTAATTAGTTGGAAAAAGACTGAGCTGGCATTAGTTCAATGGTTGAATACTCTGGCATGTTTCTTGAGAGATGCAGGTTCGGATCCCATGTGTTGTTGAAAAATTTTCCACAGAAGCATTGATTTATAGACGTTTTAAAGAACGTTTTAAGGAACGTTTTAATATAATTAATGATGCTAAATATCATTATATGACATTCATTATATATTTCCATGTTACTCAGTGTACTAGAAAGAAATAGTTGCCACCCAAACTCATAGATGGCACCAATTGGAAGTGCCAAAAATCACGGGAAGAGTGAAAGTCATAATTAGTGGAAAAAAGGCTGAGCTGGCATTATTTCAATGGTTAGAATACTCTGGCATGTTTCTGGAGAGATGCAGGTTTCAATCCGATATGTTGATGAAATTTTTTCCATTAAAACATTTAGTGAAAAATGAAATAATAGTTACAGTTTTAAAGCATTTTTTAAAATATTGCAAAATTTTACTGTATTTGTTTTCTATTTTTATTTAAAAAAATTCTATTTTTTCAAATTATTTTATTATTTTAGTATTAATTTGATAATATTTCTGTTAATGCTTAATTCTTTCATTTATTTAGTTTTCTAAAAATTTTTAGTCATTTATGCAAATAACACATAATGCATGTGCTTAGATTTTTGGCTATCCAAATTCTAAGCCTAAAGAAAGTGGTTGTAATAAAACATTCATTTCAGTTCAAAAAGCAAGATAGTTTAGTAAAAGCTGAGAAATACACTCTGTGGAAAAAATCGAGTCATCTCAATAAAATAGTTTGCCAGCCACAAAACTCAGCATGCAAATGATTAGAAATTCGGTGCCAGTAAATGTACAGAGCAATCCCATCATACAGGGGAAACTATGTCACTGAACACTATACACTGCCTGATTCTGCTGCCAGATCAGCCACGCCCCTGTCCAACTCTCCATTGCCGGTTCCATATGTGGATTTCCGGCAGCGTTTCACCATCGAGCTCCGGGCACAGTGGCAGAGATCTTGGTCTGAACAGGTTGCTAACGAGCTCTTCGAGATCAAGCCCATTGTCAAACCGTGGCAGTCTTGTTTTCGCAGGAATCGTAAGGAGGAAGTTGTCCTTGCTCGGCTCCGCTTAGGTCACTCGTTTTTAACACACTCTTTTCTTCTTAAGGCGGACGCAGTACCTAAGTGCGAGTTTTGTGACACCGTTTTAACTGTGAAGCATATTTTAATTGACTGTGTTTGTTTTAACCTTGAAAGACGTATGTTTTTTAACTTTCACGATTTTACGTCCGAGCCCCTTACACTCGGACATCTTTTATCCGATGATTCACTTTTAACTACTGTTTTCGAATTTTTACACTTTACCGGATATTATACTCATTTATGAATTTTCTCTTTTTTAGTGGATTTTTACCTGTTTTTTACATGGGTCCTATACACCCCTTGTTATTGTTGACTTTTTACATTTTACTGGATATTTTTTGCGTTTATGAACCTTTTTACTTTGTTACTTTGATTTTACGCTTGTTTCTGTTTTTTACTGGGTCCTATACACCCATTTTATTGTCGATTTTACACGTGTTGTTACTTTTTGCCATTTTTACTTATCTTTCTTGTTCTGGTTATGATTCTGTGTGTTTTTAACTTTGGTTGTGGGTTCAAATCACTTTTAACAATTTATATCTTTTTGTTTGGCGCAATATAGCCCTGTTGCTCTTGCGCCAAAAAACCCCAAACAACCAACCAACTATACACTGCCAGTGGACTGTGTCTGACTGGCAACGTATAATGTTCAGTGATGAATTCCGCTTTTGCCTGTGAGTGAATGACCAACACATACATGTCTGAAGCATGTCTGCCAGTGCATCCTGAGCATATGTATGGAGCATTGCTCACACTCATTGACCATTCTGACCGCTGTTGCAGTTGTGTCAACATCAGTATCCAATGAGGATGCTGCAATGACGCACCCGACGACCATACCAGCAACTCAACCATACCAGCAAGTTTGAGAGGGACCTCATCATAGGCCTCAAAGAAACCGATTGATCATGTCAATGTATCAGCCAGCATCTGGATCAGAGCGATGCTGCAGTAGGACAATGTTGGCAGCAGTGGGTCTAGAAGGACACACATACCTGCCATAAAGGCTGGCTGGCTCAGGCAAACAACTGAATGAGATGAAAGTGCAATAGTGAGAGCAGCCTGAACAAAACTGACGGCATCACTATCTACCATCCAAAGACATGGAGCAGGCTGTATCAAGATGCACCATTGGAAGACAACTGGCAGCAGTGTGACTACATTATAGCTGCACTTTATGATGGGTACCAGTAACCAGTAGGTGCTGTTAGGAGTGGTGTCATGCCCAGGAAGCATGCCTTCGACTGGCAGTGTTCAGTGATGAATCTCTATTTTGCCTGAGAGCAGATGAGCAATGCAAACGTATCTGGAGGAAGTTGGGCCAGTGCCTTGATCCTGCCTACATTGTGGAGCAGCACACAGCCATCACACCTGGTGTTACAATCTGGTAAGTCCTCTCCCATTGCAGCCAGACTCCCCTAGTAGTGCTACATGGTTTCTTAACAGCAGTACAGTGACAACATCCTGCGACCAGTTGTGATGCCTTTGCTGTCATGTCTTGGCCAGCCAGGTCACCAGAACTCTCGCCAATCGAGTATGTATGGAATATTCTGGATGCATTGAAGAATGGAATGTCGATGAACTACCCCAGCAATTAGAGCATGCATGGCACAAGTACCACAGGAAAACATCCAACTGTTGTATGACTTAATGCCACAGCAGATAGCAACATGCATCACCACCAGAGGTGACAGTTCTATGTACTAACCTGTTATGCTTATGGAGCTATTATTCTGAAATACAGAGCACTGTTACTGTAAAATTTTAATCACTTTTTGCATTGTACCCTCATTGCACATTTTTTGTAATTTTTTTCAAGCAAAATCAACATGTAAAAAGACTGAAATGTTATTTTCGAGATTTAATTTGAAACAGTTAAAAAATGCCGATTTCAGTTTGAAAAAAAAAAATTAGATCTTGCATTGCAGAATGGTAGACCAACTGTGGGTTGCCAGAATTGAGAAAGTTAAAATGATGTACCCAACTTGAACATGCAAAGGATTAAGGTGAGTGAACACACAAGAGTCTGAGTACAGGAGATGGGGTAAAGTGTAATGTAAAATGAAATCACTTGTGATTTTAACACAGAAACTTGATTAGTGTTAAGTTAGATTATGTATAATTGCACCTTCCTTAAGAAATTCTGCTGCAGAAGTTTTACAGGCTGTTCTAGAAGAGATTCCGTGACTTGATTATCAAAGTTTGGTGTCTGCATTAGAACTCAGGTTTGGTGATAGTTATTTAAAACAATATTATATGACTCAATTTAAACATCATATGCAGAAGAGTGGTGAAACTTTGCAAGAACTTGCCAGTGATATTGAGCATCTAGCTAGATTGGCTTATACTAATATAATTATAGTTAATTTCTGTCCACCAGATATTCTACATAACTTAGCTCAATTACAATTTATTGATGCTATTGCCGATTTTGAGACTCAACAATCCCTGAGGATGTTGGAAGGTGAATCCTTAAAGTTTGCTGTGGTACATGCCATGAAGTACAAGTGCTCCAGGCTTTCCTTCCAAGCAAACAAATGGACAGTGAGATTTTTGACTACAGAAGAAACTGTGGAAAAGAATAGTGAAATGTAAGAACTAACCAAAGCCATATTATCTGTTTTGAAGGAGATAAAAAATTTCTCCTCAAATATTTCCATAGACCTTCAGTTTTGGAATTGAGACAAGACTGGGCACATTTGTATCAACTGTAATAAGAAACAAATGAGGAGTCCAAGTCTATCTACTAGACAGCAGGATCAGAGAAACAGAAATTAGTCAGTCTTGCAGGGCAAAGGCTGGTTGTTGATTTGTTTGCCCCAATGTAAATTGCCCACATTTCAGCACTGCATGGTGGGAACAATGGGTTGATAGCTGATGGAACCATGAATGGAGTGCCTTGCTGTATGATAGCAAAAATAACTTTATTCAAAACAGACATAATTAAAAGATAATACCTCATCCAAACAGGAATGCTAGACAATCTAATATAACCCTATAAACAGTCACTGGAGATCATCTGTAGTTCCCAGGTTCGAGTCCCAGCTGGGTCAGCGTTGAGATTTATCTCCGCAAAATTCCCCGCCCTGCCCACGGTCAGTAGGGGACACCGATGGGCTTGGAAAGGCCGCCGTCCGTCGGATGGGACGTTAAGCCGTGGCCCCGTGTGCGGGAGAGCCATACCCTGTGCACGTTAAAGAACACGCTGGATGGCCTTGACGGGAGGCTACCATCTGTCTCCCAACAGCTATTCCAGTGGGTCCCCTCCCCCAACCTTCTCTGAGCCTTCGGGGTCCATGTGACCTGGCCATTTAGCCCATGGTGTGCAAAAAAGTGCCGCTCAGAGGTAAAACAACCCAACTGGAGATCATGCTAAAGTCCATGGAAGGATGGAACTCAATATCAGAGTTGGTAGGTGTCTGGTATGCCATCCTGTTTACATTGCTGACATCTTTGATGAATGCATATTAGGCTGTGATTTCCTAAAGAAACATGGATTCGTTATTAGACCCAGTGACAGCTTACTCATCTATAAGACAGAAGAGATCCCTCTGCTTAGCCGAACATCCGATTCTTTATCAAGTGGGGGTGGCTCAGTCGGTAGCGCACCAGGCTCGTAATCTGTAGTTCCCAGGTTCGAGTCCCAGCTGGGTCAGCATTGAGATTTATCTCCGCAAAATTTCCCCGCCCTGCCCTCAGTCAGTAGGGGACACCGATGGGTTTGAAAAGGCCGCCGTCCGTCCGTCGGATGGGATGTTAAGCCATGGCCTTGTGTGAGGGAGAGCCATACCCTGTGCACGTTAAAGAAACACGCTGGATGGCCTTGACGGGAGGCTACCATCTGTCTCCCAACAGCTGTTCCAGTGGGTCCCCTCCCCCAACCTTCTCTGAGCCTTCGGGATCCTTGTGGCCTGGCCATTTAGCCCATGGTGTGCAAAAAAGTGCCACTCAGAGGTAAAACAATGCAATCAATCTTTATCAAGTGTGACTACAGTATTAGTGATGGAAAACACAGAAATCCCAGCTCAAAGTGAAGTTATAGTCCATGGACATCGGGCGGAGACTTCAGGGGCCTTCTGGTTGGTGATCATTGATGCCCCTGGTAAAGGAGCTTTAGCTCATGGTATTCTGATTGCAAGGACTTTAGTCAAAGTAGATAAAGAACAGATTCCTGTCAGAGTGAGGAACTGTAACAAATCCAATAGATTATTGGAAAAGATTGAAGAATTAGCAATATGTGAACCTGTTACATGAGTAACAAGTTTAAACATAATAGAAGTTACTGACAAACCAACACTATATAGACATCCCTTCTCATGTTGCTGACTTATGGAGAGAAACAAGAAGAATATTAATTGAAGACCAAGCTGCTAAGGCCGAGAACTTACTGAAAGAGTTTTCTGACATTTTTCTGCTACATCAAAAGATTATAGTCATACTAACCTGACAGAACATAAGATAAACACTGGTGATTCTCCTCCAATCCATCTATTAGCAAGAAGGCTTAGCAAAATGAGAGGAGACAGAACAACTCATAAGGGACATGGAAGTTCAAGACATTATAGAACCATTACAGAGTCCCTGGACATCACCAGTGGTTCTTGTCAAGTAAAAAGATGGATCTACCCAATTTTGTGTGGATTATGGCAGATCGAATGATAGAACAAAGAAAGACTGCATTCCTTTACTCAGGATTGATGACACACTGGACACTATCTGGGTCAGAATGGTTCTTGACATTAGATTTGAAGAGCAGCTAATGGCAAGTTGGTATACATCCTGAAGATAGTGAGAAAACAACTTTCACTACAGGAAATGGACTTTGGCAGTTTAAAGTGATGCCATTTGGACTTTGCAACGTTTGAATGACTAATGGAGTTGGTGCTCAAAGTTTTGTCTTGAGAGGTCTGCCTGGTTTAATTGGATGACATCATCATTCTTAGAAAGGCTTGATAAACATTTAAGAAATCTTTGTCAGGTGTTTGAAAAACTTAGGGCAGCCAAGCTAAAATTGGGACCGACTAAATGTAAACTGTTCCAGCAAGAAGTTTATTACCTTGGCCATGTCATCACTACATCAGGGATTAAGGCTGATGCTTGTAAGATAGAAACTGTAAGAGACTGGCCTCCACTACAGGATGTTCATCAACTTCGTAGTTTTATTGGACTTTGTACCTACTTTAGAAGATTTGTCAAGGATTTCTCCAACATCACAAGGCCATTACATCGTCTGACAGAGGAGGGCCAGCAGTTCATGTAAACCTCCGAATGTGAAGTAGCCTTCCAACAGTTGAAGCAGGCTCTTTTCGCAGCACCAGTGTAGCATATCCACACACTGGAAAACAGTTCTTAATAGATACTGAAGTAACACAGGAGTTGGTGCTGTACTTTCACAACAGCAAGATGGACAAGAAAAAGTTATTGCATACTTTAGCAAAACTCTATCCAAACCAGAACGAAATTATTGTGTCACATGAAAAGAACTGTTAGCAATAGTAAAAGCAATAGAACATTTTCATCATTATCTCTATTCTCTATGGCCAGAAATTTCTTATGTGCACTGATCATGCTGCACTCTGGTGGTTACTACACTTTAAAAACCCTGAAGGACAAATCGCTAGGTGGATACATCGGTTACAAGAGTACAATTTATCCATCAAGCATCAAAATGGGAAAATGCATAGGAATGCAGATGCCCTTTCCAGAGGTCCATGTATTGACAACTGTAAGCATTGCTATAATGCAGAGTTGAAATTTGGTACTAAACAGGTAATGCCCACGAGACAAATAACATTAACACAAGAAAACAGTGATACTTATAACATCTGGAGCCCATAGAAATTAGAAGGCCCAACTAGACAATGAAGATATAAGACTAATAATGGATTTGATTGAAAAATCTGATATAAGACCTAATTGGGAGCAAATCTTGAGGTATAGCCCAACTACCAAAAGTTACTGGACACAGTGGGACTCCTTAGAAGTGAAAGACAGGGTATTATACAGAAGATGGAAGAATCCCACTGGACAATTGATCTGTTGGCAATAATCCTTCCTCACTCCCAAATGGAACTAGTGATGAAAGATGTGCATGATAATGCCACTGGAGGATGCTTCGGTGTTAATAAGACATTAGTGAAAGCCAGGGAACGATTTTATTGGCTGAAAAGTAGGGTAGACATTGAAAGATGATGTAGACAATGTGAGGCCTGTGCAGCAAAGAAAGTGCCTAAGATTAGTAGTTGGGGTAAACTACAGAGTTATAATGTTGGTGCCCCTTTTGAGAGAATAGCCATTGATGTAATGGATCTGTTTCCTAGTACTGATGATGAAAATCGCTATTTATTAGTAGTAATGAATTATTTCACAAAGTGACCTGAAGTCTATCTCATCCAAGACCAGGTGGCAACAACAGTTGCAGAGATGATAGTAACTAACTTAATTAGTAGATATGAAGTACCTTTGCAACTTCACTCTGACCAAGGATGGAATTTTGAATCCTATGTGTTTAAAGGCATCTGCCAACTATTAGGTATTCAGAAAACCAGAACAACTCCCCTACATCCTCAGTCAGATGGTATGGTTTAGAGATTTAATAGGACAATTGCACATCTAACATTGTTTGTCGACGACAATCAACATGACGGATCACCATATACCACTCCTTTTGTTGGCCTACAGAACAGCAGTACACGAGACAACTGGACAGACACCTTCCATGATGCTCTTTGGAAGAGAGTCTTCCCTGTGATCTTTTGGGGCAGGGGTGGCTCAGTCGGTAGCGCACCAGGCTCGTAATCTGTAGTTTCCAGGTTCGAGTCCCAGCTGGGTCAGCGTTGAGATTTATCTCCGCAAAATTCCCCGCCCTGCCCACGGTCAGTAGGGGACACCGATGGGCTTGGAAAGGCCGCCGTCCGTCGGATGGGACGTTAAGCTGTGGCCCCGTGTGCGGGAGAGACATACTCTGTGCACATTAAAGAACACGCTGGATGGCCTTGACAGGAGGCTACCATCTGTCTCCCAACAGCTGCTCCAGTGGGTCCCCTCCCCCAACCTTCTCTGAGCCTTCGGGGTTCATGTGACCTGGCCATTTAGCCCATGGTGTGCCAAAAAGTGCCGCTCAGAGGTAAAACAAAAACAACCCAACCCTGTGACCTTTTATATGTCAGCCTGAAGCAGAGCCTATGTCCACTCCCTAATACGTACAAGAATTACAACTAGAAGAAATCCACCACTCTGTCAGACATAACATCAATTTAGCAAGCGAGAGAATCAAAATGAGGTACGACAGTAAAACAAATGGAACTGTTTTCAATCAAGGAGATCTTGTCTGGCTGTACAATCCACCTAGAAAGAAGAAACATTCTCCAAAACTTCAGAAACCTTGGGAAGGGTTAATGGCATGATGTAAGTTAACAGGATTAGTGACATGATGTATTGCATTCGTTGACATCCATCAACAAAATGACGTCCATCAACAAAATGCAAGGTGGTTCATGTGGATTGTTTGGCCCCATTTCATCGAAGAACTGAAGCTTCAGATCCAGAATTGTTTGGTACGAATAAGACCTAAGGAGGGGCAATATTATGACAGATGAACAAGCAATAATGAGACCATGATGTGATGTATTGTCTTGATACTCAGGTGAACTACATCTTTAGAATTATGTCACAACCACTTCAAACGAACTTAGCTTAAAAAGATAAAGAATAAGTTGTATTAAGAGGAATTTGAGTGTGAAGGAAAACGTAGTTTGTCTTTGTGCACTAAAGTATTATAAAAAATGATTTTATTTGGTGTGTTTGCTGCAGGTTAAATAAATTTATTAGTGCTGATCCTATTAGTGGACTGGTAAGAAAAAGAAGGATGTTTAGGACACTTAAAGATGTGGCTGAGGAGGTTATACGTTAGTCGAACAAGCAGAACTGATCTCAACTTTTCTGTAGGAGGAGTTCATCATTTGACGCATTCGCATTTGTAGGAATAGTAAAGAAGGTGCTTTGTTCTTCTGAAGATTAATTTTTATACTGATGAAGATTTGTGTTGATTGGCTTTAATTTATATAAATTTTTTTATTTATGATTTTGTAATTACATTATTTTAGAATTATAAATGTTAAATACTATTTTTGAACTCATGCTCAGTTTCCATCCATTTAATTTATAACAATATACTATAAAAACTAATAGACATATATGGTTATAATAAACATGGATAGAAAGACAATTTATTTCCGTATAACAAAAAAAATATCAATTTTCTTGTTTCAAGTAAATATTTTTCTCGTTTTGTAATTTTTTTCTGTGTACCATACTTTGAGAAAAGCATAGGCTTTTGTAGCCAATTGTGCTGAGTGAGTTAAACAAGTCAACTTTAGAATTAAAAAAAAAACACTCAACAGAAATATGTCGTATCATATATCAAATTCAACAGAATTTAACTCCAAATCTTATGAAGATTAAAAAATTACAATCATATTAATTTTAATGTTTTTTTTAAGATTTTTTACATTGATAAAGTGAAAAAATTGATCAGATTATGCAATTAAGACTTACTGTTGGAAAATGTGTTGAATAAAAACAGTTAAATTATAAATTAATTAAAAGTAAAATTCATCCCAAATAATATTATATATACCTCAAACATATTTTGTTTTTCTTTTAACGATTCTTTTCAGTGTGGTCCATTTTAAAGTAGGGGCAGGGGTGGCTCAGTCGGCAGCGTGCCAGGCTCGTAATCTGTAGTTCCCAGGTTCGAGTCCCAGCTGGGTCAGCATTGAGATTTATCTCAGCAAAATTTCCCGCCCTGCCCACGGTCAGTAGGGGACACCAATGGGCTTGAAAAAAGCCACCATTCGTCGGATGGGACGTTAAGCCTTGGCTCAGTGTGTGGGAGAGCCATACCCTGTGCATGTTAAAGAACACTCTGGATGGCCTTGACGGGAGGCTGCCGTCTCCCAACAGCTGTTCCAGTGGGTCCCCTCCCCCAACCTTCTCTAAGCCTTCGGGGTCCATGTGACCTGGCCATTTAGCCCATGGCGAGCAAAAAAGTGCCACTCAGAAGTAAAACAACCCAACCCATTTAAAAGCACTGGTCAGCATTATATAATGTGACCTAGATTGCTCACAGGAATGGGATTTTCTATCCCTTTATGAAATGAAGGAACACTTTCTTAGGTTTTTTTTTACTAAACATTAGGATTTTTTTTCTTTGGGTGTTTAATTTTGGGGGTCTTGGCTAAGTGCTGAAAAGTTAGTGCACCAAAGCAAAAAAAAAAGCTTATATATCGTCAGAATGGCACAGCAAAGTTACTGGGGTTGTGGAAGTTACTGGTTCCTTAGTTTTATGTGTTGGAAGTTACTGAAATATTTTAATGTGTGGAAGTTACTGGGGTTAGAAACTTATATGTCGAAGTTGTCATCCCACAGAAGGGCTGATTTACCTGCCAAGGAAGTTTTTATTTTTTGCTTCTGTATCCAAGACCTCATTCATTTTCAGTAATGATATAAGATCAAAGTTTGTTTTTTTTTTACTGAAAAACGAAGATATAATAATAATTAATATATAACCTAATGCAATGTTAAATAAAATATTCATAGCAAAAAATTGTAAACCGGACATCTGTTATAACATGATTCTGAAAAATTGATCAATTTATTAACTGACCGAAAGATCAATAATTTACTGCAAACGAAAACTAAGGTTTAAATATACAAAAAATAAATACTAACTTTACAAAGGTTATCTGATTTATTGGAAAAGCACTTAAACAATCTGTTTTTGGAGTCTCTTATAGTACACAGAATGGAAATAGCATGTATGAGCCATGACCTAGTTACAGCTGCAGCCAGTATTGAAAAGTCTAAGAAAGTTGCTTTTACTTAGTTTCAATTTAAGAGCAGAAATGATGCATAAAATGCTGGGATAAATGAAAAAAAATAATTCTGGGAATGTTGAAATAGGTTTATGGCAGAAATAATATATTTTAATTTAATAATTTTTAATGCATTTCATTTCGCAGTAAATGTTAAAGAACACTCTGTATGGCCTTGACAGGTGTATGGCTTGAGGCTACTGTCAATCTATCTGTCTATCTGTCTCCCAACAACTGTCCAGTGGGTCCCCTCCCCCAACTTTCTCTGAGCCTTCGGGGTTCTTGTGGCCTGGCCATTTAGCCCATTATGTGCAAAAAAGTGCCGCTCAGAGGTAAAACAAACAACCAAAAATTTACAGTATATATTTTTCAGATATTGATTTTATTTATGTTCAAAATTATGTTTTAAATTTTAATAAACTTGACTTATCTGGTTCACAGATAACGAAGTACCACTCTTAAGTTGATCCATTTTTTTAGATGAAAAATTGCCTTAAGCTGGGTGGGATACAAACCCATGTGGGTTGTAAGACAATTTTTCCTGTAAAAAAATTGGATCGTCATAAGAGTGGTACTTCCTTAATCAATTATATATATATTTGTTCATACTGAATTGTGGATATAGATTTTAGCTCCTTATTAATGTGTAAGCATTATGTGTCTTATATTTATTATGTTTTATTAAGTTTATTATATGTTATATATGGTCAATAAAGTTATTATTAAAAGAATGTAAAACAGAAAAAAAAGTGGAGGTACTTATACTTCATAATTACTTTCAAATTCTGCATTTTTCAAAAATAGCAAATTTTTTTATTAATTTTCAAGAGATTTTTGAAACTTTAGGGAAAAAATTGTTGATAATAGGTTCAAATTAAACTTATGAGTTTAAATAAGGAGGTTATGTATTTTAGCTGCCAAAATATTATTTTTCAAGCCTGAATTATATATTTTTATAAGATATATATATATAAGAAAATTTTACGACGGCAATTTTTATTTAAAAAAAAATGATTTTGTTGTACTAAAAATGTATACATACATCCTCAGCCTCTCATTACAAATTCTGCAAATATGTACAGACATCCCCTGCATGCAAGCTCCTGTATGTGGTGAGGGAATCACCCTGTGAAGGTTCCGCTGGCTCGGGTACCTTCACAGGGTCCTGAATGTTCGCCCACGTGTTTCTCATGCACAGAGACCCATGTCCCAGGAAAGGAGGATCCTGGTAGTTGCTCGGGGGTCCCCGTCTTCTCTCCTCAGCTCATGAATCGCAGGGTTCCCTTTAGCCGCCTTACCATTGGGGAGCCTGTCGTCGTGGGGCTGGGCAGTGGATTCCGGGGCCTCTGTTATACACTACTTTGGCATGTGCTTCCGGTAAATGGGAGCTCCTGGGGTGGTCCCCTCAGGAGCAATCGGCTGGTGGGCAGGTGCTGCTAAGGTCAAATATGCAGAGTGATGCGTAACCTTGCCCACGGTCTGCGTACAGGTTTGCAAGTTTCCTCACAACTTATTTTCCTTTTGAAGTTATAATTTCTTTGTGAGACCAGTTTGGTTGTTCACAATTTTGTTATTTTACGCTTTGTTCTTTTGTGTAGAAAGTTTTTGTTCTGCACATTTCTCTTTTCATTTACCTTTTCTTTATTTGTGAGGGCTTGACTCACTGTCTGTGTGGGTATAGTCCCTGCTTAGCCTTGGCACCCAACTGGGCATCCCCTTGTTGGGCTCCGTGGAGGGTGGCGACAGCAGGCACTGAACCACACAACAACAAACATGATCTCTTTTGTTGCGATCTTATGCAACCATGGCAATTCCCGGTTCCGCTTGTACAGCACTACCTAGTTATGAAAAGCCGTGCTTATCTAGAGCCGGGGGCAAGGAATACGCCCTATAGGTGCACCTCAACCCCAGCCTCACATGGCAGCAGTCCTATAAAAGGAAAGCTGACCACCGGAAGAAATCTTACTTTAATCTATTCCTCGGTTAGCCATGAACAAGGATATATAGATCCAAGTTCAATCGGCATCCAGGGTGGAGACTCTTAGTAAGACCCAGACTTTTGTGAGGGCTCTGGCCTATTAGGAGCCAAACCCGTTCTGCCGAGCCCTCGAACAGCTCACCCAGAGCTCCTGATAGGTGTGAGGTCTTGAAGCATCGTCGACCTCGGTTGGCTTTGGCAATGCTCCAGCCGGGGACCCAATCCGGCCGGCAAAGCCTTCAGCCGGTTTGCTGGGCCCTAGGCCCCCCCACGGTGGTCCCCTATCGGGGGGGGGAACAACAAACATGAGAGTAGATGAAGAAATTAATGCAATCAATGCCGTTAAGAGGGCACAACATGAGCCCACATCTTCCTCATTGTCTCAGTTATCAATGCCATCATCTTCTTTGTCTGTGTCTTCGTTCACGAGATTCCTGATCATCCACTCCATGGGTACTTGGGGACATGTCCCCTTTTTTGATGAACAAAGTCTTGAAAGGTCTTGCGGTAGAGCCAAAATCCGTCAAGCGCTTACGATCTGGCGACTTGCAAGTTGAGACTGCTTGTTCAAAACATTCAGAGCTACTCTTTAAGGTTACAGAGATTGGTGGGATGGCTGTCTAGGTCACTCCTCACAAAACATTAAATTCCTTTCATGGTGTGATCACCAAGTAGGGCCTCCTCAAAGTCATCAAGGAGAAAATTCTCTCAGTGCTCACACCTCAAGGAGTAACAACGGTCCACCGGGTTTCGACATGCTGTAATGGGAAATTGGCACCCACCCTGGTACTGATTGTGACATTAAACATGCCACCCCTGCCTTCTTCGATCAAGGCAGGTTATTTGCATTGTGAGGTACGACCGTATATTCCAAACCCTTTGTGCTGCTTTTAGTGTCATATATGCTGTCATGCCTGCACAGTTTGCTGGGGGGAAAAACCCACCTGTGCCTTTTGTAGCAGTAAGGATCATCTTGATCCTGATTGCATAGCAGAAAAGGCAAGCTGTGTGAACTGTAGTGGCGAGCATCCAGCATACTCCCATGAACTGTCCAAAGTGAAAGGAGGAAAAGGAGGTGCAATGCTTGAAAGTAATGAACAGCATCTCATGCTGAGGCAAGAAAGCTTGCTGCACCGCACACCCCACCAGGCAAGGTATCCTATGCCAGTGCAGTCATTGGAAAGCCCATTGTTCCAATGACTTTGGTGGCGGTGCAGATTGACATCAGTATCCCACCTACTAAGTCTTTCTCACCCGCAGCTATGTACCTCCTTATGTGGGTGAAACCGAGGGTGGTGTTGACTTCGACATCAACCCCTGTTTCCATTGCTGCAACTCAGCCTTCCACTTCCACCGGAAGACCTCCTCTTCCATGTCCTCAAACAGTTAGACCTTCCAAACCAAAGGGGGGGGGGGGGGGGCACAAGGGCCCAAAAAGAAAACCATCACACCTCCACAACAAGTGGTCACTGAGCCATGCCTCTCAGACGATTCCGAGGATATGGATACCGACCGCCCCCTATTCACTAAACCGTCCTCTGTGGCGGTTAAGCTGAATAGGAATTCATCATCAGCCCACTCTTCTAAGATGATTCTGAGATGGCCACACTCCTACAATGGAATTGTTGTGGATTCCAGAGGAATAATGATGACATTAAGGCCCTCTTTCAGGCACACCAGCCCATCTGTGTGTGCCGACAGGAGACATACTTGCAGCCAGTCATAGATCCCACGATCTGCCATTTTTCACTAGTTCACCAGGACCGGGATGAAGATGGTCTGGCTCGCGGGGGTGTCGCCATCCTCATGAGCAACCATTCTCCATTGCAGGTCGTACACCTCACCACCAACTTAGAGGCGGTAGCCATCCGCCTCTTCATGGGGTTCTCTGACTGTCTGCTCTGTATATCTGCCACCTGGGAGCATCATCTTCCAGGAAGACCTTGATGATCTCGTATCACAGCTGCCTTCCCCCTTCCTCATCATGGGGGACTTCAACTGATACAGTGCACTTTGGGGCAGTGCTGACACCAACAAGAGGGGCGGAGTCCTGGAGCAGTGGCTCCTGGATTCTTCTTTCTCCCTGTTGAACACTGGTGTGAGTACTTACTTTCACTCCCCAACCCACACGTTCACTGCCATTGGCCTCACCATCTACTCCTCCTCGATCCTTCCACTCTTTACATGGGAGGTCGAGGACAACCCTTACGGAAGCGATTACCTCCCTGTGGTGTGCACCATCTCCCGTGGGTGGCCTTGCAGCCTTTCACGCGTCTCACGGTGAAGGCTTGATAGGGCTGACTGGAGTGGTTTTGAGCTGCTCTCTGAGCTCGATGACCGCTCTGTCAGCCAGGAGCCCATCAATGTGGCAGTAGTGGAGATAATGGACTGTATCATAGATGCATCTGCATCAACATTTCCTCAAACTTCGACATGGTTTCCTCATTTTCCAAAACCGTGTAGAATTCAGATTGCACCGCAGCTTTGTAAGGCTCAGAAGAAGGCTTGGGGGGTTGTTTTGGAGATATCCGACATGCCCCAACCTTGAAACGTACAAATGAGCTAGGGCAAAAGCTCGTTTTGTCCAGCCTTGGAGCCAGAAGGAATCTTGGATCAAATCACCCACATGACCAATTCTAAGGTCGTGTGGGATGAAGTCCGGAAGATGGGTGGGAACTGCACGTCCCACTTGTTATCGATCCTGGAGCACAACGGACAGGCAATTGCTGATCCCAAAGCGATTGCAGACACTCTGGGGGAGTCATTCTCCTACCTCTCTTCTTACTCCCCTGAGTTTCTGACCCAGAAGAGCAGGGCAGAATGCTCTCTGTTGTCCTTTCAATCGAATGGCCTGCTGGAGCCTTACAACAGGCCATTTACAGCTGAGGAGCTTCTCCTTGCTCTGCACACCTCTCATGCATATGCTCTCAGGCCAGACAATGTCCATTTAACGTGCTCCAACATCTCTCACCATTGAATAAGGATTGGCTGCTCCATCATTTTAATCGGATTTTTCTAGAGGAACAGTTTCTGGACTCCTGTTGGGAGGCCATCGTCTTGGCCTTCCCAAAGCCAAGAAAAGATTCCTTCCAATTATCATCCCATTGCATTGACGAGCTGCATGTGCAAGGTGTTGGAAAGAATGGTAAATGCCAGACTCATCTGATATTTAGAACACCACGACCTTGTTTCCAACACCCAGTGTGACTTTCACAGGCAGCGGTCAACTCTTGACCATATGATATGCCTCGAATTGGCTATCAGAAATTCTTTTTTACATAGAGAGAGCACCTGGTGTCAATTTTCTTCAACATCGAGAAAGCGTACAACAAGGCTTGGATATTTGGCATTCTTTGTGACCTCCATAGCTTTGGCGTGAGATGTCACATGTCGATCTTCATGTCCAACTTCTTATTGGCACATTCTTTTCGTGCTGTGTCGGCAACACTCTGTCGGGATGCCACAAGGGTGCGTGTTACGCTTTTTGCTGTGAAGATTAATTCTATTACTAGACAACTTCCTCCACCTGTAGGCAGTGCCCTCTGTGTTGACGATTTTAGCATCTTTTGTTCTTTGTCCACCATGAGAGTCATTGAAAAACAACTGCAAATTGCCCTGAACAATCTTTTAGTTTGGCCAATGGGTTTCGGTACTCCCCACAGAAGACCACTTGCATGCACTTTTGCCACAAGTGTAATCTTCATCTGGATTCAGAGCTACAGCTCAGTGGTAACATCATTCCAGTTGTGGCGAAGACCAAGTTTCTCAGTCTCATCTTTGATCGGAAATTGACCTTTTTACCATACATACATCATCTCAAATCCAAGTGCACATGGGCATTGAACATCATTAAGCTGCTCTCTTCTCTCTTTTGTGGAGCTGACCGATGTTCTCTGCTCTGCCTGTACCGTGCACTTGTCCGATTGAAACTGGACTACGGATCCCAGGTGTATGACTCCTCCTGTGAATTGGTGGTGAAGGTGCTGGACCCCCTCCATCACCAGGCCCTCCATGTTTGTACAGGAACCTTCCGCACCTCACTGGTCCATAGTCTTTATGTTGAGACCGACGAACCACCTTTTTCTCTTCGCCTTTAGCAGTTGTCCATACAATATGCATCGAAATTGCGATCCCTGCCTGGCTATCCCACTTGGACTGTGTTTTCAGTCCAAAATGGGAAATGCTTTATGCTAATTGGCCGACTGCCAATCGTCCATTTGGTTTGCGAGTCCGAGACTACCTCAGAGTCATCAACACCAGTCTCGATAGCATCGCACAATCAACTGCTGAGCCACTTCCACCTTGGCTCGCTGTTTCCCCTTCCTGAGATTTTTCCCTGTGCAGGACGGGGAAGACCTTTATACCCGACTGTGTGTATCGGCAACTCTTTGCCAGCCATCGTGCTGAGTACCTGGACTTCTTGCCTGTCTTTACAAATGGCTCATTGGTGGGATCGGCCATGGTCTGCTGTGATGCAATCATTGCAGACCAGATCCCACTGCAGTGTTCCATCTTCACTGCAGAGTTGCATGCTATCAGTCTCACCTTGGTCGACATGGCTGCTAAGCATCATTGTTGGTGTGTGCTTTACATCGACTTGCTTAGTTCGCTACAGGCCTTGATCTTGGTGAGGTATCAACCTCACCCAGTTCTTTCTAAGATCCACCAGCAGCTAAATTGTTTGGCAGCCACAACCACAATCCATTTCTGTTGGGTGCCCAGTCATGTCGGTATCAGGGGCAATGACTTGGCAGATGGTGCTGCCAAGTCGGCCACGCTCCTGTTCAGCTCTCCATTGCCTGTTCCACATCTGGATTTCCAGCAGCATTTTACGATTGAGCTCTGGGCACAGTGGCAGAGATCTTGATCAAAACAGCTTACAAACAAGCTCTTTGAGATCAAAGTTATCATCAAACCATGGCAGTCTTGTTACTGCAGGAATCGCAAGGAGGAAGTTGTACTTGCTCGGCTCCGCTTAGGTTATTCGTTTATTACGCACTCTTTTCTTCTTTGGACGGATGACAAACCTAAGGGTGAGTTTTGTGACACCATTTTAACAATCAAACATTTTTTAATTTCATGTCCTCATTTTAACTTTGAACGCCGTATGTTTTTTAATTTTCATAATATGTCCGAACCCCTTAGACTTTGACATCTCTTATCACACCATTGTTGTTTTAGCTCTATATTTAAATTTTTACAATATACTGGTTATTTTATTCACTTATAGTTTTTCCTCTCTCCTTATTATTCTATATGTTTAACCAAGGTCGCTTACACCTGCGTTTATTTTTTATTGAACATATATATATATACATTTGTTTTTGTTGTTCTCGACGTTTCATTTTATTGTTTTACATTTTCTTGTTGTGCACATAGTTTATTTTTAAAAATTGGTTGAAGGTGACATGACTTTTAACTTTATTCTTTTTAGGCATTCATTTGGCGCATTATGGCCTCAGCTGCCAATGCACCATTAAACCCCAAACAACCAATATATACAGACGATGTGGACACTAGAAAATTTGACACTTTTTTCTTCAATAAGGAATTCTGCAAAAAATTGTCCTTTGCACATTATTTTCCTTTGCATCATGAAGACAGCACAGTTCTTAAGAATTATTTCATTTTATAGAAAGTATTGTCAATATGTGAAGGGAATTCTTATATTTGCTGTGAATTGGTTTATTAATGTTAAAGTGATCTGAAGTGTAATTATAATCTTTGATTGTTATCTGAGAGCATTACAGATTTTTAGAATATGCAGTGAATTTTGTGCTTAAAAAGTTAATTAGAATTCATTTCACTCTGCTACTCAAATTTAATATTTGCTAATAAATATTGAGATAAACTTAGATAAACTCGACGGTTCAACATCCAGTAATAAATAGGCACTTTGATGTCGATTTCAATTTTAGAGAAAAATTGTCTGTGCCAGGTGGGATACGAACACACGACCTCCTGATAACATGTCAGGTGCTCTGGACCACTGAGCTACTGACTGCTGATAAGATCTCCTCTAATTAACGCTGTGAACATTCTCTTTATGTCACATACAGGCATTATTTTAGGCAATTTTTAGCCCTAGCGGTTTTTTATTTGCCAGTAGATGGAAAGCATGTCTTACAAGTATTCTAATGATAATAAATATTGAGATAAACTCAGAAAAACTTGACAGTTCAACATCCAGTAATAAATAGGCACTTTGACGTTGATTTCAATTTTAGAGGAAAAATTGTCTGAGTCGGGTGGGATACGAACCCACGACTTCCTGATAACATGTCAGGTGCTCTGGACCATTGAACTACCGGCTGCCGATCAAGATCTCTAATTAACGCTATGAACATTCTCTTTATGTCACATATAGGCATTATTTTAGGTAGCTAAGTGGTTCAGAGCACCTGACATGTTATCAGGAGGTTGTGAGTTCGTATCCCAGCCGGCTCAGACAATTTTTCCTCTAAAATTGAAATCGACGTCAAAGTGCCTATTTATTACTGGATGTTGAGTCATCAAGTTTATCTGAGTTTATCTCGATCATCCTCAAGCAGCCATGGGCTACAGAGGTCCAACCAGACCGTGCAATTTAGTTCTCCAAATAAGTCTGAGCTACATCTACTGCATCTGGCCACTGCACACCAATTCTAACAAGGTCCTATTTGACATTGTCTGCCCACCGCATCCTAGGTCTCCCCTTCTTTCTGAGGCCTTTAGGCACACTGTTCATAACCCTATTCGCCAATCTATAATTATTCATACGGGCAACATGGCCAAACCAACGGAGTCTCTCTCTGCACAATATGCTGCTTAAAGGAGGTTGCAGACTCTTTTGCCTAACCTCATCATTAGTTACAAAGTTGAACCACCTAATGCCCAAGATACTGTGTAAGCATCTGGAATCAAAAGCATCTAGTTTCCTGTTATCTTGTTTACAAAGTGTCCAAGTTTCACTACCATAACTAACCCTAGAAAGCACCAAATTATTATACAGTCTAATTTTAGTCTTTAGGTGTATACGCCTATTTCTCCACACTCTCCGTAGATTCTTAAAAGTCCCGGCAGCAATCCCTATTCGTCTGTTAATCTCATGGCGCACATCACCAGTATCTGTTATGTAGCTCCCAAGATAATTAAACTGTGACACCTGCTCAAGGGTGCAACCATTAAGATTAACCGAATCACAGCCTGCCTGACCAATTTTCATCACTTTAGTTTTCTCTCTGCTTATAACCAGACCTACTCTACTACCAGTCTCATCAACAGCTCGAATGAAAGAGTTCATCTCATCAACATCATTTGCCAAAAGGGCTAAATCATCAGCATAATCTAATCAGAAATTTTCATATCTCCAGTCCATTTAAGGCCAAAATCTTTCCCTTGAAGTGAATATTGCATAACATAATCAATAACCAAGCTAAAGAGAAAAGGAGACAAAATGAACTCTTGTCGAACACCAGAAGTAATGCTAAACCAATTGCTACAAGCCTTACCAACTCTCACACACGACTCAGTGTTATTATAGAGAGCTTTCATTATGTTAACTAACTTGTCTGGTATTCCATATGATCTCACAATTAACCACAAATTATTACGATCAACAGAGTAGAAAGCCTTTTTGAAATCAACAAAGTTAGCAACCAAAGGTTTCTGAAACTCTAAACATTTCTCAAGAATCTGCCTAAGTGAAAATATCTGATCCACACATCGCCTACCACTTCTGAATCCACATTGCTCATCACGCAATTGACTGTCAACCAGATTCTTAATTCTATTAAGTACAATCATGGAAAGAACTTTACCTGGAACAGAGAGTAGGCTGATACCCCTATAGTTATCACAAGAACTGCGATCATCTTTTTTGAAAATAGTGATAATAATAGCTCTGGTAAAATCCTTAGGAACCATGCCTTTATCATAAAAGATATTCAGAATTTCAGTCATCCAAGTGATAACCGAAACATTCCCAGCTCTAAGCATTTCCATAGTAATTTCATCTACCCCTGGGGATTTATGTAGTTTAAGTTTAGGAACAGCCAAAATAACTTCAGATTGTGTTATAGGGCCAACATTAAAGCCACCAATGCATCTGTCATCATTGCAAACAATGGGAGTAGAACTAACCACATTGTTTAGAACATCACTGAAATGCTCAGCCCACCTAGCCATGACAGAATCCTCCCCTTGTATAACCTTACCTTGTTTATCCTTCAATCCTTGTATACCTGTCCGTTTTCTACCACACAAAACATTAACTATCTGGTACAGCTCTCTGCTGTTGTGCTGTCTAACTGCTTCCTCGGCTTTGTCAGCCAAACCATCAAGTCAAGGATTCTTATCAGCAGCTAACTGATCTTTTACATGTTTATTAAGTTCTCTGTAATGTTTTCTATTAGGTCTAGTAGGGTATTTATTAAGGACATTCCTGCAGTTCTTTCTTTCCGAAATAAGCTCAAGTGCCTTATCACTCAGATAATTCTGTCTCTTCTGCTCCTTTTTTCCTAAAAGAGTATTGGTAGTTTCCAAAAAAGCCTGTTTAAAATGATCCCATTCTTCCTCAACTTCAGTAGTAAGCAAACCATGACTGTCATAATGACTAAGTAACCTATCATGGTAAGCTTTGGCTATAACTGGGTCTTTCAGAGCTAGAGTTTTAAAGGTAATTTTTTTAATCTTGGCACAACACTTCTGAAATTTAAGTTGCAACACCCTTTTAACAAGGTAATGGTCAGATCCAATTTCAGCTCCCCTATATGCCCTGGTGTTCCTAACAGAACTAGCCCATTTGCTGTTAATTAATATGTAATCAATCATATTTTTATGCAGCCCATGCTTTCCATCTATTGGCAAATAAAAAGCCACTAGGGCTAAAAAATGCCTAAAATAATGCATATATGTGACAAAAAGAGAATGTTCATAGCGTTAATTAGAGGAGATCTTGATTAGCGGCCGGTAGCTCAGTGGTCCAGAGCACCTGACATGTTATCAGGAGGTCAAGGGTTCATATCCCACCTGGCTCAGACAATTTTTCCTCTAAAATTGAAATCGACATCAAAGTGCCTATTTATTACTGAATGTTGAACTGTCGAGTTTATCTGAGTTTATCTCGATAGTTATTATCATTAGCATACTTGTAAGACATGCTTTCCATCTATTGGCAAATAAAAAGCCACTAGGGGTAAAAAATGCCTAAAATAACGCTTATATGTGACATAAAGAGAATGTTCATAGCGTTAATTAGAGGAGATCTTAATTGGCGGCCGGTAGCTCAGTGGTCCAGAGCACCTGACATGTTATCAGGAGGTCATGGGTTCGTATCCCACCCAACTCAGACATTTTTTTCTCTAAAATTGAAATCGACGTCAAAGTGCTTATTTATTACTGGATTTAATATTTGCCTTGGGTTGCTGTTAAATGTTTCACTGATAATGTTTAGATATCGGTATTTGACTCTAAATTTACCATATTTTTATATAGTTAGATTTGTACTTCCTTGAATAATTGATGGGCCACAAGTACTTTGTGATTGTGAAAATATATTCATAGCTGAATGTTGAATGGCTATGATAGTTCAGATGGTAAGAACATGCGACATGTAATCCCACTCCCATAATAATCCCACTCCTGCTGCATACCCCACTCCCATAAAGGCTAAAATTGTTCAATTAACTCTGTTTCTTGTTCTAATGTTTTGTTATTTTACAGATTACTTTCACCAGGCTACAGCATGGTTGGTGTGAATTTTTCTTCAAACAGCAGCACAAATCAGCATCTCAGCTCATGCTATTTTCTTGACACAGATGGTGGACTGAAAAAGATGATTGTACCCTTCCATTGTATTTTAAGGTTGGTAAATGTTTTTGCTCTGTCAAAAAAAATGATTTAACTGTTTGGAATATACAACATGTTCTTTGAGTTGATTACAAGTTAAGACAAAGTTGTACAAAACAGACATAATATTCTTGATGATTTTTTTTAATTATGTAATAAACATTGTGAGATTCAGCCAGTAACACTTATATACCTTCATCAGGTTACTTTATATAATACTTTCACTGTGTATATATATGGCCTTGTGTATAATGCCATTGTGTGTTGAATGGTCTTTGCACAAGCCTACATAACTGCCCCATCATTACATGCCTACATAACATGCCGTTCATACACATTGGAATGACAATTTATTATACACACCCACCTAATAATGTATAGGTCCACCTTTTTGCCGTTCACAACAGCAACAACATATCATGGCATGGACTCTACCAGGATTTGGAAAGTTTGGATGGTATTGCGACCCATGATTCCAGGACAACTGTCCATAAAGCAATGAAAGTTGCCAGTGGTGAGTTTCAGCCCGAATACATCGTTCCACTTCATCCCACAGATGTTCAATAGGGTTCAAATCTGGGGAGTGAGAGAGCCATTCAAGGGTTGTGAACTCACTGGAATGCTTCTCCAACTAGTTCTTCACCAAATGAGCGATAAGATAGGGCATTGTATTGTTGAAAGAAGGCATTCTGCTGTGGGAAATGGATAGCCATGAATGGGTGTAGGTGGTCAGTGTGATGGTGGTCTCAATAGGCACAAGGTGCCCCAATGTGGGCCATATAAACAGGCCCCAGAACGTAACACCCTGACTTGACAGTTGGAGGCCATGACCTCATGTATTCCAAGTCACACATGCAACCTTGCGTCAGAATGTTGTAGTTGGAACCTTGATTCATTAGACCAAAGTTATTTCCAGTCTTCCACAGTCCATTGGTGATGTTCCTTCATCCACTGCAGCCTCATATTCCTGTAACGTGCTTATAAAGAGGGATTTCAAAAATGTTCTTGACACATGTCTGTAGATTTGCACTCATTCCTACAAAGTTAATGAGTTATGACTTGTTTGAAAGCTTTCTAAACTTGTCATTACGAGTTAATAGCAAAAAGGGCATATTAACATTTCTCTCTTCACTCGCAGTGCATAAAATTCAGTCTGTGAAATCTGTGTATTGTTGCTCTGGATTTATGTCAATAACTTTTTGAATCATAACAAGGGTACTTGATCTGCACGTAAGCTACCATAGCCCAGTCATGCCATTGTGTGTTGAATGGTCTTTGCACAAGCCTACATAACTGCCCCATCATTCATTGCTGATGTTATCATTTGCACTGTGGCTCTCCATTATGATACAGGAGAAGTGGCACTTACCTCGAACATTAATGGCTCGATTATAGACACATTTTTTCCTGCAGCTGCAGGTTTTGCCAGTTTAGTCCTGGCTGACCTGTGTGATGGTCGCATGCAGAAATTCCATACATTCTGCAGTTGCAGATATGGAGCACACAATCTGCCTTACACTGACAATCTAACTTGCTCAGGTCACCATGTTTACCCATCAAAACAGTCACAGGTACACTATACAGCAGGTAGGACTGACTTATATCTGCAGGTAGTATCTGACTTATTTATAGTCCCAAGGGGTTTTGGCTGGTCAGATTACTGTGGCAGAATAGAGCAGGTTTGTGAATGGTACCATGTGATATATATGTAACTATGCGTATACTATGTAAACTTGGTCTACATAAAACTAATAAAATACTCTGTAAACTTAGTATTTTATTTTCTTTTTTAGTGAAATATTATCTAGTTTTCTTTCAAAATGTGATAATATTTCACTTTGTTGTTTATGTCTGTCTCTAGACATTGAACTTTTTTGTTTCATTGTCATCATCCTCAAGCAGCCGTGGGCTATGGAGGTCCACCAGATCGTGTAATTTAGTTCTCCAAGCATATCTGTCCTGAGCTACGTCTGCTGCATCTGGTCACTGCACACCAATTCCAGTAAGGTCTGTTTGACATTTTCTTCCCACTGCATCCTAGATCTATCCTAGGCCTTTAGGAACACTGTTCATAATCCTATTCACTAATCTATCATTATCCATACGGGTAACTTGGCCAAACCAAAGAGTCTCTCTCTGTGCAATATGCTGCTTAAAGGAAGTTACCGACTCTGCCTAACTTCATCATTACTTCAAAGTTGAACCACCTAATGCCCAAGATACTGAGTAAACATCTAGAATCAAAAGCATCTAGTTTCCTGTTATCTTCTTTACACAGCGTCCAAGTTTCACTACCATAACTAACCCTAGAAAGAACCAAACTATTATACAGTCTAATTTTAGTCTTTAGGTGTATACGTACATATATATATCCACACTCTCCATAGATTCTTAAAAGTCCCTGCAGCAATCCCTATTCATCTGTTAATCTCATGCTGCACATCACCAGTATCTGTTACATAGCTCCCAAGATAATTAAACTGTGACACCTGCTCAAGACTGCAACCATTCAGGTTACCTGAATCGCAGCCAGCCTGACCAATTTTCATCACTTTAGTTTTCTCCTTGTTTATAACTAAACCTACTACCAGTCTCATCAGGTACATTTACTCATATGGATTTTTCTTTAATCTTATATATGATGTCAAACCTTTCTTATGTGTTTAAATCTGTTTTGTGTTATCAATAATATAAATACATCAAAGATGTGTAATTATCAGTATAATGTTAACAGCATTTTCATGCAAATGGGATGTGACAAGATCTGACCCTGCTGATTTTGTACTGTGTTGAGCTGTCCCTAAACTGCCTAGTCTATGTGACCAAGTCTGTCACTAACATCTCCACTGGGTGTGGGACATGAAGCTCAATAAGGGAAGGTAACTAATCGTATTTTTATTTCAGTTACATTGCAAATTATTGTATTTGTGGATTTGTAGCAGATGATCACATACTAGCCTTTCTATATTGAATTTGATTTAACTTTTCATTGAATGTATGTTATGTGGATTTATAGCAGAGGACACCATGCCCACTTCTTTTGTGTGGGAGTAAAAATTAGCATGCTAAAATGTTATTAGGGGAATAAATGGATGTCTGTACCCTGCTTGATTTGGCTGTAATATATTATGTGAAATGCAGAATTTGATGTATTTTCTTTTTTTATATAATGGTAGCTAGATAGTCACTGGAAGGAGAGTTATGCACCAATCCCCTGTGATGATGCATAGAACTGGCCAAGCCTACCGTGTTTCGCCAAAAATAATACTGGGTATTATATTAATTTTTGCTCCAAAAGACGCATTAGGGCTTATTTTCAGAGGATGTTTTATTTTTTCATATATAACAATCTACATTTATTCATGTACAAAAATCTACATTTATTCAAATACAGTCATGTCATCTTCTTCTGGAACATCATCATAACTGGCACCTTGCAGGCACCAAAATTCAGAAAACGTTTCTTTATTTCACTCGAGTGCATTAAGTATGTACGTTACAACACACGATGTATTGGATTATGAAGATTCATATTAGACACAACCACATCCGTTTGTTATCAAGTGCACACATTATTCGTGCGTTGTGTCTGTACTCCTATTGGTCATTCTGCAATAAGTTCCGAGTTCATCTGTTTACATAGGCGTTTACCTCTCATCCAAAGGTGCCCGCTTGGGTATTTATGAATACTTAATTATAATTTATATTATCATTTATTTTAAGTATTAATGTCAATAATTATATATTTATATTTAATTATATATTAATATTATTTTATAATTCAATACGTCCATTGTGTGTTGCAACAGACGTACTAAATGCATCCATCTGGCTGACGATCTTAACTGGGGCATATTTTTGGGGTATGGCTTATATTACGAGCATCCTGAAAAATCATGCTAGGGTTTATTTTCGGGGAAATACGGTAGCACCTAATGTCCAACCCCGCCTTCTTGTGGTGCAGGCTGTTAGTACCTTTAAAACGCTCTATTGTGGAAGTGAACAGAAGAGGAGGGCTGTCAGATTAGTGTGGCCTACTGATCTAGACAACTATGGCTACTTTTTTTTTTCTATCCTGCTGAGAAGTTGTCAACCACACAGGGTACTGGTGCTGACCATATAAACCTACTGGACTGAAATATGGCACTGAGATTGATTATGGATCCTGAATTTGCTGCACTGGTGGGCTTCTGTGGAGGGAAAATCTTCCACTGTGTTTTCTGTTTGTGGGTTGACATCCCCAAGTGAATAGATTCACAGGATATGTTTATCAGATGGTGGATAATCCTGAGCAGATGTCATCACAGGCACCTAAATTATTTGCTTCTACTGGCATAAAATTCTACGTTGGAGGAAGTCTTCCAGTGTAGATGGCTTCATCCTTTAGTGGTGGGGGAATGGGTCTTTGCCCCATGTCTGCGATTAGGGGGCTGTTTGATATTGTCGGCATTCCCTCTCTCAATAAGCATAAGTTTCTAATCATAGCCCACTAATCATTTTCTCTCCATATGTAGTTGGAATGTGAGGACTTTGCACAGAGCTTTTTCTCTTGATGTCCTCACACAAGAATTCCACCATTATAATTTAGATATTCTCGGCTTGCAAGAGATCAGATAGACAGATAATGGTCAGATTCATAAAAATAATCTTAAATTTCTCTTTTCAGGGAGGGACGACAATAAGCATCACCAAGGCGTGGGTCTGCTTCTCAGCAGACACGCTAGTGATGCTCTTCTAGGATATGAATACATTAATGAAAGGTTTCTTACAGCAAAATTTCAGACAAGCATTAAAGACTTGAATGTTATCTGCTGTTATGCCCCCAATGAGGATGAGTAGGATAAGTTTTACAGACAACTTCAGGATATTTTGAATTCTGTCAAGAAAGGAAATATTACACTTGTTCTAGGTGATTTCAATGCCAAAGTTGGTACTGACTCTGACCTTTGGGGAGGGGTGATAGGCCCTTTTGGTATTGGTGTCTGCAATGGCAATGGGCAACGTCTCCTACATGTAAATAAACTCAATGGTTTCAGAATAACTAACACTTATTACAAATACTGTGACATGCATAAGTATACATGGGTTTCTCCGGATGGACTGCCTAAGAATATGATTGATTATATATTAATTAACAGGAAATGGGCTATTTCTGTTAGAAATACTGGGGCATATAGGGGAGCTGAAATTGGATCTTACCATTACCTTGTTAAAAGTGTCTTGCAACTTAAACTTAAGAAGTGTTGCGCTATGGTTAAAAATTTTGCCTTTAATACTGAAGCTACGTTATAGCTAAAGCTTACCATGATAGGTTACTTAGTCATTATGACAGTCATGGTTTGCTTACTGCTGAAGTTGAGGAAGAATGGGACCATTTTAAACAGGCTTTTTTGGAAACTATCAGTACTCTTGTATGAGCAGAGGAGGCAGAATTATATGAGTGATAAGGCACTTGAATTTATTTCAGAAAGAAGGAACTGTAGAGATGTTCTTAATCAATACCCTACTAGTTCTAATAGCATTACAGAGCTTAATGAACACGTAAAGGATCGATTAGCTGCTGATAAGGATGTTTGGCTTGCTGACTTGGCTGACAAAGCTGAGGAGGCAGATAGCACAACAGCAGAGAGCTGTACCAGATAGTTAATGTTTTGTGTGGTAGAAAACGGACAGGTATACAGGGATTGAAGGGATAAGCAAGGGGTGGTTATAGAAGATTAGAATTCTGTCATGGTAGGTGGACTGAGCATTTCCATGATGTTCTAAACAATGTAGTTAGTTCTACTACCATTGTTTGTAATTATTATAGATGCATTACTGGCTTTAATGTTGGCCCTATAAAACAGTCTGGAGTTATTTTGGCTGTTTCTAAACTTAAACTACATAAATCCCCAGATGTAGATGAAATTGGAAATGCTTAGAGCTGGGAATGTTTCAGTTAGCACATGGATGACTGAAATTTTGAATATCTTTTATGATAAAGGCATGGTTCCTAAGGATTTTGCCAGAGATATTATACCTGTTTTCAAAAAAGGTGATCACAGTTCTTGTGATAACTATAGGGGTATCAGCCTACTCTCAGTTCCAGGTAAAGTTCTTTCCATGATTGTGCTTATAATAGAATTAAGAATCTGGTTGACAGTCAATTGTGTGATGAGCAATGTGGATTCAGAAGTGGTAGGGGATGTGTAGATCAGATATTTTCACTTAGGCAGATTCTTGAGAAATGTTTAGAGTTTCAGAAACTTGTGGTTACTAGCGTTGTAGATTTGAAAACATCTTCTGAATTTGTTGATCGTCATATTTTGTGGTTGATTGTAAGATCTTATGGTATACCAGACAAGTTAGTTAACATAATGAAAGCTCTCTATAATAACACTGAGTCATGTATGAGAGTTGGTACGTCTTGCAGCGATTGGTTTAGCATTATTTTTGTTGTTCAACAAGGGTGCATTTTTGTCTCCTTTTCTCTTTAGTTTGGTTATTTATTATGTTATGTGAAATGTTAAGTCTTCCCACTGTTGGTACACATAATAGTTTAGAATTTCCTTTTGTGAATCACTTTTCTCTCTTCTGACACACTAAAGGAGTTGTCACGTGTAACTCCGACTTTTGATAAACAGCCGTTAATTCTTGCATTAACTCCTTGAGTTGTGGCTAACGCACAATCGTAAGATTATGCAAATATTTTTTACATGCAACATGCCACATAAATACTAAGTGACGTTAGGTCACGGAGTAGAGTCAGTTGGGTTGGGTTGTTTTACCTCTGAGCAGCACTTATTTGCACACCATGGACTAAATGACCAGGTCACAAGGACCCTGAAGGCTCAGAGAAGGTTGGGGGAGAGGACCCACTGGAACAGCTATTGGGAGACAGATGGTAGCTTGCCGTCTAGGCCATCCAATGTGTTCTTTAACGTGCACAGGGTATGGCTCTCCCACACACGGGACCATGGCTTTACATCCCATCCGACAGACGGCGACCTTTCCAAACCCATCAGTGTCCCCTACTGACTGTGGCCAGAGCGGGAAAAATGATAGTGATGAGGTAGATACTAGTAATGAAAAATGTTAGTAAGAGGAAGTCAGTTTTCATAGAGTTTTATTTAGAGATGGAACTTTTAGATGCTCAGATGCAATTTTGTATACTTTTTGTACTTTCAGATGCAATTTTGTGTTAATCAGTTTATATGATGAGTTGTGAATTATTTGGAAATAAACTTTGTTATATGAATATTTTGACTTTGCTGTTTTTTCTCATGAGCAACGATATTTGATTTTAAGATACAACTTTAAAAATTTGATCATCTTTTGAGTTCTTTGTGACTAGTAATAGCCATATACTTAACTAACCCTCGTTTAACTTTATTTGGCAAGTTAATATTGCCTGGTGCCAGATATGCTATACAGAGTTTTAATTTAATTTGGATCAGTCAAATGGTCCAAAGAGAAAAAGTTTAAAAATCTTTTGGAGCATTACAGCTAGAGGAGTTGTGCATGCACAGCTCCGATTTTTGATTGACAGTCGCTAATGTAGACCAGAAGGACATACCTCCTCTTATATCAATAGCTAGCATGAGTGTGTGATCACAAGATTATGCAACTGTTCTTTCCCAGTGTACAACACTCATATGTCAGTTGCATGCCAAGTTTAAAATGACAGATCATGGAACTAGTAGGAGAGAATGCTAGTTAGTTTTGAAGTAAGTTTGGGAGATGTGAATTTAGAAGTTAGTAGTTGGAGCTGTGATATGAGAATGTAGAATGTTGGGGGAGATTTTATTTGAGCAAGCTGTTAGTTACTCAGAGAATTTTGTGTAGATGGAAAATTCACTTTGGTGAGTCTAGAATTTTTGGAAATAAATTTTATTTGTTTTTTGAAATAGTTTTGACTTTTCTAATTTTTTTCTCTTGAGCAGAAATTTAATTTTGACTAGATTTAAACTTTAATAACTGACAATCTTTTTGAATTGAAATCATTTTGACTAAGTAATGTGTATTATACTTAAAGAACACTTATTGAACTTTATTTGGCAAGATTAATTGCCTGGTGTCCTGCTATCCTAATAATTCTTTTGGATCAGTTACAAGGTCCATAGTAAAGAGTTTAACATACATTTGGAGTGTTGCATTATCCTTTAGAAGTAATGATTTACATCATAGTACTAAATTACAGAAGTGTAATATTACTGATTATATTAATTAATCAACCCGTAATGTGAGTATTCTAATACATATATATGTAAACAGCAATGTGTGTGAGAATTCCAGCATTCTGTGGAATGCTAAAACAACCAGGCAAAGTGTTAAAGAAGATGATGCTTCATACATTTCCTAGGCATTTTATATAATGCCAGTTAAGTCTTAGGAATATGCGAGATCCAATGTAAACGGTGGTAAATGATTAAAAAAACATCTTTAACTTTAAACACTGATAATAGAATCATATATGATGTAGATCAGTTATCTTTTATACAAAAGTGTGGTGCAAAGTTGATGAAGATCATTTGTCAAAAGTCCAATTTAATGTTATTAGGGATGCACTTACAGTTCTGAGTAGTAGAAAATGAAGAGTATATCTTTGATAAACAAACTTGATGGTATTGTTATGAAATGTCAAAGAATGACACAATGGTTGTATCATGCACATTTTAAGAACAAGACTAAAATAGTACAAATACATTGGGTTCAAAATGCGAAGTATCTAGGTCTCAAATTCACTATACATTCTTCATCTGCAAAATAGTGATCTGTTATGAGAAGGTTATTTGAAAAAACATTGAAGTATGTGCAATATGTCATAAAACATTATTTAGGTTAATGCATTTGATGTGTCATTATTGAAAGGATGAATAGGTAACTGCACTTATTTATTATTGTAATATGTTGTGACAAAATTGATGATATTTGTTGATAATCAAAGTATTAGGATTAGGGTAGTCCTTTAATAATGATTTCCAGTTGGTATGTCATGATTGCAACAGAATTCTTGGTTCATATGGATAATTAATTTTTTTCTGTATGAAAGTTTAATTTGAGGATCCAGATTGGCAATGATCCTAACTCTTTGAAATGGGAGTTGCATTATTGTTCATAACAATATTGAATAAAGTTGTCGCTAATATTTTTTTTTATCGTATTTGTGTTCCTTAATTATTTCTTATAAGCTTCTTGAGGTCATGCCTACGTATCCAAGTGGTGATTTGATATCAGTATTGGGAGTGATTTCTTCTTTTAAAGGAATTAGGTAGACACCTCCTATTGGAATGTGGTTGTCTCTGTCTTTTAAAATTTATCTTGATAAAGTAATGTAAAATTTAATTGGCACTTTGTGCTTTCATGATTTGATTTTTTTTTTAGAGAAGGTAAATAAAATACAGAATTGGTTATTTGAAGACATAAGTTTTTGTATTGGTGGTCTGATGATTTTTTCTTTGAATAATAGTAGAATGGCATTTTTTTAATGAAATTAAATTGATAACTTTCATTTATTCCTAGGGAGTATCTGAATTTGATTTCCTTTCGTAGATGATAGTTGGTGTTGCATAATTTGAATGCTCTGCTAACTAAACCAAACTTGAAGACAGATATGGATGTAATGAAATGTCAGGTATTAAGTTGTTTGTAAAGGTTGGTTTGCATTGTATTCATGTTGAGTTCATTATTGCATCGTTGGAGAAGGATCTCAAGGAATGCTTTTTTTTTATTTTAAGTTTAAAGATTGTCAGAGTACTTTCATATGAAAATATCATTAATGTATCTCTTCTGTAGTAAAGGTTTTAACATTTTATTATCTATTATTTTGTTTTTGATGTCTCTCATTATGACATCAGCTAAAAGTCCAGATAGTGGTTATCTCATAGTAGTGCATAAATTTTGTTGTAGTTAAAATATATTGGTTTAAATTATTTCAAGCTGACAATATATTATTAAAATTATTGTCAGCTTGAAAATAAGTACCATCTTTTATAATATCTAAAACTTCAACTATAGTGAAAAGTTCATATATATTTTATTTATATAATTCAAGGATTTTTCTAAACAACATAATATCAACATAATCACATAAATTGCATGATCAGAGATGTATAAATTCTTGATGGATTCAATGAAATCAAATAAGGAATTTGTTATATATTTAGTTTTTGGGAATACAGCTGGTAATTCTTCAAATAATTTTCTTTCAATTTGATAGATTTGACTTTTCTTTTTTGAGACCTGAGGATATGCAAGGGTTCTTTTCTCTCTGAGGGGCATTCAGAAGTTCTTGACATCCATCTGCAGAACAAAAACCATTGCACTTAACAAAGCTTTTACTATCCTCCAGAGTACTCCCCTTCACCATCTATGCAAAGTTGCAGACATCTGCACCAATTCTGAAATGTTTGGGAATATTCTGTAACTCTGAATGAATACATTTTGAAAGTCTTGCATCCTTGAAAAAGGCTTCCCAGCAAGTTGCTTTTTAATTTTTTGAAACATTGCGGATAATCCAGACAAAGGGCAAATATGGGGAGTGGGAATAGGGGTGAGGAGATATTGTTGGTCAAACGGGTTGGGTTGTTTTACCTCTGAGCTGCAATTTTTTGCACTCCATGGGCTAAATGGCCAGGTCACAAGGACCCCGAAGGCTCAGAGAAGGTTGAGGGAGGGGACCCACTGGAACAGCTGTTAGGTTGGGTGCTCCAGATAGATCGTAACTTGCTGTCTTTTGTGAACACTAGCATTGTCATAAAGGAGGAGAACCTTTGACCTGCCTGTTGTTGAATGCTGCTCCTTCATCTCCTTAAACATTTTGGGCAAAACAATGTTGGTGAAGTATTGGCCATTTATAGTCGTATTTTCAAGTGAGGAAGGTGTCCACAGCTACCACTCCTTGGGAATTGAAACAATTGTGAACATTTTCATCCTTGAGCGAAAGTCTTGTCAGAGGATTTGGAGACACAGTTCATCTTCCACAAACCAAACGTAGTTGTGATCTTCCTTGGAGTTATATATATAGTTATAAAACTACATCTCATCACCTGTGACAATGTCCATTAACCATTTGGGGCTGCTAAATTTAAACATTGCCAGCAGTCTCTGCACGTTTTTGCACCTTTTCAAAGTTGACTCTGCCCCTTTTTGCTGTTCTGTCAGTTTGTGAGGTACCCATTTGGCACAGATCTTTCGTAACTTATTGATGAATAATTGTTTCCACACTGCCAATCGATAAAACAGACATCTAAACTTATTACCTGAATAGTGATGTATGGGTTTTCCTTAATCAGTTCACAAGCAGCAGCAACGGTTCTTTCATTCATGGAATCCTTCAGTCTTACTGCATGAGGGAGATGTATGAAGATCTGCCATCCTTCTCTGAATTTGCACATCCATCCCATAACTATGCTATATGAACAGGCAGAATCCCCATATACTTGCGATAAATTAGCATGAGTTATTTTTGAGTGGTCTCCAGGATACATCCTTGTGAAAATGTAAAATCTTTTCCATCTTTACAAGGCTCCATAGCAACAAAACACAGATTTTGTAGACTGAACTTTATGTGCTGCCAGCGAAAAGAGAAGTGATGCTATGGCCTTTATTTTTAACACAAAATGACAATTTTAGACAAGTTTTCAAACAAGCCATAGTTTATTAACTTCAGAGGAACAAGTGCAACACTACAGACACATGTCAAGAACTTTTCAAATTTCATTCCCAGAACCAAAAAAAAGGAAGAAAAGGTTTAAATTTCAATTCAGCAATGTAATTTTTAGATGTTAGTACATATTGAAAATTATAAAATATTTGGTTGGTGCACATGAAATGTCCGAAATGAAAGTGTCACATGCGAAACCTCATCAAAATAGGAAGTAGTTACATGCCTAGTCAAAGTAGTTCCACCCCCCCCCCCCACCCCCCATCATCAACATATTTTTGCCACTGGGTTATATGAGGCTGTAGATCCCATGCTGATAAAACTCTGGAGTGTATGAGGCAATGAAAGTGGCAGTGGCTTCATACACAGCTCAGTTGTTTGGGAAGGTCTTTTCTGGCAGGAAATGCCCCAGATAATGGAAGAGGTGGTAATCTGTGGGAGCAAGGTCAGGGGAATATGCAGGGTGCAGCAGTGTTTCGTAGTCCAACTGGTGGATTTGTTGAACAGTCCTTTGTGAGATGTGGATGGGTATGGTCATGCAACAAGAGGACCCCCCCATGCCTGTTGACCAAAACTGAACTTTCAAAAAACAGAACTTTCCATGCATTTCAGCACAATGGTGGTCCGAATTGATAGTCTCACCTGGTTGGAGAAAAGAATGATGGATCATGTCAGCAGCAGATACGATAACCAGCACTTTCCGTTGATGTAGGGGTGGCTTTGGACAATGTTTTGGTGACACCATTTTGTCCAACCACTGTGCTGATCAATGATGATTTCTTAGAGGACCCACTTTTCATCTCTTACAATCCAATGCAAGGTTCCATCTGTTTGTTCTGGGCAACGAGGGAAATGCACATCTCCAGATGGCATGTTCTGTTGGCTGCTGTCAATTTATATAACACCCAGACATCCAGCTTTTTCACCTTTCCAGGGCTACCATTCACCAGACAACCAATGAATGATGCCACTCCTCAGCAGGGCAGAAAAACCACTCCAGACAGACCTTCACTGCGACCTGACTGTCATTTTGTCGTGGCTCAACTTCCATGATATTTTTCACATCCTCGTCTGTTGCATCTACTGGTGGATGACCACGAGGAACATATCTCCTGCTTGGAATTTTGCGAACCATTGGCATATGGTGCGTTCATTCATAGTACCCTGCCCAAATGCTGCATTAATGTTTCAGGCTGCTATATCCACGGAATGTCAGAGTTTGAACGCATACAGAAAAATTACATCTGTGCACTCGTGGTTGAGAATCAAGAGACCTCATCATGAAATGTTGCATCTGACTTGTACACCAGATATATACCAACCTTATGACGTATATCATGTAATGCTGCTGGATAACACCAATCCACTGGAGGGATCAAGCATGTTCACCCACTGAAAGTGGACATTTCATCTGCACCAACCTAATATATGCTATGCGTAATATTGACTTATTACAGTAATTTTACTATTTGGTAACACATATTATTACTTATTAAAATATCTACATCCATTTTGATTTAAACATTTCCTTTCTTCATGGTTATGAAAGTAAGAAAAATAATATTTTTATCCTAAAAAGTAAGAAAAATAATATTTTTATCCTAAATTTAAAAAAAACTATAATTTATTATTCCAAGGTCTGTAAATGATAACTCGGCATAAACTGGATGCAGAGAGTGTATACCAGTCCCCAGTGATGATGCACAGAACCAGCCAGGTCTAGCACTTAATGTCCAACCCTGCCTTCTCGTGGTGCAAACCATTGGTACCTTTCAAAAGAGATATTCTCTTTCATAAGGAAATGGCAGGGGATGGCTCCCAGATCAGTGTCGCCTACTGATCTGTTCATCTGTGGCCAGCTTTTTTTTTTCCTGCCCTTCTGAGGAGTGGTCAACTTCACAGGGTCCTGGACTGGTTTATGACTTTGAGCTTGATTATAGATCTTGGACTTGCTGCACTGCTAAACCTCTGTTGAGGGAGAATCTGCTGCTGTTTTTTCTGTTTGCTTGTGGTTTGCCAGCCCTAATGAACAGAGGCACTGAATATCTTATATCAGCTGGTGGGATAATCCTGAACAGAGGCCATCGCAGCTGCCTGAACTCTTTCTTCTATGGGCATACCAATCCTAAACTGGAATAATGTGACTCGGGCAGGTCATATGACTCTTGAAAAGGTCCACTTGAAAAGGTGGTTCCTGAAGTTCCTATCAGCATGGGCGATCAGCCTTTAGCGATGGGGGATCCTCAACCCTCACTTAGCTAGTTGGGCATTTCCAATCCTAAACTGGATTAATGTGTCTCAGGCAGGTCATATGATGATTGAAAAGGTCCACTTAAAATGGTGGTACCTGAAGTTCCTATCAGCTTGCGTAGCTTCAGCCTCTAGCAGTGGGAGAACAGGTCTTTGCCCCATGCCTGCAATCGGGAGGGGGGGGGGGTGATATTATTGTCCCTACCTCTCTCAATAAACCTAATTTCTTTAAAAATCATACTAATTATTTTCTCTCTGCAGGAAAGTGGAATGTGAGGATATTACATAGAGATTATTCTCTTGATGTCCTCATGCCAGAATCGATCATTATAACCTAGATGTTTTAAGCTTGCAAGAGACCAGATGGACAGGTAAAGGTGAGAAATTTAAAAAATAAATTTCAATTTCTCTTTTCAGGAAGGGAGGATGGAAAACACCTCCAAGATTCAGGTTTACTACTCAGCAAACATGTCAGTAATGCTCTACTAGGATATGGCTACATTAATGAAAGATTTCTTAGAGCAAAATTTAAAACAAAACTTAAAGACTTGAATGCCATCTGTTGTTATACCCCACAGAGGACTCTGATGAGAAGGATACATTTTACAGCCAGTGTGATGCCCCATCGTTCACTTTTGCTTTACCTTAACCAGTTTTGTTTAATTTACGTTATACTTATCATTTTGGGGATTTTTATTTACTTTTTGGAATCACAGCGCTCGTTTCCAAGAGATAGGAGTTGCACATGCACAACTCCGATCTTCCGATTGTCACCCGCTAAAGCGTGTGCACAAGGACACGCCCCCTCTTGCATCATAGCTTGCGTCGCTCGTCATATTATGTAAATGTCTTTCCCGGCGTGCAACATGACATGCGTCCGGCTCTTGTTTAAACCGGTGACTTGCTAGTCATATAAGCATAGAGTGCAGAGGCACTCAGTAGCACTTAGATAGTGCAGAGGCACTTAGCGAAACACATAGTGTGTTGAAGCACATAGCATAGTGAGTTGTCAGAGCATAAGCATGTAGCACGGAAGAATGCTGAGTTGATGTATCTTCTTCATTGAAGTTTTGGTGAGTTGAATTTTTGGAAATAAATTTGTTTGTTATCTAAACCTTTTGAGTCTTTACAATTTTTTTCTCTTGAGCAACACAAATTAAGATTTGATTATATTTAGACATTTGACAATCATTTTTGGAATCTTACTCGTTAACGCTCGCTGGTATTTTGAACCCTAATTTAACTTATTCTATTTTTTGGCAATTTGTCAATTATTGCCTGGCACCCATCTCAGCTATCCGGAGCATAAAACTAATTGGATCAGAAAAAGGGTCCAACCTTAAAAGTATTTTGCATTCCTTTTGGCCCGTTACACCAGCTACAGGATATTTTGAATTCTGTGAAGAAAGGAGATATTTTTCTTGTGCTAGGGGACTTCAATGATGAAGTTGGTACTAACTCTTACCTTTGGACAGGAATTTTAGGTCCCTTTGGCATTGGTAGTTCTAATAGCAATGGGGAACATATTCTACAGGTAAGTAAACTTAATGGTTTGTGAATAACTAACAGATGGAACAAACATCAGAACATTTATAAATAAATACATGTGGTTTTCACCTAATGTGTTGTACAGAAATATAATAGATTATATTTTAATTAACAGCAAATAGGCTGTTTAATTAGGAATACCATATCATACAGGGGAATTGATAAGCTGAAGCTTAAGAAATTTTGTGCTAAGGTTAAGAAAATTACCTTTAACACCGAAGGTCTGAAAGATCTAGATATAGCCAAAGTATACCATGATAGGCTACTTAATCATTATGACAATTGTAGTTTGCTTACTGTTGAAGTTGAGGAAGAATGGGATCAGATTAAACAGCTTTTATTGAAAGCAACAGTACTCTTTTGGATAAAAGGGAACATAGAAAACAAAATTATTTGAGTGATAAGTCTATGGAACTTATTTCTGAAAGTAGGAAGTGCAGGATTAATAAGGATCAACACCCTACTAGTCCTAACAGATGGCATTACAGTTGATCTTAATAAACGTGTAAAGAATCAGTTAACAACTGATAAGAATCTTTGGCTTGATAGCTTGGCTGGCAAAGCAGAGAAAGCAGTTAGACAGCATAACAGGATTTGGTTGTATCAGCTAGTTAATATCTTGTGTGGGAAGAGATATTGAGAGAGAAACATGGTAAGATGATTAAAATTGAAGATCTTGTGATGGCTAGGTGGGCTGAGCACTTCAAAGATGTTTTTCTTCCATTGTTTTTAATGAGGATAGATGCATTTCTGGCTTTACTGTTGGTCCTATAGCATATTCTGAAGTCACTTTGGTTATCTCTAAATCAAAACTGCATAAATCCCCAACGATGGATGAAGAAAGGAATTATTTTTTGTCCCAAATAAACTTCTTTGCATGATTATTCTTAATAGAATTAAGAATTTGGTTGATGGACAATTGTGATGAACACTGTGGATTCAGAAGTTGTAGGGAATGTATTGATGAATATTTTCACTCAACAGATTCTTGATAAATGTTTAGAATTTCAGAAATCTGTGGTTGCTAGCTTTGCAGATTTTAAAAAGGCTTTTGACTCTGTTGATCAACATCATTTGTGGTTGGTCACATGGAATACCTGACAAGTTAGTGTAACGAAAGCCCACTATAATAACACTGTGTCATGTGTGAGAGTTGGTAAGGCTTGTAGTGATTGGTTTAACATTGCTGGGGAATTAGACAAGGATGTATTTTGTGTCCTTTTCTCTTTTGGTGGTTATTGATTATGTTATGCGAAATTCTTTGCAAGGGAAAGATTTTGGCTTTAAATAGTCTACAGATTTCAAAATATCTGATTTAGATTATGCACACAATTTAGCCCTGTTGGCTACTGATGTTGATGAGATGAATTTGTTCATTAGGGCTGTTGATAAGACTGGTAATAGAGTAGGTTTGATGATAAACAGAGAAAAAACTAAAGTGATGAAAATTGGTCAGGCAGATGGTGCTTCAATTGCTTTGAATGTCTGTACTGTTGAGCAAGTATCTCAGTTTAATTATCTTGGGGGCTATGTGACAGATACTGGTGATGTGCGGCATGAGATAAATAGATGAATAGGGATTGCCTCTGGGACTTTTAAAAATCTATGGAGAGTATGGAAAAATAGGCATGTACACCTAAAGACTAAAATTAGGATGTGTAATAGTTTGGTTCTTTCTAAGATTAGTTATGGTAGCGAAACATGGACCCTTTATAAGCAGGATAACTAGAAACTTGATGCCTTTGATTCTAGATGTTTACACAGTATCTTGGGCATTAGGTGGTTTGTCTCTCTAAGTAATGATGAGGTTAGAAAAAGGAGTCATCAACCTCTTTTGAGCAGCATATTGTGCAGAGACTGCATTGGTTTGGCCATGTTGCCCATAGGCATAGCTGCAGATTGGCAAAGAGGATTATGAACAATTTTCCTAAAGGCTTCAGGAAAAGGGGGAAACCTAGAATGCAATGGGCAGACAATGTGAAAAATGACCTTGCTAGAATTGGCCTACAATGGTCAAATGCAGTAGCTGTAGCTCAGAACAGATATTCTGTAGAGGAAAATTACACAGTATGGTAGGACGTACATACGTCATGACTGCATAAGAATTTTGTATTTATTTTTGTAAGTTCGCATAAGGTGTAAATTCATTCTGGTAATCAGTAACAAGAAAAAGTGACAAAATGCATCATTGCCAGACTCTAGTAGCATGACTGAAACAGTTGCTACAAGTCTTACCAATACTTACACTAGACTCAGTGGGTTCCATGACAGAATGGTGAATACACAAATCAGGAATGAAAAAATGCCATCTGTGCAATACTTTGGCAACTAAAACTCTGATTCTACATAACGCTTTCGATAAAATGCCTTAAAACAAAATGCTTTCACAAAACATTGTGAATGAAAATGCCACTGTACAAAACAGCATGAACAAAAACACTGCCAATGCAAAATGCTGTATACAAAAACACTGCCCTATAATTTGGTTTGAGTAGCTTGCTGCCGATATTCCTGTTGCATTTTGCTCTCTTTTGCAAATTGTAAAATATTTTAAAAGATGAAAATTCTTTTTCAGTCAGATAGGTATTATAAAATATTATGATTTGCACCTCCCTAATCTTCTGAAAGTTTAAATTTGTAACCTCTACTGTATTAGAGGTCACTAAATATGGAAAAGGCAAAGGTTTTCATGAATAATGCAAGAATATGTTCAGGATAGAAAAAAAATATCAGTATCAAAAGTGTTAAATTGACTGCACAAACTGCCCCACTTTATCAGAATAGTGTGAGAAAAGCAACATGTTAATTTTAAAGAGTAATAAGCAAATACTTTTTATGTTGTATATCATTGAATGTACTATCTATGAAATAGTACATCTATGCTATCATATTTCTCCAATTGCAAATTATAATCTAGTGTACCAAATTTGCAAAATCATTTTTTTCCCCTTAGATTCACAGCTTCCACCTAATTGGGAGGGGGGGGGGGGGGGGTTCTCAAATGGTAGCATACCAGCCTCGTAATCTTCAGTTCCCAAGTTCGAGTCCCACCTATGCAAGAATTGAGATCTATCTTCCCAAAAACCTTGCCCACAATCAGTAGAGGACGCTGATGGCTTTGGAAATGTTGCTGCCCATCAGATGAGAGGTAAAGCCAAAGTCCCCTGCGTGGGAGAGCCATACATTGTGCATGTTAAAGAACATTCCAAGTGGCCTTGATGGGAGTCTACCATCTGTTTCTGAACAGCTGGAATATCACGAAAAGCCAAAATATAACTTCCAGCTTATGCTCCCCAATTGAATAGTTTTAAATGAGTTTGTAACCTCTTGCCCATCACATTCTACCATCAGAATTTCTAGAATAAATAGATTGCTTGTAATATTCTTAAAAACCTTCTGAAATTTTTAAAAATGTGAATCATAATATTTTATTACCCCATGCAATAAAGAATTTATAAATTATCCACAAACAAAATTTTAAAAACCAAAAATTTAAATTTCTAGCATAAATATATTGTTTTATAATTTTCATTTCAAATTTTGCAATTTTTATTTTTTCCCCACCATTAAAGGGTGCAATTTAAACTTTTGGGGAATGATGAAAGTGTGAAGCATAATATTTCATCACTACCTATTGACCCAAATTTTTTTTTAACATATAACTATAAAAACAAAACTGCTGAATGTATACAGATGGACAGACAGTTGACGTTTTTTACTCATTTACGCATATAACCATAATGCATATTTTTAGACTTTTTATGATTTAATTTCTAATTTTAATTTTTAATACTAATTTAAATAACCCTTATACTGTCGGGTTTCTAAAACTGAACTCACTGTGGTGGTCAGATTTATTTGAAAGTGTTTTTGGAAAATAAACAGCTTTAGAACTTCATTTTAAAGTAACTAATGAATGGAAATATGTCATGTTATATACCAAAAGAAAGAGCATTTAATTGTTCTTAATAAAATGGCAAATGTTTGAAGAAAAAAAAGTACATCAAATTTTTTGTTTATCTTTTTTAAAACATTGCAAAATTTTTACTATGTTTTTCCACTTTATCTTTAGTAAAATTTCATATATGTATTTCCCATTTTTTCTATATTATTTTATTATTCTAATGTAAAGTTCATAACATTTCTATTGTTGCTTAAATCTTTTATTTATTTAGTTTTTTCTAACTTTTTTTAATCATTTACGCATATAACCATAATGCATATTTTTAGACTTTTTATGATTGGCAAACTCTAAACCTAAGCAAAGCAGTGTCTTAAAAATAATTTTGCTTTAAAAACAAATAATTGAAATAAAAATTGAAAAGTATATAAGGAAATTATGAAAATCAGAAAATTAAAATCAATAAAATATTTCAAAACATTTAAAGTTTAACTGAAGCACTGAATATAAGAATGAGTCGCTTTATTATGAAGCTGCAAAACAATTTAAACATGCAGCTGAAATGACATCAAATTTCATGACAATTATGACAAATCATGACAATTTAGTGATGAAGCAACATTTCACATTAGTGGTAAAGTTATCTGACATGAGTGCCATATTTGGGGGACAGAGAAACCAAAAGAAGTTTGGAATGAATATGAAGGGGATTCTCCTAAAGTTAAGTGCATAATCAGAGCGTTCTTTTTTGAAGCAACAGTTGTTAATGGTAAACGTTATTTGGAAATTCTGCAGAACTGCTTCATTCCTGAACTGAGGCAATCAAGACTTACGGCCACTACAGTTTTTCAACAAGATGGTGCACCTTGCCACTATGCCCATAGTGTTAGTTTCTAAATGAAGTTTTCCTCATTAGATGGATCAGAAGAGGTGGCCCACCAGCTCTCACTGTATTTGACCACTTTAGACCTTTTTCTGTGACAGCATGTTAAAACTAAAGTGTACTATCAAAACCTCACTTTTTGGATGAACTTCATGCTAGGATAACATTGTGCCCAAATTGAAAGACAACTTCAGAATGTGTTCATGTAACTAGAAAATTGTACTATGGTTTGTATATGTAATGATGATGAATGTATTAAAAGTTAGCATAATAGGATTAAATATGCTAAAACTTGAATAAATTACCTCTCTATTGCATTTTACAGATTGTCATATCTATTCTCATTTTAAATCAGTTCAGTTTCAGTTAATTCAGTTATTTACATTTTAAACTACACACAGACATTAGGGATACACTGTATAATTGATCATATTCCTACACCCATCTGACAAAACCTATGTGTATTTGAAGATGTTGTGTTGGTGTAATAAGTTTAGTTATGCTCAAACCATTAAGTTTACTTACCTTAGGAGAAGCTCCCCATGGCTATTGCAGCTACTGTAATGCTCCAAAAGAGATTAACTTCTTCACTTTGGACCTTTGATGCAAATTATACTAAATTTCTGGATAGCTTCAAGCACCATGCAATTAATCTTGACAAATTTAAATAAAGGTTCCATCTGGTCACTTCTAAGCTCAAAATATATAGGTTATAATGCTGGAATTCCTGTGTCAGGTCATCAAGAGAATGATCTCTATTGAGAGTCCTCACATTACATGTACCTGTGAAAAGAAAATGTATAATGAGTTTGTTTTTTTTTAATTATGTTTATATAAAGACATAATGCCAACAATATAAAATTGACCCTAATCACAGATTTGTGACACATACCTGTTCCCCACTGTTAAAGGTTGCCTCTTGTTCCCTTTCAGAAGAGGATCTCTCTTTTTGAAAGGTACTAATGGTCTGCACCACAAAAAGAGGGGAGGGGGTGTGACTTTAGGTGTTAGACGTGGTGGTTCTGTGCATAATCAAAAATACTGTCCTGCTATTCAAAAAAACTGTGCCTGTGTTGAGATTTTCTCTTCTATACCCCATTTTATTCTTGATGAGAAAGCCCATAATGGCCCAAAATGACCAACCAGTACAGCAAGTTCAGGATCCATAAACAAATTCAAAGCCATAATAGTCTTATTAGTTTAATTGGCCAACACCAAGACCCTGTGTGACCATTTTCAGCAGGGTAGAGAAAAATGAAAAAATAGCCATAGTAGTTCAGATTATTTGAGCACACTATCTGGCAGCCTTTCCTCTTGTTCCCTTTCAGAAGAGGATCTCTCTTTTTGAAAGGTACTAATGGTCTGCACCACAAAAAGAGGGGAGGGGGTGTGACTTTAGGTGCTAGACGTGATGGTTCTGTGCATAATCAAAAAGATTGTCCTGCTATTCAAAAAAACTGTGCCTGTGTTGAGATTTTCTCTTCTATACCCCATTTTATTCTTGATGAGAAAGTACACTGGTAGTCTTGGGAAGCTACCATGTGTCAGATGAAATTAAGCCATTGCCCCATGTGCGGGAAAGCCACATTCTAATCATGTCAATTTAATTGACATTTAATTTTTAAAAGTGTTTTAATTACTTTCATATCTTTTGTAACTGCTTCACTGAAGAATAGGGGTTGGTTCAGTTGGTAATGTGCCACATTCATAATCTTCAGTTCCCAGGTTCTAGTCCCACCTGGGCCAGCGTTATGATTTATCTATGCAAAACTCCCCACCCTGACCTCTTCCAGTAGAGAACACCAATGGGTTTGAAAAGGCTGTAGGCCTTTGGATGGGATGTTAAGTCATAATCAAGTGTGTGGGAGAGCCATACCCTCTGCACATTAAAAACACTAGATAGCCTTGATGGAAGGTTACCATCTGTCTCCTAACAGCTTCTGGTGGATACCCTCCCCCCAACCTTCTCTGAGGTCTTGGGGTCCTTGTTACCTTGTCATTTATACCATTGTTTGCAAAAAAACATTCCTCTCGGAGGTAAAACAACCCAGCATTGAAGAATTATGCTATGTAATTTACCAAAAGTGTTGATTTTCTCCAAGAGTCTGCATTTTGTTATTTGAAGAAGTGCTAAATTTTAAGAACTGCATAATATATGATCGCAAATTTAATCCACTTATGATGTTTGTATGACTGAATATTTCGATCAAAATGTTAATGACCATATAATAGTTTAATGGAGTTGATTCTACAGTATTACAGGATTTGATCAAAAAATATTAAATACTAAATGTGAAACGTAGATGTTTTGGGCCTCTCATTTTGGATTCTGTCAACATCTATATTTGTCAGGGACCTTGGAAGGATTAAAATGATCAAAGCCATTTATTACTGTTTTTCCAGTGCAGTAATGCAATAAATCATATTAATTTTCTATCTTGCATTCACTGCTGTAATCGCTAAATTTAACATAAATGAATTATTATTATCATCATTTCAGATGAATGTAATCAATTTGCTGTGAAACTAAAAAAATAACTGTGTGTTACTAATGTGTTTTTATTATTTTTTTCCATGCAAACAATCAACTACTTGGGCAGATGAATTGTGATACTGAAATTACCTTGCTTTTTTACAGTGAAAGAAATAGTAAACGGGCAAGAGATTTGCATTTGTTGAAGGAGCTTAGAATGTCTCTTAAAAATAAAGTTAAAGGTATTTGATGTTTTTCTGTGATATTTGAATACTATATCATATCAAATCTGTACTTGCGATACTTTTTGTGTACTAGCAAGAGGTATTGTTTGGTGCATAGGTATACACCGCTATGCTAAGATACATAGAAGCATACAGATGTGATTATCACATATCATTGGAAAAAAACTCATATGGTGTTTAAAGGATGTAGCATTTATCCTGATATGAGCAGCCATTGATGTGAATCTACATGGATGTTTATCTGGGATAAATACTGTACCCTTTACTCACACATATGTAGTAATCCCATCTGTGTGATTTTTATTTCTATATTGCATAATAAGTATATACTGATGTACTGAATATAGTTAATAAGATGTTACTTGAAATTTAGAGATACTGTATTTACTTCATCATGTAACCATGGGAATAACCTTTAAAATGCATATTTAAATTTATCACAAATTTAAAAGAAAATTGGATGAAATAATACAACTCATTTGGTTCAATGTTAGCTGTAAAAACTATACTAAAGCAAGAATGACTGTAATTAATGGGAGCAAGTTGATAAATTGTCTGGATTTACAGATTTAACCAAAAGGGGAAACAACAGGACTAATTCATTCTTCATATCAGTATGGATTTACTATTTTTCCTCCTACTTTGTGTTTATTATTTGCATAGTTCACTAGATTATTAGCAGATGATTACTTTATTTTCTGTCATGTCAGTGATTCCAGAGCCACTTCCACCACTGCTTTTCATGTTGCGATGTTCGTGTTGTTTTCTGCTGAGGTCCTGCCATCCTCTCAGATCTTCTACTGTGGCATATAAACTGACAGGCTCCTGTCAGACCTCTGTGGCAAGCAGCTGCTTGAGGGGGTATTTATTTTTTTTAACACTCAGATTAAGCAGAATAATAAATTCGAAAATACAGAACATGTTGCATTGATGTTGGTAGTCAGAGGTTTTCTGACACAAAGTTCTCTGACATAGAACTACTCCATTCTCCCTTCTTTTCAGAAAAAAGGGTACATTCACCACTGACTTCAATTCAAGTGGTTCTTTCCTTGTGACCTGGCCATTTAGCCCATTGTGTGCAAAAAAGTGCCACTCAGAGGTAAAACAACCCAACCCATCATTTAAAAATAATTTTTGAAAAATGTGTGAAATATGCACAATTTAATTATTTTTGTCCCCCATTACCCTTATTAGCATTCTCGAAAGGGAGGAGGCATGCCTTCCCCCACAGATCCAGCTCTGCCTGCATTAATCTTAGTAGCATTCTGAAGGCAGGAGTATGACTGCCTTGCCCACACCCTCCTTTATTGGACCTTAGTGGTAGTTGATCCATTTCAAAATAATCTAAAAATTTAGTTTTTGAATGTATTTTAATATTTTGAAGATAATTTTATATTGTAATTTACATTAGTTAAATGAAAAATGTAATTTTTACGTACTGATGTATTATGAATAAATATTTATTATGCTAAACCTCTACTACCATTAGTAACATTTCATATTATAGCATTACTATATATACAGCATACACTTTACGCTGTAAGTCAATGTGGGTGTAGAAGAAAAATTGTTGTAATCCATGTGGGATCTGAACCCACAACCTTCTGATGACGTGTCAAGTGTTCTAATAGCTGAACTATTAGGTTGCTGATCAATTTTATTACACTGAACTTTTAATTCACAAGTTTAATATAAAATTTGAATTATTTTATGAATTTTTAAATTACCCAAATATTTATAAGCAATGTGAACCACAAAAGTATAAATCAGTATCATGAGCCAACTTCAATTTCTGATTCACAAATATGAATCGTCATGCTACAGTTGATGTTGAAATCAGGTTTATTTATGCATATTATTTTCTGTGTCAGTTTTGCTTTTGCTGATTTTCACACTGGGCTGTACAACAAAGAATATTCCTTCAGAGGAAGATAAATATTGAACAGAATGACAAATGCAAAATTAAATTGCTTGCATACTTAGAACAAAATGAAAACAAAGAACTAGTATTAATGCAAAATAAAACTAGCAGAGAATAATTAAATCACTTACAAAAATAATAAATATATAGCATGATGATACTACTATAAATATATAACCAAGCTGGATTAAATATCTGTAACAAAATTAAGAAATATGTAGCATCTCTAAGCAGAAAAATTATCACTGAAACTGTTGAAAGCGCAATGGAAAGCTGTTGCTAACACAAGCTTTCTTGTTGTGAAAACAATGAAGTCAATTGCCTGCAAAAGTTACTCCTGATAATTAGAATTGTTTTGAAAAATATTGTGTTGACTCTGATGATGAAGAATTTCTTGCTTTTTCACTAAAAGATGGGAAAATATATGTTAGGTCAAAAATTAATGCAGGACTTGCAGCTTCATCAGAATATCACGGAGAAGAATTTTTTTCAACCTTCTGATGGGGATGAAGTATTTTGATTTTCCTGATGATTTAGGAACGAAGGACCTGAGCAAAGATGATGTGGACTCTACTCCATTAGGATGCTGAAAAAATTTTTCCAAAGAACAAACTTCATTTATTTCATTTGCATTTCATACTTTTTATTTAAATAGGAAAATGAACATAGTGCTTCTGATGTCATAATCTCCACAAAACTCCCTACCCTTGGTCAGTAGGGGACACTGATGGGTTTGGAAAGTCAGCTGTCCATTGAATGGGATGTTAAGCCATGGCCCCATGTGTGGGAGAGCCATAACCTGTGAACATGGATGGCCATGATGGGAGGCTACCATCTGTCTCCTAACAGTTGTTGAGTAGGTCTCCTCCAACCTTTTCTGAGCCCTCGTGGTCCTTGTGACCTGGCCATTTAGTCTATTATGTGCAAAAAAGTGCTACTCCTAGAGCAGACAACCCAATGTTAATGTCATATAAGGACATTGTTCTCTGCAAAATAAATGATTTCAGGAATTGAATGCTACCAATTTAGAGTTGGATAACAAGGTCAGTTACAAAGAAAAATACAACATAATAAATTAGAAGAATAACATATTGCGTCTGGTAAATATTGTAAGCTGGTTTTCACAGAATGTCATTTTCTCTTCATACTTTAATGGGGGGAAATTCAAAGTTCTAATTCAAAGAAATGGATGATTCAGAAAATAACAACTCTGTTATTTCATTGGCACTTCTTTTTTTTCTACCCTGCTGAGGAGTGGTCAACCACACAGGGTCCTGGTGCTGACCATATACACCAACCGGAATAGAATAATGACTCTCAATTTGATTATGGATCCTGAATTGGCTGCACTGTTGGGCTTCTGTTGAAGGAAAATCTTGCATTGTACTTTCTGTTTGTGGGTTGACAACCTCAAGTGAATAGATTTACAGGATATGTTTATCAGCTGGTGGATAAACCTGATCAGATACCATCACAGGTAACTGTACCCTTCTACGGGCATTGTGAAGCCTACAATGGAGGAAGTCTTCCAGTACAGATGGTTTCAGTCTCTAGTAGTGGGGGAACAGGTCTTTTCCCCATGCCTGCAATTAGAGAGCTGCACTTCCTCTCTCAATAAATATAGTTTCTTTACACATCCCACTAACCATTTTTTTTAACAGGTTGTTGGAATGTCAGTACTCTGCACAGAGATTCTTCCCATGATGTTCTCACACAATAATTCCACCATTATAATTTAGATATCCCTCAGTTGTAAGAGTCTAGATGCACAAAGGTCAGATTCTTAAAAATAATCTCAAATTTCTCTTTTCAGGGGGGGGATATAAAAAGCATCTTCAAGGTGTAGGTTTGCTTCTCAGCAGACACACTAGTGATGCTCTTCTAGAATGAAAAATGAGTACATTAATGAAAGATTTCTTACAGATAAATTTGACAAGTATTAAAGACTTGAATGTTATCTGCTGTTATGCCCCCACTGAGTATGCCAATGAGAAGGATAGGTTTTATGGACAGCGTCAGGATATTTTGAATTCTGTCAAGAAAGGAGATATTATCCTTGTTCTAGGTGACTTCAATGCCAAAATTGGTACTGACTCTGACCTTTGGGGAGGGGTAGCCCCTTTCAGTATTGGTAGCTGCAATGGCAATGGGCAATGTCTCCTACAGGTAAGTAAACTTAATAGTTTGAGAATAACACTTATTTCAGACACTGCAACATACATAAGCCAGGGGATATACTACTACAGTATACATGGGTTTCACCAGATGGGCTGCGTAAGAATATGATTGAATATATATTAACAGCAAATTGGCTAGTTCTGTTTGGAATACCAGGTCATATTGTGGAGCTGAAATTGGATCTGACCATTACCTTTTTAAAAGTGTCTTGTAACTTGAACTTAAGATGTGTTGTGCTAAGGTTAAAAAAAGTTACCTTTAACCCTTCCAGTGTCCAGCCTTAAAAACAGATTTCCATCCAGAGGCCAAGCTATTTTCTCCCTATGCTCAGCCAAAAAAAAAACTTTATAACTTTTTTGCCAAATAACTAATGAAAGGAATTATGGCATGTTGTGTGCCAAATTAATCGGCATTTAATTCTGGATTTTCTGAAATTATAATATTTAAAAAAAAGACAATATGTTTAATTTTAATAGGACTTTTTTAGAGTCATGTAATAAAAAATGCATCTGGCAATACAAATAAATATTAAAAAAAACTAATAGACAGAAATAATTAATAATGCACATGTATAAAATGACTATATATTTCTGAATAACAAAAAATTACTTTTATGGTTTTAAGTAAATATTTTTCTCGTTTTGTAATTTTTTTCATGGTACCATACTTTAAGAAAATTCCATTAGCCAACTGTGCTAAGTCAGATAAACAAGTCAACTTTAGATTTTTTTTTTTTAAATAACCAATCAATGGAAATAGGTTATGTTATGTACCAAATTAAACAGAATTTAATTACGAATTTTATGAAAATAAATAATATAAACAAATTTGCAACCATATTAATTTTAATGAGCTGTTTTCAATGTGATATGGTGAAAAACCAGATTGCACAATACAATTAAGGCTTCATTTTGGAAAACCTTCTGAATAAAAATAGTTAAAGTTGGTACTGACTCTGACCTTTGGGGAGGGATGATAGGCCCTTTTGGTATTGGTAGCTGCAATAGCAATGGGCTATGTCTCCTATAGGTAAGTAAACTCAATGGTTTCAGAATAATTAGCACTTATTACAAACATCGCGACATATATAAGTACACATGGGTTTCACCTGATGGGCTGCAAAGGAATATGATTGATTATATATTAATTAACAGCAAATGGGGTAGTTCTGTTAGAAATACCAGGGCATATAGGGGAGCTGAAATTGGATCTGACCATTACCTTGTTAAAAGTGTCTTGCAACCTAAACTTAAAAAGTGTTGTGCTAAATTTAAAAAATTTACCTTTAATACTGAAGCTCTGCAAGACCCAGTTATAGCTAAAGCTTACCACGATAGGTTACTTAGTCATTATGACAGTCATGGTATGCTTACTACTGAAGTTGAGAAAGAATGGGATCATTTTAAACAGGCTTTTTTGGACACTAACAGTACTCTTTTAGGAAAAAATTAGCAGAAGAGGCAGAATTATCTGAGTGATAAGGCACTTGAGCTTATTTCGGAAAGAAAGAACTGCAGGAATGTCCTTAATCAATACCCTACTAGTCCTAATAGAAAGCATTACAGAGACCTTAATAAACTTGTAAAGGATCAGTTAGCTGCTGATAAGAATCTTTGGCTTGATGGCTTGACTGACAAAGTCGAGGAAGCAGTTAGACAGCACAACAGCAGAGAGCTGTACCAGATAGTTAATGTTTTATGTGGTAGAAAACGAACAGGTATACAGGGATTGAAGGATAAACAAGGTAAGGTTACAGAAGGGGAATATTCTGTCATCACTAGGTGGGCTGAGTATTTCAGTGATGTTCTAAACAATGTGGTTAGTTCTACTCCCATTGTTTGTAATTATGATAGATGCATTGGTGGCTTTAATGTTGGCCCTATAACACAATCTGAAGTTATTTTGGCTATTTCTAAACTTAAACTTCATAAATCCCCAGGGGTAGATGAAATTACTACAGAAATGCTCAGAGCTGGGAATGTTTCGGTTACCACTTGGATGACTGAAATTTTGAACAACTTTTATGATAAAGGCATGGTTCCTAAAGATTTTACCAGAGCTATTGTTATCCCTATTTTCAAAAAAGGTGATCGCAGTTCTTGTGATAACTATAGGGGTATCAGCCTACTTTCTGTTCCAGGTAAAGTTCTTTCCATGATTGTGCTTAATAGAATTAAGAATCTGGTTGACAGTCAATTGTGTGATGAGCAATGTGGATTCAGAAGTGGTAGGGGATGTGTGGATCAGATATTATCACTTAGGCAGATACTTGAGAAATGTTTAGAGTTTTAGAAACCTTTGGTTGCTAGTTTTTTTTATTTCAAAAAGGCTTTCGATTCTGTTGTTCATCATAATTTGTGGTTGATTGTGAGATCATATGGTATACCTGACAAGTTAGTCAACATAATGAAAGCTCTCTATAATAACACTGAGTCATGTGTGAGAATTGATAAGGCTTGTAGCCATTGGTTTAGCATTACCTCTGGTGTTCGACAAGGGTGCATTTTGTCTCCTTTTCTCTATAGTTTGGTTATTGATTTTGTTATGCGAAATTCACTTCAAGGGAAAGATTTTGGCCTTAAATGGTCTGGAGATACGAAAATTTCTGATATCGATTATGCTGATGATTTAGCCCTTTTGGCAAATGATGTTGATGAGATGAACTCTTTCATTCGAGCTGTTGATGAGACTGGTAGTAGAGTAGGTTTGGTTATAAACAGAGAGAAAACTAAAGTGATGTAAATTTGTCAGGCATGCTGTGATTCAGTTAACCTGAATGGTTGCAGTCTTGAACAGGTATCACAGTTTAATTTACCTTGGGAGCTTGTAACGCTCCAAAGAATTTATATTACTTTTAAAGTTATGGATCCTTTGTCTGATCCAATATTTATTCAAGCTCTGGATAGCTAAAGTCGGGCACCAGGCAATAATTAACAAATTGCCAAAATAAAGTTCAATAAGGATTCGAATACCAGCGAGCATTACTTAGCGAGTAAGAATTCAAGAATTAAATGATTATCAATATTCTAATGCAAATTTTAATGAAAACTTATCAACTAACATTGCTCAAGAGAAAAAATATCAAAGATTCAAAAAAGTTTCTCTAACAAACAAGTGATAAACAGTTTGCTTTGTGGGTCCTATGTATTTTGTATTTTATATATGTTCTTATGACTGAATAAACAGTGTAATAAAAAGAGTGGGAAAGATGCATAGAATGCTGGGGAAAATTATAAAAATAACTTGGGAATACTGAAATAGGTTTATGACAGAAAAGAGTGTGAAATGAGAAAAAATGACGGTATGTACTTTGCTAATTACTTCCAAAATCTACCATTTTTAAAAATAGCAGGGTTTTTTTTGATATTTTTTTAGATTTTCGAAAATTAAAAAAAATTGTTTATAATAGTTCAAATCAAACTTGTGAGCTTAAATCAGAAGGTTGCTTCAACAAATAGGAATGTTAACAAGCAAATCATGAATACTGTTAAGTGTTTCTATGATTGGCAATAAGATGGCTTTATAAAATTTATTTATATTGTAGTTTAATAAAATATGCATCAAACTTAAAAAAACAAAATATTATTTTTCAAGCCTGAGTTATATATCAATAAATATTTTGCGGAAAAAATTTCGCCGACATATGGGACTTGAACCTGCATTTCTCCAGAAATATGCCAGAGTATTCTACCATTGAACTAATGCCAGCTCTGTCTTTTTTCTGCTAATTTTTGACAAAACTCTTCACTGAGGTTTTCGGGACAACTGTTGGCACCATTTATGATCTCAGGTGGCACCTATTACTTTTTATATTGCACTGAGTAAGATGGAAATAAATAATAAAGTCTCATCATGCTATTTAGCGTTATTAATGATTTAAGCATAGATGACAATCACAGCATTACCTCCTGACTTTTTGACATTGATAAATCAATAACTATTTCCACAAAATATTAATTGATTTATCAACATCAAAAAGTCAGCAGGTAATGCTGTGATTATCATCTATGTCTGAATTATATATTTTTATAAGAGATATTTATATATATAATTACAACAGCAATTTTTATTATTAAAAAATAAATTTATTTATTTTGTTGTTGTTGTACTAAAAACGTATACATACATCCTGGCCCCTCATTTCGGATTCTGTGGACACTGGAAGGGTTAACACTGAAGCTCTGAAAGACCCAGTTGTAGCTGAAGTTTACCATAATAGGTTACTTAGTCATTAATGCAGTTAGTTCATTAACAATGCAGTTAGTTTTACTCCCATTGTTTGTAATGAGGATAGATACATTACTGGCTTTAATGTTGGCCCTATAATCATGTTCTGAAGTTGCTTTGGCTATCTTTAAAACTGCATAAACCCCAGGGGTGGATAAAATCACCATTGAAATGCTTAGGCTGGAAACACTTGTGTTGTCACATGGCTGACCTAAATTTTGAATATCTTTTATGGTAAAGACATTGTTCCTAATGATTTTACCAGAACCATTATTATCCCTATTTTGAAAAAAGGTTATCACAGTTCTTGTCGTAACTATAGGGATATCAGCCTACATTTTGTTCCATCTATAGTTTTTTGCAAGATTGTGCTTAATAGAATTAATAATCTGGTTGAGGGCAATTGCATAATGAGCAGTGTGAATTCAGAAGATTTTTTCACTTAGGCAGATTCTTGAGAAGTTTTTAGAGTTTCAGAAACTTGTGGTTACTAGCTTTGTAGGTTTCAAAACAGCTTTTGACTCTATTGACCATCATAATTATGATTGATCATGAGATCTTATGGCATACCAGAAAAGTTAGTTAACACAATGAAAGCTCTCTGTAATAACACTGAGTCACATGTGAGAGTTGGTAAAGCATGTAGCATTTGGTTTAATATTGCTTTTCGTGTTCAATAAGGCTACAGTTTGTCTCCTTTCCTCTGTAGTTTGGCTCTATAATGCTCCAAAGATTATTAACTTTTCAAGTTGGACCTTTTGTCTGATACAAATTTATTCAAAATTCCAGATAACTTGTTGGGCACCAGGCAATATTAACTTGCCAAATAAAGTTGAAATAGTGTTTGTTAGATATTTCTCTAGCATTACTTATCGAGTAAGAATTCGAAAAGGATTGTCAGGTTTAATTAAAGTTTAAATCTAATCAAAAATCAATTAATGTTGCTCAAGAGAAAAATAGCAAAAATTCAAAAGTATCTAAAACAAACAAAGTTTATTTCCCAAAAATTCAAAGACTCGCCAAATTCAGTTGATGAATACAATGTTGGAGTACTAACAACTCACATCTGTCTAAATCTCTACTAACAACTTCTATCTACACAACACATACTGATTCAACATACTACTTCAACATATTTCAGCTGACTCTTAAAATACCTAAATTCCAATTCTCTCTCTACTCACAATACTACATCTCTACTATTTCTACTGACAATACTATCAATTCCAATTCTCTACTCAACTTCCACTAATAATACTGTAAATTCTCTCTATATCTGACTCTGTGATCTAAAGTCACTTAGTTATAACATGCGGCATACAAATCCAGCACATGTCTGTTGCACATGCTGGGAAAAACATTTGCATAATCTGACGATTGCACAAGCTGTGACGTAAAAGGGGTCGTGTCCTACACATGCTCATTAGCGTCTGACAATCAAAAGTCAGAGTTGCACATTCGTAACTCCTTCGGCTTGGAAGTAAGAATTGCGATCGGTCTAAAAATGAAATAATAATCCCCAAAATGATAAATATAATGTAAATAAAGTAAAACTAGTTTAAGAAATGTAAGTAGCTGGACCATCACAGCTATTGATTGTGTTTTGTGGAATTCACTGCAATGGGAAAATTTTGAGCTTAAATCATCTAGAGATCTGAAAATATCTGCTTTAGATTATACTGATGATTTGGCCCTTTTGGTGAATGATGCTGATGAGATAAATTCTTTCATTAGAGCTGTTGATGAGACTGGTAATTGAGTTGGTTTGGTGATAAACAGTGATAAAACTAAAGTGATGAAAATTGCTGAGACAGGCTGTGGTTTAGTTAATCTGAATAGTTCCACTCTTGAGCAGGTGTCTCAGTTTATCGTGGGAGCTATATAACAGATACTGATAAGGTGCATCATGAGATAAACAAATAGGGATGTGTATACACCTAAAGACTAAAATTAGACTATATAATAGTTTGGCTCTTTCTAGAGTTAGTTATGGTAGTGAAACTTGTACCCTTTGTAAACAGATAACAGAAAACTTGATTCTAGATGCTTATTATGCAATATCTTGGGCATTTGATAATTCAGCTTTGTAAGTAATGATGATATTAGGCAAAGGAGTCGGCAACTTCCTTTGAGCAGCATATTGTGTATAGAGAGACTGTTGGTTTCACCATGTTCCCCATATGCATAACTATAGATTAGCAAATACGGTATGAACAATGTGCCTAAAGACCTCAGAAAGAGGGGGAGGCCTAGGATGTAATGGCAAGCAATAACAAACAGGACTTTGTTAGAATTGGTCTACAGTGGCCATATATAGCAGATGTAGCTCAGGGCATATGTGTTTGGAGAATTAAATTGCACAGTTTTGTTGGACTTCTGTAGGCAATGGCTACTTGAGGATGATAATGATGATATATCTAACCTAAAAAAAAAGATTGTTCTCTGAAAAAGAACCTTATATGATTGAGGGCAGGGTTTGCTTTCGACAGAGATTAATTTCAGTGCTGGTACAGTTAGGACTCCAACTTAGGATCTGTAGATTACAAGCCTAGCACACTATCTGCTGAACCAACCTCCATTTTAACATGGGGGGGGGGGGGATTGAAGGGAGAAGAAAAACCTCTAACATGTTGTAAAACATATATACAGAAATGTATGTCATTAAACCATTTTATAATTCACCCAATTACTTCCTATTACATACTTATTATTATATTAAACTAAATTATAATCTTACTGTTATTTGCAACATAAAATATTAGAAATAATTCTTAGAAACTTGATTTTTTTAGTAACATCATTGCAAATGCTAAAAGAATTCATTAATGAAAGAGAAAAAAATAAAGTCCAAGGACACTGATTTTTTAATTACTAAGGATTAATTAAAAAGGTCATTAAATCATAATTTAAATTTAAAAATTTTCTCTGAATTGGGAATAAAAATAATGAAAAAGATAAATTGTTTCTTTTGATTAAACTTTGAATAAAAAGAAATGAATTGATTGTACTCTTTATTTATTTTTATTCACAATTACAGCAAAATTTTTGAAATTTAAATTTTGACTCTGCCTGCATTTAATTCTAATAGGTATCCATGTGAGAACTCATTTTTCTACCAAATTATAGTAAGGAAGGGTTGTGATTTTCATTTCCATATCACAGAGGTCAATCATTCTCAAGAAATGAGAAAAGATATATTTTCTTTACCAAAAAAAAACAACCAATAAATAATTTTAAAAAATCAAGAAGTAAACTTCAATGATGTTAAAAGAATATCCACAACAAACAAATTTTAGATTTCCTTGGCAGAAAAAAAATGGTGTAAATGTATTTTAACTCCAGAAGATTGATAATAATTTATAAATGTGTGGAAATAAAATCAAAATAACTCTATGCACATAAAAATGAAAGTTAAATAAAAAATATAAATACTAACTGAGAATGTGCAATCCTTCTCCAGAGTCATATCACGAAAGCTGAATATGTTGAATGTCGTATATTAGTAGATATTGAATATGTCGAGTTTATTTCACTATTTATCACTAGCATACTTGTAAGACATGCTTTTCATCTATATGGCAAATAGAAAGCCTGTTGTGGCTAGATTGCCTGAATAGCACCTATATGTGACATAATAGGAAATATTCATAGCATTAATTAGAGGAAATCTTGCTCGGTGGCTGGTAGCTCAGTGGTCCAGAGCACCTGATATGTTATCAGGAAGTCATTGGTTCATATCCCACTCTGTTCAAAACAATTTTTCCTCTAAAATTTGAATTGACTTCAAAGTGCTGATTTATTAGTAAGAAACAGAAAGGTAATAGTGCATATCTCACCTATAGAATGGCAGAGAGCTGGAAGATATTATTTATATGGTTTCATAATAAAATATGCACAAAATGGCAAAGATAAGTGACTTTTCAAGTATCAATTTTCCACTTTTATGAGAAAGGTGTAATGCTCCAAAGATTTAAATACTTTTAAAGTTTTGGACCTTTTATCTGATCCAATATTCAAATTCCAGATAGCTTGGGTGCCAGGCAATTAATAATTTGCCAATTAAAGTCGAAATAGGGTTCTAATATTATGCCTTCAGGCATTACTTAGCAAGTAAGAATTCAAAAAAAAATTGTCAAGTTAAATTTTAAATACAATCAAAAATTATCAACTAACATTGCTCAAGAGAAAAAATAGCAAAGATTCAAAAGTTTCTTTAACAAACAAAATTTATTTCCAAAATTTCAAACTCGCCAACATCACATGAAAATGTCGACTACAACTTCTAACTACTCACTGCTACTAACAACTTCTACCTACTACTATATCTCTCCATCTCTGCTCTGCTTACTACTCCAACTTCTACTCTGTTCTAACTCTGTGACCACATGTCACTGCTATATCAACATTGTACAAAGGCCTGCATGTGTCATGTTGCATGCCGGGAAAGACATTTACATAAACTGACAATCATGCAAGCTATAATGCAAGAGAGGGCATGTCCTTGAACACGTACGCTTTAGCGGTTAACAGTCAAAAGGTCGGAGTTGCCATGCGCAACTCCTGCAGCTCGGAAGGAGGTCGGAACAGTCCACAAAAAACAAAATAAAAAATCCCCAAACTGATAAATGTAAATAAAGCAAAATTGGTTAAGGTAAAGTAAAAGTGAATGGGTGGACCATCACAAAGGTAAAAAATTCAAATGGTAATTTCTATTTTCAAAATATTGAACTTTCATTTGTTGTGTTAGTGTTATTGACCAGTGTCTATGCTCCCAATCTATGGAAAACTGATAGCCCAACTGCACTGATGGACCTGGAAGATTTAAACTTCATGAACCACTGAAAAGTCTTTAAATGATGCATAGTATATTCTCTGAAAGTGTTTTTTAAAGATTTCGTGGATTTCTGAAAAAATTTCTGTTGCACTTTTTCCTAATTCGATGCAAATTTGCTGCTTAGTAAAATCACTCATTTTAAATTGTGATGAAACACATAAACCACCTTCTATTCAACATGTAGTAATTCAGTCTAAATGCAGACATTTCATGAGTTACAGTGCGTAGATGAGTCACTGAACATGTTGCCACAAGCTGCAACTGACTGTGACACCATATTGCTAAGATACAAAAAAGTCAGCTTCCAAACTTTTTGATCATACTACATACTACAAGCAATCAATTTATGCTACGTAATTACCATTTTATAGATAATGCCATTTAAGCAGACATCCTTTTTATTCCTGCGTGCTTCACAAAGCCAACAAGAGTCGGCGAAATGCATCATGCAGTATTTTAAACTTTTGAGTTGATCTTTTAGGTTGAATTGCAGCTTTTAGGTTGAATGCTCAACATAGATGTTCCTTCAGCAAGCTATAAATTAGTTGGAAAAACTTCATAGAGATTGGATGTGCAGACTGACAAAACAAGTTCCTGCTCTATGTAAATATAAGATAAACAGTATACTTGATTTAGTTGTAAACTAACAGATATATGTATATGCTGAAACAATGTGTTCAGCATAGAAGGTAGTGTCTCACATTTATTATAATTATTTGGTCAGTATTATAACATGTTAAAGCCTTCTATTTAAATGAGATTGCAGTTCTCCAAGATAATGCACACGTAATAACTGAAATATATATATATATTTGTCGATAACAGTGTAATGCTAATGCAGCTGATTTCTGTCTGAAACTTTGACCCCCTCATACTGAGGTGGTATATCTCCTGACAAGGCTTGTAATCTGCAGTTACCAGGTTAGAATCCCAGCTGGGCTAACTGATGGGCTTAGAAAGGCTGGCATCCATCGGATAGGACATTAAGCTGTGGCCTCATGTGCAGGAGAGTCATACCTTTTGCACATTAGAGAACATGCTGGATGACTTTGATGGGATGCTATCATCTGTCTCCCAACAGTTATTCCAGTGGGTCCCCTTCCCCAAGTCTGAGCCTTTGGGATCCTTGTGACCTGGTCATTTTGCCGTGTGTGCAAAAAAGCGCCACTCAGAGGTAAAACAACCCAAGGCATACCCCTGACAATTGTACAATGTAAACTGTTGAAAATAGTTAAATATTAAATTTATACATTTAATGCTACAAACTTTACATTTTCGTGGTAGAGTATGATGAGTAGGTCAAGTGGTTTACACTGGCAGCATGATTTACCCCCAGGTAAGGGATAAAATGTAATTTTTGTTTTAAGATATAAATTTAAGATATAAATGAAAAGTTTTTTTTTGTGTTGTATAGGGGCAAATAAAATCTTATTATTTGTATTTCCCAAATCATCCATTAATTAGAATTTCACTGTTAGAGGGTGTTAAATGTGGAGAATAAAATACTTCATTTCCCTTTCAAACAAGCATTCCATATTTGATGGAGGCAATGTATTAGTTTTAAAATATTTAATACTTTAAATAATTTAAAATGCATATATATATACAAAGGACTGTCAATAAGTAATGCACAATTAGTTACACATGTGCATGTGCAAGAGAGAGGGGAGAATTAATGGTGATTATTTGTTTGTTGTACTAAATACCTAATATCACACTGAAATTAATTTTTCTTTTATTCATAGTAGGAAGATATGGTTGGGAAAAGTGATAGCCATATCTATCAATGATTGGTGATTGATTTGCTGTTCAAATCAGGGATCAGTTTGCCACATCAATCCATTGAAAACTGGTGACAATCTATGGGGATCAGCCAATTGATCAAAGTAATGCCTAGAGTTGGCTCCAGCAGTTCCTAAATGGTGATTTTGACATCAAGGACAAACCAAGAGCTGGAAAACCAATATCTGAAAATGAAATCTGACAGACAGTGAAAATGAACAGTTCATTGACCAGCTCATTCTACAGGTGCATAACCATGAGACAAACTGATGGATGCTGTGCAAAAGGTAGTGTTGTGAATGAAGTTTTTCCATCATCCACAGATGGGTCAGAAAAATCTTCATGATGGGATGCCTAAGCTGCTCACACAAGAGATGATGGCTATGAGGAAAGCAATCTTTAATGCTCTTCTGGTGATGTTTGGTGTTGCCAGTCCTGAGTGCTTTAACAGGATCATCACATGCGATGAAACATGTTTTTTCACTATGACCCACAAACCAAATGTCAATATATGGGATGGAAACATTTGGACATCCCTGAAAAGAAAAAGCTAAATTTTCCAATTCATCAAACAAACTCATGGCCATTTTCTTCTGGGATAACAATGGAATAATTTGTATCAATTTCTTGGAACATAGAACAACCATCAACAAAGAAAAGTGCTGCTTGTCCCTGAAAAAACTGAATTGAACTCTGAAAACCAAAAGACCAGATCTTAAGTGGCAGGAAATCAAGTTTCATCAGGATAATGCGAGGCTGCACACGGTTCAAATGACACTGGCAAAGATTGCAAAGCTAGGATGGAGCATAATGCCTCATCCACCTTACAGTACAGACCTCACACCTTCCAATTTCATTTCGTTTGGTAGATTGAAAAGGTGTTTGAAAGTGATAAGGAACTCATTTCATGCCTGAAAGAGTGGTGTTCAGGTCATCCTCTCGATTTTTACCAAGGGCATTCACTGCATGGAAAGAAAGCTGGGGAAAATTATCAAATGAAGTGGATCATACATTGAGTGATATTTTCACATAGATGGAGGATTGTATTTTCTGTTTGTGCAGTGTGTGAAATAGTAAAGCAGTTACAGCTAATTGTGCATTACTTTTTGACTCAACCTTAAACATGTTTATTTTTTAAACCATTCTGCTATTACATTGTTAATATATTATGAATTCAAAGATCAGTATGTATAACTTTTATTCAACATAATGTATCAAGGGTAATTTTTATTGACTCATAATGAAATATATATTTTATTAGGTAAAGCTTTTGAAGTTACAAATATTTTTCTTGACATGAAGACATCAAGTATACGAATGCAGGTATGTTGAATGTTTTGACTAGTTCAGTGGCAGAGAGGTACAGAAGCTACATGTAAATTTAGAACTCAAAAAGTATCCTGATTACATGTCAGGTGTCACACCTGACATGTAATCAGGAGACAGAGGGTTTGTATCAACTCATGGCAAAATTCAGTTTTTTCAACTAAATATTTCTTAATTTTTACTTAGAAAATTAATACCGATTTTGTTCAGACTGATATGAACAGTTAAATTTTATTGTAATGAAGGTTTAAAAGCTTTCTTCATGAGCATTTTCTTATTATTAACATTAATTTTTATTTGAATCTCCTTCTGAAGATAAAATTGTTTAAAGTTAAAATTGTTTAAAGTTAAAATAATATAAGGATAATTGCAAAGAGTTGTAATTCTCAACCTACAACAACAAGAAAAGATTAAAAAATACTCCATTCAATATTTCACTGTATCTTTAAATTGAAATGTTTGCATTGTGTAAATTATATTTTAGTGTTAATACTTTAATCCATGTGTTACTGAAGTTAAAATAATGCAACATTTTTTGGATTTTTATATTTTTAATTTGCATAAATATTTTGAAATACATTGTGTGCTTTATTAGGTAACTTCCAATTTCCATGAAATAGGAAGTTAAATGTTATTTGTAAATGGAATAATATTATATGGAAATGGGAGGTTAAATATTAATTAAATAGCATAGTGTGAGCATCATGTGCTCACACCATGCTATTTAACCTCTCCAGGGTTCAGCATGAAAAGCAACTTATTTTTTCACTATGCTCAGCCAACTGAAAAAAAATTAGAACTTTTTGCCAAATAACTGATAAAAGGAATTATGGCATGTTATGTGCCAAATTAATAAGTATTTACTTCTAGGCTTTCTTAAAATATTTAACGAAAAAGATGACTAGTTTTATTGTAATGGAACTTTTTTAGAATTACATTATACAAAAATGCATCTGGCAATGCAAATAACAACTTTTTTAAAGCTAGAAGAATGCATATTGCATCTGGTGCATATAGGAATCTCATTTTCAAAGAGAGTGAAGTTTTTCCTTTACTTTTTCACTCCTGAAAAGTTTTAATTTATGCTAATGGATGATGGGGGGGGGGGGAAATGCAAGTAGTATTTTATTACTAATTACACAGCATAAAAAATATGTCTTTTATTTCTTAAATTTGAAAAAGTTGCATTTCCCACACTCCTCTGAGAAAAATGGGTAGATTTTTGCTGTCAGTGGAATATCTCTTGAAAAGTTACCATCGAAATTTCTTTCATATATAAATCATTTGCAAAAGTAACAGTTTCGCCATTTCCATGTTTAGTGATCTCTAACAATTTAAATTAAAATTACCTAAATATTTGAAAAATGCAAATTATAATATTTCATCAGTACTAATCCAACTGAAAAAAAGTTTTTCAATTTTCACTTTAAAAAATGGAGTTATGCTTTCCACCCACCTGGGAGTAAGGGGTCAAGTCATGGTTGTCAATGAAAACTTGATAACCTTCACATTCAACCACCAAAAATTTCTAGCATAAATACATCGTTTGTAATAGTCTTTCAAAATTTTTTACCTTTAGAGAGAGTGCAGCAATAGCTTTTGAGATATTTGGCTAGGTGGACATGTGTGATGTCATGGTGGCAGAAATTGTCTGTTTCCATGTGGTTCCGTGGCTACTTGAGCAATCAATCCCAAATTTCATGGGATGGTTCCACTTAGTTCTAACCCTGTTGGGGTTACAGGTTGGGTTCCTAGCTGCCGTGGTCCAGGAGTGAACCCACAAAAAGTGTCTGATATTTCTGGTGAAACTGCCATCACCTACCTTGTGAATAGAGTAGTATAGTGGAAGGCTGTGAATGAAGTTAGCAATGACCATAAGTTTGGTTGCAAACTTTTGGCAGGATTTAATTGTGACTGGAGTGGTGGAAAGCTGTGAATGAAATTATCGATGGGAAGAATAATCAGTACATTTCTATGCCAAACTTTTGGTGTGGGTTTAACTAGTATATATATATATTTCAATTGATATAATTTTTTTTATTTAATTACAAAGATAATTAGTTTGAAATTGTAACACTCCAAAGTACATTAACTTTAATTTGCTGGATAGCTGATATTCTCGAGTACCTGGCAATTAATCTTGCCAATAAATTAAACAAGAATAAATTTTTATTAGTGTTAGATGAAAAAGAACTTAAATAAACGATTGTCTATTAAAGTTAAAATAACTCAAGTATTAAACAAAACTGTGCTCAAGAGAATAAAAATAAAAGAAGTCAAATACAAATTTTATAAAATAAATACAGGCACTCCTCTACCTACATACAAACAACTTGCATACAACTCGTAGATATGTACAAAGCACAAAGTTTCTCAAAATTAATAAAAATACTGTATATCAAAAATGTCTACAGTTTTGAACCACACTGTGAAGTACCAAAATCAGCTGCATGTATATGGTAACAATGAGTTTGCTACACATGCACCCCCTGCCACTGCTCATCTATTCTTGATCCCAATTTTTTTTTTGTTCTTATTCAGAGTAGGATCAGTGTTCTTCCTGTTACAAAAGATATATTGTTCTTTCCCTAGCATGGCTCCAAACAAAAAAGAAGTGAGAGCAGTAGTGGTAAACGGCACTCTGTTACAATGGAAATAAAACTAGATGTTATTAAATGAGTGGAAAAGGGTAAGAAGCAGACTGATGTAGCAGGTGTGTTGGGCTTGAGTCACTCTACTGTGAACACAATTTTCCAGGAAAAAAAGCAAATTCTTGAATATATAAAGAAAGCATTTTGTGCCAATGCAGTCAGCAATAATAAGTAAGAAACGAAGTTTAGTGATTGAGGAATGGAGAAACTTTTAAATGTGTGGCTGGAAGATAAGCAACAAAAATGAATGCATTGCAGCAAAAAGTTTGTTTGAAGACCTAGAGAAAAATGGTGAAAGTGCTGCTGAAGAGAACTTTAATGCAAGTCATGGATGGTTCCAAATGCTTCAAGACAGCTAGTGCCGATGAGGAAGTTGCAAACAATATCCAGAGTTCTTGTTGGACATTATTGTTAATGAGAATTACAGGCCAGAACAGTCCTTTAATGTAGATGAGACTGACTTGTTTTCGAAAAAATGCCTGATCATATGTATATTATGAAGGAGGAAAAAAATGCCCAGGTACAAGTCACCAAAGTACCAGCTAACTCTTCTGCTGTGGGGAAATGCTGCTGGCAACTGCAAATCAAACCATTGTTAATGTACAGAAAATCCAAGTGTTTTCACACACAAAGGCATTATCAAGGCTTCACTTCCAGTCATCTGGATGTCTTTAACTCTAAGGCCTGGGTTACTCTCAAAATCTTCAAAGAGTGGCTCCACAAGCATTACATATCACAGGTACAAAAGTACTGTACTGAAAACAACCTTCCATTCAAGATCATGTTAGTACTGACAATGCTCCTGGCCATCCACCTCATCTGGATGATTTTTATTTTAATATTAATAATCGTGTCAATGTTAATCACCTGCCTCCCAATCCCACCTCTCAGTGGCCCTCTTACAGCCAATGGATCAGGGGTTATTGCTATATTCAAGGCTTATTAGACATGAGAACTTTTAAGGAAGAATTAACAGCAACAGAATGTTGGGGTGGAATGACCTTAAAGCAGTTTTGGAAGGAATATAACATCTGCAATGCAATGAAGAATATAGATGTTGATTGGCATGAGATATCATCAAATATAAATGGGATCTGGAAGAATCTCATCCCACAATTTGTTCATGACTTCCATACATTTGAAGAGGTAAAGTCAGTTGGGAAAAATGTGGTGGAGCTTGGAAAACAATTAGATTTTGAGGTGGAGGTATAGTGTGTTAACCAATTATTGGAAAGCCACTCCCAGGAACTGACCAATGAAGATGTCTTCGAACTTGAAAAACAGACACAGTTGCGGGCCACTGAAGAGGAAGAAATTGTAGAAATTGTAGAAATAAAATCTTTCGAGGTTAAAGATCCGAACACTGAGAGGTTCACCAAAGTGGTAGCAGGTTTAAACTATGCCTTTGCCTGCTACAAACTAATCTACGAAGAGAAGAAGAAAACTGTGCAGATTAAAATCCATTAGTTTTCAAGAAAGTGGATGTGAACATAGGACAGCCAAAGTGGTATCACAACTGGTCAATCTGCTACAAGATAACCAAAATCGGTGTCTTTGAAAGTTTATAATCCCCCATCTTCATAACACCAATAATTATGTGAGCAAATTAAGCTTGTTTATACATTATACAGTGCTGTTTATAGGTATTAGAATAAATTACTTTTGAATAAATATTGTACTCTACATTATTTTTGTAAAATGCTGTAAACAATACTGTACTTACAGCATGATGAAGTTTCTTGGGAGTTATAATCTCGATGAGTTGTACTGTACTGTGCATGTATTTAGTATCTATAAGACTGAAGTTGAACTTATGTACAAAATGAACTTACATATATGTGAAAAAAAAAACAGTAAAGTGCGTAAGTCGAGGAGTGCCTATAACTGTTTATTCAAAATCTAAACTCACCAAAGTGCAACACTTCATGAAGCTCCCTTATTCACTGAGCAGCTCACAACTGTCACTGAGCAACTCTCAAAAGATACATACTCCTGACTGAAGAAATCAATGGTTTAATATGACTCCTAGCCTATTTAATTTGCTAAAAGGTTAAATGAAAATTCATCAAATTCTGTTCTTTCACAGAATACAATTGCAGTTGAATCAAATGGGGTACATTACATTCACTTATCCCCCTAAAAACAATCCAAAACGCAACAGCTAATCTTCATTTCACTACAAATGAAAAACTGGCATTGCTCCTCTGCTTAAAATCCTCCTAACTTACAATTCACATGAAGCTAATAATTTCAAATTCCAGTAAAGTGGACATGTGATCATCATCTTTGTCGTCGTCGTCGTCGTCATCATCATCATCAAGCAGCCATGGGCTACAGAGGTCCAACCAGACCGTGCAGTTTAATTCTCGAAGGATATCTGTCCTGAGCTACATCTCCTGCACTGCATCCAGCTAATACACACCAATTCTAACAATATCCTGTTTGACATTGTCTCCTCACCGCATCCTAGGTCTCCCCTTACTTCTGAGGCCTTTAGGTACACTGTTCATAACATTATTCGCCAATCTATAATTGGCCATGTTGCCTGTATAGGCAACATGGCCAATTATAGATTGGCGAATAATATACCAACCAGCGGAGTAATACACGATTGACGAATAATATACAAACCAGCGGAGTCTCTCTCTGCACAATATGCTGCTTAAAGGAGTTTGCAGACTCCTTTGCCCAACCTCATCATTAGTTACAAATTTAAACCACCTAATACTCAAGATACTACGTAAGCATCTAGAATCAAAAGCATCTAGTTTCCTGTTATCTTGTTTACACAGCTTCCAAGTTTCACTACCATAACTAACCCTAGAAAGAACCAAACTATTATGCAGTCTAATTTTAGTCTTTAGGTGTATACGCCTATCTCTCCACAATCTCCATAGATTCTTAAAAGTCCCGGCAGCAATCCCTATTCGTCTGTTAATCTCATGCCGCACATCACCATTATCTGTTACATAGCGCCCAAGATAATTAAACTGTGACACCTGCTCAAGACTGCAACCATTCAGATTAACTGAATCACAGCCTGCCTGACCAATTTTCATCACTTTAGTTTTCTCTCTGTTTATAACCAAACCTACTCTACTACCAGTCTCATCAACAGCTCGAATGAAAGAGTTCATCTCATCAACATCATTTGCCAAAAGGGCTAAATCATCAGCATAATCTAAATCAGAAATTTTCGTATCTCCAGCCCATTTAAGGCCAAATTCTTTCCCTTGAAGTGAATTTCGCATAATATAATCAATAACCAAACTAAAGAGAAAAGGAGAAAAAATGCACCCTTGTCGAACACCAGAAGTAATGCTAAACCAATTGCTACAAGCCTTACCAACTCTCACACACGACAGTGTTATTATAGAGAGCTTTCATTATGTTAACTAACTTGTCTGGTATACCATATGATCTCACAATCAACCACAAATTATGACGATCAACAGAGTCGAAAGCCTTTTTGAAATCAACAAAGCTAGCAACCAAAGGTTTCTGAAACTCTAAACATTTCTCAAGAATCTGCCTAAGTGAAAATATCTGATCCACACATCCCCTACCACTTCTGAATCCACATTGCTCATCACGCAATTGACTTTCAACCAGATTCTTAATTCTATTAAGCACAATCATGGAAAGAACTTTACCTGGAACAGAGAGTAGGCTGATACCCCTATAGTTATCATGAGAACTGCAATCACCTTTTTTGAAAATAGGGATAATAATAGCTCTGGTAAAATCTTTAGAAATCATGCCTTTATCATAAAAGCTATTCAAAATTTCAGTCATCCAAGTGGTAACCGAAACATTCCCAGCTCTAAATATTTCTGTAGTAATTTCATCTACCCCTGGGGATTTATGAAGTTTAAGTTTAGAAATAGCCAAAATAACTCCAGATTGTGTTATAGGGCCAACATTAAAGCTGCCAATGCATCTATCATCATTACAAATAATGGGAGTAGAACTAACCACATTGTTTAGAACATCACTGAAATGCTCAGCCCACCTAGCCATGACAGAATCCACCCCTTCTATAACCTTACCTTGTTTATCCTGCAATCCTTGTATGCCTGTCTGTTTTCTACCACATAAAACATTAACTATCTGGTACAGCTCTCTGCTGTTGTGCAGTATAACTGCTTCCTCAGCTTTGTCAGTCAAGCCATCAAGCCCAAAGATTCTTATCAGCGGCTAACTGATCCTTTATACATTTATTAAGTTCTCTGTAATGCTTTCTATTAGGACTTAGCAGAGTATTGATTAAGGACATTCCTGCAGTTCTTTCTTTCTGAAATAAGCTCAAGTGCCTTATCACTTAAATAATTCTGTCTCCTCTGCTCTTTTTTTCCTAAAAGAGTACTGTTAGTTTCCAAAAAAAGCCTGTTTAAAATGGCCCCATTCTTCCTCAACTTCAGTATTAAGCAAAAAATGACTGTCATAATGACTAAGTAACCTATCATGGCAAGCTTTAGCTATAACTGGGTCTTTTAGAGCTTCAGTATTAAAGGTAAATTTTTTAAATTTAGCACAACACTTTATAAGTTTAAGTTGTAAGACACTTTTAACAAGGTAATGGTCAAATCCAATTTCAGCTCCCCTATATGCCCTGGTATTTCTAACAGTACTAGCCCATTTGCTGTTAATTAATATATAATCAATCGTATTCCTATGCAGCCCATCAGGTGAAACCCATGTGTATTTATGTATGTCGTGGTGTTTGTAATATGTGTTAGTTATTCTGAAACCATTCAGTTTACTTACCTGTAGGAGATGTTGCCCATTGCCATTGCAGCTACCAATACCAAAAGGGCCTATCACCCCTCCCCAAAGATCAGAGTCAGTACCAACTTTGGCATTGAAGTCACCTAGAACAAGGGTATTATCTCCTTTCTTGACAGAATTCAAAATATCCTGAAATTGTCTGTAAAACCTATTTTTCTCATCCTCAGCAGTGGCATAACAACAGATAACATTTAAGTTTTTAACGCTTGTCTGAAATTTTGCTGTAAGGAACCTTTCATTAATTCACTCATATCCTAGAAGAGCATCACTAGCATGTCTACTAAGCAGCAGACCCATGCCTTGGTGATGCTTTCCATCCTCCCTCCCTGTAAAGAGAAATTTAAAGTTATTTTTAAGTATCTCACCTCTACCTGTCCATCTGGTCTCTTGCAAGCGTAGAATATCTAGGTTATAGCGCTGGAATTCTTGCATGAGGACATCAAGAGAATAATCTCTATGTAATGTCCTCACGTTCCTGCAGAGAGAAAATGATTAGTAGGTTTTTAAAGAAATTAGGTTTATTGAGATTGATAGGGCCAACAATGTCAAACAGCCCCCTGATCGCAGGCATGGGGCAAAGACCTGTTCCTCCTCCGCTAAAGGCTGAAGTCACCGATGCTGGTAGGAACTTCAGGCACCACCTTTTCAAGTGGACTTTTTCAAGAGCCATATGGCCTACCTGAGACACATTACTCCAGTTTAGGCTTGACGATACCCAACTAGCTAAGTAAAATTCAGGTACCTGTGATGGCCTCTTGTTAGGATTATCCACCAGCTGATATAAGGTATTCCATGCCTCTGTTCACTTAGGGCTGGCAACCCAGAAACAAACAGAAAACACAGCAGCAGATTCTCCTGCAACAGAGGCTCACCAGTGCAGTAAGTCCAGGATCAGTAATCAAGCTCAAATCCATAAACAAGTCCAGTCTAGTAAGTATAAATGGTCAGCACCAGGACCCTGTGAAGTTGACCACTCCTCAGCAGGTTTGGAGAAAAAAGAAAAAAGTGGCCATAGAAGACCAGATCAGTAGGCCATTCTGAACTGGCAGCCCTCCCCTTCCGTTCCCTTCCAAAAGAGAATATCTCTTTTGAAAAGTACTAACGGCCTGCACCACGAGAAGGTGGGGTCGGACATTAGGTACTAGACCTGGCCGGTTCTATGCATCATCACTAGGTATTGGTACACAGCTCTCCTTCCAATTTACACCTAGCTACCATTTACAGGCTGCAAAGAACTTTACCTGGAACAGAAAGTAGGCTGATACCCCTATAATATTGAAAATGACATTTTACAAAATATTGTTTTTAATGATCTCTCTCATGATTTTGGCACATTGAAATGTTGTAAAACTCTTATATAATATGTGTATATATGATAATTATCTTGTTAATAAATCCTACACTTGTGTTACAAAACGTATTCATCATGATGCATTATAATGTTATTTTTAATTAAATTTTGTTTCTGATAGTAGGTTAGCATATTATTATAATGTTATAAAGTTTCAGTAATATTTATTTGACAGTACTGTGTAGTAGGTTCAAATTATTGAAACTAATAATAAATAAGCATATTTAATAGATAAAACAATTATTTTTTGACAAATAAGTAAAATTTGAACAATTTAATTAATAAATAAGTGGACTAATTATACTCATGGCCATTTAATAACTGATTAACTTTTAACACAGGTTTTAAATAACAAAAATTCTTAAAATGGGTCACTTTTACAAATACCCTGAGGGGCCCCAAAGAGTTCTTGAAACATCCCTGAGTGTACCAGAAGATTTTTGTTGATATGTTTGTTTTTGTTAATATTTTATGTGCTAATTCGGAGAATGGGGAGTAATCATAATATTTTTTCATATCAACAATTAGCAAAAATCTGTGAGTAACTGAAATTTGGCATTTGGTAAATATGATAATATTTTTCCAATTATCACTTTTGAGTCACTTTTCTGAGGAATTTTTCTCACCTTTGTTTGCTTTACTTTGAATGCACTTCTGATTCCCTGTGATAAATTGTCACAAGGAATGTAACAGGAAGTAGATGTTTGCTTAGAAGTTGGTAGGGTCTAATTCTAGCATTTATTGTGATACTGGAAGTGCCCATCATCAACACATTTGTGTCATAATGGAGGTGCATTGTCACTTAACTTCATTCACACCCATTAATATTTCAAGAAAATACAGACAATTCAATAAATGGCACACTTGGTAAGTAGTTTTCTGTACTCTTTGCTCAACTCTAACCTTTTACACTTACCTTGCAGGCTTTTGATAATTTGTTGAGCAGCAGGCATTCTACTATAGATCTCATTGAAGAAGTTACAGAAACTTTGTTATCTCATCTACGAAAGCAAGGTAATGTATCTATATGATATTTCTGATAAACATTATATATATTGTTACTTCTTAATATGTCTGCATTCAGTTTCAAATTTAGGAGAAAAAACTAGCCTGATTAAAAGATGGTTGGGTTTATCTCTGAATGGCACGTTTTGTGTACACAGTGAGCTAAATAGTCAGGTCAAAAGGCCCTGAAGAAATGAGAATTAGATAAAGGAAGGGGGTCCATTGGATAGCTCCTAGGAGACAAATGGAAACCTCCCATCAAGACCAGCATCTTTAATATGCAAAAGGTTATAGCTCTACTGCACATGGCATTAGATGTGGTTTAGGGAGCCCCTCATTGGAAGCTAATTTCACTATGATCTTACAACACCTCAATCCTTAAACCTTTGCATTATAGATTAATATACCGTTTTATGGATCACAGCTTTTCCAATCCCATTAGTGTCTCATTGAGGGCAAGACAACATTCTGTACACAGTCATATTTCAGTCATAATATACGGGTATATTGCAGACCTGAATCTGGCAACGTCGTTACTAGTTTGGCATGCTGCTAATGGAAACAGCTTCTACCTCTTCAATATTTGTAAAAGTCTTTTCACATTGACAAAAAGTGGATAAAGAATTCATGATACCTTGTGTTTGAATGACTTGAAGGAATAGAACATAATAGTGCAAAGCAGATATTTATGCTGATTTCTGAATTCAGTTTTATTCACTTGTATACTAGAAATTTCACTAGAAATTTGCTGTGGAAGGACACAAGAAAAGAACAATGAAACATAACAACAATGTTTTTGGCACAGTTGTTTAAATGCATGCTCAATAGATATTGTATTAGTAACATCTCCGTGATATATTAGTGGAGAGTGAAATTCAAGGATCAGTCACTTTAACAAGTATTTTTATAAAAAATGTGAAATAATAGTAAATGCATAGAATTTCCTGTTGATATAGAATCCAAGAAATACAGTTGTGAAAAAAAAATGAGTTTTGCCAATAAATGGAACTCGATCCCATGTCTTCTAGTGTCAAGCCACTAAACTCACTGGTTCTCCCACACAACTCAGTATTATTACATTAAGAAACTGTCTGTTATGCCATACACCCTCATTATCAACCATAAACTGTAATGCTCAACAATCACACTGTTTTAAAATTAACATTGTAAGTAACCTAATTTTTTTAAACTAAACATTTCAAGAATCAAAGTGAAAATAGTTTGTCTATGCAGACCTTTACACTTCTGAACCTACATTGGTCATCCAGCAGTTGCCCATCAACCCACAGTTCTTTACCAGAGAGTATACTAATATCCGTATAATTTTCACAAGAGCAGTCATAATCTTTCTTGAAAATAAGGATAATATCTCTAGTAAAATGCTTAAGAACACCCCTTTTATCATAGAAAATATTGAACACTGCCATCAGCCATGTGACAACAAAATCTTTTTCAAATTTTCTCACTTTATCCAGCATTTCAGCAGTAATTCCATCTACTCCTGGTGACTTATGTAATTTAGAGATAGCAAAAGTAACTGCAGGGATGAAATAGGGCCAGCATGAAACCAGTAATAAATACATCTATTGTCTTTACAAACAATTTTAATTAATCCCATTTTTCAACAATTAATCACATTTTTCAAAACATCTGTGAAATGTTTTGCTCATCTAGCCATGATAGATATCTCATCTTCAATAAACTTGTCCCTCAATCTCTGTAAGCTATTGTTTTTTCCTCCATACAAAATATTTACTCTGATACAGGTGTATATTTGGGTGGGAATGGAATGCTTAGGATGGGGATGCTTAAATCTTTGAAAGGCTCAAAATTGAAAAATGATATAAATATTATCATATATAATACTATAAAATCACAGTGTATCATAATTTAATAAAAACTCTATAAAACACAGCAGAAATGAGGATTATAATCCAACATGAATGCTAACAATGAATGAAGACCACAGCACAGCAGAGACATCCAACAAACAGTAGTTTAAGACATTCTTCTAAGTCTTATAATATATTATAATATCAAAATTCCACTAAACAATAAATGAAAAAAGTATTATTACTTTTTACATTACCTGATGTCTAAAAAGCTCCAATAACTAGATAGTGTACTAGTCTCATATATAATTGGTAGCACAAGTAAAGAAATTGGTAAAGGTAAGTTACTAGGTCAGGTAAGCAGACCTTGGCACTGAAATAGGTCAGGTAAATTGCTCTTGGTAAGGTAAGGTATTTTGTTCAGGTTATGCAGAACTTTCACTTTGAACAGTTCACACATTTAGCCAATAACATCAATGCTACTGACCTTATTGATTAGCTATGTCCATGCATTTAAAAACTTTTGAATTTTTGCTATTTTTCTCTTGAGCAACATAAATTGATTTTTTTTAGTAGATAAAAAACAAAAAAGTAATGGTTTTTTAGTAGTTAAAAAACAAAAATCAAACTGTAGAGTAATATCAAATGTACAATAATTTGCATTGCACAGTATACTTACCTTCAGCTCAAAAATAGTTTCGTGTACTTTCACATCATAGTCTCTCCTTTTGAGGTACTGACATACAATAACTGATATGTAATAAGTTGCCTTGCATGTCATTTACCTTACCTGAAAGGTAATATTGTCAACATATCTCTTATTAACAATCGTATTCTATAGAAATATAGAAAAGTGTATTCTAGGCAAAGGAGATAATTCTGTACCTGAAAGAAAGACATGTCTTATGTGCCATTGGCATACATTTTGAAATATCTTGTTACCTTAAATGCAGATACTTTACTGTTACTATTCATGATGGATTATACTGCCTCATTTCTGCTGTGTTTTATACATAATTATATACAGTGGTATAGAGATTGTAAAAACTTTGTTTTCTGAGCCATCAATATACAAATAGCATTCATTTCAGCAAGACAAATCACCATTTGTATTTAAAAAATAAAGCAGTTATTGGAATGTAATGCTCGAAAGATTATTAACTTTTCAAGTTGGATTTTTTGTCTGATCCAAATTTATTCAAAATTCTGGATAGCTTTGTTGGACGCCAAGCAATATTAACTTGCCAAATAAAGTTGAAATAGGGTTTGTTAGATACATTTGTCTAGCGTTTCTTATTGAGTAAGAGTTCAAAAAGGATTGTCAAGTTTAATTAAAGTTTAAATCTACTAAAAAAAATCAATTTATGTTGCTCAAGAGAAAAATAGCAAAAATTCAAAAGTTTTTAAAACAAAGTTTATTTTCAAAAAATTTAAAGACTCACCATCAATTGAATGAATACAAAAGTTGGAGTACTAACAACTCACATCTATCTAAATCTCTACTCACAACTGCTATCTACTCAACACATAACTGATCCTCTACTAACTATATTGTCAATTCTACATCTCAACTTCCACTAAAGCACTCTCTCCACTAACTCTATGACCTAACATCATTTAGTTATAACATGCTGCATGCAAATTTGGCATTTATCTGTTGCACGCTGGGAAAACATTTGCATAATATGATGATCATGCTAGCTATGACTCAAGAGGGGTCGTGTCCTACACATGCACATTAACGGCTGACAATCAAAAATCAGAGTTGCTCATGTGGAACTCCTACAGCTCGGAAGCAAGAATTGCAATCAGTCCCAAGAAATGAAATAATAATCCCCAAAATGATAAATATAATGTAAATAAAGCAAAACTGGTTAAGGAAAATAAAAGTAAATGGATGGACCATCATAAGAAGAGAAAATGTGTCTTCTGCATAAACTGCTTTGAATGCATATCTGCAAAAAGAAAATTGCAAAATAAATCTTCACTTACTTTCATGCATTGCTGACATTGGTTAGCCTAGCATGAATGTTGGAGTGCTAGGATCCTCCTTCATCAGGAATTCAATGTCAGCTTTTTGTCTTAGCTTCGTATCCATTATTTATCAGCACTGATCCATTGAAAAGATGATATAAAAGACATAAGAAGGTGCAATTTACATATCTTACAAAGTACATAAACACAGAGCTATATTTGTGTGTATTACAGCCCTATAATCGTAACTTTTGGTATGACCCTAATATTTCCAGGATAAATTAGATAATTTTTTACCTTTCAGTGCAATATCATTCATTTTGTTGCATGCTTTTTTTCTAATGAATACGAAAGCAGGAAAGATTTTTCCTCCTCATTTCCCCTTTGTTGGAATGGCTCAGGTGTCAGGCAATAATAGCTTGCCGAATAAAGTTGAAATAGGGTTCATTAAGTATTTATCAAGTGTTACTTATTGAGTAAGAATTCAAAAATGATTGTCAAGTTTAAAGTTTAAATACAATCAAAAAATCAACTAACATTGCTCAAGAGAAAAAAATAGCAAAGATTCAAAAGTTTCTAAAACAAAGTTTATTTCCAAAAAATTCAACTGACCAAACTCAATGGTAAAATACATTAGCAACTCACATCTATCTAAAGTAACATCATCTCAGCTTCCACTAACAGCACTCTCCGTGGCCCAACACCACCACTCTATTCACAATACACTCAGCATTCTCTAACAATCTCTCTATATAACAATCTAACTCTGTGACCTAACTTTTCCCAGTGTGCACCAGCACATGTCTGTTGCACACTGGGAAAGACATTTGCATGATATGACGATCGCGCTAGCTATGATGCAAGAGGGGTCGTGTCCTACACGCACATTAGCAGTTGAGAATCAAAAGATCGGAGTTGCGCATGCTCAACTCCTATGCTCGGAACAAGAATTGAGACAGTCCAAATAAAATAATCCCCAAAATCATAAATGTAACATAAATAAAGCAAAACTGGTTAAGGAAAAGGAAAAGTGAATGGGTGGACCATTACAACACCAACCCATTTGTGTGTGCCTGCAGGAGACATATTTGCAGCCAGCCACAGATCCCCATGATCTGGCACTTTTCTCTAATTCACTGTGACTGGGATGGAGAAGGTCTAGCTCATGGAGGTGTCGCCATTTTTGTGAGCAACCGCTCTCCGTTCCAGACCATACTCTTCAGCACTATTCTGGAGGCGGTAGCGATCCATCTCTTTGTGGAATTTTCTTTGACTCTGTGCTGTGCTCTGTATATCTTCCACCCAGAAGCATCATCTTCCGAGAAGACCTCAATGACCTTGTCTCACAGCTGCCACCTCCCTTTCTTCTTATTGGGGACTTCAATGGACACAGTCCTTGGGATAGTAGTGACACAAACGGAGAGGCAGGGTTCTTGAACGTGGTTGCTGGATCCTTTACTCTCCTTATTGAACAATGGTTTCAGTACACAGTTTCATTCCCCAACTCTCACATTCACTGCCATTGACCTCACCATCTGCTCAACATCGATCCTTCCACTCTTTACATGGGAGGTTGAGGACAGCCCTTACTGAAGCGATCACCTCCCCATAGTATGTACCATCTCCTGTGGAGAGCCTTGGGACCCTTCAAGATGTGTATCATGGTGTAGGCTTGATTGGGCTGACTGTAGTGGGTTTGAACACCAGTCTGTCAACCAGGAGTCAATCAATGTAAGAGTGATGGAGATGCAGATGGTAAGTGTATCATCCATGCCTTCTGAAAATATGACATAAACTGAAAATATGACATAGGGGGATTAGTTGCATTCTGAAAATATGACATGATTTCCTTGTTTTCTGAAATGGTAGTGGAATCAAGATTGCATCGAAGCTCTTAAAGCTCAGTACAAGGCTGGGGGTTTGTTTTGGAGATTTCTGACATCCCCCAACCTGGAAGCATTCAAATGCACCAGGGCAAAAGCATGTTTTATCTGGTGCCAGAGCTAGAAGGAATCTTGGATCATATATATGTCTTCTACCAACTGTACAACCAGTTCTAAGGTCGTGTGGGATAAAGTCCTGTAGATGGGTGGGAACAACATGTCGCACATTATCAATCCTGGAGTGCAATGAACAGGCAATTGCTGACACTTTGGGGGAGTCATTTTCCTCCACCTCTTCATCATTCTTTTATTTTTCCAAGTTTCTGGCCCAGAAGAGCAAGGCTGAATGCTCTCTGCTGTCCTTCCGCTTGAATGGTTTGAAGCTTTACAACAGGCCATTCACAAGCGAAGGGGCTTTGCCTTGCTCTGCACTCTTCTTGTGCATTTACTGTTGGGCCAGACAATGTCCATTACTCCATGCTACAACATATCTCACCATCAATTAACAATTCGCTGCTCTTCCATTTTAACCACATTTTGTTTGAGGAGCATTTTTGAGATGCCCGGCAGGGGTTATAATCTTGCCTTTCCCAAGCCAGGAAATGATCCCAAGATTCCTTCCAATTATGGTCCAATAGTATTAATGAGCTGTGTGCAAGGTGTTGCAAAGAATGGTAAATGCACAGGTATTAAATCCACACAAAGAAAATGGTATTTAGAACACTACAACCTTCTTTCAAACACCCAGTGTGGCTTTCACAGGCAGTTAGACAGCACAACAGCAGGGGGTTGTACCAGATTGTTAATGTTTTATGTGGGAAGAAACAGGTACACAGGGATTGAGGGATAAACCTGGCAAGGTAGTTGAAGGTGAGGATTCTGTGATGGCTAGATGGGCTGAGCATTTCAGAGAAGTTCTAAATATTGTGATTATTTCTTCTCCCATTGTTTTTAATGAGGATAGATGTATTACTAGCTTTAATGATGGCCCTATATCACATTCCAAATTCTCATTATCTATCTCTAAATTAAAACTGCATAAATCCCCAGGGGTGGATGAAATCACCACTGAAATGCTTAGAGCTGGGAACATTTGTGTTGTCACATGGCTGACTGAAATTTTAAATATTTTTTATGATAAAGGTATTGTTCCTAAAGATTTTACTAGAGCTATCATTGTCCCAGTTTTTAAAAAAGGTGATTGCAGTTCTTGTGATAATTATAGGGGAATTAGTTTACTTTCTGTTCCAGGTAAAGTTCTTTGCACTTAATAGAATGCATATTTAATAGAATTAAGAATTTGGTTGATGGACAACTTCATGATGAACAGTGTGGATTCAGAAGTGATAGGGGATGTATTGGAATCTCTCTTTATTATTAGACTCTCTCTCAGCAACACTCTGTTGTGGTTCACCAAGAACAGGAGGTACCATAAGGCTACATCCTGAGTGTTACACTTTTTGCTGTCAAGATTAATCTATTACTTGACAACTTCCTCTGATTTTAGGCAGTGTTCTCTATTTTGTAGATATTAGCATTTTTGCTCTTTCCACATGAGGGTCATTGAAAGACAGCTGCAAATTTCTCCAAATAATCTTTCAGTTTAGGCGATGGCCAACGGGTTTCATTTCTCCCCCACAGACCACCTGTGTGTACTTTTGCCACAAATGTAATCTTCATCTGTACCCTGAGCTAAGGTTGGGGGTAACATCATTCCAGTTATGGTGGAGACTCAAGTTTCTCACTCTCATCTTTGACAGGAAATTAACCTTTTTACTACACACATCACCAGGTCCAAGTGCACTCAGTCAGTGAACATCATCAAGGTCCTCTCCTCTCTCTCCTGGGGAGTGGACTAATATTCTTTCCTCTCTGCCTGTACCATGCACCTGTCCTGTCAAAAATGGACTATAGATCCAGGTGTACAATTCTGCCCATGTTTCAGTGGTAAAGGTGCTGGGCCCTCTCCACCACCAGGCACCTCATCAGCCAGTCTTTACATTGTAACTGATGAACCATTTTTATTTTGCTGTCGGCAGTTGTCCATACAATATGCATCTAAATTGCAGTCAGTGTGGGCCATCCTACTTGGGACTGCATTTTCAGTTCCAAGTGGGAGATGCATTACATTAATCACCTGACTGCCATTCATCCTTTTGGTTTGCATGTCCAAGGTTACATCAGACACATTAACACCAGTTTCGATAGCATTATCCAGTTGACAGCTAAGCCACTTCCACTGTGGCTTGCATTTCCTCTTCCTGTGACTTTTCTCTTTGCAGGGTGGAGAAGGCCTTTACACTTGACTGTGTGTACCTCTCTTTATTTCAGGGTGGGGGCGGGTCCTTCGGGACCCCCGCATGGGGAAAGCATGTGCTCCATCTCACGACACTACACATGCTTGGCAAGAGAGGCCTAGAAGTAGAAGATGAAGTTTGTCTCAGGGGATACCAGTAGGGATGTGGAGTATGGGTAGTGTTATAGGGGTGCAGAGTGCAGCCCGGGTGAAAAATAGGAAGATAAGTAAAAGAGTGAAAGAAGCTCCCGGACTCAAAGGAGAAAATCCCAGAGCCAGCAAACAAGCCAGCCTATGTCCCTCAAGTGTGCCCTGACACGGGCACTCTCAATGGACACTGTGACCAGCTCGCCTGCTGCCTCATTGATCACTTGGGAGTCCCTGAGTTCGTTAGCAAACCCTTCCGTAATCGGACACCTGAGGATGTAGTGCCCAACATCCACATCTGGAGCCCCGCAGCTGTAGTAACTGTGGGTAGTGATCTTAAACCACTCCAGGTATTTGGGGAAGCTCCCATGTCCCGTAAGGACCTGCGTCAAATAATGGTCAGAGGACATCAGGGATAGACTAACACTTTTCAAGAATGTCTTTGTTTGAAGACCATTCTCAGTCGTATCCCAGAGCCTCTGCCACTCTGTTAGTACTCTTTGACCAATTATAGACTTCAGGGTATTTTTAGAAGTCTTTTACCGCTAGCACAGGTTGAGTATTATTTCCTGTGGAGCGGGCCAGTTCGTCTGCCCGCTCATTCCCTTAATGACCTACATGTGTCTTGATCCAGGAGAAGGATACTCTGGGTATATTCTGATTTCCCAGGATGCACTTGATTTCATTTACTATCAGATGCCTGTTGTTTGCATCTTCAAGTGCTTGCAGAGCTGCCTGGCTGTCCGTGTACAGCCGTATGTCGTTATCCTGACCGCCGTCATTGAGGGCCCAATTGAGAGCCTCTCTGATGGCGAGCAGCTCTGCTTGGAAGGCTGAGCCATTATTTGTAACCTTCCTATTATAGTCATACACCTTGGCTCCTTGAGTGTAGACGGTTAAGGCTAGACCGACACCATCCCCGCTCTTGGAACCATTGGTGTATATCTCAGTTCCTGTTCCTGATGGTAACTCCTTGGACCAGGACACACAGTCTTCTCTTGGATGGAGTTCCCACTTAGCGGTATTATATTCGTAATCCACGGGGTCATACTGGACTCCGAGGAATGTTGCTTTCTCCTTAGCCTGCAGGACTCTAAAAATGGTCGCTTCTTTGCCGACCGTCAAAAATAGCAGAGGGATCCCTGCTAACACCAGGAGGGCATCCGTAGATGTTGTCCTATAAGCCCTGGTGATACGCAGTAAAGCTGGTCGTTGGGCTGCAATCAGCTTTCTACACATTATGGAGTGGTCCGTCGGGCGCCACCAGGCGCCCGCATCATAAGTTAGGATCCGCTCCATTCCCCTCAGATAAATTTCTTTGAGGAGTTCGCTTCTGAGTCCCCATGAGACGCGAGCCATTCGCCCCAGCTTGCACATAACATTAGTGCATTTAGCTTTTAGGTCCTGCAGGTGCGGGATCCAGCTCATCCTCTCATCCAGAGTGATCCCCAAGTACTTAAGAGTCATCACGTGGCAGATGTTCTTGCCTTGTAATTTATAAATAGGGTACCTCTTTTTGAGGACACCCTCTTTAGCAACCATCATGGCTGTTGTCTTAGCAAAGCTGAACCCTAGCTTATTGCGCAGACACCATCCTTCTAATATTGATAGTGCTGCATTGCCAGCAGTCTCCAGTCTCGCTCTGGAGGGTGCTGTTATAACAAGCAGCATATCATCAGCATAGACCTGGAGCCAGACGCCCTCTGGTAGGGTCAACTCCAGGGCAGTATCGGCGACCAAGTTCCAGAGGAATGGTCCACTGCACGAACCCTGTGGGCAGCCTCTTTCCAAGTTTCTTGAGGCTGACCCGCTAGCGTGGGAATACCTGACCATCCTCTCACTGAGGTAATTGGCCACTAGAACAAATATGTTCCTGGGACAAGAACATTCTCTTAATCTCTTTAATATTGCAGGCCACCAGACGTTGTCAAAGGCGGCCGTCACGTCTAAGGCTATAAGAGAGGTATGCATCTTTTGCATTTTATTTACCTTAACAATGTCCACCACTTGTTTGATAGCAGCTGTGGTGGACTGGTCTGTCCTGAACCCAAATTGCTTAGGGTTCATGAATCCGTTTTTGAAACAGTGGAAATACATCCTGTTTGTCAGGAGTTTATCCAGCACTTTTCCCAACACCGGCAGCAGACATATTGGTCTGTACGATCTTGCATCTGCCGAATCTCTACCTGCCTTATTGAAAAGAACCAGGTCAGCCTGTTTCCAGGCTTGTGGGAAAGCTCCCAGTTTCAAACAAGTGTTGAAGAGTTGGGTGAACAGATCTTTGTGTTCATTAAACACCTGAGATATAATTTCCACAGTCAGACCATCGTATCCCGGGGCTTTACCCCGGGCCATATCTCTAATCACCTCTCCTACTTCCTCTTTCGTTAACAGAACATCATCTGACGTATCCGGTGGTATCCTACTATTTTCCCTTAGGAGTTGATGTTCCGCATCATCAGAGCTCCTATCATCTTTAGGGAATAATTCATCTAATAGTACCTGGATTGTTTCGCCAAAGGAAGAGGTCTTGGATCCATCTTCTTTGCGAACATATTCAACTTCCAGGGGTTTTAAGTCCTTTCCCGTTGCTAGCTTGTACTGCAGAGTAAATGGGTTCACTGCAGAGACATCGCTGCAAAACTTTTGCCAGGAGGCAAGCTGCGCTTGTTGTATAGCAAGCTTATACTCAGCCTGCTCCTTCCTGTATAGTTCCTCTCTGGTGCTTCTCTCCCCATTGTGGCACCTTTGAAACCGTCTTCTCAGAGCTTGTACCCTTTTCCTCTTTACACTGAGCTTGGGTGTCCACCAGGGTACCGATCTACTGCCTATCCTGGGCCCCTTAAACCCAAAGGTTGTCTCACATCCAGTGCTTATACACTTCATCAGTTCTCTTAAGATGTTATTTAGAGAAATACAGTCACCTATATTCGTGATGTGCTGGCTGATCTCCACCAGTTCCGGTGTCACAGAGTGCAGGAGCTTACACCAGTCAGGAGTTCTGCCCACTGCAAACCTTTTTACATAGTGTGGGGGAGATGTTGTTCCGCCCACCTGGAACACGATATAGTTGTGGTCACTGTTAGTGACCTTATCACTTACGCACCAATTCTGGACCACAGGAAATATCCGAGGCGTTACCAGGGTCAAGTTGATCCAGCTCTGACCTTTGAAAGTAGCTGGTGTATCCCAATCATTTAATAAAAATAAATCAGAAGAGTTGATAAAATCTAGAGTTATATCACCTCTGACATCTTGCCTGTTTGAACCCCACAGGGGATGCTTCGCATTGAAGTCCCCACCTACTATTATGTTCTTAGAGTTAACTCAAGTTAGGACGTTTTGTAACTCGGTCAACAGGTCCTCTATGTTGTTATTCAGAGGACAGTAGATGGAGATGGCGTGTACTAATAATCGTCCGTAGCCGATCTCCACTACTATTATAGTCTCTGTGTGATATGCCAGGATGGCATTCACTTTGGGATTCGAAACGACAATTCCAGCATTTGGCTTGGCTCCTTTTATGCTAAATAGCCTGCTGGTCAGAGGGAGCCCCCTTATGATGTTCTCAGTGCAGTAAGGTTCATGCACTAGAGCAACATCGACTCCTTCTTCTTTTATCTCCTGGCTGAGTTGGGCCATTGCGGCCCTTGCCCCATTTAAATTTATCTGTAAAAATTTGAGACTCACCCTTTGGTAATCTGGAGGCCTACTGCCCATAGTCGGTATGCTTGCACAACAACTTCGACTCTCGACAGTACGACGAGCACTTTGTGTCCATCGCACTGTGGCCAATATTGTATTTGGCCCCGTGATCCTTATTTGCATTTTTGCATACAATGCATTTCGGCTTGGGCTTCTTGCACTCCTTGTACGAGTGCTTGCCCGTGCACTGAGAACACTGTTGCATCTTTAAATCGCAATCTCTCAGCATGTGCTCAAATGCATAACACTTGTAGCATCTGAGCACCCTGATATAATCTTTTGCGAAGCAACGTGACCATCCCACGTTAATCTTACTTACTTCTAGGATCTTCCTATGTGAGGCACTAGTAGTCTCCAACACCCAGTGGATGGTGTTCTCCACTCGGGCCTTTACCGAGAACAGTGGGGTTAGGTCCGCCTGTTCATCCTTCAGACCATTTTGGCTTTGGATAACCCTCTGGAGGTCTTCGCAGTGGATGTCCTTGTCCACTCCGCAAACCATGATCTTCGGCCTTAGCTTTTGACTGACTTGGCCTCGAGGATTTTCCTGAGTGTATCATGGCTGTCTACTGCCTTCTTTAGACAGTCCATGTCACTCTGAGAGCTGCATTCTACTATAACACCGTTTGCCTTCATTGGCTTCACTGTCATTACCCCGAGATTGAGGTCCGTGGGGTTTATATTACCCTTGAGGCTATCCCTGACCTCTAATGCTGTCTTCTCCTTATTCTTGGAAACGATCAGCAGGGTATGCCTCTGCTTAGGGGGAGTGGGCATTTTCGTTACCACTAAACCACTCTTCCCTGACCCCTGCCCACCAACAGCCTTTGCATAAGTTGGTGGCTTCCTTTTATTCGCCGGAGGACTTGCAGCTCTCTCTGTAATTTGTCCTCTCATGGTCGCAATCTGGAGTTCCTGATCGCATACTATATTGTGCAGCTTCTTAGCTGCACCCATTACTATATCTCGTACATCTTTTTCAACCCTGTACCGGAACATTGCTACCGCGAGTTCCTCCAGAAGGCCAGCCACAGTTGCCAACCTTCCCGAGTCTATCTCATTTACGTTGGGCTCCACCTTACTATCCGGGGCTGACTCAATATTAGGGCACCTTTCATCTACTCCCATTCCTGGGTCATCTGCACCTTGTGGAGGCCCATCATCTTTATCATTAGTACTTGTGGTGGGAGGGGGAGTCTTAGGGACTTCTTCCACTACCACTTCAGGAGCAGTATCCTCTGTGGGCTTACTGTCCTTTTTTCCTGTCCGTTTCACTTTCTCGCCTGATACCGTTGCCAACTTCATCGTTTTCATGTTAGTTTAGGGTATTCTACCCAGGCAGTCTCCACCCACAACCGAGCCCAACAAGGGGAGGCCTCAGAGTTATTTTATCACTCGAGGTACCTCAGAGCTGTCCCCAGGTTATACCCAGACTTCAGATCTCCCCTCGGACCAGAGCATGATCTGGGCCGGAACCCGAACTGGTCTGGGTCCCAGTCCGGACCCAACCCCTATCGTCAGGGATCACCTCCACCCAGTTGGCTCTCGCAACCGCCCCTTACCCACCCCGGACGTAGGGGTAGGACAGGGGATGCCTCACGAACCGATTGATCTGAGTGAGCCAGCTCAGACTGCCCGTTTTATTGAAGCAGGGGCCAAGGACGGTGTATTGGGCTACCAGCTTGCCTGACCCTCAACCACCAGGATCCCCTTTTCCACATTACGGGTTTTCACCCATGCTAAACAGGTGGGCCACTCATTGGCGTGGTGACCGTGATGTATCTCCCACTTGCCCGTATGGGCCTATCCAACCTATACCACTGGCCTTTACTTTCCCTATTAGATAAATTGCCCAATTTTGACAATCTATGACCAGGTGCCACCTCGGAGTCCAGCACTAGAGGTGAGGCCCGCACACCTAGGACATATTAGGGTGCGAAATCCGGGTTGAGTTCCGTGAGGCTGCAACCCAGAAATGGGAAATTGGCTGAGTAAAAAGGGGGAGGATAAGAATCCATGTCCAAAGGACCAAGGACTCCCATCCTCCCCCGTGTTAAAGAGTTACGACCTCAACCTAATCTCGCCGAATGACACAGAGACCTGTGAACCTGAAAAAGAATAGAAACTTTGGGAAGGAAACTTGTATCTCTCGACACAAGCTTCCTCCCTCTGAATTTATAGACCTGTAAGTTTTGGGCTCTCCCCTTAGCCACTTGGCATCTGTACGCCTCTACTCCTAGTACATTCACAACTGCACTTTTGCAATCCTCAGTCCTGATACTGCAGTACCCCATTGGTACTGCCAGTATTGTTTTTAATCCTAATTCTAGTTTCTCATCCAACTTAATAACTCATCTTACTCCTCCATTCCAATCATCTCACTTTACTTTTCTCCTCCTTTTTATCCAACCTATTGTGCATTTTTCATTTGCACTTTTCTCATTTTTCATCTTACTTTTTCTAATTTTCCTTCACTACTCTTTATTTCTTCCTTACTTATAGCCCACCTCCAGCTGTACTCCAGCCCATTGGCTATTGACATTTAGTCATCTGACCTCCACGCACCTTTGTGCTTCCCCTTGTGGAGTCATCTCTGATAGGGAACTCTTAGTCTGGCCTTTCCATTTCGGCCTGTCCGACATGAGTAACTCTAGTCGGCTTAGCCCTCCACTTCACTAAGGCACTAAGGCTCCCCCACCACGTCAAGGTAGTTCCCATCGAGGGGGGGGCTGTGTGTACCAGCAACTCTTTGCCAGCCACCTTGCTGAGTTGTTGGGTTGTTTTACCTCTGAGCAGCACTTTTTTGCACACCATGGGCTAAATGGCCAGGTCACATGAACCCCGAAGGCTCAGAGAAGGTTGGGGGAGGGGACCCATTGGAACAGCTATTGGGAGACAGATGGTAGCCTCCCATCAAGGCCATCAAGCGTGTTCTTTAATGTGCACAGGGTATGGCTCTCCCTCACTGGGGACACTGCTTAACGTCTCATCTGGCTGCGGCCTTTCCAAGCCCATCGGTGTCCCCTACTGACCATGGGCAGGGCAGGGAATTTTGCAGAGGTAAATTTCAATGCTGACCCAGCTGGGACTTGAACCTGGAAACTACAGATTACAAGCCTGGCACACTACCGACTGAGCCACCCCCGACCACCATGCTGAGTACCTGAACTTCCTGCCTGTTTTCACAGATGGCTTGAAGTTCTGCACATCAGTGGGATCGGTTATGATGTGCTGTGATGTAATCATTGCAGACCAGATACCACAGCACTGTTCCATCTTCACTGCAGAGTTGCATGCTATCAACTCACTTTGGAACAGATAGTGGCTAAGTATCATGTCGGTGTGTCTTCTACACTGACTTACTTAGCTAACTCTAAGCTTTGATCTTGGTGAGGCAACAGCCTCATCCAGTTCTAAGATCCACCAGCAGCTCCATCATCTGGCAGACACCTTGAACATCCTTTTCTGTTGGGTGCCCTTGTGATGATCCACCCATTCACTTTTACTTTTCCTTAACCAATTTTGCTTTGTTTATGTTATATTTATCATTTTGGGGATTATTTCATTTTTTGGACATCGCAATTATCGTTTCCGAGCAGACCTTTTAATTGTCAACCTCTAATGCGCACATGTAGGACATGACCCCTCTTGTGTCTGTCATAGCTAGCTCAATCATCAGATTACTCAAATGTTTTCGCAGCGTGCAACAGACACATGCCAGATTTGTATGCCGCATGTTATAACTAAGTGACAGGTCACAGTCAGTTTTTGTGTCACCATTGTCAAACTTAGAAGTGTAGTCATAGTTAGTGGAGAGAATGAGTATTGTCAGTGGAGATGTAGTATTGTAGTAGAGATTTAGATAAATGTGAGTTGCTAGTACTCCAACTTTTGTATTCATCAAAAGAGTTTGGTGAGTTTTTGAATTTTTGCTATTTTTCTCTTGAGTAAAGTTAATTGATTTTTGATTAGATTTAAACTTTAATTAAACTTGGCAATCCTTTTTAAATTCTTACTCGATAAATAAGGCTATATACGTAACAAATCCTATTTCAACTTGATTTGACAAGTTAAAATTGCCTGGCCCCAACAAAACTAGCTGGAATTTTGAATAAATTTGGACATTAGCAGCATTTGTTTGCATATATATATATGATCTGAAAATGATGTCTAGAAGTTTTTTTTTTGGTACCTATTTAGAGCTGTCCCCAACAGCATAGTCTGGTGACCGAGTCAGTCACTAGTATAACTCCTTTGAGGGTGGGGGGTAGACGTAAAGCTCGAAGAGGGAAGGTAACTAATGCATTTTTTTATTTCAGCTAGCTCATAATTTTTGTGTCTAGGTGAAGATTTAGTGGATGATTACACTCCCACTTATTTGTAAAATTTGGAATTTATTAGATTTGCATGTTTCATGTAGTTAGGAGGATTTAATGGTGTTCCAATACCCATTTTTTTTATGTGTGATAGGCACCAAAGATTTAGCTTTCACATATTTTGATTGTGGTTAGAGGGATAAGCAGAAGTTCTGTACCCCCACTTGATATGTTTGTAATTATATTCTGTGAAAGAGCAGAATTTGATGTAAATTGAATTTTTTTTCTTAACTTTTTTAGCTTTTTGTACAGGTTATTTATAACCAGCTTTTTTATTAACCAGCTTTTTGTACAGGTTATTGTATACAATTTTTGAAGTTTGTATCAGAATGTGATACTAGTTAGTTCAATAACACTAGTATGCAGTTAACTGCCACAGTCATTGGTATACATTTACACTAGGTAGCTGTACACTTCTGATAGGAGGAATCGGAGAAGGTACCTTTGGTTGTGATGGAAAATTGTGTCAAAGTGAGAGTAGCTCATCTTATCAAAATTTGTGTAAGCATACTTTTACTTTGTGCTCAGTGATATGTAAATGACATGAGAAGTGTCCTATTATTCTAAATTTGCCCTTCAAAATCTGTTAGGTCAAATTTTGACTCCCTTTGGAAGGGGGAGTTGTGATGGTTCACCCATTCACTGGGACAGGGGTTGCTCAGTCGGTAGCGCGTCAGGCTCGTAATCTGTAGTTCCCAGGTTCGAATCCCAGCTGGGTTAGCATTGAGATTTATCTCCGCAAAATTCCCCGCCCTGCCCACGCTCAGTAGGGGACACCAATGGACTTGGAAAGGCTGTCGTCCGTCGTATGGGACGTTGAGCCATGGCCCCATGTGCAGGAGAGCCATACCCTGTGCACGTTAAAGAACATGCTGGATGGCCTTGACAGGAGGCTATCATCTGTCTCCCAACAACTATTCCAGTGGGTCCCCTCCCCCAACCTTCTCTGAGCCTTCGGGGTCCATGTGACCTGGCCATTTTGCCCATTGTGTGCAAAAAAGTGCTGCTCAGAGGTAAAACCCAACCCACCCATTCACTTTTACTCTTCCATAACCAATTTTTCTTTGTTTACATTATATTTATCATTTTGGGAATTATTTCATTTGGACTGTCAGTTCTCATTCCGAGCTGTAGGAGTTACCTTTTGATTGTCAACCGCTAATGTGCGCCTGTAGGACGCGTCCCCTCTTGCGTCATAGCTAGTGCGATCATCAGATTATTCAAATGTTTTTCCGACATGCAACAATCACGTGCCAGATTTTCACATAGCATGTTATAACTAAGTGACATTAGGTCGCAGAGTTAGAAGAGTCAGAATTGACAGATAGTTAGTTAGTGGAAGTGACATTAGGTCACAGAGTTAGAAGAGTCAGAATTGACAGATAGTTAGTTAGTGAAAGTGACATTAGGTCACAGAGTTAGAAGAGTCAGAATTGATAGATTGTTAGTGGAGAATGAGTATTGCCAGTGGAGATGTAGTAGAGATTTAGATAATGTGAGTTGCTAGTATTTCAACTTTTGTATTGAATTTGGCAAGTCTTTAAATATTTTGGAAATAAACTTTGTTTGTTTTAGAAACTTTTGAATTTTTGCTATTTTTCTCTTGAGCAATGTAAAATTGATTTTTGATTAAATTTAAACTGTAATTAAACTTGACAATCCCTTTTTGAATTCTTGTTTGATAAGTAACGCTATATGCATAACGAACCTTATTTCAACTTTATTTGGCAAGTTAATATTGCCTGGTGCCTGACAAAGTTATCCGGAATTTGGATCAGACAAAAGGTCCAACTTGAAAGGTCAACTTTGGAGCATTACACTTTAGCATATCAGAAGAAAAAATGTGACTAAGTCCAAGTGAAATAATCCCCAAAACGATAAATATAATGTAAATAAAGTAAAACTGGTTAAGGAAAAGTAAAAGTGAATGGGTGGACCTTCACATCAGGAGCAATGACTTTGAAGCCAGATATGCCTCTGTCTAGCTCTCTGCTGCTGGTTCCATATCTGGACTTCTGGCAGTGTTTTACTGCTGAGATCCAGGTACAGTGGCAGAGAAATGGTCAGAACAATGTCAACTCTTGAGATCAATCTTATTATCAAACCATGGCCTCATGTTTTCACAGGAACTGCAAGGAGGAAGTTGTATTTGCTCAGGTCCACTTAGATCAATTGGTTCATCATACTTTCTTTTTTCTTCAGGCAGACGATGAACCTAAGAGTGAGTTTTGTGACACCATTTTAACCATTAAACATAGTGATTGATCATCCTTGTTTTAACTTTGAAAGACTTTATATTTTACTTTCAATGATTTTGTGCCCAAGCTCCTTATATTCAGACATATTTTATTTGATACTTGCTTTTTACCCTCTGTTTTTTCGTTTTTGCAATATACTGGCTATTTTAAGTGACTTTGATTTTTTATTCTTGTTTTGTATTTAATATCTTTATCCCAGGTTTTTTATTTTTCTACATATATGGCTGTACTCTAGTTAATGTTTATATATTTTATTAGATGTTAATTTACACTTTTATGATTTTTGGATATTTCTGTTGTTCAACTTTATCTTTTTATTGTATAGTGCATTATATTCTTAAATGTGCCATAAAACTTCTTTCTGCTGAGGTCTTCTACACAGATCTTCTCTATGGTGCATAAAACTAACAGGCTTTTGATGATAAATAATGAGATATACTCAACTGTTCAACATCCACTAATAAATCAGCACTTTGATGTCGATTCTAATTTTAGAGGAAAAATTGACACGACCTCCTAATAAAAAAATTATCTGGAGGTCGTGGGTTTGTATCCCACCTGACTCGAGACAATTTTTCCTCTAAAATTAGAATCAACGTCAAAGTGCTGATTTATTAGTGTAACAGGCTTTTGTCTGACCTCTGTGGCAAGAAGCTGCTTGAGAGAGTATTTATTTTTTTATCTATCCAGTGATATTTTGCGCATTTGAATCGTCAGCAGTGACTTGCTTTATATGCAGCACTGGAAATGGTGCTTGGTGCAGCCAGCTCAACTTTTGTGTGTTTAAAATTTTGGAATTTATAAGAGTGTGTTAATTAACATGATTGTCCTAGTTTAAATAACATTTTTAAGAGCTCATTAGTTTTAATGACTATAGATTTAACAGCAGATTAAGCCAACACTCACTATTAAGTAAGAAACTTAACAACGGTATTTAGTCAAAGGTACTGATGTTTTAGCACTGCTATTGCTGAATTATAATGGATAATATAACTATAGTATTTGGGGTGATTGGAAGTGTCCCGACACAAACACATATACTTACAAACTTTTGATAAGCAATTTATTGCCAACTTAGTATAGCTTTAGAATTTATAGTGTTGTTTAGCAGTACCTTTGAGTACTGCTCAAGAATAAAAGTATCTAAATTTCATAGGTTAAAAATTTTGCAGATTGCTAACGTGTCCGCTATATACACTACAAGAAAAAAAAATTGCAATACCTGGAAGGATTAATGCCATTTTATTGAAACACAGGCAGCTGTTAGCATACACTGAGATGTGCAATTGATTACATTATCAAAAAAAATATGGAAAATTGACACTTTATCTTCCTGGTAAAGTGGTATAATTAGTATGATGTTGAACCGCCCTGCACAGCAATGCATTCATTAGCACAGCAGGGAATGTATCGTGCAGCTCTATAATGTCCTCCTGAGGGATAGAATGCCAAATAGTGTGAAGTCACTGTTCCATTTCAGCGACAGTGGTTGGCACACCTCTTGGGTGCTGTTGGAGCTGTCGGACCATCATGTCCCAGACATGTTCAATAGGTAATAGGTTCAGTGAGCATGCTGGCCATGGTAGTACCTGAATGTTTTGCTTGTGTAGATACTTGCAGATTAATGCGGGCTGTATGGGGGATGGTCGTTATCATGCTGGTAAAAGGTTCTGTGCTGTTGAACAAATGGGACAGTCACTGGCTGCAAAATGTTGGTAACATGTCTTAGGCAGTTAGAGATCCCTTATGATGACCAGTTCTGAGATGTTCAACTAATAGCACCCCACACCAAGACACCAGGTGCTGGAGCTGTGTGACAATGTCGCATGCACTGGGTGGCATTCCTTTCCCCTGGATGATGGCAAACATGTTATCTACTGTCATGCTGACCAAGGCAAAAATGAGATTCCTCATTAAAAACCATTAACTCCACTCTTATAAGTTCCAGTTCTGTCTGGGGCAATATCACTTATGACATGCTTGCATATGGGCAGATGTTAGGAGCAAGCACAGTGCAAGATGATAGGCTCACAATGAAAATTGTAAAAGCCTGTTGTTTACCATCCACCTGGTAGGTATTCGATGTGTTACCTGTTGTCTTTGCAGTTGCGTCAGAGTTGTGAATCTGTCGTGCCATGCGTCGCAAATGGCGGTCCTGTCGCTTCATGGTCATACATCATCTTCCTGATCCTTGTTGGCATGTGCTGGATCCTTCTTGAACCCACTGGTGCAATATGTGTACAATGGTGCTGGGTTGTTGGCCACATCTCTGTACGACAAACCAGCTTCTCTAAGTTGGAATGGCTGTTGTAAGTTCTCTAAGTTGGAATGTCTATGTAAGGACAGCTCTATCGGTTTACAACAATATCCACAATGTTTTGTCAACGAGGGAGCTTTGATTGTCTCTATCTGTGTTTGACTACTCTGCACCTGTGATGTCAGCTCGCACCTGTGCAATCATTTCAATCGTCCTGCAAACCTAATCATTTCCATGTATTTCCCTATACTACCACCACCTTAAATTTCTTCACATTTGCATAACTTCTTGCAAGTGTTGCATTTTTTATTTCCTGTAGAGTATTTTGCTGACTGTTCCATTTTGACTCCTGAAGTTGTGTTAAGAATAACAGAAAGGTTGCAGGATGCATTAAAGAAAGCAGAAATTTTTTATGGGTGTGCTTAACGAATCTCATCCTGAAAGGGAACAACAATAACCCCTAATCCAAATTTAACTGATAATGCTAGATCAGCATTTGAAAATTTTGTCTTTGAACAGAGAGTTCCAACTCATGTTCCATCAGAAATGAGTGACAGAACAGAATACTGTCAACTCCCCCCAATGACGAGTTGTCGACCCAGTTATTAGATGTAGGCCCACCGTTCATTGATCTTTACCTAATATGAGGTTTGATGGTTGGAAAATGTCCCTCATTGTGGACGTTTGTCAAGTCCATGGAAGAACACTTCCATCTATATGAAGTGCCACACAGCAAAAAGGTTGTTTGTGCTGTAATTTGTTTAAGTTGGTGTGCCAAGCAATGGTGGCACTATTGGCTAATGTCAGATGTCAACAAGGGATAGGACATTGGGAAGGACTTTGAAACAAAAATTTTGAAGTCTATGCCCCCTTATGATGATTATACATGTCTGGCCACAGGACTTTTTTCACGAAGACAACGGGAAGAAGATGATGCACAAACATTTATTTGGGGCACAGTAGAGCTGTACCAGGGCCGTGCGGTAGATTTTCTCATTATGATGCAAGTCTTCGAAATGCCGCCCCTTAAATGTTTTTTCTTTAAAATAACCTTCGATTGTGATTAAAAAAAAACTGCACAAAATGTACGAATACTATTTTTAATTTGAAAATATAAACTACTTTAAAATAATGATATCAACTACAACAATCTACTACAGTTTTACCCTTCTAACTTTAAGTTTAGCAAATTCGTTAATTAGGGATGTGTAGTCTAGAGTGGCAGCCAATGTAGATTCAATAGGAATTAATGACAGATTTCTAAGTTTTGTTTGGCTTATTGAACTTCTTAAGTAGTGTTTTATTAATTTTAATTTAAAAAAAATTCTTTCCCCACTGCTACAGAGACAGGGAGTGTTAATAAAATTCTCAGAGCTACAACAGTATTCGGATACAAAGTAATTTAAGTTATTTTGGCACAAATAATTTAAAACATCCAAAGGTTTCATAGAATATGGTAGCATTCAGGATACATCACGTAATTCTTCTTGAAGATCATTTGCATTTATATCTGATTCATTTTCGACCGAAAGTATTGACTGGAGACTGGTACAATAATTTTCTAGCGTTTTGTCATCTATATCCTTGAGTTTTAAAATGTCATATAAAAACTGAAAATTTTTGCTATGGGTTTCCAGAAGCGTGAATCGTTCATTCAGAGAATTAAGGGTAATGTCCAGAATATAATTGAAAAAGTTTTTTTTTTAATTTATTCTCCTCTGCTAAGGGTTGATCGACAGCTTCTTCATAGTCAAATTGAAGCTTTTTCCTTCTGGCTCTAACTTCAGTTTAGGCAGGAAATTCTGAACTGCATTCAAGATTCTCTGCAATCTCATTAGCAGCAATTTTCATCTAATCATATCCGGATTGTCTATAACTTTTCACTTTTTGTACGCTTTCTGATAATATCCTTACACAATCTGACAAATTTATAGTTACAGATTGCAATAGCTTCGAGACTGAATTTATTTCAAATAAAATATCATACCAAAGAATTACACCGCATATAAACTTGTAATTTTTAATATTTTTTGCTAACCATCTTGCTTTAACTTTAGTTTCTTCATCTCTGTTGATGTCTTCTATTATTTGGAATAATGCATCATAGATTTCGCAAAGTTGAAATCGTAAAGGTTTTAACGCATATACTGTGCTTGACCACCTGTAGCACTCAATGGTTTTAGAGTTAATTGTGAAACATATTTTTTAGCACTTCCCAACGCTTTGTAGAACCAGAAAAAAAAAGCATAAAGTTCTTGTACAATAGAAAAAAAAAAGTTGTTGTTTCTGTAGAAGAAGACGCTGCATCATTAACAACTAGGTTTAAAGAATGACATTCGCAGGGCACATAAATCATTGAAAATGAAATTTGAAATAAATCATTGAAAATGATTAAATATGATGATGCTTATCATGCTATTAAAATAGGATAGATAAAATAACGATAGAAATGAGTTGCAAAGCTAGTAAGATTTGTAGGTAACAATATAATAAATAGATAACGAATATCTGTCAAATTGACAGCTAGCAGCCGTTTTGACAAATGCCTTTCTTTAACTTGTTATTGTATTGTCTCCACTTCAACGTATATGAATTTGGTAAAAATAGAGCAATAAATAACGAACGCAAAAGTAGGCAAGTGAAAATATTTCCTAAGCAACTCTCTCTCTCTATCACACACAGAATGCAAAAATAGCCCAATATTACCTAAATAACTCTATCACACAGAGGCACACGTTCCGCACCTGAGATATACCCAGTCTTGCAAATGCTACTTTTTAATTCGAGTCCCTATTGTCATAACATAATTATTTTCAATGATAATAAGTAACTACAATTGCTGTAAAACACAATAATTCTCTTACCTGATCTACTTTTTAAACACAAAAACTGAATTAGTATAAATGCACAAATATTATACTGATACAGTTATATTATGTATCTGATTTACTGATTTAAATACAGCACAGCCACTTGACACTTCTCATGACAAACTAACATTAAAAACAAATATTGACAATAATTGTAAGCTCAAAGCAGAACTATCAACACGTAACACGTGCAATTGTCTTTTGTGATAATTGCCGCCTCAGCTTTTAGGAGCGGCCGCGCGCTATATTAATAATAAAAAAAAATACCCCCTCAAGCAGCTGCTTGCCACAGAGGTCTGAGAGGAGCCTGTCAGATTTATATGCCATAGTAGAAGGTCTGAGAGGATGGCAGGCCCTCAGCAGAAAAACGACACAAACATCCATGCTTTATCCGGGGCTTGAACCCAGGTCTCTTAGATCAGTAGCCAAGCGCGTTAACCACTCGGCTATGGGACGGCGTACGGTATATTACAAACAAAAATAATAGCTTCGAGCTGTCAGATCAAAAGTCTTTCAGCGAGCGCTCGCCAACGATTCACCTGCACCAGCAACTGAGATCAAAGGGTACCGAAAGCACTTGGGCAGAGGCGTACGATAAATCATAAATCGTATACATCAATGTCGGAATAACATAGACCAATATAGAAAAGCGTTGCGTAAAGATTTTTAATTATTAAATGGTTCAAATTGTATTTTGATTTCGCTGCTTATGCCGCCCCCTTATGCTGCCGCCTGATGTGGCCGCCTCTCTTTATCATAGCACAGCACGGCACTGAGCTGTACAATGCTGATGCTGCTGTACAATACAGAAGTCAGTAAAATGAACATTATTAAAAAAAACACTGAAAAAAATCAAGCAGAAATTCAAATTTAAAAAGTGAAAGATGTACTTAATGAAAACCATTACATAAGCCATCCAATTAAAGAAAGGAGAAAAGCCAAAGAAACAATAATGCAAGAAATAATACATACTTCATAAAAAAAATCAATTACTGTAAAGGACTGTTTGAAAAACTTAAAAAGAAAAGCTACAAATATATTATTCCACCAAATTTAAATAAATTAAAAGTTATTTACCCTTTGGGAAACAAAAATATCTAAATATATGAAAGAAAATTAAATAATTTGTAAGACTACTTATAAATGCAAACTACCCCATGTATTTTGAGAATAAGGAAAACCAGAATGAATGAACACAAAGCAACAATAAAAATTAAAGTGAAACAGGATTAGATAAACACATAACATTAACAAAACATAAAATAGATTAGCAAATCTAGAAAAGAATAAATTTGTTTTTCAAGAAAAATGTATTGTCTCCTGATTCAAGCAACATAAGGTACCACCATCAATAATCATGCTGGCTTGTCCCTGAACAATGCTTGAAAATAAATCATTTAAAATCCCAGTAGTGGTGCTACAGCTAATATCACTTCCTGAAAACTGCTGAATCAGCAAGGGCTGAAAAGCCTTAGGATATTTGAAATATGAATATTTCTGTTTCTTTTAAAAAATAAAGTTTAATTACTGTATAAAATGATTGTGTTCATTAATTCCCAATGATTCCACAATAAATCAATGAACATCAAAAGAATGTGGACATCAGACGAGTTAAAAATTCTGTATACAATTAATTTTTGAACCACCCTCATATTTAAAATAATATCTAAATGTCATATGAAATCACGTGTTTGTACTTTGATATTAATTAGTTTAATTAACATGCATTGTAATTTGTTTCTTTTGCAGAATTATTTTTTAACACGTGTCTTTCTATTTTAGATCCAGAGCAGACCGATTATGAAATGAAACTTTTAAAGCAAAGTTGCATTAGAGTGTGTCAGTTAGTAAAGGTTTATAAGCTCATCAATGAAATAAATATGAAAGCTGAGGCCAGTAGTTCCACGTGTACCACATCTGCTGATATTCAGGTTAAACATTTCATCAAAATATAGTATTTTTTTATTTGGCTAATTTATTTATGATATCACCCAGTTGCTGGTCAGTAGTTAACCCTTCCAGTGTCCAAGCTGAAAAACTTTCCATCCCGGAGCCAAGCTATTTTCTCACTATACTCAGCCAAAAATAACTTTAAAACTTTTTTTGCCAAATAACTAATGAAAGGAATTATGGCATGTTTTATGCCAAATTAATCAGCATTTAATTCTGGATTTTCTGAAATTATAATATTTAACAATAAAGAAAATATGTTTAATTTTGATAGGAATTTTTTAGAGTCATGTAGTAAAGAAATGCATCTGGTAACACAAATAAATATTTAAAAAAAAAACTAAGAGACAGAAATGATTATAATGCACATGAATAAAATGACTACATATTTCTGAATGACAAAAAAATTACTTTTTGGTTTTAAGTAAATTTTTTTCTCAGTACCAGTTGAGAAAATTCCAGGCTTTTAGCCAACTGTACTGAGTCAGATAAACAAGTCAACTTTAGAATTTTTTTTAAAAAGTAACCAATGAATGGAAATAGGTCATGTTATATACCAAATTAAACAGAATTTAATTACGAATTTTATGAAAATAAATAATATAAATAAATTTACAAGCATATTGATTTTAATTAGCCTTTTTCAATGTGATATGGTAAAAAAAAGACATTTAATATACACGAATAAGCTGTTACAGTAAAACTATTTACATCATTTCTATCATTCAAACCAAGGGGAGTGCAATAGTTTAACAGAATAAGTTTAACAGCTTTGGCTCATAGCCCTTTTCTGCTAATATTTACTCATTAATACTGAGGTTAAAATATTCCTTATTACTATGATATGCCTTTGATATCTAGCTCAAAGGAAAACTAGAAGCAATAAGAGTAAAGTCTATTTACCATTTTCTTGAGGCTGGCTCAGGTACACATAGAAGATCACTGTGGTGACATTTGCATCTGTTGGACGTATGCAATACTGTTGTATTATTCACCTTGCCCATGGCAAACCAGTCCTTAAAGCAAACACGATGGTCCGATTTTATTACACCAATCATATAATTGCATCACTCCTTGATGTTAAACAATTTTGAAATGTGATCCATATTTGCAATTATCTGTATTCTTTTTTAGATGCTGTATTATTCACCATTAGGCAATATTTATCCTGTTGATATAGGAACAGTTCTTGACAGATGTTAGTTCATTACTGTGAGTTAGAATATGAAGATTCTTTCACCTTTGTAGTAATGGTATCGCTTCACTAGTTGATCATAGAACTTTGTCGTGAATACCTTAGCATATTTGTGCAAACCATCAGTAAATAGATTTGCTGAAAACACGGTTGCCCTTTCCTCCAGATTTAAGTTTTTAAAAATATCATGATAAAACTTGAACCGTCTAAATTGGCCAACCCAACTTTAAAATAACAAATATAACATTGGCCTTGTCTACTCCAGTGCAGAGCGACGTGTTTCTCTGTAGACCTTCCTACGGCTTCCTGAAGCTCGAGGGGTCTGAATGGTGCACTCTGTTATATACGTGTCTCGTAGCTTGCATCATTAATTCATTCATGGTTGGTGGTATGTGCATTAGTCTGGCATTCCACACTGATGGAAGGGGTGGAATTTGCATGTTGCATACATTATTTTGGTGTGTATTTATTAAAAGTTTTTCTGCATAAAGGAGCTGGAATTTAGATCATGGTGCTGCTAATGGTTTATAATTAATATTATGTATTTTAATATTGTCAAGAATAGTTTGTGCTAGAGCTGTATTAGATTTTTGTTTTTGTATGTCAATTTGGTGTTCTTGCATCCTACTGCTAAATTGTCTGTATGCTTTTCCTATATATTTTTCCTTTCCATTTAATATTTTTGTGGGAACTGGGATACTGATCTCATAAACATCTCCTGTGGGTAGTTTTTTATCTCTATCATTGATGATTAAATTTTTTATTGTATTTGTAACTGTTGTCGGGAGAGTGATTTTATATTGTTTGAGAATATTTTTCATTGTTTCAGAAATATTTTTTTTCCTATATGGGAAACTATGTGCATAGTTGGCACTTATTTTTTTTATTTTGGTTTGGGTTTGGTTGAGAGCCCTTTAATATGATATATTTTGCATTTCTTTCCCATCTAATTAAATTTTGTTGGGAATATCCCGCATGTATTGCTGTTCTTTTCATATACTCAATTTCATTATGGTATGATATTTGTTCTGAACAGTAACAGTGTGTGCATATAAAATGGAGTAATATACTAATAATAAAGGGGTGTGCAGAGTTTGCAGGTATATAATTAGGTATGTGAGTTTTCTTTCTGAATACAATAGTTTCACAATGATTATCATTTCTCGTTATTAAAATATCCAGATATACTATTTGGTGTTTTTGCTCAGATTCATGGGTAAATTTTATTGTTGGAAGTATTGAATTAAAGGTGTTAATAAAGTCATTTAACTTATCAAGTGGGTGAGGCCGAAAAATCAAAATATCATCCACATAACGCATGTAAAGAGATGGTTGGAGTTCTGCTTTAGATAAAGCAGTTTAAAGAAGAAGAAAAAAATCTGAAGCAAAGCATTCACGACAACATCCACCATGAGTCCCGAGAGAGGGGATCCCATTGGGACACCCTCCTCCTGGAGCCATGTGCGATTTTTGACATCGAAATAATTGGTGGAGGTTGCCAGATCCAGCACCTCATGGATACTAAAGTATTCCGGGGAGCTGAGCCTGGCAACCCGAAGCCATTTAGCTTTTAGCCGCATCGCTGCATCCAACAGAGGTGTGGTAGGATACAGCAAAACACGACGTCCAGTGAAAGCATGGTGGTATGAATATGATGTGTGAATTTTGTATTTTGTTGATTGCATCATGACGTGGTTAAAATATATTTGGTTAGGGGGAAGTATATTTTAAAGAATTTGTGTAAGGCGACCTCAAAGTTATAAGTTGGTGCATTTCGTTTGCATGCTAATGGTCTGAATGGTTGATTTTGCTTGTGTGTTTTAATTTTAACAAACAATTCTGGGGTATCTTGGGTACATTGGTGCTATACATTTTTTAGATATTTCTTCTGACAGAAATGGGTCTGCTTTAAGTACTTTTAATTTATTCAATATAGTTGGTATTGAGTCAATAGTAATAGGTTGACATTTGGGTTCATTCAGGGTTTCCTCTATTTTTTGATCATATTGATTTTATAAATTATTATAATTTGATTTGTTTTATCTGCCAGTACTATTTTTAGTTCTTTATCCATTTTTAATTCTTCAGTTGGTAGCGCACCAGGCTCATAATCTGCAGTTCCCAGGTTTGAGTCCCAGCTGGGTCAGCGTTGAGATTTATCTCCGCAAAACACCCCGCACTGCCCACAGTTTATAGGGGACACCGTTGGGGTTGGAAAAGCTGCCATCCATCAGATGGGACGTTAAGCTGTGGCCTGTGTGCAGGAGAACCATACCCTGTGCATGTTAAAGAACATGCTGGATGACCTTGATGGGAGGCTACCATCTGTCTCCCAACAGCTGTTCCAGTGGGTCCCCTCCCCCAACCTTCTCTGAGCCTTCGGGGTCCATGTGACCTGGCCATTTAGCCCATGGTGTGCAAAAAAGTGTCACTCAGAGGTAAAACAACCCCCCCCCCCCCCCCCCCAGAAGAAGTCGTAGGTAGGTCTACAGAGAAACACGTCGCTCTGCACTGGAGTAGACAATGCCAATGTTTTATTTCTTATTTTAAAGTTGGGTTGGCCAGTTTAGATGGTTAAAGTTTTATCATGATATTTTTAAAAGCTTAAATCTGGAGTAAAGTGCAACTGTGTTTTCAGCAAATCTATTTACTGGTGGTTTGCACAAATATGCTAAGGTATTCATGACAAAGTTCTATGATCAACTAGTGAATCGATACCATTACTACAAAGGTGAAAGAATCTTCATATTCTAACTCACAGTAATGAACTAACATCTGTCAAGAACTGTTCCTATATCAACAGGATAAATATTGCCTAATGGTGAATAATACAGCATCTAAAAAAGAATACAGATAATTGCAAATATGGATCACATTTCAAAATTGTTTAACATCAAGGAGTGATGCAATTATATGATTAGTGTAATAAAATCGGATCATCGTGCTTGCTTTAAGGACTGGTTTGCCATGGGCAAGGTGAATAATACAACAGTATTGCATACGTCCAACAGATACAAATGTCACCACAGTGATCTTCTATGTGTACCTAAGCCAGCCTCAAGAAAATGGTAAATAGACTTTACTCTTATTGCTTCTAGTTTTCCTTTGAGCTAGATATCAAAGGCATATCATAGTAATAAGGAATATTTTAACATCAGTATTAATGAGTAAATATTAGCAGAAAAGGGCTATGAGCCAAAGCTGTTAAACTTATTCTGTTAAACTATTGCACTCTTCCTGGTTTGAATGATAGAAATGATGTAAATAGCTTTACTGTAACAGCTTAATTTGTATATATTAAATATATTTATCTAGTTGTGTATCTTATTTATTAAAAAAAAAAGATTGCGCTATACAATTAAGGCTTCGTTTCAGAAAACCTCCTGAATAAAAATAGTTAAATTATATATTTATTGAAAGGAAATTTCTTCCTGAATAATATAATATTCAACCTGAAATATGATTTTCATTTCTTTTAATGATTCTTTTCAGTATCATATATTTTAAACACGGCCAGTGTTATACAACATGACTTGGCCTTCTCACATTCATGGGATTTTCTGAACTGGTTATGAAATAGAAAAATTTCCTTATCTGCTTTTTTTACTAAACATTATGAATATTTTCTTTGGGTGTTGAAGTTTGGCAATCTTGGCTAAGTACAGAAAGGTTTGTGCACCAATGACCAGCTCTTCCCAAAATTGCCCTCCCAAATGGTGGCCAATTTCCATAGCAAGGAAGTCTATATTGCTTCTCCATTCAAGACATTCAATTTCAGAAAACGATACAAGCTCAAAGTTTTTTTATTAAAAAAACAAGAAATGATAAAAAGAAAAATTGCATCTAACTTAATGGGATGTTAAATAAAATATCCCCAACAACTTTTAAGCCAGTCTCTGATATAGCATAACTCGGAAAGATCGATAAATCAGCCGATTTAAGATTGCTAACTAACGGAAGTAAATATACAGAAATGAATTTGCTTTCATATCCAAGACCTCATTTATTTTCAGAAAATACTATATCAAAGTTTTACTGGAAAAGAATAAATAATAAAGCAAAATTAACGTATAGCCTAATGCGATGTTAAAATATTCACAGCAACAAGTTGTAGGCCAGCCATATGATATAACATAACTATGAAAAAAAATCTATGCTTATCGATCAGCCAAAAGACTAATTTCTGAAAATAAATCTACTGAAGTGAAAACTAAGGTTTAAATATTAAAAAAAGGAAATATTAACTTTACAAAGGGTATCCAATATGCTGGACCAAAACTGTAAAAAACACTTATAGCACATGGAATGGAGATAGCATGTGTCAGCCATCTGTTTCTTGTTTGACTCACTGAAGCATAACTAATTAAATGTAGCTGCAACCAGAAGTTCTAAGAAGGATGTGTTTACTTTCAGTTTCGATTTGAAGAATACTGGGAAAAATGATAAAAATAACTTGGGAATACTGAAATAGGTTTATGACAGAAAAGAGTGAAACAGAAAAAAAAAATGCGGTACATATTTAATGATTACTTCCAAAATCTATCATTTTTAAAAAATAGCAGTTTTTCTGTTGTTCTTAGGAGGTTTCGAAAATTTAAGGAAAAATTTGTTGATAATAGTTCAAATCAAACTTGTGACCTTAAATCAGAAGGTTGCTTCAGCAAATAGAAATGTTAACAAGCAAATCGGCAATACCGTTTAGTGCTTCTAAGAAATGGCAATCAGATGGCTTTATAAAATTATTTATATTGTAGTTTAATAAAATATGCATCAAATTGAAAAACAAAATATTATTTTTGAAGCCTGAATTATATATTTTTATAAGTTATATATATGAAAAATTACAATGGCAATTTTTATTTTTTAAAAATCGATTTTTTTTGTTGTACTATAAACATATACATACATCCTGGGCCTCTCAATTCAGATTCTTTGAACATGTACAGACAACGTGGACACTGGTAGGGTTAAAGCAGAAGTTAAGTGTTTAACCTAACAGGATGCATGATTCCACAAATTAAAGTAATTAGAAGTTAATAAATGAAACTTTAGAAAATGAGTAAACCAGTTTCTGGCTTTTCACAATTTTCGTTTGAAACTTTCTTACAATCTCCAAATTTGTGTTCTTTATTTTTATATCTTTTTTAATTGTTTAAAAGTAATTCATAATTTGCTGACATTGAGCTAGATGGAAAACAGTCTGTAGAACAGTGTGGATAAATGAAACAGCATATGAAAAAGAACATTGTTGAAAATTCAAATCTGCTAGGGTGAATAATAAGTCTGCATTTTTCACAATGCTAGGGCAAGTGGTTAGCGTGCTTGGCTACTGATCAAAAGGATCTGGGTTCAAGCCTCGGATAAAGCATAGATGTTTGTGTTTTTTTCTGCTGAGGTCCTACCATCCTCCCGGACCTTCTATTTTGGTGTAAAACTGACAGGCTCTTGTCAGACCTCTGTGGCAAACAGCTGCATAATGGATTATTTTTTATAAATTTGTACAGTGACACATCACTGTGTTACATTTGCATACCTCTGAACAAAGTAGTAAGGGAAAGAATAAATCCACTGTGTCAATCCATAACTGTACTGTTACTGGTATCAGAGTCATCATTTCCATCATTAAAAGCATTGTACAATGAGTGAGATTGGTATTGAAATTCGTGCAATTTTGCATCATTGCTGGAAAAAAAAAATTAAGAATGGCCCGAGAAATCTGTGAAGTGGAAGGGTAAGGGGCAGTCTCCATTTTGCTGCTCAGGCTTTGTTCAAGAAATTCAAAGGTGCTGACACTAGCTTCGAAAGTAAACTGCAATTGGGATGGCCAATGTCAGTAGAAGGATGAATGTGATGAAATGATTTAGCAGTGTGGTATACATTCTATACCACACTGTTAAAGCTGATTTACCAACATTGTTAAAGCTGTACTCACAGGCTATCATCTGAACTTAATTGCTCGTCAGCAACTATAGTGTGGCATCTGCAATACATTAGTAAAGTTGCTAGGACTTGCTGAAGTGTTCACATGAACTGACTACTGAATAAGCAAACCATCTTATCCAAGTCTTCACAAAACTCTTTGCTAATCCATGCAACTATCATTTCTTTAGACGAATTGTTACATGCAATGAAAATTTGATTTCTTCAACAATCTGAACACACAAAAGTGGCTTGCCCCAAGCCATCCCACACTTACTGACCCAAAGAAGAAATAATATAAAAACACGGGCAATGTTGTGTGTTTGGTGGAATTTTTAGGCTGTAGCTCACTTTAAACTGGTCCCCAATTACATGCCATTAATGCTGCCCTCTATTCAGCACCATATGGAGCACATGCACTTTGTGATGCTTCAACATTACACAGGATTGGTAAACAAACATTAGATACTCCACCAACAACACAATGCTAAACCACACACCACACTTCAGAAAAACTTTGAGAACTGTCATTTGAGCTTCTTTCTCATCCAGCATATAATCCAGACATCTGGATGGTTGGATCCTACCAACTACCACCTCTTTCGCTCCATGTCTCATTTTCATTGAGGCAGGTGATTTCAAACTTTTCAGGAACAAAACGATTGTTGGGAGTTTTGCTCTTCTCATGGTACAGAAGAGGAATTGAACAACTTGCTGGCAGATTGCTAGGAAGTATTTAAAATGTTGGTTTATATTTTTCCTAATTTTTTTTTTTATAATGATAATTTCTGAAGTAGATGATATAATATAAGACTTATTAATCACCCCAGTTCATTAATATAAATAATTAAAACAATATCTTAATGCTTTACTACATAAAAATGCTATTTCAGCATTACTATGTGTTAAACTTTGAAATTCAAACTGGGGTTCATGAGGCTACTCCAAGGGTATGAAAATAAAATGTTATTATTTCCTGTATTTAAAATTTTTGTACTGAATTTTTATGTTTTAAAAATTCTTGTTTATTTTATGGTTTTAAGATTTTATTTTTTCCAATTTCATTATTATATGTCAAAATTGGGCTTAACTGGCATATTGAAACCATAGACAAATATAATGGTTTTAGCTACATTATATTTTAACATAGAAAATAAAGATATGACATTAACGACTAGTGAGAATGCTGCTGCTATTGGTATGAGAGAAGTATTCAGTTCGTTTTCTGACACTGTCAATAACATTAATAGTCTTCATGTTCATTCACTTGCAACTTTATTTTCGCAACAACAATAATCTTGTAAAGAAGAGGTCCCTGATTTGATACCCAGCATGGCTGATGATTTTTTTTTCATCACCTTTGCTTTTCTTATTTTCATTTCTTCTGCAAATGTGTAATATTTGAAATTATTCAATGTGACATAACTTGCTAGGTTATTTTTCAGAATAACTGAAAACATTTTTCCTTTAAAAACAACACTGCAAAATTGCTGCCATCATGTGTGTTCCCAAACGTTTCGTCTAATGATGTTTGGTCCAAAAGAGACAATTCATCCAATCTCATTTGGTACAATCCGTCTAATGCTGATTCGTCCAATTGTACAATTCGTCTAATGCTTATTTGTCCAATGATATGATTTGTCCAATGCCAATTATTAAATTTGTGCATATTTCATACATTTTTTAAAGAAATTTTTAAAGATCTCTCAAATGGATGGTAAAATGTTATATGACAATGGCAATCCAGTTTCTTGCCCACTCTTTTTACCTATCTTCCTATTGTTTTGGCTTTACATTTGTCAATTGGTCGGTTTGTGCATTGGACAAAATGTTCCACCATATCTTTTGAACGTGATGGAGAAACTTAATCATTTATGTGCCAAATGAAAGCTTGTGATGTGGGGAATGTCCTAGACTAGAAAATAACCCATCCTCCAAGTTTTCTTCCCTCCTATAAAAGGGGAAATGCAAAACAATTGTCCCGCTAAATCTCCAGAATGCAAATGCCGAAAGTAACAAGGTATACTTCAATGAAAAGGGGCAATGTGAAAATTTCCCCCCTGATAAAATAAAACCAATAAATAATTTCTTTTTAGTTTGTTTGAAAAATGAGCTAATGTTCTCACTTTATTGTCTGCTATGTCAATGTTTGTTCATCTGTCTGTCCATCTATAGAAAATCAACTTTTTTACTTTTAGAGATAAATGAAAAATTCTTTTTGGGTTAGATAAGTGTCGATGAAATATTACAATTCACAATTTTGAAACCTTCCAATAGCTTTATAGTGCCCTCTAGTGGTGGAAAAAGATGGAAAATGCTAAAGTTTCAACCAAATATTGCAAACGATCTATTTATACTGGAAATATTAAATTTTTATAGTAGAGTGTTATGGTCAGAAGATTTAAAATGACAGCAAAGCTTTGCTCTCTTCCCCCAAAAGGGCGGGAAACTTTTCTGCCTTAAGAGATAGAGAAACTTTTTTTATGTTGTACAGATACTAATAAAATATTAATAACTTATTTCTCCAATCATTCAGTAATTTGAATTTCCACTATTAGAGGTTACTGAATGTGTAAAATAAGTAGAAGAATGCATATCGCCTCTGGCACATATGGAAATCTCATTTTCAAAGAGAATGAAGTTTTTCCTCTTCCCTTTAGGAGTGAAAAACCTTAAAAGTTTTAATTCGAGCTAATGGATGATGGGGAAAAATGCACATAGTAGTATTTTATTAATAGTTATGCAACGTGAAAAGTATTTCTATCTTTTAGTTCTTAAATTAACCTTTGAAAATGTGAATTATATTTCATTAGTACCAACTGAAAAGGAGATTATCAATTATCTCTTAAAACAAAACAGTTCCATTTCCTACCTAACCCAGGCATAAGGGTCAACTCATTGTTGTCAATGGAATCTTCAAGACCATCGCATTCCACCACCAAAATTTCAAATTTCAAGCATAACTACATCGTTTGCAATATTCATTTTAGATTTGAAATTTTTTGATTTTTTTTTTTTTCACCATTTGAGAGTGCAATAGATTTTGGGACATTATAGAATTATATTAATTATATTTATATTATTTATATATTACTCTAAATAATTAATAATTATTTAGAGTAATATATAAATAATTATTTAGAGGGTGCAATTATAGATTCGGAAAGTTCAAATTGTAATATTTCATCAATACCTATCTAACTCAAAAAGAAATTTTAATTTATTTCTAATACATACAATTTTTTGTTTAAACAAAAAAGTTCCCCCCCCCCCAGGTCTAAAGGATCAACTGATTGTTGCCAATGATGACTTTGTAACCTTCACATTCCAACACCAAAATTTCAAATTTGTAACGTAACTACATTGTTTCACATATTCATTTGAAATTCTGGAATTTTCAACTTTTTCCACCATTAGAGGGTGCAGTTATACCTTTTGGAAGATTCACAAAGTCTAGATCATAATATTTTATTAACACCTATCCAACCTAAAAGGATTTTTTTTATTTATATGTATAAACAAAAAAGTTCAACAGACAGGTAGACAGACGATAAAGCAAAATTATCTCTTAAAAAAAAAACAATAAAATATACTTTTCGATTTTAGCCATTTTTTAAAGTTCTCCCAATCATGAGCAGTGAAATCTATATTAAATATTACTGTACCCTTTTTGGAAATCCATAAGTATTTGTGTGAAAACATTCGGCTTTGAATACCAAACAATCTGAACGATGACAAAACATGGAGACCAATTTTGTGAGATCCAACCTCTACCTATGTAGGGCCTCTAGTAGCAACAATGCTCATTATTTGATGTTCACAGTTTCAAGTCCCAACTATGCCAGCTTTGAGAATTTTATCTGCTAACTCCCTTTCTGCACTTTAGAATAATATTTTTCAAACTTTTTAACCCTCCCCCCTCTTAAAATAAATTAGTAAAAGCATATCCCGAAGCCTTTAGACTTTTTTTATTATCTATTCAATGCCGATATTTAGGCCTATAGAGCCTTTTATCTCAGAAAGAAAGAGAGAATTTGGAAAGTAGAATGATCAGAATGGGGAGTAAAAATTGTTTATCAATGTCAAAGTTCTATAGGAGTGATGTATCCTGTATATATACTGCTCACAAAAATTAGGGGATATTTCAAAATGAATATGAAGTGATAATATATCCCCTAATTTTTGTGAGCAGTATATATATATACACATACATCACGCCTAAAGAACTCTTACATTCATAAACAATTGTATTCATAACAAACTGAGAGCTGTCTGTAGCCCTTTTCTTGCTTGTGGAAGGTGTGGAACTTCGTTTCTTGTAGCACTTAGTTTTTAAATGCAAGTCTTGTTATTTGAGTCCATTTTCTTTTCCGATTTGACCATAGTTTACTTCTATTTTCCTCTATTTTAAAGTTGCTTACTGAGAGCTGCTTTGAGCTGCAGTCTTGTTCCATAGTGGGAGAGGGACATGATCAGTCGGATCAGAAACTTGTCTAGCTTGAGACATGCAAGTGAGGTCTGTAAAGACAGTGACAGGAAATGTGCATTCTCAAGTTAAGTAAACTGCTATTTATTTTTAAATGTTAATTTCCCTCGGTTAATTCTACTTTTTTTTTTCAAAACTAGTATCATTTTATAGACAAAATATTTCTCTTTATTCTGTCTTTGTCATTTATTTCAATGATTAGGATTTCATAGTTATTCTCCTCATTTTTCTGTATTAATTTCTGATTGTTTTTATGCTGCTTTCTTTTTATGGGACTGCTTGGGCCCTAAAGGTTTCCAGTAGTAGAAGGGACTGAAATCTCATTTAAGAATACATTGTTTTTCTTGGTTTGTGTGAAGTTAGAAACTAAATTATCTGGCTTGTAGTAATGATGGTTCTTCTCAGGAATTTTAACAATTCAGTCCATATTCGTGTACTGAACTAATTAGACAAATAGCACCAGACCCATCGTGTGGTCTACATTATGTCAGTTGAGTCATGTGGATGACTTGGTTGTAATCTTCTGTCATAACCTGCAGATTAGTTAATAGCTTTACAGTTCGGATTTACTGTGCTGAGTGTGCACATGCATATTAGTATATTTCTTCCCCATGGAAGAAATTAGTGTTGCTAATAACTCTGCCACTGCCATCATGCAGACTATGAGAGTGTCATATCTTTATACAGTTATTTTTATCTATGATATGAGCACGTTGTTGCCATCTGCCCTCGGGCAGTGTGGGGTTCTGACAGTCACCTCATCCTGCCGTAGAAAAGAATGCTGAGATCCCGTCATCCTCACAGACTCTCTACTATGGTGTATTAAACTGGCAGGCTCCCATCAGACTTGTGACAAGTAGTTGTTTAACGGGAAGTGAAAGCCATATACTTACAATGGTAAATATTTCGGGTCACAACTACACAAAAATGAAAGATTGCTCGAGTTAGAGAATTGAATTGAATAAGTTTATTTCACTCAAACATACATATATTGGTACATAAAACACAGACAAGTTCACAGGTGAAAAAGGAGAACATAATAAGCCGTAACTTTTGAATAAATGTTTCCTGAAATACACTTAAATTTAAAACATTACAGGTGGCCTTAATTTATACATTTATACATTTATTTGAGCACGTGAATTTTTGTGGCCTGACTCTATCATTGACTTGATAATAAGCATAGTTTATATTTATATTTAAAAGTTCTATATTGTTCCAATGCAGCAGTATCCTCTGGAATCTCGTCATTCCAAATCTTAATGCCACTGTACCGTATTGATCTCTGGCCTATATATTTCTTATAAAGAAGCAACATGATCTTGTTCTTAAGTCGAGTATCATAACTGAAAGTCTTCGTTCTTTCTAAGCAGCAGTAAAGTTCAGAGTACTCTATCATTTTATTCTTCACTATGTACACAAAATTCCCCATAACATACTTGTAAATATTATATATATTTAGTATTCCATTTTCTGCCATCAAGTGTTGCACTGGATTTCTGTAATTTAATCTTAGAATATATCTCATAGTTCTCTTTTGCAGACAAAATAAACTATTCAAATTGGCTGAACTAGTATCTCCCCAAATACTAATTCCATATATTAAATGTGTGTACACTAATGCATAATATAAATTTATCAAAGTTTGTTGATTTACATAATTTTTTATCCTCCCAATCGATCCAATATTTTTGAAATAGTAGCTCTTAGCTGGTTAATATGATAATTTCAAGTTAAATTAGCATCTACCCAGAGTCCAAGAAATTTTATATATTCACATATTTCAATCTTTTGAGCATTCATCAAAGTACTTATTTCATTATAATTCAGTTTTTATTCTTGTTCTTAAAGACCGTACACTTTGTTTTAGAAATATTTATAGCTAGTTTATTATATGTGATCCATTTATGCATATTTCCAATTAGAGTATTTGTTTCTTCTACTAAAATTTTTACATCAGTATGGAAAGAAATGACATTTATATCATCTGCATACATAACTAGTTTAGCTGCTCCCTTTTGTGATTGAATATCATTTATATACAAAAGGAATAATAAAGGTCCCAGCACAGAACCCTGTGGAACTCCCCTATTGAATTTGATTTGTTCAGATAGTCCTATTGACTTGTACAAACGCTGGTCTTTGAAATAGGTAGCTTTTAAGCCAATTATTTATTTTCCCTTGTAGCCCATAGTGTCTAATCTTTTCCAAGAGAATTTCATGATCTACACAATCGAATGCTTTAGACAAATCTTAATACACAGCCAAGCTAACTTGCTGATGTTCAAGATTATTAACAATATAATCATAAGTATCTATAATAGCACCTTGTGTAGATTTTCCATGTTGAAAACCATATTGTTCTGGTATAATTAGCTTTTTGTTTGATATTAATTTATATATACATTTATGCATTAATTTCTCGAAAATCTTGGCGAAAACTGAGAGTAAAGGAATCGGTCTGTAATTCTTTATGTGTTTTAGGTTTTTACTCTTGTGAATAGGTATTATTTTTGCTAGTTTCATTTCACTTGGAAAAATTTCCTTCTGAAGTGACAAGTTGAAAATATATGTGAAGGAGATCTTAATTTCATTTTTAACATTTTTAATTACATTTATTGAGATATCATCAGGCCCACAGGAAGTATTAGGTTTCATTATACTTATAACATGACATATATCATCTTCAGAAAATGGTTCGATATATAAACTATCTGGAAAACTGTATCCATAATATTTATATTGTACTTGATTTTTTGTATTGAAATCGGCTGCTAAATCTTTTGCTTTACTTTTAAAATACTGGTTGAAAGCTGTAGATTTTTGCGCATCATCTGTTAGTATATTATCAGCCATCTCAATGTCCCCAATTCTAAGAATTTTGTTTTTATTCCACGACATTAGGTTATTTATCAGCCTCCATTTCTGTTTCAGCGAAGTATCACCATATGTATTAAATTTAGTTTCATGGTATTTTTGTTTAGCTTCTCTTATTAAACCAGTAACATAATTTCTGCAGATTCTGTGCCTTGTCCATTTCATCACTGGAATTCTTATATATTTCAGTAAGTCTGTTTCTTTTTATAATCTGATTTTTTATATAATTATTTATCCAAGGAGCATGACCAGGGTGTTGTGATATCTTCTTTCGAATTCTAGGAAAACATACGTTATATATATCCATAAAGAGTATAAGAAAGTGATCATATGCCTGGTTCACATCCGTAATCTGTAGTAAATCCTGCCAATTAATATTGCTCTTTTTTTCCTGAAAATGAAAATGAATTTTTTCCTGAAGCTGACACATAATGATGTCCTTATGTGTCATCTTCCTGTAAGTTATATCATTTTCTAAATGTTTTCTTGAATCTTCAATAAAGTAAATTACGGGGTAGTGGTCAGTTAAATCAGATTGTAATAAATAATGAAATAAACTCGACATATTCCATATCCACTAATAAATCAGCACTTTAGTGTCAATTCAAATTTTAGAAGAAAAATTTTCTTGAGCCGGGTGGGATATGAACCCAACCCACGACCTCCTGATAATATGTCAGGTGCTCTGGACTACTGACAAAACAATTTTCCCTCTAAAATTTGAATCGACACTAAAGTGCTGATTTATTAGTGAATATGGAATTTGTCGAGTTTATTTCATTATTTATCATTTGCATACTTGTAATCACATACTTCCATCTATTGGCAAATAGAAAGCCACTTTGTGGCTATGATTGCCTGAATAGTGCTTATATGAGACATACAAGAAATGTTCATAGCTCTAATTAGAGGAGATCTTGATCGGCAGCCGGTAGCTCAATGGTCCAGAGCACCTGACATGTTATCAGGAGGTTGTGGGTTCGTATCCCACCTGGCTCAAGACAATTTTTCCTCTAAAAATTGAATCGACGCTAAAGTGCTGATTTATTAGTGGATACAGATATAATCTTGGAAAAGTAATATTTTACTTTTCCAAGACACATTATATTTTGCATAATGAAGCAGCGTGTCATCACATTTGTTAATCTAGTTGGTTTGTCATTTGGTGTAATCGTGTAAAAATATGAATTAATTAAATCTCTAAAATCCAAAACATTCTTATCTGTACAGTTGAGTAGATCTAAATTGTAGTCTCCTACAATTATGAAACTCGAATTCATTTTCTGTATACTACTCCTATCACCATTGTATCAGTCTTAATACAAGTCATTTCAATACTGTTGTGAAGTATCATCAGCAAGTGACATATGTCATAATTAATTCCATTCAATGAATAGATTGCTACGCCGCTGTCTCTTCTGTTAATTCTTCCTAGATTGGCAGACTGATATCCTTCTATATATAATGACTCACCATTTGCTAACCGAGTTTCTGAAAATGCCAAAAAATTGAACTGATGTCCCATGATTTCTTGTGTTGACAATATTCCATCTGAGTTTGCTTTTATGCTTCTAGAATTCATGTAAAATAAAGTTGAGGTTTCTATACAGCAGGTTATCACTCTATTACAATCCTCCAAAGATATATACACATCATCCTCCATGTTGGCAAGTAAAATTAGTCTTCACCAATTTTACTTATTTATTTTTAAATCTTATCCAAGTCTGATTTATTACTAATATGGATACATTGGTCGGCTTCATTTTTTCTTAAAAATATTCGTCCGTTTCTTGTCCAGATGAACCTATATCCTTTAGCAAATTTAAGTTTCCTTGCTTTATGAAACAAATCATTATAAAATTGTGTAAGCTGTTCATTGATGTATATATCATACTTTTCATTAACTATGCCAGCTTCGTATGTATTTAGTTTTTTTCTAAGTTTCATTTTGTCTAATAGATCATTTCTAATTCTTTGATTACTGAAATTTACAACTATTGGGTGCAGTTTCTTATTCTGCCTGTCTTTATTATTACCCACCCTATAGTTAGAGCTGATATCATCAGGACAAATTTTGACTTCTAAAGCTGTAGCAATTATATTTACGAGCATAGAAGTATCTACCATTTGCAATTCTGGGACTCCCACAATCTCAACATTTCTTTTACAATTATATTGTTCCAAGATCGTTAATTCTGTTTGTTTAGATTTTGAACTTCTAAATCCATTTCCCTGTTTTTGATTTTCGGGATTTCATTTTTTTTTATACAATCAGACAGCTCATTCAATATCACATCCATTTTCGTAATGATCCCATTATATCTTTTGCTCAAAAAATCTACACTTTGTTCAATATCCTTTATTAATGCTGTGCCTTTTTTTATATTGCGCTGTGCTACGCATAATTAAGTTAATATCCCTCATTACTTCAGGATGTAGTGGTTTAAAGAAACTTCAAAATAAATTTATGGTTGAGTCAAACATAAAAAAAGAGAAAATATTTTTAAATATACGTTTTTTTCACTTGCAATTTTTAAAAAATTTAACCATGAAATATGCCCCCTTGTGGACACTAGATTGCCCTACTCTTCTTTCTCTAGCATTTCATTACTGTAAGATGCAATACTTTTTGAAAATAATTTTCTAATCACATTTCCTCAAAAAAAAAACATAGTTATGTTTATTACATTCCATTCTAATTACCTAGATTCTATATTATATGCTTTTTTATATACGAATATGTGGTCGAAAAGTCACATAGCTATATTCAGTCAGCAGTCTGCCGTTCTACGAGGCCTCGGCCGTTCTAGCAGTTGCCTCAAGTGACTCCAGGCACCTCAGGCCTCTGTTCCCCCTACCAAACAATAAATATGTCACCACGAAACCAACCCTCCCCCTCCTCCTCCCCCAGCCAAACTCGGACACTCCAGTGAGATGTGTGTACAGTGATTTTCGACAAGGTTACTTGGAGTGGGGGCCTCAGTTGAAAGATTCTAACAATCAGTAGTGGGAGGGCATGATTTTGTGTCATCATCCATGATTATCCACCGAATTGTTTTTATTCGAAACCAAATAGCAGAAAGCTTTTCCTTTGCACAAGTCCTGATGGGTTGATTGGTTGATGATGATTTGGTAGAGGATATGTCCGTCATCTACAATATTGTAAAAAATTTTGTATTGGTTTATGAACACACACTATCAGTATAAAATTAAATAGTGATGGGTCTGGTTTCCTCTCCACAAAGCATAATTGTTATTTTCGAATTCACAGGGTCAATCAGCCATCAGAAATAGATAATGGTGTGATTTTTTTTCTTTTAGTGTGAGGTCAGTTCGAAAAATAATATGAATTGAAAGAAATATAACTTTCTGGGAAAATATTTAGCCCTAATTACACAAATTTTACATGAAATGTGTCATCCTACAGAATTATGATTCCAAAAGCTACAAGAAATATTCCACTAAGAGAGCCACAGTATATTCTTGATACTATTAAAAAATAAAAATTAATAACAGACTGAAAAAAGTTTCAAGTGCTAACAAGTAAGCAATAAGAAAATATCTCAGATTTTAGCTGTTGACGATGTTAAACCAGAAAATCTGCAAAACATTCAATAAGCTTCGTACACATTGAAGAAACTGCCAAAGTTAAGAAACGGAAACCAAAAGCATTTTGCTATTTGTAAACAACAAATGTTTCTGAAATGGAAATTAATAAGATATCATGTTAAAAAAATCTTTATGGTTTATTATTCCATGTTTGATTGATATATATCATATTTGCCGGCATATAGGACGCACTTTTTTCCCCTCAAAATATGCCTAAAATATGGGGTACGTCTTATGCGTCGGACCGATGGGCTTGGAAAGGCCACCGTCTGTCGGATGGGATGTTAAGCCGTGGCCCCGTGTGTGGGAGAGCCATACTCTGTGCACGTTAAAGAATATGCTGGATGGCCTTGACGGGAGGCTACCATCTGTCTCCCAACAGCTGTTCCAGTGGGTCCCCTCCCCCAACCTTCTCTGAGCTTTCGGGGTCCATGTGACCTGGCCATTTAGCCCACGGTGTGCAGAAAAGTGCCGCTCAGAGGTAAAACAACCTAACCCAACTAATGCGTCAGTAATCAAAATTATGAGTTGAAATTTCAGTCTAAAACTTTTGGTTTATATCAATATACATATATAAATATATAAGTATTCTTTTGCATTTTGTCTTTTTGTGAAAGAGTGGTTTCAAATAAATCGTTTCCATATTTTTTTTCTGTTCTGTAAAAATAATAAGTTGCGTGATATATTTTATGCTTCATTACTGACAGAGGGTGCATTCCAGTAAAATAGAGTTCAGATCCACTGACATACCAAAACCGAGACATGGACTTATGACCGATGAGATTTAGTTTTTGGGGCTTTTTTATATTGCCGATCGGCAATGCATTGTCGATGGTGTTTTAGGTTTTGTGATTGGTGTTTGATTTCATTAACTGTGGTGATTTATTTTGGCTATTGCTTGTGTGTATCAGTAATGGTTCAAAACACGCCAATTCCCTTTTCTCGCCAAGCTATAAAAGGGAAGTACCAAATAAATACCCACTCAAGCAGCTGCTTATCACAGAGGTCTGACAGGAGTCTGTCAGTTTATATGCCAAAGTAGAAGGTCTGTCAAGACTGGCAAGATTTCCTATGCCATTGCCATCATTGGAAATCCCATTGCTCTAGTGACTTCAGTGGTGGTGCAGACTGATATTAGTATACAGAACTGCAGACTACTCCAATATTTTTGGAATTTCTCCGAATTTTGTTTTAAAATCTGTAAAACCGAATTGGTCATTGAAAATCTGAATTTTTGTTGTTTTTCTTTTTCAGTTTTCAGTTTTGCCACTTAGCTAACTGTGTATGCATTTTCTTCTTCCACATGCAATTTACATGTGCACAACATTTCTTGTCATGCTTTGAAATGCTTTTTAAGATTTGACTTTATAATTTAATTTTATGAAAATCAACCACAAAATTTTACAGTATTTTCTTCTCTTTTCCCAAAAAGACAATATTAATGAAACGAAAAATTATTTCTGATTTAGCTCTTTTACTGTACTAAAGATGCAGCTGTGTTCCCATTATCTAATCTGTACTTGCTTGTGGGCTCACCTGCCCACAAGCAAGGAGCCCATCAGTAAGAGGAAATCTATAAGATTTAAGCTGACTTTTTCAGGACAAAATACATTCTTTTACAGAGTTGAGGGCTGTAGATTGTTTCTAAATTGTTGTTTATTCACTTATTCCCAACTATCCCAGCTCTGGTCAACTAAATGCTATTTGGAGTTACTTAGAATCAGAAACTTCAGAGTAAATGAGATAATAGATTTGGGTTGGGTTGTTTTACCTCTGAGCGGCACTTTTTTGCACACCATGGGCTAAATGGCCAGATCACAAGGACCCCGAAGGCTCAGAGAAGGTTGGGGGAGGGGACCCACTGGAACAGCTGTTGGGAGACAGATGGTAGCCTCCCGTCAAAGCCATCCAGCGTGTTCTTTAACGTGCACAGGGTATGGCTCTCCTGCACATGGGGCCACGGCTTAACGTCCCATCCGACGGATGGCAGCCTTTCCAAGCCCATCAGTGTCCCCTATTAACCGTGGGCGGGGAGTTTTGCGGAGATAAATCTCAACGCTAACCCAGCTGGGACTTGAACCTGGGAACTACAGATTACGAGCCTGGCGCGCTACCGACTAAGCCACCCCCGCTCCAGATAATAGATTACAGAATTTTCCTAATCTGTGGGCCATGATACACATTGCAACTAGAATGGGTCTTATGTATGCCATTGGTTAACTGTGCATGCATTTTCTTCTTCAGCATTGCAAAATTTACATGTGCACAACATTTCTTGTCATTCTTTTAAATGCTTTTTAAGATATGAGGCTACTGGGGCCTCAACCCTGCATAAAATTCCTAAAGTTTCCATTTCAATTGAGCAAACAAAAACTATATTAAAATTTTGATAGAAAATGAAAATTTAATGTCTGAGCTAATATTTTTATAAGGAAAACTCTGCTTTGGCTACTTTTGATTAATATTTTGTTCTTAATTAACAGTATCAGCAGCAAAGGAAAACACATATGGGTTAACTGCAACTACCCTTACAATCAAAAAATTGTGACATAGACAATGCCAGTTTCACCTCTTTTGCTTCACCTTGTGAAATCTTCTGGACTAATTTATGCTAGCTCATTGTCCTGTCACATTGCTTTGCTTTACAATGCTCTCTTGTAACTTTCAGGAGGAGCAGTGGTGGGAAAGGGAACATCTATGGAGAAGTAGGGGAAGGAAGGTGTAACTCATGTTAAATGTATAGTTGAAAGTTCTTTCTATTTTATGTTGGGGTAAAGTATTTCATAGTTTCTTTCACTAATATATTACTTTTATTCCTGTTATATACCTATATTCATAATTTGAATAATGAATAAAGTTGACTATTTTTGGAACATTCATTTAATAGGTTACTAGAGTTCTCCAACTTTTTGACATTGTAACCCCCTAGAATTGTAATAAATTTATGCTACTCCCTAGAGTCATAGATAAATTTATATGACCTCTTACCTTCAATGTAGGAGCTATGTGTTAAAAAAAATCACTAAAAATACTAGCAAAATGTAAAACAATTAGAGCTTTATAATCTCCTTCCAAACTGCTCACAACCCAGAGTTTCAGAACAACTGGATTGAGCAATCAGTAAAAACTCCAATGAAACCTTTAGAAGCAGGCTGCTATGGGCTTTGGCATTAATGTTTTTGGAGTGGGCAAAAAGAGTATCAATGTTTCAAGACAGAAATAAATATTTGTGAAGTCATTCATTAATGAGCTCAGTTGGCATCATGCATTTATCATAATCATAATGCAACTAAGAATGACTGAAAACAAAATGAAAAAAAAGGGAAAATATTGAAAACACAGCTAAAGATATTTTTTCATATTGCTAAATAAAAATAAATTGTATACTTCCAAAAACAAAAGAAAACATTAAAAAAAATTAAAATTACATTTTGTTGTGTAAAACAGTATTAAATTTTGGTACACCTATGTTATTCATCATAAATTAATTTTTCGATACTTTTTCTAAGCAGAGAGTGAGGAGGGGGACTTCCTCTGCAGATTACCCTAATATTTTTTAAATCAGAGGTAAAACTCTCAGCCTATATCTTTTAATGTATATTCGTATCAAGCAAAATCTTGCATAACTACTAGTGAAAGCAAGAAAATTACAGTTTTTCTGAAGAAAAAGAATCAAACTCGTGTTTTAACCCCAGTAAATATTTATATATTTTTGTTGCTGTAACATCGTTTTTTAGTTGCTTCCATTACTTGTTTAACACAGTGATGTAACAAGTTATTCTGCTCATTGTAAGGAGATAAAATCATAATTTAATGAGTCATGCTACACCACTGAGTTATATACCATTTATTCTACCAGCTGAGCTAAGGTGGTGATGAATCACACTTGCTGAAGGTAGTTCATGTTATGAAACACTATCATGTCTTTCAAGTTGTCAGGGTGTACTATGTACTATTTATACCAATGGAGAACTAAGCATTAATAACCATGTATTTAGGGTACCTTGGGTTATTCATAATGTGAACTACCATCATAACCTTAATTAAGCAACTATGATTCACCATTGCTTTAGGTTAGAGCAACTGGTGTGTTAACCATAAGATTCTGAGTTCAAGTCCAGTAGGCAGAGTGGTGGATTTTCACATTTGCCTAATTATTAACACTTTTGTCTATTGTGACTCTCAAAGGAAGTAAGTTCCAACTGGAAATATGTAAGTTCATGGATTTTTGCAGCAGGTTATGCCCATGATTGGTTAATGCTTTACCATACAGGTATCAGTAGAAAAGCATTAAGATCTCTGCATTTATTTATCTGTACCAGATTTTCAACAGTGTCAATATCTCAATAAGAATCGCAGTAATTCATCATATGTGCTTTTCTTGGAAAGTACACTGAACTGAGTATTCAGTGCCAGTTTGTCAGATTACTTCAGAGTGTGGTGTAAATTTATGAAGAAGCAACTGGTACGATATTCAATAAACCAAAGTGGGCTTGATTATGTATCATATTTTGTCATGTTGAGTGCAGTTTTAGCCAGTACAAAACTGAGACAAAAGAATATTGAGGATAAAAATCCTTTCTTTATTTGAAATCTTAAAGATATAGTATTTATATCTTACTCTTTTGAAATAAATATTATGTTTTCAGTGCTGCATAACATTCTGCCTATCATTAATCTTGAGTATCATTTAGTAAATGATAACTTAATTGCTTTACACTTTTTAATACTTTTATTGGTGTCTCTTGATTTGCAACATATGTGACAGAGAAGGGACATCACACTACTCTTAGTTTGTACAAGCCTTCTCATACAAGGACATACTCTGCTATGACCAGAATCACTGCCAACAACTGCATCAAATAGATCTAACACAGCACATAAGGTATGCCTTCTGGAACAGAGCAAGCTCCATAATCACTATGCCAGTTAAAGCTGTAAATAATTTAATTGATAATGTAATTTTGTAAAAAATAAAAATAAGTTCCTGCTTTGCCATTTTAATAGATACAGTTTCTGGCCCTAATTGTTATGAATGAAGCAAAGCTTCCCAGCACAGTTGATTGTAACAAAGAACAGGAGTCTCAAACTCAAATATAGGAGCCACCATATATATAATTTTAATATATATGGTGGGCAGCATTTTATTTTGAGCAATGGGAAAAACAAAAATATTTGTATTGTTAGAATTTGAATGTTATATACTCTTGATTCCAAAATGTAAACCATTCAATTTCATTTATACTGGCTTCATCCTTGGCTAAATGCAGCCGTATTCTCTGTACTCATGTGAGATTATCTCAGTTGAGTCAAGCTGATAAGCAAAACTGCCAACTACACCAATTTTTGGTTTAAAATCCGAAAATCCGATTTTGTCATTGAAAATCCGATTTTTATCTACTTTTCTTTGAAAACGAGATAATAAATTTCACTTTGTTGTGTCTGTCTCTGTATATAGACATCAAACTTTTTTGTTTACAGAGATAAATTAAAAATTCTTTTTGTGTAGATTAGGTATTGAAGAAATATTACGATATGCACTTTCAGAATCCCTCTGAAGCTATAATTACGCCCTCTAGCGGTGGAAAAAGGTAAAATTTCCCAAATTTCAAACGAATATTGCAAGCGATGTATTTACAATAGTAATTTGAAATTTTGGTTGTGGAATGTGAAGGTCATGAAATTTTCATTGCCATCAATGAGTTGACCTCTTAGATCCAGAGGGAGTGGGAAACACACCTTTTTAGTTTTAGCAGAAATTGTTTGTTTTTAAGATAATGAAAATTTCTTTTTGGGTTATATAGGAATTGATAAAATATTATGATTCACACTTTTTAAATCTTCCGAAAACTATAATTGCATCTTCTAACGTGGAAAACTTTGCAAATACTAAAATTTGAAACAAATATTACAAACGATGTATAATTTTGGCGGTGGAATGTGAATGCCACTATGTTTCCATTGACCTCTTACACCCAGGGTGGGGGAACACTTTTGTTTTAGCAGATAATTGTATTTAGAGATAAATGAAAAATTCCTTTTTAGGGCTAGATGGGAATTGATAGAATATTCACATTTTCAAAATCTTTCGAAAACTATAATTGTGCCCTTTTATGGTGGAAAAGATTGAAACTTCCAAAATTTTAAGCAAATATTGTAGCGATGTATTAATGATAGAAATATTAAATTTTGATAGTGGAATGTGGACGTCATGAAGTTTTAATTGGAAACAAATGAAAATAATAATTGGAAACTCTTTTTCAGTTAGATTGGTACTAATGAAATATAATTCACATTTTTCAAATACTTAACAGTTTTAATATATATATATCTTTACAGATCACTAAAATGATAAAATAGCAGAGTTGTTTTTGAGTTTTACAAAAAAAGAACAAAAATTTGAAAAATTAGTGGTAGCTTTTATCAGATATTCCACTGACAGCAATAATCTACCCACTTTTCTGAGAGAGATGTGGGAAATGCAACTTTTTTTATTTAAGAATTAAAATATGAATACTTTTATGTTGTATAATTGCTAATGAAATACTATTTGCATTTTTCCCCATCATCTGCTAGCACAAATTAAAACTTTTAAAGAATGAAACAATAAGTAAAGGAAAATTTCTTTTTCTTTGAAAATGAGATTTTCATGTGTTCCAGAGGTGATATATGTCCTTCTACAGGGTGATCAAAAAGTCGCTGCACCTGATAAGGAATGAGAGATTCATACCTGTACAATTATAATAAATGTTGAAAGTGTGTCCCATGCATCTCCAGACATTTAGTGACGTGCCGAACTGTGTTCTTGAAGATGTTGTTCAGCACAGCACGATCCATATTCCAAATGTATTCTGCGATGGCTATCTCATCAATTGTGAGGGGAATGTCCAAATACACAGTTTTTCATCGCACCCCAGAGATAAAAATCGGGTGGGAAGAGATTCGGGGATCTTGGAGGCCAAATGATTTTCAAAATGATTCTGTCCCCAAACACATTGTGCAAGAGTGCCATAGACATGCGATGTGTGGGCTGTGGCACCATCCTGCTGAAAGTAGGCCCTGTTAATTTCATCTTCTGACAATTGTGCAAAGAAAGGATAAAGAATATTGTCACAGTATTCTTGGGAATTGACATTCTCAGATTAAAAAATGGGTCCGATGCAAAATTCCAATCCAAACACCAATCTTCTGATGATCATGCAGTGGCAACTCGAGGAATTCATGGGAATTGTGTGAGGACCAGAGTTGTGAGTTTTGATTATGTACCCTGACAAATGGAAGTATGCATGATCTGTGAAGAATGTGACGTCCAAAATGTCTTCTCCTTCATGGTCAAGAAAGTCTACAAACCACCTGCAGTACACATTCTGCTTCCAACTGTCACCAGGTTTTAATTCATGCATGGATGTAGGCCTAAGCATTTTTTTACAGCCGTATGGGCCATGCCATATGAAACACCTGCTGCGACAGTCTCCTAATGGACTTTTTTGGACTTTGGAGCATGCGGTGTGTGATATCCAACACTTTCTCCACTGTGAGTATTGATGGCCTACCAGATCTGGGCGTGTCGCACACGGACCAGTTTCCCGGAATTTCTGAATCAATTGCCGCACTACATTACAATGGAGCACCTTGGTTTCGGAAACTGTGCCTGGAATCATTGTTGAGCATCTTTTGTATGTATTCTCCGCAACACCGAAACACATGTTCCACAAGGAACATACGCTCCTCAACAGATAACACCATTGCCACAATGCACGTCTACAGTGCCTGACTGCTTGGCAGGCAGGCAAGCAGGCGACCGCAATCATGTCTCTCCCACTAACGCCACACTAACGCCACACTAACGCCATCACATGTCCCTAAATGTCTCCAGATGCACGACACACACTTTCAATGTTTATTTTAATGGTGCAGGTATTCTTCATCAGGTGCACAGACACTTTTTGATCACCGTGTAGTTAGGGTTTTTTTTTCAGTTTCACACTAATGAGAATCTGCCTCCAAATTGTACAGTATTTTTGTCCTTTTCCTAAACAGAGAATGTTAATGAAAGGTAAGAATTGTTTCTGATTTAGCTCTTTTACTGCACCAAAGGTGCAGCCATGTCCTCACTCTCTCATCTATGCATGCTTGTTGGCTCACCTGTGCACCAGTAAGAGGAAATTTAGAAGACTTTCAGCTGACCTTTTCAGGACAGAACACATGGCAATGTCCACACCTAAATTCTTTTACAGAGTTGAAGGTTCTAAATGGGTGTTTATTGAACCTATACCAAACTCTGCTGTGTCTGGCCCACTAAACAAATTGGATTACTTAGAATCGAAAACTTCAGAGTAAGGAAATAATTCATATTAGAGAACTTCTCTGATCCATAATTGACACTGCAACTTGAATGGGTAATTTTATCTGGGTTGGGCTATTGAGTTCATAAGGGATTAAAACTTTCCTTTCACTAGAGTTGAGGCACTTTTAATTAAATTATACATCTGATGTTTCCTACTGTTATTGCATTTCTCTCATCATTCGTTAGTTGATGTCAGTTTTGATTCATCATAACTTTGTAACCCAGCAGCTGATCACAAGAGGTATCTATGATTGTTTTATATCTAAGCTGCATGAAAATATCATTATAAGGCTATTAGTCAATTATTAATCAATTAATGATATTTGGTATTGATTGTTAGTTATTAATAATTAGATATTAGATTAACTTTGGTTAATATCAAAAACATGTAGATGCAGTGACTTGGCTGCAGTAAGCTAGTGCTTCCTGTGCTGCATGACAAGCTCCCAGTGCCAGCAATCCAAGTGCTTTCAAACAAAAAGTCTCAAAAACACATGTTGATATTCCCAATGTATTGTAATGCTACTTTTGAAATACACTGATTGATCTATTATTGATCAGTGGATGATGCCCACGTAATGAATATTAATTGTTAGCAAATAAGTTAATATTGAAAACTCTTCTTCTGATGATCTATATCTGGGTAAATGTACATATGCAGTTCAGTTGCCTGTGGCAAAAACCATTTCCTATACTAAATACGAAGCTTACTGCTTCCAATGATTCAAGCATTGTGCAAAAAAGCATTGGAGGTTTATACTATATCTGTATTGTAAATGTTAACTTTTACAATATATATATATTGCAATTTTTGGATGATTCCTACTACATATTGTTGATTATTCGTGATTAAGTTAAATTTCATTAATATGAAGAAATATGCTTGCCAAAAATGTAACTAAACTGATTTAAGCTTTTTGTCTTATATTTCATACTTTTTAAAGTAGGAAATTTAATTCATAATCCATTAATGGATATGATAAAATGATCATTGCTAAACTCAGATTGTTTGAATGGGAAGGCTAATTTGTTTCAACTGATCAGGGCTTACAAGGTGCCAATACTTACATAACTGTATTTTAATCACTAATAACTAGTAACTAATGACAATGGGCAACAAATTTCATAGAAGTCATGCCTCTGAGATAAAAGTAGCCATTTCTTAAAGATTTCAAGATGCTGAACACGAATATGACAGTGAAAATGCAAAATTGGCTATGATTTCTGAGAAATCCGCAATAGTTTCTTAAATAATAGGGTAATACGTACATGTGACATGTATCGGTAAAACTCCACTCCTACTTCCAACATCGTTTTGCCCATCGCTGATACAGCTTCTCATGATCATCTCTGGCGAGCGTCCAACAGTAGTCAGCCATCATTGAAGTGGACCAGTTTCTCTAGTATCATTTCTCCATCATTGCAGTGTCTTGGTGTAGACGCTCACCATGCTCATCACTAACCATGCTGCAGTTGTCAGGGAAGAAATCTAAGTGGGAATGGAGAAAGTGGATCTTTAAGCACATATTGCAGCCAAGTTTCTGATACAAAGACATGTCCTTAACCAGTTTCTTGTAGTTGTCTGCCCTGACATTCATGAGGAATTAATTGACACCAGACGAAACGTGACCCAAGCCTTTTTCTCGTCACCCTGAAGCAGGTTGTCAAACATGTGGTCTCTGAACAGCTCATGGATCTGAGGACCCACAAAAATTCCCCCTTTAATTTTTGCATCACTGAGTCAAGGGAATTTGTCAGCCAAGTACTTGAAAGCTGATGCAATCCAGTCCATGGCATTTACGAAGTTTTTCATCATGCTGAGTTTGATGTGTAAGGATGGTAGCAGGATTTTGTGCATTTCTGCCAGTGCTGAATGTTCCACAGTCTTCTCTCCGACCTTCAGAGATTTCATCTGAGGCTAGTTTCTCTTCACATAGTGCAAAATCTTTGTTGGGTGTCTAATTCACATAAGAAACAGCAGTACTTTGTATATCCCAGCTTCAGACCCATCAACAGAGCCACTACCTTCAATTCACAACAGAGATGCCAACTATTCTTGCTGTATTGAAGACAGTTCAATAGCTGTTCTAGGTTGTAGGTTTCTTTCATGTTAACAGCGTGTCCAACCGGAATGGATGGAAGTCGATTTTCATTATGCAGCAACACCACCTTTAGACTCAATTTTGAGGAATCTGAATAGTCGCCATTCTTGAGGGTCATGTTGTAACGCTCCAAACAAATGCAAAATACTTGAAGTTTTATGCTCCGGATAGCTTAAACGGGCGCCAGGCAATAATTATCAAATTGCCAAAAGTAGAATAAGTTAATAATAAGTTGATTTAGGGTTCAAATACCAGTGAGCGTTAATGAATAAGAATCAAAATGATTGTCAAGTAATATAAAAAAAATCCTTAATTCGCATTGCTCAAGAGAAAAAACTGTACAGACTCAAAAGGTTTATAACAAAACAGATTTATTTCCAAAATAATTCAACTCACCAAGACATCAATGAAGAACACATAACTCCAACTCCTGTGCTACACACACTGTGCTTGGTGCTACGCACCTTGTGCTCATGCACTCACTTGTGCTACTCCTTCTACTACTCTACTGCTTATGCTACTGCTTAAGTGACTCGTAGGTCACCGGATTTTTGACACGAGGCCGGCGCATGCCGGGAAAGACATTAACATACTATGATGAACGAAGCAAAAGCTATGACGCAAGAGGGGTCGTGTCCTTGGCACGCGCTTTAACGGTACAGTCGGAAGATCGGAGTTGCGGCGCATGTGCAACTCCTAGAATCTCTTGGATGTGAGCGCTGTGATGCCAAAAAGGAAATAAAAAAATCCCCAAAATGATAAATATAACGTAAATTAAACAAAACTGGTTAAGGTAAAGCAAAAGTGAATGGTGGGGCATCACAATGTTCGATTCCGAGGGCATTCATCAGGCCATCTACATCAGAGCAGAACACAAGGTCATCTTTCTTTCTGACGTAAAGTGCAAACTGCTTATGACGAGTTTGAAATGAAGTCACTCGGACATTTTCCTTGTGAAGATTCTATTGTTTAAGTCTTGATCCAAGTAACTGCTTTGGCCTTGGACAGCTCCAAATCGCAAACAAGATCATTCATTTCTTCTTTGTGAGAATGTGTGGCACAGATGACGCACCATGGCAGACATAGATCATCATTAGATACCGAAGGCTGCCTAGAACCCAATGCCAGTTCGTATCCCTCCACATTGTCTGAACGATGGAAAATTCTTTTGGAGGTTTAAGAACGGGAAGGTCTTCACCATGCGGAACTGGTCGAAGAGCAGATTGTATATTCGGGTACTATCCTTGTGATGCCTCAGAAACAGGTGGAACCATGCAGAAGTAGCAGTCATTTGCATGATTGCTTGGCTCTCTCCAAACCATAGGAACAGCAAACATAATCACCACTTTTTCGCCTTTCAGCCACTCTGGAAGATTTCTTGCAGACATACTACAGCATGTGTGGGGCCTAGGCCTTACCTAGTCCCCGATCTTGCATCCAAAATAAAACTCGTACGCCTCTTTCCACTATTGGAGTGATGGCCCTTTTCTGGCTTGCAAATGTCACTTCCCCACAAATGTAACTAAATGTATCTGCACTATTAACACAGCTACGAGGCATCACTACTGCTGGATTAAAACTGCAAGGATTACTTGTGTTGTACTTATGGCTCAAGTGTAAATGGGAGTCACTCAGAAGACTTGCTCACCCTGTGAGATGTTGCTTACAACTAACGATTGCATCATCTTTTGTCCGTGATCGTAAAGCCACGTTGTCATGCCTCAACTACATTGCATCAGACAATGATGCAATACTTCCGGGGATTGTGTGTTTGGTGGGCTGTGCAATACAGTGCAATATGTTGCAATCTGGAGTTTAAAATGCAATGTTGCAAAATGGTTACCTATGTACCTAATGTGGACTGAGTCGTTTATACATGACCATCTCTGTCTCTCCTAAACAAGAGTCAGTCAACAAATTTTATTATAATTTTCATGTTTATCGCTTCAAAATTAGTAAAGATTGGCTATTTTCATTTGAAAGCCTTTTCATGTGTTTCCCAATGTAATCAGTATGGAAGTACACCTGCAGGAAAGCTGGGTAAAGAGTGATCTGCAGTTTACAGCACTCACTCACTAGATGGTACCACATGTGGTAATTTGCTTCAGGTACATGTGGTAATTTTCTTATCAGTTAATATATTTTGTGTGGCCTCTGGTTCATTTTTTTTTTTTCAGGTCTTACCCTATGAGGTGAATAAAAATTATGGTTTATTAACCAGAAGTGGCAGGTTATTCATATAAATTATTTTGTTTAATACAATTTGGATTTAATTTGCATATATGTAGTATAACAGTGTAAATTTTGCCACAGATGAAAGTTGCAGGTGATATATGATATTTAGTTAATGCATGTTCCCAGTGCGAAGTGTGACATTTTGAGTAGGGGAAGCAGATAATGAAAGCACTACTGCAACTAAATCGAACACATTTCCACTACTCTATGTTTCCAAATCATTGAACCGGAATGACATTCCACTACTCGATGTTTCCAAATCACTGAACCAGAACTGCATTCCACTACTCGATGTTTTCGAATTATTGAACCGGAATGCCATTCCAATACTTGATGTTTCCGAATTGTTGAGTGAAAATAGTTTTATACTTTTTATATCAAATGTTAATAGTATTTATATACACAGTCTAGTAGCAAAGTAGGGATAAGGGTTGAGAGTGCATTCTCCCCGTCATTGAGAAAAGTTATTTTTAACAAACTATTTGTTCATCAGTGTTCCGATGGCTGGGTGGTTAGCATGCGTGGCTACTTACCTTAGGAACCTGGGTTCAAGCCCTGGATATAATATATTAATGCTCTTTTTCTGTTGAGGTCTCGCCTTTCTCGCAAACCTTCTCTATGGTGTATTGTACTGACAGGCACCTGTCATATTTCTGGGGGCGAGCAGCTGTTTGAAGGAAAATTTGTTCATTAACTGATATTAATAAAAATGTTAACACAGATTTTGAAGAAACCCATACTTCCAAAAAGTGGAACTGAGAGAGAATTTATTTGATTCTCATTTACCTTAGCCTAAATTAAATCTGCAAAAGCACTATTAGTCAATAATGTTGAATAAACTTGTATTATGTAAATAATAAAAAAGCCAAAGGAATTTTTGTGTGAATGAAAAAACCAGCATTGTTTATAAAATTTATGTACATATTTAATGTTTTACAATTTTCCCCTATTTGCTTTTCATATTTCAGAAAATTTCAAGGGCTTCAGAATATGTTTCTTACCCCATAGCTGAGTAGTTAGCATGCTTGGCTATTGTTCAAAAAGACCTGGGTTCAAAACCCAGGTAAGGCTGGATGTTTGTGTTGTTTTTCTGCTGAGGTCCTGCCATCCTCCTATCTGTCCTCTGTTACAAGCAGCTGCTTGAGGGGGATATTTATTTACATTTTTTTAGACATTTTCACCTCATGCACCTCTGGGCACACAAAGTGGTAGTCTGCCATTATCAACAATTCTTCTTTCAATTTCATAAAAAAAAAAAATTCTTACACAACCATGAAGAATGGAAATAATGTATCAAAATAAATGAATGTAGAAATTGTAATGATAATAAAGTTTTGTTAATAAATATTGAAATTAATGTAATAAATTAATATTATGGGTAACATATAACTTGTTGTATTCAATATAGAGTAATATTACATAATCAAATTATCAATTTAAATTTAAAAAAAATTCCTTGCTTTAGTGCTCTGAGAATGATCAAATTCACTTAATTATCAAAAATATTAAGACACTTTCGTATTGTACGAAAACTGTATTTGAATCTCCCTAACTTTGAATTAAGCTTTTATAGAAAAATACAAGAAAAGGAAAGTCTAAAAGAAAACCTACTCATTAGAATATACCTTAAAATTGTAAGAAAGCGTTTACCAAAATAAACGTAATCTTAAAAGTTTGATAGAGATTTTCACTTTGCATCAATTTTGAAACAGTGTTTAGGAAGAATATAACAGCAGCATTGGCTGTCAAATATTTCAGCTTCAACAACTCTTTAAATAATAAATTAGTATTTTCTAAAATCAAAATTTTGGTAAATTTGATTGAGATTTATTTATTGTCAATTTATTGTCTGCAACATTTTTCTGAAAAAAGTTATTTTCAAAGTTAGGGAACTTTGAATATGATTTTGTTTTCCTGTAACATAGAAGTATACATTTGGTTAACAAAGTGTGTATCAGGAATGTGTAAACTACAGCCCATGCCCCATTTGCGATGCGTGAGATTTTTTTTTGTGGTCCACTGCCAAGTAAAGAATATTATTATTGACCATAACTGAAAACATGAGTTTTATTATGTATGTACCTTAAACATAATTTTTCTTACCATTCTTTTAATAATTAATAATATTTTGAGATCGATGTAATCACTTCTTTATTATTTTATGTAATTATGTACATAGTCATATCAGAATAATGACCACCCACGGAATCACAGTGTATTCACCCAGGTGCATCACAGAGTGCACATGACAAGTTCACCATACCGAGATGTAAGCAGCTGGCCAGGACAGATAAGCCATAGTACGTAATGTAACGTGAGCACAATGGGCAGAGGTATTGATTTGACAGATGTTTAAAAAGGAATGATCATCAGCTACCACGCCAAGGGTGGAAGCATCTCAAAAACAGCAGACTTCATGGGCTGTTCGCAAGGTGCTGTAGTAAGTGTGTACAAAGAATGGACCGCTGGCACACTGAGTACCTCCAAACATCGTAAATGTGGAGCCGCCAAAGGCCATCGACTCCAGAGGAGAATGTCGCCTTCATCGACTGATAAAGGGCAATCGACGCACAACAGTGCAGCAATTGACCACTGAAATGAATGCCAGGGCACCCAGGTACATGTCCCCGATATAGTAGAGCGAACCCTGTTATGCATGGGTCTCCAGAGTAGATGCTGCGTAAAAGGTGTCCATGTTAACCAAGGTCCATTCACAACGATGCCTGCAGTTCACATGGGACTACCATCTTTGGACGGTCGAATTGACTTCTGCGATGAATCGAGGTTTCTACTCCACAGAAATGATGGGTGGTGGTGAATACTGCATCAGACACACGAGAACCAACATCCAGACATGCTTGTCGGTCAAGTACAGACCAGCGGTGGCAGTGTGTCTGGGGAATGTTTTCCTGGTATGGCCTGGGACCGCTGGTACCACTGGATGGGTACCTGAACACCAATGACTACCTGTCCATCCTCACTGACCATACGCATCCCTTCATGTTGGATGTTTATGCTAGTGATGATGGTGTCTACCAACAGGACAATACACCCTGCCATATCACTAAGGTGTTGGGTGATTGGTTCCAGGAACACAATAGTGATATCTCCGTTCTTCCTTGGCTGGCAAAATTGCCTGACCTCAATCCCATATTAATCCCACCATTTGGATCAACAGGTTCGGCATGCAGACCCACAACCACATCATCTTCAGAACGTTTCTCTGCTGGAGTCCGAATTGGCATGTGTGCCTCTGGCAACCTCCTAGGGCCTCATTGTGTCCATGCCACACCGTCTCGCTGCTGTCATCCAGGCCAAAGGTGGTTATTCCCATTAATAGATAGGTGCTCATATTATTCTGATATGACTGTGTGTATAATATATGGTTCGATAGGATTTTCAATAAGGCCCTCTTAATGCCTAACTTTTTTTAGTGGCCTGCAAAGAAAAACATTTCCTCATCCCTAGTATTTAGCCTTACAATCTGAATTTTTTTATGTATTTCCGATTATCGAGAAAGAAAGAGTGGTTTGAAAAGAAAATACTTGCTCTCCATGGACACAGGTATTTATAATCGAAAAGACACAATTTTATTGTTACTTAAATAAACAAATTGTAACATTTAAAAGATGGTGCTCCGATTATGTTAGTGCCTCTACACTAGTGTCTAACGTGCCTGATGGAAAATCCAGGCCTTGCTGCAGTCAGCTACTTTAGTAATCTTGATAAAAACTAGTTTCAAGATTAATATAATATGCATGCTTATTCTTAATGCTCACGAGATGCACACAATACTTCATTTATCATTTTAATAGCTGATGAGGGTCTCTATCCATGACTAAGCTTTTTCGTTCATCATCTTTTTTAAATTTGAATCATATTAGTTGAATGGCTGTTTAATATTTTGACAAACATTAATATAATTATATATTTTTACTCTAAACAATCATTTTTAAGCATGGCAGAATTATTATATAAACTTTTTTTTAAACTTTCATCTATTTCAATTTTTCCATTCTTTATTTCTCAGTTTGTATTTAGAATTTGCATCATAGTTCAAATTAATTGTGAGTTTGAACCTGTATTCTATTACAGGTAAAAAGTTGAATTTTTAAGACATTACGATATGGCTATGTTGAGCGATGAGTTCCTGGAAAACACCAGTATAAGCAAACCTCGTTTGAATAGGAAATGTGTGATAATCCAGATCCTCTTCCCCCCATTTCATATATATATATATAAGCTTTAAAAAATTGTTAATTAAATCCCTATCATGACCTACAATATGTTCACACAACATACAAATTCGTGACTACTTCAGAAAGCAAAGTGACACACAATTCTGCTTTATAGATTTGTTAAGGGTCATACAACTGTCATTTTTTGCCTTCAGGTATAATGGAAAATTTCAGGACTGAAAGTTCGGCCTGAGGGTAATTATCCCACACATGGCTGTAAGCCTGAAGGCATTTGCTCAGTTCCCTCATGTCTTCGATCTAAACAATTCTAGGTATGGTGAGCTTTGATAAATTGTTGTGTTTTGCCACCAATTAAGGAATGTAAAATTATATAGTTTCTAATGTTTTATTTTATAATTAATAATATTAGATGTGCCCACATGAGATGTAAATGGTAGCTAGGTAGTCACTAGAAGTAGAGCTATGCACTAATTTCCTGTGATGATTCACAGAACTGGCCAGGCCTAGCACCTAATGTCTGACCCCACCTTCTCGTGGTACAGGCCGTTAGTACCTTTCAAAAGAGATACTCTCTTGTGAAAGTGAATGGAAGGGGAGGGCTGCCAGATTAGTGTGGCCTACTGATCTGGACTACTATGGCTACTTTTCTTTTTTACTTTATACCCTGCTGAGAAGTGGTCAACCACACAGGATCCTGGTTCTGACCATATAAACCTACTGAACTGAAATAAGGTTCTGAGCTTAATTATGGATCCTGAATTTCTGCACTGGTGGGCTCCCTGTGGAGGCAAAATCTTACACTGTGATTTCTGTTTGTGGGTTGACAGCCCTAAATGAATAGATTCACAAAATATGTTTTATCAGCTAGTGGATAATCCTGAGCAGAGGTCATTGCAGGCACCTGAACTCTTTGCTTCTACTGGCATCATCAAATTCTATACTGGAGGAAGTCTTTCAGTGTAGATGACTTCAGCCTTTAGTGGTGGAGGAACGAGTCTTTGCCCCATGCCTGTGATTAGGGGGCTGTTTGATATTGTCTGTATTCCCTCTCTCAATAAACATAGTTTCTTTAACCATCCCACTAACCATTTTCTCTCCGTAGGTAGTTGGAATGTGAGGACTCTGCACAGAGCTTATTCTCTTGATGTCCTCATACAATAATTCCACCATTATAATTTAAATATTCTCGGCTTCCAAGAGACCAGATGGACAGATAAAGGTCAGATTCTTAAAAATAATCTTAAATTTCTCGTTTTAGGAGGGATGATAATATCATTATCAAGGCTTATTATGAAAAATAAGCATCACCAAGGCATATCCTAGAAGAGCATCCCTAGCGTGTCTGCTGAGAAGCAGACACGCTAGTGATGCTCTTCTAGGATATGAATGCATTAATGAAAGATTTCTTGCAGCAAAATTTCAGATAAGCATTAAAGACTTGAATGTTATCTGCTGTTATGCCCCCACTTAGGATGCTGCTGAGGATGAGAAGGATAGGTTTTACGGAATATTTCAGGATATTTTGAATTCGGTCAAGAAAGGAGATATTACCCTTGTTCTAGATGACTTCAATGCCAAAGTTGATACTGACTCTGACCTTTGGGGAGGGGTGATAGGCCCTTTTGGTATTGGTAGTTGCAATGGCAATGGGCAACGTCTCCTACAGGTAAGTAAACTCGATGGTTTCAGAATAATTAACACTTATTACAAACACCGCAACATACATAAGTACACATGGTTTCACCTGATGGGCTGCATAAGAATATGATTGATTATATATTAATTAATAGCAAATGGGCTAGTTCTGTTAGGTCATATAGGGGAGCTGAAATTGGATCTGACCATTACCTTGTTAAAAGTGTCTTGCAACTTGAACTTAAAAAGTGTTGTGCTAGGGTTAAAAAATTTACCTTCAATACTGAAGCTCTGAAAGATGCAGTTATAGCTAAAGCTTACCATGATAGAGTTACTTAGTCATTATGACAGTCATGGTTTGCTTACTACTGAAGTTCAGGGAGAATGGGACCATTTTAAACAGGCTTTTTTTTTTTGGAAACTAACAGAAAAATAGAGCAGAGGAGGCAGAATTATTTGAGTGATAAGGCACTTGAGCTTATTTCAGAAAGAAAGAATTTCAGAAATGTCCTTAATCAATACTCTACTAAGTCATAATAGAAAGCATTACAGAGAGCTTAATAAATGTGTAAAGAATCAGTTAGCTGCTGATAAGAATCTTTGGCTTGATGGCTTGGCAAAGCCGAGGAAGCAGTTAGACAGCACAACAGCAAAGAGCTATACCAGATAGTTAATGTTTTGTGTGCTAGAAAACAGACAAATATACAGGGATTGAAGGATAAACAAGGTAAGGTTATAGGTGAGGATTCTGTCATGGCTAGGTGGGCTGAGCATTTTAGTGATGTTCTAAACAATGTGGTTAGTTATACTCCCATTGTTGTAAATGATGATAGATGCATTGGTGGCTTTAATGTTGGCCCTATTACACAGTCTGAAGTTACTTGGGCTATTTCTAAACTTAAACTTCATAAATTCCCAGGGGTGGATTAAATTACTACGGAAATGCTTAGAGCTGGGAATGTTTTGGTTACCACTTGGATGACTGAAATTTTGAATATCTTTTATGATAAACGTATGGTTCCTAAGGATTTTACCAGAGATATTGTTATCCCTATTTTCAAAAAAGGTGATCACTGTTCTTGTGATAACTATAAGGGTATCAGCCTACTCTATGTTCCAGTGAAAATTCTTTGCATGATTGTGCTTAATAGAATTAAGAATCTGGTTGACAGTCAATTGCGTGATGAGCAATGTGGATTCAGAAGTGGTAGGAGATGTGTAGATCAGATATTTTCACTTAGGCTGATCCTTGAGAAATGTTTAGAATTTCAGAAACCTTTGGTTGCTGACTTTGTTGATTTCAAAAAGGCTTTCGACTCTTTTGATCGTCATAATTTGTGGTTGATTGTGAAATCATATGGTAAACCTGACAAGTTAGTCAACATAATGAAAGCTCTCTATAATAACACTGAGTCATGTGAGAGTTGATAAGGCTTGTAGCCATTGGTTTAGCATTACTACTAGTGTTCGACAAGGGTGCATTTTGTCTCCTTTTCTCTTTAGTTTGGTTATTGATTATGTTATGCGAAATTCACTTCAAGGGAAAGATTTTGGCCTTAAATGGTCTGGAGATACGAAAATTTCTGATATCGATTATGCTGATGATTTAGCCCGTTTGGCAAATGATGTTGATGAGATGAACTCTTTTATTCGAGCTGTTGATGAGACTGGTAGTAGAGTAGGTTTGGTTATAAACAGAGAGAAGACTAAAGTGATGAAAATTGGTCAGGCAGGCTGTGATTCAGTTAATCTGAATGGTTGCAGTCTTGAGCAGGTGTCACAGTTTAATTATCTTGGGAGCTATGTAACAGATAATGGTGATGTGCGGCATGAGATTAACAGATGAATAGGAATTGCTGCCAGGACTTTTAAGAATCTATGGAGATTGTGGAAAAATAGGCGTATACACCTAAAGACTAAAATTAGACTGTATAATAGTTTGGTTCTTCTTGGGTTAGTTATGGTAGTGAAACTTGGATGCTTTGTAAAGAAGATAACAGGAAACTAGACGCTTACGCAATATCTTGGGCATAAGGTGGTTCAGCTTTGTAACTAATGATGAGGTTAGGCAAAGGCATCGGGAACCTCCTTTAAGCAGCATATTGTGCAGAGAGAGACTCTGTTGGTTTGGCCATGTTGCCCATGTGGATAATTATAGATTGGCGAATAGGGTTATGAACAGTGTGCCTAAAGGCCTCAGAAAGAGGGGGATACCTAGGATGTGGTGGGCAGACAATGTCAAACAGGACCTAGTTAGGAATGGTGTGCAATGGCCAGATGCAGAAGATGTAGCTCAGTACAGATATGCTTGGAGAACTAAATTGGCTGCTTGAGGATGAGGATGATGAGGATGAAAAGAAAAATAAATACCCCCTCCCCTCAAGCAGCTGCGTGATTCAAAGGTCAGACAGGAGAATGGCGGGACCTCGGCAGAAAAATAACACAAATATCCATGCCTTACCTGGAGCTCGAATCCAGGTCCCTCTGATCAAGAGCCAAGCATGCTAACCACTTGGAAACGGACTGTCCCTCAGAAACTGTTTGTTATTGTGGGTTGGAATGTTATTCGTTGGAAAAAATAAAAGAAGATGAAACCTAAATAATGGAAATGATATATCCTGAATGTCATTTGAAAATTTGTGAATGTTAGTGCATGTTAACACTATCACCACCTAACAAATGACGTGGGGATTAATTCTGCAGATTTCTTTTTGCATTACTTCTATTTCATGTCACACTGGGATTGAAACTCACACATTCTCTTATTCTGCAAAACTCGTATTAAATGATATTTTCTCTGATATGTTATATAGTTATAATGCCTGTTTAATATGCCTGTTTAAATAATGCCTGTATCCACTCCACCAGAGCATCATCTCAGGATGAAGCTCTGGTGGAGTGGATACAGGCATTGCTTCGGTCCGACCATATCAAAGGTCACAGGGAAGACGTAAATCTCTTCCAAAGAGTATCGTGGAAGGTGTCTGTCCAGTTGTCTCGTGCGCTGCTGTTCTGTATGCCAACAAAAGGAGTGGTATATGGTGATCCCAATTGTGTTGATGGTCGTCGACAAACAATCCTAGATGTTATTCAATTGTCCTATTAAATATCTCAACCATACCATCCAACTGAAGGTGCAGGGGAGTTGTTCTGGTTTTCTGAAAACCTAATAGTTGGCAGATGCCTTTATACACATTGGATTCAAAATTCCATCTTTGGTCAGAGTGAAGTTGCAAAGGTACTCCATACCTACTAATAAAGTTATTTATTATCATCTCTGCAACTGTTGTTGCCTCCTGGTTGGAGGCGGAGGTGGCTCAGTTGGTAGCACACCAGGCTCGTAATCTGTAGTTCCCAAGTTTGAGTCCAACTGGGTCAGTGTTGAGATTTATCTCCACATAATTCCCCGCCTGCCCATGGACAGTAAGGGACACCAATGGACTTGAAAAGGCCACCATCCGTCAAATGGGATGTTAAGCTGTGGCCCCGTGTGTGGGAGAGCCATACCCTTTGCACGTTAAAGAACACACGATGGACTTGATGGGAGGCTACCATCTGTCTCCCAACAGCTGTTCCAGCGGGTCCCTTCCCCTAACCTTCTCTGAGCCTTTGGGGTCCTTGTGACCTGGCCATTTGCCCATTGTGTGCAAAAAAGAGCCGCTCAGTGGTAAAACAACCCAACCCCTCTAATAAAATAGCGATTTCCATAATCAGTCCTAAGAAATGGACCCTTTGCATCATTGGCTATTCTCTCGAAAGGAGCACCAATATGATATGTCTGTAGCTTACCCTGACACCTAGTCTTAAGGCCTTTCTTTGCTGCCCAGGCCTCACATTGACTATATCATCTTTCAATGTCTGCCTTACTTTTTAGCCAATGAAATCATTCTCCGGCTTTCGCTATTGTCTTATTAACACTGAAGTGTCCACCAGTAGCACTATCATGCACAACTTTCATCACTAGTTCCACTTGGGAGCAAGGAAGGATTATCTGCCAACAGATCAATTGTCCAGTGGGATTCTTTCATCTTCTGTATAATACACTGTCTTTCACTTCTAAGGAGTCCCACTGTGCCCAGTAACTTTTGGTAGTTGGACTACACCTCAAGATTTGCTCCCAATTAGGTCTTATATCAGATTTTTCAAATCAAATCCATTATTGGCCTTATATCTTCATCGTCTAGTTGGGCCTTTCTAATTTCTATTGTGCTCCAGATGTTAAGAGTATCACTGTTTGCTTGTGTCGATGTTATTTGTCTTACGGGCATTACATCTTTAGTAGCATATTTCAACTCTGCATTATAGCAATGCTTACAGTTGTCAATACATGCACATCTGGAAAGGGCATCTGCATTCTTATGCATTTTGCCACTTCAATGCTCGATGGAGAAATTGTACTCTTGTAACTGCTGTATCCACCTAGCGATTTGTCCTTCAGGTTTTTTAAAGTTTAGTAACCACCAGAGTGCAGCATGAAGAGTGCATATAAGAAATTTCTGGCCATGGAGATAATGATGAAAATGTTATTGCTTTTACTATTGCTAACAGTTCTTTTCGTGTAACACAATAATTTCGTTCTGGTTTGGATAGAGTTTTTCTAAAGTATGCAATAACGTTTTCTTGTCCGTCTTGTTGTGAAAGTACAGCACCAACTCCTGTGTTACTTGCATCAGTATCTATTATGAACTGTTTTCCAGTGTGTGGATATGCTACACTGGTGCTGTGAAAAGAGCCTGCTTCAACTGTTGGAAGGCTACTTCACATTCGGAGGTTTACATGAACTGCTGGCCCTCCTCTGTCAGACAATGTAATGGCCTTGCGATGTTGAAGAAACCCTTGACAAATCTTCTATAGTAGGTGTAAAGTCCAATAAAACTACAAAGTTGATGAACATCTTGTGGTGGAGGCCAGTCTCTTACAGCTTCTATCTTACAAGGATAAGTCTTAATCCCTGATGTAGTGATGACATGGCCAAGGTAATGAACTTCTTGCTGGAACAGTTTACATTTAGTCGGTCCCAATTTTAGCTCGGCTGCCCTAAGTTTTTCAGACACTTGACGAAGATTTCTCAAATGTTTTTCAAAAGTTTTTGCAAGAACGATGATGTCGTCCAACTAAACCAGGCAGACCTCCCAAGACAAACCTTTGAGCACTGACCCCATTAGTCATTCAAACATTGCAAGTGCATTGCAAAGTTCAAATGGCCTCACTTTGAACTGCCAAAGTCCATTTCCTGTAGTGGAAGCTGTTTTCTCGCTATCTTCAGGATGTATACCAACTTCCCAATAGCCGCTCATCAAGTCTAATGTCTAGAACCATTTCTGACCCAGATAGTGTCCAGTGTGTAATCAATCCTAAGTAAAGGAATGCAGTGTTTCTTTGTTCTATCATTCGATCTGCAATAATCCACACAAAATTGGGTAGATCCATCCTTTTACTTGACAAAAACCACTGGTGATGTCCAGGGACTCTGTAATGGTTCTATAATGTCTTGAACTTCCATGTCCCTTATGAGTTGTTCTGTCTCCTCTCATTTTGCTAAGCCTTCTTGCTGGTAGATGGATTGGAGGAGAATCACCAGTATTTATCTTATGTTCTGTCAGGTTAGTATGACTATAATCTTTTGATGTAGCAGAAAAATGTCAGAAAACTCTTTCAGTAAGTTCTCAGTAAGAACTTGGTCTTCTTTCAGTAAGAACTTGGTCTTCAATTAATATTCTTTTCGTTTCTCTCCATAAGTCAGTAAGATGAGATGGGATGTCTGTATGGTGTTGGCTTGAGTCAGTAACTTCTATTTTGTTTATACTTGTTATCCAGGTAACAGGTTCACATATTGCTAATTCTTCACCCTTTTTCAATATTCAATTGGATTTGTTACAGTTCATCACTCTGATAGGAATCTGTTCTTTATCTACACTGTCTAAAGTCCTTGTAATCAGGATACTATGAGCCAAAGCTCCTTTACCAGGGGCATCAGTGACTGCCAATCAGAAGGCCCCAGAAGTCTCTGCTTGATGTCCACAGACTATAATTTCACTTTGTGCTAGGCTCTCTGTGTCTTCCATCATTAATACTGTGGTCACACTTGATAAAGTATCGGAAGTTCGGCTAAGAAGAGGGATTTCTTCTGTCTTATAGATGAGTAGGCTGTCACTGGGTCTAATGCTGAATCAATGTTTCTTTAGGAAATCAAGGCCTAATATGCATTCATTGTAGATGTCAGCAATGTAAACAGGATGGCCTACCAGACAGCTACCAATCCTGATGTTGAGTTCTATCTTCCCATGGACTTTAGCATGGACACTCCAGTGGCTGTTTGTAGGATTATAATAGACTGTGTAGCATTCCAGTTTGGGTGAGGTATTATCTTCTTTATTATGTCTGTTCTGAGTAAAGTTACATTTTTGTCAGTGTCTACTATCATACGGCAAGGCACTCCATTCATGCTTCTATCAGCTACCAATCCATTATCTCCACCATGTAGTGCTGAAACGTGGGCGACTTATCCTGGGGCCAACCAATCAATAGTCAGCCTTTGCCCTTCATGTTGCTTATGCTGGTTCTATTGTCTGTTAGATGTGCTTGAACTTCGTACCCACCACTTTTTGCAGTTTGCTCGAATGTATCCAATCTTTCCATAATTCCAACACTGTATGTTTGTAGAAGTCCTTGGAGAGGAACGTTTAATCTCTTCAAAAACGGAAAATATGGCTTTGGTTAGTTCTTGCATTTTTACTATCCTTTTCTACAGTTTCTTCTGCATTAACAATCTCACTGTGAGTTTGTTCACTCAAGATGAAAGCCTAGAGCACTCATACTTCATAGCATGTACCACAGCTAACTTTAAGGTTTCACCTTCCAACATCCTCAGAGATTGTTGAGTCTCAGGGTTAGCAATAGCATCAATAAATTGTAATTGAGCTAAATTATCTTGAATTTCTGGTAGACAGTTACTATAAGTCAATCTAGTTAGAAGCTCAATATCACTAGCAAGTTCTTGCAAAGTTTTACCACTCTTCTGCATGTGATGTTTAAATTGAGTCATATAGTATTGTTTTAAATAACTATCACCAAACCTGAGTTCTAATGCAGAAACCAGACTTTGATAATCAAGTCGTTTTTCTTCTGGAACAGACAGTAAAACTTCTGCAGCAGAGTTCTTAAGGAAGCTGCAAGAAAACTGTCCTTTTGAAATTCATTCCAATCATTAGCTCTAGCGATGACTTCAAACTGTTTTGCGATATGTGTAAAAACATTATTGTCAGTGAAATTACCATTATCACAAGAAGAAGGTAACATTCGATTTCTTAAAATCTGAAACTGACGTTCACAATCAGTTTTTACAGTTTCAGTTTGATGTTTATAATCTAACTTAACACTATCAAGATCATCTTTTACATTGTTGAGTTTGGTCTTAATGTCTTTACATTGATCAGTGATTTCACTGAATTTTATATTCAGATCATTATTTTGATCAGTAATCTTACTAATTTGAGAAGCCACTTCAACTCTCAACTCATTACTTTGTGTAGCCATTTCGTCTTTCAAGTTTTCATTTTGTGCAGCCATTTTGGTTTTCAAGTCATCTTTTTGAGAGACTATCTCCTCTCTCATATTACCAATTTTACTGTTTGTCATTATTTTGACTAGCAAGTTCATCAATTTCACCTCTTATATCAATCATCAGCTTTACTAACTCATCCATACTTCTAGTAAAAGGCATTCAATATAATAATAATATCTATACTTCGGGCACCAATTGATATGAATTCAAACAGATGAAAACTAGCTTGTGCTGAAAAATAACAACCAGTAACAATAAATCTAAAATAATGTGATTTAATATATAAGTATGGATAAAAACATGCAATATAAACTAAAGATACCAATGTTCATCTTTGTGTGAGCAAATTTTTAATCTAGCTAGAATCATATATGTGAATACTTGCAATATCTCGAGAATAACCTTACCAATTCCCAAATAACTAAATAATTATACAAAAAAATTACTTTCTTCTTAGGTTTTAATCCTCAAGTACTCCAAAACTGGCTAAATGTACTGGTTTCTCAGAGCCAATTCTTTTTAGACAATCACCACGTACAAGACAGTGAATTCTTCTTTTCCTGTAATAGCTTACCAACGCGATACACACCAATAAACTAATCAACCTTCTGCTCACTCACTATTTAAAAATACTTCTTCCCTTTATACACACATCATATACATACTGAAACTAATTATGCCTCCTTTCGGATATCCACAACTCCAACATAACAATTCTATCTTTTCTGTTTTTCAGATTGGTTCTGTATTCCAATTCATTAGTTAAATAATTCTCACGCAGAAGCATACACAAACGTTCATGACACGTTTATCATAAATTCATTGTAGCACGTTCATCTGTCATAACACTGTTATAGAAATGTAAACTTTATGTTAGAATAAACTTATATAAGTTATGAAAATCTTTTAATTTTATGTCAAAATGTTCAAATATATTTAATTTATATTTTTTATTTTTTAATGAGAATTTTAAGTGAACCATTGCTTCCATGGATGCCTTGCCACTGCATATTCCCTATTATTATGTTAAGCGGGAAATGGACTGATTCCTTCTTTATCGATATTGCTCCATTTAAAGCAGTTGCCTCCAATGACATCTTGTTCTAGGGTTCTTTTTTAATAATGCTGATGGCAGTTCATTGTTTACAGTAATTTGTATTTTTTAGGCTTGTTTTCTCTGATGGGGTTATTTAGTTCTAAGAGCTTTATTTATTCTGTGGATTGGTGGTCAGTTGCTTAAAATTTTGTTTTTTAGGCTTGCTATAAGATTAATGTTTGCAGGTGGGGGAGGTGTAAAAAAAAGTGGAATGGTAATTCATTGTTCAAGTTAAAATGGTTGTCTCTAATATAACTTGTATATGGTAATTTTGCATAAATATAACTTGTATATGGTAATTTTGCATAAATATAACTTTATTATGGTAATTTTGTTTTGAGATTTTCTTAAATTTCAGGATGGCAATTTATTATTTAGTAATATACACTTGTTAGAATAGCCATCTTGGATGAGATTATTAATTTTTGTGAGTTTTACAGAATGAACTTTTACTGTTAGTGATAATAGGCTGTTAAAACAAGTAGCAGCAATTTTATTTTTCCAGAATTATGCCAAGTTTCTTAAAATTACATCTGTGGAAAAAAAACCTACTATATATATGTGCTGAGTATATCGTTACTCGACGAATGTCGAGTAACGATATACTCTGGAAAATATACCTTAGATGCTATTATTTCTAGAGGTATTTTTTATTTTCAGAAGCAAAATTTTGTGCTTAGGAATAAATGTTTATCATTATATTATTTACTCTGTATTCTCAATTTACAGCGTCTTCACTCCTAGTAATGCAATTGCTTAGGTATATATGTAGAACTTTCCAAGAAGTTGAATATTCTTTCTGATAATGAAATGTGTTTTTCATTAGTTTAAATCACATATTTAGTAGGGTTTTTTTCCACGGATGTAATTTTAAGAAACTTGGCATAATTCTGGAAAAATAAAAATTGCTGCTAGGAATCCAGATGGCGAGCTTTCCATCAAGATGTAACACATTATGATTAAAAAATGGTGCCAGTGCATCATTAACTGCAGAACTGCTGTGCTCAGATATCCTCTGATTTTTCGTTCTTCCAAATCATAATTTTTGTCATGTAAGGCTGGTAGCTTTGTCTTAAGCCACAGTTTGTTACTATGATTTTGAGAGAATACATTGTTTGCAAGCCACACAAAATGGCTTTGAAGGCCTTGTGGTTGAAACTCTTAATATAGGAACTTTTTTTTTACCTTGGTAATACCGTCCCGTGGCCGAGTGGTTAGCACGCTTGGCTACTGATCTAAGGGACCTGGGTTCGAGCCCCGGATTAGGCATGGATGTGTGTGTCATTTTTCTGCTGAGGTCCTGCCATCCTCTCAAATCTCTTACTGTGGCATATAAACTGACAGGCTCCTGTCAGACCTCTGTGGCAAGCAGCTGCTTGAGGGGGTATTTATTTTATTTATTTTAATACTTATACAAAGATATGCCCACTGCTTAGATACATTAAATCAATGTTTTAAAGCCTTTTCCATCTGTAAATGTTTTTATTGTTTGTTGAAGTTTTATTTGTTAAACCAACTCATTTTATATTCACACCTTATGATGTTTCTAAATTTGTAAGTAATTTACTCTCATAAACTAATTATGCAAATTTATCTCTATCATTTTAAGTTTGCTAAGATGCCTCAGTATTAATTAAAATTAAGAAGAATTGGAAAAATATAGAAACTGCAGACATGTACACATCCATCTGCAGCTGATAGACCAATGCTGAGAAATATTGTTTTATTGAATAGATTCATATCTTTCTACATGCCTTATTCTGCAGTTTATCAAGTTAAAAAAATACCATTTAGAAAAGAGTTTGAACCTTTATTTTCACAATGGCTGAGATCAATACATGTTGATTTTTAACAACTTAATTGTAACACCTGTTTGTTTTTTACACTCTATAATCAGGATGAATTTATAAAAGTTATTTACTATAATATTACTTCTTGTCAACAATTTTAATTTCTGTTATCAGAATCAGGCAGGATCTAGATGGAAGCAATCCTCATCTCCCTAGAGAATAATAATAAGAACAGAAGCAAAGAAAATTAAACATTTATATTCATTGAAAATGTTTCATAAGAAATTTTTGAAGACTGCTTAAACATTTGGAAAAATTATATTTGCTGATCCAACTACACACACTTTCTTTTCTAGATACATGCCTGATCAGTGCATTTAAATAGCTTTTAAAATTGGTTTTAACATACAATTCACTTTGTGTCTTTTGGTAAAATTTGATATAAAATAATTTCTTTCTAATTACAGCTGTTTGCCAGTAGTCTGTGCATCTCAGAAACAGAAGTTGGAAGGCTGTTGTCCCTGGTAACACTTCATCAAACAATAGCTCCTGCAACAAAGAAGCATGTTCGATTTGTGGATGATAGTGCAACTGATATGCCATTTTCAGAGTTTGTTAATTGTTTTTCAGTGAATGATAGTCATTTAGTAAAAGCAGAAGGCGAGATTGTTTCACATCATCTGCCAGTGACTTTATCCAGTGGCATATCAGAAAAGCAGATAGCCACACTAGGTAATTTTTTTACACTATGGTAAATGCAAAAAATATTAGTGTTACAGACCCTTCCTTTGAGGATGATAGTAAGGGCATTGGAGGCAAAAAATATTAATCTTTAAAAATGCATTTAAAAAGACCTTCTTGCTCAGAAAATAATTAAAATAACTGAAAGTTCTATCAATGAGCAATGAAATTTAGAAGTTTAATCCTTCAAACTGTTTGCATGTTAATAAGTTTTTGGGAGCAAGCTCACAAGCTTTTCAGAGCAAGGACAGCACTCCATCTTCAATGAAGTGAAACTATGGGTGACATTAGGTATAGCGGGTCATTGTTCTTCCCCATGTGTGTGAGCCTTGAACTCTGGATACTTTTCCGCTAATGATGGCAGAATGGCCCTACTCAGTTGCTTAGATCATCAGACTCTACTAATATGTATACTATATATACACTTTATTTTTTACACTTCAAGCATTACAGTGCACAATCATGGCAATCCTCCTTCAGTTGCCTTGATAATGTGACCAAACTCGCGAGTCACAAAATGTGTCAGCCCGCAGTGGAGCAGCGATATCCAATAAGAATGGTAATGCTTATCCTCTTTTTAATTTAAGTCTTATAAAAAAATATAAAGGAGTAGAGACTGCCACCTTGCAAGTCACTAAATGCAGCAAGATTTCCAATCCTACTAAGCAAGGCTATAACCAAGCCTTTAGGTGTTCCCAACATCTATGCAACAAAAAAAAATTGACAATACCATGGAAACTACTGTTCTAAGAATATCAGCTTCCAACAGAGCACCGGTCGTATAAATGGTGGATGGAAATCCTCCTTCACTTGCCATGATAATGTGACCAAACTCTTGGGTCATAAAACACATCGACCCACAGTGGAGCAGCGACATCCAACGAGAACAGTAATGCTTACCCTCTTTTTAATTTAAGTCTTATAAAAAAATATTTTCTTGCAAAATTTCAATTCTCTGAAAAATAAAAACAGTAATATTAACTATTGCAAAAACTGATTTTCTAAAAAATGGATATATAACATTATATATTGCATTACTTGATGTTGTTAGGCTCTTTTGGCCAAATGATCTGTTAGTATTTTACAACTAATAAGGCAAGTAAATAATATTGGTAAGGTAAGGTAATAGGTCAGATAAACAGACCTTTGCAACAATATTGGTTGTGTATATTAACCTCGATAAGGTAATTGGTCAGGTAGTATAGAGCAGACCACTTAAGTAGTTCACATATTTGGACATTAATGCTACTGACCTCATTGGTTAACAAGGACTTAGTTTCTAAATAATTTTTGAACTGTCACTTAACTTCACTTAAAGCACAATGATGTTTCAATGTATAATACTTTGGTAATTGCTCTTTGAAGTGCAGATATAAAACAATGAACATGTAACCCTCCACCTTGAACGGCAAATTCTTACCTATTATGTGCATTTAATGTTGAGTTGTCTTCTATAAATAATCATAATTTATAGAGATATAACAAAACCTATATTATAGATAAGCTCACCGGGCAAAAAAAATTAGTCATTTCCTGCTATAAGAAGGTTACATCAGTTCGAAAGCAACAGAGGGCACACCAGTAATAAATGCATTCTCAAATAGCTGTGCCGTGCACTACGGGGTTCTTAGAGTGACAAGAAGTGGTTGGGTGCCAAGTGAAAAGTTACGTGTCGTTAAGTGTTAGTCACTCCATGAATGTTTAGTCGCTAAGTGTTAGTCACTCCGTGAATGTTTAGTCGCTAAGTGTTAGTCGTTAAGTGTTAGTCGCTCCATGAAACGGGTCGTGTCAAAGATGTGAATGAGTGGCAAAAAGGTGGTATTGCATTTGGCCGAGCCAAAGGGCATAATGTACAAGAAGTTGCTGTCTTTTCAGGTGTGTTGAAACATACTGTCCAAAGGGTCTTCCAGCAGTGGCGTACATTGCAGTCCACTGCTAATCATCATCAGAACTGCAGCAGAAAGCCTGTACTCACCAATAGGGACTGCCACAGTATGTCATGCACTGTTAGGGCAAACCGCTTTGCAACGAGGCAGGAATTGCTCCAGGAAACAAGGTTCAAGTTTTTAGACTAAAATGAAGAAATAATAAAAGAAAAAGTGAATATAACCTAATATGATGTTAAAAAATATCTGTGCATCCAGAGCAACAAGTTGTAATCCAGCCATTAGCATAGCCAGTGATGTAGTATAAGCAAAAGATTGATAATACTTGATCAATAATCTGTGAAAATGAAATCAAAACAAATAGATAAAATACTAACTTCATTGAGCATTTTAGGGGTAAACTTCCTTTGGCAGAGCAGTATGCTAAGCCTCAGGATATCTGTAACTCAGTAGAACAAGTTAGTACTTCCCCCAGTACAGGGGAGAAACGATCAAGCCACAAGGGCTGACCTTGACCCCAGAGGGACGGTAGATCTCCAGGCAGTCGAGATGAAGGCTGTTGCTGAATGAATAGAGACAGTAGCAAGTGTGTCAGGCCAAAGCCGTCTGATGAGAAAGCCTGGTGTCACGTGACTGGCAGGCTAATGACGTCAGAAGTGGGAGTCATGCATCGCATCATAGCTTTAAGTCGGTGGATATGATTTGTTTCTAATTTGATGAGTGCATTATTTAAATGATTTCATTTCTGTACTGAATTGAATCAAATATCAATTATAAAGCAAATTATCATAAATGCAGAGAAGAATTTCATTCTTGCAGGAAATATTTTATTTTCACAGACATAAAAAAAGCCTCATTTCTCGATGTCAAAAATTTTCAATAAACATATTATCTAAATATAGTCAAATAAGCATATTATCTAAATGTATATCAAATTATCTAAATATAGTCAAATAAACATATTATCTAAATATATATCAAAAGATTGATAATACTTGATCAATAATCTGTGAAAATGAAATCAAAACAAATAGATAAAATACTAACTTCATTGAACATTTTAGGGGTAAACTTCCTTTGGCAGAGCAGTACGCTAAGCCTCAGGATATCTGTAACTCAGTAGAAAATGGGATAACCTGAATTTTAAAGCATAATTTATTGATTTTTTTTTTTATTTTGTAAAAAGTTTTTGAAATGAAATATATGAGCTGCATTTGCAAACATATTGGAAGATATAAATATCTATTCTTAGGATAGCAAAATATATTCATACTAACTTCAGATAGGGTTTAACAATATTGATAAATATGACATATACAGTCTATCACTAAGAGTGTGGTTATATTTCATATAAAACTTTTAGATTTCACATAGTTTATGTTCTAAGAAGAAAGCTACTAAGATCAGAATTCATTCACAGCCTACCAAATCATCAGTGCAATTCTATTATTTTATTAGTAAGACTAGAATTATTTTCTTAAGATTTAAATCATCAGTATCACATAATCGAAATAAATCCCAATACAAACACCAAAACAAAAGACTTGTTTAACAAACATGATGACATAAAAAAACTTTTATACAAATATTACTTTGAATTATTTACAGCTAAATATATTTACTACACATACATCCACAAAAAAAGTAAATATTTAAAACCCATATCAAATATAAAATTCATAGCTTAATCATATTATATGCTCAAAAAACATTTTGTGGCAGCTAATATCTATACTATGTTGAAAAAATTGTCCAGACACCTGATTGGCAAAGGGAAAACGTAATTTCCAGTCACATGATTGGTACCAGTGGGTATAAGAAGAGCGTTGGCACAGAACAGGCTTCAGTGGAGACATTGATATGAAACATGAGTGAACATGTTGAGTTAATGGACTTAAAGAGAGGGGTCGTTATAGGATGCCATTTGAGTAACTTATCTGTGCGTGCGATTGCGGCCAAATTAGAGCATCCTAGGTCAACTGTGCAGGATGTGATTACTAAATGGAAATGTGAAGATGTCACGACAGTCAAGAAACAGTTGGGCATACCATGAAAACTGACAGAAAGGGATTGAAGAGCTCTGAAAGATGTCATATGTTCTTCTCATCATTCATCTGCTGCTACCATTACCAAAACGTTTCAAGAGTCCACAGTGTTTGCAGTAGGATGGTTCATACAGAGCTGCATATGTTGAATTTCCATGGCTGAGCAGCTGCATACAAACCACTGATAACTCCTAAACATGCACAATAATGTCTAGCCTGGTTCAAAACTCATCAGAATTGGTCACTGGACCAATGGAAACAAATTTTATGGAGTGGCGAATCATGTTTCACTCTGTTCCGATCTGATAGTCACTGCTGGATATGGTGAATATTGCCTGCCACAGTCCCATCTGTGAAGTGTGGTGGTGGTAGCTTGATGGTTTGTTGCTGTGTATCGTGGCATGGACTTAGACCGTTGGTTCCTCTAGATGGTAGCATGACGCCAAGACGTATGTGAACATTCTAGACAATTCTGTGCTACCTACACTATTTCAGTACTACAGAGAGGGGCCATACGTCTATTAATATGATAACGCACCATGTCATACTGCAAGATCCGTCCATTCAGCAGTGGTTTCATGACTCAGCCCTGACCTGAATTCAATAGAGGCCCTTTGGGATGAACTTGAACATCAGTTGCAAGCCTTACCAACATGTCCCACTTCCCTCTCCACACTAACTACCATGTTGAAAGACAAATGGCACAAAATACCAACTGCATACTATCAAAAATTGATTGAAGGTATGCCCAAAAGGGTGTAGAGTGTAACTGTAGCCAAAGGTGGGCGGACACCCTACTGAAATTTCAATAAATGTGACATTTTGTCAAACACTCTGGTGTCCGGTGACTTCATTCAACATAGTGTATCATTGAGACATACCAGTAGACAAGTGAAAATTATTAAGTGCAACATGTGAGCACTATGTTATTACCTTACATAGTTTGTAAGTGACATAAGAATATAAAAAAAAATTACACATTTCAGTGTAATATTGAAGAGTGTACCATAATAACTAGAAATATAACCCACGCAGCTTGTTAAGGAAAATTATAATATTGAATACCATATACTGATGATAGTAACTATAAGACAAATAAATATTTGAAATCCACATGAAATATACCAATGTCTATCATTGAGACATGACTGGTACACTAGTAAAATTCAAACAGATAGACATAGATGGCATATGATTAATCATTTGACTAAAGTGCTCAATTTCCTTTTGGATGATTTCTTGGGTGCATATTTTGATTGTGTGTAATTATGCATATACACATTTCACCTGTTAATATAATTTTATGCAGCAAGTCTATTAATTTATTCCCACATAAACACTGTTTCTTTTTTCGAAATCTGCTTTTCGGTATTAACATATGTCAGTAATTGATTTTTGCAGTTTAGAAAATGCTGCTCTACAGTAAAATAATAAATATCCCCTAAAGCAGCTACTTGCCACAGAGGTCTGACAGTAACCTGTCATTTAATATGCCATAGCAGATCTGTGAGGATGGCGGGTCCCAGTAGAAAGACAACAACAAACAACCATTCCTTACCAGGGTCTTGAACCCAGGTCCCTTTGACCAGTAGCCTAGTGTGCTAACCACTTGGCCATTACTGGATATAAGTGTTTGAAAAACATCATAACATAATATTCCCACATTTATAGAAACTTCAGTAGGATAAGTTAGCCCTCCATGGTCACACATATTAATTAGCTGCTGAGATACATACAATATTAAATCTCTTTTTGTTGTTAAATGATCAACATAGGTAACACAAAATGTTTTCTTTTTTATATTGTTGGATGCATATATATGATGATCCACTATTATTACTATGGCAGCCAGGAACACAACATTTACGGGGCATGATGAGAATAATAATTGCTATAAATGCACTAGAATTTAAACAATATACATAAAACAGAAAAAAGAAATAGAACTTACATTTTCACACAAAAGTAAAGTTGCAAACAGCAGCAGCAACTATTAGCATGTGTAGAATCAAGTCTCATGCTTCGACTATGCCTCTGCTAAGCCCCTGGTGGTGCAGCCCAAATCACATGACATCAGGCTTTCCTTTCAGATGGCTTTGGTGAGGCTGAAGCTATGAACAATCCACCAAACATGACTCAGTCACATATATAAGTAATTAGTAGCACCTCCTTCTTGCTCAGCCATGACCTAGATTACACTTCAGGCTTGAAAAACAAGCTCTGGTTATAGTTTCGATTTCAGGAGGAAATAATGCATAGAATGCTGTGATAAATGATAAAAAATAATTATAGAAATATTGAAATAGTTTTAAGGCAAAAAAGATAGCATAAATAAGGCACACATGCTTTGTAATTACTTTCAAAATCTCCTATTTTAAAATAGCAGTTTTTGGTTAATATTTGGGAGAATTTCAAAACTTTAAGAGAAAATTCGTTGATTCAGATTTTTTCAATTCAAACTTGTGAGCTTAAATCAAGGGTTGCTTGAACACAGAGTAACTTTAACAAGCAAATGACAAAGCCATAGTCACATCTAAGAAATGGTGATCAGATGTCTTTAACAAATTAATACATCACAATTTAATAAAACATTTATCAAAGGAAAAATAAAGTATTATTTTACAAGCTTAAATTATGTATTTTTTATAAAATATATGTAAGAAAATTTTCAAATATCAATTTCTATTTTGAAAAATTAAAAAGTTTCATGTGTTGTACTGAAAGCAAGCATACACATCATGGGCCTCTCATTTCATATGTGCATAAAGATATTTCTGTTAATTATAGGGTTGAGGGTGGCTCAGTCAGTAGGTTATTAGGCTTGTAATCTGCACTTACCAGATTGGAGTCCCACCTAAGGCAGCATTCTGATTTTAAAAAAAATATTTCCTCAAGCAGCTGCTAAAAAAAATACTTCTCAAGCAGCTTCCTAATACAGCATGTTCTTTAACATGCAAAGAGTATGGCTTTCTCTAGCAACTTGCTAGAGAGAGCCATACTCTTTGCATGTTAAAGAACGTGCTGTATTACATTGAAAGAAAGCTTCCATCTGTCTATCAGTTGTCCAGTGAATCCCCTTCCTCCAACCTTCTCTGAGCCCTTGGGGCCCTGGTGATGGCCATTTAGCTCATTGTACAAAAAAGTTCCACTCAGTAGTAAAACAGCCCAACCCAATACAATGAAATCTGTAAATAATTCTATATAACATGAGTTATAACTTTCCACACTGAACCCTATGTTATAAATTTTATAATGAATTTTGCTTGCAATAAATGTTCATTATTTACATAGTGATTTATTTAGCTTTACATGTTTGTTATTCTCTTTTGAAGAATACTTTTTCACAACAGTCTGCTTCTTTTCTGCTTGGGGATCTACTGACCCTGCAGGGTCAAGGTCTGTCCTTCTGGTTCAACCCTTTCTCCCCCATAGTGGGGTAGTACTGTTCGACTGAGTTTCAGATATCCTGTGGCTTTGTCCAAAGAAAGTTTACCCCTAAAATGTTCAATTAAGTGTATTATAATAAAACAGTAAATGAATTTCATGTGCCTGCTGTTTCAAAAGACATTATAATGGCTTTTATATTATGTTGTTATGCAGACTTATTCCCAACTCTACTATTGTTCCAACCAGCGTTCAATGAGATTTACTACTTATTTGCACCACAAAGAAAAACTCTGAAGAAACTTAGAGAATATTCATCAAAATAAATCATTGTGGTTTTATCTAGAGAAAACAATTTTAATTCAATTCCCACTTTATAAGTAACTTCTATTTTCTGCTTTACTAAATTTGCAATGAAAAGTTTTTGTTACAAGTTAAGAGATTTTAAAATACAGTGTAATAAATGTAAATTTATATGTTGTTTTAATTTTAAATTAATTTTAGTAGTTAATTGGTCAGCAGTCATATCTTACTTTATTCATAAACATCTTTAACCCTTTGCACTTGAAGATTTATTTTCACTATAGGGAAGTAGCAACTCGAAGTTTTTTTGCTAAAAAGTTGATGAAATTTTTTGCAACAAACATAAAAATAAATCGTACATAAACAATGTAAAATCAAACTCATTTTCACTGCTATTAATTTCATCATTTGGCTCTATTTTTATAACTGCTAAAAACAGACTAAGTTTAAAATAATAATTTTAATTAAAACAATGCTGTATTATGAAATGTACATAGACTAGATTTACACATCTAAAATGTAAAGAGGAAAGATATCTGTTTATAAACCAGTTATTGTCGCCATTCGAGTTGCTGCGTCAAACCAAGTGGTGACTGAAGGTCGCCTCTCGAGTGCAAAGGGCTAATAATAGTCTACCTGTTGTGACTGTTCACTGGAACAGCTACAAAAATTTATGATTGCAGCAAAGTAGTTCAAACTTCAGAATTAATGTTAATTAACTTGCAGTTAACTTAATTGTAATGTTATGGCCTTGTGTCTACTATGCCAACAAATCATCAAGGGCAAAGTGCTATCAGATGTATGATACTCATATTGATGTATCATACATGGCACTTTTCACCGATGGGCTTGGAAAGGCCGCCATCCATGAGATGCCACGGCCCCTTGTATGGGAGAGCCATACCCTGTGCATGTTAAAGAACATGCTGGATGGCCTTGATGGGAGGCTACCATCTCTCCCAACAGCTGTTCCAGTGGGTCCCCTCCCCAACCTTCTCTGAACCTTCGGGGTCCATGTGACCTGGTCATTTAGCCCATGGTGTGCAAAAAAGTGAGGCTCAGAGGTAAAACAAACCAAACATGGCACTTTTGGTATGAAAATACTTTATTTTCAAATATTATTGTTAGCCAGTAAGAAATTGTCCATGTCATCAATGACATATAAATTTCTTGTTTCAAACAGAGCAACCTTAACTTCTGGTGTATTCTGGAATACAATATTTTTAGTTGCAACAAACTTTATGCAGAGATTGCTTCCTATCAGGTGGACTTTGAATATGGTTAAAGTTGCTAGTTTTCCATAGGTAAAAACCAGAACATTTTCACAGGTGAACTTGGATTATGACTAAAGTTGTTAGTTTTTTTTTTTTGAAACTGGAGAATTTTTTCTTGGAATATCTCACTTGCATCCATCATGATACATTATAAATTCACATTTTGCTATCTATAATAGGAATCGATTTTGAAGAATCTAATTCAGTTAATTGAAAATATACCATGAAATTGGCACTAAATTCACTATCATTATAAACGTATGTGATGCAATCCAAAAGTTGCTGGACTTATCACTTGTACAGTAGCTCAAAAAATATCCAAACACTATGGTTGATTACAGAATTCAGAAAAAATATCTGGCAACAATTTTTTTAGAAATTAGTGATCTGGCAACCTTTGTATACTGTACACGAAGGTTGCCAGATCACTAATTTCTAAAAAAGTGTTGCCAGATATTTTTTCTGAATTCTGTAATCAACCATAGTGTTTGGATATTTTTTTAGTGACTGTAGTGCCATCTAAGCATAGTTCCAACTTCTGTTAGGTATTGCAAAAAAAAATAATTTAATACCCCCTCAAGCAGCTGCTTGCCACAGAGGTCTGACAGGAGCCTGTCAGTTTATATGCCAGAGTAGAAGGTCTGAGAGGATGGCAGGACCTCAGCAGAAAAACAACACATACATCCATGCCTTACCCGGGGCTCGAACCCAGGTCCCTTTGATCAGTAGCTAAGCACGCTAACCACTCATTGCAAGCCTAACATTTATCAAGTAGTCTGGCAAGTTTCACATTGACAGCTGGAACAAAGCCTTCTTTATGAGCATCTTAGTACATTGGTGTCACTTTGTTTTTCTTTAACAGAAAAAGTGGAAGACAAAAAAAACACTGCATTTGCAGCAAGTTTTGTTTCCAACTTGGTGAAACTGCTTCAGAGACTCATGAAATGTTTAACAAGTATTTGGTGATGACACCATTAGCCAAACTCAGAATTTTGAGTGGTTCTCACATTTTAATGTGGGCAAATATTGGTTAAAGATTCTGAATGTTCTGGCTGGCCCTCAACAAGCCAAAGAGACAAAAATGTGGGGAAAGTGTGTCATGCTATCCATGAGGACAGTCAAAGAACAATTAACGACATCTGTGGAATTGTTGGACTAACATACAGATCATGCCAACAGATTCTAACAGAGGATTACTATAAATTTCTGCCTCGACTTCTGACTCAAGACCAAAGACAGCATCAGTTCACTGTATGCAGAGATCTTCATCTCATCTCATCCCAGTGGAAAAAACATCCTTCACCACAACCAAAGAAAGTGAGTCAGGTGAAGAGCAATGTGAAGAGCATGCTGATTTGTTTTTTAATATGTAGGGAATCGTGCACAAGGAGTTTGTTCCTACAGGCCAGACAGTGAATCAATACTAATATATCAAGGTCCTGAAGTGCTTGAAGGATAGTGTGAGACTGAAAAATTGGTGCACAGAAGACTGGGAGGTGTATCATGATAACACACCAGCCCACAACACTCTGTCTGTTCAGCAATTTTTGACCAAAAATAACATGCAGTGGTTCCCTTGCCCCCTATGCACAAGACCCTTTCCCCAGTGATTTCTTCCTTTCTCCAAGATGAAGTTCCACCTTAAAGGCAATGATTTTGCTTTGTTGAAGTGATTCAGGCAGAATCGAAGGAAGTGATGAACAACATCTTGAAACAGGATGTTTTTATCTACATATTTTTATCAGTATAGTCTAGGAACTTTTGGATTGCACCTCATATATATTTTATATTTCTTACCAGATTTGTTTCATGAAACACAAGGCAATATTGGTTAATGGAAGCTATGTTGATACATCACCTATACGAACCATGTGAAAAAAAATAGACATGCTGGATATGTAAACAAACTTTGGACCATTAACTGGTCATTGTTATTAATGGTTGCTTAATTGTAGTGATATCAGCAAGCAAACAAGTAATAAATAATAAATACTCCCTCAAGCAGCTGCTTGCCACAGAGGTCTGACAGGATATCAGGTCCTCAGCAGAAAAACGACATCATACACCTATGCCTTATCCGGGACTCGAACCCAGGTCCCTTAGATCAGTAGCCAAGCATGCTAACCACTCGGCCATGCGACGGGATTTAAACAAATTACTCCTCAATCAGCTGCTTGCTATATATATATATACAGTATATACATATTGTCTCATTCAATGTAATACACCATGAGAAATGCAACACTCCAGCAGTTCAACACAAGAAAGCAAACAAATAATATGGTAATATAATAAGTTGGGTAAGGCTAACTGTATGTATTTTAGTTAGTGTAGTGTTTCCTTTAATTTCAGAGTTTTTGACATTTATGAAAAATTCACTTAAAAAAAAATATAAATCAATTAAAAATTTTTAAAATTACCTATCTTTCTATAAGCACCAATCCCCTGTGATGATGCATAGAACCGGCCAGGCCTAGCACCTAATGTCCAACCCCGCCTGTCGTGCAGGTACTATTTGAATAGTGCAGGTACTTTTGAAAGGTACTAACGGTGCAGACCGTTAGTACCTTTCAAAAGAGATACTCTCTTGTGGAAGTGAACGGAAGGGGAGGGCTGACAGATTAGAGTGGCCTACTGATCTGGATAACTATGGCTAATTTTCTTCTTTTTTCTACCCTGCTGAGGAGTGGTCAACCACACAGGGTCCTGACCATATAAACCCACTGCACTGGACAGATATATGGCTCTGAGCTTGATTATGGATCCTGATTTTGCTGCACTGGTGGGCTTCTGTAAAGGGAAAATCTTCCACTGTGTTTTCTGTTTGTTTGTGGGTTGACAGCCCCAAGTGAATAGATTCACAGGATATGTTTATCAGCTGGTGGATAATCCTGAGCAGAGGTCATCGCAGACACCTCAACTCTTTGCTTCTATTGGCATCGTCAAATTCTACATTGGAGGAAGTCTTCCAGTGTAGATGGCTTCAGCCTTTAGTAGTGGGGGAACGGGTCTTTGCCCCATGTCTGCGATTAGGGGGCTGTTTGATATTGTCGGCATTCCCTCTCTCAATAAACATAGTTTTTTTAAACATCCCACTAACCATTTTCTCTCCATAGGTAGTTGGAATGTGAGGACTCTTCACAGAGCTCTTTCTCTTGATGTCCTCACACAAAAATTCCACAATTATAATTTAGATATTCTTGGCTTGGAAGAGACCAGATGGACAGATAAAGGTCAGATTCTTAAAAATAATCTTAAATTTCTCTCTTCAGGGAGGGACGACAATAAGCATCACCAAGGCGTGGGTCTGCTTCTCAGCAGACATGCTAGTGATGCTCTTCTAGGATATGAGTGCATTAATGAAAGGTTTCTTACAGCAAAATTTCAGACAAGCGTTAAAGACTTGAATGTTATCTGCTGTTATGCCCCCACTGAGGATGCCGATGAGGATGAGAAGGATAGGTTTTATGGACAACTTCAGGATATTTTGAATTCTGTCAAGAAAGGAGATATTACTCTTGTTCTAGGTGACTTCATTGCCAAAGTTGGTACTGACTCTGACCTTTGGGGAGGAGTGATCGGCCATTTTGGTATTGGTAGCTGCAATGGCAATGTTTCCTACAGGTAAGTAAACTGAATGGTTTCAGAATAACTAACACTTATTACAAACACCGTGACATACATAAGTACACATGGGTTTCACCTGAAGGGTTGCATAAGAATATGATTGATTATATATTAATTAACAGGAAATGGGCTAGGAGGGAAATGGCTTTGGGGAGGGTTCTGTTAGGAATACCAGGGCATATAGGGGAGCTGAAATTGGATCTGACCATTACCTTGTTAAAAGTGTCTTGCAACTTAAACTTAAAAAGTGTTGTGCTAAGGGTAAAAAATTTACTTTTAATACTGAAGCTCTGAAAGATCCAGTTATAGCCAAAGCTTACCATGATAGGTTACTTAGTCATTATGACAGTCATGGTATGCTTACTACTGAAGTTGAGGAAGAATGGGATAATTTTAAACAGGCTTTTTTGGACACTAAGAGTACTCTTTTAGGAAAAAAGGAGCAGAAGAGACAGAATTATCTGAGTGATAAGGCACTTGAGCTTTTTTCAGAAAGAAAGAACTGCAGGAATGTCCTTAATCAATACCCTTCTAGTCCTAATAGAAAGCATAACAGAGAACTTAATAAACATGTAAAAGATCAGTTAGCTGCTGATAAGAATCTTTGGCATGATAGTTTGGCTGAGAAAGCTGAAAAAGCAGTTAGGCAGCATGACAGCAGAGAGCTGTACCAGATAGTTAATGTTTTGTGTGGTAGAAAACACAGGCCTACAAGGATTGAAGAATAAACAAGGTAAGGTTATAGAAGGGGAGGATTCTGTCATGAGTAGGTGGGCTGATTATATTTCAGTGATGTTCTAAACAATGTAGTTAGTTCTACTCCCATTGTTTGCAATGATTATAGATGCATTGGTGGCTTTAATGTTAACCCTATAACACAATCTGATGTTATTTTGGCTGTTTCTAAACTTAAACTACATAAATCCCCAGGGGTAGATGAAATTACTACCGAAATGCTTAGAGCTGGGAATGTTTCGGTTACCACTTGGATGACTGAAATTCTGAATATCTTTTATGATTAAGGCATGGTTCCTAAGGATTTTACCAGAGCTATTGTTATCCCTATTTTCAAAAAAGGTGATCGCAGTTCTTGTGATAACTATAGGGGTATCAGCCTACTCTCTGTTCCAGGTAAAGTTCTTTCCATGATTGTGCTTAATAGAATTAAGAATCTGGTTGACAGTTGCGTGATGAGCAATGTGGATTCAGAAGTGGTAGGGGATGTATGGATCAGATATTTTCACTTAGGCATATTCTTGAGAAATGTTTAGAGTTTCAGAAACCTTTGGTTTCTAGCTTTGTTGATTTCAAAAAAGCTTTCGACTCTGTTGATCGTCATAATTTGTGGTTGATTGTGAGATCATATGGTATACCTGACAAGTTAGTTAACATAATGAAAGCTCTCTATAATAACACTGAGTCGTGTGTGAGAGTTGGTAAGGCTTGTAGCAATTGGTTTAGCATTACTTCTGGTGTTTGACAAGGGTGCATTTTGTCTCCTTTTCTCTTTAGCTTGGTTATTGATTATGTTATGCGAAAATCACTTCAAGGGAAAGATTTTGGCCTTAAATGGGCTGGAGATACGAAAATTTCTGATTTAGATTATGCTGATGATTTAGCCCTTTTGGCAAATGATGTTGATGAGATGAACTCTTTTATTCGAGCTGTTGATGAGACTGGTAGTAGAGTAGGTTTGGTTATAAACAGAGAGAAAACTAAAGTGATGAAAATTGGTCAGGCAGGTTGTGATTCAGTTAATCTGAATGGTTGCAGTCTTGAGCAGGTGTCACAGTTTAATTATCCTGGGAGCTATGTAACAGATAATGGTGATGTGCGGCATGAGATTAACAGACGAATAGGGATTGCTGCCGGGACTTTTAAGAATCTATGGAGAGTGTGGAGAAATAGGCGTATACACCTAAAGACTAAAATTAGACTGTATAATAGTTTGGTTCTTTCTAGGGTTAGTTATGGTAGTGAAACTTGGACACTTTGTAAACAAGATAACAGGAAACTAGATGCTTTTGATTCCAGATGCTTACGCAGTATCTTGGGCATTAGGTGGTTCAACTTCGTAACTAATGATGAGGTTAGGCAAAGGAGTCAGCAACCTCCTTTAAGCAGCATATTGTGCAGAGAGAGACTCCGTTGGTTTGGCCATGTTGCCCGTATGAATAATTATAGATTGGCGAATAGGGTTATGAACAGTGTGCCTGAAGGCCTCAGAAAGAAGGGGAGACCTAGGATGCGGTGGGCAGACAATGTCAAACAGGACCTTGTTAGAATTGGTGTGCTGTGGCCAGATGCAGTAGATGTAGCTCAGGATAGACTTGCTTGGAGAACTAAATTGCACAGTCTGGTTGGACCTTCGTAGCCCATGGCTGCTTGAGGATGATGATGATGATTTATATTTTTTGTTGTCACTAAAAACACCTCCTTCAGAACTTTCATTTGATATATTATTCATAATCATCCACTACAGTTTCTTTTAGAGTTATGTTTTAGGTAGCCCATGACATTGAAAATGTTAAAGCTTAATTTGAGATAAAACTAGTTAAGCTCAAAACCCACAAAAATCCCCCTCCCCTCTATCAGGGAGGGGAGAATGGTGGGGGAAAATTCGAAATAGTTTGCGATGGTCATTATATGAACTTTTATTTGGCATCTGACTCGTAACTGTAGGCCCTTGTGTTTGGAAGATATAGTAGAACAATTTTCTGTTTTTTAGGGGGAAAGCATGGGGGTCACTTTTTAATAGCCTATAACACTCCTCACATCACAAGCATTCATTTTCATTCATTGGTATAGCTGGTTATTTTCAGCATTCACATTCTGGAGATATAGCAGAGGAATATTTTTCATATTTTCCCATTTTTAGGTGGGAAGAAAGTATTGGGGGAGGGTTCAATTTTTTATAGCCTTTGATATTCGCTGTGACAGAAACCTTCATTTGACATATAGCTACTTACATTCGGCACTTGTGTTCTGGAGATATAGCAGAAGGATTGTTTTCATATTTCCCACCTTTATTAGGGGGGAAAAATCATAGGGGTCAATTTTTTTATAGCCTACGACACTCCCTGCAGCACAAGCTTTCATTTGACACATAAATCATTAAGTTTCTCCATCGCATCCGAATGATATGGTGGAATAATAACAAACTGAGAAACTGACAAATGTCAAAGTAAAAAGCAATAGGAAAATTGGCAAAAAGTGATTCTGATATTTGATCAATTTATTTCTTAATATCACTGGCACTTTTTTTTATTCCCTAGAATTGTAACTTAAATTTTAGTCATTTAAAATATTAAAGTTTGAGTCATAGAAGAGTTTATAATTGCTTCATTCTATTTTCTTTTTAGGGGGCTTTATGTTTCATACTGCTGTCCACATTGGATCATGTCTTAGTACATTGCAAACAGCTCTGAAAGATAGTGGAATTATACCTGAAAAGTTGCTAGTACGTAAGTTGTTGTCTGCCAGTCTCATACTCTGTAGTTCCCAGGTTTGTGACCCTTCTTGCATTGAGATTTGTCTTCCCTAAACCCTCACTCTGGCTTCAATCAGAAAGATTGAAGAGAAGAAAGAAAAAAGAATTCATCAGAATCATTGATGTGCTGGGGGATTGATGTGCAGTGTAATGCTCCAAAGATTATTAACTTTTTAAAGTTGGACCTTTAGTCTGATCCAATTTATTCAAATTCAGGATAGCTATATCGGGCACCAGGCAATAATAACTTGCCAGATCAAATTGAAATAGGGTTTGTTAAGTATTTGTCAAGCGTTACTTATCGAGTAAGAATTCAAAAATGATTGTCAAGTTTAAAGTTTATATACAATCAAAAAATCAACTAACGTTACTCAAGAGAAAAAAATAGCAAAGATTCAAAAGTTTCTAAAACAAATTTTATTTCCAGAAAATTCAACTCACCAAACTCAATGGTAGAATACATTAGCAACTCACATCTATCTAAAGTAACATCATCTCAACTTCCACTAACATCACCACTCTACTCACAACATTCTATCTCACAATCTCTCTAACTCTATCTAACAATCTGACTCTGTGACCTAACATCACTTAGTTATAATGTGTGTACAAGTCTGGCACATGGCTGATACATGCTGAGAAAGATATTTGCATAAACTGATGATCGCGCAAGCTATGATGCAAGAGGGGTCGTGTCCTACACACACTTTAGCGGTTAACAATCAAAAGATCAGAGTTGTGCATGTGCAACTCCTACACTCGGAACGAGGATTGTGATGTCCAAAAATGAAATAAAATCCCCAAAATTATAAATATAACATAAATTAAGCAAAACTGGTTAAGAAAAAGTAAAAGTGAATGGGTGGACCATCACAGCACCATTTATCAGATGGGACATAAAGCTTTGGCTCAATGTGCAGAAGAGCCGTACACTGTATATATTAAAATATGTGCTGGATGGCCTTAACAGGAAGGTTCCATCTGTCTCTTAACAGCTGTCAAGTGAATCTGTAATACTCCAAAGATTATTAACTTTTAAGTTGGACTTTTTGTCTGATCCAAATTTATTCAAAATTCCAGATAACTTTTTGGGTGCCACGCAATATTAACTTGCCAAATAAAGTTGAAATAGGGTTCATTTTGTATATCTAGCTTTACTTATCGAGCAAGAATTCAAAAAGGATTGTCAAGTTTAATTAAAGTTTAAATCTAGTCAAAAGTCAAATAATGTTGCTCAAGAAAAAAATAGCAAAAGTCAAAAAATTTTAAAACAAAGTTTATTTCCAAAAAAATTCAGACTCTTCAATTCAGTTGATGAATACAAAAGTTGGAGTAACTAACAACTCACATCTACCTAAATCTCTAGTAACAATTCCTTCTATCTACACAACACATTCTGTACTGACTTCTCCTCCTACTGACTCATACTCTACTCCACATACTCAAAATTCTCAACATACTCCAATTCAACATCTACTGACTCTGTGACCTAACGTCACTTAGTAGTGTTGCGTACAATCCGGTATGTGTCTATTGCATGCTGAGGAAAACATTTGCATAATCTGACAATCGTGCTAGCTATGGTGCAAGAGAGGTCATGTCCTACACGTGTGCATTAGTGGCTGACTATCAAAAGTCAGAGTTGTGTATGTGCAACTCCGACTCGGAAAAGAGAATTGTGATCAGTCCAAAATGAAATAATAATCCCCAAAATGAGAAATATAATGTAAGTAAAGTAAAAGTGAATGAGTGGACCATCACAACTCCCCCTCCCAAAGGGAGTCAAAATTTGACCTAACAGATTTTGATGAGCAAATTTAGAATAATAGGATACCTCTCACATCATTTACACATCGTTGAACATAAAATAGAGTAAAAGTATGCTTACACAAATTTTGATAAGACCATCTACTCTCACTTCGACACAATTTTCCATAACAACCAAAGACTCCTCCCATTCCTCCTATCAAAAGTGTACAGCTACCTATTGTAAATACATACCAATGGTTGTAGCTTTTAACTGCATACTAGATGCGATGTTAATCTGTAGCCCCATGTGCGGGAGAGCCATACCCTGTGCACGTTAAAGAACATGCTGGATGGCCTTGATGGGAGGCTACCATCTGTCTCCCAACAGCTGTTCCAGTGGGTCCCCTCCCTCAACCTTCTCTGAGCCTTCGGAGTCCGTGTAACCTGGCCATTTAGCCCATGGTGTGCAAAAAAGTGCTGCTCAGAGGTAAAACAACCCAACCCAATCACATTCTGATACAAACTTCAATAGTTGCATGCAATAACCTGTACAAAAAAATTGGTTAATATTACTCATGTCTTGCTTAACTTCTAAAAAGGTTAAGGAAAAAATTCATTTACATCAAATTCTGCTCTTTCACAGAATATAATATCAGACCTATCAAGCTGGGTACAGAACTTCTGCTTATTCCTCTAACCACAGTTCAAATATGTGAATTCTAAATCTTCTGCTACCAATGCATAAAAAAAGGGTATTGGAATACTGTTAAATCCTCCTAAATACAAGAAAAAAAAAATTCGAAGCTAAGAGATTCCAAATTTTGCAAACAAGAGGGAGTGTAATCATCCACTAAATCTTCACCTAGACAATAATCATGAGTTAGCTGAAATAGAAATAGCATTAGCTACCTCCCCTCGTCGAGCTTTATGTCCCCCTCCCAAAGGAGTTATGCTGGTGACCGTCTCGGTCACCAGATTTTATCACTGGTGACAGCTCTAAGAAGCCACAAAATTATAAGTCATCATGGTCAGTTCACATATATGCAAACAAATGCTGTCGATGTCATCCCAATAATTACGTATCATTGACGCATCAATATCACTGATGACACTGAACAGATTTAAACACATATACATAAATCGTATCTAAGGGTAAAGAAAAACTATCATTAATTTATAATATATGATGCTAACGTTTCATCTAATCAATTCCAAGCACTTTTTAAATGAAAACACACTATGCATGCAAAAAATTCACTTCAAAATGCAAAATACATCTCAAAATGCAAAATATCTAATCATTGTATACTATAAATTCTCGTTCATTCTCATCATTCACATCCATAACCAATTTTATAATTTCTAAATTTCTTAATGTAAGCTTACAATGCTCAATTCAGCTTTCAGTCAGCTGAAATGGAAAAAATCTAAAAAAATGCATAATTGCCTTTAAATTACGTTAATACAATACATAATTCTTTATGGTTCAATTAGAACTTCAGATGAACAAGAATACATAAAAAAGTTCTTTTCACATCACATTATAAACTCAAGCTATAAACTTGAATAGTATAAATTCATTTATTAAAAATAAATATCAGAACTCCTAAGTTTCAACAAGAAATTAAACATTTCAAAATCTCTAAGTATATAAATCACAATAAATATTGGTTCCCTCTTCTCCATCTTCATCTATTCCAGAGAAAAGAAATAAAACATTATAAATCATTAGTGCCACAGTGGTAGAATAATAATGTATATAAATTTTCATTGTTGGCACTCCGTTGTGATAAATCTTCATTCAGTCGTTTCCCAGTGACATCCTTCCCTCATCGATCAATAAGCTAGGTGTAGGCGCTTCTGAAGATCTCATTGGTGACGTCATCTATTCTATGTTGACTACTTCATTGCTAGTTGTCGCTTTGCATGCTGTGGTCATCTTGTCGCTATGTGCTTGTCTTTGAAGAGCCTGGCTTTGTGCTTTCTATTGCTGCCTACTTCTAAATGATGCGTCAACAGTTTAAAACATCTAAACTTGTTAGATTCATCAGGATTATTGGCACTCAAAACAATTTCCGGGATGCTTTTCTCATTTGGTAATAATTCTTCATTAACATTATTTTCCTTTAAAATCTCTAATTCAAAACTTTTCTCATCAACAATTTCAGCACTATTTTTGCTTAAAACTTCTACTTCAAAAAGATTTTCATTGACTATTTTCCTTTAAAATTTCTACTTCTTAAACTTTTTCATCAACTAATTTTGTACTATTTTCCTCTACAACTATATCAACACATTTCTCATTATCAATTTGCTTTGCATCATCTTGTTTCTGTAAATTTACATTAATTACACTAATAGGACATTTTATAGGTTTTTCTTGAACATTATGCTTTTGAGTACAAGGTAACTCAGAAAGTCCACTGGACCGCAGCTGCAATTTTAATTGACAATTATCATAAATATTATCTAAAACTTGCTCATTTGAACATGAAACATTGGCTTTTGTATCATTGCGATCTATAATTTTTTTTTTGAGCTTAACAAAATGTAAATCTGTAACATTATGTATGCCAACAGTGGCAAGACTTAACTCATGAGAGGGCTTTTCTTTAGGAACTTTGGTCTCTTGCTTCAAAGATCCTAATTTATGTTTCCTGAATTGTCGTTTTTTTCTGTAACAATATTGCTCCATGTGCCCTAATCAGCCACAAAATATACATCTCAAAGTGTTTCTCTTATTGTTAGCAAAAGTTTTTGGTCTAGATTCAGTGTTGGAAGTTTGACTCGGAACATAATCTTTGCTTCGTTCGTTCTGCATCATTGTAGATGCATTCGGTGCAAATTGTTAGAACCATGTAACTTCCAATCACGCAGCAGTCATTTTGCGAGACTCCACCTGATAGCGCTGCTTTGGCAAGAATTGCATCCACTGTTGATTTAATGCTGTTTTTGCAGATTCTCTTCTTGCAGTGTACTGTCAAGCCAATTTGACTAAAGTTGAAATTGAATTTACATTTTGGACTTCTAAAAATTCTCCTATGGACAAAAGTAATTGGGACAATATGCAGTTTATAATGTAATAATGATCACGCTAGCTATGATGCAAAAGGGGTTGTGTCCCACACCTGCGCATTAGCAGCTGGCAATCAAAAGTCAGAGTTGCACAACTCTTACGTTTCAGAAAAGAGAATTGTGATCAGCTCAAAATGAAATAATAATCCCCATAATGATAAATGTAACGTAAATAAAGTAAAACTGGTTAAGTAAAAGTAAATGGGTGGACCATCACAACTCCCCTTCCACCAATATGCTCTGAGCCCTTAAAAGCCTTGTGACCTAGCCATTTATTATGCCATTGTCAGCAAAAAAAGCCACAATGGGGTAAATACCAAGAGAAAACAATCTAAATACCAGAAGTAAATACCAGAGGTAAAACAATCTAAATTTGACATATCAATTTTGGAACACAACTGTTCGTTTTTGTATGTCAGTGTCAGATGGTGAAAAATTTTGCATCCTACACAGATATATGTGTTATAGAATTCAGTATTGGATAGATAAATTGTACTGTATTTTTTTTAATAATAATAATGCTTTTTTATAAATGCACTACACAATGACAATTAGTTGGAAACTAACAAGAATATATTTTTGGAATTATATATAATTTTTACTTATATAGTCAATGTTGAGGCAAGATTAGATCAAATATTTGGGGATAGGGGTTTTTAAAAATAGTTTTAACATTTTTATTAATGGTAACTGATAACAAATGTTTTTTTTTAAGAATAAATTTTCCAAATGAAGTAGAGATTGTACCATCAATCCCTACTTCATTTGAATTTATATGCAATACTAATATTTCAATAATCTTTGTTTTAAAAAGTATATAACCAGTGCCATGCCTAGCCAATTTTATGCCCTGGTTAAGAGTTGTTTTGTACCCTATCAAATTGTTAATTTTTTGCATATAATAATGACAACTGGTTCTGTAATAATTTAAAATTTTGCTTCAAGTTTGATTTGAACCCAGGCAGATGCCCCACTTGCCCATACATTGCACTTGTGTGCAAATAGTCCTGCAGAGAGATAAAACAACCAAACTGATAGAATTCAATAATAGTAGTACAATATTACTGAATGGGTTATCAAATTTATTTAAATACTGTAAGGGTCTTGCATGCAGAGTGATGGGGGAGGGGGGGGGCTGGTTGGAATGGCCATTGCTCATGCCTGTGGCTTCAGCTTTTTCAAACAACTACAGGTATTCAGAAAACAGCACCAGGTGAACCAACTGGGAAACCAAGTCCTGAGTCCTTGGCCTCATCACCTGAATGTAATGGGAACCACTGATCAGTAGAGAAGTTGACAAATGGTCAGGATCCTACACATGAATCTTGCCCCTATCATATGACTGAAAGCATCAAGGGATTCCTGTGCTCTCTCTTCTAGAGTCTTCCGGAGTGCAACAATTGGGTGGAAGTAAACTGGGTGAACTGTAGTTGGGTGGATGTTACAGTTGGGTGGATGACAACTGGGTGGAAAATAGGAAATGATGTGAAATAATTTGACCAAACAACAGTAACATTCGCAAGCCCATCTGTGCCAGAGACCAAGACGGAACACCTAACTATGGTGGCAACAAATGTAAGTAAGTATGTACCACAGTAGGTTTTCAACAAAATTGGGGGATAGTGAACCTTATATTAATTTTTTGAGAGTACCATATTATACTTTTAATATTATTTTTAATATTTCATGGATATAGTATGAAAATATTTGTAAATTTGTATACATGGTAAATATTATTTCAACTAATTTTGATTCCATGAAGTCAGTGGTCCCCCAATCTTTTTGAGCCCTGCATCCCCCTTTACCCTAAAAAGGGCATTAGAAAGTGTAATGGGGGCACAGGACATGCTATCAAGGGGTCATGGGTTCATATCACACCCAGCTCAAGGCATTTTTTTCCCTCTAAAATTGATATTAATATTAAACTAAGAGTGATACCTTCCTTGACAGTTGAAAAAAAATGTGAAGAAATTTCTCCAATTAAATTATATATTCATAAATACTTGCCATCTGCTTCTTGATGCTCTTTGTGAGCAGTTAGAACAGTGCCCTCAAGAGGCAAGAAAATTGTGTGCTGTAGGTAGAAAGTTTGATACCTATGATTTGATCATTTAGAGGAGATCTTGATAGGAAGCCAGTAGCTCAGCAGTCAGAGTACCTGGCATGTTATCAGGAAATCGTGGGTTCATATCACACCCTGCTCAAGATAATTTTTGCTCTAAACTGGTATCAACATTAAACTAAGAGTGATGTCTTCCTTGACAGTTTTACAAAATGTTGAGATTGGTATTGTGTATTGGTATTGTGTATTGCCTTCATGAAGCACAGAGAATTGTATACTGTAGGTAGAAAGTTCATAACATCAATTACAGGTGATCTTTGTTGGCAGCCAGAGCACCTAACCTGTTATCAGGGGGTCTTTGGTTTGCATCCCACCTATCTCAAGACAATTTTTCTTCTAAAATTGATATCAATGTTAAACTAAGAGTGATACCTTCCTTGACAGTTGAACAAAAATATCAAGAAATTTCTTCAATGTAGAGGAAATGGTTTTTTTTTTTAAATCTTGTTCATAATTTTTAAAAACTTGATTTTTATGTTTGTGCTGAGCAGTGTTTGTTTATTTGAACATTTTTTAGTTTATGCATGCCCGATGGATGTTAATTTTTATGTGCTGCCTTTCTGCTGAGGTTTTGTCTTCTTCACAGACCTTCTCTCGGGGTTGTTTTATCTCTGAGCAACACTTTTTTGCACACGAGCTAAATGGCAAGGTCCCAAGGACCCTAAGGGTTCTCAGCAGGTGGGGGGGAAGAGATCCATTGGACAGATGGATGCTTCCCATCAAGGCCATCCAGCATGTTTTTTAATGTGCACATGGTATGACTCTTCTGCATAAAAGGCCACTGTTTAATATTCCATCTGACCTTTATTTTCTCATTTGAAGAATGGTGGCCTTTCCAAATCTGTCAGCATTTCCTTTCTGACTGAGGGCAGGGTGGGAATTATTGCAGATAAATCTCAGCACTGGCACAAGTGGAACTCAAACTTAGGAACTGCAGATTATGAATAAGGCACACTACCAATTGAGGCAACCTCCAGCCCTTTCGCTGTGACATACTGATGGGTACTTATGATACCTATGATTTGATTCAGAAATACTTGACTTAGTTTTCATATAAATTACTTTCATTTGGAAAGGGACAGAAATTTTTATTCCAAATCTTTAAATCTGATGAGGAGCTCCATTTAATTCCATGTTGTTAACGCATTTTTATTACTGAGTGGTAACATAACATAAACAGGACATGATTTTTATTTTTTTCAGAAATCAGGCAGGTGCATTTAATTCTTAATCTAATAGAAATGAATAAATTGAAAAACATTTTTTAAATGCCTATCTTCCTATATGCACTTAAAAAGTCACTGAATTTCAGTCACTGAATTCATAGAAAAGGCACTGGCAATCTTCCTGAGTAGGTAAATCAGCATCTTATCTTCCTTTTAAGTTGATATGAATTCAGTGACTGATTGTGCCATCGATATGTTTTAGTTTTATTTTTTACTTTCTAGGGCTCATTCAGGGGATAAAAGAAGTAAATACTCTCTCAAGCAGCTGCTTGCCATAGAGGTCTAACATGATCCTGTCAGCTTATATGCCATAGTAGAAGGTCTGTGAGGATGGCAGGACCTCAGCAGAAAGGCAACATAAATATCCATGCCTTACCCAGGGCTCAAACACAAATTCCTTTGATCAGTAGCCAAGTGTGCTAATCACTGAGCATGCGATGGCTAGAGGAAGTTAGATATTTTAAAAAAATTTATTTTTTTTCATTGTCACTAAAAACACATACCTTCAGAAACTTCCATTTTATATATGATATAAACAATGACCACATTTTTCTCCCCCTTTTTTGGAATTGTGTTTAAGGTAGCCCATGACGTTGGAGATGTCACAAGCTGTAATTTCGGATATAATTTGTTAAGGTTAGCCCCCTAAATTTCCATCTCCTTTGGATGGAGGGGGAAATGGCAGGAGGATTAATTCGAAATAGTCTACAACACTCCTCATATGAGCTTTCATTTGATACCTAATTTGTAACTTTAAGCCCTTGCATTCAGAAGATATAGTAGAACGACTTCCCAATATCCCCTTTTTTAGGGTGGGGGGGAAATCAAGGGCTTATATTTTCATTGCCCACAACATTCCCCAATAATTTCGTTTGACATACAACTTGTTACATTTGACCCTCATGTTCTGAAGATATAGTGGAACAATAGTTTTCACATTTCCCCTTTTTTAGGAGGAAGAAGGAAGGGGGAGAATTTAATCTGTGACACTACCCATGTCAGAAGCTTTCATTTGGCACATAACCCATTACTTTAGGCCCTTAGGGTCTGAAGATATAGGGGAATAATCTTTTCCATATTTTCCCTTTTTAGAGAGGAAGTAAGCTTGGGGGGTAAATTTTTTATAACCTATGACACCCCATATCAGGAGCTTTCATTTGATACAAATTTTCATTTAAGTTTTTGTATGTATTTGCAACATATAGGGCAGAGAAGAATCCAAGAAGGTACTCCTAGCTTTTACAGGCCTTCTCATACAAGGACATGCCTACTAAGACTGAAGTCATTGCTGACCACTGCATTAGTAAGAGCTAACACAGCATACAAAGTTTGCCTTGCTGGAAAAGTCGCTAGCTGCCTAACCACTATGCCAGTTAAGGTCATCACACTTGAAAGATGTGGTGTAACAACAATATTAACAAATCCACAAACTGACAAAGGACAAGAGAAAAGCAATAGGAAGATAAGTAAAAATAAGGCAAACGTATGGCAACACTGGGTTACAGTGAAAAATTAATAAAAGATGAAAAAACGAAATGCAATCTAATTGTGAACAATAAAGGAAATGGATCCCCCCCCACACACACACACACCTTGTTAACCCTCCCAGTGTACAGTCTGAAAAATAATTGGTTTACATCCATAGGCCCAGTTATTCTTTCACTATGCTTATCCAAAAAACATAACTTTAGAGATTTTTTGCCTAATAACTAATAAAAGGAATTATGGCATGTTATATGCTAAATTAATCAGCATTTAATTCCAGAGTTTCTGAAAACCAAATGTGATATAGTGAAATAAGAGTGATATAGTGAAAAAAATAGATCTGACTATGCAATTGACGCTTAATTTTGGAAAACCTAATTGATAAAAACATTTATATAAAATCAAGGAAGATATCACTCTGAATTAATGTTGATTAGTTTTAGAAGAAAAATTGTCATGAGCTGGGTGGGATATGAACCCATGGACTACCTGATAACATGTCAGGTGCTCGATCAAGATCCATAAATTTCCTGTGTCTCATGAAGGCACTGTCCCAGCTGCTTTCAGCCTCAAGAAACAATGACAAGTATGTCATGAAGATGGCAAGTATAATCTGAGTATACAATTGTTTAAATTGGATAATTTTTTTTCAATAAGTCATTATTTTTTTTCCAAAAAAAAAATAGCTTCAATTTATATATAATATGTATGTGAAACATGATTTTTGTTTATTTTTATAATTCTCTCCAGTCTGATTAATACACTCCCAGTGTTTTATACAAGGTGACTTGAACTGATCATATTCATAGGGTTTTCTGTCCCATTTATGAAATGATGGATGGATTTATGAAATAATGATTTCCTTGGCTTTATTTTGTGCTGAACATTATGCATAATTTTTTTCTTTGGGTGTTGCATTTTGCAAATCTTGGATATAGGACTGATTTCCATGCCAAGACTTTTGGCTTCTGTACTCAAGACCTCGTTAATTTTCAGGAAACCGTAAAAAAGAAGTTTTTTTTTACTAGAAAACAAAGAAATAATAATAAAAAAAGCCTAATTCGAGGTTAAAAATTTGCATCAAAAAGTTGTAAGCCTCCCATCATCATAGTCAAACTGCAATGTATCATGACTTCAAAAAATCGATAACAACATATAAATAAATATACAGGAATAAAATCAATAAATCAGTAGAAGTAAAAATGAACAAGTTATAAGCCAGCAGATCAACATTTCTTAGACCTTATATACAGGATTGTTGATTCCCCAGTGATGATGCATAGAACCAGCCAGGATACACCTAATGTCCTACCCTGCCTTCTCATGATGCAGACATTATTACCTTTCAAAAGAGATACTCCTTTGGGAAGGGAATATAAGAGGAGGTCTGTCAGATCAGTGTGGCCTACTGAACATCTATGGCCAATTTTTCTTTTTTTATTCTGCCCTGCTGGGGAGTGGTCAACTTCATAGGCTCCTGGTGCTAACTTTATACCTACTGGACTGGACTGATTTATAACTCATAAGAATGTATATTGCTTTTTTTGCCGAATAGATTTATTTACACAAGTACTGCAATGTGCTATTTACATGGTTGTATGAGCCGAGTGCTTTTGACTGTACTCAGCAGTCATCTTCAGGGCAGTGTACAGTTCCTTGGAGAGGTGAATTGTTGGTGGCAGATTAGATTAAGCAAATGGATCCTCAATTTGCTGCACTGGTGAACTTCTGTTGAAAGTAAATCTGCCAGTGTTTTCTGTTTGTTGTGCATTGACAGCCATAAGTGAACAGAAGCATGTGGATACCTTATATCAACTGGTGGATAATCCTGATCAGAGGCCATCACAGGTACCTTAACTTGAGCATCGCCAATCCTATGCTCACAAGCTTTCATTTGGCACATAATCCATTACTTTAGGCCCTTAGGGTCTGAATCAAATAAATATTTATTAGTAATGTGTCCCATTACTTTAGGCCCTTAGGGTCTGAATCAAATAAATATTTATTAGTAATGTGTCTCAGGCATGTCATATGGCTCTTGAAAATGTGGTGCCGGATGATCCTATCAGCATGGATGGCTTCAGCCTTTGGCAGTGAGGAACAGGTCTTTGCCCAAATGCCTGAGATTGGAGGTTGTTTCATATTGTTGGCACTACCTCTCTCAGTAAACCTAGTTTCTTTATCCCTTCCAGTATCCAAACTGAAAAACAGGTTTCCATTCAGGGGCCAAGCTATTTTCTGCCTATTCTCATCCAAAAAAAAACTTTATAACTTTTTTGCTAAATAACTAATGAAAGGAATTATGGCATGTTTTATGCCAAATTAATCAGCATTTAATTCTGGATTTTCTGAAATTATAATATTTAACAAAAAAAGACAATATGTTTAATTTTCATAGGACTTTTTTAGAGTCATGTAGTTAAAAATGCATCTGGCAACACATATATTTAAAATAAAACTAATAGGCAGAAATGATTACAATGCACATGAATAAAATGACTATATATTTCTAAATAACAAAAAAATTGCTTTTTTGGTTTTAAGTAAATATTTTTCTTGTTTTGTAATTTTTTTCTTGGTACTGTACTTTGAGAAAATTCCAGGCTTTTAGCCAACTGTCATCATCATCATCATTATCCTCCTCAAGCAGCCATGGGCTACGGAGGTCCAACCAGACCGTGCAATTTAGTTCTCCAAGCAAGTCTATCCTGAACTACATCTACTGCATCTGGCCACTGCACACCAATTCTAACAAGGTCCTGTTTGACATTGTCTGCCCACCGCATCCTAGGTCTCCCCTTCTTTCTGAGGCCTTTAGGCACACTGTTCATAACCCTATTCGCCAATCTATAATTATTCATATGGGCAACATGGCCAAACCAACGGAGTCTCTCTCTGCACAATATGCTGCTTAAAGGAGGTTGCAAACTCCTTTGCCTAACCTCATCATTAGTTACGAAGTTGAACCACCTAATGCCCAAGATACTGCGTAAGCATCTGGAATCAAAAGCATCTAGTTTCCTGTTATCTTGTTTACAAAGTGTCCAAGTTTCACTACCATAACTAACCCTAGAAAGAACCAAACTATTATACAGTCTAATTTTAGTCTTTAGGTGTATACGCCTATTTCTCCACACTCTCCATAGATTCTTAAAAGTCCCAGCATCAATCCCTATTCGTCTGTTAATCTCATGCCGCACATCACCATTATCTGTTACATAGCTCCCAGGATAATTAAACTGTGACACCTGCTCAAGACTGCAACCATTCAGATTAACTGAATCACAGCTTGCCTGACCAATTTTCATCACTTTAGTTTTCTCTCTGTTTATAACCAAACCTACTCTACTACCAGTCTCATCAACAGCTCGAATGAAAGAGTTCATCTCATCAACATCATTTGCCAAAAGGGCTAAATCATCAGCATAATCTAAATCAGAAATTTTCGTATCTCCAGCCCATTTAAGGCCAAAATCTTTCCCTTGAAGTGAATTTCGCATAACATAATCAATAACCAAGCTAAAGAGAAAAGGAGACAAAATGCACCCTTGTCGAACACCAGAAGTAATGCTAAACCAATTGCTACAAGACTTACTAACTCTCACACATGACTCAGTGTTATTATAGACAGCTTTCATTATGTTAACTAACTTGTCAGGTATACCATATGATCTCACAATCAACCACAAATTATGATGATCAACAGAGTCGAAAGCCTTTTTGAAATCAACAAAGCTAGCAACCAAAGGTTTCTGAAACTCTAAACATTTCTCAAGAATCTGCCTAAGTGAAAATATCTGATCCACACATCCCCTACAACTTCTGAATCCACATTGCTCATCATGCAATTGACTGTCAACCAGATTCTTAATTCTATTAAGCACAATCATGGAAAGAACTTTACCTGGAAAGAGAGTAGGCTGATACCCCTATAGTTATCACAAGAACTGTGATCACCCTTTTTGAAAATAGGGATAACAATAGCTCTGGTAAAATCCTTAGGAACCATGCCTTTATCATAAAAGATATTCAAAATTTCACTCATCCACGTGGTAACTGAAACATTTCCAGCTCTAAGCATTTCCGTAGTAATTTCGTCTACCCCTGGGGATTTATGTAGTTTAAGTTTAAAAATAGCCAAAATAACTTCAGATTGTGCTATAGGGCCAACATTAAAGCCAGTAATGCATCTATCATCATTACAAACAATGGGAGTAGAACTAACCACATTGTTTAGAACATCACTGAAATGCTCAGCCCACCTAGCCATGACAGAATCCTCACCTTCTATATATAACCTTACCTTGTTTATCCTTCCATCCCTTATACATGTCTATTTCTTACCACACAACACGTTAACTATTTGGTACACCTCTCTGCTGTTGTGCTGTCTAACTGCTTCCTCAGCTTTGTCAGCCAAGCCATCAAGCAAAAGATTCTTATCAATAGCTAACTGATCTTTTACACACTTATTAAGCTTTTTGTAATGGTTTGTATTAGAACTAGTAGGGTATTGATTAAAGACATTCCTGCAGTTCTTTCTTTCTGAAATAAGCTCAAGTGCCTTATCACTCAAATAATTCTGCCTCCTCTGCTCCATTTTTTTTTAGAAACAAAGAGTATTGTTATAACTTGGTCTTTCAGAGCTTCAGAATCAAAGGTAAATCTTTTAATCCTAGCACAACATTTTTTAAGTTTAAGTTGCAAGACACTTTTAACAAGTAATGGTCAGATCCAATTTCATGTCTGCTATATGACCTGGTATTCCAAACAGAACTAGCCCATTTCCTGTTAATTAATATATAATCAATCATATTCTTAAGCAGCCCATCAGGTGAAACCCATGTGTACTTATGCAAGTCACGGTGTTTGTAATAAGTGTTAGTTATTCTGAAACCATTGAATTTACTTACCTGTAGGAGACATTGCAGCTACCAATACCAAAAGTGCCTATCACCCCTCCCCATAGGTTAGAGTTAGTACGAACTTTGGCATTGAAGTCACCTAGAACAAGGGTAATATCTCCTTTCTTGACAGAATTCAAAATATTCTGAAGTTGTCCGTAAAACCTATCCTTCTCATCCTCAGTAGGGGCATAACAGCAGATAACATTCAAGTCTTTAATGCTTCTCTGAAATTTTGCTGTAAGAAATCTTAATTAATGCACTCATATTCCTAGAAGAGCATCATTAGCATGTCTGGTGAGAAGCTGACCCACCCTTTGGTGATGCTTATTATCTTCACTCCCTGAAAAAGAAATTTAAGATTATTTTTGAAAATCTTACCTTTATCTCTCCATCTGATCTCTTGCAAGCCGAGAATATCTAAATTATAATGGTGGAATTCTTGTGTGAGGACATCAAGAGAAAAAGCTCTGTGCAGAGTCCTCACATTCCAACTACCTATGGAGAGAAAATGGTTAGTGGGATTTTTAAAGAAACTATGTTTATTGAAAGAGGGAATGCCAACAATATCAAACAGTCCCCTAATCGCATGCATGGGACAAAGACCTGTTCCCCCACCACTAAAAGCTAAAGCCATCTACACTGGAAGACTTCCTCCAATGTAGAATTTGACGATGCCAGTAGAAGCAAAGAGTTTAGGTGCCTGCGATTCCTCTGCTCAGAATTATCCACCAGCTGATAAAACATATCTTGTGAATCTATTCACTTGGGCTGTCAACCCACAAACAAAGAGAAAATACAGCAGAAGATTTTCCCTCCACAGAAGCCCACCTGTGCAGCAAATTCAGGATCCATAATCAAGCTCAGAGCCTTATTTCAGTCCAGTAGGTTTATATGGTCAGCACCAGGACCCTGTGTGGTTGACCACTCCTTGGCAGGGCAGCATGATATAAATAGAAGAATGGAATTGCTGCTGAGACTTTCTAGAATTTATGGAGAATGTGGAAAAATAAGCTTGATCACCTAGAGACTAGATTTAGACTGTATAATAGTTTGGTTCATTCTAAGCTTAGGTATGATAGCTAAACATTGACCCTTTGTCATCAGTATAACAAGTAATTCGATGCCTTTGATTCTAGATACTTACAAAGCATCTTGGGCATTAAGTGGTTTCTATTTGTAAGTAATGATGAGGTTAGGCAAACTGCTTTGAGCAGTGTGTTGTGCAGATGTGATGGTCCACCCATTCACATTTACTTTTCCTTAACCAGTTTTGCTTTGTTTTTATATTTATCAGTTTGAGGATTTAATCATTTTTGTGGACTGTTTCAATCCTTGTCTGAATGGCAGGCGTTGGCATTGTGCAACTCTGACCTTTTGGTTGCCAACCTCTAAAGCGCACATGTTAAGGACACAACCTCGCTTGCGTGATCGTAAGTTTATGTAAATGTCTTTCTCTGCGGGCAACATGACACATGCCGCCATACTTGTATACACGTTATAACTTAGTGACGTGAGGTCACAGTAGTAGAGTAGAGATGAGTTAGTAGAGATAAGTTAGTAAGAAGTTATTGAGAAGTTATTGAGATTATGAAGTGTTGTTAGAAAGGGATAACGATGGGCCACGGAGTGGAGATGTTATTTAGATAGATGTCAATTGCTACATCTTTTGTTTGGTGAGTTGAAATTTTGGAAATATACTTTGTTTTAGAAACTTTTGAATCTTTGCTATTTTTTCTCTTGAGCAATGTAAAGTGAAGTTGTGATTAGATTGTATTTAAGCTTGACAATCATTTTTGAATTCTTACTCAATAAGTAACGCTTTGCTAATATATCAATGGACCCTATTTCAACTTTTTTTGACAAGTTATTATTGCCTGGCGCCCGATAGAGCTATCCAGGGTTTGATGTGATTGAGCTATCCAGAGACTGTGTTGGTGTGGCCATGTTGCCCGTATGCATAGCTGCAGATTGGCAAATAGGATTATGAGCAGTGTGCCCAAAGGTTTCAGGAAAAGTGAGAGACCTAGGATACAATGGACAGACAATGTCAAACTGGACCTTTCTAGAATTGGCCAAATACAGTAGCTGTAGCTCAGGACAGAGAGGTTGGAGAGGAAAATCTTGCATTCTGGTAGAACTTCAGTAACCCAAGGCTGCATGAGGATTTTGTATGTATATATATTGTCATAATCAGCAATGTAGCATACCTGTGAAAGAACTACAAGTTAATAAATCAATAGAAGTGAAAACTAACCAATTTGTAAGACAGCCATTGTCATGACTACAGATGATGCATAACTCCACAAGATCGGTACATATAAATCTATGGAAAGAAAACCATAGTAGATCTATAGAAATAAAAATGCACACACAGGCTACTAATTACATCTTGGTGGGTCGTGATTTATTTACCACCAATTTTACACATACAAGTTGTTTTTGGTTGTGAATTTGGTTTCAGTAGCCTGAGAACATGGTTGAATTCTGGAGTGAATAATAAAAATAATTCTAAGTGTATTAAAATAGTTTTAAGTCAGAAAAGAGACCATAAAATGAAGGGGGAAAAAACAGATATGTACTTCCTAATTACTTCCAAAAGCTGGAGAATTTCAAAACTTGAATGAAAAATTTATGGTAATAGTTCAAATCAAACTTGTGAGCTTAAATTGGGGGTTTCTTCAGCATAGAGTAATGTTAACAAATAAATTGGTAATTCAGTTTATTGGGTCTAAGAAATGTAAATCAGATGGCTTTAACAAATTATTTATATCAGCATGGTCCAACCTGAGGCCCTTGTAGTTATTTGGGTGACCCTCTTCTACAGTTTTCATTAATAGAAGATAACCAATAGCATAATTTTAAAATTGGGGGTATTGGGTAGATAAGTCAATCTTTTCTGCAAGTTATATAGTTTCCATTTGATGATAGTACAAAATAGTATTTTTCTCTTCCTAGAGATGGCAGCACCTTACAATGGTTATGTCTGTTTTCGTATTTAAAACACGACCGAATTGATACCACTTTTCATTCTTCCAAAGACTTTTTTAACTCAGTATTCTTCTGAAGCATGGTTGTCGTATCAAGTTGACCATGTTTTAAAGGCTTTTCATTGTAATTAAAAATATTGGAACCAAAGAAATGCCTCATTACAGAAGAAAAACGACAATTTCAGTCTAAGTTGCAAGAAAGCTACTTTTTAGTTGAACATAATGATAAACCACAATGTGTTATTTGCTCCCAAGTTTTAAGTGTTTCAAAGGAATACAATGTAAGCAAACACTATACTAGTCTGCATAAAGCAAAATATGATAAATACCAAGGAGCTACAAGGAGTAGTGTGTTTAGTGATTTGAGGCAGAATCTAATTAAGCAGAAAAATATTTTTCAGCAGCCAGCAAACACCATGGGTTGGACAGCTTCTTATGAGGTATGTTTAGAGCTAGTAAAAAGCAAAAAATCTTTAAGAGATGGCGACCTCTTTAAAAGATGTACTGTGAAAATGGCATCTGTCTTTGGAGAAAACTTTAAAAACTTTGAAACGGTTTCCTTGTTCCATCAGACAGTAAATAGAAGAGTTAATGAAATGGGAAGTGAAGTTTTAGCTACTCTCCATGATATTATGAACAATTGTGAATGCTACTCCCTAGCTCACACTAGCTAAATTCATGAAGAACTCTTGAAACTACATCCATTAGAAACCAGCACCAAAGGTATTGACATATTTAACTTTCAGGGGAATCATTTTCCTCTGACTGTCATGAATCAATGACTCTAATTTGATTGTCATGAATCAGGTGAATCACTTTCCTCTGACTGTCATAAATCAATTACTCTAATTTGATTGTCATGAATCAATGACTTTACTTTGACTCTCGTGAATCAGTGACTTTACTCTGACAGTCATTGAATAGTACAGTTTCTCGATTTGGAGGTTTTGGGAAATGTTCTGATATTGCAACAGATGGAGCTAAAGGAATGGTTGGCCATAAAACTGGATTAGTAAGACTTGTCAAAGAAAAAGGAATAAATTGCTTGTTCTTTCATTGCGTTATCCATAGGAGGCACTCTGCAAAAAAATTATAAGAATCAGTGACATTATGACAACAGTTGTAAATATTGTAAGTTTAATAAGGGGAGGCAAGAAAACTCAAAGACACAGAGTATTTATTGCATTCTTGGATGCTGAATATGGTGACATTTCATTGCATTGTGAAGTGCGTTGGCTTAATGCTGGAAATTGTCTGCAACAATTTTTTGGGTTAAGGAATGAAATTTTTGCCATTCTCAGGAATGAAAATATTGGAAATTAATATGTAGATAAGCTGAAGACAAGAAATTCAACACTTGCCTTCCTGACTGATTTAACATCTCATCTGAATGCTTAAAATCTGATATTGCAAGGTAGAAAACAAAATATCTCTTAGCTTTTTGGACATATTGAAGGATTTCATAGGAAACTTGTTGTAATGCAAAATGCATTAAAAGCAAATAATACAACACACTTCCCATCTTGCCAGCAGTTGAAGGAAGAATAAAATGAAACAATTTTAGTGTTTCATGAAATAATATGCGATATAAAGGAGGAGTTCCAGACAAGATTCAAAGATTTTGATGTCCTGAAGCCAAAACTTTCACTGTTTAACAACCCCATAGAAACTGAAGTGAACCCTCTGACCTTCAAATGGAGATTTGTAATCTTCAGACAGATCCATTCTTCCAAGTCAAAAAGTGTGATATTCCCAAGGACTTCTGGAAACTCTTAACGATTCCCAGATTACATAAATTTTCAGTTGAAATACTACCATTATTTGGCAGTACATATGTGTCTGAAAGTGCTTTTTCAACTTTAAAAGCTATTAAATCAAAAGCTAGAAATCGCATTGCAAGTGCTTTGTGATGGTCCACCCATTCACTTTTACTTTTCCTTAACCAGTTTTGCTTTATTTACGTTATATTTATCATTTTGGGGATTATTATTTTTTTTTTTGATTGATCTCAATTCTCATCTCCGAGCATAGGAGTTACGCATGCGCAACTCTGACCTTTTGATTGTCAACCGCTAAAACTCTGGCTACTTTTTTTTTCTACCCTGCTGAGGAGTGGTCATCCACACAGGGTCCTGGTGCTGACCATATAAACACATTGGACTGAATTAAGGCTCTGAGCTTGATTATGGATCCTGAATTTGCTGCACTGGTTGGTTTCTGTGGAGAGAAAAATCTTCTGCTATGTTTTCTGTTTGTTTGTGGATTGACAGCCCCAAGTGAATAGATTCACAGGATATGTTTATCAGCTGGTGGATAATCCTGGGCAAGGGACATCGCAGGCACCCATACTCTTTGCCTCTACTGGCATCGTCAAATTCTACATTGGAGGAAGTCTTCCAAGTGTAGATGGCGTCAGCCTTTAGTGGTGCGGGAAAGGGTCTTTGCCCCATGTCTGTGATTAGGGGGCTGTTTGATATTGTCGGCATTCGCTCTCTCAATAAACATAGTTTCTTTAAACATCTCACTAACCATTTTCTCTCCAAAGGCAGTTGGAATGTAAGGACTCTGCACAGAGCTTTTTCTCTTGATGTCCTCACACAAAAATTCCACCGTTATAATTTAGATGTTCTCGGCTTGCAAGAGACCAGATGGACAGATAAAGGTGAGATACTTAAAAATAATCTTAAATTTCTATTTTCAGGGAGGAACGATAACATCACCAAGGCATGGTCTGCTTCTCAGCCGACACACTAGTGATGCTCTTCTAGGATATGAGTGCATTAATGAAAAGTTTCTTACAGCAAAATTTCAGACAAGCATTAAATACTTGCATTAAAGACAAGCATTAAAGCTCAGCCCACCTAGCCATGACAGAATCCTCACCTTCTATAACCTTACCTTGTTTATCCTGCAATCCTTGTATACCTGTCTGTTTTCTACCACATAAAACATTAACTATCTGGTACAGCTCTCTGTTGTTGTGCTGCCTAACTGCTTCCTCAGCTTTGTCAGCGAAGCCATCAAGCCAAAGATTCTTATCAGCAGCTAACTGATCTTTTACACGTTTATTAAGCTCTCGGTAATGCTTTCTATTAGTACTAGTAGGGTATTGATTAAGGACATTCCTGCAGTTCTTTCTTTCTGAAATAAGCTCAAATGCCTTATCACTCAGATAATTCTGTCTCTTCTGCTCCTTTTTTCCTAAAAGAGTACTGTTAGTGTCCAAAAAAGCCTGTTTAAAATGATCCCATTCTTCCTCAACTTCTGTAGTAAGCATACCATGACTGTCATAATGACTAAGTAACCTATCATGGTAAGCTTTGGCTATAACTGGGTCTTTCAGAGCTTCAGTATTAAAAGCAAATTTTTTAACCCTAGCACAACACTTTTTAAGTTTAAGTTGTAAGACACTTTTAACAAGGTAATGGTCAGATCCAATTTCAGCTCCCCTATATGCCCTGGTATTTCTAACAGAACTAGCCCATTTGCTGTTAATTAATATATAATCAATCATATTCCTATGCAGCCCATCAGGTGAAACCCATGTGTATTTATGTATGTCGTGGTGTTTGTAATATGTGTTAGTTATTCTGAAACTATTGAGTTTACTTACCTGTAGGAGACATTGCCCATTGTCATTGCAGCTACCAATACCAAAAGGGCCTATTACTCCTGCCCAAAGGTCAGAGTCAGTACCAACTTTGGCATTGAAGTCACCAAGAACAAGGGTAATATCTCCTTTCTTGACAGAATTCAAAATATCCTGAAGTTGTTCATAAAACCTATCCTTCTCATCCACATCGGCATCCTCAGTGGGGGCATAACAGCAGATAACATTCAGGTCTTTAACGCTTGTCTGAAATTTTGCTGTAAGAAACCTTTCATTAATGCACTCATATCCTAGAAGAGCATCACTAGCGTGTCTGCTGAGAAGCAGACCCACGCCTTGGTGATGCTTATTGTTGTCCCTGCCTGAAAAGAGAAATTTAAGATTATTTTTAAGAATCTGACCTTTATCTGTCCATCTGGTCTTTTGCAAGCCGAGAATATCTAAATTATAATGGTGGAATTCTTGTGTGAGGACATCAAGAGGAAAAGCTCTGTGCAGAGTCCTCACATTCCAACTACCTATGCAGAGAAAATGGTTAGTGGGATGTTTAAAGAAAGTTATTGAGAGAATTGTTTAAAGTTATTGAGAAAGGGAATGCCGACAATATCAAACAGCCCCCTAATCGCAGACATGGGGCAAAGACCCGTTCCCCCACCACTAAAGGCTGAAGCCATCTACACTGGAAGACTTCCTCCAATGTAGAATTTGACGATGCCAATAGAAGCAAAGAGTTCAGGTGCCTGCGATGACTTCTGCTCAGGATTATCCACCAGCTGATAAACATATCCTGTGAATCTATTCACTTGGGGCTGTCAACCCACAAACAAACAGAAAACACAGCGGAAGATTTTCCCTCCACAGAAGCCCACCAGTACAGCTAAATCAGGATCCATAATCAAGCTCAGAGACATATATCTGTCCAGTCCAGTTGGTTTATATGGTCAGCACCAGGACCCTGTGTGGTTGACCACTCCTCAGCAGGGTAGAAAAAAAAAAGTAGCCATTGTTGTCCAGATCAGTAGGCCACACTAATCTGGCAGCCCTCCCCTTCCGTTCACTTCCACAAGAGAGTATCTCTTTCGAAAGGTACTAACGGTCTGCACCACGAGAAGGCGGGGTCGGACATTAGGTGCTAGGCCTGGCCGGTTCTATGCATAATCACAGGGGATTGGTGCATAGCTCTCCTTCCAGTGACTACCTAGCTACCATTTACAGAGTGAATGAAATTGGCAACCTGACTCAAATGCGGAAATTTGTTTTCGTACTGGCTCCACCAAAGAAGCAACTCAAGTGTTGTAGCCTGGACCTTTACGGATATGTATACATACTTATCTGAAACTTAATCTCTGCCCCTTGATGCGAGCTCCTGTACATGGTGAGGGGGACCAGCCTGTGAAGGTTCCACTGGCTCAGTTACCTTCACAGGGTCCTGAACGCTTGCCCACATGTTTGCCGTGCCTTTGGCCATTTTGCCATTGGGGAGCCTGCCTCACAGGGCTAGGCAGGGGGTTCGAGGGGGGGGGACTGCTATACACTGCTTTGGCCTCTGCTTCAGGTAAACGGGAGGCCCTGGGGTGGTCCCCTGAGGATTAATCAGCTGGTGGCAGGTCCTGCTAGGGTCAACCATGCAGAACAGTGAACAACTTTGTCCATGTCCGGACAACAGTTTACAAGTTTCCTTACACATTCACTAATTTTCTAGTTTTCTTTCTTTCGTGAGGCCAGTTCTTTCCTCGCACTTTATCATTTTTTCACTTATTTTATTTTGTGCAGAATCGAGTGACTTTCTCACATTTCTCTTTTCATTTTCATTTTGTTTCATTGTGAGGGCTTGGCTCACTGACTGTGGGGGTATGGTGCCCGGGCGCCAATTGGCGTACCCTTGTTGGACTCCATGGTGCGTGGGGACAAGAGCACCGAAACTTTAAACCCAAACATGAGTGCCAAAAATGAAAATTTAGATGCGAATACAGCTAAAAGTGCTCAGCATGAGCCTCCGTGATAGAGCCCCGCTAAAAGTGCTCAGCATGAGCCCCATGAGTTTTCCGTGTCTTCTTTATCATCATTGCCATCATCTTCGTGTCTTCCTTCATCCCTAAGTTTCCTGGTCATCCACTCTACGGGTGATCAGGTTCTTTGGAACATGTCCCCATTTTTTATTAATAAGGGATTGAAAGGTCTTGCGTGAGAACCATTATCAGTCAAGCACCTATGATCTGGTGACTTGCAGGTAGAAACTACTTGCTCAAAACATTCTGAGCTTCTTTTGAAGGTTACAGCGATTGGTGGAGTGGCAGTCGAAGTCACTCCACAAAAGATGCTTAATTCCTCCCGAGGTGTGGTCTCCAAGTGGGGCCTCCTCAAGGTTTCTGAGGAGGAAATCCTCTCAGAGCAGTCTTCCCAGGGAATGATAGCAGTCCACCGGGTTTCACAACGCCATGACGGTAAATTAGTACCCACCAGGGTACTAATTATCACATTCAACATGCCACGCCTGCCTGCTTCCATCAAGGGAAGTTACCTTCACTGCGAGGTACAGCCATACATTCCAAACCCCTTATGCTGCTTTCAGTGTCAGAGGTTCGGCCATAGCCACACAGCATGCCGAAGAAAACCCATCTGTGCTCGTTGTGGCAGCCAGGATCACTTTGATCCTGACCCTCAACAACATCTCCTATGCAGAGGCGAGAAGGTTGGTTGCACCGCCTGCCCCACCTGGTGAGGTCTCCTATGCTGGTGCGGTTGTCGGAAAGCACGTCGTTAAGATGGCTTCCATGGTGGTGCACAATGACATCGGCGTCCAACCTGCTGAATCTTTCTCGCCTGCTGTAAAGTACCTCTTGACCCAGGCGAACCCGAAGTCAGTGTCGATCTTGACATTGAATCCGAATTCAATTCCTGCATCTATGCCTTCCACTCCCACCTGTGGAAGACCCCCTCCACCCCACCTACAGAGAGCAAGATCTTCCAAGCCCAAGAAGAAACTTTTAACACCTCCACGTTCAGTGGTCTCTAATCCGTGCCACTCGGACAACTCCGAGCACATGGACACGGACCGTCCCATTTTTCCGAAACTGTCGCTGGCGACGGTTAAAATAAATCGCAAGCCATCCGCTGCTTTTTCTAAGACCTGAGATGGCCACACTCCTACAATGGAACTGTCATGGATTCCAGAGGAATATTGACTACATCAAGGTCCTCCTGAGGGCACACAAAACCATCTGTGTGTGTCTTCAGGAGACATTTATCATTTCATAATTTTAAAGTTCTTCTTGGCAACACTCTGTCACGGCCTTTCCCACAGGAACAGGGGATGCCACAAGACTGCATCCTGAGTGTTATGCTTTTTGCTGTCAAGATAAATTCCATCACACGGCAACTTCCTCCGACTGTAGACAATGCCCTCTATGTTGATGACTTGAGCTTCTTTTGCTCATCATCCAGCATGAGGATCTTTGAACAACAACTGCAAACTGCCATGAACAATCTCTCGGTTTTGACAATGGCCAATGGATTTCGGTTCTACCCACAGAAGACTGCTTGCGTGCACTTTTTCCACAAGCATAATCTTCATCTGGATCCCAAGCTGTGGCTTGAGAATAACATCATTCCAGTTGTGGCAGAGACCAAGTTTCTCGGTCTCATCTTCGACTGGAAATTGACCTTTTTACCACACATCCAACATCTCAGGTCCAAGTACACGCCTAAATTGAACATCCTAAAGGTCCTCTCCTCCCTCTCTTGGGGAGTGAAACAATGTTCTTTATTCTGCCTCTTACTCCACCATGCACTTGTCAGGTTAAAACTGGACTACGAATCCCAGGTGTACGACTCCACCCGGGATTCGGTGGTGAAGGTGCTGGACCCTCTACACCATCAGGCCCTCTGTGTTTGCATGGACACCTTCTGCACTTAATTCGAATACTGGTCCAGAGTTTCTATATAGAGACCGATGAAACATTGTTATCTATTCGCCGTCAGCAGTTGTCCCTACAGTATGCAGCAAATTTGTGATCCCTTCCAGGCCATCCCACTTGGAACTGCGTTTTCAGTCCCCGGTAGGAAATGTTATACCAGAATCATCGGACTGCCATTCATCCTTTCGGTTTGTATGTCCGAGGTTACCTGTGAGACATCAATACCAGTCTCGATAGCATCGCACGGTCGACAGCCAAGATACTTCCACCTTGGCTTGCTGTTTCCCCTTCCTGCGATTTTTGCCTGTGCAGGATGGGGGGAATGCCTTTACACCTGACTGTGTGTATTGGCAACTCTGCCAGCCGTCGTGCTGAGCATCCAAACTTCTTGCCTGTCTTCTCAGATGGCTCGAAGTCTTCTATATCTGTGGGATCTGCCATGATCTGCTGTGATGTAATCATTGCAGACCAGATCCCACAGCAGTGTTTCATCTTCACTGCAGAGTTGTATGCTATCAGCCTTGCCTTGGACCACACAGCAGCTAAGCATCATTAATGTGTGCTTTACACTGACTTGCTTAGCTCGCTACAGGCCCCCTCGGTGTGAGCGCCTGTACGCGGTGAGGGGGACTACCCTGTGAAGGTTCCGCTGGCTCGGTTACCTTCGCAGGGTCCTAAACGCTCGCCCGCGTGTTTGCCGTGCGCGGAGACCCGTGTCCCGGGAAAGGAGGATCCTGGTAGTTGCTCGGGGGTCCCCGTCTTCTCTCCTCAGCTCATGACTGGCGTGGTCCCCATTGGCCATCTTGCCATTGGGGAGCCTGTCTGTCGCGGGGCTGGGCAGCGGATTCCGGGGCCTCTGCTATACACTGCTTTGGCCTCTGCTTCCGGTAAACGGGAGCTCCTGGGGTGGCCCCCCCAGGAGCAATCGGCTGGTGGGCAGGTCCTGCTAGGGTCAACTGTGCAGAGCGGTGAGTAACAGAGCGGCGGGTACAGGTTTACAAGTTTTCTCACAGATTATTTTCCTTTTGTAGTTATCCTTTCTTTGTGAGGCCAGTTTGGCCATTCACAATTTTTCTTATTTTACGCTTTGTTTGATTTGTGTAGAATGTTTTGTTCTGCACATTTCTCTTTTTATTTTCCTTATATTTATTTGTGAGGGCTTGGCTCACTGTCTGTGTGGGTATAGTGCCTGCGTAGCCCTGGCGCCCGACTGGGCGTCCCCTTGTTGGGCTCCGTGGAGGGTGGGGACAGCGGACACTGAACCACACAAAAATAAACATGAGAGAGAATGAGGAAAGATCACTGCCAACAAGAGGGCTCGACATGAACCCCCGTCTTCTTCGTCTACGTTATCACTGCCGTCGTCTTCTGTATCTGTGTGTTCGTTCCCAAAGTTCCTGATCATCCACTCCACGGGTGATCAGGTACTTGGGGACATGTCCCCATTTTTTGTAAATAAAGGTTTGAAAGGTCTCGCGGGAGAGCCGAAATCCGTAAAGCGCTTATGATCTGGCGACTTACAAGTTGAGACCGCTTGTTCCAAACACTCAGAACTACTCCTGAAAGTCAAGGAAATTGGTGGGGTGACTGTCGAAGTCACACCCCATAAAACTTTGAATTCCTCTCGGGGTGTGATTACCGAGTGGGGCCTCCTCAAAGTCACTGAGGAGGAAATCCTCTCCGAGCTCACACCTCAAGGAGTAACAGCGGTCCACCGGGTTTCGACACGCCGTGATGGGAAATTGACACCCACCAGGGTGCTGATTGTCACCTTTAACTCGCCACGCTTGCCTTCTTCCATCAAGGCAGGTTACTTACATTGTGAGGTACGGCCGTATATACCGAACCCTCTGCGCTGTTTTCAGTGTCAGATATACGGTCATGCCCGCACAGCATGCAGGGGCAAGCCCACCTGTGCTCGCTGTGGCAGTAAGGATCATCTCGATCCTGACTGCACAGCAGAAAAGGCATGCTGTGTGAACTGCAGTGGCGAACATCCGGCGTACTCCCGCGACTGTCCAAAGTGGAAGGAGGAAAAGGAGGTACAACGTCTCAAAGTCACGAACAACATCTCGTATGCTGAAGCGAGAAAGCTTGCTGCACCGCCCGCCCCACCTGGCAAGGTTTCCTATGCCAGTGCAGTCATTGGAAAGCCCATCGTTCCAATGACTTCGGTTGCGGTGCAGACTGACATCAGTGTACCACCTACTGAGTCTTTCTCGCCAGCTGCGAAGTACCTCCTCACGCAGGCGAGACCGAGGGTGGTGTCGACTTCGACATCAACCCCGGTTTCCATTCCTGCAGCTCAGCCTTCCACCTCCACCGGAAGGCCTCCTCCTCCCCGTCCTCAGACAGCAAGACCTTCAAAACCTAAGGGGCCCCCACCGGGGCTCAAAAAGGAAATCACCGCACCTCAAAGGGCGGTCACCGATCCATGCCCCTCGGAAGATTCCGAGGACATGGATACCGACCGCCCCCTATTCAGTAAACCGTCCTCCGCAGCGGTTAAGCTGAATAGGAACTTGTCGTCCGCCCACTCTTCTAAGTCCTGAGATGGCCACACTCCTACAATGGAATTGTCGTGGATTCCAGAGGAATCTTGACGACATCAAGGCCCTCCTTCAGGCACACCAGCCCATCTGTGTGTACCTGCAGGAGACATACTTGCAGCCAGTCAAAGATCCCACGATCCGGCACTTTTCACTGGTTCGCCGGGACCGGGATGTAGATGGCCCAGCTCGCGGGGGTGTCGCCATCCTCGTGAGCAACCACTCTCCATTCCAGGTCGTACCCCTCACCACCAACTTGGAGGCGGTAGCCATCCGTCTCTTCGTGGGGTTCTCGCTTACTGTCTGCTCTGTATATCTTCCACCTGGGAGCATCATCTTCCAGGAAGACCTTGATGATCTCGTCTCGCAGCTGCCGTCCCCCTTCCTCATTATGGGGGACCTCAACGGACACAGTCCACTTTGGGGTAGTGCTGACACCAACAGAAGGGGCGGGGTCCTGGAGCAGTGGCTCCTGGATCCTTCTCTCTCCCTGTTGAACACTGGTTTCAGTACTTACTTTCACTCCCCAACCCGCTCTTTCACTGCCATTGACCTCACCATCTGCTCCTCCTCGATCCTTCCACTCTTTACATGGGAGGTCGAGGACAACCCTTATGGAAGCGATCACCTCCCTGTGGTGTGCACCATCTCCCGTGGGGGGCCTTGCAGCCCTTCACGCGTCTCACGGTGGAGGCTGGATCGGGCTGACTGGGGTGGTTTCGAGCTGCTCTCTGAGCTCGATGACCACTCTGTCAGCCAGGAGCCAATCAATGTGGCAGTAGCAGAGATAACGGACTGTATCGTAGATGCAGCTGCATCAACAATTCCTCAAACTTCTACACGGTTTCCTCGCTTTCCGAAACCGTGGTGGAATCCAGATTGCACCGCAGCTCGTAAGGCTCAGAACAAGGCTTGGGGGTGTTTCGGAGATATCCGACGACCCCCAACCTCGAAAATTTCAAACGTGCCAGGGCGAAAGCTCATTTCGTCCTATGCCAGAGCCAGAAGGAATCTTGGATCAAGTATACATCTTCTATCACCCGCATGACTACTTCTAAGGTTGTGTGGGATAAAGTCCGGAAGATGAGTGGGAACTACATGTCACACTCGTTATCGATCCTGGAGCACAATGGACAGGCAATTGCTGATCCCAAAGCAATTGCCAACACTCTGGGGGAGTCATTCTCTTCCATCTCTTCGTCTTCCTCTTACTCCCCCGAGTTTCTGGCCCAGAAGGGCAGGGCGGAGCGCTCTCCGCTGTCTTTCCACTCGAATGGCCTGGAGCCTTACAACAGGCCATTCACAGCGGAGGAGCTTCGCCTTGCTCTGCACTCTTCTCGTGCCTCTGCTGTAGGGCCGGACAATGTCCATTATGCCATGCTCCAACATCTTTCACCTTCGAGTAAGGATCGGCTGCTCCATCTCTTCAATCGCATTTTTGTCGAGGAGCAGTTTCCGGACTCCTGGCGGGAGGCCATCGTCTTGGCCTTCCCCAAGCCAGGCACAGATCCCAAGATTCCTTCCAATTATCGTCCCATCGCATTGACGAGCTGCGTGTGCAAGGTGTTGGAAAGAATGGTAAATGCCAGACTCATCTGGTATTTAGAACATCACAACCTTCTTTCCAACACCCAGTGTGGCTTTTGCAGGCAACGGTCAACTCTTGACCATCTGATATGCCTCGAATCGGCTATCAGAAATTCATTTTTAAGAAGAGAGCACCTGGTGTCAATTTTCTTCGACATCGAAAAAGCGTACGACACGGCTTGGAGATTCGGCATTCTTCGTGACCTCCACAGCTTCGGCTTGAGAGGTCGCATGCCGATCTTCATCTCCAACTTCTTATCGACACGCTCTTTTCGTGTCCGTGTCGGTAACACTCTGTCGCGGCCGTACCCCCAAGAACAGGGGGTGCCACAAGGCTGCGTTCTGAGTGTTACGCTTTTCGCTGTCAAGATTAATTCTATAACTAGACAACTTCCTCCATCAGTAGGCAATGCTCTCTATGTTGATGACTTTAGCATCTTTTGCTCATCGTCCAGCATGAGGGTCATTGAAAGACAACTGCAAATTGCCCTGAACAATCTTTCGGTTTGGGCGACGGCAAACGGGTTTCGGTTCTCCCCACAGAAGACCGCTTGTGTGCACTTTTGCCACAAGCGTAATCTTCATCTGGATCCCGAGCTGCGGCTCGGGGGTAACATCATTCCAGTTGTGGCGGAGACCAAGTTTCTCGGTCTCATATTCGATCGGAAATTGACCTTTTTACCACACATACATCATCTCAGGTCCAAGTGTACGTGGGCATTGAACATCGTCAAGGTCCTCTCCTCCCTTTCTTGGGGGGCGGACCGATGTTCTTTGCTCCGCCTGTACCGTGCACTTGTCCGATCGAAACTGGACTACAGATCCCAGGTGTACGACTCGGCCCGGGATTCGGTGGTGAAGGTGCTGGACCCCCTCCATCATCAGGCTCTCCGTGTTTGCACGGGAGTCTTCCGCACTTCACCGGTCCAGAGTCTTTACGTTGAGACCGACGAACCTTTATCTCTTCGCCGTCAGCAGTTGTCCCTACAATATGCTTCTAAATTGCGATCCCTGCCTGGCCATCCCACTTGGGACTGCGTTTTCAGTCCGAAGTGGGAAATGCTTTACAATAATCGGCCGACTGCCATTCGTCCTTTTGGTTTGCGAGTCCGAGGCTACCTCAGAGACATCAACACCAGTCTCGATAGCGTTGCACAGTCGACAGCTGAGCCACTTCCACCATGGCTCGCTGTTTCCCCTACCTGCGATTTTTCCCTGTGCAGGACGGGGAAGGCCTTTACACCCGACTGTGTGTACCGGCAACTCTTTGCCAGCCATCGTGCTGAGCACCCGGACTTCTTGCCTGTCTTTACAGATGGCTCGAAGTCCGGCACTTCAGTGGGATCGGCCATGGTCTGCTGTGATGTAATCATTGCAGACCAGATCCCACTGCAGTGTTCCATCTTCACTGCAGAGTTGCACGCTATCAGCCTCACCTTGGACCACATGGCGACTAAGCATCATCGTCGGTGTGTGCTTTACACCGACTCGCTTAGCTCGCTACAGGCTTTGATCTCGGTGAGGCATCAGCCTCACCCAGTTCTTACTAAGATCCGCCAGCAACTATATCGTCTGGCAGCCACCACCACCATCCATTTCTGTTGGGTGCCCGGTCACGTCGGGATTAGGGGCAATGACTTGGCAGATGCTGCTGCCAAGTCAGCCACGCCCCTGTCCGACTCTCCGTTGCCGGTTCCCTATCTGGATTTCCGGCAGCGTTTTACCACCGAGCTCCGGGCACAGTGGCAGAGATCTTGGTCGGAACAGCTTACGAACAAGCTCTTTGAGATCAAGCCTATCATCAAACCATGGCAGTCTTGTTACCGCAGGAATCGCAAGGAGGAAGTTGTACTTACTCGGCTCCGCTTAGGTCACTCGTATATTACTCATTCGTTTCTTCTACGGGCGGACGACGTACCTAAGTGCGAGTTTTGTGACACCATTTTAACAATCAAACATATTTTAATTGAATGTCCATGTTTTAACCTAGAACGTCGTTTGTATTTTACTTTTCACAAATTTACGTCCGAGCCACTTACACTCGGACATCTTTTAACTGATCATTGCTTTTTACCTCCAATTTTTGCCTTTTTGAAGTTTGCAGGTTATTTTAACAGGTTATGATTTTACGGATTTGTTATTTATTCGTCATCTGACCTAGGTCATTTACACCTGGGTTGGTTTTATCCATTGTATATACTGTATATATATATATAAATATTTGTTCTTTTACAGTAATTTTTATCACGGTTTTTTGTTATATATTTTTGTTGGTTTTGTCTTTACTTGTTTTACACTTGTTGTTGTTTTTGTATTGTATTTTATCACATTTAGATGTTGCTTTTAACATTGGTTGTAGGTTTACACGATTTTTAATATCTTATTTACTACTTGTCTTTGTCTGGCGCATTATGGCCTTAGTTGCCGATGCGCCAATAAACCTAAAACAACCAACCAACCAATCGCTACAGGCTTTGATCTCAGGGAAGGCATCGGCCTCAACTTTTTCTCTCCATGATCCACCAGTAGCTCCATTATCTGGCAGCCACCACCAACATTTTCTTCTGTTGGCTGCCCGGTCATGTTGGAATCAGAGGCAATGATTTGGCAAATGCCGCTGCCAAGTCAGCCACACCCCTCTCCACTGCCAGTTCCATACCTGGACTTCCGGCAGCGTTTTAACATCGAACTCCTGGCACAGCAGAGATCTTGGTCAGAACAGCTTACGAACAAGCTCTTTGAGATCAAATCTATCATCAAACTATGACAGTCATGTTAGCACATGAATCGCAAGGAGGAAGTTGTACTTGCTCAGCTCCGCTTATGTCATTCGTTTATCACTCATTCATTTTTTCTTAAGGCAGACGCCGAACATAAGTGCAAGGTTTTTAACACCATTTTAAATATTCAACATATTTTAATCGAATGTCCTTGTTTTGATTTTGAGCGTCATGTTTTTTTAGCTTTCACAATTTTATGTCCAGGACCCTTACACTCGGACACCTTTTATCAGAAGAATCAATTTTAACTCCTCTCTTTGAATTTTTACATTTTTGTGGCTATTTTAACCGATTATAATCTTTTACCATTGTTATTATTACATTGTTATTATTTTACACCTATTGTTATTTTCTAGGTTTTATACTTGTTGACCTTTTACGTACTCTCTTTTTATTGGCATTTGTGTTGTATTTTATCACCTTTACATTTTGTTTTTAACTTTGGTTGTGGGTTTTCGTGATTTTTTTCTCTTTACTATTTGTCATGTCTGGTGCATTATGGCCTTAGTTGCCAATGTGCCATTAAACCCTAAACAACCAACCAACAAACCAACTTCATCTACTGTCTCTGCAGAGGCTTCCTCATCAGACAATTCCTCAAACTCTTTAAAATTTCCTATTCTTACTTATTAAAGAAGTTTGCTTTCATTTTCATAGTCTTGGGAGTTAATCTTTATCAGCCTTCTGAATTCTGGTTCTTTTTCTAGTTCTACATTGTTATATTCATCACCTCTTTCAGTTCGTGTCATATGATGCATCACAGTACTCAAAATGTAAGTGGAGCAACCAACTTTTGAAACCTGAAAAGTGTAGTCAAAATATTTGCTCCTCTGTCAGTTACAAACACAGTTTTACTCATTTCTTCATACAGGTCGAATGACCTCAAAATTTGAATTAATTCAGATCTAATATTATCTCATGTTTTAATAATCTCATATCTGAATTCCCCTGTGCTTAAAATGTGATTTCCCACATGTTCGCCGTTAGCAGTTTTTTTGGGGGGGGGGAGAATCACTCCACAAGTCCAATGGTATGGATCACATCACTGTAAGCCTTTTTCACTTCACACAAAACACTTAGTTGGAGCATGTAGCATTGTCTTTTTTTGTTCTTGAAATTGTAGTTTGATGGGGTAAAAGTTCTTTGACATTTACTTTTACTGCACCATAGTTAACTCCTTTGTTGATAAGAAGCTGTGCCATCTGCACAAAACCATCCTCAGAACAATCTCAAAGGGTAAATGCTCTTGGACATAAAAATGCACTAAGTATTTTGTAGCAGATGATTTCAATATCGCAGACACTATGACTTTTTATTTCAATTTCATTGTTGCATAACTGGTTAAGCTCTTCTGCCCCACATAACATTTGTGCTTAATAAGGTTCGATGTTCCAGAGTTATGTACAGTGTAAGTGTACACATTTCTATACTGAAGCAACCAATTACATTTTCACTTTATCATCGCCATTAAATGTGTAGCCAAATGTTTGTTGTATTACAGACTTCAGTTTAGTTTTGTGCACTAACATATAATCTCTTTATTTCAGTTTAAGTGATACATTTTCTGTTATTAACTTTGCTTAAAATCGTATAGAAATATTGCTATTCATGTTCTTTATTTTTAAAAAAAGCAGCAAAATGCACTTTAGAAACGAGCACATGCAAGAAAAAAAAGAAGTTTATAACTTCGACTGCCAGGGTTTGCAATCTGTGGTACAATAGACAAATAAAAATTAATATCTAAAAGTCACTAAAAACGTTTTCATTATCATTCGAATATGTTGAATTATTATTGTAATTAAAAAGCAGCATTATCAGAACTATAAAGTTAATTCACATGGCTTTTGATTGGCTGCCTACTGAAACATATTCACCACATTAAACGGGTCCACTGGGAGACGGAAGAGCAGATTCTTTTATTTCAATTTGAGTGATAGCTTTTAGAAACACCGCCGTCTTATGCACCACTTTAAATGCAACAATTCCTTCCTGCTGACATGCCTACATGTGTATGAAATGCCACCAGCCTCAATTGCATAATTTGTAATGTAGGCATGTGTTCCAACAACAAAGCTTCAAATAAGAAACGTTGCATCAAAGGTGTCAATCAAGAGAAATGACACCAGATAAAAGTAGCTTTTTTGTCAGAACTTGGTTATTCCAGTATTTGATTAGCATATGTAAGAAACAGTCTAACATAAGCAAGAAGCAGGTGTTCCATACAGTTTACTAAAAATTTATGTTTTTCATAGACTGTTTAGGATGTTAGTTTTGTAAACTGAAACAGCTAACTTATGATAGTCAATAATTTTAATTTAGAACTTCTTTAATTTTAACTAATTCTAAGTGAAATTTGTCTTCACCAAGTTACATTTATTTCACTGCAGCAATATGCAAACATTCATATTTATTTTTACTGTCAATTTTAATTATATTTATATACATAAATTTATAATATGGTAAAATTTCAAGCTAGTTAAATAACTTTATTTACCTTGAAAAATGTGACTTTATATCTCTTTTAACTTTATTACTGCTATTACTTTTATCCACGATTTTATTTGCTATTCGTTTGACATAAACTTTTTACCCATAGTTTTATCTGATATCCGCTTTAGCATTAACTTTTTATCCACTTAAATCATGGGTAGAGTGCAGGGCTCCACCTATGGTTTTTTACAAAAATATCAAAATATTTTAGGGTATAAAAGAGGGTAATTATTAAATAAACGTGATATATAAAATTCTACTAAGAATTAAGGCAAAATTGGGATATCTGCTAATTTTCCTGTAATAAGTAAATAACATTGTCTTAAGGGGAATGATGAGGAGCATAGCTCTAGCTTTCATAGTGTATCTGAATTGATTTCATTGAGTAGTATATCTGAATCTTGATAGCCAAATACTTTTTTTCAGTTAAACTAATAATTAGACCCTCCCCCAAGAAATTCTAACTATGTCTCTGTATAGGAAATATGCTGTGATTTTCCAATGTACGTACTACCTTTTCTACCTAAGAACTGTATTTTAGTATCGTATCATTTACATTTTTAATTTACATAATGTTTATTTTAGTTTTGGGCTTTTTTAATAGAACTATATTACCTTCTTATATAGTACTCTTAAAGTATATGCAAATATTACATATTTTCCATTCATTTTTAATACAAAAAATATTCAAAATATTATGAAAATAAAATCAAATTGTACATCATCATTATAAAAGAATATCAATATTTTAAAATGTTATGTTTCATTAAATAATTAGGTGACAAAAATAACCTCAAAATTTCCTTGTTATAATAGTAATGGCACGTGTAAATATAATATAATGGCACATGTAATGTCATTATTGCCAAATTTCCAAATCAGTGAATTGGTAGAAGTGGACTGATCTGTGGCAATCAAGAAGTCCCACTTTGACACCATCTGACTTCTTTTTTGGGGGATACATTAAAAAACATTGTTTATTCCAAAAAATTTTAATTTATTGAATTTTAATTTATTTGAAGAAAAAATCACTGCAGCTGTTGCAAGTATTGCATCATCCCATGCTGTGTATGGATAGAAGTTGAATATCACATGAATTGGTACCACACATTGAAGTCTATTGAACACAAAACAAAACTTGGAGAGTTAATTGACATTTTTGACACACAATTATTTCTGTTATCTAAAAATCAATCCAAAGTGAATGCACATTATTAACAGGGGTTAAGATAGATATCAAACATTAATTAATAAATTCTGAAAAAAATTTCAGCGCCGCCACGGCAATGAAATTTTTATATGACCTTATAAATTTTATAAGGTCATATAAAATATAAGGTTATAAATTTATAAGGTCAGAGTTTGTTGTCCGATGCGTGGTGCAATGGTAGCGAGCTCTGGCATGAATCTGGAGAGATGCGGGTTCGATTCCCGCCGTGGCGATGATGAATTTTTTTCAGAATCTATTAATTAATGTTTGTTATCTAATTATTTAATAAAATATAACTAAAATATCAATATTTTATATGAACCATGTATTATTTAAAAATTTGAATTTTTACATACATTTTTAAGCCTTTCTGTAATAAATTAATTTATAATAATTTTGCATGTTTATAAAATTTTCTTTAATGGTGTAGCTTCTTCTTCTTCACTACTGGATCTCTGAAACTGGGTTTAGTGGAGATTCAGACAAATGGCTTAATCTTCAACAAGTGATGAAAAATATAAGTTCTTTGAGTGGTAAGTTGTTTTATAATATATAATAGTGATATAAAAATTCACTTTCTTCATTGTATACTGTTTCAAAAGTATGTTATTTCATAATGTGAATGATTTATGTGCATTATTGTGATAGTGACTGAATAGAGGTCTCATACAATTCAATGGGATAGATAATTGATGCAAATAAAACTTTGAATGCACTCTAACAGGAATCATCAGTATTTTAAATCAAAATGAAGTCTATCAAGCTGTTTCAGTGTGTAAAATATTGAGCCCATTGAATGCTGATATAAAAGTTGTCAGTATAAGATGCAAAGTTGGATTTTTTTGTCCTTTGAGCATGCTTTTATATGCATAATGAACTACTGATTAGACCAAAAGTGTGGAGAATATTCTGGAGGGCCTTGACAGGATTCTTCCATCTGACTGTCTCTAAACAGCTGTCAGTTTAGATTCTCTTTCCCAACCTTCTTTGAGCCCTTCAGGTACTTGTAACCTGATTAGTTAGCCCATTGTGTGCTAAAGAAGTGCCACTCAGAGGTTAAGCAACCCAACCCACAAAAGATTCAGAGTTGGATAGAAAAATGGGTCTCTCTCTCTCTTAGTACCATGCAAAAAAATGCTGCTTAGAAGTAAAATAACCAACCCTGCCAAGGCCCCAGTGAGTTCTTTAATATGTACAAGTTATGGCTTTGCTGGCTTAATGTCCCATCTAATTGATGATGGCCATTCCCTACCATTGGTGTCTTCTCACAGAGAGGAGAGCTAGGTTAGCAGAGAAAATTTTGCAGGAACTGAGTACAGAAACCATGGAAAGTAAAATATAATCTTTTGGAAAATGATTATCACCTGTGTTATTTTAATTTCTTTTTTGTCTCATTTAAAAAAAATATATATTGATTTGTCATCGGTCCATTCATTTATCCATCCATCCATTTGTCTGTCTGTCTGTCTGTCTGTAGACATTGAACTTTTTCATTTATAGAGATAATTTAAAAATTATATTTGTTTTGGATAGATATTGATGAAATATTATGATGTGCACTTTTTGAATCTCTCTAAAGCTATAATTGCACTTTTTAAGTATGGAAAAAGTTGAAAATTTAAAATGAATATTTCAAACAATATATTTATGCTAGAAATTTGAAATTTTGATGGTGGAATCTGAAGGTCACAAAGTTTCCATTGCTCCCTTAGATCCAGGGTGGGGGAAAAACACAACTTTTTTTTTAACAGATAATATTTTTGTATATATAAGTAAAAAATTTTATTTGGGATTGATGAAATATGGATAGGAATTGATGAAATATTATACTTTTGGAATCTTCTGAAAACTATAATTATGCCCTCTAACTGACAAAAAATTCTAAAAATCCAAAATTATAAATTGATATTGCAAACAATGCATTTTTCAAATACTTGGGTAGTTTTAACCCTTCCCATGTGCAGGTCATGTGTATACAGACAGGATCAGAAGCAAGAGGCCGAGGATGTATGTATCCATTTTTAGTATAACAAAAAAAAATTGATTTAAAAAAAATAAAATTTGCCATATGAAGTTTCTTTTCTGTATCTTATAAAAATACGTAATTCAAGCTTGAATTTTTGTTTGCATTTGATGTATATATTATTAAACTACAATAAAAATAATTTGTTAAAACTGTCTGATTGCAATTAGAAATCCCATATGGTATTGCCTTCTTTTTTTTATTGTTACTCTTTTCTGAAGCAACTTCCTGATTTAAGCTCAAAAGTTTGATTTGAGCTATTATCAACAAATTTTTCCATAAATTTCAAATATCTCCTGAAAATTAACAAAAAAAAACTGCTATTTTTAAAAATGCAGATTTTGGAAGTAATTACAAAGCATCTATCTCTGTTTTTCTTTTCCTGTTTTACACTCTTTTTTTTGCCTTAAACCTATTTCACTATTCCTAGAATTATTTTTAGCATTTATATCGTTCCTCCCAGCATTCTATGTGTCTTTCCTGCTCTTCAAATCAAATTATAAAGTTTTTATGGACAAAGCTTCTTCAAGACTGGCTGCAACACATGGCATCATAGAAGAGGAGAAGTCGCAGGTGTTCTAAACATTGCTCATGTCTGCAAGAGTGGGAAGTACCATTTGCTAAGTGGCTACATGGCAAGTTTGTTTACATGGATGATTTAAGCCCAAATACTACATCCCAGGAAATTAGATATAAACTCTCTAAAGTTAGGCTTAATTACAAAAAAAATACTATGCTTCCATTTCTGTAGATTTACTTTATTTCCGTAAATTATTGATCTTTCAGTTGATCAAACATTATCGAATTTTTGGTGTTGTGTTACATCAGATGGTCAGCTTGCAACTTGTTGCTGTGGTTATTTTATTTGACATCTCATTAGGTTATATGTTATATTTCCTTTTCTATTTCTTTGTTTTCCAGTAAAAAAACTTTGATATTGTATAATTTTCTGAAAACGAATGTAACATAATGAAAGCTCTCTATAATAACACTGAGTCATGTGAGAGTTGGTAAGGCTTGCAGCAATTGCTTTAGCATTACTTCTGGTGTTCGACAAGGGTGCATTTTGTCTCCTTTTCTCTTTAGTTTGGTTATTGATTATGTTATGTGAAATTCATTGCAAGGGAAAGATTTTGGCCTTAAATGGTCTGGAGATACTAAAATTTATGATTTAGATTATGCTGATGATTTCGCTCTTTTGGCTAATGATGTTGATCAGATGAACTCTTTCATTCGAGCTGTGATGAGACTGGTAGTAGAGTAGGTTTGGTATAAACAGAGAGAAAACTAAAGTGATGAAAATTGGTCAAGCAGGTTGTGATTCAGTTCATCTGAATGGTTGCAGTCTTGAGCAGGTGTCTCAGTTTAATTACCTTGGGAGCTATGTAACAGATACTGGTGATATGTAGCATGAGATTAACAGATGAATAGGAATTGCTGCCGGGACTTTTAAGAATCTATGGAGAGTGTGGAGAAATAGGCGTATACACCTAAAGATTAAAATTAGACTGTATAATAGTTTGGTTCTTTCTAGGGTTAGTTATGGTAGTGAAACTTGGATGCTGTATAAACAAGATAATAGGAAACTAGATGCTTTTGATTCTAGATGCTTACGTAGTATCTTGGGTATTAGGTGGTTTAACTTTGTAACTAATGATGAGGTTAGGCAAAGGAGTCTGCAACCTCTTTTAAGCAGCATATTGTGCATAGAGAGACTCCGCTGGTTAGGCCATGTTGCCCATATGGATAATTATAGATTGCCAAATATGGTTATGAACAGTGTGCCTAGAGGTCTCAGAAGGAGGGGGAGACCTAGGATGTGGTGCGCAGACAATGTCAAACAGGACCTTGTTAGAATTGGTGTGAGTGGCTGGATGCAGCAGATGTAGCTCAGGACAGATATGCTTGGAGAATTAAACTGCACGGTCTGGTTGGACCTCCGTAGCCCATGGCTGCTTGAAGAGGATGATGATGATGAATGAGATCTTAGATACGGAAGTGAAAAGGATTTCCTTGTCAATTCCGTATCTCACTTGGGTTTGGAAATCAGTCCTCGTGGGAAGTCAATTTCAACAATGGTTTTTGCATACATATAGACAAATATACACACACCTCTCCAGCCACAATCACTGAGGACATTTTTGTCTAAGGACATCACTTGTCTACTGGTATGTCTCTATGATACACTATGTTGAAAGAAGTCACCGGACACCAGAGTGTTTGACAAAATGTCACATTTATTGAAATTTCAGTATGGTGTCGGCCCACCTTTGGCCACAATTTCACTCTGCACTCGTTTGGGCATACCTTCACTCAGTTTTTGATAATGTGCAGCTGGTAGTTAGTGTCGACAGGAAAGTGTTGGTAAAGCTCACATCTGATGTTTGAGTTCATCCCAAAGGGCCTCTATTGGATTCAGGTCAGGGCCCTGAGCCGGCAAAGGGCATGTTCTCCACACCTGAGTCATGAAACCACTGCTGAACAGACCTTGCAGTATGACATGGTGCATTATCATGTTGATAGACATATGGCTCCACTCCATAATACTGGAACAGTGTAGGTAGCACAGAATTGTCTAGAACATCCACGTACATCTCGGCATTCATGCTACTGGTTATAGGAACCAATGCTCCAAGTCCATGCCATGATACACAACAACAAATCATCACGCTACCACCACCAAACTTCACAGACGAGACTGTGGGCATTCGCCATACCCAGCAGCGATCATTGGATCGGAACAGTGTGAAACGTGACTCATCGTTCCATAAAATTTGTTTACATTGATCCATCAATGAATTCTGATGAGCTTTGCACCAGACTAGATGACGTTATGCATGTTTAGGAGTTATCAGTGGTTTGTATGCAGCTGCTCAGCCATGGATATTCAACATATGCAGCTCTGTATGAACCATCCTACTGCAAACAGTGTGCACTCTTGAAACGTTTTGGTAATGGTAGCAGCAGATGAATGGTGAGAAGAACATACAACACGTTTCAGAGCTCTTTGATCCCTTTCTGTCAGTTTTCGTGGTCTTCCCCAACCGTTTCTTGACTGTCATGACATCTTCACATTTCCATTTAGTAATCATATCTTGCACAGTTGACCTAGATGCTCTGATTTGGCCACAATCGCACACACACACACATAAGCTACTCAAATGGCATCCTATAATGACCTCTCTCTGGAAGTCTAACTCAGCATGTTCACTCATATATCGTATCAACGTCTCCACTGAAACCTGTTCTGTGCCAATGCTCTTCTTATCCCCTGCTAGTACCGATCACGTGGCCAGAAATTATGCTTTTCCTTTGCCAATCAGATGTCTGGACACTTTTTTCAACATAGTGTATAATGCTGTCCCATGTTTTAAAATAAACCACATTGTAAGAATCATAAAAGAAATAAAAACCATTTTCAGGTAAACATTATTCAGGAATAAATTTAGTTGTGATAAATACTGTATATTATTTAACTGATTTTATTCATCACGTTTTCCAACATTAAGCCTTCATTGAATAGTCCAGTCTACTTTTTCACAATATCACTGTGAAAGTATTTTATTAAAATTAATAAGTTTGTCAATTTGTTTCAGTTTTTTATTAATGTCCATTAAAACTTAAGACAAATAGAATCACTTACTTATGACCAAATATTCTAATATATAGATATATAATGTGCAACTTTGTTGGAACTTTCTTTTGTATTATCCAGATTTTGGGTAAAAGATTTCCTTGCACATCGTTTATGGTACTATCTGGACTGTATTGGTAATCCTCCTTCTGGTTTTCTTATGAATACATTTTTTTCTTTTCTAATTATTGTTGTATTCCAGTCTATTTTATGATTAGTTTTTTTCTACGTGTCCATCCAGTCCTGTTTTATTTTGTTTTTTTTTATTGCAGCTTTGTGTTTTTATTCTAGTTTCTACTGTTCTCCCCATTTCTCCAATGTGTGTTTTTTTCCATCCACATATTATTTTATAAATTATTCCATTTTTCTGTGTATGTATTTTTTTACATACATAGAAATATATGTAAAAAACATATTCGTATATATTTTTTTCTTGTAGTTTGCTTTATGGTGTACATTTTTATTTTCTTGTTTAAGTCTAGTGTTATTCTTGTATTGTATTTATTGGTCATTCTTTGGAGTTTTGCAAAAATACTTTTGTAGTAAAAGTTTTTTTTTTAGTGAAAAATGGTTTTACTTTTGCTGTATTTATCTACTTTGAAGACTACTTTACTATGAGGAAGTTAGCTGGCTAATGGTTTTCAACAAGGTTTTTCCCCAATTTTTTCTTTTGTATCATTGCTTGTTCTTCCTCTGTGTTTTATAACTGAATTTCTTTATTGCTTGGTCAATTATTGCATGCCTTAACTGGCATAGTGGTTAGAGAGCTAATAACTATTCCAGCAAAACATATTTTGTGTACTGTGTTAGCTCTAACTGAGGCAATGGTCATCAGTGACTTCGGTCTTAGTAGGGCATATCCTTGTATGAGAAGACCTGTAAAAGTTAGGAGTAGCTTCTAGGATTCTTCTTTGTCCTATGTGTTGCAAATTAAAATCAAATTAGGTTTTTCTTTATGTATATTAGGTGATTAGAGTGAAAGTTTAGTATTTCCTGTATTGGTTGATTTTTTTGTAATTAGTAATTGAGATTTTTTAGTGTGATATCCAAAAAAGCTGATGGTGTTTTCTTTTCTTATTTTTTTTTGTAATTTTAAGTCATTTGCAAATGAGTTTATTTTGTGTAGAAAATCTTCCAAGAGATTTTTGTTGGTTGTGCTGAAGATGCAGAGGATGTCCTCCATATATCATCTGTAGAATTTTATTTCTGGCTGAGAAATGAATTTTTTTTCTTAGTGATAGAGGTAACGATTCATTAGATATGGAGCTAATGGTAACCCATAACTAGTCCATGATTTTGTTTGTATAACTTATTTTGAAACTGAAAAAAAATTATTATCCAGTGTAAATTTTAATATTTCCGAAATTGTCTGTACTTCTAAAATGAATATTATTCTGTCATTCATTTTTTCCCTCTAATATTACTTAGGAGACATCATTTGGAATATCTGTATTAATATTGATATGAAGAATTCTACATCATAATTTGCAATTATGGGGTTATCAATTCTTTCAGTTGTTTTTAGGCACTCAACCTAATCTACTGAGCTTTTTTTAGGAGAATAGGGAGTGGGTCTATCCATAGTTACAATTTTTTAGGGTTGATTTTTCAACATTCATATTATAATTAGAGTAGTTTTGATGTTGACTATGGGTCTTAGTGGTTTTTTCTATTTATGTAATATTATTGTTCCATACAGTTGTGCTGTTCTCATAATTATTTGGTTATAAGGTTTAAAGTCTTCTTTTTTTATATTTTTTTAATTTCAAAATAATATTATTGAGTTGAGTCTTCTTTCATTTATGTGTAATATGGTGAATATTGAAAAATTCATCCTAAAAAGGTTGCAACAATGGATTGTTAGAGTGGTTCCTACACCCTCTTAAAAAACTCAATAGAACTGATTAAGAGCCAAAAAAAGAAATAATTGATAACCCCATAATTCCAAATTATGATATAGAATCCGTGTATACCAATATTAACATTAATATTCTAAAGGATGTCCTCAAAAAAAAGAAGAAAAATTAGAAGAAAAAATAAATGACAGAAAAATATTCATTTTATAAATAGAGGCAATTTTAGAATTATTAAAATTTATACTGGATAATAATTTTTTCCAGTTTCAAGATAACTGGTTAAGAGCCTAAAAAAGTATATTTCTCAGCCAGAAGTAAAATTTTATGAAAGATATAAGGATGGCAACCTCTGCATCTTCAGCACCAACCAACAAAACTTCTCGGAATATATTTTAGAACAAAATTACTCATTTGAAAAAAGACAAAATTTATGATAGAAAAAGGTAAAAATAAACATCATTAACTTTTTGGATATCACACTAAAATTTACAGATGAAAAATCTCAGTTACTAATTGTAAAGGGGCGGGGGTGACTCAGTCAGTAGCGCAGCAGGCTCTCAATCTACAGTTTACAGGTTTGAGTCCCAGCTTGGTCAGTGTTGAGATTCATCTCCGCAAAACTCCCCATTATGACCATAGTCAGTAGGGGTCACTGATGGCTTTGGAAAGGCCACCATCCATCGAATGGGATGTTAAGCTGTTGGCCTGTGTGTGGGAGAGCCATACCCTGTACACATTGAATAACCCATTAGATGGCCGTGACTGGAGGCTACAATCTGTCTTCCAATAGCTGTTCCAATGGGTCCCTTCTCCCAACCTTCTCTGAGCCCTTGGGGTTCTTGTGACCTGGCCATTTAGACCAGAGATTTTGACCATTAGATTTTGCGTGCAAAAAGGAGGAGAAACAGCCCAAATCAACTAATTATAAAAAAAAACCAACTAATAGAGGACTAGACTTTCATTTTAACCGCATGCACGCACACAGGGAGAAGAATAGCTCTGGTAAAATCCTTAGGGACCGTGTCTTTATCATAAAAGATATTCAAAATTTCAGTCATCCAAGTGCTAACTGAAGTACTTGGATACCGTAGTAATTTCATCTACGCCTGTGGATTTATGAAGTTTAAGTTTTAGAAATAGCCAAAATAACTTCAGATTGTGTTATAGGGCCAACATTAGAGCCACCAATGCATCTATCATCATTGCAAACAATGGGAGTAGAACAATGGGAGTAGAACTAACAAGGGGTTTAGAACATCACTGAAATGCTCAGCCCACCTAGTCATGACAGAATCCTCCCCTTCTATAACATTACCTTGTTTATCCTTCAATCCTTGTATACCTGTCCGTTTTCTACCACACAAAACATTAACTATCTGGTACAGCTCTCTGCTGTTGTGATGTCTAACTGCTTCCTTGGCTTTGTCAACCAAACCATCAAGCCAAAGATTCTTATCAGCAGCTAACTGATCTTTTACACGTTTATTAAGTTCTCTGTTATGCTTTCTATTAGGACTAGAAGGGTATTGATTAAGGACATTCCTGCAGTTCTTTCTTTCCGAAATAAGCTCAAGTGATATAATGCTCAAGTAAATATCACTCAGATAATTCTGTCTCTTCTGCTCCTTTTTCCTAGAAGAGTACTGTTAGTGTCCAAAAAAGCCTGTTTAAAATGATCCCATTCTTCCTCAACTTCAGTAGTAAGCAAACCATGACTGTCATAATGACTAAGTAACCTACCATGGTAAGCTTTGGCTATAACTGGATCTTTCAGAGCTTCAGTATTAAAAGTAAATTTTTTAACCCTAGCACAACACTTTTTAAGTTTAAGTTGCAACACACTTTTAACAAGGTAATGGTCAGATCCAATTTCAGCTCCCCTATATGCCCTGGTATTCCTAACAGAACTAGCCCATTTGCTGTTAATTAATATGTAATCAATCATATTCTTATGCAGCCCATCAGGTGAAACCCATGTGTACTTATGTATGTCGCGGTGCTTTTAATAAGTGTTAGTTATTCTGAATCCATTGAGTTTACTTACCTGTAGGAGACGTTGCCCATTGCCATTGGAACTACCAATGTCAAAGGAACCTAAAACTCCTGCCCCAAAGGTCAGAGTCAGTATCAACTTTAGCATTGGAGTCACCTAGCACAAGAGAAATATCTCCTTTCTTCACAGAATTCAAAATAACCTAAAGCTGGCTGTGAAACATAGCCTTCTTGTTCTCATCAGAGTCCTCTGTGGGGGCATAACAACAGATGACATTCAAGTTTTTAATTTTTGTTTTATATTTTATTGTAACAAATCTTTCATTAATGCAGTCATATCCTAGAAGAGCATCACTGGTATGTCTGCTGAGGATCAAACCTACACCTTGGAGTTGTTTTCCTTCCTCCCTCCATAAAAAAAGAGAAATTTAAAGTTATTCTGAAGTCATTAAGAGAATAATCTCTATGTAATGTCCTCACGTTCCACATTCCTGCAGAGATAAAATAATTAGTAGGATTTTTAAAGAAACTAAGTTTATTGAGATAACTTTGACAAACAGCCTCCTTGATTCTTTTGTCAACTTTGACAAACAGTCCCCTGATTGCAGGCATGAGGCAATGACCTGTTCTTCCTTCCCTAAAGGCTGAAATTATCAATGCTGGTAGGAACTTCCAGTACCACCTTTTCAAGTGGGACTTTTTCAAGAGCCATATGGCCTGACTGAGACACATTACTCCAGTTTAGGATTGACGATGCCCAGCTAGCTAAGTGAGGTTCAGGTACCTGCGATGGCCTCTGATCAAGATTATCCACCAGCTGATATAAGGTATCGCGTGCCTCTGTTCACTTAGGACTGGCAACCCAGCAAGCAGAAAATACAGTGGCAGATTCTCCCTCAACAGAGGCCCACCAGTGCAGCAATCCAGAATCCAGCTCAAATCCATAAACAATTCCAGTCTAGTAGGTATAAATGGTCAGCAGCAGGATCCTGTGAAGTTGACCACTCCTCAGCAGGGTTGAGAGAAAAAAGAGAAAATAGTTGCTATAGATGACCAGATCAGTAGCCCATACTGAACTGGCAGCCCTCCCCTTCTGTTCCCTTCCAAAAGAGAATATCTCTTTTGAAAAGTACTAATGGCCTGCACCACGAGAAGGCAGGGTTGGACATTAGGTGTTAGACCTGGCCGGTTCTGTGCATCATCACTGGGGATTGGTACACAGCTCTCCTTCCAGTTTATGCCTAGCTACCATGTACATACTTTTTATTTGTACATAAAGAATTTATCATACATGCATAAAGAAAAACCTAATTAACAAGGCAATAAAGAAATTTCAGTTACAAAACACACAGGAAGAACAAGCACTGATGCAAATTAAAAACCTGGAAAAAAACCTCGTTGAGAATTATTATCCAGCTAACTTCATCCTAGAGACAAAAAACCAAAAATTGATAGATAAATCAAAAATGAAATCATTGTTCACTAAAAATCTGGCTTACTACAAAGGTGTTTTTTGAGAAATTCCAAAGAGTGACCAATAAATACAATATAAGAATAGCACCAAACTTGAAGAAGAAAATAAAAAGTACACCCTAAACATCAAACTACAAGAAAAAAAATATATGCATAAAAAATGAAATAATTTATAAAGTAACATTTGAAGGTAAAAAAAACATACATTGGAGAAACCAGGAGAACATTAGAGATAAGAGTAAAACAACACAAAGTTGCAATATAAAACAAAATAGGATTGGGCTGACATGTAGGAAAAGCTAATCATAAAATAGACTGGAATGCAACAATAATTAGGAAAGAAAAAATGCATTTATAAGAAAAGCAGAAGGAGGATTACTAATACAGTCAATAGATGATGCCATGAATGATATGCAAGGAATTCTTTATCTAAAATCTGGTGAATGCAAAAGAAAGTTCCAACAAAGCTGCAACCTCTTTGGATGATAACCTCAGTTAGGGGTTGATGTATTAGGATATTTACACAAGTGATTTTATTTGTCTTCAGTTCTAATGGATATTAATCTACTTATTCTAAGAGAGCCACAGATACAATTATTACAAGATTTTTTATTTTCATAAAATTTGGAGTTTAAAATATGTTTAATTTGGTATATAGCATAACCTAGCTCTGTTAATAGGTTATTTTTTTATTCTAAAGTTGACAAGTCTATCTGACTGGGCATAATTGTTGGAAATCCTGGTTATTCAGAAATAAATAGCCTTTCTATTCATATGCATTATCATTGTTTCTGACTATTAGTTTTTTTTATTAATAAATTTTCTTTGCATTGCTAGATGCATTCTTTTACCACATGACTCTAAAAAAGACAGACCCTGGAATTAATAATGTGACTAAAAAAGTCATATTAACCCTCCAGTGTTCAGCCAGAAAAACTGATTTACATCCAGAGGTGAAGCTATTTTTTCACTCTGATCAGGCAAAAAACAAAATAACTTTAGAACAGTTTTGCCAAATAACTATTGAAAGGAATTATGGCATGTTATATGCCAAATTAATCAGCATTTAATTCTGAATTTTCTGAAAATAAAATATTTAAAAAAAAAGATGACTACTTTTATTTTAATTGGACTTTTTCAGAGTCACATAGTGAAAAAATGTATCTGGCAACACAAAAATTACTGAAAAAAAAAAACTAATAGAAATGATTACAATGCACATGAATAGAATGGCTATATATTTCTGAATAACAAAAACAAAAATGATTTTCTTGTTTCAAGTAAATATTTCTCCCGCTTTGTAATTTTTTCTTGCTACCATAGTTTGAGAAAAGTCCAGGCTTTTTGTTAATTGTGCTGAGTCAGATAAACTAGTCAACTTTAGAATTAAAAAACAATAACCAATCAATAATAATAATAAATAATATATATTAATAATAATATGAGAATAATAAAATAAAATAACCAAGAAATATAAAAAAAAATCAAATAAATACACTCTCAAGCAGCTGCTTGCCACAGAGGTCTGACAGGAGCCTGTCAGTTTATATGCCAGAGTAGAAGGTCTGAGAGGATAGCAGGACCTCAGCAGAAAAACGACACATATATCCATGCCTTACCCGGGGCTCGAACTCAGGTCCCTTAGATCAGGGCCAAGTGCGCTAACTAAAAAATAGGTCATGTTATATACCAAATTAAACAGAATTTATTTAAGAATTTTATGAGAATAAACAATATAAACAATTTTACAAGTTTATTGATTTTAATAAGCCTTTTTCAGTATGATATGGTAAAAAAAAAATCACACTATACAGTTAAGGTTTAATCTTGTAAAACCTGATGAGTTAAAATAGTTAAATTATAGATTAATCAAAAGGAAATTTCCTCCCAAATAATATAATATTCAACCTGAAATATGATTGTTATTTTTTTAATGATTCTTTTCAGTGTCATATATTTTAAAACAGCCAGCATTATGCAAAGTGATTTGAACTCCTCACATTCACGAGATTTTCTGAACTGTTATGAAATAGTAAAAACTTTCTTGACCACTTTTTTTTTACATTTTGAATTTTTTTCTTTGTGTGTTGAAACGAAAATTCTGATTTAGATTATGCTGATGATTTAGCCCTTTTGGCAAATGATGTTGATGAGATGAACTCTTTCATTCGAGCTGTTGGTGAGACTGGTAGTAGAGTAGGTTTGGTTATAAACAGAGAGAAAACTAAAGTGATGAAAATTGGTCAGGCTGGTTGTGATTCAGTTCATCTGAATGGTTGCAGTCTTGAGCAGGTGTCACAGTTTAATTACCTTGGGAGCTATGTAACTGATACTGGTGATGTGCGGCATGAGATTAACAGACGAATAGGTATTGCTGCCGGGACTTTTAAGAATCTATGGAGATTGTGGAGAAATAGGCGTATACACCTAAAGACTAAAATTAGACTGTATAATAGTTTGGTTCTTTCTAGGGTTAGTTATGGTAGTGAAACTTGGACGCTGTGTAAACAAGATAACAGGAAACTAGATGCTTATGCAGTATCTTGGGTATTAGGTGGTTTAACTTTGTAACTAATGATGAGGTTAGGCAAAGGAGTCTGCAACCTCTTTTAAGCAGCATATTGTGCAGAGAGAGACTCCGCTGGTTAGGCCATGTTGCCCATATGGATAATTATAGATTGCCAAATATGGTTATGAACAGTGTGCCTAGAGGTCTCAGAAGGAGGGGGAGACCTAGGATGCGGTGGGCAGACGATGTCAAACAGGACCTTGTTAGAATTGGTGTGCAGTGGCCGGATGCAGCAGATGTAGCTCAGGACAGATATGCTTGGAGAATTAAACTGTGCAGTCTGGTTGGACCTCCGTAGCCCATGGCTGCTTGAGGATGATGATGATGATGATGTGTGTTGAAGTTTGGCGATCTTGGGTAAGTGCAGAAAGGTTTATGCACCAAAGCAAAAAAATAAAGCATTATACCCTGTGTGGCACAGCAAAGATACTGATTTCCATGCCAAGGAACTCCACTTTGCATCCATATCCAAGACCTCATTCATTTTCAGAAAATGGTACAAGTTCAAAGTTTTTTTACTAACACACTGGTCCCCAAGAAATAATAAAATAAAAATCATATATAGCCTAATGGGATGTTGCATATAATATCTGCAACCACTTTTAAGCCAGCCATCCAATATAGTGTAACTCAGAAACATCGATAAATCAGCTGACTTGAAGATCACTAATTTACAGAAATGAATTTTCTTCCATATCCAAGACATCATTCATTTTCAGAAAATAATACCAAATCAAAGTTTTTTTACTGTAAAAATAATAAAAAAAGAAAAATTAACATATAACCTAATGCAATGTGAAAATATCCACAGCAACAAGTTGTAAGTCATTTGATGTAGCATAAGTATGAAAAATCAATTATCGATCCACTGAAAGATTGATAATTTACAAAAATAAATCTACTGAAATGAAAACTAAGGTTTAAATATAGAAAAGTAAATACTAACTTTACAAAGGGTATCAATATACTGTAAACAGTCTGTTATGTAGCCACTTATATGGAATGGAGCTAGCACATGGGAGCCACCTGTTTTCTTGAGCAGTGAGACATAACATAATTAAGTACAGCTGCACCCATTCTTGGAACCAAAGAAGAATGTTTTCACTTCCAGTTTCGATTTTAAGAGTGGGAAAGATGCATAGAATGCTAGGAAAAATAATAAAAATAATTCTGGGAATACTGAAATAGGTTTATGTCAGAAAAGAGTGTAAAATGAAAATAGGTGGCAGTATTCACTTTGTAATTACTCCCAATATCTGCAGTTCTTTGTTAATTTTTAGGAGATTTTCGAAAATTTAAGGAAACATTTGTCGATAATAGTTGAAATCAAACTTGTGAGCTTAAATCAGAAAGTTGCTTCATCAAAAAGGAATGTTAACAAGTACATCATTTTTTGAGAAAAATCTCAATTCATGTATAGTGTAGTGTTATGCATTAGTTATCTGTTACTGCTTATATCCACAGCTCATCAAATTTTCTAAGTATTTCACCACTATTATGCTTTCTTTATGTCACATGATGATAAGTGTATAGAGAAAACACTGTCTTGAACTGGAAATGAATGAACGAATCCATGTCCTCGCTGAAAATGTGTTAGGTGCTCTAACCACTGAGCTACAGGCTGCTGATCAATCATCTTTTGTTGTTGATGTTTAGCCTTGCACCATAGCTTCAGCCTCAAGAAGTTATCTTTGACTGCATTTGGAAACTATCCTTCAGAGCATTTTAGGCAATTGAAGTTTAAATAAAATATTGAGTGCTAAAAATGATTGAATCACTTATTAAATTAAAATTTGGAACATGTTATTCTCTTTTAAGAATCACCAAGCTATTTAACTTATGTTCAACTTTATCATGAGGTAACTGGAGTCAACGAGGTGTCAAAAGCCAGAATATAAAGAATGACTCACATTCCATTACTATTCAAAACAGAAAGTGACATCACCAGCAAGTACATTTGCACTTGGGAGCATTTGGACACTACTCACACTGTGTAGATAAATGGGAATTGCCATCACTAATTTCAACCTTCAATTATATAAGATGCACAGTGATTTTGAGGCTTGTTTTGAAAGTAAAAAAAAACTGCATTTATATCTCTCCAAATCGCCTAAATTTCCCAACTTTTGTTGCCAGTAGCACCATCCACGATCAGGAACACCTCTATCATTGCTCAATTAGATGTTAATAGGGATTTAACTGTGTATTTGCTATTGACTGTATTTGTACATCAGAAAATACAGTACTTACCTGCCTACTGATTCTTCAACATAGCATGTCTCTGCATATTATTCACATTATGCTATTTATGTCATCAGAGTGGCTGTTATAATTATTGTTATACTTTTAACTTAAACAGCAACACAAAAGCATTAAATGTTTCTTTTAAGTAATTGCACTGTGATATTTATCCATCAGTATTGCTGTTGGTAAATAGAATATTTAATTTATTGTAGTAAAATTTGGTTCACCACAAATAAATTATCCTGTGTGTATCATTGGAATAAGCATATAGGTTTAAGTTCAATCAGTGTACAATAAATGTGTGATGGATGTGTATGTAAAGATTCTTTATAAATAATTGTGCAATTTATTTTGTATAACGTAATTGTTTCTGAACCCACTTTTCTTGTCTTTTAATAATTCCACTTTTTAATAATCTATTTCTAAATAAACTTTTTTTTATATTTAATGTATTCCTTTCTGTAATGGTATTGATTATCATTTTAATAATCGCTTGTTCTTTTTTGGTTTTACATGTTTTATAATAACACACTGGTTTCCATAAATTAAGGAAAGCTCAGAAAAATTATGATTTTAATGAAATTTGATGAAAACATGAATTACAATGACATAAAATATTTTACACTAGAAACATTTTTCGTCAAAAAATAAACATAGGAACTTCTCCAAAAATGAGATGTCAGAATGCAATGGGCAAAGTTATTTAATAAGGAGTGTGGTCATCCCTTACAGCAATGCAGGAATGACAGTGATGTTCCATGCTGTTTACAATGTTGTGAATCAGTTCAGTAGGGAGTAATGATTATTGTTCTTTTAAAACAGTAATAAGCTTCCCCTTTGTTGCAAGTGGCGGGTTGAGGGCAGCAACACATCTCCCTAGAGCATCCCACACTCACTCAATCGGATTTAGGTTAGGAGATCGAGCTGACCACTCTGTGCACATAATGGTCTGCTCTGGATACCTTCCAGAGCAGACAGACCATTATGTTGACCACACTAGTTGAGCTCTGTAGTTGAGCACACTAGTTGAGTAGTACATTACCTTGTAGTAGTTGAGCACACTAGTTGAGCAGACCACACTAGTTGAGCTCTGTGTGGATGAGTGTTATTGTCTTGTAAGATGAATGTTTCACCTATTGCACCAGCATAAGGACATACATAAGGGTTCAGGATGTCATCTCTATACCTTTGAGCATTGAGGTTCCCACTTGTCAACACACAGAGGTCTGTGCATCCACCTAAGGAAATGCCACCCCAAACACACACTACCTCTGCCATAACTGTCTCTTTAATGGGTGTTACTGGTTTAATAGTGGGTACCTGGTTATCTCCATATCAAACAATGTCCGGAATCACTCTTCAAGCAATATCTGAACTCATCTGTGAAGAGTACGGACCTCCATTGCCCTTCTGTCCAGTTAACATGCCTACGTTCCCAATTCAACCGCTCTCTCCTGTGATGTGACATGAGGGTATACAAATTACTTGCCTTCTAGAGTAAAGACCTCCCTCATAAAGCTTTGTACGCACAGTAGAAGCTGATACAACCCTACCAGTGACTGCTGCAAGAGAGGATCATAGCTGAGAGGGAGTAGACATCCTGCTCCTTCATGCTGTTAATCACAGATATCGGTCTTGTACAGCAGTCGTAACTCTAGCCCTTCCTTGGCTAAACCTTCAAGATGCAAAATCCGTGCTAAGAAATACATTCCACAGTCAATGGACCACAGAATGACTCACATTCAAACATCGTGCCACGTCTGACTGACTTTGGCCTGCTTCAAGCTGGCTAATAGCTCTCCACCACAGTTTATTTGGCAAATGATGTCTCGACATCATTCCTACGAAATGGCTATTTTGAATTTCTTTATTCACATTTACAACACAAAATAATAATCCACTCGAAAACACTCATTTTTATGATGCTATCCGATTACGCAAATTGATGCAACCTATGTAATGCTCCAAAAGATTATTAAACTTCTTTATTTTGGACCTTTTGATTAATCCAAATTAAATTAAAACTCCAGGTAGCATATCAGGGCACCAGGCAATATTAACTTGCCAAATAAAGTTCAATGAGGGTTCATTAAGTATATGGGCATTACTTATTGAGTAAGTAATCGAAAGATTGTCAAATTTTTAAAAGATATATCTTAACTAAATCAATTATCATTGTTCAAGAGAAAAAGTAGCAATGTCAAAATATTCATATAGCAAACAGTTTATTTCTAAAAAATTCACGACTCACCATACTTCTAAAAAATTCACGACTCACCATATAAACTGATAATGCAAAACTAGTCTGAGCAAATAAAAACTCATTTAAACATCTCCAAAACTGAGAAATTTCTCAGTTAACATCATTCTCATTCTCAACTATCATTAATATTGTCACAATCTTCCTACTAACTCATTCATTCATCACTGTCTTTCTACTCTTTCATCACTACCTTCCTACTAACTCCATGACCTAAACATCACTTAGTATATATGCCACATACAACTGGCACGTGTGTGTTGCATGCTGAGTAAGCATTTGCATAATCTTATGATCACATGTCCCTAATGCGCACATTAGCGACTGTCAATCAAAAGTTGGAGTTGCACATGTACAACTCCTTTAGCAGATTGGAATGAAGAAAAATGATGGCCAACTAAAAAATAATCCCCAAAATGATAAATATAATGTAAATAAAGTAAAACTGGTTAAGAAAAACTAAAAATTGAATGGGTGGACCATCACAACTCCCCTCTCAAAGGGAGTCAAATTTGACCTAACAGATTTTGATGAACAAATTTAGAATAATAGGACACTTCTCATGTCATTTACACATCGCTGAACATAAAGTATGCTTATGCAAATTTTGATAAAATGATCTAATCTCACTTTGACACAATTTCCATCACAACCAAAGGTCCCTCCTCCCATTCCACCTATCAAAAGTGTACAGCTACCTATTGTAAATACATACCAATGGCGATAAATAATGAGATAAACTCGACTGTTCAACATCCACTAATAAATCAGCACTTTGACATCAATTGTAACTTTAGAAGAAAAATTGTCTTGAGCCGGGTAGGATACGAACCCACAACCTCCTGATAACATGTCAGGTGCTCTGGACCACTGAGCTACCGGCCCCTGATCAAGATCTCCTCTAATTAACACTATGAACATTCCTTTTATATCACATATAGGCACTATTCAGGCAATTTTAGCCACAAGCGGCTTTCTATGTGCCATATAGATGGAAAGCATGTCTTACAAGTATGCTAATGATGATAAATAATGAGATAAACTCAACTGTTCAACATCCACTAATAAATCAGCACTTTGATGTCGATTTTAATTTTAGAGGAAAAATTGTCTTGAGCCGGGTGGGATATGAACCCATGACCTTTTGATAACATGTCAGGTGCTCTGGATCACTGAGCTACTGGCCGCCGATCAATATCTCCTCTAATTAATGCTATGAACATTCCTTTTATGTCACATAGAGGCACTATTCAGGCAATTTTAGCCACAAGCGGCTTTCTATTTGCCATATAGATGGAAAGCATGTCTTACAAGTATGCTAATGATGATAAATAATGAGATAAACTCGAGTGTTCAACATCCACTAATAAATCAGCACTTTTGACGTTGATTATATGTGACATAAAAGGAATGTTCATAGCATTAATTAGAGGAAATCTTGATCGACGGCCGGTAGCTCAGTGGTGCAGAGCACCTGACATGTTATCAGGAGTTCATGGGTTCGTATCCTATCCGGCTCAAGACAATTTTTCCTCTAAAATTAAAATCGACGCCAAAGTGCTGATTTATTAGTGGATGTTGAGCAGTTGAGTTTATTTCATTATTTATCATCATTAGCATACTTGTAAAACATGCTTTCCATCTATATGACAAATAGAAAGCCGCTTGTGGCTAAAATTGCCTGAATAGTGCCTATATGTAACATAAAAGGAATGTTCATAGCATTAATTAGAGGAGATCTTGATCGGCGGCCAATAGCTCAGTGATTCAGAGCACCTGACATGTTATCAGAAGGTCGTGGGTTCATATCGCACCCGGCTCAAGACAATTTTTCCTCTAAAATTAAAATCGACATCAAAGTGCTGATTTATTAGTGGATGTTGAACAGTCGAGTTTATCTCATTATTTATCATCATTAGCATACTTGTAAAACATGCTTTCCATCTATATGGCAAATAGAAAGCCATTTGTGGCTAATATGGCTTGAATAGCGCCTAAATGTGACATAAAAGGAATGTTCATAGCGTTAATTAGAGGAGATCTTGATCGGCGGCCGGTAGCTCAGTGGTCTAGAACACCTGACATGTTATCAGGAGGTCATGGGTTCGTATCTCACCCAACTTGAGACATTTTTTCCTCTAAAATTAGAATCGATACCAATGGCTGTGGCAGTTAACTGCATGCTAGCATTATCGGACTACCTAGTATCACATTCTGATACAAACTTCAAAATTTCCATACTATAACCTTTAAAAAAAGCTTGTTAATCTCACTCCTAATCTGCTTAACTTTTAAAAAAGGTTAAAGAAAAATTCAATTACATCAAATTCTGCTCTTTCATAGAATATAAATACAGGTGCATCAAATGGGGTACACAACTTCTGCTTATTTCTCTAACAAGAAATCAAATGCATGAAATCTAATATTTTTTCATGCCTGCCATACATAAAAAAAGGGTATTGGTACTCCGTTAAATCCTCCTAACTACAGTCAAATGTGCAGAGCTGATAATTTCATTTTACAAACAAGCGGAAGTGTAAGCATCCACTTAAATTTCACCTAAACACAATAAATCATGGGCTAGCTGAAATAAAAATATTAGTTACCTCTCCTCATCGAGCTTTACGGCCCCCTCCCAAAGGAGTTTTGCTAATGACAGTCTTTGAGTCAAACTAGTATTTATCATTGGGGACAGCTCTAAAAGGGTACAAAACTTCAAGACATCTGGTCATCTCATATATATGCAAACAAATACTGCCAATGTCATCCCTATAATTACACAACATTGACGCACAAAAATCACTTATGACACTGAACAGATTTAAGCACATATACATGCAACGTATCTAAGAGTAAAGAAAAGCTGTATCAATAATTTATCTTATACAATGCTAACATTTCATCCAATTCCATCCAAATTTTGCAATAAGAATTAATTTAAATACAAAGGTGCATATCTCAGATAACAAAATATGCTTCAAAATGCAAAATATTTAATCACTGTATACTAAATTCTCTTTCATTATCATCATTCACATCCATAAACGTTTTATAATTTCTAAATTCTAAATTACAACACTCAATTCAGCTTTCAGTCAGCAGAAACGAAAAAAATCTATAAAAATTTATAAATGCACTTGTAATCACATTAATACAATATATAACTCTTTATGGTTCAACTAGAACTTCAGGTGAACCAGAATACATAAAAAAAATTCTAATCACTTCACATTATAAACTCAAGCTATAAACCTTGAATAATAAATTCACTTTTGAAAAGTATTGAAACTCCAAAGTTTCAACATGAAATTAAGCATTTCAAAAACTCTAAGTATGAATAATAATAAATAATCTTCAATCGTCTCCATCTATTTCAAAGAAGAGAAATAAAACATCAAAAATAGTTAATGCCATAATGGAAGAATAATAATATACTTAAATTTTCATTGTTGGCACTCCATTGCAATAAATCATCATCCTATCATTTCCTGTGACTTCATTCCCACATCGATCGATAAGCTAGGTGTAGGTGCTTCTGAAGATCTAGTTGGCCATATATTTTATGTTGACTACTTCGTTGCTGGTTGCCGCTCTGCAGGCTATCATCATCTCATTGTGACATCTGATCACTATGTTCTTGTCTTTGAAGAGCCTGGCTTTTTGCTTTTGGGTTATTGCTGTTTGCTTCTAAATGACACTTCAGTATTTGAAAATTTCTTGTTAGATTCATCATGATTATTTACACTCAAAACAATTTCTGGGAAGCTTGGCTTATCGTCTATAAATTCGGTAGCATTATTTTCCTTGAAAACCTCTATTTTAACAATCGTTGGGGACAGCAGTAAAAGGGTACAAAACTTCAAGACATCTAGTCAGTTCATATATATGCAAACAAATGCTGCCAATGTCATCCTGATAATTACACATCATTGACATGCCAATATCATTGATGACACTGAACAGATTTTAACACATGCATCATATCTAAGAGTAAAGAAAAGCTGTATCAATACTTTTTTCATCAACTAATTCTCACTATTTTCCTTTAAAATTTCTGTTACAAAACTTTTCTCACTATTAACTTTCTTTGCATCATCAACTTGTTTCTCTAAATTTACATTAATTAAACTGATAATACATTTTACAGTTTCTTCTTTGGACTGCAAGATAAATTAGAAGTCATTAAAAAAAAGAAATTAGTAGTCTGGACAACAGCTACAATTTCAATTTACAATTGTATTAGTATCATCTAAAACTTTCTCATTTGAACATGAAAGACCAGCTTCTGTATCATTGCAATCTATTAATTCAGTTTTTTTTTTGTGACAAGGCTTCACAAAAGGTAAATCTTAAAATATGTGCACCAACAGTGGCAAGACATAACTCATGAGAGGGCTTGTGAACGTTGGTCTCTCACTTCAAAGATCCTAATTTAAGTTTCCTGACTTGTAGTTTTTCTGAAGCAATATTGCCCCATGTGCCCTAGTCGGCCACAAAAATTACAGCTAAAAATTTCTCTATTATTTGTAGCAAATGTTTTTCATCTAATTTCATTGTTTGAAGCTTGACGCGGAACGTAACCTCTGCTTCATTCATTCTGCATCATTGTAAGCTCATTCAGTGCAAATTGTCAGGACTGTGTAGTTTCTCGTCATGCGGGAGTCATTTTGCAAGACTCAACCTGATATCTCTGTCTTGGTGAGGATTGCATCCATTGTTGATTTAATGCCATTTTTGCAGATTCCCTTCTTGTGGTGTATTGCTGAGCCAATTTGACTAAAATTGAAGTTGTGTTTCTGACTTCTAAAAACTCTCTTAAGCACAGAAGTAACCTGGGACATAATGCAGTTTATTATGTCAATTTCTGTGGCATCAGTATTGCACAGCTGGTATAACTCTACTGTACCTCAGATTAATTTTTAAATATCATCTCCTTCCCTTTCTCTTTGTGGAAAAAGTTCTGTAGCTAGATGTGTAAACTCATCATAAGATGGGTAGATTTCCAAAAGTTCGTTTTTAAAGTCTTCCCAAAGTTCTACTCTCTGACGACATCCTATGTTATTCCACCATTGCTTAGCATATCCAATTAAACAAGATACTGCGAAAACCACCTTTTTGTTGTCAGGCACTTCATGTAAACAGAAATGCTCTTCCATGGACTTGACAAATGTCAATGATGACGGACATTTTTAACCATCGAACCTTATCTCAGGTAAAGTCCAATTATCATAAGGACTACAGTTAATAAATGGATTGGCAACTTGTCATTGAGACAGTTGATAATATTCTGTTCTATCGCTTGCTTCTGGTGGGACAAAAGATGGAACTTTTACATTCTAAGTTTATATGTTTGTGAGCTGACATAGCATTGTCAGCAAATTTAGGGGTTAGTGTTGTCATTCCCCTTTTCTCCCAAGGATCATCAAGCAGATTCATTAACATTTCTGTTTCTTTCATCACATACTGCAACCTTTATTTTACTTTTACTAAATCAGGACTCACAATGGCAGAATTGGCCATATTACTAGCAGACATGTTTAACGCTCTGCAAAAATTTTGAATTTTGTAACTTTTTTATTTTGAGCAGTGCTTAAAGGTACTGCTATACAACAATACTAAAGCTATATTAAGCTTACAAATAAACCTGCTTATCAAAAAGTTTATCTATCATGTGTCTGAACACTTCTAATCTTTACATACATAAAATAAAGATCTTAACTATCAGCAATAACTGTGCTGAAACTACAGTACCTTTGAGTAATACAAAAGTTAAGCTTCTTGCTCATAAAAAATTTCAGCTTAAGCTACCATTAAATATATGATTGGTATAACTAATGAGCTCAAAAATTTGTTAACTTTGACAATCACAGTAAATAACATACAATTTATACATATATATACAGTACTTGTGGTTGGTGTGCTGTGATGGTCCACCCATTCACTTTTACTTTTCCTTAACTAGTTTTACTTTATTTACATTATATTTATCATTTTGGGGATTATTTCATTTTTGGACTGATCGCAATTCTCTTTTCCGAGCTGTGGATGGGATTGTCAGCCGCCTAATGTGCGTGTGTAAGACACGACCTCTCTTGTGTCATAGCTAGCATGATCGTCAGATTAGCAAATGTTTTCCTGATGTGCAACAGATGTGCGCCGGATTTGTGCGTAGCATGTTATAACTAAGTGATGTTAGGTCATAGAGTTAATTAGTAGAGACAGTGGAGAGTCAGTGTAGTCAGAATTTGACATTATAGTTAGTGGAAGTTGAGACATAGAATTGTGAGAAGTATTGTTGAGTAGAGAATGATGTTAGAAGGAGTTTAAATATGTTGAATCAGTATATGTTATGTGATAGGAGGAGTTGTTAGTAGAGATTTAGATAGATGTGAGTTGGTAGTACTCCAACTTTTGTATTCATCAATTGATGGCGAGTTTTTGAATTTTTTGGAAATAAACTTTGTTTAAAATTTTTTTTGACTTTTGCTCTTTTTCTCTTGAGCAATGTTAATTAATTTTTGATTAGATTTAAACTTTGATTAAACTTGACAATCTTTTTTGAATTCTTTCTCAATAAGTAATGCTAGATATACAAAACGAACCCTCTTTCAACTTTATATTTGGCAAGTTAATATTGCCTGGTGCCTGACAATCTATGCGGAATTTCGAATAAATTTGGATTGGACAAAAGATTCAACTTGAAAAGTTAATAATCTTTGGAGCATTACAGAGCCACTTTTTTTATTGCTCTGTAATGCTCCAAAAGATTATTAAACACCTTCTCTTTGGATCTTTTGACTGATCCAAATTAAATTAAAACTCTGGATAGCATATCGGATGCCAGGAAATATTAACTTGCCAAATAAAGTTAAATGAAGGTTCGTTAAGCATATGGGCATTACTTATTCAGTAAGAAATCAAAAGATTGTCAAATATTTAAAATTACATCTTAATCAAAATCAATTATCATTACTTAAGAGAGAAAAAAGCAAAGTCAAAATATTTTTATAACAAAGTTTATTTCCAAAAACATTTCACAACTCACTATATAAACTGATTAATACAAAAGTAGTCTCAGCAAATAAAAATTCATTTAAACATCTCCAAAACTGATAAACTTCACAGTTAACATCGTTCTCATTCTCCACTATCATTACTCTCTGACACTCCACTCCCTCCGTGACCTAACATCACTTAGTATTATGTGCGGTGTACAATTGACACAAGTGCATTGTACATTGGGAAAAACATTTGTATAATCTTACAATCACATGCTCACTATGACTCAAGAGGGGACATGTCCTTAACATGCACCTTAGCAGTTGTCAATCAAAAGACAGAGTTGCGCATGTGCAACTCCTTTTGTGGGTCAGAATGAGGGAAGATGATGGCCAACTAAAAATAATCCCCAAAATGATAAATATAACATAAATAAAGTAAAACTGGTTAAGGAAAAGTAAAATTGAGTGGGTGGACGATCACGCCTTGACTAATTTGCATATGATATGCTCACTCGGCATTATAACAACAAGTTTGGTGAGGATTGCACAATTTTTTGGCGAATTATCATGATTTTCCTCATTTTTCTTTAATCTATGGAAACCAGTGTGCAAAAGTAATGCAAACAGTAAGAAAAGTAGTGTAAAAATGCTAAACCTATGATCAAAGTATTTGTTTATTTGATAAATATCAAATGATGTTAAAATAACACAAAGCAGAATGTATTCTTCTTATTTACATAAAGTGAAACAATCTTGAGGCTTTTAATTATAATATTCTTTCACCTGTTTTTGGAAAATATTATTAACCCAGCATGTATGTCCTTCAAAAGTTATTCCATTTCCATGTACTATTCATAAGAAAAATATTTGAATATAAGAAAAACTCATAATGTGAACTGAAATGAACTGCTCCATTTGTGTTTCTGACAGATCCCAAGTTTGTAAGTACTGATTCAGACCATGTTTCACCTTGGTGGGAAACAGTGAGAGGAATACTACTGCAGTCCGCAAATAACATTGCAGCATATATAGGTGCAATTGTAGCACGTTCTGTGTCCATAATTATGGCTGCTTCATTCCACATAGAGCAAAAAAGTACTTCCAGTGAAAAGAAGAAGCAAGGGGAAAACAAAGATCCTACTGATGACAAAGAAGGTAGTGGAGATAGTGATTGGGAAGCTGTATCATTAGACTTGGAGCATTGGAACATTTTGCTAAAACAGCTGGAGGATATCTTGATACTCAGCTTGCTTTTAAATAGCCAGCCTTATGGCAAGGCAGCTGTTAAAGATGTGAATATTTCTATGACTGTAATTTTGAATGGGGGACCTGGTAAGTACTATTATTTAAATCATAAAGAGTGCATATAATTTATTTTCCTACTTTGACACCCAAGCATATTAAAGTGCACTTTCAGTGTTATGTATTTGTTTCATAGTTCATGTTTACCCCCCCCCCCCCCCTCATAAAAAAAAACTTAGTGGGTGAGTGAGTGAATGAATGAAAGACTGACCAATCGATGTTATTCTAACCATGGTGTTCGTAACCAGGTACAACGAAAGGTAAAACAACAGTGGCAAGACTTAACTCATTAGAGAGCTTTCTTGAGGAACTTTGGCCTCTCACTTCAAAGATCCTAATTTAAGTTTCCTGAATTGTCATTCCTTCTGTAGCAATATTACTCCGTGTGCCCTACTCAGCTACAAAAATCACATCTGAAAGTCTTTCTATTATTCTTAACAAAAGTTTTAGGTCTAGTGTCATTGTTCGAAGCTTGACATCGAACATAGTCTCTTCCTCGTTAGTTCTGCATTACTGTAGGCACATTCAGCACAAATTGTTGCGACCATGTACTTCCAGTTGTGTGGGAGTCATTTTGTGAGACTCAACCTGATAGCGCTGCTTTGGTAAGAATTACATCCATTGTTGATTTAATGCAGTTGCTGCAGATTCTCTTCTTGCAGTATATTGCCGAGCCAATTTGACTAAATCTGAAATTGAGTTTACGTTTCGTACTTCTAAGTATTCCCTAATGGGCAAAAGCAATTGGGACAATATGCAATTTATAATATCAATTTCAGTGGCATCAGCATCGTACAGCTGGTATAACTCTACTGTACCCCAGATAAATTTTTCTATATCGTCTCTTTCCCTTTGTCTTCGTGAAAACAACTCTGTAGCTGGTTCTGTAAAATCATTATAAGCTGGATATATGTCCATGATTTTGCTTTTAAAATCTTCCCAATATTCTATTCCATGACAACATCCTACGTTATTCCACCATTGCTTAGCACATCCAATTAGACAAGATACTGCTAAAACCACCTTTTTGTTGCCGGGCACTTCATATAAACAGAAATGCTCTTCCATTGACTTGACAAATGTCCACGATGACGGACGTTTCTAACTGTCGAACCTTATCTCAGGTAAAGGCCAATTAACATAAGAACTATAGTTAATAGATTGATTGGCAACTTGTCATTGTGGCGGTTGATAATACCCTGTTCTATTAATTGCTTCTGACAGAACAGAAAATGGAACCTTACGTTCAAAGTTTCTACGTTGGTGAACTGATGTAGCGTTTTTAGCAAATTTAGGGGTTGTTGTCATTCCCCTTTTCTATCGAGGCTCATTAAGCAGATTCATTAACACTTCTGCTTCTTTCATTACATCCTGCAACCTATCTTTTACTTTTTCTAAGTTGATAGTCATTATGGCAGAATCGGCCATATTACTAACAGACATGTTTAGCGGTCTGCAAAAATCTTTAATTTTGGAAATTTTGAAACTTTTATCTTGAGCAGCACTCAAAGGTATTGCTATACAACAATACAGTACTAAAGCTATACAAACTTGCAAATAAACTTGCTTATCAAAAAATTTATTGTGTGTGTCCAGACACTTCTAATCTTTCTCGTAATCTGCAGTTCCCAGGTTCGAGTCCCAGCTGGGTCAGCGTTGAGATTTATCTCCACAAAACTCCCCGCCCTGCCTATGGTCAGTAGGGGACACCGATGAGCTTGGAAAGGCTGCCGTCCATAGGATGGGATGTTCAGCAGTGGCCACGTCTGTGGGAGAGCCATACCCTGTGCACATTAAAGAACACGTTGGATGGCCTTGATGGGAGTCTACCATCTGTCTCCTGACAGCTGTTCCAGTGGGTCCTCTCCCCAACCTTCTCTGAGCCTTCGGGCTCCATGTGACCCCGAAGGCTCAGAGAAGAAAAATCCAAAATGCAGCCGATGGTTGTAATGCTCCAAAGAATTTAAATACTTTTAAGGTTTTGGACCCTTTGATCCAATATTTTTTCAAGCTCCGGATAGCTAAAGTCGGGTGCCAGGCAATAATTAATAAATTGCCAATTAAAGTTCAATTAGGGTTCAAATACCAGCGAGCTTTACTTAATGAGTAAGAATTCAAAAAATTAAATGATTGTCAAGTTACTAATGCAAATTCTAATCAAAATTTATCAATTAACATTGCTCAAGAGAAAAAATATCAAAGATTCAAAAAAGTTCTATAACAAACAAACTTATTTCCAAAAATTATTTCAAACACTCACCACTTCAATGAAGAAGATACTACATCAATTCTATCTCACTTCAAACTGACAACTACTGTCTCAAAACAACTCTCTCTAACTGCTGTGAATCTCACTGACTCTTCAAGAAAACCCCCTCTTCAAAACTGACTCCTGTGACTAACATGTCACAGTTTTTAACAGGTATACATGCTTGGCAACACATGGTTGTTGCACCGGTAAAGACATTTGCATAAATTGATGAGCGCACAAGCTATAATGCAAGAGGGGACGTGTCCTTGTACACACGCTTTAGTGGGTGACAATCAAAAGTTCAGAGTTGCGCATGCGCAACTCCTATTCTCTAGGAAATGAGCGCTGTGATGCCAAAAATGAAATAAAAATCCCCAAAATGATGAATGTAACGTAAATTAAGCAAAACTGGTTAATGTAAAGTAGAAGTGAATGAGGGGGCATCACAATACCCCTTCCAAAGGGAGTCAAAAATTTGACCTTACAGATTTTGATGAGCAAATTTTGAATAAAAGGACACATCTCACGTCATTTACACATGGTTGAACATAAATAAGTAAAAGTATGCTTACGTAAATTTTGATAAAACGATCTATTCTCACTTCGACACAATTTTCCATCACAACCAAAGGTCCCTCCTCCCAAATCTCCTAACAAAAGTGTGTGACAGCTAACCTAGTGTAAATATATACCAATGGCTGTGGCAGTTAACTGTATACTAGCGTTATTGGACTACCTTGTATCACATTCTAATACAAACTCGAAATTGGCATAACTTCAACTGCACAATAAAAAATGGGTTAATACACTCCTATCTTCCTTAACTTATAGAAAGGTTAAAGAAAAGAAAAAAGATATTCAATTACATACGTTGTAAGCGGGGTGATAACTTCCGCTTATCCCCTTACCACAATCAAAAAGTTGTAAAAGCTAAAGTCTTCTCCTAAATCACATAAAAAAGGGTATTCGAACACCGTTATCTCCTCCTAATTACATCAAACACGCGAAGCTAAGAAAATTCAAATTTTTACAAACAAGCGGGAATGTAATCATCCGCTAATTCTTCTCCTATACACAGCAATCACGAGCTAGCTGAAATAAAATAATTCAATAGATACCTCCCCTTTCAGAGCTAAACGTCCCCCTCCCAAAGGAGTTATGCTGGTAACAACTTGGTCACCAGGCTTGGCCATTGGGGACAGCTCCAAAAAGGACTCCCCCCCTCCCCCCCAAAAAAAAAAAAATTCTGCAGTCATCATCATGGTCAGCTTATATATATATACACAAATAAATGCTGCCAATGTCGTCTCAAAAATTATGCATCATTGACACATAAATATCACTGAACAGATTTAAACACATATACATACATCGTATCTAAGAATAAAGGAAAAAAAGTGTAAATAATTTATAATATATGACGATAACATTTTAGCCAATCACTTTTTACATGAATCTCATATTTGCATACATAAATTCACTTTAGAATGCACGTTATTTTACAATACAAAATTTTTCTTAAAAATGAAAAAATATTAAATCACTAATTCTCTTTCACTCTCCTCATTCATATCCATAAACATTTTACAATTTCTAAACTTCCTAATGTCAACTTACAATTTTCAGTTATCAGTCAGCTGAAACGAAAAAATTCTACAAAAATACATTTTAAATGACGTTAATACAATATAACAACTAGAACTTCGATGAACAAGAATACAGAAAAATTCTATTCACACAGTTTAAACTCAAACTATAGTAAATTCACTTTCCTAAAATAAATATTGAATCTCCAAAGTTTTCAACAAGAAATTAAACATTGCTAACTATATAAATCACAATAAAGCTTCTTCATTCTTCTTCGTCTTCATCTATTCCAGAGAAAAAAAAAACAATTTATAAATCATTAAGTGCCAAATGGAAGAATAATAATATACTTAAATTTTCATTATTGGCACTCCATTGTGATAAACCATCCAGTCGGGTTCCGATGACATCTTTCCTTCGTTGTTCGCTAGCTTCAAGTGAAGGCATTGCTGAAGATCTCGCTTGTGACACTATATTGACAATCTACTATGTTGACTGCTTCACTGCTGGTTGTTGCTCTGCAGGCTCTGGTTGTTTCGTCAATATCTCGTCACGCTCTTGATGTCGATGGAACACCTGAATCTGGCTTTATCAGTCTTTGTCCTGTCATATATAATAGGTGATAATCTAACTTATTCTTTTCTCTTTTTCTTGGTAATGGCTCAACATCATCATCATCATCACTTTCCTGGGTTTGTTGTGGAACATCTACTTTTGATCTGGAAAATTCTATAGAACTGTTGTATTTTTTTATATTTACAATATTAAAGTATCCTACTGAGGCATTAGAGGTCATATTGGCCAATTCATACAGAAGAGGAGAAAGTTTCTTCCTTATAATATATGGTCCAGCATATAATGGTGCAAATTTCTTTATGAATCCTCTTTTTTATCACTCTTACGATGTGTTTTAATCAAGATCTTATCACCTACTTTAAATTCCATATGTCGTCGTCTTTTATTATGATCCTCTCATTGCTTTTGTTGTGCTCGTAGGGAATTATCTTGTGCCTTTAAAATGGCTCGAATATGCTGTTCCGTTCTAAACTCAATGGATTGTGGCGATGCAGGTTGGCCAATGAGTCTGTCCCAGGGTAATGTCAGCTCTCTCCCAAGAAATATCCTTGAAGGCGTGAATTTGGTGGTTTCATGTAATGAAGTGCGTAAAGCAAAGGAAAATGTTGCAAATATTTATCCCAGGTACTATGTCTATTTTCAACATAAGCAGCTATCATCCTACCAATATCTCGATTAATTCTTTCGGTCAAATTTGACTGTGGATGATATGGAGTTGTATATATGTGTTTTATTTGAAACGTTTCACATACTTCAGGAAGCACATTTGAAATGAATTGGGGCCCATTATCCGAAACGATACTCTTGGGTACCCCGTATCTGCATATAAATTCATTTATAAATTTCTTTGCTACGATTGTTGCTGTTGCATTTCTAATGGGAAATATTTTGACCCATTTTGAAAAATAATCTACTAAGACTAGAATATATTGGGATCCCGCTTGTGTTTGTGGATAAGGGTCCATTAAATCCATGCGAACTAATTCCATGGGTTCATTGGAGATCGTGCTTTTCATAAGACCACAAGGACGATTTTGATCGAATTTTGTGGTTTGACAAATTAAGCATCTTAAATTAAGCACTCTCTTAAATTATTGGGAATAAATAGGCGATAACTGCCCATTTGACTCTGTCATCTGCAAGTACAAAATATCATTAATTAATATAAAATGTCTGGCTCTTCCAACAATACTTGAAGCTAAACTTGGATCTAGAGATAATTCATCAGTTTTCAAATAATGGTATACGTTTCCATATTCTAAATCTTTTTGTTGTTCCTTAATTAAATATTCCTTGTATTCGATGGGAACTATTGTGGCGAGTGAGGGAGCAAAAAGGCTTATCTTCAAGCTCTGGTGTAACTGCTACCGGCCACATGGGAGCACAGGATAATGCATCTGGTAGCTGATGTGCACTTCCCTTTCGGTGCTCGACCTAGAAATTGAATTCTTGTAGGTTTAATGCCCAGCGCATTAGACAACCTGTTAGATTAGTGGATGTCTGCAACCATTGTAAAACAGCATGGTCGGTAAAAATAGTAATGTCGGATGTGTCTAATTGTACTTTAAAATTTTTTAGATCCCATATTACGCTTAGACATTCTTTTTTGGTCACTGTATAGTTCCTTTCAGTGTGACTCAAACTTCGACTGGCATACATGATAACGTGTTCACAATTGTCATTCTGTACTTGGCTCAGCACAGCACAGAGACCGACATCGGAAGCATCAGTGTAGATGTTAAAAGGTTTGCCTAACTGTGGCAAGGCCAAGACGGAAGCATGACACAATGCATCTTTTAAGGTCTGAAATGCTGTGTCACAAACAGGTGTCCAGTGGAACCGTTTTCACTTTCGGCATAATTCACATAAAGGTTCGGCCAAATTAGCAAAATTAGGTACAAATTGTCGGTACCAACCACACATCCCTAGAAATCTACTAAGTTGTTTCGAATTGCATGGTGTGGGAAACTGTTTTATGGCTTCGACCTTATTAGGTAATGTTCTTACTCCATCTGTATTAACATTGAAACCTAGGTATTGAACGTCTTCTCGGAGAAATGTGCATTTAGATAATTTTATGGCGAGTCCGACTTCTCTTAGCCTTGCAAATACCAAATTTAAATCACATAAATACTCAAAAAAATCAGTAGAAAAAATAACTATGTCGTCTAAGTATACTTCACAAATTTTTCCTTTTAGATCACCCAGAACTACGGACATAAGATGTTGAAACATGGCGGGTGCTCCGGATAAGCCAAATGGTAAGGAACGAAATTGTAATAATTCATCTTTTGTGAAGACACCTGCCAATATCCTGAAGACAAATCTAGTGTGCTAATAAATTTCTTGCCAGCTAGTTGGGTTAGTAGATTCTGAATAATAGGTCACCAGTTTTCTTTTTAATCAGGATGACCGGTGAAGCCCAAGGGCTAAAACTTGGTTCTATTATCCCATCCTTTAACATTTCTTTAATTTGCGTTGAAACTATTTCTTCTTTACTGGGAGGATAATTGTATGGTTTGCTATAAACAGGTCTACTATTGCCCGTCTCGATATGATGCTCCAAAATCTGACATCTGCCAGGCTTGTTGTTAAAAAGTTCATAATTAACATTGAGCAGAGCTTCTAACTTTCTCACTATTATCTAAATGAGCACTGTCAGCATGTTTTCTAATATCTGATTTTATCTGTTCGACATCAAGTTTTTCTTTCATTGTTTCTTTCAGGGAAATAGTATTATTGGCAAAATCAAATTCAATCAAGTGTTATCGTATCACATCTATTCCTATTAAAGAGTCATATAATAATTCACTTATTACTAAGAATTCAAGTCTTATCTCCACATTATTTAAAGTGATAGGTAACTCAACAGTTCCTTGCGGAAAACACTGCTTGGAAGCACAAGCTAAGTTCAAAGGTCCACCGGACCATGGCTGCATTTTCAGTTTACAATTTTTCTGAATTTTATCCCATACTTTCTTATGTAGACATGTAATATGAACTCCTGTGTCAATGGGAGCTATGAATTTGGTCTTATCGTGATAAAGCTTCAGAAAAGATAGATATAGTTCAATATGTATACCCACAGTAGCAAGACTTAACTCATTAGAGGGCTTTTTTTGAGGAACTTTGACCTCTCACTTTAAAGATCCTAATTCAAGTTTCCCGAATTGTGATTCCTTCGATAACAATATTGCTCCGTGTGTCCTAGTCGGCCACAAAAAATTACATCTGAAAGTTTCTCTATTGTTCTTAAAAAAAAATTTTAGGTCTAGTGTCATTGTTCGAAGCTTGATGTGGAACAAATTCTCTGCTTCGTTCATTCTGCATCATTCTAGGCGTGTTCGCCGCAAATTATCAGGAACGTGCAACTTCCAGTCATGCAGGAGTCATTTTACGAGACTCAACCTGATAGCGCTGCTTTTGCATCCATTGTTGGTTTAATGCAATTGCTGCAGATTCTCTTCTTGCAGTATATTGCCGAGCCAATTTGACTAAATCTGAAATTGAGTTTATGTTTCGTAGGCTGCTGATCTAAGGGACCTGGGTTCGAGCCCCGGATAAGGCAAGGCATGGATGTTCATGTTGTTTTTCTGCTGAGGTCCTGCCATCCTCTCAGATCTTCTACTGTGGCATATAAACTGACAGGCTCCTGTCAGACGTCTGTGGCAAGCAGCTGTTTGAGGGGGTATTTATTTATTTTATTTACTTCTTAGTATTCCCTAATGGGCAAAAGCAATTGGGACAATATGCAATTTATAATATCAATTCCAGTGGCATCAGCATCGTACAGCTGGTATAACTCTACTGTACCCCAGATAAATTTTTCTATATCGTCTCTTTCCCTTTGTCTTCGTGAAAACAACTCTGTAGCTAGTTCTGTAAAATCATTATAAGTTGGATATATTCCATGATTTTGCTTTTAAAATATTCCCAATATTCTATTCCATGACGACATCCTACGTTATTCCACCATTACTTAGCACATCCAATTAGACAAGATACTGCTAAAACCACCTTTTTGTTGCCAGGCACTTTATTAAACGGAAATGCTCTTCCATTGACTTGACAAATGTTCATGATGATGGACGTTTCTAACTGTTGAACCTTAACTCAGGTAAAGGCCAATTAACATAAGAACTATAGTTAATAGATGGATTGGCAACTTGTCGTTGTGGCGGTTGATAATACCTGTTCTATCAATTGCTTCTGACGGAACAGAAAATGGAACCTTATGTTCAAAGTTTCTACGTTGGTGAACTGATGTAGCGTTTTTAGCAAATTTAGGGGTTGTTGTCGTTCCCCTTTTCTATCGAGGCTCATTAAGCAGATTCATTAACACTTCTGCTTCTTTCATTACATCCTGCAACCTATCTTTTACTTTTTCTAAGTTGGTAGTCATTATGGCAGAATCGGCCATATTACTAGCAGACATGTTTAGCGTTATGCCAAAATTTTGGAAATTTTGAAACTTTTTTAATCTTGAGCAGCACTCAAAAGTACTGCTATACAACAATACTAAAGCTACAACTAAGCTTGCAAAAATATAAATTTTCTTATCAAAAAATTTATCTATCATGCCTGTGTGCGTGTGTTCAGACACTTCTAATCTTTACATACATTAAATATCTTAAGTATCAGCAATAACTGCGCTGAAACTTCAGTACCTTTGACTAATATACAAAAAAGTTAAGCTTCTTGCTGAACAAAAATTTTCGGATTAAGCTGTCGTTAAATCTATAAATAGTACATACAACTAATGAGCTCAAAAATTACTATCTTTGACAATCACGTTAAATAACATGCACAATTTATACATAAATATACAGTCCCTATCCTTGAACCACTATCTTTTACTGGTAAATCCCTGTTCATGGCGCCACTTCTTTTCGATACTCCGTAACGCTCCAAAGAATTTAAATACTTTTAAGGTTTTGGACCCTTTGTCTGATCCAATATTTTTTCAAGCTCCGGATAACTAAAGTCGGGTGCCTGGCAATAATTAATAAATTGCCAATTAAAGTTCAATTAGGGTTCGAATACCAGCGAGCGTTACTTAACGAGTAAGAATTCAAAAAATTAAATGATTGTCAAAATTCTAATGCAAATTCTAATCAACATTTATCAATTAACATTGCTCAAGAGAAAAAATATCAAAGATTCAAAAAAGTTCTGTAACAAACAAGCTTATTTCCAAAAATTATTTCAAACACTCACCACTTCAATGAAGAAGATACTACATCAATTCTATCTCACTTCAAATTGACAACTACTGTCTCAAAACAACTCTCTCTAACTGCTGTGAATCTCACTGACTCTTCAACAAAACCCACTCTTCAAAACTGACTCCTGTGACTAACATGTCACGGTTTTTAACAGGTATACATGCTTGGCAACATGTGGTTGTTGCACTGGTAAAGACATTTGCATAAATTGATGAGCGCACAAGCTATATCGCAAGAAGGGACGTGTCCTTGTACACACGCTTTAGCAGGTGACAATCAAAAGTTCAGAGTTGCGCATGCGCAACTCCTATGCTTTTGGAAACGAGCGCTGTGATGCCAAAAATGAAATAAAAATCCCCAAAATGATAAATATAACGTAAATTAAGCAAAACTGGTTAAGGTAAAGTAAAAGTGAATAAGATGGCATCACATGGTGTGCAAAAAAAGTGCAGGTCAGAGGTAAAACAACCCAACCCTTCTAATCTTTACATGCATACAATAAAAATCTTAACAATCAGCAATAACTGTACTGAAACTTCAGTACCTTTGACTCTAAACCCAAAAGTTAATCTTTTTAATCTTTTTGCTTAACAAAAATTTCAGCTTAAACTGCCATTAAATCTATGATTAGTACATATAACTAATGAGCTCAAAAATTCGTTATTTGACAATCACGTTAAATAATATGTAATTTATACATATATATATATATGGTCCCTTTTCTTGGTGCACCACTTTCTTTCATCACCCTGTAACACTCCAAAGATTACTAACTTTTAAAGTTGGACCTTTTGTCTGATCCAAATTCAAAATTCTGGATATCTTTATCGGGCACCAGGCAATAATAACTTGCCAAATAAAGTTTAAATAGGGTTCATTATGTATATAGCAAGCATTACTTATCGAGTAAGTATTCAAATTAGGATTATCAAGTTTAATTAAATTTTAAATCTAATCAAAAATCAATTTACATTGCTCAAGAGAAAAATAGCAAAAAATTCAAATGTTTCTAAAGCAAACAAAATTTATTTCCAAAAAATTCAAAGACTCACCTAATTCAATACAAAAGTTGAAGTATTAACAACTCCTTCTATCTACCCCACATACTTCTCACAATACTTCTGACTCCTACATCTGTACTAACTCTCATTCTAACTCTGTGACCTAACATCACCTCTCTACTAACTCTCATTCTTTTACTCTCTCTGTGTCTAATTCTGTGACCTAATGTCACTTAGTTATAATATGCGTACAAGTCCAGCACTTGTCTATTTCATGTCGGGCAAGACATTTGCATAATATGACGATTGCACTAGCTATGACACAAGAGGGGTTGTGCATGTGCAATTCCTACGCTCAGAAACGAGAATTGTGATCAGTCCAAAAAAATTAAATAATACCCAAAATGATAAATATGATGTAAATAAAGTAAAACTGGTTAAGGAAAAGTAAAAATGAATGGGTGGACCATCACAACTATTAAGAATTTTCAAATCTGGTGTCACATTCAAGGTTAAATAGGGGTCAGAGTGAATGTTGAGAACTCAAGAGTTGCTGAAGACACCAGTTGATTTCTGGTAAGAGATATGCATTAACAACAGCTATATTTACCAGGTGGAACCATTTTAAGCTTTTGTGCTTTAATCAATAATACTGCAAACATTGATCACAATGATCAATACCTCGTATTTCACTATTGTATTTGACAACACATTTTGGTTTTGTAATGATCTCATTTCTGGTTCTGTGCTTTTACTTAACATCTGTCATTTCAGCATTGTGAAAGGAGCTGAGCATCAAAATGTCTTTCTTGTCAAGCCATTTTGAAACCAAAAGGGGACCTTTTCTAAATAAAATTATGTCTTTCCCCTTTAGACCCTGGAAAAATCCAGAATGGCAACATACATACACTAAAATGAAGCAAAATTTTAATATTTATGTCTTTTATTTAATATATTATTTGTTATATTTTATAATTAGATTTAATTTCAATGAGCTATTCACAATGATGAATGACTAAGCCTATAAAATAGAAATAATATGAATTTCAAAATTCGAAAAAAAAAAAAAACTTATTCCTTTCAACTTTCATTTAATTGATCATTTTAATTATTCGTTTATTTTAATTTATTTACAGCAGAATGCATATAAAAAAACAATTGTTAATTTTTATACTTAGTACAAAGTTTCAAAGAAATAATTTAATGTGGTACAGCCCTTTCAAAGACTTCTTGATTCATTGAATGGCTGTGGTGAATACTTTGAAAAATACAGATAGGGAACATTGATGGAGTTAGAAAAGCTGGCATCCTTCAGATGGGAACAGGAAATCATTACCTACCAAAAGAATGCACTGGATGACCTTGGGTCCCTTTGTTCATACCCACTGGGGGCGGGGGTGGCTCAGTCGGTAGTGTGCCAGGCTCGTAATCTGTAGTTCCCAGGTTCGAGTCCCAGCTGGGTCAGCGTTGATTTATCTCCGCAAAATTTCCCGCCCTGCCCACGGTCAGTAGGGGACGCCGATGGGCTTGGAAAGGCCACCGTCCGTCGGATGGGACGTTAAGCCGTGGCCCCGTGTGCAGGAGAGCCATACCCTGTGCACGTTAAAGAACACTCTGGATGACCTTGACAGGAGGCTACCATCTGTCTCCCAACAGCTGTTCCAGTGGGTCCCCTCCCCCAACCTTCTCTGAGCCTTCGGGGTCCATGTGACCTGGCCATTTAGCCCATGGTGTGCAAAAAAGTGCCGCTCAGAGGTAAAAACAATCCAATCCAATCATACCCACTTATTCACCTCCTTCACATGTACGTCTCAATATGACCACCTGCACATCTGCTGGCCACTCCAAACCTAGGAGCTGAGCCACTGACATTGCAATTTATTGTACCTCACTCCATTGCTATGCTCAACAAACAACTACTCCTAATTAAAATAACTTAAAATTCTCTGTTGTTGAACAATAAAATTTTTAAATTTATCTTTCAAACTATATGTGTGTTAAATATTTTTAGAAGAAAACTCAGAAGCTTTTCAGAGTAAGGGCAATGCGCTGTCTTCAGTGTGATTATGTAGTAATAGTGATACTATGTGGTAATATTAGGACAGTTAGGAGCTTCTTTCCATGTGTTGTGAAGAGTGATAACAGTGTTCCGATTGCAGGTGGGGATGGGTGAGGTCATTATTTCAATAGTCTCGTGGATTATGGTTCCATTGTAAGTGGGTGCATGGCTAGCAGTGTGGAATGCTCCCGGTCTATAGTTGCTGCGTGTTATATTTCCAGCTTGGCAGTGACAATTGTTAGCTTGTTTTTGGCTGAGACTGATACTCTATGAACCTCTCCTGTAGAGAATGTATGGCTTTTCTGATATAGTAAACAACAAAATTATCTGGTAAATGTAGGGAAATCTGTATACACTCGATTTTTGATGGAGGCTAAATTTATTTCAGTCCCTTTTTATACTTTTCTTCAAAATTGGAATTAGGCTGAAAACAATTTTTATTTTTTGGGCTCTGAGTAATTTACAGACAGATTCCCAAAGGACAGGAATGTAAGAAATAGATCCTGTAAAGTTTGTTTGCTCGGAGTCAGTGATTGGAGAAGAGTCAAATCTCTTCTGTTGTCATCTCTATACTTATTGATTAGCTTTTCTATTGTTGTTGAGTGGAAACCATGGAATGCCATTTAAGCAAATGCTCATATTCTTGGCTATAAGTGATATTGAACATATGTTTATAGTTTTTAGATAACCAAAGATGTTATTTTTGTTTAAAATAATTTAAAAATTCTCTGTCATTGAGCAATAAAATTTCAGAGTTTATCCTTCAAACTATTTGGATATTGAAAGTTCTTAGGAGAAAACTCTCAGAAGCTTTTCGGAGCAAAGACAGCGCTCCGTCTTCAGTGAAGTGATGTTATGACATCACTTCACTGAAGACGGAGCGCTGTCTTTGCTCCGAAAAGCTTCTGAGAGTTTTCTCCTAAGAACTTTCAATATCCAAATAGTTTGAAGGATAAACTCTGAAATTTTATTGCTCAATGACAGAGAATTTTTAAATTATTTTAAATTAATTTTTGAGCAAGAAGGTCTTTTAATTGTATGTTATTTTTGTTCTTTTACTTACTCTCCTACATTATGCATATTGCCTATTTATTACATTTCATGTAAATTAGATTTTTGTAGTTTTACTCATCTATTGTAGTCATTAACTAACTATAATTACTTCAACTGTTAATAAATTTTCATTATTTTCTTTAACTAATTATATTTTTTTCATTCTTAAAATTGAATTTTAATTTATTTATTGTACTCTTAAATGTTTGGCTGAATGGTTAGCACGCTTGGCTACTGATCTAAGGGACCTGGGTTCGAGCCCCGGATAAGGCATGGATGTTTGTGCTGTTTTTCTGCTGAGGTCCTGCCATCCTCTCAGATCTTCTACTGTGGCATATAAACTGACAGGCTCCTGTCAGACCTCTGTGGCAAGCAGCTGCTTGAGGGGGTATTTATTATTAGCCGTCCCATGGTCGAGTGGTTAGCACTCTTGGCTACTGATCTACGGGACCTGGGTTTGAGCCCCATGTAAAAGGCATGGATGTATGTGTCGTTTTTCTGCTGAGGTCATGCCATCCTCTCAGACCTTCTACTATGGCATATAAACTGGCAGGCTCCTGTCAGACCTCTGTGGCAAGCAGCTCTTGAGGGGGTATTTATTTTTTTATTTATTTATTGTTTAAATGTTGATCGACTTTAATGTAGAATTTCTATGATAATAAACTTGAACTCGAAAGCCCTATTGATGAGAGAATGGAAGGCTGCACAATTTTCTTCATCCATGGGGTGCATGAGTCAGCACATATGATGGAGGGGATGTAGATAGGTTTCTGGTATATTGATATCATCAAGGTTCCTGCATCATCTTTTTGGATAAAAAATCTAAATAGAGGATAGTAGTGCTATTTTCCTCCTCCTCCTTTGTGAATCATATTGTAGGATAGATATTGTTAGCTGTATTAATGAGGCAGTTTCACTGCTGCCATTCCAAATAAAAAATATATCAACAACATAGCACACCTGAAGATGGGTAAAATTGCTACCGAGTTGAGTACTTTTGTTTCAAGGTCTTGGAGAACAATCTCAGACAGAATGCTGGAAAGGGGTAAGCCAATGGGGGCCCCTGAGCCCTGCCTGTAGATGTTGTTGCCGAACTGGAAATAATTTTTTTTGGTGATAGTTTTAGAGCTTCATGAATGGCATTGATTTCAGGAAGGGAAAATTTTTGCACTTCAATATTCTTTGTCTAAAATAACACATAATGGCATCAAAAACTGGTATGGATGGGAACAAGGACACTACATCAAGTGTGACTAATTTGCTGTTGGGAGGAATGGACAGATCCTGAAGTCTGTTAGAAATTCTGCAGTTTTGTCCCTTCTAAAGTTAGTTATGGTAGTCAAACATGGTTACTTTGTAAATAAGATAAAATATACCTTTGACTCTTGATGTTTATACAATATATTTAGTATTAGGTGGTTTAACGTTGTAAGTAACTGTAACGCTCCAATGATTAATAACTTTTAAAGTTTTGGACCTTTTATCTGATCCAATTTATTCAAACTCTGGATAGCTTAAATTGGGTGCCAGGCAATAATAATTTGCCAAATGAAGTTGAAATAGGGTTCGATAAAGAATTGCCAAGAGTTCTTATCAAGTAAGAATTGAAAAAAATGATTGTCAATCTTAAATATTAAATACAATCAAAAATTAGCTCACTTTGCTCAAGAGAAAAAATAGCAAAGAATCAAAAGTTTCTAAAGCAAAGTTTATTTCCAAAATTTCAACTCACCAACACCAAATGAAAATGTTGACTACACCTCGACACACTACTATCACAGTATACCAACTCCAACTAACTTCTGGGGCGGGGGTGGCTCAGTAGGTAGCGTGCCAGACTCGTAATCTGTAGTTCCCAGGTTCGAGTCCCAGCAGGGTCAGCGTTGAGATTTATCTCCGCAAAATTCCCCGCCCTGCCCACGGTCAGTAGGGGACACCGATGGGCTAGGAAAGGCCGCCGTCCGTCAGATGGGACGTTAAGCCGTGGCCCCGTGTGCGGGAGAGCCATACCCTGTGCACGTTAAAGAACACGCTGGATGGCCTTGACGGGAGGCTATCATCTGTCTCCCAACAGCTGTTCCAGTGGGTCCCCTCCCCCAACCTTCTCTGAGCCTTCGGGGTCCATGTGACCTGGCCATTTAGCCCATGGTGTGCAAAAGAGTGCCGCTCAGAGGTAAAACAACCCAACTAACTTCTACTCACTACTGCTCACTACTAACAACTCTGTCTGCTTTCTGGTACTATGGTACTTCTTCTAACTACTCTGTGACCTTACGTCACTGTTATATCATGCATTGTACAAAAAGCCTGCACGTCATGTTGCACGCCGGGAAAGACATTTACATAAACTAATGATCGCGCAAGCTATGACACAAGAGAGGGCATGTCCTTGAAGATGCACTTTAATGGTTAACAGTCAAAAGGTCAGAGTTGCGCATGCACAACTCCTGCAGCTCAGAAGGAGATCAGAATAGCCCACCAAAAAATAAATTAAAAATCTCCAAACTCATAAATTTAACATAAATTAAGCAAAACTGGTTAAGGTAAAGTAAAAGTGAATGGGTGGACTATCACATAACGATGAGACGAAGCAAAGGAGTCAGTAACTTCATTTGAGCAGCATATAGCCTAAATAATTTCTGCAGCCCATCATCAAAACAGATATAGCTGTCTTCAGCCTCTTATTTCAGATCCTTTCAACATGCATAATCGACAGGAACCCTGAAAGGGCTAAAAATGCAATGTCTTCAGCAGACATAGTATATTCATGCACTTATTGGACACATGATAATATCAGCAGTTTGCCCTTAACATATCTTAAGTTAGTAGTATATACAGTCATCTCTAGTTAACTTAAAATGAATAGTTAAATATAATAAGGTGCTTTAAACTGTTGTTCTTTCTAACCTCACAGGTTGTGTAGCTGCAAAGATGTCCCCTGCATGAAAATACCTTTCAGCATTTTATAAATGATGTGAAATATTTCCTCATGCAAGAGAAAGTTTTCCCACATGAAACTGAGAACATGAATATGCTTAAAGAAATGTTCTCTCTAACAACTAGAGGGAACATTTCTTTAAACTGTTTGAAAGTAATACATTTAAATGAAGACTCAATTTCAGTGCTCAGGAGAACATGTAAAGTATTATTCGGTCTGAGAACCCTAAAGTGAAGTCATGCACTTGAAATCAAAGTTAATATTTAGAGAAAGTAGAAAAATTATAATACAAATCTAGCAAACTTTGTAGTAATAAAAAAAAACGTCAAATGAAGCAAATGGCACAGTATATAATCCTAAAAGTACTTTAAACTGATTTAGAAATCAGTTTCCAATTATGTTTATGCAAATGTTAAGCTTGTTACACCAGAAGTTAGCCGAAGAAGAATTGTAAACTGCCAAAAATAGTCTTGCACATCAGGAAAAAGATAGAAGATCATTCACTTTCAAACTGAAAAAAAATATCTTTGTGTCCAGTATGGTCACAAATGCAGAATAAACTTCATTGATGATGGTAATAAATCACTTATATAAATATTACATATAAATACTTATTATATATGCAAACCCATTAGGGTCCCTTTTTTGCCCCAGACAGAGTGGGGGTTAGTGGAAAAACCCTCAATGTAGACAGAATTGGACTAGAACCTGAGAACATGGGAAGATGAGTCTGGTGTGCTACCAACTGAGCTAACTTCATCTTAGTTTTACTATATATACCTGGTTTTAGAAATTCAGAAATTGTTACTGAAGTGAAGGCGTAAAATTCAAATTTATTTCAACCATATAATGCAATTCTTAATATACTTAAACACTGCAACCTCTTAAGGAAGCTTGTTTCATCCTCATCATACACAAGCAGCCATGGACTAAGAAAGTCCAACCAGACCATGCAATTTAGTTCTCCAACCATGTCTGTCCTGAACTACATTTACTGCATCTGGCCACTGCACACCAATTCTAACAAGGTCCTGTTTGACATTGTCTGCCCACTGCATCCTAGGTCTCCCCCTCTTTCTGAGGTCTTTAGGCACGCTGTTCATAACCCTATTCGCCAATCTATAATTATCCATACGGGTACATAGCCAAACCAACGGAGTCTCTCTCTGCACAATATGCTGCTTAAAGGAGGTTGCCGACTCCTTTGCCTAACCTCATCATTACTTACAAAGTTGAATCACCTAATGCTCAAGATACTGTGTATGCATCTAGAATCAAAAGCATCTAGTTTCCTGTTATTTGGTTTACAAAGCATCCAAGTTTCACTACCATAACTAAAACTAGAAAGAACCAAACTATTATATAGTCTAATTTTAGTCTTTAGGTGTATACGCCTATGGTGTGCTGCCAGTGAACAGTCTAACATCCAGACAGTCTCATGGTCCGCGTGCAAGTCCAGTTTGAACCATCCGCCGGATGATGTCACGTGTCCTTCAAGGGATGTTAGGGTGTCTCGGCCAATAGTGTTCGAACACGATCGCCATGCCATGACGACTCTTGTCGCCTCTCTTCATCATGCTCTCAAAACTGGCCCTGCTGCTGGTGCCATGTCGCCATGCGGGTAGGCACTGCCGCCAAAATGGCGATCCTGACCTTTCACTCCCGCTGAGTCCCTACAGAATATAAAACTTTGTAAATTATATTTTTATATTTATGAATTGCAATGAAACAATATTATATGATTTGGATGATTTGTCTTGGCAGGGTTTTGATGTATGTAGTAAACTTTCTGTTCTACATTTAAATATTAGAAGTTTAAGGAAAAACTTTGACAGCTTTTTGATCCAATTGCAGCAGTTACTTAATAAACCAACAATCATTATATTAACTGAAATACGGGTTAATCTAGAGGAAAAAAAATTGTATCCTTTGGAAGGTTATATAGGGTATTGGAACTATAGACTAACTAATAAATCTGGTGGTGGTGTGTTTATATTAGATAGCTACAAAATTAAGTTGATTAAGTTTAACTTTCAGTCAGCTGAATCAGTTGTGATCGAGATAAACTAGGAAGATAACTCTAAATGGTCAGTTGCTATAATTAATCAAGCTCAGAGCTATAATTCCGTTCAGGTTGGTATATATGGTCAGCACCAGGACTCTGTGTGGTTGACCACTCCTCAGCATGGTAGAAAAAAAGAAAAGTAGCCATAGTTGTCCAGATCAGTAAGCCACATTAATTTGGCACTCCTCCCCTTCCGTTCACTTCCACAAGAGAGTATCTCTTTTGAAAGGTACAAACGGTCTGCACCACAAGAAGGCTGGATCGGATATTAGGTGCTAGGCCTGGCTGGTTCTATGCATGTTCACAGGGGATTGGTGCATAGCTCTCCTTAAATTATACAAAAATTTTAAAACAAAAGTGACTGACAACATAGCTCATCCAAATAAATAATACTTTCCAACTTCATAAGCCATTCAAATATGTGTTTTTGAACAGTACTTTGCTATTGATTATAGTAATTCAATACTATTTAAAGATCTGATATCACACTTTAATTTATTATATAATTTGGGATCAGTATACAGAACATTTTGTTTAAACTTTGCTTTATGTAATTTTGGAATTAATAATTTATTTTCATTATCTCTGATCCAGTATTCAGAAGCTTTCATTTCGAAATTTGACAGATTTTTATAAATATAAATTAATAGTCTGTATATGTATAATTTTTTCACTGGCAATATTCCGAATTCTTGAAATAAAGGTGCAGAACAAGTCAATTTTTTTTTACATCACTTTTATAATATATTTCTTGTAGTACTTCCAATCTCCTCAGTTTCATTTTACTTGTACCTCCCCTTATTGGAAGGGTATAATTTAAGTGAGACTGTACACATGAAAAGTAATACATTACTAAAGTTTGCCTATTTAAAACATCTCTTAATATATAAAATCTATTTATAGCAAATTTTAGCTTCTTTATAATGTAATTTATATGACTTTCCCATGTTAGTTGACTGTCAAAAAATACACCAAGATATTTAATTTCAGAAACCTTTTGGATGGACAAATACAATTTGATTCACCTATTGATCCACAAAAATGGAATTTAATTTAATAATTTTCAGATAACCTATTACTAAGTGAAAAATTCATATATTTTGTCTTACTTAAATTTAAAAGAAATTTATTATTTGATAACCATTTATAAAGTAAGTGCATATCACTATTTATATATTTTGAGACATCTGTACATTATTATCAGTAACATATAATAAGACAGTATCATCTGCAAATGCGATTATATCACCATGAAATTTAATATCAAAAATATCATTGATAAAACAGTTAAATAAGATTGGGCCTAATACTGACCCCTGAGACACACCAATATCAATGGATAAAATATCACTTAATTCATTATTTAATTTAAACATTTGCCTTCTGTCTGATAGATAAGATGAAATCCATGAATAACAAATACCTCTGATTCCCATATTAAAAAGTTTATTCAATAAAATCTTGTGATATACTAAATCAAATGCCTTTTATAAATCCAAAAAAATAGCATTTACTTTCTTGCCTATATTTAGTGCATTATGTGTCTTATCAGTCAAATAGACAAGAGCATCCAAGATTCCTTTTTGTGCTTGAAATCCAAATTGTCTTTTATTTATGATTTTATATCTATTCAGAAAGTCAACAAATTGTTTTTAATAATTTTTCAATTCAAAAAAAAAAATACCTCCTCAAACAGCTGCTTGCCACAGAGGTCTGACAGGAGCCTGTCAGTTTAATACACCATAGTAGAAGGAAGGATCTGTGAGGATAGCAGGTCTTCAGCAGATTTTTTGCCAACTGCACACGGTCACCCTCCCAAGTACTGGCCATGCCCAAAGCTGCTTAACTTCAGTGATCGGACAAGAACCGGTGTTTTCAGCTTGGTACTGCCATTAAAAAAAATAATAATAAATACCCCCTCAAGCAGCTGCTTAGAAAAAACTGAGAAGTTTGATATTGATCTGTAATTATCCATTTTATTTTTGCTTCCATTTTTATGTATTGGTGTAACTTTTGATGTTTTTTGAATATCAGGAAAACTGCCAGTAGTAAAAAATTGCATAAATGAGCTAACAATTCTAATTTATATGGATTAATGGCTTTGAAAGTGAAAGCATTCACAGTATCGAGGCTATTAGCACTTATGTTCTTCAATGATAATATTTGTATATGTATCTCTTGTGAGGTTTAGGTTTAAGTACCATACTATTTTAAATACAAGTAGAGACATGAACTTATTTTATATGGGTGCACTATCTATATCTTTCAACAAATTAATTTGCTTAAGTAAAGAAATATTTATTAAAGAAGTTAACAAATAGTATTGGATTAACCTCAAAATCTATTGTTTTGTCACCACACTCTAAAGTGGTTAATTTAGTATGAACTCTGCTGTTATTTGTCAATTCATTTACTATATTCCATTTTTTGCTCATATCGTTACCTGCTATTAAAAGTCTGTTGTGATAATACTCTTGTTTAGATTTTTTATTTTATCTGTTAAAGAATTCCTAAATTTCTTATACTCATTAATATTACATTCACCTTTCTTTAATTTAATATACATGGTTTTTCTGTCTTTAGTTGCATAAAGTAAAGCATTTGTCATTGTAGATTTTATCTTTTTGTTTCTGCTCTTTATCCTAAAGGTGCTTTTAGAGAGATCTTGACATTGCTTTAACCTGTTAATTAAAAATACTAAATGTCATGTTAATATTTGAATTATTATAAATATCAGTGCAGTTTAAAAAGTTTGCAATGCTCTCTATCATTTCATTGTAATAACGGTTTTATTTTTTGGTTATGTTTAAGTATACTGCTGCCAAGCAAGTCCAAAGCAATTAGGCTATGATCACTAATATATGTTTGAATTACATAGCTGTTGAAGTTAATCTTATAATCTGATCTAAGATGGTCAATACTTGAATTTGAAGAAGGTCTTGTCACTTCATTTATACCAGACACAAAACCAAAACTTTCAAGTAAATCAGTATATATTTCAGAATTGTGGGTCCTTTTTAAAGTGTTAACCTTTATGTTATCAACAACAATCTTATTCTTACTAGCACCAGTAATAATGTTACTAGTACCATCAAAATGTCAAACCATCAAAATGTTACTAGTACCATCAAAATGTCAACAAATTCTTTTACCTTAGTGTCTATTGACCTAAAAACAGCTAAAACTGACCATTTAGAGTTATCTTCCTAGTTTATCTCGATCACAACTGATTCAGCTGACTGAAAATTAAACTTAATAAACTTAATTTTGTAGCTATCTAATATAAACACACCACCACCAGATTTATTAGTTAGTCTATAGTTCCAATACCCTATATAACCTTCCAAAGGATACAAATTTTTTTCCTCTAGCTTAACCCATATTTCAGTTAATATAATGATTGTTGGTTTATTAAGTAACTGCTGCAATTGGATCAAAAAGCTTTTAAAATAATTTAAAATTCTCTGTCATTGCGCAATAAAATTTCAGAGTTTATCCTTCAAACTATTTGGATGTTGAAAGTTCTTAGGAGAAAACTCTCAGAAGCTATTCGGAGCAAAGACAGCGCTCCGTCTTCAGTGATCACTTCACTGAAGACGGAGGCTGTCTTTGCTCCGAAAAGCTTCTGAGAGTTTTCTCCTAAGAACTTTCAACATCCAAATAGTTTGAAGGATAAACTCTGAAATTTTATTGCTCAATGACAGAGAATTTTAAATTATTTTAAATTAATTTTTGAGCAAGGTCTTTTAATTGTATGATCAAAAAGCTGTCAAAGTTTTTCCTTAAACTTCTAATATTTAAATGTAGAACAGAAAGTTTACTACATACATCAAAACCCTGCCAAGACAAATCATCCAAATCATATAATATTGTTTCATTGCAATTCATAAATATAAAAATATAATTTACAAAGTTTTATATTCTGTAGGGAGTCAGCGGGAGTGAATGGTCAGGATCGCCATTTTGGCGGCAGTGCCTACCCGCATGGCGACATAGTACCAGCGGCAGGGCCAGTTTTGAGAGCATGATGAAGAGAGGCGACAAGAGTCGTCATGGCACGGCGATCGTGTTCGAACACTATTGGCCGAGACACCCTAACATCCCTTGAAGGACACGTGACATCATCCGGCAGATGGTGCATGCAGACCATGAGACTGTCTGGATGTTAGACTGTTCATTGGCAGCTCGTTTTAAGCTTTGTCTATATTTAGCGGTGGGACTTTTGAGTCTCGTTATAGCCTGTGTTATATTCGACAAGTGACTGCACTAGGTGGGCAGTCACTGTATGTATATCGTTATAGTGTTTGTAAATAACAAAGTGTACATAGTTGAAATACATTAGTTTGTGTGTTCGGCCACCTGAATTATTCATCCTGACAAGATAGGGACAGGTACCCTTCTACAAAAGCACTCACACACATAGTTAGTAAAAGATTAACAGAGGAGAGTGCTGTCAGACAGGCATAAGGAGAGTGGCGTGGTGTCATCAGTGGGGTTTGTGTTGTGAGAGTTGGGTACGAGGTGGCGTCGGATCTCACGGTGCATTGTGTGATGGTTAGGATTCGTCTAGGTCTGATTCCTGTAGCAGCGCAAAATGGAAGAAGCATGAGGAGATCAAATATTGGATTTCAGTTCTGCATACAATGCTGGGATTGCCCCCAGAAACTCTCCTCAACATTCCTTTGTAATTCAAGAGTATCGAGAGCATTTTCGCTAATCAGGGTGTGTCTGAAGAGGTTAGGGGCCAGGTAGTCCTCCCCATTGTTCGGGAGAAGCAGAACGATCTTTTGGCTTCATTTCCTGATGAGGATGCTAGCAATTACAGTAAGCTGAAAGCGTATAATTTGGCGAGGTGTAAAGTCTCTGCATTTGAGTACAAGAGGCAGTTGGATGGGGCAAAGAAACTTGCGTACGAAACGTGAAACACGTTTTCGGAAAAAATTAGGGAAATGTGGAGAAGGTACATTGAGAGCAGAAAAGTGTCCACATTTGAGGAATTAGTCGACTTGCTGGTGGCAGATCGAATTAAATCAGAGGTACCGAGTAGCACTGGCGAATATATACCATTTCATGACCTTCAGATGTGCCGTCTTTACTTGCAGTTGCTTTGATTTGCATAAAGGCATACTGGTCACAAAATTTTGGCTCTTTGGTAATATCAGACATCACTAGGCCTTTTTTTTCTCCTTCCACAACTCCTTGCATTGAACAGTATCAAATTCAACTATAATTGAGTTTGACTTTTTGGGATTCCTTGTCTTAACTTCATAATATTTACTACATGTTATCTGAATAATCCTTCACATACAACTTTTTAGCCAGTATATCTATAGTACATGTTATGTCATTACCTGCAATAGAAGGAATACCTGATATTTCAATGTTTTTATTTAACATAGTCTGTTGAATATCCATCATATTAGTATTCTTTCTGATGTGTGTACTTCATATTCCTTGCATTTCTTATTTAAATCCTTAACAATTCTATTCTATTCACTATAATCCTTTTCATTTCATGCTCTTTAAAAAAAAAATCATCAAGTTTGTTACAATAGTTTACTGACTTTTCTAATTCACCAGTATGTTTCTGATATTGTTCTGTTAATTTTTGCATACCAAAGAAAACTAATTTTTTTATTTCTGATTTAATCAAGTCTGCAATGGAAGTTATATAATTAGAGTTCTAATTTATCTAAAATATTACCTGAATTGATGTTCATTTCACTTCTTTCTTCCAACACAGGCGATTAAGATTTACTTTTCCAATATGAGCATTGCCATTTGCTACGTCTATCAACTGTCATTCTCAGGAAAGTTCCCAATTTGATCCCCATACAACTGATATGATAAAAGTTTTACATTTACTTTAACATTGAAAAATTTCACTATTTTCTCCTAAGGTAGCTTCAGACACACACACACATTGAAAGCCATGTTGCCAAAAAAGTAACACAATAAATAAATATTTGCATTTTTTTTTAATTATACCATTTGCATCATTCTTTTTTCTAAGCTTCATGTTAATGTTCCCTGTAATCAGAAAGATTTGAAATAATCAACTTCAGCTACACATTTAAAAAGTATAAACTGTACAGTTATATAAAAGTATATAACTGTATTGCATAGAAGTTGGGATTTGGCAAATACAGAAGTCTGGAAATAATGATTAATATTAGATTAAATATAATTGAGTGCAAAAGTTTCTTTAAGAATTGCATAAATGTTATTGCTTATGTTGATATAGATAAATTATGTTTACTGAGGAGGAGTTGTAATTCTCCCATTCACAAATCAAATTGTCTGATAGCTTAAATTTTAGTTGCCACACAATAGACTAATTGCTAAAATGGAATTCTAACTTCATTAATCTGACATATGAATGATAAACTTCACCATTAGTAAAGATGTGTAATTACTACTAAGTACAAAACTAAACTCTATGTTACTGCCAATAATAAAAAAAATTCCAAAATTAATTTAATGTAACAAAACTAGTTTATTAAATTCTGCACTCATTTGGAATGGGGCTCAACTCAACTCGGTAGTATGCTAAGCTCATAATCTGCAGTTCCCAGATTCAAATTCCACCTGAGCCAGCATTGAAATTTTTCTTCACAAATCCCCCCACCCTGCCCTTGGTCAATAGCAGACACCAATGGACTTAGAAAGGCCACCACTCATCGGATGGACATAAAGCTGTGGTCCCATGTTTGGGAGATCCATACCCTGTGCATGTTAAAGAACATGCACAGAGTATGGCTCTCCCAAACATGGGAATATCAGGTAGAAAAAAAGTGTGCTCAGATATAAAACTCTGAACTCCCAATTGTAGCCAGGTGTTAAATCAAACACTTTTGATATACTATATCATAAGCATCTATGCAACATTGCTGATCTCTGTTAATACACTGATTTCCATAAATTAAGGAAAATCCTTGTTAATTCAATGGGTAGCTAACATCAAAGCTCTATAACTTCTAAAATAAGTTTTTTTGTTTCGAAAAATATGATTGCAGATAAAGATCTCAATCAAATAAATCAATATCTCAATTTTCAACAGTGTTGTGTAGTATTTATTCCTTTTATGGAAGTTTGAATATTTAGCAATAACAATGCCAGCCACAAAAATTGACTTCAGAAGTTAATGAAAACTTAGTAATAAGTATTGTATCAAAGTGTTTAATAAAAGAAGTTTGTATTTTAGAACTTTGTGTAAAGAATTCTTTCACTATTCTTCAGTTTTGAATAAGTTTCTTAAGACTTGGCATTGCTGTTGTTAAATATTCAAACTTCCATAACTCATTAAATACTGAACGAATATTGTTGAAAATCGATATATTTATTTATTTGATTAAGATCTTTATCTGCAATCAAGTTTTCTAAACAAAAAATTTATTTTAGAAGTTATAGAGCTTTCACATTAACTTTCCATTGACTTAACATAGGGATTTTCCTTAATTTATGGAAACCAGTGTACATTTTCTGCACTACTCTGAGCTCTACCTCCACTCACACTCCAGAGCTCTGAGCTCTAACTGCTCACTGAACTTCTGCCTAAGAACAACTGCCTAACAAACGTGTTGCACACATTTCTCTCATGAGGCACATTTGCATAGCGTGGTGGGTGTTGATGACACAAGTGGTTGTGACTTTGGCTCTTGGGATACCAGCAATGTTAAACAAGGAAACAACCTGAATGAGTTATGGAGAAGGAATTGTGCTGGTTCAAATGAAAAGCTAAGCCCCCAAATAATAAGTATAACGTAAGTAAAAAATAAGTGGTTTAAGTAAAATAAAAGTGAAGGCAAACTATCAGAATGTCATAACCATTCTTAACCCTTCCAGGGCCAATGCCTTCTCTACTATTTAACATAATCTGACATGAGAGACCAATGACACCTATAGCAGTTTTTAGTGCAACACACGAAACTTCAATTTTTTAAATTTGTCCTTTGGAAACATTCTTATATATGTCTGATGAAAATACATAGTCAAGCTTGAAAAATATTATTTACTCTTAATGAATATTTTATTCAGCCATGATGTTAATAATTTGATAAAGCCATCTGACTCTTCGGCACTTAGCCAAGATTGCTAAACCTTTAACACCCAAAGAAAGAATTCCTAATGTTTAGTAAAAGAGGCAGTCCAGAAAGTGTTTTTCCATTACATAAATTATACAGAAAACCCCATGAATGTGACCAATCCAAGTGACCTTGTATAACACTGAGCTGTGTTTGAAATTATTGACTATACTGAAGAAAATTATAAAAGGAAATAAAAATCGTTTCATATAAATATTATATTACTCAGAAAGAAATTGCCTTTTGATTAATATATAATTTAACTGTTTTTATTGATCAGGTTTTCCAAAATTAAGCCTCAAATGCTTAGTCATATCTATTTTTCTGTATGTTCTGTTGTACAAAAAATTATTTTAACATGTTTGCAAATTTGTTTAATTTTTTATTTTTCATAAAATTTGAGTCACTGGAAGGAGAGCTATGCACTAAACCCCTGTAATGATGCAGAGATCTGATGAAGCTTAGTACCTAATGTCCGAACCAGCCTTCTTGTACGTGGACACCCTGTATACACCTATATCACCTAAAAACTGAAATTAGATTGTAATGCTAGAGTTAGTTACGGTAATAAAACCTGGACCCTTTGTAAATAAGATAACAGGAAATTTGATTCTAAATACATATGCAGTATCTTTGCATTAGGTGGTTCAGCTTTGTAAGTAATGATGAGGTTGGGCAAAGGAGTCAGCAACCTCCTTTAAGCAGTATATTGTGCAGAGAGAGACTCCATTGCTTTGGCCATGTTTGCCCATATGAATAATTATAGACAACCAAATAGGATTTTCCCCCATCCTGTCCACAGTCAGTAGGGGACACCAATGGGCTTGGTGTCCCCTACTGACTTGGAAAGGCCACTGTCTGTTGGATGGGATGTTAAGCCGTGGTCCTGTGTGCAGATGAGCCATACCCGGTGCACGTTAAAGAACACACTGGATGGCCTTGATGGGAGGCTACCATCTGTCTCCCAACAGCTGTTCCAGTGGGTCCCCTCCCCCAACCTTCTCTGAACCTTTGGGGTCCATGTGACCTGGCCATTTAGCCCATGGTGTGCAAAAAAGTGCTGCTCAGAGGTAAAACAACCCAACTCAGTGGGTCCCCTCCCCCAACCTTCTCTGAGCCTTCGGGGTCCACATGACTTGGCCATTTAGCCCATGGTGTGCAAAAAAGTGCCATTCAGAGGTAAAACCCAACCCAAATAGGATTATGAACAGTGTTCTTAAAGGCCTCAGAAAGAGGGGAAGACCTAGGATTCGGTGGGCGGATAATGTTATTTGGTATATATCATGACCTATTTCCATTGATTGGCTTTTTTTTTTAATTCTAATGTTGACTTGTTTATTTGATTCAGTGTAGTTGGAAAAAAGGCTGCACATTTCACAAAGTGCAGTACCGAGAAAATAATCGAGAAAAGATAATAATTTTCTTCTTTCAAGTAATTTTTTTTCCATAAAGAAAAATTGCCTTTCTAATCATTTGCATTATAATCATTCCTGTCTATTAGTTTTTTTTAAATAAATTTTTATTTGAATTGTCAGATGCCTTTTTTTTACTGCATGATTAAAAAAGTCATATTAAAATGAAACTAATAATCTTTTTTTTGTTTGTTGAATATTTAATTTTCAGAAAATTTAGTATTAAATGCTGATGAATTTGGCATATAACTGCCATAAATTCCTTTCGTTAGGTAGCTGACAAAAAAGTTCTAATGTTAGTGTATTTTTTGGGGATGTGAAACATTTCAATATAAAATTACTGATGTTTGTTATGGAGAATTTTATTGATATAAATTTGAGTTGTAAGCAATGTTAATATTTTGTGTTTCAAATATTTTAGGAATGATCACAGATCTAATGGCTGTGTGGGCTGTATCTGTTAGTCTTGAACCCAATATATTGTCTTCCTTCATTACTGTTGGAGAGGTGGAAGATCCCAGTATACAGCAGAAAATAGATGATAATAAACCAGAAGACAAGAAAATATTGGAAATTGTAAGAGGTAAAAAAAATGCATTTATCATTATCTTTGAAATCTAAAATAAGAATTTAAAATATAAATATGAAAATCTAAAAATTCATAGTATTGTTATCATAACTAATGTTATTATTTCATATGAATTTTTATTATTAAATGTGAATGAACTAATAAGTTTATTTCTTATAAGTGGTGTAGTTATAAGGCTTGGAAGTGGGGAATTAGCACAAGTTCTGGAAGTTGAATTGGAACATCATTCTGGTATTTATGTTTCCAAATCATTAACTGGAACTCCATTCTAGTTAGCACTAATGTTTTGAAATCATTAAGCTGAAATGCCTTTACAATACTTATGTTTCGAAATCATTAAACAAAATTCCATTATTGGACTTACCTTTTCAAATCATTGAACCGGAATGGCATTCTTTGACTTTTCTGAATAAGAATTGAAACAGAACACTGTTCTAGTATCTGTTGTTTCCGAATCACAAGTTCTGGTAATTCTATAGTTTTTAAAGCAAATATTTTTGTCTGTATGTGTGTATATACACTTAGAGGTCAAAAATCATGGGAATAGCAGTTAAAGTAGAACTAGTGAACTGTACTCCTAACTGATGTGTTGGACATCAACCACAGAATGGGACTGCAGTAGCCTACAAACCCAACATTCATTTCAGAGTAGTTAATTCAGCATGGCTGCACGTCCTGAGTTGTGTCTGACTTTGTACGTGACTTAACTGTTGGTGCCAGAAGGATGGATCTTGCAATATCAGAGATCGTGCAGGAATTCGATTTTCCCAGGTCTACGGTGTCAAGAGTTTATCTTCAGTATTCTATTGATGGCATTTCCACACACAAAAACCAATGAACAGGACAGCCATGTGCAATTGATGAATGGAACTCACTTCGGCTGTCAGGAATGGTAACAACCAACAGACAGGCTACAGTGCATGAAATCACTGCCAATTTGAATACGGGCCAAACACAAAACGTTTCTGGAAGGACTGTCTATCACTACCTGCACTCCATCAGATTTGGTAGCCGAAGACCCACTCTTGTCCCATTGCTTGCACGTCGTCACAGAGCTCAATGACTGGAATGGGCCCGAAGACATCAAAATTGGACAATTGTAGTATTGTAAGGCAAGACCTGATGCTCTGCTATTCAAGAAGCACTACATCTAGTGGGAATTGCCTATAACCACCCTCCACACTCTAGAGAGCCTTCAATTAAAATCATTACTGCTGTAAAACAGCAGGGAAAGGACCTGTCCTTTGGGTTGGGTTGTTTTACCTCTGAGCGGCACTTTTTTGCACACCATGGGCTAAATGGCCAGGTCACATGGACCCCGAAGGCTCAGAGAAGGTTGGGGGAGGGGACCCACTGGAACAGCTGTTGGGAGACAGATGGTAGCCTCCCGTCAAGGCCATCCTTAAAAAAAAATCTTTTAAAAATTTTAAAAATAATAAATATGCATAAATATTTTGTGTATAGGTCCGCCCATTTGTTATGGTATGTAAAAAGTATTTCATTTATGGGAATATACAATTTTTGCAGATGTTACTGTCATAATTTTGCATATCTCATCGAAGAAACATCAACTATAGCTTCTTGTTCTGTGATTCCATTCATAAATATCTTATCTCTGTAAGAAACCACAAAAAAACTCAATTAACTTACATGATTATCGACACTAGTTTCTAGTATCAAATTTTTTTTCTAATACAGAATGTTGCAAATATTATGCACAAAACGCAGACAAGCAAATCACGCTAAATTGTTTCCTTATTAATAAATGAATTTTGAAATTAAGTAATAGGTCATATATGTACACATTACATATAATTATTCATTTTTAATATAAATTGTGAATTATAATTATTTTTGCTGTAAAAAATAATATCCAGTGTAATACAAGAAAAAAAAATATCAAAATAAGCAATAAGATGTCCAAAAAACAAGTAAATAAAAATTTCCCCTTTTAAGGCAGATCTTTCCGGAATACATCTCCTGCATTAAATGGGGGTTACTTGTACCATTTGAAAACAACCATTGTGAAAAATCATCTTATACAGCAAATCATACTAAAATAAAATTACTGTAGGAAACAATAATGAAAAAGTCAAAATATTTTGGTTTGAATGCAAAAAAAAACAAATTTATAGTAAAATTACACTTTCACAATTTTCATCCACTTGTCATAATTCGTTTTCAAAAGTAAATATGATTCTTTTGTTTTCTGCAGCTTTCAAACTCTACAAAGGCTACAGAATATATTTCTTGATCTTCGAGGGATTATTTTAGGAGTTTAGATGTAAGCTACAATTTGAATTTAAGATAATATGTACCATGCCAGATCTAGGAGGATGGAGCAAGGATACCATGCATCCCTTTGAAAATACTAGTATGGGTAATGGAGATAAAAATTATTGAACTTATGTATATGTCATGCACATTCCAAAATGTTTTAAAAAGAAACCCTCTAAACTAAGATGAAAATGTATACAGCAATAGATTCCAGTCTTTTGTCCCTCCACTTTGCTTTTTCTCAGGCTAGATTGAATCACTTTCCCTCCTTCCTCCATTCCTTTATACCTTTATTTATTTTTAGATCTGGACCCGATAATATATTCTTTGTTTCGTATGCTCTACAAATGACCCATCCCGCTTAAAATTTTTCTTCCAAACTACAGCATATTTTTATTTGAAATCATAATAGTAAAATTCCTGTTGGGAATTCAATGTGAAATCCTGGTAAAAATGCAATTTTATTCTACATAAAAGCTTGGAACATGAAAGATTTTTTATATTAATTGCTCCGATCGTCCCTGCCAGTTCAATATATTGAACTCTATTTAAATAATATCAGTTTCTATTTAAACCAGACTGGGGAGGGGGGTTAATTATAAACCTCTTAAGTCTACAATTAACATGTTTGCTGGGGTAGTCCTGGAAAAACTCACCCCCTAAATGACACTGAACATATAAACCTCTTTCCATTGGAAGATTCTGGGTATGCCACTGGACCTCATAGAAAGTTTATTACACTAAAACTACTTTATGATCATGCGCAATAAAAAAAATTCACAAATAATCTTCTCATATTTTAACTCATCTCTATTACTGGAAGATAATATTGCAATGCCTTCACTTTCAAGAAATCAGGTAAAAGTATCATAAGAACTTTCACATTTTACCGAGTTACAACTATAGTCTTAACAGATTATACTATTAGTAATTTTCTATATTTTTTTCCACTGATAACTGTTTTATATACTCTCCCTATTATGCACATATAAGCATTAGAATATGCTCACTAGTTATTATTGCAAAAATGAGCAGTAATAGTCATTCAAGCAAGTCAGAAATCACTTCAGCGAATACCATCTTTCTGACGGTGTCATGAGAAAGTGAATGGTGGTGATAGGTTTGCCTCCGAAGCAGTATATCAAAATTAATTTGTGCTTGATTTAGAGGGGGTGAAAATTGGGTAGTATCAAGTATATTTCCCTGTCAGACATAGAATGGTAAAGGTAAAAAAGAAAACTTGCCCTTCCATCAGATTTACAGAGATTTACCAGAAATGAATATCGCTATATGCTTACTCGCCTTCCTTAGTAAATGTGTTCTGAGAATTAGCTCAGAGAAATCCAAACAACAATTTCCAAGGATGCTTAGGATATAATTATTAATTCAACATGACACATAACTGGGATTTAGCGATAATAATTTCTCCCAGTTTAAGTTATACAATCTAAATAACACACACAAAAAACCTCTATTATAAAATGTATCAAAAACCAACTTACCTTTGATGATATTTTCTTCATAGTCATCTGCCAAACTAATAGTGTTTATTGTGTTTAATTAGTTTGCAGCTGAATGCTGATTGGTGGTTTCAAGCTAGGTCTGGAGTATGTACTGTACCTCTATAGCAGAACTTGGGAGTGTTAGAGTTGGTATGACAAAAAAACAACTGCAGCTGTCACCTACTTTTCTATTAATTTCCGCTTACTGAGGATAGAAACTTAGATATCCGGTGTGTGATGTGATGACAAAGGCAATAGCAATGAAGCGAGATTTTTCATACATTCCTAGCTTGATTTGCTTCATAGACTGGCACTTCTATTTAGTATCCAGAGTAATATTACAGGAAATTTTGAAGAATATTTTTAAAATGGAAATTTTTTGCTCAAATTTAAAGTTAAGAAAATACTTTTTAAATGAAAATACAGGAAATATATATGTAAAATAAAATATATTTTTTTTATTCGTGAGAATTTTAAGGGAGCCATTGCTTCCATGGACTCCTTAGTATTAAGAAATGTAGGTTTTAATTATAATATTATTGGTTATTATCTCTCCCATATTATAACTGTGGGTAACAATACACTGCCACAGGAAGTAAGGGACACAAAAGAAAATGTTTTGTTAATAGCAACCTAGAAAATGCAAATAATTAGGTACCAGCATGTATTAGTGTGTAACAGTGTACAAAGCATAGTCATCATCATTATCATCATCATCCTTAAGCAGCCATGGGTTATGGAGGTCCATCCAGACCATGCAATTTAGTTCTCCAAGCAAGTCTATCCTGAGCTACATCTACTGCATCTGGCCACTGAACACCAATTCTAACAAGATCCTGTTTGACATTGTCTGCCCACCGCATCCTAGGTCTCCCCTTCTTTCTGAGGCCTTTAGGCACACTGTTCATAACCCTATTCGCCAATCTATAATTATTCATAAGGCCAACATGGCCAAACCAATGGAGTCTCTCTCTGCACAATACGCTGCTTAAAGGAGTTGCAAACTCCTTTGCCTAACCTCATCATTAGTTACAAAGTTGAACCACCTAATGCCCAAGATACTGCATAAGCATCTGGAATCAAAAGCATCTAATTTCCTGTTATCTTGTTTACAAAGTGTCCAAGTTTCACTACCATAACTAACCCTAGAAAGAACCAAACTATTATACAGTCTAATTTTAGTCTTTAGGTGTATACGCCTATTTCTCCACACTCTCCATAGATTTTTAAAAGCCCACAGCAATCCCTATTCGTATGTTAATCTCATGCCGCACATCACCATTATCTATTACATAGCTCCCAAGATAATTAAACTGTGACACCTGCTTAAGACTGCAACCATTCAGATTAACTGAATCACAACCTGCCTGACCAATTTTCATCACTTTAGTTTTCTCTCTGTTTATAACCAAACCTACTCTACTACCAGTCTCATCAACAGCTCGAATGAAAGAGTTCATTTCATCAACATCATTTGCCAAAAGGGCTAAATCATCAGCATAATCTAAATCAGAAATTTTCATATTTCCAGTCCAGTTAAGGCCAAAATCTTTCCCTTGAAGTGAATTTCGCATAACATAATCGATAACCAAGCTAAAGAGAAAAGGAGACAAAATGCACCCTTGTTGAACACCAGAAGTAATGCTAAACCAATTGCTACAAGCCTTACCAACTCTCACACATGACTCAGTGTTATTATAGTTGGGTTGGGTTGTTTTACCTCTGAGCAGCACTTTTTCGCACACCATGGGCTAAATGGCCAGGTCACATGGACCCCGAAGGCTCAGAGAAGATTGGGGGAGGGGCCCCACTGGAACAGCTGTTGGGAGACAGATGGTAGCCTCCCGTCAAGGCCATCCAGCGTGTTCTTTAACGTGCACAGGGTATGGTTCTCCCACACATGGGGCCACGGCTTAACGTCCCATCCGACGGACGGCGGCCTTTCCAAGCCCATCGGTGTCCCCTACTGACCGTGGGCAGGGCGGGGAATTTTGCGGCACTGTTATTATAGAGAGCTTTCATTGTGTTAACTAACTTGTCAGGTATACCATATGATCTCACAATCAATCACAAATATGACGATCAACAGAGTCGAAAGCCTTTTTGAAATCAACAAAGCTAGCAACCAAAGGTTTCTGAAACTCTAAACATTTCTCAAGAATCTGCCTAAGTGAAAATATCTGATCAACACATCCCCCTACCACTTCTGAATCCACATTGCTCATCACGCAATTGACTATCAATCAGATTCTTAATTCTATTAAGCACAATCATGCAAAGAACTTTACCTGGAACAGAGAGTAGGCTGATACCCCTATAGTTATCACAAGAATTGCGATCACTTTTTTTGAAAATAGGGATAACAATAGCTCTGGTAAAATCCTTAGGAACCATGCCTTTATCATAAAAGATATTCAGAATTTCAGTCATCCAAGTGATAACCGAAACATTCCCAGCTCTAAGCATTTCCGTAGTAATTTCATCTACCCCTGGGGATTTATGTAGTTTAAGTTTAGAAACAGCCAAAATAACTTCAGATTGTGTTATAGGGCCAACATTAAAGACACCAATGCATCTATCATCATTGCAAACAATGGGAATAGAACTAACTGCATTGTTTAGAATATCACTGAAATGCTCAGCCCACCTAGCCATGACAGAATCCTCACCTTCTATAACCTTACCTTGTTTATCCTTCAATCCTTGTATGCCTGTCCGTTTTCTACCACACAAAACATTAACTGTCTGGTACAGCTCTCTGCTGTTGTGATGTCTAACTGCTTCCTTGGCTTTGTGAGCCAAACCATCAAGCCAAAGATTCTTATCAGCAGCTAACTGATCTTTTACACGTTTATTAAGTTCTCTATAATGCTTTCTATTAGGACTACTAGGATATTGATTAAGGACATTCCTGCAGTTCTTTCTTTCCGAAATAAGCTTAAGTGCCTTATCACTCAGATAATTCTGCCTCTTCTGCTCCTTTTTTCCTAAAAGAGTACTGTTAGTGTCCAAAAAAGCCTGTTTAAAATGATCTCATTCTTCCTCAACTTCAGTAGTAAGCAAACCATGACTATCGTAATGACTAAGTAACCTATCATGGTAAGCTTTGGCTATAACTGGATCTTTCAGAGCTTCAGTATTAAAAGTAAATTTTTTAACCCTAGCACAACACTTTTTAAGTTTAAGTTGCAAGACACTTTTAACAAGGTAATGGTCAGATCCAATTTCAGCTCCCCTATATGCCCTGGTATTCCTAACAGAACTAGCCCATTTGCTGTTAATTAATATGTAATCAATCATATTCTTATGCAGCCCATCAGGTGAAACCCATGTTTTCTTATGTATGTCGTGGTGTTTGTAATAAGTGTTAGTTATTCTGAATCCATTGAGTTTACTTACCTGTAGGAGACGTTGCCCATTGCCATTGCAGCTACTAATACCAAAAGGGCCTATTACTCCTCCCCAAAGGTCAGAGTCAGTACCAACTTTGGCATTGAAGTCACCAAGAACAAGGGTAATATCTCCTTTCTTGACAGAATTCAAAATATCCTGAAGTTGTTCATAAAACCTATCCTTCTCATCCTCATCGGCATCCTCAGTGGGGGCATAACAGCAGATAAAATTCAAGTCTTTAACGCTTGTTTGAAATTTTGCTGTAAGAAACCTTTCATTAATGCACTCATATCCTAGAAGAGCATCGCTAGCGTGTCTGCTGAGAAGCAGACCCACGCCTTGGTGATGCTTATTGTCGTCCCTCCCTGAAAAGAGAAATTTAAGATTATTTTTAAGAATCTGACCTTTATCTGTCCATCTGGTCTCTTGCAAGCCGAGAATATCTAAATTATAATGGTGGAATTCTTGTGTGAGGACATCAAGAGGAAAAGCTCTGTGCAGAGTCCTCACATTCCAACTACCTATGGAGAGAAAATGGTTAGTGGGATGTTTAAAGAAACTATGTTTATTGAAAGAGGGAATGCTGACAATATCAAACAGCCCCCTAATTGCAGACATGGGGCAAAGACCCGTTCCCCCACTACTAAAGGCTGAAGCCATCTACACTGGAAGACTTCCTCCAATGTAGAATTTGACGATGCCAATAGAAGCAAAGGGTTCAGGTGCCTGTAATGACTTCTGCTCAGGATTATTCACCAGCTGATAAACATATCCTGTGAATCTATTCACTTGGGGCTGTCAACCCACAAATAAACAGAAAACACAGCAGAAGATTTTCCCTCCACAGAGGCCCACCAGTGGAGCAAAATCAGGATCCATAATCAAGTTCAGACCCATATATCTGTCCAGTGCAGTGGGTTTATATGGTCAGCACCAGGACCATGTGTGGTTGACCACTCCTCAGCAGGGTAGAAAAAAAAGAAAAGTAGCCATAGTTGTCCAGATCAGTAGGCCACACTAATCTGGCAGCCCTCCCCTTCCGTTCACTTCCACGAGAGAGTATCTCTTTTGAAAGTTACTAACGGTCTGCACCACGAGAAGGCGGGGTCGGACATTAGGTGCTAGACCTGGCCGGTTCTATGCATCATCACAGGGGATTGGTGCATAGCTCTCCTTCCAGTGACTACCTAGCTACCATTTACAGAGCATGGTATGCAACACTTAGTTTCAATGGAAAATAGGAGGTTAGGGGAAAACAATAAACCATCATCATTATCCTCAAGCAGCCATGGGCTACGGAGGTCCAACCAGACCGCACAATTTAGTTCTCCAAGCAAGTCTATCCTGAGCTACATCTACTGCATCTGGCCACTGCAAACCAATTCTAACAAGGTCCTGTTTGACATTGTCTGCCCACCACATCCTAGGTCTCCCCTTATTTCTGAGGCCTTTAGGCACACTGTTCATAACCCTATTCGCCAATCTATAATTATCCATATGGGCAACATGGCCTACCAGCAGAGTCTCTCTCTGCACAATATGCTGCTTAAAAGAGGTTGCAGACTCCTTTTCCTAACCTCATCGTTAGTTACAAAGTTAAACCACCTAATACCCAAGATACTGCGTAAGCATCTAGAATCAAAAGCATCTAGTTTCCTGTTATCATGTTTACACAGCATCCAAGTTTCACTACCATAACTAACCCTAGAAAGAACCAAACTATTATACAGTCTAATTTTAGTCTTTAGGTGTATATGCCTATTTCTCCACACTCTCCATAGATTCTTAAAAGTCCTGGCAGCAATCCCTATTTGTCTGTTAATCTCATGCCGCACATCACCATTATCTGTTACATAGTTCCCAAGATAATTAAACTGTGACACCTGCTCAAGACTGCAACCATTCAAATTAACTGAATCACAGCCTGCCTGACCAATTTTCATCACTTTAGTTTTCTCTCTGTTTATAACCAAACCTACTCTATTACCAGTCTCATCAACAGCTCGAATAAAAGAGTTCATCTCATCAACATAATCTAAATCAGAAATTTTCTTATCTCCATCCCATTTAAGGCCAAAATCTTTCCCTTGAAGTGAATTTCGCATAACATAATCAATAACCAAACTAAAGAGAAAAGGGGACAAAATGCACCCTCGTTGAACACCAGAGGTAATGCTAAACCAATTGCTACAAGCCTTACCAACTCGCACACACGACTCAGTGTTATTATAGAGAGCTTTCATTATGTTAACTAACTTGTCAGGTATACCATATGATCGCACAATCAACCACAAATTATGATGATCAACAGAGTCGAAAGCCTTTTTGAAATCAACAAATCTCGAAACATTTCTCAAGAATGTGCCTAAGTGAAAATATTGGATCTACACATTCCCTACCACTTCTGAATCCAAATTGCACATCACACAATTGACTGTCAATCAGATTCTTGATTCTATTAAGCACAGTCATGGAAAGAACTTTACCTGGAACAAGGAGTAGGCTGATATCCCTATAGTTATCGCAAGAACTGCGATCACCTTTTTTGAAAATAGGGATAACAATAGCTCTGGTAAAATCCTTAGGAACCATGCCTTTATCATGAAAGATATTCAGAATTACAGTCATCCAAGTGGTGACCAAAACATCCTCAGCTCTAAGCATTTCTGTAGTAATTTCATCTACCCCTAGGGATTTATGAATTTTAAGTTTAGAAATAGCCAAAATAGCTTCAGAATGTGTTATAGGGCCTACATAAATGCCACCAATGCATCTATCATCATTACAAGCGATGGGAGTAGAACTATCCACATTGTTTAGAACAATCACTGAAATGCTCAGCCCACCTAGCCATGACAGAATTTTCCCCTTCTATAATCTTACCTTGTTTATCCTTCAATCCTTGTTGTCTGGCTGGAAATCTGGATGTTGGAATAACTGTTCTGAACTTACTGGACTGTATGAAGTTTCTGTACTGTATGAACTTGAATAATTGCAAACCTCTAATTTATTTTAATCAGATTATGGTCTAAGATGTATTTTGATATGACGTAATAATTTAGACATTTTGATCTGAAAGTTATAATATAAAACTCTGGGATACACTATCTGTGTTAAAGCTCTGGTAATTGTGATATTTAATTTACCAGCTACTTCTCTTCCCCATGAATGTTGGCTATAACAAGGTTTTTGCTCTGTTTCTATATATACAGGGTGAATCTGAAAAAGTGGGCAAAACTTTACGGGGTGGTAGAACGCAGCTATAGGAGCAATATTCGTCATAGAAAGTATGGGCGGAACGCAAACGGCGAGCCACTAGGTGGCGTTGGAAATGGTATAAAAGGGTCGGTCCTCGCACCGTGTTTCTTCGTAGATGAGACCAGAAATTCTCTTAACACCACCTCGTCTAGCCAAACGCCGGATGGCACTCTTCGTGATACCTTGGATATTATCGTGAAGAACTTTTCTGTGGCGTTTAGCACCACCTTTTTCTAAACCTTTGCCACTGTGATGCCCCATCATTCACTTTTGCTTTACCTTAACCAGTTTTGTTTAATTTGCGTTATATTTATCATTTTGGGGATTTTTTATTTCCTTTTTGGCATCACAGCACTCGTTTTCAAGTTTCTAGGAGTTGCGCATGCGCCGCAACTCCGATCTTCCGACTGTACCGTTAAAGCGCATGCAAAGGACACGCCCCCTCTTGCGTCATAGCTTGCGGCGTTCGTCATAGTATGCAAATGTCTTTTCCAGCAGGCGCCGGCTCATTGTCAAAAACCAGTGGCCTGCGAGTCACTTAGGGAGTTAGTGCAGTAGCACTAAGGAGAGCACAAGGTGCGTAGCACCAAGCACAGTGCGTGTAGTACAGGAGTTGAGTTTATTTCATTGATGTCTTGGTGAGTTGAATTATTTTGGAAATAAATCTATTTTGTTATATTTTATAAACCTTTTGAGTCTGTACAGTTTTTTCTCTTGAGCAACGTGAATTAAGGATTTTTTTATATTTATATTTTTCTTGACAATAATTTTGATTCTTACTCATTAACGCTCGCTGGTATTTGAACCCTAAATCAACTTATTATCAACTTATTCTACTTTTGGCAATTTGTTAATTATTGCCTGGCGCCTGTCTAAGCTATCCGGAGCATAAAACTTCAAGTATTTTGCATTTGTTTTGGAGCGTTACACCACCTTTTCCTCTGCCGCTCATATTTAAAGCTAAAATAAAACTGTTCTGAAGCTGGCTGACTTTCAAGAAGACTACGCTTTAGAAAAGTGGAAATGACAAACTGATTTTCGAGAAAGTTGCACGCTTCAATCGGACCACCAAGAAAGCTTGTGCGTGAAAAAATTCTGATTGGTCAGTTTTGGATGACACGATCAGTGACAGTGGAAAACTACCTTTTAACTTCTCACCGCTTGCGTTCCGACCATACATTCTATGACAAATATTGCTCGTATAGCTGCGTTCTACCACCCCGTAAAGTTTTGCCCACTTTTTCAGATTCACCCTGTATAAGATGGCTATATGAAATTTCACTGTTTCTTCTGCAATAATCAATTTGGCAGCTTGAAGCTTAGTAAAGCTACTGATGGATGTTTTGGAGATTCTCTAATGAAAGATTTCTTTGTACAAGCATTATATGTTGAACTATCATAGTTTGAGACTGCCAACTTTGCATGTTATAAACATTTTTTTATGTTTCTAAATATAACAGATATCAGGTTGTTTGTTCTACTACTCAATATTAAGGACTATATAAAAAAAAATGTCAGGATAGTAGTAAGAGTTTCTTTACCATTAACCCTTACAGTCTCAGGTTTCTGAAACTGAACTCACTGCAGTGGCCGGATTTATTTTAAAGTGTTTTCAAAAAATAAAATAAACAACTTCAGAACTTCATCCTGAAGTAATATGGCCAAAATGAACAGAAAAAAATTCAAAATGAACAGAAATATGGCCAAAAGAAAGAGCATTTAATTGTGCTTAATAAAATTGCAAAAATTCAAAGAAAAAAATGGTACTCATGTTAAATTTTTTTTAGGTTTTTTTTATAACATTGCAAAATTTTATTGTATTTTTTTCACTTTATCTTTAGTAAAATCTCAAAAAAAATATTTTTATCGTTTTTTCTATATTTTATTACTCTAATATAAACAGTTCATAATATTTTGATTATTGCTTAAATCTTTCATTTTTTTCGTTGTTTCTAAATTATTTAGTCATGAATATTATATAATATGGTAGCTAGGTAGTCACTGGAAGGAGAGCTATGCACCAATCCCCCGTGATGATGCATAGAACCGGCCAGGCCTAGCACCTAATGTCCGACCGACCCCCGCCTTCTCGTGGTGCGGACTGTTAGTAACTTTCAAAAGAGATACTCTCTTGTGGAAGTGAACGGAAGAGGAGGGCTGCCAGATTAGTGTGGCCTACTGATCTGGACAACTATGGCTACTTTTCTTTTTTTTTCTACCTTGCTGAGGAGTGGTCAACCACACAGGGTCCTGGTGCTGACCATATAAACCTACTGGACTGGACAGATATATGGCTCTGAGCTTGATTATTGGATCCTGATTTTGCTTCACTGGTGGGCTTCTGTGGAGGGAAAATCTTCCGCTGTGTTTTCTGTTTGTTTGTGGGTTGACAGCCCCAAGTGAATAGATTCACAGGATATGTTTATCAGCTGGTGGATAATCCTGAGCAGAAGTCATCGCAGGCACCTGAACTCTTTGCTTCTATTGGCATCGTCAAATTCTACATTGGAGGAAGTCTTCCAGTGTAGATGGCTTCAGCCTTTAGAAGTGGGGGAACGGGTCTTTGCCCCATGTCTGCGATTAGGGGGCTGTTTGATATTGTCGGCATTCCCTCTCTCAATAACTTTAAACAATTCTCTCAATAACTTTCTTTAAACATCCCACTAACCATTTTCTCTGCATAGGTAGTTGGAATGTGAGGACTCTGCACAGAGCTTTTCCTCTTGATGTCCTCACACAAGAATTCCACCATTATAATTTAGATATTCTCGGCTTGCAAGAGACCAGATGGACAGATAAAGGTCAGATTCTTAAAAATAATCTTAAATTTCTCTTTTCAGGGAGGGACGACAATAAGCATCACCAAGGCGTGGGTCTGCTTCTCAGCAGACACGCTAGCGATGCTCTTCTAGGATATGAGTGCATTAATGAAAGGTTTCTTACAGCAAAATTTCAAACAAGCGTTAAAGACTTGAATTTTATCTGCTGTTATGCCCCCACTGAGGATGCCGATGAGGATGAGAAGGATAGGTTTTATGAACAACTTCAGGATATTTTGAATTCTGTCAAGAAAGGAGATATTACCCTTGTTCTTGGTGACTTCAATGCCAAAGTTGGTACTGACTCTGACCTTTGGGGAGGAGTAATAGGCCCTTTTGGTATTAGTAGCTGCAATGGCAATGGGCAACGTCTCCTACAGGTAAGTAAACTCAATGGATTCAGAATAACTAACACTTATTACAAACACCGCGACATACATAAGAAAACATGGGTTTCACCTGATGGGCTGCATAAGAATATGATTGATTACATATTAATTAACAGCAAATGGGCTAGTTCTGTTAGGAATACCAGGGCATATAGGGGAGCTGAAATTGGATCTGACCATTACCTTGTTAAAAGTGTGTTGCAACTTAAACTTAAAAAGTGATGTGCTAGGGTTAAAAATTTACTTTTAATACTGAAACTCTGAAAGATCCAGTTATAGCCAAAGCTTACCATGATAGGTTACTTAGTCATTATGACAGTCATGGTTTGCTTACTACTGAAGTTGAGGAAGAATGGGATCATTTTAAACAGGCTTTTTTGGACACTAACAGTACTCTTTTAGGAAAAAAGGAGCAGAAGAGGCAAAATTATCTGAGTGATAAGGCACTTGAGCTTATTTCGGAAAGAAAGAACTTCAGGAATGCCCTTAATCAATACCCTACTAGTACTAATAGAAAGCATTACAGAGAACTTAATAAAATTGTAAAGGATCAGTTAGCTGCTGATAAGAATCTTTGGCTTGATGGTTTGGCTGACAAAGCCGAGGAAGCAGTTAGACAGCACAACAGCAGAGAGCTGTACCAGATAGTTAATGTTTTGTGTGGTATAAAACGGACAGGCATACAAGGATTGAAGGATAAACAAGGTAAGGTTATAGAAGGTGAGGATTCTGTCATGGCTAGGTGGGCTGAGCATTTCAGTGTTCTAAACAATGTGGTTAGTTCTACTCCCATTGTTTGCAATGATGATAGATGCATTGGTGGCTTTAATGTTGGCCCTATAACACAATCTGAAGTTATTTTGGCTGTTTCTAAACTTAAACTTCATAAATCCCCAGGGGTAGATGAAATTACTATGGAAATGCTTAGAGCTGGGAATGTTTCGGTTACCACTTGGATGACTGAAATTCTGAATATCTTTTATGATAAAGGCATGGTTCCTGAGGATTTTACCAGAGCTATTGTTAACCCTATTTTCAAAAAAGGTGATCGCAGTTCTTGTGATAACTATAGGGGTATCAGCCTACTCTCTGTTCCAGGTAAAGTTCTTTCCATGATTGTGCTTAATAGAATTAAGAATCTGGTTGACAGTCAATTGCGTGATGAGCAATGTGGATTCAGAAGTGGTAGGGGATGTGTGGATCAGATATTCTTGAGAAATGTTTAGAGTTTCAGAAACCTTTGGTTGCTAGCTTTGTTGATTTCAAAAAGGCTTTCGACTCTGTTGATCGTCATAATTTGTGGTTGATTGTGAGATCATATGGTATACCTGACAAGTTAGTTAACATAATGAAAGCTCTCTACAATAACACTGAGTCGTGTGTGCGAGTTGGTAAGGCTTGTAGCAATTGGTTTAGCATTACCTCTGGTGTTCGACGAGGGTGCATTTTGTCCCCTTTTCTCTTTAGTTTGGTTATTGATTATGTTATGCGAAATTCACTTCAAGGGAAAGATTTTGGCCTTAAATGGGATGGAGATAAGAAAATTTCTGATTTAGATTATGTTGATGAGATGAACTCTTTTATTCGAGCTGTTGATGAGACTGGTAATAGAGTAGGTTTGGTTATAAACAGAGAGAAAACTAAAGTGATGAAAATTGGTCAGGCAGGCTGTGATTCAGTTAATCTGAATGGTTGCAGTCTTGAGCAGGTGTCACAGTTTAATTATCTTGGGAGCTATGTAACAGATAATGGTGATGTGTGGCATGAGATTAACAGACGAATAGGGATTGCTGCCGGGACTTTTAAGAACCTATGGAGAGTTTGGAGAAATAGGCGTATACACCTAAAGACTAAAATTAGACTGTATAATAGTTTGGTTCTTTCTAGGGTTAGTTATAGTAGTGAAACTTGGACACTTTGTAAACAAGATAACAGGAAACTAGATGCTTTTGATTCCAGATGCTTACGCAGTATCTTGGGAATTAGGTGGTTCAACTTTGTAACTAATGATGAGATTAGGCAAAGGAGTTTGCAACCTCCTTTAAGCAGCATATTGTGCAGAGAGAGACTCCGTTGGTTTGGCCATGTTGCCCGTATGAATAATTATAGATTGGCGAATAGGGTTATGAACAGTGTGCCTAAAGGCCTCAGAAAGAAGGGGAGACCTAGGATGCGGTGGGCAGACAATGTCAAACAGGACCTTGTTAGAATTGGTTTGCAGTGGCCAGATGCAGTAGATGTAGCTCAGGATAGACTTGCTTGGAGAACTAAATTGTGCTGTCTGGTTGGACCTCCGTAGCCCATGGCTGCTTGAGGATGATGATGATGATTTTTAGACTTTTGTCAATCAGCAAACACTAAGCCTTAAGTAAAGCAGTGTTATGAAAAATAATTTTGCATTAAAAACTAAATAATTCAAATAAAAAATTAAAAATATATCAGAAAAGGGATAAAGAACTATGAAAAAAATATTTAAGAAAATGTTTCAAACATTTAAAGTTTAATCGATGCACTGAATTTGAGAACGAGTCATTTTTATTATGAAGCTGCATAATTGCTACAGAATGCTCATAGGTTCCTGGATGATGCAATTTCTGGTAGTAAAAAAAAAACAATATCCATACGTTAAAAGTTTAGAAAGCATTACAACTCTAGTAGAGGTATAAATAGCAGAAAAGAGTGGAGCAACTGATCTATAATCTAAGCACGGTATAGCAGAATAAAGGCATGAACTGAGTCGACACTACTTGTTGCTGTTTACGGTGACTGAACATGTGCATTTGACTCAAATAGTTTTATTTTTAAACTTTATCATAATTTTTTCAAACAGAATCAATGGGTAAAAAATTTATATCATAGATTTAAGTACTATTTCGATATCTGATTAAAAATGGTTGCAAAAAATTCAGATTTCTATTTGGAATTTTATTTTCACAACCTTGTACCATGGGAGTGAAGCTTCAGTCTCTGACCGCTAGAATGGGAAAGATGAAAGCGATTCTTCAGGCTGCAATATGGTAAGGGTTAAACTTGTGCATGTTTGATTTCCAGAAAGTCGGAAGGTTGGGTTGTTTTACCTCTAAGGGACACTTTTTGCACACAAAGGACTAAATGGCCAGGTCACAAGGATGCCGAGGACTCAGAGAAATTTGTGGTAGGGGTTGTTGTTATTGGGTTGTTTTACCTCTGAGCGGTACGTTTTTGCACACCATGGGCTAAATGGCCAGGTCACAAGGATCCAAAGGCTCAGAGAAGGTTGGGGGAGGAGACCCACTGGAACAGCTGTTGGGAGACAGATGGTAGCCTCCCGTTAAGGCCATTCCAGTGTGTTCTTTAACGAGCACAGGGTATGGCTCTCCCACACACAGGACCATAGCTTGACGCCTCATCCGACAGACAGCGGCCTTTCCAAGCCCAGTGGTGTCCCCTATTTACCATGGGCAGTGCGGGAAGTTTTGCAGAGATAAATCTCAACCCTGACAGCTGGGACTCGAACCTGGGAACTGCAGATTATGAGCCTGGCATGTTACCGACTGAGCAATCCCTGCCCCTGTGGTAGGGGACCCACTGGAACAATTGTTGGGAGACAGATGGTAACCTCCCATCTGTCTCCCAACAATTGTTCCAGTGGGTCCATAGTTAAGGCCATCCAATGTGTTCTTTAATGTGCACAGGGTATGTCTCTACCACACACAGGGCCATGGCTTTACGTCCATCCAATGGACGGTGGCCTTTCCAAGCCCACTGGTGTTCCCTACTGACCATGGGTAGGGTGGGGAGTTTTGCAGAGATAAAACTCAATGCTGTCCCAGTTGGGACTCGAACCTGGGAGTCGGAAGGTTTTGAAGTTGGTCATGCCTATATGAACATGTCAGTTGTCATCTTTCAATATGTCATTATGGCTTATATAAGATCTCTTAATAGGAGAAACCTCCCAAAATATTTTTTAAAGATGTGTATCCCAATTACAAGTTATATAAAATATTTGTCTGACCTAGATAACAAACTAAAGTCACATAAATTGTATAAAAGATAATAAAAAAGAGTTTTACACTTTTAGATTATATAAACTGACAAAACCATTTTTTTCAACTTATTATTTCATAAACCTATTACCTTTCTTAGGATTACTCAGTGAGGTGAAAAAAAGGTTTCCATGCAGTACAAATCACGATGCACTCTTAGCCAACTGTTGCTGGGAACATATGATGCAATGGAGCAGAAACAAAGACAGTGTAAATCATCTCACCTTAAGTTTATGTTGTCTAGATTTAGTGAGAAGTGCAGTTATTAAAAGTGGTAAGTTTAAAAATGCACATTTTATGTATGCATAATCTAGTTGATGAGAAGAATTTAATTTTTTTTAATTTTTGTAGTAAATAGTTGCCAAAAGAATTTAAAAAAAACTTTCTTTTAAACTCTAGCCTTAACTGACTTAATAGTTAAGGTTCTATCTACTGTTCCAGCAGGACAAACTTTGTGTGTTGTGTTAGTGAAACTGAGGTAGTGGTCAGCAGTGACTTCAGTCTTAGTAGGGCATGTCCTTGCATGAGAAGTCCTGTAAAAGCTAGGAGTAACTTCTAAGGTCCTCTTCTAACCTTCTAAGGACTTCTAAGGTCCTCAAACTCTGTCCTATGTGTCACAAAATGAAATATATATATATCAGAAATGGCTGCATTGTGGTTTCTAACCACAATATGAATTATGGTAGAGTATATTAATTTTATGTCACTTTTTTTGTCATTTGCTGCAGAGATGTGAAAATATTTTTTTTAATTAATGGAAATGCTTTTGACTTATAAAAGCTATCCTTAGTCAGTATGCTGATCTGCTTGAATTTATAATTCTCTTTACTATTTTCTGTTTACAAATTGTGAAAATAGTGGTGTATCCTTCATGTATGCAAAGCATACACAACTCATCTTATTCATATATAGTAAATACATTTATTGATTTATTATTAATTACAATAAATTACTTACTAAAATTGGTAAATAACTTTGTTAGTGTTTTAATTATATATCGGTTCCTGTTAATAAAGGCTTTCCAATTAAAATTTGCTTTTTTCAAACATCATCCTAAAAGAGCCATGGGCTATGGAGGTTCAACAAGATTGTGCAATTTAGTTCTCCAAACACATCTCTCCTGAGCTACATCCTCTGCATCTCACTGTTGTACACCAATTCTAACAAGGTCCTGTTTGACATTTTCTAGGTCATTGATATTGAAATCACATTGAAAAAAAAAAATCAAATGAAAAACATCATTGACATCACATCCTAGATCTTTCCCTCTTTCTGAGGTCTTTAGGCACACTGCTCATAACCCTCTTCGCTAATATATATTATAGTTATGCATACAGGCAACATGGCCAAATCAAGTCTCTCTCTGCATAATATGCTGCTCAAAGGAGATTGCTGATTCCTTCGCCTAACTTCATCATTACTTACAAAGTTGAACCACCTAATACCCAAGATATTGAATAAGCATCTAGAATTTGATTCAAATATATAGTGTCCTATTTTAGTGACTTAAATTTTTGGACAAATTGGTTAGTAAACTCTCATTTACTGACCCATTTGGCCAAAGTCAGTAGAACGTCAATAGAATAGGTCAGTAAAGTTTAGTCAGTAGAATGGGTCAGTAAACTCTCATTTACTGACCCATTCTACTGACAAAAAAAAATTGTGATCTTCCAATAGACAAATTAGTTCCCTAAATCTACTCTTGAGAGCACTTACTATTGCTTCCAATAGTAAATGTTTTTGAATAGGGAAAGTGATTGTCAAATTCAGTGCTGAAAATAAAATGGAAATGCTTTTCTGATGCATAATATTTTTGAGTCATTGAAAGAGAACTTAATGTCTCTGAATTAGTGAAATGGAATGTTATTTCAGTACTTTTGACAGTTCAAATCTGTAAGTATGGATAGGTTCTATATTTTTTAAACAAATATTCATGTGTGCATTATATCCCCTCTCCTTGGGATATAATAATAATATGTAATTATAATTTATTCCCCTCTCCTTGGATTGTTTTACCATGTAGTGGTACTTTTTTGCACATTATGGTAAGGCTCAGATAATTGGGAGATAAGTTGGTCAACTGTAAAGAGACAGATGATAACCCTCCACGAAGTCCATCCAGTAGGTTTTTAATGTGTACATGGCACATTAAAAACTAATTGCACTTCTGTGCAAGAGAGCACATAGCTCTGCTGCACAGAAGGCCAAGGTTTAATGTCCCATCTGATAAAGGTGGTATTTCTGGGTCATTCAGTGTACCCTTTCTCACTAAGAGTCAAGTGGTGTGTAGCAGAGATAAATCTGAACACTGGCACAGCAGGGATATATATTCCCAGATCTTTTCATAACCTGTGAACTGCAGATTATGAACTTGGCATGCTACTGACTGAGCACCCCCTCCACCACCACCACCACCACCACCAATGAGGAAATTTGTTTTTAAGAAACCATTTGGTCTTCATTGTGTATCAGCAAAAGTATTTTAAAAATGCTTCATAACCCCATACAAACAGTTCTTACTTAAATTTTTACTATAACAAATTAGTTAAATTTGCAACAGTTCTCTCTATTCCTACACCATTTCTCTATGATTGCTAAATTCTCATTCTGAAGAATTGGGGTATGATGAGCTTATGTGACTGCAAAATCAAAGTTGTTGCAGAATCTTTAGTTCTGGAGAGTTCTGCAAAGAACACACTTGTGACTAATGCATTAAATGAAGCATTCATGCTCTTGTAGCAAGCCAAAGTTATGTGTGAATGGAAGGACTCTGACTGTGAAAGGAGCAGGAAGGATTTGCAATGTCTTTGACCAGCAAGTAACATGCTATCAACAATGGTGAAAGTAGATTTTATTTCTTACTGGTAACCTTCAAAGCATAGCTATTGTAGAAAATCATGCACAGATGATCACTCCACTGAATCAATCAATCAATCAATCTTCAAATTTCCAATGAATCACTCCACTAAAGTCATTTTACAGCAGTAATAAAGTGAAGTGTATGGTGACAAAAGTACAGTGCTCCAGCTCTTTACTTCAGCTCTGTACTCTTTTCTATTTCTCCCTATGTTTTCCACTAATAAGTGAATGATTTAGAGAGTTTTAATTTGGAATAAATATTAATATGCTTAAATATGTGCTGATTCCATTGTAATAATGGATTAGGACCTTATTGAAGAATAAACACTAATAATAAGGTGTATTTAAAAAATGCTATCTGGTATGATTTTCTAAACTGATTTTTGTTCTTAAAATTAGAAGCAATTTTTTCAGAAAAGTAAACTTTACATTTGTATTTTAATTTTCATCACTCAGATTGCATATTCTAAACCTAGATGCCAAATTTAAGCATTTTTTAGAATAACATATATCTTAGATTCAGAGTAATTTTTAAAATCCATTAAGTGTAATCAAAGATACATGAGGTACAGAAATTTTGCCTCTGTGGCAATAAATATAAAATTATACCATTCCCACATCCAAACTGCAGAAGGAAAGAGTGGCTTTTGCCAGTCACAAAATAAATATTTTCCCTGCAAGTCACGTTGTTATAACAGGCAGTCCCCCCCCCCCCTCTCTGTTGATAGTTAAAGTCGGGGTGCAATCGGAGGAACTGCATACTATTTCAGCTTGAGTCAAAGAATCAAAAGTTGACCTTATCATATAGCTATAGAGAATGTTGTTAAACTCTTCCACTTAAATATAAAGGGATATTTTTTCAAGTTGTTTTGGGTGTCCAATTTAGCCACTTTTACAGAGTAATTTATACTCTCTACTAATCTAGTATGAAGATATCATATTCTTTCTACTGCCCACATAATACCACCACGATTTATTCAGTAGTATAAATATTTTTTTGCGTTCTTTGAATGCTAACTTTTGTGGGATGATAAAATAAAAGGAACATATATTAGATTCTGTATTATGCTACTCCAGTAGTGTAATGTTAGATGATTAATTGATCAAAATTGATATTTGAAAATTTTTTCATGAATTAAATATAGGTGGCAATCACAGCATTACCTAGTTGACATTTTAACGTCAATATATCAATAAATATTTTGTGGGAAAAATTTCGCCGACATACGGGACTTGAACCCGCATCTCTCCAGATACATGCCAGGGTATTCCTACCAATTGAACTAATGCCAGCTCATCTTTTTTCCACTAATTTAAGACTTTAAACTCTTCACCGATGATTTTCAGGACCTACCATTGGTGCCATCTATGATCGACAGGTGAAAGAAATAGTTGCCACCCAATGGTAGGCACCAAAACTCATTGGTGAAGAGTTTAAAGTCTTAAATAGTGGAAAAGAAATGAGCTGGTATTAGTTCAATCGGTAAGAATACTCTGGCATGTTTCTGGAGAGATGCGGGTTCAAATCCTGTATGTCGGCGAAATTTTTCCACAAAATATATATTGATATATTGATGTTAAAATGTCAACCAGGTAACGCTGTGATTTTCACCTCTGTTTAAATCATTAATAATGCTAAATAGCGTGAAGAGACTTTATTATTTCCATCTTACTCAGTGCAATATGAAAAGAAATAGTTTCCAGCCACCGATCATAGATGGTGCCAATGATAGGTGCTGAAAATCATTGGTGAAGAGTTTAAAGTCTTAAGTAGTGGAAAAGAAATGAGCTAGCATTAGTTCAATCAGTAAGAATACTCTGGCATGTTTCTGGAGAAATGCGGGTTCAAGTCCCATATGTCGGCAAAATTTTTTCCACAAAATATTATTGATATATTGATGTTAAAATGTCAACCAGGTAATGCTGTGATTTTCACCTATGTTTGAATCATTAATAATGCTAAATAATGTGAAGAGACTTTATTATTTCCATCTTACTCAATGCAATATAAAAGAAATAGTTGCCACCCATCGATTATAGATGGCGCCAATGGTAGGCACCGAAAATAATTGGTGAAGGTTTAAAGTCTTAAATAGTGGAAAAGAAAATAGCTGGTATTAGTTCAATCAGTAAGAATACTCTGGCATGTTTCTGGAGAGATGCGGGTTCAAATCCTGTATGTCGGCAAAATTTTTCCACAAAATATATATTGATATATTGATGTTAAAATGTCAACCAGGTAATGCTGTGATTTTCACCTATGTTTAAATCATTAATAATGCTAAATAACGTGAAGAGACTTTATTATTTCCATCTTACTCAATGCAATATAAAAAAAATAGTTGCCCCCCATCGATTATAGATGGCGCCAATGATAGGCACCTAAAATAATTGGTGAAGAGTTTAAAGTCTTAAATAGTGGAAAAGAAATGAGCTGGTATTAGTTCAATCGGTAAGAATACTCTGGCATGTTTCTGGAGAGATGCGGGTTCAAATCCTGTATGTCGGCGAAATTTTTCCACAAAATATATATTGATATATTGATGTTAAAATGTCAACCAGGTAACGCTGTGATTTTCACCTCTGTTTAAATCATTAATAATGCTAAATAGCGTGAAGAGACTTTATTATTTCCATCATACTCAGTGCAATATGAAAAGAAATAGTTTCCACCCATCGATCATAGATGGTGCCAATGATAGGTGCTGAAAATCATTGGTGAAGAGTTTAAAGTCTTAAGTAGTGGAAAAGAAATGAGCTAGCATTAGTTCAATCAGTAAGAATACTCTGGCATGTTTCTGGAGAAATGCGGGTTCAAGTCCCATATGTCGGCAAAATTTTTTCCACGAAATATTATTGATATATTGATGTTAAAATGTCAACCAGGTAATGCTGTGATTTTCACCTATGTTTAAATCATTAATAATGCTAAATAACGTGAAGAGACTTTATTATTTCCATCTTACTCAATGCAATATAAAAGAAATAGTTGCCACCCATCGATTATAGATGGCGCCAATGGTAGGCACCGAAAATAATTGGTGAAGGTTTAAAGTCTTAAATAGTGGAAAAGAAAATAGCTGGTATTAGTTCAATCAGTAAGAATACTCTGGCATGTTTCTGGAGAGATGCGGGTTCAAATCCTGTATGTCGGCAAAATTTTTCCACAAAATATATATTGATATATTGATGTTAAAATGTCAACCAGGTAACGCTGTGATTTTCACCTATGTTTAAATCATTAATAATGCTAAATAGCGTGAAGAGACTATTATTTCCATCTTACTCAGCGCAATATAAAAAGAAATGGTTTCCACCCATCGATCATAGATGGTGCCAATGATAGGTGCTGAAAATCATTGGTGAGGAGTTTAAAGTCTTAAATAGTGGAAGGCACCGAAAATAATTGGTGAAAAGTTTAAAGTCTTAATTAAATAGTGGAAAAGAAATGAGCTGGTATTAGTTCAATCGGTAAGAATACTCTGGCATGTTTCTGGAGAGATGCGGGTTCAAATCCTGTATGTCGGCGAAATTTTTCCACAAAATATATATTGATATATTGATGTTAAAATGTCGACCAGGTAATGCTGTGATTTTCACCTATGTTTAAATCATTAATAATGCTAAATAACGTGAAGAGACTTTATTATTTCCATCTTACTCAGTGCAATATAAAAGAAATAGTTGCCACCCATCGATTATAGATGGCGCCAATGGTAGGCACCGAAAATAATTGGTGAAGGTTTAAAGTCTTAAATAGAGGAAAAGAAAATAGCTGGTATTAGTTCAATCAGTAAGAATACTCTGGCATGTTTCTGGAGAGATGCGGGTTCAAATCCTGTATGTCGGCGAAATTTTTCCACAAAATATATATTGATATATTGATGTTAAAATGTCAACCAGGTAATGCTGTGATTTTCACCTATGTTTAAATCATTAATAATGCTAAATAACGTGAAGAGACTTTATTATTTCCATCTTACTCAGTGCAATATAAAAGAAATAGTTGCCACCCATTGATCATAGATGGTGCCAATGATAGGTGCTGAAAATCATTGGTGAAGAGTTTAAAGTCTTAAATAGTGGAAAAGAAATGAGCAGGCATTAGTTCAATCAGTAAGAATACTCTGGCATGTTTCTGGAGAGATGCAGGTTCAAGTCCCGTATGTCGGCAAAAAATTTTCCACAAAATATTATATTGATATATTGATGTTAAAATGTCAACCAGGTAATGCTGTGATTTTCACCTATGTTTAAATCATTAATAATGCTAAATAACGTGAAGAGACTTTATTATTTCCATCTTACTCAGTGCAATATAGAAAGAAATAGTTGCCACCCATCGATTATAGATGGCGCCAATGGTAGGCACCAAAAATAATTGGTGAAGAGTTTAAAATCTTAAATTAGTGGAAAAAAGATGAACCAGCATTAGTTCAATTGGTAAGAAAAGCATGTTTCTGGAGAGATGCGGATTCAAGTCCTGTATGTCGGCGAAATATTTTCGACAAGATATTTATTTTTTCATCAATTTATATTGACAAAAAATTACCAATTTTAAACCATCTCCTCCACCACTAAACTTTTAAACACATTCCTATCACTCCATTAAATTGCCTTCAATGATTCTCAAAAATGTTAGAATTTCCAATTCAGCAGAATATAAAATAATTTCCCAAAATTTATTAATGAGATGAAACCAAAAAACACAAATATTTCTACCTATCTTACAACAGTTCAAATAAGAGTTAACATAAGGATTTGAACACTACAAATCTCTTTTCTAAGTTCTGCCCCTGGTGGTAATTAAGATTGAACCCAGACAACTACAGCAGATGTGAATGTGTATTGTCAGTGAACACTTAATGACTCTCTGAAAGACAGCTTTTGTTGGAGTCATCACCTTTGTCTGTCTAGTTCTGCTCTTTTTACCCAGTATCCTTGCTAATCATACAAAGGGAGATAAATCCCTTTGCACTCCCTGTTGGGGAAAATGGAACCTCAAGTATGTGGGTTTTCAAACAGCTTGGTATCTAAAGGGTTAAACTGTAGTAGTATAATTAAAAATCGAAGAATTTTTCTTAAAAGGAAAAATCTGCTATTTTTTTTTATAAAATGCTTAGTTGAAAGAGCATTGAAGTGTAAAAGAAATTGTTAATTTTCTCCACTACTGAAAAAAAAAATATCTTACTGGTATGCTGTACTGGCAAATAACACTGCCCAACACTGAAAATGTTTCAGAAATGAAAACCGCTGTTTGCTAATTTTGAGCGGTTAAACATGATTATGACATTAAAAATTGGTGATTGGCTCGTGTTTTGAATATATACAAGGCTGCATCCATATACAGTGTGTACTGATTTGAATCTTTCACATGCTATACGAAGCACTGAGGTGACACAATACATGGAAGCTGTTGCATCATTTGAGGCGATACAATACTTGGGAACTATTCCATCATTCAAGGCAACACAATATCCAGGAACTATTGAATCATTTGGGAGTTGCCTTTCCTCAGTTATCTTCCATTCATGATTGTATGTGAATGCTGTTTGTGAGTGATGTGCCTCATTCTTGTGTGAACAATGCAGACAATTTTTGTTACATTTGTGGCGATGTTATTTTTGCATCACAGAAGTGTGAAATAATGCCTGTCATCAAAAAGGCCTACCACCTTTACTTTGGGTGTAAAGATTGGAGATCAACAGACGAGCTGGGCTCCACATATGGTATATAATAGTTGTACAAAACGTCTTTGCAACTGGCCAAATGACAAGAGGCGGTCAATGCCATTCCTATGAAAAGGTGGACACCATCCAACCATGTGAGTGACTGTTACTTTTGTATGACACCTCTGCTGGGAAATGGTATTACTAAAAAGAAAAAGCAGACAATAAACTACCCCAATATATCATCTGCCCAGTGTCACATGGGGAAAGTCTGCCCATCCTGCAGCCACCAAAACATTACAATATGGACTCAGAAGAGGAAGAGAAGGAAGAAACAAGAACACAGGAAATAGCCTCTGTAGATCCTGACTTCACACCCACAACATCTGATTCACCACACAAGATCATGCAGAATGAGTAGAATGATCTTGTTAAAGATCTAGAGCTGTCAAAGAGCAAGGCAAACTCCTAAGATCCAGCCTACAGCAATAGAATCTTCTTAACAGAAATGTGAAAGTAAGTGTGTGTTGTAGCTGCCAAAAAGATCTAGTATTGTTCTTTGCCATGGTAGGTAACCTGGTTGCTTGCTAAGATGTTGATGGTTAGTCACATCCCTATGCATGACACATACTCCAAAAGAATGGAGGTTTTTATAGATTCCTCAAAATTAAGTATGAAAGCCATTCTTCTACACAGTGGGAGTATGTTCCCTTCTGTTTTGGTAGGCCATACTCTTAATATGTAGTCAACTTATGACTATGAAACAATTATGACAAATACAAGCGGCATATTTGTGCAGACTTACAAGTCATTGCTCTTTTGCTTGGACTACAGCTCAGATATATAAAGTTCTGTTGCTTTCTTTGTGAATGGAATAGCAGAGACAAAGCATCTCATTATGTGAAGAGGATTTTGCCTTCTCTGCAATCACTGGAGCCAGGGAAGAAGAATGTACAGCATCATCTGCTGGTACAATCCATGAAGATTTTGTTGCCAGCATTACATATAAAATTTTGTCAAGGTTGTGGATCAGATGCAAACTATCTTTTTGTACCTTCGACATAAATTTCCAAGACTTAGTAATGCAAAGATAAAAGAGGGTATTTTTACCAGTCCAGATATTCACTCACTGCTACATGATGAGGTATTTGATCATATCATCACTGGTGATGAACAGAGAGCATGGCATGCCTTCCAACAGATGGCAATGGGCTTCCTAGGTAACAAAAAAGTAGAAAATTGCAAGGACCTTGTGGAAGAACTGTTGTCCTCATATCAGAAACTGGGAGTAACATGTCTTTGAAGGTATGTTTCTTAAGTTCTCATTTGGATTTCTTTCCAGAAAACTGTGGCTATGTGAGTGATGAGCATGGGAAGCAGTTTCACCTGGAAATTGCTACAATGGAAAAGAGATATTGAGAAAGATGGATCCCATCAATGTTAGCAGAAAACTTCTGGATTGCAATACGAAATTCTCAAGATTTATTATATAAGCAACAACAGGTAAAGAGTTGCTGTAGACTGAAATGCAACCTTCAGCAAATTATGTAATACAGGTAAGTGACTATCTCAAAAACTGTAGCCAGTCAAACATTTACATTGTCATTTTTGTGTTTGGCACATCGATTTGTATAAGAAACAGCTGTTTGCACTTCCAAAACACACCAAAGGTTAAAATCTGTTGTTCAGTGTAATTTCTTGCTGGTACAGCATGCTGCTATCCTCTAGTAATCCATATGATACTATAAAAATTACTAACTCTTCCATCTAATTATTAAATCCACAACAATTATTTATTTAAAAATGATTTTTTTTTTGTTTCTACAGTATTTTTAATATTAATATATATGTTCTTACTCTGATTTTTTCCCCCTACATTTTGCTATTATTCAATGTCTGAAACAGATAAATTTCCTTTAAATTGACAATGAGGTGTTTATTCTCATTTAACGAATGATATTCTGGAAATAATTAATTCATTATAGCAAAAATTACCTTTACTTTTTTTTAAGAAAATTACAGTTACACCTCTGATTATATCTATAAGAATTATACAAATAATTACCACTTTGTAAGTCGATTTTAATTTTAGAGGAAAAATTTTCTTGTGCCAGGTGGGATACGAATCCTGTTATCAGGAGGTTGTGGATTTGTGGGAGGTCCAGGTCGTATCCCACCTGGCTTTCTTGACTTTCTTGGTATATACAAATAATTACATACCAAGAAAGTTGAGTTTATTCATTATTTAATCTATAATAAATAAAATAGTAAATAAATAACCCTTCAAGCAGCTGCTTGCCACAGAGGTCTGACAGGAGCCTGTCAGTTTATATGCCATAGTAGAAGGTCTGAGAGGATGGGAGGCCCTCAGCAGGAAAACAACAGGTCCCTTAGATCAGTAGCCAAGCACATTAACTACTCGGCCATGGGACAGCTTTAATCTATAAGAATTATTTATAATTCCTAAATTATATAATATTCATATTATTTTTAATTGATATTTTATTTTGTGATCGACTAAATGTATTTTTATTAGTAAAAACTACAGTAAAGTTCCTTTATACAATACTGAATTCATACAATACTAAATTCTGAAAACAGACATCAGTAGAAGATGCAAAATTTTTCCATCAGCTGACATTGGCAAATGAAAACAAATAGTCATAAAGAGGCCAATATGATGAGATTGGTAGGACACAGAAATATATATTTTTAATATCAAAGGAGACAATCTGGTGAGACAGCTTACAACTGTTTTCCAGTAATTTATTTCTTATGGGGTGTGACCATTTCAGAATTAGATGGATGGTGAGTTAATTTGAATCTCATTTCATTTAGCCTAAATTTAATGCAAATGAAATTAATATGTTTAATTCTTTATCATACTGTTTATTTTAAAAGCACTTCCACAAAATATCAATGCTACCTAGTATCAACAATAAAATAAGTGACTAATGCCATCTAAGTGGCAACTAAAGTCTTGAAAATAATTATTAAGAATTCTGAGAAAAAGGACATTTTTTTCCCTCCAAAAATGTGAATAAAAATATTCCTATATTTTTCAGTTATTCATTTTCTGTACTTTGTTACTTTTATATACTTTTTAGGTAAATGTTACTTTTTGGCACTTTTACAATTACACCAATATAATTTATTCTTAATGTAATTATTGCAATATTTATTATAATTAAAAATTACATTAATGGTTAATATAATACTAAACTATAGTGCTAAACTATACACTAGCTGGAGAGTTGTGTTCTAATTCCCTATTGTGATAGTCCACCATTCAATTTTACCTTCCTTACCCAGTTTAATTTATTTACATTATAATTGTTATTTTGGGGAACTTTGAACCATCCCTCTTTCCATCTGTAGATTGCTGCCAATTGTGCAACTTTTTTTTGATTGACAGCTAGAAATCGCTATGAGCAAGGTTATGACTACTTGCATCATCATCGCACTATTGCATATCCAAATGTGACTCCAGACATAATGTAGACATGTGCCACATTTGCTTTTAGACAGTATGGGGCTAAGAAGAGATAGTAGACAGTTGGTGTGATGGTCACTCATTCACTTTTACTTTTCCTTAATCAATTTAACTTTATTTGTTACATTTATCATTTTTGGGGCTTTGTTTTCACTTGATCATCTCTTTTCTCTGTCCAAATTCAAAAGAGGAGTTGCACATGCATAACTCCAATTTTTGATTTACAGCTGCTAATGTGCACAGAAGGACACACCCCTCTTGTGTCATAGCTAGCATGAGCACCGTTTTATGCAAGTGTATTTTCCCAGCATGCAACATACACATGTCAGTTGCACGCCATGTGTATAATAAGTGATGTCAGGTCACAGAGTGGGGCAGGGGTGTCTCAGTCGGTAGTGAACTAGACTCATAATCTGCAGTTCTCAGGTTCGAGTCCCAGCTGGGTCAGCATTGAGATTTATCTCCGCAAAATTCTGTGCCCTGCCCACGGTCAGTAGGGGACACCGCTGGACTTGGAAAAGCCGCCGTCTGTCGGATGAGACGTTAAGTCGTCGCCCCAGGTCGGAAGAGCTATACCCTGTGCATGTTAAAGAACACACTGGATGGCCTTGATGGGAGGTTACCATCTGTCTCCCAACCTTCTCTGGGCCTTCGGGGTCTATGTGACCTGGCCATTTAGTCCATGGTGGACAAAAAAGTGCCGCTCAGAGGTAAAACAACCCAACCCAGGTCACAGAGTTAGTTTTGGAGACAGTATAGAGACAGAATGTATAATATTGGTGAGATTTTGTTAGAGCTCAGTGGAGTGTTTTTGTTGAGTGAGCTGTTAGTTGCTCAGATTTTGTGTAGAACTTTCAATTTGGTGAGTCTATGTAATGGGCCAAAGATTTAATTACTTATAAAGTTTTGGACCCTTTGATCCAATATTTATTCAAGCTCCGGATAGCTAAAGTCGGGCGCCACGCAATAATTGACAAATTGCCAAAATAAAGTTCAATTAGGGTTCGAATACCAGTGAGTGTTACTTAGCGAGTAAGAATTCAAAAAATTAAATGATTGTGAAACTTCTAATGCAAATTCTAATCAAAACAACTCAACTAATGTTGCTCAAGAGAAAAAATATCAAAGATTCAAAAAAGTTTCTATAACAAACAAGTTTATTTCCAAAAATTATTTCAAGCATTCACCAACTTCAATGAAGAAGATACTACATCATTTCTCTCTCACTACAAACTGACAACTAACAAACACCAACTCCCAACTAACTTCACTCTGCCGTGACTGACTCCTGTGACTAACGTGTCACGGTTTTAACAAGCGTACAGGCTGGGCAACATGTGGCTGTTGCACCGGTAAAGACATTTTCATAAATTGCTGAACGCGCAAGCTATGATGCAAGAGGGGAGGTGTCCTTGTACATGCGCGCTTTAGCGGGTGACAAACGAAAGTTCGGAGTTGGGATGTGCAACTCCTATGCTCTTGGAAACGAGCGCTGTGATGCCAAAAATCTAGATTTTTGGAAATAAACTTTATTTGTTTTATGAAACAGTTTTTGAATTTTAATTTTTTCTCTTGAGCAGAGAATTTGATTTTGACTAGAATTAACTTTAATAATTGACAATCTTTTGATTTCAATTCTTTTATAATAAGTAATGCAACTAATACTCAGAAGAGAACCCTCATTTAACTTTATTTGGCAAGATTAATTACCTGGTGCCCGAGCTATCCAGTAATTTAATATATATTTTGGATTAGTTACAAGGTCCATACATAAGAATTTAACATATGTTTTGGAGTGTTACATTGGTAGAGATAGTTAGTAGAAAAAGACAGTTGGAGGTAGACAGTTGTAAGTAGTTAGTTGAGCAGTCATTTTGTAGAAAACTCTATTTAGTGAGTCAATAATCAAATATACTTTTATATTTTTATGGAATTGAACTTTGACTATTTTTTTTCTTGAGCAGGGATTTGTTTAGTTATATTCAATTGACTTTTATTTTGGATAATCATTTATAATATTTTCTTTATCTTAGCTCATCTCATAAAAACCCTTGTTTACTTTTTGGCAAGATTGATTGCCTGGTGCCTGCCTGAAATCCAGCTATCTGGCAGTAAAATAATAACATATTTTGGAGCATTACAGGAGAGGAAAGAAAGTGGCACCCAAATAACAGGGTTGGGTTGGGTTGTTTTACCTCTGAGCGGCACTTTTTTGCAACACCATGGGCTAAATGGCCAGGTCACATGGACCCCGAAGGCTCAGAGAAGGTTGGGGGAGGGGACCCACTGGAACAGCTGTTGGGAGACAGATGGTAGCCTCCTGTCAAGGCCATCCAGCGTGTTCTTTAACGTGCACAGGGTATGGCTCTCCCACACACGGGGCCACGGCTTAACGTCCCATCCAATGGACGGCGGCCTTTCCAAGCCCATCGGTGTCCCCTACTGACTGTGGGCAGGGCGAGAAATTTTGTGGAGATAAATCTCAACTCTGATCCAGCTGGGACTCGAACCTGAGAACTACAGATTAGAGCCTGGCGCGCTACCGACTGAGCCACCCCTGCCCCCAAATAACAGGGACTTAGTTATAAGTATATGTTAGTTAAAATATAGAATTTTCACAGTGCTAACAACATTGGTATTAAATACACTATATAACTGTGTAGCATAAAAAATAAGAATTTATTTTTCTTTTCTGCACCTTTTATATTGCATCTTGTGACACTGGAACTTTCTTAATGGAATAGAGTCGTGCAGTAGCATTAGGAGTCAATAGAATGAACTTACTATATTCAGTAGCAGGTCGTTCCATTGACTCCTAATGCTACTGTATAACTCTTATTCCTTTAAGACACAGCAAGTTTTAATGTCGCAAGATGTAATATAAAAGGGACAAAAAAGAAAAATTCTTATTTTTTATGCTAAACATCTACACCAGTCAGCCAAAACATTAAAACCACCTACCTAATATGATGTAAGTCCTCCTCTGTTGCCAAAAGAGCTCTCACCTCGATGAGGCATAGATTCAGCGAGATGTTGATAAGTGTTGCTTGATATTTGGTACCATGACTGCAACAGAAGATCCCGAAGTTCCTATAAATTACGTGGTTGGGGTGATGCTGCTCATTCCTATTTCTCCAACTTGAACAACAAATGCTCGATAGGATTCATGACCATCGAATTTGGGGGCCATGGCGATAAATGGAATTCCTCATCATGTTCTAGGAACCATTCCTGAACCTTCTTCGCAGTGTGACATGGGGCATTGTCTTGTTGAAAGACGCCATCTCCGCCAGGGAATACAGTCACCATAAAGAGGTGTACTTGGTCAGCCACATTGTTCAGGTAGGTGACAGCTGTCAGAGTTAGCTCTACAGGGATAATTGGTCCAAGTGTTCCCCAAGAAAATATTGCCCAGACGATAACACTCCCTCCAGCCACTTGGATCCATCCCACAGTGCCTCCAGGTGAGAAGGTTTCTGTGGGTAAACAGCACATATGAGCTTGTCTGTCCACATGGTGTAACAGAAAACAGGATTTGTCAGACCATGTGACCCTCTTCCAGTCTTCTATTGTCCAATGTCGATATTTACGTGCCCACTGCAAGCATTGATGATGATGAACAGCTGTAAGCATAGGTACACGAATGGGTCTGCGGCTGTGGAGACCCATATCCAATAGCTTATGATGAACTGTGTGTACGAACATATTGGGCCCTTTACCACAATTGAAATTATGGATAATGTCAGCCACAGTAGCCCACAAGATGAGATAGCCTGCGCTGACCTCGGGCATCAATGAAGCTTGGCCAGCCCATGCCTTGTCAATGGCTTGAAGTGTCACCTGTTTCAGACCATCTTTGATAGGTACTAACTACTACATAATGTGAGCAGCCTACCAGTGTCATTGTTTCAGAGATGCTTTTACCAAGGCATCTTGCAATAACAATCTGGCCTTGTTGAAATCAGATAAATCCTTTGCTTTTCCCATGTTGAGACGAAACAAAATACTGCTGCGAGAGCTCTGACCCAGGTATTATATATATATCATTTGCAACCTGGGCACATGACACTGATTGGCTGCATGCGCACCTCTTTGCATAATGCAGAGGTGGTTTTAATGTATTGGCTGATTGGTGTATATAGTGTATTTAATACCAATATAGTATTTTTCAAGAGCTCATTAGCTGTAATAACTATGAGTAATGCTCCAACATATGTTGTTATAAATAATAAATTACCACTTTGAAATCAATTTAAATTTTAGAGGAAAACTTGTTTTGAGCCGGGTGGGATATGAACCCACAACCTCCTGATAACATATCAGATGCTCTGGACCACTGAGCTACCAGCTGCCAATCAAGATCTGTAGGGAGTGTTCAAGCAATTTTCGCCACATGCTCCTGATAACATGACAGAGCACCTTACATGTTATCAGGAGGTCATGGCTTCATATCCCACCCGGCTCAAGACAATTTTTCCTCTAAAATTTGAATCGACTTCAAAGTAGTAATTTATAGGTTAATACCAAGTATGTCGAGTTTATTTATTATTTATCAACTGTATTACTTGTAAGGAAATACTTTCCATCTATATGACATGTGTCTGCCACATGTGGCAAAAATTGCCTGAACACTCCCTACATAGGAAGTAGGTTGAAATGGTTCATGTCATCAATTAGAGTAAATCTTGATCGGTGGCCAGAGCACTTGACATGTTATCAGGAGGTCATGGGTTCATATCCCACCTTGCTCAAGGCAATTTTTCCTTTAAAATTTAAAATGACTTCAAAGTGGTAATTTATAGGTTTATATGTTATTATTTTAATACACTAAGTAATTACCAATTTTGAGTCGATTCAAATTTTAGAGGAAGAATTGTCTTGAGCCGGGTGGGATACGAACCCACAACCTCCTGATAACATGTCAGGTGCACTGGAGCACTGAGCTACCAGCCGTTGATCAAGATCTCCTCTAAATGATGATATGAACATTTTCTACCTACAGTACATATTCCATTATGTCACGTGTAGGCATTGTTCAGGCAATCTAGGCTCAAACAGCAGATAATGCCATATAGATGGATGATGTTCTGGACCACTGATCTAGTGGCTCAGTAGTCCAGAACATGTAGAGAGCATCTATGCCACATAGTGAGATTATAGTGAAAATACATGTGCCATACCATATTAGTGATTCACAATGCTGTGATTAGTAGATATTTCAAAGCATTTAAATCCTTGCAGCATTGTCAGATGCTAAAAATCAAAGCATGTAAAGATGGAAAAATGTACGTTCTACATATTAAGGATTTTCGTTTTACAAATTTTGTTATACTTGTCATATTTTTTTTGTATCAAGATAAATTTTTATTATGTTAAACTAATATTTTCGTTAAAATGGTATTCATCAAAATGAAACATTTTTATGTAGAGATACATAGCAAATTGACCAGGGTCAGAGTTTTTTTCTACTGAATATCTTGTAATTCTGGGGTTTCTTACATTATTGACATTTTACTGTACTTTCAAGGGTAGTTTTGTGAAGTGTAACAATGGATTTACTTACAAATGTAACTGGAATCTTTCATTCACTATAATAAAGATGTTATTACATAATATGCATTATTTTAGGTACATCATATATACAGAGGGTGTTCAAAAAGTTCTTGATACATATTTGTAGATTTTGCACTCATTCCTCTGAAGTTAACAATCTACAACTTGATTGAAAGCTTGTCTAAACTTGTCATTATATGTTAAAAACAAAGGCCATATCATCATTGATCTCTTCGCTGGCGACTCATAAAATTTGTTCTGTGAAATCTGTTTTGTTGCGATAGAGCCTAGTAAAGATGGGGAAAGAATTTGCATTTGGACAAGAAATCAGCTTGAGGATGATGTGAAAAAAATTCATTCTAATTTATCTTCGTATAAAGTGCTGATACAGGATGGATGTGCAAATTCAAAGAAGGATGGCAGAATTTCGAAGACCTCCCTTGTGTAGAAAGACCAAAAGAGACTGAATGACAGAATCATCATTTCTGTTCATGAACTCATTAAAGTAAACCCACACATCACCATTCAGGTAATTAGTTTAGATATCAGTATATCGATTGGCAGTGTGGAAACGATTGTTCATCAACATTTAAAGTTCTGAAATATCTGTGCAAAGGGTACCCCACAAACTGACAGAACAGCAAAAAGGACTGAAGTCGATTTGTGCAAAGAGATTCAAGCAATATTTGAACCTAGTGGCACCAAACAGTTCACAGACATTATAAGAGATGATGAGACATGGATTTTGTGTTATACAACTCTCAGTTAATACACTATATAATATATAACTATGTATCAGTTGCAGCAGATGAACCACTTCTCCAAATCCTCTGACAAGACTTTTGGTCAAGGAAGAGGATGTTCACAATTTTTTTCAATTCCCAAGCAGTTGTAGTCATGGACCCCTTTATCTGAAAATATGACTATAAATGGCCAATACTACCATACATAGCTTTGTGCAAAATGGTTATGGAGAAGAAGGAGCAACATCCAAAACAGATTTGTTAAAGGTTTTCCTTCTTCATGAAAATGCCAGTGCTTACAAAACCTGGCAAGTTATGACCTATCTGGAGCAAGAATTTATCATAAACAAATTAATTTTTTTTCAAAAATAAAGTAAATATTTTAAATTTAATATTAAATAAATGAAGGCAAAATTTTAAATTTTGTCAGTAGATCAGCATGATTGTTTAGAATTAGCATCATTAGCTATATAAGTAAGTTTGGTTGTATCATTGAAATATTACTTCTATTATATATATATATCACTATTTAATGAAAACACTTCATCGTAGTACCCAGAATTAAGCTAATCTCTCTGCATACATTGGAAATGCTCGCTGAACTCTGGGGTTCTTGCAAAACACAGTTTGAAGAACAGTGATTTCGATCATTGAAAATCTTTTAATAAATAGTTAACTTTTCATTTGCTTTATAGCACATATGACCTTGAAAGCAAAATAGTAATTCCCCTTCAGTCAGTATGTCATATGCCATACAGGCAAAATCCTTCAGACTTTCTTAAATGGCCCCCTGCAGGCTTGAGACTTGCGGCTCCTCATGATTATGTTTGTCCTATTAGTTGTGAGAAAACATCCCTCTATCAAGGAATCAATTTCTGGAAATTTCAAGTCTACCATTTAGTGAAGACTTTGCTATTCAAGATCAAAGGGAATGCTATCAATAGCCAAGTGAGAAAGTCTGCTGTGGGCAGCTACGGACAGCAATCAGTGCTCCTCAAACAACATTATAGTTGCATCCTGTCATAAAACAATTACTAAGTCCTTTCACATATCCAACCCATCTCCACATGTTGAAATGATTCCCAAGAAGTAATTGGAACATCTGGAATTTTAAATCTGCAAAAGCTGATGGTTCTGTTTCCACATTTTTAACTTATTGAGACTGCCTTTCTTCTGCATTGTCTATCGCTTCCCCTCTGATTATATTTGTTTTTACCCCTTTGAAGCTTCTTTAAGGTTATCATGTCTCCATATCCCTGAACTTTCATTACTAAGAGGATGGCTTCTTCTGAATGCTGCTCAGAGGCAAACTCTGGGATGCATTATTTGTTGTTCGAATAAAACATATACACAGTTTATGTTTTATGAAGATGAAAAAAATGGAAATATTAATAAACAAAAATCTGATGAGAAATTTCTATAAGCCAGAAAATATGTCTCATCAAAGACCCAATCCACCCCACATTGTCACTGTTTATAAATACTAATACACATTCGGGGCAGTGGTGGCTCAGTCGGTAGCGCGCCAGGCTCGTAACCTGTAGTTCCCAGGTTCGAGTCCCAGCTGGGTCAGCGTTGAGATTTATCTCCGCAAAATTCTCCGCCCTGCCCACGGTCAGTAGGGGACACCGATGGGCTTGAAAAGGCCGCCGTCCGTCGGATGGGACGTTAAGCCGTGGCCCCATTGTGCGGGAGAGCCATACCCTGTGCACGTTAAAGAACACGCTGGATGGCCTTGACGGGAGGCTACCATCTGTCTCCCAACAGCTGTTCCAGTGGGTCCCCTCCCCCAACCTTCTCTGAGCCTTCAGGGTCCTTGTGACCTGGCCATTTGTGTGCAAAAAGCCCATGGTGTGCAAATGGTAGCCCATGGTGTGCAAAAAAGTGCCACTCAGAGGTAAAACAACCCAACCCTAATACACATTCACAACTACTACATACTGAAACTTTAAATGCATTCTTTTAAGCCCCACATTTCATGAGGCCCTAAGCTGTAGCTTAGCTTATGCATGGTGGTGTAATGCTCCAAAAGTATGTTAAGGTGAAACGAAAGGCAATTCTATGCTGATTCTCGCTCAACAGATGGCACTGAATATCACCTGATTCCTAGGGCTTTTTGCTTTTCACAACTGAAATAGTTCTTACGATGATTTTATTCTTGAATGTTTAGTTTTATTGAGTCATTCTTTCGATGTAATAATATAGGCAAAACTTCTTTGCGTATCCATAGTTAATACACAGATAACCTGCAGATATAGAATTCAATAATTATTCATTTGAAAAAAAAATTATTGCCCACCAAGTCAGTAGTATGTTGTTTTTTTTTCAGATGAATAATTCTATACATGTATTTGTAGTTTAATTTTATTTATATATATATATTACAGTTTCAGTTATAAGTCATTATTCCAAAAAAAATCAAAAGAAATTAGACCATATCGAAATAATCAATGTGGTCTATATTTAATAATATATAAATATATTTATATATATATGAATTTTGTACTGTGATAAAAAAGATTTAATTCCGATGGCCAAGGGATTAGCATATTTGATTACTAATGAAAAGGACCTGGGTTCAAGCCTCGGATGAGAAAATTATATTTCGTTTCTTGTGTTGTCTCTCAGGTGAGGTTTCATCTTCCACACAATGATATCTGTGATATAGTTATACTGACAGGCTATTCTTGTCCCATCCAATGGATATTACTCAATATAAACTTGAAGAGAAGATAGGTCACGTAAATTTATTTCGCTTACAGAATGAAAGGATTTTGCTGTCACTCAATCTCCTTTTGCAGTTAATATGAATTGAACGATTTCATGATTTGTATACTTACCTTTTACACCCTTATGATATGTGCCCTAAAAAGTAGGAAATAAACTGAAATATATCGATGGTGCAATCAGTCACCGAGTTCGTATTCACTTTCAGATGAAGATAGGGCACTGGCAATCTTGTTATGTTGGTAAATCGCTGCCCTATCTTCTTTTGGAGTATTGTCGTGCCCACATTTGTTTTAAAATGTGAACACGACTGTTGGTGCAGAAGGCCTCTGACACCAATATATAATTACTAGTGCCAACCTACCTTGCCTCCATTTTGGCATCCAACTCGACCGGAAAAGAGTATGGCCGCCGGCACAGACCTATACAAAGTGATCCGGTGTTCCCTCAAATGGCAGTTGATGTACATAACCCGTTGTAGTAAACAACCCATGCCAGATGGGTTGAAGATTCACACTTCAGCCTGTGTGAGCCAATAAGGAATAACCACGCGCAGGCTCGGGTGACCTCGGCCTGGGAGCCAACGAAGAATAAAACGGAGAGGACACAATTTCTAAGCACTTTTTTCGTCAAAAAATTCTTGTCTCTGAAGTGGAGGGAGGAAGACGTGGCAAGTCATCTCTGGAGAAGGAAAGGAGCCGAGCTGGACGTAAGCATGCACATCAGATGTAGCAGGAACCTCTAACTACCTGTAGGCGTACGAGCATCTGACAGCAGCAGACTGACGTACGATGCTTTTCCTTGCGATCAACCTGCAGTGAACGAGATAAGAGGATCAAATCTGTTCTGGTCTGGAAATATTTTTCCCACATCATACTGTATTCACTTATCGCTGTCGCGCTGCTCCCACGTGAGCATAAGAGACTGTCTGGAGCCCAATCGCCTCTTGAGCATTGACCCAGACTGATGAACTAGAAATCAGCTTATCGCCTTCACTCTATAAAATTCCCTGAAAGTTAAGAGACTGCACCAAATGCATCAGTCTGATTTGTTAAAAAGATTAGCAGACAAATGTGCAATTCGAAATATGTAAATCGCCTAGATGTTAACTGTAAATAAATGTTGATATTTGTTATACAGGGTGATTCCAAACTCTTGGGCCAAACTTTAAGGGGTGACAGAACACACCTAAACAAGCACTTTTCATCATACAATGCATGGTCGGAACTCAAGCGGTGAAGCGCTAGGGGTTAGCAGTTACTGTGTCAGGAAATGAAGAAACACAAGAATGACAGAAGAGGTTTGAAACAATTGCAGAAATTACAGAACAAAGTACAGAATTTTATTCAACAAATTACAGAAACTGCTCAAAAGAGCGACTGCCCGCATTAATGTAGGCTTCACGCTTTCGACATAGGATTGGCACACATGGGCGAAAACACCAGGCATTTCTCGTACAGCGGCAGCAGCAATAGAAATCCTGGCAACAAGGCCCTCATTGGAATTGATGAGGCATTTCATATGGCCTCATAGGAAAAAGTCCAGACATGAGAGATCGTGGTGGCCAAGCAATGGGACCACCCCGAACAATCCATCGTCCTGGAAATGTTGCATCCAAGGCGTTCCACTCATCCACGCTGAAATGGGGGTGGCGCTCCATCGTGCTGCAACCACATACGTGTTTGAATGTTTGCTGGAAGAGGGTTCAGTAATTCTGACAAGACTTCTTGTAAAAATATGAGGTACTTTCTCCCAATCAGATGGTCATAGAGGATTCCAGCCCAAAAATTTATGGAGAAACACTGCTGGTACGAATGTGGACGTATGGTGTGTGGATTACTGGTGGCCCACACATGAGAATTGTGGGTATTAAAAATGCCTCATGTGTAAAGGTGCATTCGTCAGTGAATAAGACGTGCATCAAAGTCCAGTTGCGCTGCAGTCTGCTGCAGGAACCACTATGCAAAATCCACAAGAGGCTGATAATCTGTAGGTGTCAAGGCGTGCACTCTCTGTGCATGGTAGGGGTGTAATCGTTCATCTTGTAGAACTCGCCACACCATCGATTGCGGCACACTTACGGCATGGGAAATTATTCGCGTGCTACATTCAGGAGGATCTCCAACCCTATGTAGAATTTCCTCTGTAACACGTGGCGTCCTTGCACGCCCTGTATCCTGCAAGCCACTGACAAAGGAGGCCATTTCGCACAGATACCGGTGCAATCGCTGAAAGGTTTTATGATTAGTCATGCGTCTGGTCGGAAAGCGCTCCCAGTACAGTCTTTGGGCTTTCCTCGCATTCCCGTCCGCAGCTCGTACATGAAATGCTTGTCCGCCTTCTCCTGATTCGTTAAACAATCCATCCGTTCTGCAGTCCATGGTAGAAATGACGACGAGTGCGAAACCAGCGCTTATAAGTGTTTGCTGGAAAGGGCCCTCTAGCGCTTCACCGCTTGAGTTCCGACCATGCATTATATGACAAAAAGTGCTTGTTTAGTGTGTTCTATCACCCCTTAAAGTTGCCCAAGAGTTTTGAATCACCCTGTATATGATTAAGCCTGATACTTTTCTTGTTTACTGATATATGTGTTCATTGAAGTTGAAATTAGTCTCAGAGCCTATCTCAGTTTGGTAGTAAGAAAAATATATGACCACTAGTACAAATGGCTACCAAAGGTTGGTCACGACAATACTTGTGACCACCCCTGACAGTATTACCTTTCAGAGTGCATTTCAGAAAATAGGTATTTTTTTAAAATTTTAATTTATTTAAACTGCGGGTGGAAAATGAAAAAAAAATGAAAATTGCGGGTGGTCAATTTTGTATAGTTTATGACACTCCCGCATCACACACTTTCGTTTGATGCATAGTTTATTATTTTCAACGCTCATGTTCTGGAAATATAGAGGAACAGTCATTTTCATATTTCTCCCATTTTTTTTGGGGGGGGGGCTTTTTTTGTATAGCTTATGACACTTCCCTCGTCAAAAGCTTTCATTTGCATATAGCTTGTTACTTTTGGCATTCACTTTTTGGGGAAAAAGTGGAACAATATTTTCATATTTTTCCTTTTTTTTAGGGGAAAGAAAGCTTGGGGGGGGGGTAAATTCTTTAAATAGCCTCTAACACTTCCCAGGTTACAAGCTTTTATTTGACACATAAATCAATAAGCTTCTCCATTGCGTTCGAAAGTTATGGTGAAACAGTTGGTGTCAAAACATTTGGTTTTAACAGACGCACAAACCTGCAAATGTCAAGCAACAAACAATAGGAAGATAGGCAAAAATGCCACCCGCTGTCGTAGCACTTGTTTGCGATATCGCCATCCCTGTGAGGTCCGATGGCAGCGATGTGTGATTAAAGCTTGTGCAGTTCAACGGGAAAATTCTAGCAATCCTCATTGAAAGCAGGTAATATAGGTGTTCTTGATAACAAATTATTCCCCATATAACTAAAAATGAAATAAAGAAATTTTAAAAAGTTAAATAAAAGTGCTTATTTTTTTATATATGTTGTAACAAATAAAATGACCAAATGAATTTAAATCATTTTTCAAAAGGGTTATAACAATTTCTATTATTTTTTACATTGTAAAATTCATATAACAAAGCATTTTTCAGTATTCAAAAATGTTTTAGATTTACATGGCACTTTTCAGATCCACTAATTTAAATAATATAAGTAAGTAATAAAATTTTATTGCTGTTGGTGATATTATATAAAATATTTCAAAATTTTTATAGAAATCAATTTCTTTTCAATTTTTCTGAAACAAAAAACGAAAAAAAAAAAAAAATTCTGCCAGAAGTTGTTTTCATGCATAATACATATAAAATCAAGAAACTTCTAAAAACTAGTGCACAAATGACAATTATCCAAACTTAGGTCATATATACTTCAGTAGTAAAAAAAATTTCTCATGGAGCACAGATTGCTTCACTCGCTAACCTATTACTTAGGGAACCTTATTTTTCAGAAAGGAAAAAAAGCACAATATATATATCTCAATCAAACACCTCAAAATGCAAAATATTTCATCACTGTATATTAAATTTTCTTTCACTCTCATCATTCACATCCATAAACATTTTGTAACTCCTAAATTTCTAACTTAATGTAAGCGTACAACACTCAGTTCAGCTTTCAGTCAGCTGAAACAAAAAAAATCTACAAAAATACTTAAATGCCCTTTAAATCACATTAATACAATACATAATTCTTTATGGTTCAATTAGAACTTCAGATGAACAAGAATACATAAAAAAAGTTCTATTCATATCACATTATAAACTCAAACTATAAACCTTGAGTGATATAAATTTACTTTTCAAAAATAAATATCTAAACTCCAAAGTTTCAACAAGAAATTAAACATTTCAATATCTCTAAGTATGAAATCACAATAACTATTGCTTCTCATCTTCGTCTATTCCAGAGAAAAGAAATAAAACATTATAAATCATTAGTGCCACAGTAAAAGAATAATAATATGCTTAAATTTTCATTGTTGGCACTCTGTTGCGATAAATCGTCATCTAGTCGTTCCCTGGTAATTCCTTCCTGCATCAATCAATAAGCTAGGTATAGGCGCTTCTGTAGATCTCGTTGGTGACGTAATCTATTCTATGTTGACTACTTCATTGCTGGTTGTTGCTCTGCAGACTGTGGTCATTTCATTGACATCTCATTGCTATGTGCTTGGCTTTGTACTTTCCAGGGTAGGGTTATTGCTGTCTGCTTCTAAATGACGCTTCAACAGTAATAAATTTCTAAACTTGTTAGATTCTTCAGGATTATTTACATTCCAAACAATTTGTGCGATGCTTGGCATACTTTCATCTAACAGTTCTTTATTAACATTATTTTCCTTTAAAACCTCTAAAAACTTTTCTCGTCAACAATTTGAGCACTCTTTTCGTTTAAAACTTCTTCTTCAAACTTTTTTATCAGCTAATTTTGTACTACTTTCCTTTAAGACTATTTCAACACATATCTCGTTATCAATTTGCTTTGCATCATCAACTTGTTTCTCTAAATTTACATTAATTACACTAATAAGACATTTTTTAGGTTCTTCTTGAACATTATGCCTGCTTATTCTCAGAAAGTCCACTGGACTGCAGCTGCAATTTCAATTGACAGTTGTCATAAATATCATCTAAAACTTGCTCATTTGAACATGAAAGATCGGCTTCTGTATCATTGCAATCTGTTAATTCAGTTTTTTAATGACAAGGCTTAACAAAATATAAATCTATAACATTATGTGTACTGACAGTGGCAAGCCTTAACTCATGAGAGGGCTTTTCTTGAGGAACTTTGACCTCTTGCTTCAAAGATCTTAATTTAAGTTTCCCGAATTGTCGTTTTTTCTGTAGCAATATTGCTCTATGTGCCCTAGTCGGCCACAAAAATACATCTCAAAGTTTCTCTCTTATTATTAGCAAAAGTTTTTGATTTAGATTCAATGTTGGAAGTTTGATGCGAAACATAATTTCTGCATCGTTGTAGGCATGTTCAGCACAAATTGTCGGGACCGTGTAATTTCCGGTCATGTGGGAGTCATTTTGCAAGACTCACCCTGATAGCTCTGCTTTGTCGAGCGTTGCCATCCGTTGTTGATTTAATGTCATTTTTGTAGATTCTCTTCTTGCTGTATATTGTTGGTTGGTTGGTTGTTTTACCTCTGAGTGGCACTTTTTTGCACACCATGGGGCTAAATGGGCAGGTCATATGGACCCCGAAGGCTCAGAGAAGGTTGGGGAGAGGACCCACTGGAACAGCTGTCAGGAGACAGATGGTAGACTCCCATCAAGGCCATCCAACGTGTTCTTTAACGTGCACAGGGTATGGCTCTCCCACAGACGTGGCCACTGCTGAACATCCCATCCTATGGACGGCAGCCTTTCCAAGCTCATCGGTGTCCCCTACTGACCATAGGCAGGGCGGGGAGTTTTGTGGAGATAAATCTCAACGCTGACCCAGCTGGGACTCGAACCTGGGAACTACAGATTATGAGCCTGGCGCACTACCAACTGAGCCACCACCCCTGCGGTGTACTGCCGAGCCAATTTGACTAAAGTTGAAATTGAATTTACATTCCGTACTTCTAAGAATTCCCTAATGGGCAAAAGTAATTGAGACATAGTGCAGTTTAAAATGTCAATTTTGGAGGCATCCACATCGTACAGATGGTATAACTCTACCCCAGATGAATTTTTTGATGTCATCTCCTTCCCTTTGTCTTTGTAAAAACAGTTCTGTAGCTAAATGTGTGAAATCATTATAAGGAGGATAGATTTCCAAGAGTTTGCTTTTAAAATCTTCCCAAAACTCTATTCCATGACAACATCCTATGTTATTTTACCATTGCTTAGCACATCCAATTAAACAAGATACTGCTAAAATCACCATTTTGTTACCTGGCACTTCATGTAAATGCTTTTCCATGTACTTGACAAATGTCCATGATGACAGACATTTCTAACTGTCGAACCTTATCTCAAGTAAAGGCCAATTAACATAAGGGCTTTAGTTAAAATATGGATTGGCAACTCGTCATTGAGGCAGTTGATAATACTCTGTTCTATCACTTGCTTCTGACGGAACAAAAAAAGGAACCTTATGTTCAAAGTTTATTGGTTCATGAATTGATGTACCATTATCAGCTAATTTAGGGGTTGTTGTCATTTCCCTTTTCTCCCAATGCTCTTTGAGCAGATTCATTAACGCTTCTGCTTCTTTCGTCACATCCTGTAACCTATCTTTTACCTTTTCTAAGTCTGGAGTCATTATGGTGGAATCAGCCGTATTACTAGCAGACATGTTTGGCGATCTGCCAAAATTTTGAAACTTTTTTTTTATCTTGAGCAGTGCTTAAAGGTACTGCTACACAACAATACAATACTAAAGCTATACTAAGCTTGCAAATAAACTTGCTTATCAAAAAGTTCACTATTGTGTGTTCCGGACACTTCTAATCTGTACATGCATACAATAAAGATCTTAACTATAAGCAATAACTGTGCTGAAACTTCAGTACCTTTGACTAATACACAAAAGTTAAGCCAAAATTTTTGTTGAGCAAGAAGCTTAAGTTGTCGTTAAATCTATAAATAGTACATATAACTAATGAGCTCAAAAATAACTATCTTTGACAATCACATTAAATAATATACAATTTATACATATATATGTAGTCCCTGTGTTCAGTGCACCACTTTTTTTACTGGCTCTGTAACACTCCAAAGATTATTAACTTTTCAAGTTGAACCGTTTTTCTGATCCAAATTTATTTAAAATTCCAGATAACTTGTTGGATGCTAGGCAACGTTAACTTGCCAAATAAAGTTGAAATAGGGTTCGTTGGCTATTTATCTGGGGTTACTTATCGAGTAAGAATTCAAAAAAGATTGTCAAGTTTAATTAAATAGTCAAGTTTAAATCTAATCAAATATCAGTTAATGTTGCTCATGAGAAAAATAGCAAAAATTCAAAACTTTCTGAAACAAACAAAGTTTATTTCCAAAAAACTCACTAAATTCAGTTGATGAATGCAAAAGTTGGAGTACTAACAACTCGCATCTATCTAAATCTCTACTAACAACTCTTTCTATCTACACAACACATACTGATTCAACATACTACTTCAACATATTTTAGCTGACTCCTAACAATACTGACAATTCCAATTCTCTACTCAACTTCCAATTCTCTCTCACTCTCTCTACTATACTACCTCTACTGACTCTGTGACCTATGTCACTTAGTTATAATATGCAGTGTACAAATACGGCACGTCTCTTGCACACTGGGAAAACTATTTGCACAACTGATGATCGCGCTATGATTCAAGATGGGTCATGTCCTACACGTACGCATTAGCGGCAGACAATCAGAAGTCAGAGTTGCACATGCGCAACTCCTACAGCTCAAAAGCGAGAATTGCGATCAGCCCAGAAATGAAATAATAATCCCCAAAATGATAAATATAATGTAAATAGAGAAAACTGGTTAAGGAAAAGTGAATTGGTGGACCATCACATCCCCACTAACCTATAACTCAGATACCTCACAGATTAACACCAACATGTCCACACAGAATAATAGAAAAAGGCCCTAAGATACTCTAGCCCTACCTCACGACACATAATAGTTGCCAAATAAATATCCTAACACATAGACCTATTCCATCCTTAAACCTCTCGTCCCTGCAACTTATTGCAACAGCAGGAAAAACTCTTACAACAACGAACGAAATTTTCATAGCCTGCACCACTACCACCCCTGCACAAAAACATGCCGCAATTGGAGCAAATAAACCCAACACCTGATCTACATAAAGATAAATTGTGGTTTAAATTCTTTTGCAATATTCAGGCATACAACAATAACTGACCTGATGCAAAGATGTTAAACGAAATCAAAACTCTACAAAACTTGAAGAAAGATGATAGTATTAAAGTAATACTTGCCAATAAAACCAATCAGTTAGTGTATTAGACGTAGATGACTGTATCAGCAAACTAAATGTAATGATAGATGAATTACAAGCTAGAGAAATTGCTTACAACCTACTTACTACCTACAACTTTAAACATACACACTTGAATACTGAGCCTTGTTTACCAGCCAACTTAGCTAAATCCTGCAAACCCTCATTACACCAAACATCCCCCTGTTATTTGTCAAAATTGAATTGCACAAACCTTTGAAACCCTTTAGACCATTAGTTGCCAAATGAAATGATCCCGTACATAACATAAAGAAAGCACCATTTCATTTTTTTGCTCCTTATTTCCCCTCCACACCCAGTACCACCCAGTCAGGGATGGACATAATTAACACACTAAAAACGATAACCTTGCGTGCTCTATGCATTCATTCAACATAATTATACTCTACTCAACACCCCTGTACTCAATGCAGGTATGCCACTTAAAAGTCAAAGAACCAAGATGTCCCAGTGGGCTCCTCCTACTGGAACCAGAACCCATTCCCCATCACGTAGAATCCACTTCTCCATGAACGCCAAATTCGCCCAAATGCCAACTGCTTTATGCACGTTATATTGATGACATCTTAATTATCTGGAAACACTCCAAAGAAGAATTTAATTAAATATTATCCAAATTTAATGCAGTCCTCCCCACCATCAAATTTACACATGAAAAGGAACAAAACAGATACCTATGAGTTTTAGACATTAACTTGCATCGTACTTTAACTAAACTATATATATATATCTGTATATAGAAAACTTGCCTTTATTCCTAACTTTAACTAGCCTCTCTGTCCATCCAAACAACTGCAAATTATCAGCCTTCTACTTGTACTTTACCACAGCTTATAAATACTGAATACCAAAGAAGCACTAAACAATGAAATATATTTTGAACTTGCTGAACAAGCTAGATGTACATAACACACACACACACACCGTCAGTAAAGTTTATAAGCAAATCAAATTCAAACATTCCCAAAAAATCCCAACTAATAAAGAAATGGAAAAATGCACCATTTGCAGAGCTGCCTACCTTCCATGATGAAAATTGATTTGGGAGAGTGAAAAATCAGACAAAAATGCAGCAGGGAATCTGCAATTTACAGTACTCGAGCACCATTTTTTAATGCAACGCAATAATGTGTTGTAAGTTTCTTAATAATACTAATGTAAAATAAAAACCTGCTAAATATGCTATTTAAACTAATCACAAAAGTATTTCATTATCACATTAGAGAGAATATTTGGCAAAAGGGGCGATCTGGCGATGGCCACCATCCTTATTTTTTGAAACCGACTGTCCTCAGATCAGCATTTTGCTGTCACTTTTGCCAAATATTCAACTTCTTGGAAAGTTCTACAAATAATAACAAACAATCATATTACAAGTAGTAAAGAGGTTATAAAACAACAAAAATACACTGAGTAAAGAATATAATGATAAACGTTTATTCCTAAGCATAAAATTTTGTTACTAGAATTAATAGTATCTAGACATATTTTCCTAACTGCACATATTGTTACATGGCAAATGTTGGTCAGTACCATCTGAGGCTACTTATTTCAACAGCCTGTTATCACTAACAAATGAACATTCATTCTGTAATTTAAAAAAAAAAACATGCAAAAATCAAGTACAAAATTATTGGAGATAAACATTTTAACCTAAGCATACTTGCTAAACAACGAACAATCACTCCACCCTTTTTACTGACCAAAGCCTAAAAAACTAACTTAGAAATAATTCACTGCCGATCCACAGTAATAAAAAAGACCCTGGAACTAAATAATCCTATCAAAGACAATAAGCTTGAAAAATATGAATTATCTTAAATAATGAACTGCCGATCCACAGTATAGAAAAGCCCCAGAATTAAATAATCCCATCAAAGAAAACAAGCCTAAAAAACACAATCGTAAACAATGCATTATTAAAATTGCCATTCACATTATTAAAAAAATACCCAGAACAAGATAATCTCATCCTTCAAAACCATTTTAAAAGGAGTTTTAACACACTATTTTAAACGGAGAATTTAAAACATTGCTAAACATAATTAAATATCATAAATCATCTGCAGCTTTCAGTACTCATCTGAAGCAAAATTTATACTTTTATGCTACATGTATATATATGTAGAACTTAAATCAGAATTGCATTTCAAAAATGCCATTGTATATTTGTTAAATCTGTGTTTATTAGGAAAGTTTAGGTTCTGAAAATAAACTCCTTTTATTCACTTTAGGTTAGACCTGCAAAAATAAATCAAGAACCAGAGGCCACACAAAACATACTAACAGTGAATCAAATATATGATAAGATATATGATAAGATGAAAAACTATCATAATATAAAAATTCACTTACCTTTTTTTTAATCCTACTAAAGACAAAGGTTAGCACTTTTAACCTTGACAAGACATTCAAGTTGCAATGTCAATCATAGCCCACAGATAGGGAAGTTCTCAAATCTATATTATTTCATTCACTCTGAAGTTTCCGATTCTAAGTAATCCAATGTTTATTTAGCCAGAACTGGGAGTGTTGGATATGGGTTCAATAAACACACATTTAGACTCACTCTATGATTTTCAACTCTGTAAAAGAATTTATGTATGGTATTTTCCATATGTTCTGTCCAGGAATGATCATATGCAGTCCTATAGATTTTCTCTGGTTGGTACTCAGGTGTGGCCACAAGCAAGTACAGATTAAATGGGGACACAGCTGCACCTTTAATACAGTAAAATAGCTAAATCAAAAACAATTCTTCCCTTTCATTACCATTCACCTATTAGGAAAAGGGCAAAAATATTGTACAATTTAGAGGCAGATTTTCGTAAGTGTAAAACTGAAAAAACCCTAAAAATCGGTTTTCAAAGACAAAATCGGATTTTCGGATTATAAACCAAAAATCCGATAAGATTGCAGTAGTTGGAAGTTCGGACCATATGTCAATAATAATTTCATACACTCGGTTAAAAATACCCTGAAACCTTTTCATTAACTCAGCAAAAATCAAAAATATCCTCACCTACCAAATTCCAACTTACCATTACACAAGCATCCTTTATTAACATAAAATTAATTGAACACAGACATCACTCTATTTGATCCTTAGGGGAATATTAGCTACTACTTGGAGATACAATGCTCCCCTGACCATGCATCTCCATACTCACCTCTGATCACCATTTCCACCTTCAATCACTTGCATATCCCCATACCTCCTCCAAAAACTTAAACTATCACAAATTCATACTAGGAATTAGTAATTACAGGATAACAATATCCCCTTGCCCCCCCCCCCTCCACATTTCCTAATGCAACCCCTTTCCCTACCAATATGATAATCAACCCCTATGCTAAATACACATATGTATATCCAACAAATATTAATGCACTCATTAACACGTTTATTATAGATCCAAATGGAAAAGTAACAATATGTTACTCACACAGTTATCACACACATCATAATCCTAATACAACAGACAATAATGCAAATAAAATTTTAGTTTAATTCACAAAATGAAGCTTTTCTTGAAATTCTCAGAACTCCACACCCTTATTCACTTCCTTCACATCCAGATCACATTATGGCCACCCACGTATCTGGAGGCCACTCTGAACCTTGGAGCTGAGCCTATGACATTGCAATTTATTGCACCCCATATTCAACAAGCAACTGCTCCTAACGAAATGCCTAAAGCTTATCATTTAACACCTGATGATGCGCCCACAGTCGGGGCGCGAAACATGCATTGTAGATTTTAACATTTAGAAGCACTTAATGCTACCATAAGTATCATTAGTTATTATTGACACCACTGCAGTCACAAAAGTTTGATCAGCAAAAGAAAATATCACTGTAAACAATCAATTCCAACTCAGCATACCACACGACCTTCTCCACTTTGAACCTACTTTGACTTATTACTTGCTAGCAAGAACTTTATAAAATGAACTTGTCACTTGCTATCAACCTTTCACCTATAAAGTTCCTATGACTTGTCACTTCTACTGTATGTAAAATCTCATTCTTTACTTTTAATACTAGGTAGCATAGGTATTTTGTCTAAGTGCTTTAAAACATTTATTAACAGTGTCATAGAGGATTAAATATTTTAATTTAATTTTAAAGTAAATAATTTAGACTCTTAAAAAAAAAACTCTTAAAGTGTATGTAAATCTGCAAATGTCTGTAAATGGTAGCTAGAAAGTTAATGGAAGGAGAGCTATGCACCAATCCCCTGTAATGATACATAGAACCAGCCAGGCCTAGCACCTAATGTCCGACCACACCTTCTCATGGTACAGGCCATTAGTACCTTTCAAAAGAGATATTCTCTTGTGAAAGTGAATGGTAGGGGAGGCTGCCAAACATGGACAACTATGGCTATTTTTCTTATTTTTCTACCGTGCTGACGAGTGGTCAATCACACTGGGTTACTGGACTGGATTAATGCTCTGAGCTTGATTATGGATCCTGAATTTGCTGCAGTGGTGGGAAAATCTGCAACTATGTTTTTTGTTTGTTTGTTTGTAGATTGACAGCCCCAAGTGCATAAATTCACAAGATATGTTTTATCAGCTGCTGGATAATCTGCAACTATGTTTTTTCTTTGTTTGTTTGTAGATTGACAGCCCCAAGTGCATAGATTCACAAGATATATTTTATCAGCTGGTGGATAATCCTGAGCAGAGGTCATTGCAGACACCTAAACTCTTGCTTTTACTGACATCATTAAATTCTACATTGGAGGAAGTCTTCCAGTGTAAATGTCTTCAGCCTTTAGTGGTGGGGGAATGGATCTTTACCCCATGCCTGCAATTAGAGGGCTGTTTGCTATTGTCAGCATTCCATCTCTCAATAAACATAGTTTCTTTAAACATCCCACTAACCATTTTCTCTCCATAGGTAGTTGGAATGTGAGGACTCTGCACAGAGCTTCTTCTCTTGATGTCCTCACACAAGAATTCCACCCTTATAATTTAGATATTCTCAGCTTGCAAGAGACCAGATGGACATAAAAAGGTCAGATTCTTAAAAAATAATCTTAAATTTCTCTTTTCAGGGAGGGACGACAATAGCATCACCAAGGCATGGGTCTGCTTCTCAGCAGACACGCTAGTGATGCTCTTCTAGGATATGAGTGCATTAATGAAAGGTTTCTTACAGCAAAATTTCAGACAAGCATTAAAGACTTGAATGTTATCTGCTGTTATGCCCCTACTGAGGATGAGGATGAGAAGGATAGGTTTTATAGACAACTTCAGGATATTTTGAATTCTGTCAAGAAAGGATATGTTACCCTTGTTCTAGAGGTGACTTCAATGCCAAAGTTGCTACTGACTCTGACCTTTGGGGAGAGGTGATAGGCCCTTTTGGTATTAGTGGCAATGGGCAACGTCTCCTACAGGTAAGTAAACTCAATGGTTTCAGAATAACTAACAATTATTACAAACACTGCAACATACATAAGTACACACGGGTTTCACCCGATGGGCTGCATAAGAATATGATTGATTATATATTAATTAACAGCAAATGGGCTAGTTCTGTTAGGAATACCAGGTCATATAGGGGAGCTGAAATTGGATCTGACCATTACCTTGTTAAAAGTGTCTGGCAACTTAAACTTAAAAAGTGTTGTTCTGAGGTTAAAAAATTTACCTTTAATGCTGAAGCTCTGAAAGACCCAGTTAGAGCTAAAGCTTACCATGATAGGTTACTTAGTCATTATGACAGTCATGGTTTGCTTACTACTGAAGTTGAGGAGATTTGATCTGTTTTAAACAGGTTTTTTCGGAAACTAACAGTACTCTTTTAGGAAAAAAAGGAGCAGAAGAGACAGAATTATTTGAGTGATAAAGCATTTGAGCTTATTTCAGAAAGAAGGAACTGCAGGAATGTCCTTAGTCAGTACCCAATTAGTCCTAATAGAAAGGATTACAGAGAGCTTAATAAACATGTAAAGGATCAGTTAGCTATTGATAAGAATCTTCGGCTTGAGAGCTTCAATGACAGAGCCAAGGAAGCAGTTAGACAGCACAACAGCAGAGAGCTATACCAGATAGTTAATGTTTTGCATGATAGATAATGGACAGGTATACAGGGATTGAAGGATGAACAAGGAAAGGTTATAGAAGGTGAGGATTCTTTCGTGGCTAGGTGGGCTGAGCATTTCAGTGATGTTCTAAACAATGTCGTTAGTTCTACTCCCATTGTGTGTAATGATGATAGATGCATTACTGGTTTTAATGTTGGCCCTATAACACAATTTTGAAATTATTTTGGCTATTTCTAAACTTAAACTTCATAAATCCCCAGGGGTAGATGAAATTATTATGGAAATGCTTAGAGCTGGGAATGTTTCGGTTACCACTTGGATGACTGAGATTTTGAATATCTTTTATGATAAAGGCATGGTTCCTAAAGATTTTACCAGAGCTATTATTATCCCTATTTTTAAAAATCGTGATCACAGTTCTTGTGATCACTATAGGAGTATCAGCCTACTTTCTGTTCCAGAAATTTTCGTATCTCCACACCATTTAAGGTTGAAATCTTTTCCTTGCACTGAATTTTGCATAACATAATCAATAACCAAACTAAGAGAAAAGGACACAAAATGCACCGTTGTTGAACACCAGAAGCAATGCTAAATCAATTGCTACAAGCCTCACCAACACTCACACCAACTCTCACAGACGACCTGTTCCAGGTAAAGTTCTTCGCGTGATTGGGCTTAGTAGGTTGACAGTCAATTGGATGCTGAACAATGTGGATTCAGAAGTGGTAGGGAATGTGTAGATCAGATATTTTCACTCAAGCAGATTCTTGAGAAATGTTTAGAGATTCAAAAACCCATGGTTGCTAGCTTCATTGATTTCAGAATGGCTTTCGACTCTGTTGATCATCATAATTTGTGGTTGATTGTGAGATCGTATGGCATACCAGACAAGTTAGTTAACATAATGAAAGCTCTCTATAATAACACTGAGTCGTGTGTGAGAGTTGGGAAGGCTTGTAGCAATTGGTTTAGCATTGCTTCTGGTGTTCGACAAGGGTGCATTTTGTGCCCTTTTCTCATTAGTTTGGTTAATGATTATGTTTAATGCGAAATCACTTCGAGGGAAAGATTTTGGTCTTAAATGGGCATGAGATACAAAAATTTCTGATTTAGATTATGCTGATGATTTAGCCCTTTTGGCAAATGATGTTGATGAGATGAACTCTTTCATTCAAGCTGTTGATGAGACTGGTAGTAGAGTAGGTTTGGTTATAAACAGAGAGAAAACTAAAGTGATGAAAATTGGTCAGGCAGGCTGTGATTCAGTTAATCTGAATTGTTGCAGTCTTGAACAAGTGTCACAATTTAATTACCTTTGGAGCTATGTAACAGATACTGGTGATGTGTGGCATCTGATTAACAGGCAAATAGGGATTGCTTCTATGACTTTTAGGAATCTATGGAGAGTGTGGAGAAATCAGCGTATATACCTAAAGACTAAAATTAGACTGTATAATAGTTTGGTTCTTTCAAGGGTTAGTTATGGTAGTGAAACTTGAATTCTTTGTAAACAAAATAACAGGAAATTTGATTCTAGATGCTTACATAGTATCTTGGGCATTAGGTGGTTCAACTTTGTAAGTAATGAAGAGGTTAGGCAAAGGAGTCGGCAACCTCCTCTGAGCACTGTATTGTTCAGAGAGAGACTCCATCGATTTGGCCATGTTGCCCATATGGATAATTATAAATTAATAAATAGGGTTATGAACAGTGTGCCTAAATGCATCAGAAAGTCAAACAGGACCTTGTTAGAATTGGTGTGCAGTGATGAGATGCAGCAGATATAGCTCAGAACAGATATGCTTGGAGAACTAAATTGTGTGGTCTAGTTGGACCTCTATAGCCCATGGTTGCTTGAGGTTGATGATGATGGAAACTGCAAAAAATTCATCGGTTAACATGCTTGGCTACTGTTCAAAGGGACCTGTGTTTAAACCCCAGGTAAGGCATGCATGTTTGTGTTATGTCTGCTGAGGTATTACCTTCCTCACAGAACTGATTTATGGCATATTAAACTGACAGGCTGTTGTCATACCTCTCTGGCAATCAGTGCTTGAGAGGGTTGGGTTGTTTTACCTCTGAGCGGCACTTTTTTGCACACCATGGGCTAAATGGCCAGGCCACATGGACCCCAAAGGCTCAGAATGTTGGGGGAGGGGACCCACTGGAACAGCTGTTGGGAGACAGATGGTAGCCTCCCGTCAAGGCCATCCAGCATGTTATTTAACATGCACAGGGTATGGCTCTCCCAAACATGGGGTCATGGCTTAACGTCCCATCTGACAGACAGCAGCCTTTCCAAGCCCATCGGTGTCCCCTACTGACCGTGGGCAGGGGGGGAAATTTTGCTTGAGAGGGGAATTTTTTAATCAACAAAGTAATGTTTTATGGTTTGCACTATTTCATATTTATATATATATGATCTTAAGTTCTTAAAATCATAAATTTTGTTTGCTCTTGTGTAAATATTTAAAATGTGCTTACTGTGGAATGGTTAAAATTAATTTGAAGTTTCCATGCAATTTATCATCAACTTAATTTTTTTTATATTTTTTCTTGGGCATGCCTAATATCTTCTGCATTTAGGTATGTTTGCAGATTTGATATTTTTTCTAACAGTTTAAGATCCTAAACAAAGATCTGTTTTTCTGCCTCTTTATATATTACCTTGAAGAATGCAGTGTAACTTGATTTAATCATTCTGAATATCATTAATTGGAGTTGATATTATATTATTATTTCTTCTTTGCAAATGATCATTAATACTATTCCAGGCAATATGAATGATGCAATATGATAAGTAAATAATAAAAATAAATTTCTTACCACTTAGTGGAATTTGTCTATTTTTTCAGTCAGGTTGAATATTAACATGTGAATAATTTGAACTCTTAAAAAATTCCTGTTTTTTTATGTCAATGCTGCTGAGTGCAACATTTATTATCTGTTAAACAGCCACAAAAATTTAGTATTGTGTAAAAATACATGTCAATGAGACCCAGTGGAACATACACACACTGTAAAAAAAAAATCGCACCTTGAAATCAAAATGTATCATAATTTTAATTTCAAAATATCGTTTTTTACGTAAGAAAAGATACAGGAATGCTGATTCAGACATTCTGTCACAAATTAATCTCTGATTGTATGCTTTGCTTCATTATTTAAATTACACCACTGTTTCTAACAATTTCAATATTCTGCCTTAGGATGGACTTATTATTTTTAATACTAGATAGCTGTTAAAAATATTATGTTTTAAATTTTAGGATTTGCTTCCATGATGTGGAAAAGCTGTGTTCAAAAGAGGTTTGAAGTACTCACCCTTCTTATGGACAAAGTCAGTATTAATTTTGATGTAAACTGTTTTAATGGAATAATTTATTTAGAAAGAGATAGCAAATTGTGAGGAATATTTTGTTCTAATGATTGGTGCAGTTTTATAAATAAATGATTATATGTTAATCCTTGTTCTTTCAATATACGCTGAAAGGACCATTTATTATACACATGCACCTGATAATGTGTGGATTCACCCTCATAACAGTAGCAACACAATGTGGCATGGACTCTATCAGGTGTTGGAAATGTTCAGGTAGTATTTGTGGCCCATGATTCCAGGATAGCGATCTGTAAAGCTGTCCTGTAATCATGGGCCACAATACACCATAGTTGCCAGTGGTGGGTTTCAGTGTTGAATGCATTGCTCTACTTCATTCTGCAGATGCTCAATAAGATTCATATCCATAGAGTGAAAACGCCATTTAAGGGTTGTGAACTCACTGGAATGTTCCTCCAACCAGTCCCTTGCCAAATCGTAGCAATGAGATGGGGTGTTGTCGTATCGAAAGAAGGCATCCTGCTGTGGGATAATCACCATGAATGAGTGTAGGTAGTCAGCGAATATATCAACATAGCCTTATGTGGTGTAGGTGGTCTTAATAGATACAAAGGGCCCCAAGGTGGCCCATTTATACTGCCTAAGAATATTACACTGCCTCCACCAGCCTGTAATACTCTGATTTGATTTGGCAGTTGGGGTTCATGTCATCTTGTGGTCTATGCCACACACCTCAGTTCATCAGATCTAGCTATCTTTTCCAGTCTTCCACAATCCATTGGTGATTTCATTCACCCACTGCAGCCTCATAGCCTGGTAACATGTTGTTAACAAGATGCTCCATATGGTCATTGGCTGCCATAGCCCAATTGTGCAATGATACATTTAATGATCTTTGCACAAACCTTCTTACCTGCCCCATCATTGAATACTGACATTATCATCTTCATCGGGCTCTTTCTGGTTTTGATGTCCTTGTATACATATGTGATGGTCACACACAGAAATCGCTGCTATTCTGCAGTAATGGATATGGAGCACCCCATCTTCCTCACACCAACTATCTGCCTGTAATGAAACTTGCTCAAATTGCAGTGTTTAGACATCATAATAGTTGCAGGTATACTATATAGCAGGTGGGTATCTGATCTATATATATATAGCCTGCAAGGGGTTTTGACTGGCAACATTATTGTGGCAGAGTAGAGCAGGTTTGTGAATGGTGTGTATAATAAATTGTGCTTCCAGTCTATTATATAAAAATTTAACCTGATGTACAGCTACTAAAAATTACTGAAAAGGTATAAATTGCCCAAATGTTCATTATGTATTTAGTAAATTGTGCAAGGCTTAAAATAATTTTATTGTAATTAACTAGGGTGAGGGAGCAGATTGCCCAAGATAAATAAATAAGCAGTCAGTTTACAGTAATGTCCTCTTTCCAGAAGTAACATCTGGGACAAAACTACCATTTGGTCGGATCTGGGACAAAATTACCATTTGGTTCATGGAATGCACTGAGGTGCTGGGAAACCCATTTCATACTACATGATAGGGGCCCACTTTAATATTTTATACTAGGGCCCATGACAATATAATTTGGCACTATGTAACAGCATTCTATATTGTTGGAAACTGTTGTCTTGAAGTACACTTGATATGAAAAAAAAAATCAGGATATGAGTCATAGCATTTGGAAACTCGAAAAAAAGAGCCAATAAATTTCAGTAGCTTTGATTAGCAGTTAATTTCAATTAAACATAAATATTGCTATGACTTGGGCATAAATGACTCCATCATTTAGATCTAATGAAAATCCATTATTCACTGAATATATCTCAGGTAAGATTTACAGAAGGCGCTTGAACATCCTTGTGTTAACAACTGTTAAACTACTACTACTTAGATCAATGTTTTTAACCTTTCCTTTATGGTTAGAGAATCCCTGTAAAATGTTTTGACATATTGAAGAATCATTTCTAACACATGCATGAAGTGCACTCAATACATACACTCTACCCAAAGAAAGTATAAAGGACAGGGAGCAAAAGGTGTGCCCTCTTGTGGCAAGTTTTACCTGGGGATTTAAAAACTAATGTGAAGAATCCGACCCTCAAAGTCTGACATATAACACTAAATCATTCATAATTTCAAAATAAATCACTAGATATTATGTTAGATTTTTATTTATTTTGTTTTATGCTAGTGGTTGTCAAAATCTATAAATATTATTAGGTAATTAGCAAGTTTAATCCTTTCAGTACCATACCAGCCCAAAATGGCCAAGATTTTAAATGCACTCATCTAATTAATGCTATTCCTTCCCTTTCACTACCTTCTTCCTCTTTCCTTGCAGTTTAGCTGGTATGGTTGTGAATGGGTTAACAATTCATCCATCTATGTGCCTGTCCACCCTTCATCTCTCCCTTCCTCAAGCAACTTTTGGCTATAGAAGTCCAACTAGATTGCATAATTTAGTCCTCCAAACACATCTATCCTAAGCTATAGCTGTTGCATTAGGACACAGAAGACCAATTCTAACAAGGTTCTGTTTGACATTTTCTGCCCTTTGCATCCTAGGCCTTTCCCCTTTTTCTGAGGCCTTTAGTTCATAACTTTATTCACAAATCTGCAATTATACTTGCAGGCAACACAGCCAAACCAGAAGTTGCTCTCTGCACACAATGTTGCTCAAAGGTTTCTTACTTACAAATTAAAGTTTAAGTCTAATCAAAAATCAATTAACATTGCTAAAGAAAAAAATAGTAAAAGTCAAAAAAAATTAGAACAAACGAAGTTTGTTTCCAAAAAATTCAAAACTCACCAATTTAGTTGATGAATACAAAAAGTTGGAGTACTAACAACTCACATCTACCTAACTCCTTCTATCTACACAACACATTATTTACTGACTTCTCCTTCTCCTACTAACTCATACTGATTCAACATTGTACCTCAACATACTTCAGCTCCTACTAACAATACTGACTTTGTGATCTAATGTTACTTAGTTATACATTCTGCATACAACCTGGCATGTATCTGTTGGGGGCCAGGAAAAACATTTGCAAGATCTGACAATCACGCTAGCAGTGACACAATAGGGGTTGTGTCCTATTGCATGCATTAGTGGCTGACAATCAAAAGGTTGGAGTTGCGAATGCACAACTTGGGAAAAAGAATTGTGATTAGTCCAAATGAAATAATAATCCCCAAAATGATAAATATAATGTAAATGAAGCAAAACTGGTTAAGGAAGAGTAAAAGTGAATGGGTGGACCATCACAAACTATATAAGTGAAAGATTTTTTTCCTATATATTTGCATCATATATCGATTTCAGATGTATAGATCTTCAGAAAACTGCTCACTAATATCATCTTCATATTGTTTTGTAGTTGCATTTTCTTGAATTTCTACCTCATTTAAGTTGTGAAATAACCACAGCACATTGAATACAATGTTTATTTCTTTCACTGCATTAAATCAAGTTGTCATGCTACCAATAACACTGTCTAAAAGAGCATTAAGCATCATAGACAGTTGGTGTTATTGTCGATTCTTCAGTTGGTGTTATTGTCAATTCTTTGGCATTTCTTTTCCTCTTCCTTTGTCGTCGATCTGTAAAATTCAGCCTGCATACTAAAATTTACAGCTACGAGCTTGCATTGGTTTAGGATTTCCTCCCAACTATTTCTAATCTTTTTCAAATCTGTCAGATGATTAGAAAGATTTGTTACTTCGATGTCGATGGTGGTATTTCGAGTTTGTAAGACTGTGCTTAGATAATTTATGGCTGATAGAATTTTGAATCAAACTGTTGCCATCACGAGACATTCAAACGACTCCATATATGTATTTATACCATTCAAAACTGTTCAAGTGTCTGCAGTTAGATTTAATTTTAGCACCATGTTGATTGACTTCTGTATTGAAGGAAGCTTTCGTGCAAATGGTTTCACATTCTCAATGTGAGCAGACCAACGTGTTTTGTACATGGAATGAAGCCATTCCCACCTCTGAGGACTACTACTAAATATATTATACAGCTTCTGTACAACACCAAAAAATGTTATTACCTCAGGGCAACATTCTGCTGCATGAACACCATAGAGATTCAAACTGTGACAAGCACAAGGATAAAAAATGGCCAGGGGATTAATTTCCAAAATTAGAGCTTGTATGCCCTTGTATACTCTGCTCATATTAGAGCCATTATCATAACCTAGTCCAAGGCACTCACTTATTGGGATATTACTTTTCTGAAGTGTTTCAAGAATTAAATTTGCAATGGCATCTCCTGTTTTCTTATTGCAATCTACAAATTCCATGAATCTTTCAAAGATTTCATATTCATTAGTTTCTTTATTTGCAAGAACATAACACAAAATGAACGTCATTTGCTCCATATGGGTAGAATCTGGTTTTTCATCTACAATATAGAAAAGTATTTTGCAACTTTTCTGTCCTTTAAATTGCAGCTAAGAACATTTTCAGCACAGCACAAAATAAATTCATTTTGAATTTCAGCTGACAAATAATGAAACTGCAATCTTTTCTTTTCAATTTGTGATTCTTTCACTTTTTTCAAATGTTCATCAAGGAGAGGATCATAATGACTTATGATCTCTAGCATTCCTAAAAAATTTTCATTTCTTGAATCACCAATCAAGTTGTTGCTCCCCCTAAAAGCTAATCTACATTCAGAAAGAAACAAAGCTACATCCAGATATTGCAGTAGTAAGTCTTTCCATACTTGCGTTTCTTTTTATATTGTGCAATGACAAACAATTCATTGTCGTGTTTTTATTCAGATTGTTTTGTAAATTTCGCCACTCTACATAACAACATCTGTGATTGTTACTGTTTCCATGATCAGGTATTCTGTCATAGAGCTTTTGGAAGGTCCCAAGCCAATTTCTGTTGTAAAAATAGATAATTGTAGTTCAAGTAATTTGCAAAATAGATGACACAGAAAGCAGAACAAAGCTTGTTTGGGTTTATTCCAAACTAGCCAGTCTCGAAGAACTACTTCATTATTCCTTAAATGACAATTCAGCATGTACATGGGAAATTTATTTCCATCATGATCGGGAGGAGAAATTGTTGGGTATGGTTCTGGTCCTTGTCGAACAGCGTCTACTATTTCCTTGGTGGTGAAGTATGATTTTAGAAGCCAATATCAAAATTTAATAACTTTTATTTAGTTTTTTCACTTTTTGGATGTCGGTATGTTATTTCTCTTAGGCAAGAAGCAGAACATGGTTCAGTTGCATCAGATTTTGTTCCTCCTGCAGCTGCAGATGAGCTTGGTCTTGGTGATTCAGGTTCAGCAGATTGTTCAATTTCATACTCAAATTTACTTGATGCACAAGAACCACTTTCATTATTATTGTTGTTTTCTTGTTCAATTGACGTATTTCCAGCTTGATTTTCAGGCAAATGAGGAGAAATGGTAACCCCAAGGCTTTCAAGAGTTCTTTCACCTTTAACAGCTGCTTTTGCTTTTCATCTCGTTCTCTTCTTTTTTGTTCTCCGGATTAATGATGGTAATTCATAATGAAGGGTTGAACAAGAACAAACACAACCGAAGGTTTAAAATTCATTATGAATATTGCTTTAATAATAATTATAATATCGCATATTTATAAGTTTACCTTTGACAAAAATATGAAAATCAGATAAAGAAAATATACTTTCAACAACTTCATTCACGACACAAGTGACAAGGACATGCACTCACTGACATAAAATAAAACAAAATTGCACTGCTTTAGTTGTTAGTTGTGTGACTGACTCAACTAACATGCACGAATTCAACATAATGGGTGGCTTGTGCAATATGTGCATGCAGTGCGCAGCATGATATGTCCATGTGACATGCCCACTGTCAACACCACCTAGAGGAGAAGGCCATAGAACTCATTTGTGATGTCAGCATTAATGGATGGAAATGCCAGCAGAATAGAATGAGAAGTAGCTTATCTTTTTTAATAGAACTTTCCATTTAATCTTCAGAATATTCACTAATAAATTGGCATCATCATTAAAACAATTTGTTTTCATATAATTTAAAAAAAATTCCTCTCCCCAACCTGCCCCCTTTTTTTTAACAGATAACATTTTTTTTTTGCTTTGAGTAGTATTGATAAACCATTAATTACCGTTTCCCATTATCCCGATAGCTTTCATACCACCCTTTAATATTTGGAAATTTCAAAACTTTTGATTAATTTTGCAAATGATCAATTAGTGTATTGAACATCATCATCATCCTCAAGCAGCCATGGGCTACAGAAGTCCAACCAGACTGTGCAGTTTAATTCTCCAAGCATATCTGTCCTGAGCTACATCTGCTCCATCCGGCCACTGCACACCAATTCTAACAAGGTCCTGTCTGACATTGTCTGCCCACCACATCCTAGGTCTCCCCTTCTTTCTGAGGCCTTTAGGCACACTGTTCATAACCCTATTCGCCAATCTATAATTATTCATACGGGCAACATGGCCAAACCAACAGAGTCTCTCTCTGCACAATATGCTGCTTAAAGGAGGTTGCAAACTCCTTTGCCTAACCTCATCATTAGTTACAAAGTTGAACCACCTAATGCCCAAGATACTGCGTAAGCATCTGGAATCAAAGGCATCTAATTTCCAGTTATTTTGTTTACAAAGTGACCAAGTTTCACTACCATAACTAACCCTAGAAAGAACCAAACTATTATACAGTCTAATTTTAGTCTTTAGGTGTATACACCTATTTCTCCACACTCTCCATAGATCCTTAAACATCCCGGCAGCAATCCCTATTTGTCTGTTAATCTCATGCCACACATCACCATTATATGTTACATAGCTCCCAAGGTAATTAAACTGTGATACCTGCTCAAGACTGCAACCATTCAGATTAACTGAATTACAGCCTGTGTAATGCCCCATCGTTCACTTTTGCATTTCCTTAACCAGTTTTGTTTAATTTACGTTATATTTATCATTTTGGGGATTTTTATTTCTTTTTTGGCATCACAGCGCTCGTTTCCAAGAGTTAGGAGTTGCGCATGCGCAACTCCGATCTTCCGACTGTCACCCGCTAAAGCGCATGCACAAGGACACGCCCCCTCTTGTGTCATAGCTTGCGTCGCTCGTCATTTTATGTAAATGTCTTTCCCAGCATGCAACATGACACGCATCCGGCTCTTGTTAAAGTCTGACATGTGGTCAGAGAAGCAGATAGTGCAGAGGCACTTAGAGGAGTGCATTGTAGCACATCACTTAGAGTAGCATAGTGAGTTGTCAGAGCATAAGCATGTAGCACGGAAGAATGCTGAGTTGATGTATCTTCTTCATTGAAGTTTTGGTGAGTTGATTTTTGGAAATAAATTTGTGTGTTATTTAAACCTTTTAAGTCTTTACTAATTTTTTCTCTTGAGCAACGCGAATTAAGATTTGATTATAATTAATTTGACAATCATTTTTGGATTCTTACTAATTAATGCTAGCTGGTATTTTGAACCCTAATTTAACTTATTCTATTTTTTGGCCATTTGTTAATTATTGCCTGGTGCCCGTCTCAGCTATCCGGAGCATAAAACTAATTGGATCAGAAAAAGGGTTCAAACTTAAAAGTATTTTGCATACTTTTGGCCCGTTACACCTGCCTGACCAATTATTATCACTTTAGTTTTCTCTCTGTTTATAACCAAACAGACTCTACTACCAGTTTCATCAACAACTCGAATGAAAGAGTTCATCTCATCAACATCATTTCCCAAAAGGGGTAAATCATCAGCATAATCTAAATCAGAAATTTTTGTATCTCCAGTCCAGTTAAGGCCAAAATCGTTCCCTTGAAGTGAATTTTGCATAACATAATCAATAACCAAGCTAAAGAGGAAAGTAGACAAAATGCACCCTTGTCGAACACCAGAAGTAATGCTAAACCAATTGCTACAATCCTTACCAACTCTCACACACAACTCAGTGTTACTATAGAGAGCTTTCATTATGTTAACTAACTTGTCTGGTATACCATATGATCCCACAATCAAGCATGAATTATGATGATCAACAGAGTCGAAAGCCTTTTTGAAATCAACAAAGCTAGTAACCAAAGGTTTCTGAAACTCTAAACATTTCTCAAGAATCTGCCTAAGTGAAAATATCTGATCCACATATCCCCTACCACTTCTGAATCCACATTGCTCATCACGCAATTGCCTGTCAACCAGATTCTTAATTCTATTAAGCACATCATGTAAATAACTTTCCCTAGAACAGAGAGTAGGCTGATACCCCTATAGTTATCACAAGATCTGCGATCACCTTTCTTGAAAATAGGGATAACAATAGCTCTGGTAAAATCCTTAGGAACCATGCCTTTATCAAAAAGATATTCAGAATTTCAGTCATCCAAGTGGTAATTGAAACATTCCCAGCTCTAAACATTTCGGTAGTAATTTTATCTACCCCTGGGGATTTATGTAGTTTAAGTTTAGAAACAGCCGAAATAACATCAGATTTGTGTTATAAGGCCAACATTAAAGCCACCAATGCATCTATCATCATTGCAAACGATGGGAGTAGAACTAACTACATTGTTTAGAACATCACTGAAATGCTCAGCCCACCTAGCCATGACAGAATCCTCCCCTTCTATAACCTTACCTTGTTTATCCTTCAATCCTTGTAGGCCTGTCCATTTTCTACCACACAAAACATTAACTATCTGGTACAGCTCTCTGCTGTTATGTTGTCTAACTTCTTCCTCAGCTTTGTCAGCCAAACCATGAAGCCAAATTTCTTATCAGCAGCTAACTGGTCTTTTACATGTTTATTAAGTTCTCTGTAATGCTTTCTATTAGGATAGTAGGGTATTGATTAAGAACATTCCTGCAGTTCTTTCTTTCCGAAATGAGCTCAAATGCCTTATCACTCAGATAATTCTGCCTCTTCTGTTTCTTTTTTCCTAAAAGAGTACTGTTAGTGTCCAAAAAAGCCTGTTTAAAATGATTCCATTCTTCCTCAACTTCAGTAGTAAGCATACCATGACCGTCATAATGACTAAGTAACCTATCATGGTAAGCTTTGGCTATAACTGGGTCTTTCAGAGCTTCAGTATTAAAAGCAAATTTTTTAACCTAGCACAACACTTTTTAAGTTTAAGTTGCAAGACACTTTTAACAAGGTAATGGTCAGATCCAATTTCAGCTCCCCTATATGACCTGGTATTCCTAACAGAACTAGCCCATTTGCTGTTAATTAATATATAATCAATCATATTCTTATGCAGCCCATCAGGTGAAACCCATGTGTACTTATGTATGTCACGGTGTTTGTAATAAGTGTTAGTTATTCTGAAACCATTTAGTTTACTTACCTGTAGGAAACATTGCCATTGCAGCTACCAATACCAAAATGGCCGATCACTCCTCCCCAAAGGTCAGAGTCAATACCAACTTTGGCAATGAAGTCACCTAGAACAAGGGTAATATCTCCTTTCTTGACAGAATTCATAATGTCCTGAAGTTGTCCATAATACGTATCCTTCTCATCCTCACCGGCATACTCAGTGGGGACATAACAGCAGATAACATTCAAGTCTTTAACGCTTGTCTGAAATTTTGCTGTAAGAAACCAGGTAATAAATTTTCACTCTTAAAGGATTCTAGAAGTGCAAAATGTATTTAAAACAAAGCTTTTACCAAAACATCATATATCCATCTATTTTTTTTCAGAGATTTGCACATATAAAGGTTTAAAACATTCGTCAGTAAATGGTAGATAGGTAGTCACTGGAAGGAGAGCTATGCAGCAATCCCCTGTGATGATGCATAGAACTGGCCAGGCCTAGCACCTAATTTCCGACCCCGCCTTCTCATGGTGCAGACCATTAGTACCTTTCAAAAGAGATACTCTCTTGTGGAAGTGAATGGAAGGGGAGGGCTGCCAGATTAGTGTTGCCTACTGATCTGGACAACTATGGCTACTTTTCTTTTTTATTTCTGCCCTCCTGAGGAGTGGTCAACCACACAGGGTCCTGGTGCTGACCATATAAACCTACTGGACTGGATTATGGATCCTGAATTTGCTACACTGGGAGGGCTTCTGTGGAGGGAAAATCTTCCACTGTGTTTTCTGTTTGTTTGTGGGTTGACAGCCCCAAGTGAATAGATTCACAGGATATGTTTATCAGCTGGTGGATAATCCTGAGCAGAGGTCATCACAAGCACCTGAACTCTTTGCTTCTACTGGCATCGTCAAATTCTACGTTGGAGGAAGTCTTCCAAGTATAGATGGCGTCATCCTTTAGTGGTGCGGGAACTGGTCTTTGCTCCATTTCTGCGATTAGGGGGCTGTTTGATATTGTCAGCATTCGCTCTCTCAATAAACATAGTTTCTTTAAACATCCCACTAACCATTTTCTTTCTATAGGTAGTTGAAATGTGAGGACTCTGCACAGAGATTTTCTCTTGATGTCCTCACACAATAATTCCACCCTTATAATTTAGATATTCTCGGCTTGCAAGAGATCAGATGTACAGATAAAGGTCAGATTCTTAAAAATAATCTTAATTTTCTCTTTTCAGGGAGGGACAACAATAAAGATCACCAAGGCGTGGGTCTGTTTCTCAGCAGACACGCTAGGGATGCTCTTCTAGGATATGAATGCATTAATGAAAGATTTCTTGCAGCAAAATTTCAGACAAATATTAAAGACTTGAATGTTATCTGCTGTTATGCCCCCAATGAGGATGAGGATGAGAAGGATAGGTTTTATGGACAACTTCAGTATATTTTGAATTCTGTCAAGATAGGAGATATTACCCTTGTTCTAGGTGACTTCAATGCTAAAGTTGGTACTGACTCTGACCTTTGGGGAGGAGTGATAGGCACTTTTGGTATTGGTAGCTGCAATGGCAATGTTTCCTACAGGTAAGTAAACTGAATGGTTTCAGAATAACTAACACTTATTACAAACATTGTGACTTGCATAAGTACAGATAGGTTTCACCTGATGGGCTGCATAAGAATATGATTGATTATATATTAATTAACAGCAAATGGGCTAATTCTGTTAGGAATACCAGGTCATATAGGGGAGCTGAAATTGGATCTGACCATTACCTTGTTAAAAGTGTCATGCAACTTAAACTTAAAAAGTGTTGTGCTAAAGTTAAAAAAATTACCTTTAATACTGAAGCTCTGAAAGACCCTGTTATAGCTAAAACTTACATGACAGGTTACTTATTAATTATGACAGTCATGGTTTGCTTACTAATGAAGTTGAGGAAGAATGGGACTTTTAATTTTTTTTTTTTTGGAAACTACCAGTACTCTTTTAGGAAAAAAGGAGCAGAGGAGGCAGAATTATTTGAGTGATAAGGCACTTGAGTTTATTTCAGAAAGAAAGCACAGCAGCATTGTCCTTAATCTATACCCTAGTAGACCTAATAGAAAGCATTATACAGAACTTAATAAATGTGTAAAGGACCAGTTAGCTGCTGATAAGAATTTTTGGCTTGATTGACAAAGCTGAGGGGCAGTTAGATAGCACAGCAGCAGAGAGCTGTACCAGGTAGTTAATGTTTTGCATGGTAGAAAATGGACAGATATTCAGGAATTGAAGGATGAATAAGGAAAGGTTATAGAAGGTGAGGATTCTTTCATGGCTAGGTGGGCTGAACATTTCAGTGATGTTCTTAACAATGTGGTTAGTTCTACTCCCATTTTGTGTAATGATAATAGATGCGTTACTGGCTTTAATATTGGCCTATAATGCAATCTGAAGTTATTTTGGGTATTTCTAAATTTAAACTTCATAAATCCTTAGGGATAGATAAAATTACTATGGAAATGCTTAGAGCTGGAAATGTTTCGATTACCACTTGGATGACTGAAATTTTGAATATATTTTATGATAAATGCATGGTTCCTAAGGATTATACCAGAGCTATTGTTATCCCTATTTTCAAGAAAGGTGATTGCAGTTCTTGTGTTAACTATAGGGGTATCAGCCTACTCTCTGTTCTAGGGAAAGTTCTTTACATGATGTGCTTAATAGAATTAAGAATCTGGTTGACAGTCAATTGCGTGATGAGCAATGTCGATTGAGAAGTGGTAGGGGATGTGTGGATCAGACATTTTCACTCAGGCAGATGCTTGAGAAATGTTTCGGATTTCAGAAACCTTTGGTTGCTAGCTTTGTTGATTACAAAAAGGCTTTCGACTCTGTTGATCATAATTTATGCTTGATTGTGAGATCATATGATATACCAGACAAGTTAGTTAACATAATGAAAGCTCTCTATAGTAACACTGAGTTGTGTGTGAGAGTTGGTAAGGCATGTAGCAATTGGTTTAGCATTACTTCTGGTGTTCGACAAGGGTGCATTTTGTCTACTTTCCTCTTTAGCTTGGTTATTGATTATGTTATGCAAAATTCACTTCAAGGGAACGATTTTGGCCTTAACTGGACTGGAGATACAAAAATTTCTGATTTAGATTATGCTGATGATTTACCCCTTTTGGGGAATGATGTTGATGAGATGAACTCTTTCATTCGAGCTGTTGATGAAACTGGTAGTAGAGTCTGTTTGGTTATAAACAGAGAGAAAACTAAAGTGATGAAAATTGGTCAGACAGGCTGTGTTTCAGTTAATCTGAATGGTTGCAGTCTTGAGCAGGTGTCACAGTTTAATTATCTTGGGAGCTATGTGATAGATACTGGTGATGTGCAGCATGAGATTAACAGATGAATAGGGGTTGCTGCAGGGACTTTTAAAAAACTGGAGAGTGGAGAGAAATAGACCTATACACCTAAAGACTAAAATTAGACTGTATGATAGTTTGGTTCTTTCTAGGGTTAGTTATGGTAGTAAAACATGGACACTTTGTGAACAAGATAACAGGAAACTAGATGCTTTTGATTCTAGATGCTTACGCAGTATCTTGGGCATTAGGTGGTTCAACTTTGTAACTAAAGATGAGGTTAGGCAAAGGAGACGGTAACCTCATTTAAGCAGAATATTGTGCAGAGAGAGACTGCGTTGGTTTGGTCATGTTGCCTGTATTGATAATTATGGATTGGTGAATAGTTTTATGAACAGTGTGCCTAAAGGCCTCAGAAAGAGGGGGAGACCTAGCATGCGGTGGGCAGACAATGTTAAACAGGACCTTGTTAGAACTGGTGTGCAGTGGCCAGATGCAGCTGATGTAGCTCAGGACAGACTTGCTTGGAAAACAAAATTGCATGATCTGGTTGGACCTCCATAGCCCATGGCTGCTTGAGGATGAAAACATTATTTAATTAAAATAATATGTTTAAATATTGCCTATATTAAGCAAAACAATCAGCAAATTTCTCATTGAAGAAATGCTTTTATTTACAATCTGAATCCACATCTTTACACCTCACAATTATATATATAGCATACAGATTGCAATGAAACAAATATTTCACACCATTGTTTACTTTTATGAAAATTTTACATTTAAGAAAATTGTGCAATTAAAACAGGAAAATTCACCAATCATGTAGGAGAAGTTTTAAGCAATATGAAGGAAGTTAATATTGTGAAATACTATTTAAATTGAAAAGGAAATTTTTAAGTTATTCCGTTCAACCAGTTGAACAATTGTTGATTTCTTTAAATAGTTTGATATGAAAGCTATGTTTTTAAAATGAATCACATTGATAAAAACTGTTTATAGCACAACTATGACTTTTAGATAAAAAGAACAACAATAAAAAAGAAAAACTACTTCAGTTTATACACCATAGTAGAAGGTCTGTGAGAATGGCAAGACCTTGGCAGAAAAGCAACATGAAGAATCCTGCCTTACTTGGGGCCGGAATCCAGGTCAATATCCAAGCAAAGTGTCTTGAAATACTAAATGAATATTATTGGAATATATAAAATTAAGATAGTCACATTTTCCCATGAAATGTTTATTTTAGAAGTTACAGAGCTTTAAAATTATCTTTCCATTGACATAACATGGGTTGTAATATGTGATAAAGTTTCATGGCAGCAACACACAGACTTTGACATGGAATTTAAAACATTTATGAAACCAGAGTTTGAAATGTGAAATGGAAACAATACATTTGTACATACATATATTAAGAAAAGATTTAGCTTTCAAAATTTGCAGCTATATATAATTAGTATTAGTAGAATTGTAGCATCACCAGCAATTTAGATTAAATGACATTGCAAAACTTGAACCTGCAAAATCCAACTATCAAAAATGCACTTATGAAAGCAGATAAAAATCAGATACATGGAAACATGATCAAATTTATGCTAGTGCAATTAATGTATGTACATTGTATTATATTTGCATGTATGTACATTGTATTATATTTGCATGTATGTACAAATGTATTGTTTTGACTCATAGAACAAAAAATCTTCCTGAGAATTAAACCAAATTAACGACAATCGTGGCAGATGTAGAATGTATATAAAAGCTAAAACCATATCAACTATTAAATCAGCACTCTAGCGTCGATTTAAATATTAGAGGAAAAATTGTCTTGAGCCGGGTGGGATATTATGAACCTATGACCTCCTAATAACATGTCAGGTGCTCTAAAAGCTCAGTAAGCAAAAGTCTAAAAGCTCTAAGTAGCTCAGTGATTTAGGGCACCTGACATGTTATCAGGAGGTCATGGGTTCATATCCCACCCGGCTCAAGACAATTTTTCCTCTAATATTTAAATCAACGCTAGAGTGCTGATTTAAGAGTTGATTTGGAATACGTCAAGCTTATTTCATTGTTTATTTAGCTAAAACCATTCTGAAAATATCTTTGATATAGGGATATGATATTAATTCTCTATAAACTCTTCTTCAAATCATATGTGATTCTAATCATAAATTTAATTCTAATCTTTCATAGCTTTTGAATTAAGTAAAAATAAAGTACTGAAAGCAATATAGTATATCAACTATTGAACATTTTACTAACATTGAATAGATAGAATTAGCATCTAAAATTTTCTTATATTTTTACAGAGAGGTTAAGGTATCAAATGATTCAGTATACTCCAAATGTGCAAATCAAATTGAAGTATTAAAATATATATAGATGTTATTTACATAAAGGTTGATGAAGTAGCAAAATTACACTACAACAGTAGGCCATTAATAAGATTCCTTTCCAAAGACAAGTTAATAAAGAAAGTAACTTTAAATTTGTAAGGTGTCAAAAATATACAGAACAAAAAAAAATGTTTTGCTATTTTGTAAAGAGCATATACTGTAACATGCTTGGAAACACATGTCATATGTCTTAACTGCCATATGTGGTGAAGATACTTTCAAATGCTAAAAGCTACAGGGTATATTTCCTTTATAAGCAGATATCCTTAGACCAAAATTTTAATATTGCTTGGATCAATGTAAAACCAATTATTAACAAAGAACTGGAGAAGAAAATATGCAGCAGAACTAATACAATCATCTCCCTCCAAGCAGAAACTGGCATCCACAATAATACAGAAACCTCATTAAGCAAGAAAAAATGCAGAAAACCTTATTGAAAAGTAGACAAGGCTAGTTTATAGGCATATTGAACATCCATTGGCAATCAATATTGAAATTAAAAAACAATCCTACATTTGCAAGACAACAGAAACCACAAGCTAAGCATGCACATTAAAGGGGAAAAAAATCGAGAATTAAATTCACTTCCTAGATCCCCTATGGCATTTGCAAAAACCAAAGAATAACACCTAAGGTATTATAAGTAGAAAACTTAAAGTAATGAAGAAGCAATAATATTCAGAAATTTCTATCCACAGTTTACTTAAAAATTTTTTTTTAAAGGACTGAGATAACCGGTAAGCTTTTGGCTTGTGTTGCCATTTCTCATACACAATACAAACATTTACACAAGGAACACAACACAGAAACACTGAAGGACATGTATAAAAGCATTATTATTTGCTATAAGCAGTGAAATGGATTGGAAAGAAAATCATTATACTGTCGTACTGCACTCCAGTGCTGAATAGCTGTCCAAGCAAAGCATCAACCTCCCAAATATATATTGACAAAAAATTAAAGACAACAAAAAAAAAATTATCTGCAACAGAGACCCAGCCATATTAGTATAGTGAGAAGGGGAAATATATCATGAAATTGACAAAAGACCACTCAAATGTTACACAGAGGAAATAGCCTTTACCTTAAATTAAAAACAAAATTAAGAAAAAAGACCAAGTAAAAAGTTGCAGCAGAGAATCCTTTTCATCATGGATTTATCCACAAAAAGAAATGTTAAATCAGTAAAGCCTAGTAGATCTGACAATGTTAAAAGCATTAGGCTGAGGACTAACCACTGTTTAATATGTGAAGTACAAAGCAATGAACTATAAACACACTAACATACCATTCCTAGGTGTGTTAGTGTGTTTCTTGCCATTGTATTTATTGTGGTACAATTATTTATAGGTTGTTATGTTGTTGTGGATACTTTTCAGTCACACTGTATCATTACTTTCTAGAAGGCTAGTTGATGAAGGTGAGAATCAGTTATCATTACTTCCCTCAAACATAATATTTCTTAACTTTCCTTTTAACATTGGGTACTTCAGGATAGAGTCTAGCATGCACAAGCAGATCGACAATCCACAGACTTGTGTAATATGCAACATAAAAAAAAGCATGTTTCATAGAAGATCCAGTTTAATTACTGGCCTCAAGCCTGTGGAAATTTGTTTTCCAGATATTAAGTAAAGATGAATGAAAATAAAGACGATTAAATAAATTACTTAAAAAATTAATATATATATATGCCTCATGTGAAATTAGGACATACTAGAGGACTCAATAATAAAAAATATTTACTTAAAAATATCAACCATTGATATCAAATTTGCAATATGATCGAGACTATTAAACATATGAGATTTAATATAATTCAAAAGCTTGAGTGGTAAGCTTTCTCCCACTTTTTATGTCAAACATGCTGGTTTCTCTTTTGACATCAGATGGTGCAAAGTGGAGCTCACACACCTATGTATGCAAAAGAAACAGGGAGAACATGTACAAAAACAACCTCTGATGAATGATAATGAAACACTAAAACAATATTCCAAACACCAGAAATACAGTTCACCACACATGATTCAAATTTATTCAGGATTTAAGATTTTTTTTTTCCTTGGAAAGTAAAAGATATAATTCTGTTCAAAACAATTTCTAGCCTTTCATTTGGCATATAAAGTTTACCTTGAAAGCTAATGCTAGCATCTAGTAGCATTCCATTGCTAGTACTGAAATGTACATGTACATTTCAGCACTAGCAGCTGTACATAAAATGCTATTGTTAATGTCACTATAAGAAGATAATGTAAAATAAATGTGGAAATTCACATTGAGCTGAAAATCACTTGAAACATCACTCTCTTATGAATGAATGCTTAAAGGTTTGAAATATTCCAGTCTAGGAATTGAGCATGGAAACAACTCCACTATAAGTTTTTTCATTTCAGACAATTTCATCTTACTGTGATTTTCAGTTTATTAGGTACAATTTTGTTTATATACTGCACATGTGTTATATTAATGCTAAAGGGTATTTGGATTGACTGGTAGGGAAGTTTGCTGTTGTTAACAGTTTCTATATTAAATTTTTACCATTACATATCAGTAAAATTAAAATCCCTAAAATTTTTATGGTAATTTTGTTTTTACTTTTTCAGTTTTAAAAAACAAACCAGTGCTGAGGATAAACTTGAAATCCACTAATAAATCAGCACTTTAGCATCGATTCAAATTTTTAGAGGAAAAATTGTCTTGAGCCGAGTGGGATACGAACCCACAACCTCCTGATAACATGTCAAGTGCTCTGGGCCGCCGATCAAGATCTCTTCTAATTAACACTATGAACATTTCTTTTAAGTCTCATATAGGCACTATTCAGGCATTCTAGCCACAAGCGGCTTTTTATTTGCCAATAGATGGAAGCATGTGATTACAAGTATGCAAATGATAAATAATGAAATAAACTCAATGTATTCCATATCCACTAATAAATCAGCACTTTAGTGTCGATTCAAATTTTTAGAGGAAAAATTGTCTTGAGCCAGGGGCCCAGAGCACCTGACATGTTATCAGGAGGTCATGAGTTCGTATTCCATCTGGCTCAAAACAATTTTTCCTCTAAAAATTTGAATCGACGCTAAAGTGCTGATTTATTAGTGGATATGGAATACGTCGAGTTTATTTCATTATTTATAAACTTGAAAGTTATCTAGAAAACAATATTTTATGCATTTGTGTTTTTTAATATATTTTTATTCATATAATAGATGAAATGACAGATACTCCCTCAAATATTCTCTAATATGGTTGTAGAATGATACATTTTTAACATAATTAAAAAAAGTCGCATGCAATAAAGATATGACAGTAGCTTATCACACCTTTATTATAATACATCTGACATTTCATTTTACAATGAGAGTGATTGGAAATATATTCACTTTTAATTACTCCTTTCAAAGTAAAAAAATTCTTTAACTTTACTAATAAATCCTTTTTCAAAATGCCTTTTCATTTATTAATCCATATGTACATTAGTTGTAGCCCACCCATTCTTTAATATCCACTACACCTTGACCTGATTTCAGATATATAATTATGCAGATTAATTTCTTCATAAGCACTGTCACGGACAGTGGGAACATCACATGGACATATCATGCTGCACATGGATAGTGGCAACACCATCTAGAGGAGATATGGTAGGTCTATGACAGGTCATCTAGAGGAGGTAAGACAGGTCCACATATATAATATGTGGGCCTGTAATACCTTTATTATAATATAGTTGATATGTGAGGAAGGCAAGACTTCAACAGGAAAACAATACATACTCACAAAGCCATCTCTAGGCTTTGAACCTTGGTCCAATTTGTATCAAAGTATACCAGTATCAACAGCGAAATAATTTCTAATTCTTCTGCAAATATTTTGTATTTAAAAGTATTTTTCAGATGATTTTGCCTTTGGCTCAGATATGTATTTTGAGTTTAACAATATCATCATATTAACTTATACGAGAGATATATTTAAACTCTATGGATATATAAATATAGTGATATAACATTAGACCCTGAAACTATCCCAACAAAAGTACCAATTTCTTAGCCTATTACTGTAATCTAGTAAATAAAAAACCTGGTCACTGTGAAATGTTCTTTTCTACTTAAGTATTTTAACATATGCACATTCAACATTTTTTATTAATAAAAATAATATAATAAATAAAAATAATAAAAAATAAAAATAAAAGCCCATAATAAAAATAACACCAAATTAATCCATACAAGATCAATGATTATATATATGTATAGTATGCAAACATAACATACAATAGTTAAAATGATAATTTTCACTTTAGAAGTTCATAAATATGACAACAGATATTAAAAAACGAATAGCCTTCACCTTACCTTGGATAGAAATTTTGCCTTGGTGTTAAACGAATCCATTTCTATCGCAAATCAATATATTCTGGAAATTTAAAAACTGAGAAACTCTGTGCACACACCAAATCAAACCCAGCAAAACTTCTTGAACACTAACTATAGCAAGATGGCTGCACCACCACTGCTAAATTACCACGTTATCCTAGGTCGACCAGAAATGCCGTCATCAGAATTGCTTCAGCCATTGGTATAGCCTTCTCCTCTAGATGGTGTTGCCACTATCCACGTGTAGCATGATATGTCCACGTGATGTTCCCACTGTCCATATGCAAGCTACTGACAGAAATGCCATAAAGGGTCCAAAAATACTGATGATAGCTAAAATACATAAACAAAGTGTGCAGTCAAATCAGATTTGGGGCCCAAACCTATAAACAATGTTATTACAAGTATTACTATGTATTACGATTACTGACAAATATATTATAGAAATTATGCAACAAAATCACAAATAATAAAATTGGATAATGATTTGCAAAAAAAAAAAATCCAAGACCCGGGCCCTGCAGGCTGCACGGGCCCCAGGAATTTGTTCCGGTTCCCCCCCTCCCTCTTGTCAGGCCTGCCCACTCCACAACCATAGTCCTTTGCTATGCCCCTGCACCAAATATAGCAGATTCATAATCACTACATATATGTATTAGTATAAATAAAACTAACAAAATAATGTTATATTAGTGTTCATTATTACTGCTGAACTGAAATTTGTAATAAATAAGTATATACAAATAAAACTTTTAATGTACATTTTTATTAATAACAAGGATTTTCTTTTTTTTTTCCTTTTGAGAACCCCTCTCTCTATTTTCATAAGTTGTTGGTATTGATTTATATAGTTTCAATTTGCATGATTATTTCCCAGAACCTATATACTGTGTAAATCAAGGAATGAGTATACTTAAATATCTGAATGTTTTAAAATTGTGTATTTTTTTTTCTTGTAGGTTGGTAAAACTCCAAAAGAGAGACTGTGTAGAAAAGTAAGTCACTTATTTCTTGTTCTTTTGAAGTTAAAGAAGTCCTTTTTGGAGATAAAGTTATTAAAAAAAATTAAATATAGTTGAAAATCTTGAACCATTTGTGATCCAATTTCTCCTTCTACTCACCTCTACAGGTCCAATTATTGTTAATGCTTTGCCGTTCAGAGTCGGACTCAGTCCAACACAAAACCAGAACAGAGAAATAGAAAAGTTGGACTGAGTCTGTCATAGGACCCCAAAGTTAGTGCAAATAAGTGGCAGCAGTCATCATTGTTACACACCTGTGCTCTGAGATGCAGAGTTAGAGGGAAGGTGTTGGTGAGTATACATAATTGGAGATCTCAGCAGTATTTTGGTTTCTCTGGGCATGGAAGACCCACCCAGTGGAAATCCATCAACAGCTTGTATCTGTATACGGCTCAGATGTCCTGTCAGTGCAACATGTGAGGAAATGGTGCCATGAGTTCAAAAAATGTGTGTGAGTGCAGTGGATGAGGATTCCATGCCTGGTTCTCACCACCACCTTATGATCAGACCTGGCACCATCAGATTTTCACTTATTTGAGAAACTGAAGAAGCATCTCCAAGAATGACACTTTCTATTGGTTGACACTGTTAACGAAGTCACAAAGGGTCTTCAGGAGCAGGATGCATTATTCTATTGGCCATCAATAACTGATCCACTGTTAAGACATGTCTCAGCAAGTCTGATGGCTATATGAAAAAAAAATCATATTATATATTAGCCATAATTCTGAATGGGCAAACATGTGTGACATCATTGGTGGCAGAAATTGGCAGTTTCCTCGTGGTTCCACAAGCGATCACTCCTGATGGTCTCACTTAGTTGTGACCCTCTTTGGTGTGACAGATGAGGTTCCTAGCTGCCAGAGTCAAGAGTGATCCCTCAAAAGGCTCTCAGATTTCTGGGATGCTGCCATCTTCAGCCTTGTAAATGCAGTTGTGGCAAGAAAGTAATGAGACGGAAATAAAAACGAGGCATAGAGCAACATGTTTATTAGCCTTTTTCCTGAAAATAGTTCCTGAGAGTACCAAATGCACTTATTACAGTGCTCATATAAACTTCAGAAAGACCTTGAATTGTTATTTGCTATGATGCATATTATTCAGTTTTACCATCATTTTCTTCTGAATGTCATCAACCAAGTGCATATTCTGAAAGGGTGCTTAAAGTAACAAAGCATCCCCCCTCTTAAATCTTTTAAAGCTTGAAACTGAAAAAAGGATAAAATCATTCACAAATGAGGTCTCAAGGGTTTGAGAAAAACATTGTGTTAATTGAAATCCAGTAAAAAGATAATAAAGCAGTTGTGGTTTTTCAGGGTATAGACAAATGGAAATTTCATACCTCTTATTTTTTTAATCTGCATCCACGAAAGAATAAACATAAGATACTACTAAGTCAGCAATAAAGTTATCAGTGAATCTGTGAAACTTTTGTTTCCTGAGCCACCATCACAGATAGCATTGTTTTAAACAACACAAACCATAGAATCATTAACCAGTAGCTTCCATCGGATCTTGGGAGTTGGTCATGAGGACAGCAGCCTCAATGGTTTTATGGCTTGCCATTGTGAAATCTGCATGGAGTAGGGGGGGGGGGGCTGAAAGATGGCAACAAAAGAGGGGAGCATTAGTTTTCATAGAGTAAAATGTAATCACAGCTTGTTTTCCAGATAATCTAGGCACCGTTTATTGCCTTTCAGTATTCACTGTTCATAACAGTTATAGTCAGAACTTTTGAAGAAGAGAGAGTGGTTATGTTTAAATTATATCTGGAATATTTTTCCAAAACCATGAAGTTTTTTCCATTTCCTATGCACTAGACATGATTATCCAGAATGAATAGAAAAATTAAAACCATCCATATAAAACTTACTAAAACTTCAAATTTTTAGAAAATATTGTAGAATGGATTTAATTTATTAATTTAAAAATGAATAGGAAGGAAATTTTCCTTTTATTTGCATTTCAGCAAATATTTCTCTTTGTACAATCCTTTTATTGTAGCATCATAATTTAGTGAATGTTTTCTTGAAGCCAATATTCATGCAAACATTTTTTTGTTTCAGCATCCTGGATAATCGAGAGTCTAGTGTATCAGTATTTCAAATAAGAAAAACTAGAGTCAAGGGAGGCCAGAATATCAACCTATCCTTACCATAATTTGGCAGAAAAAATTATTTTCGACTTGAATGGGACTCGTTAAATTTTTTTCTGCCAAATTATTTTTTTATTCTATGTCTAGTAATCTGTGTGATTACCAGAGCTGGATTTAAACTCTGGTGAGGCCCTAGGTGCACATTAGATTCAAGACCCCTTACATTTTTTGAGACTCTAGGCAAACATTAGATTTTTTGGTCCTTAGGTTTTTTTGTAATATTTGTATTTGGTTCAAACAAATCCAATCTGTGAAATTTAAAAAATTATTTTAAAAATTTTATTTAAAAAACTGCAAAAAAAAAACGCAGAAATAAACACAGTAAACAAAAAGTATAGACATTGCTAATAAAAATTAAAATATATTGGCATGAATTGCAGTTTACTCCCAAATTACAATTTTGAACATTTCTTGACAAGCATTTAATTAAAAACTTTTTATCAAAAATCATCAAAGTGTTTTTTTTTTTGCGAGCTTTCTCTTTGGCAAAAACCATCAATTAAATATCACAATTTATCAATTCACATTCAATAAATGTTAAAGATAAATTCGACATTTTAGTTTGCATAGTAAATTTCGGAATTAATTTTTTTATCGCTTTAGAACCGAAAATGATCTTCCACCACTTGCATTGGCTACAGGCATGGTAAGCAATATTTTAATGATTGTTTCCACATTTGGGAATATCAATCTCAATCCTCGTGAATGGTTTTATACATGTCTATAGGGTTGGATATATTCTCTTCCTTAATAAAACTTAAAAATTGTGTCATTTCATATTTAAATGGATTTCTGTCAATATCATTTTTGTATATTTCTATTAATTTATTAATACATAACAACTCTGGCTTCATTCAGAATTTAATCAAAAATGAAATTAAATATATTTAGCATATTTCCATATACTTCTGCTCATCGATTTAGTTCTGCATACAATGTGTCTCAAATAACGTTAATTGTATTAAATAATAAAGTAAATAAATACTCCTCAAGCAGCTGCTTGCCACAACAGAGGTCTGACAGCCTGTCAGTTTATATGCCATAGTAGAAGGTCTGTGAGGATGGCAGGACCTCAGCAGAAAAATGACACATACATCCATGCCTTACCCGGGGCTCGAACCCAGGTTAGCCAAGCGTGCTAACCACTTTGCCACAGGACAAACGTCATAATTGTATTAACTACAAATAAATCTTTGCCAAGCAAAATTGCATCATTTTCCATTGTACCTTCAAACAAAATTTTTCATTTTTTCATTCAGCATTGATCTTTTTTATATTTTTTTTGTGTTAACAATAATAATGTGTGTTTGTGTTAACAATAATTTTGTGTTAACAATAATGTGGCTTCCACTTAGTTTAATTAAAAATCATTTCTCTTACCCTTAAAATAAATTCTGTTAACGATTTCAGAAAGCTGACACCTTTTAATAGATTTATTTTTGGGTCCTGTAAACATAGGGTTACCATACGTCCTCAAAAAGGAGGACATGTCCTCCTTTTCATCTCATGCCCTCCCAGAATTTTGAAAAAACATGAAATGCCCTTTTTGTATAAACTTTTCTTAGAGAAGTGCCTAGAGCCTCAAAAAATGTTAGTAAAGGGTCTCGACTCTAATGTGCACCTAGGGCACATTAGATTAGATCACACAGATTACTAGACATAGAATAAGGAAATAATTTGGCAGAAAAAAATCAGCGAGTCCCATTCAAGTCAAAAATAATTTTTTCTGCCAAATTATGGTAAGGATAGGTTGATATTCTGGCCTCCCTTGACTCTAATTTTTCTTATTTGAAATACTGATACACTAGACTCTCGATTATCCAGGATCAGATTAACCAGAATGCTGAAAAAAAAAGGTTGATCATAACATGTTTCAAACTGAAATTAAAGCAATCCTTTTTGAAATTTTCTTTTTTTAAATTTCTTGAAACCATAACTATAATATCATTCACTGTTAACCATGAACTAATTTACTGTAAATGCAAATCATGAATGCTAAATTAACCCTGTTAATGCTGTAAAAGTTATTATTTCCTGCAATCTCAATATGTGCAATTTTACATGCCAGATTGGAAAAGTTTGAACTTTTAGATAACCGCCAAAAATTTTGCGTCTGCCCACAGATAGATGGAGCTATGAAAGTTGAAAGCAGTTTTTATTTGCAACATAAAAGACTTAGTTTGTAGGAGACTTCTCATAAAGAGCTGCCTTACCAAGACCAAAATCACTGCTGACAATACCTCAGTCAGAGTTCATAGACAGAAAGTTTACCTTGTGCAACAGCAGATAATTACTAATATTATACCACTCTTAACATAACTCTTGATTGCTTATCAAATAGGAATAAAAATCGTCAATCATATATTTTTTTAAATATATTTAATAAGTATTAAGTTTTTTTCTAACTCAACTATTAGTCGGTACTTGAAATAAATCACTTATTTTAAGGGAGAAAAAAATCTTATTTCACAAATTGAAAGCATGCCCTCCTTTGTCCTCCATTTTTGTTTTATTGTCCTCGTTTTCTTCCATTTCTAGCTTTTTTGTCCTCCTTTTAGAACACTGGCATCTGGTAATCCTATGTAAACATTTACTTGTAGCATTTAGTCTTTGCAATATTTTCTTCCAAAAAATAGTGAAAAGCGCTGTTTCGTAATATCAAAATGCTTCAACAGTCTCTTAGATTCTAATCGCAATTCTGGCTTTTCATTTTGGCATTATGCCATTTTAATCAAACGTTTTTAATGAATTTGTGACCTTTTTTCAAGTCAATACACACTAGTTTCCATAAATTAAGGAAATTCCCTATGTTAAGTCAATTGGAAGCTAATGTCAAAACTCTATAATTCTAAAATAAGTTCTTTGGTTTTGAAAAATGTGATTGCAGATAAAGATCTCAATCCAATAAATCAATATCTCGATTTTCAACAATATTCGTTCAATATTTAATGAGTTATGGAAGTTTGAATATTTAGTGATAACAATGTCAGCCACAAAAATTGACTTCAGAAGTTAATTAAAACTTAGTAATAAGTATTGTATCAAAGTATTTAATAAAATAAGTTTGTATTTTAGAACTTTGTGTAAATAATTATTTCACTATTCTTCAGTTTTTTATATAAGTGTCTTAAGACAGGCATTGCTGTTGTTAAATATTCATACTTCCATAACTCATTAAATATTGAACAAATATTGTTAAAAATTGAGATATTGATTTATTTGTATAATATTCTAATCAGATGTCTCTTAAGGTTGCTGCCATTTGGGTTCATTTATACTTAATGATTTCCAGTCAAGTTTCAAATTAATTGTTTGTAAATTGCAATACATACACTGATCAGCCAAAACATTAAAACCACCTACCTAATATGATGTAGGATCTCCTCTCACTACCAAAAGAGCTCTCACCCAATGAGGCATAGATTCAACAAGATGTTTGTAGGTGTCGCTTGATATTTGGTACCATAACTGCAACAGAACATTCCACAGTTCCCGTAAATTACATGATTGGGGTGATGCTGTTAGTACCCGTTTCTCCAACTCAAACCACAAATGCTCTATAGGATTCATGTCCAGCGAATTTTGGGGCAATAAATGGAATTTCTCATCGTGTCCTAGGAACCATTCCTGAACCTTCTTTGGTGTGACATGGGGCATTGTCTTGTTGAAAGATGCCATCTCTGCCAGGGAATACAGTCACCATAAAGAGGTGTATTTGGTCAGCCACGATGTTCAGGTAGGTGACAGCTGTCAGAGTTTGTTCTACAGGGATAATTAGTTCGAGTATTCCCAAAGAAAATATTGCCCAGACCATCACACTCCCTCCAGTCACCTGGATCCGTCCCACAATGCATCCAGGTGAGAAGGCTTCTGTGGGTAAACGTCACATACAAGCTTGTCTGTCCACATCGTGTAACAGAAAATGGGTTTCCTCTGACCATGTGACACTCTTCCAGTCTTCTATGGTCCAATGTGGATTATGTGCCCACTGCAAGCATTGATGATGGTGAACAGCTGTGAGCATAGGTACACGAATGGGTCTGCAGCTGCAGAAACCCATATCCAATAGCTAACAATGAACTGTTTGGAAAGGCTAATAATACTGATTGGAAAGGTCGCCGTCCATCAGATGGCCTTAACAGGAGGCTACCATCTATCTACCAACAGCTGTTGCAGTGGGTCCCCTCACCCAACCTTCTCTGAGCCTTCGGGGTCCTTGTGATCTGGCCATTTAGCCCATTCTGTGCAAAAAAGTACCACTCAGAAGTGAAACAATCCAATGCTACACAGTAGCCCTCCTGTTGCTGTTGACAAGATACCCTGCGCTAACCTCTGGCATCAATGAGGCATGGCCGGCCAACACCTTCTCGATGGCTTTAAATGTCATCTGTTTCAGATCATCTTTGATAGGTCCTAACTACTACATAGCATGAGCAGCCTACCAGTGTCGCTGTTTCAGAGATGCTATTACTAAGCATCTTGCCATAACGATATGGCCTTACTGGAAATCAGATAAATCCATGGCTTTTCCCATATTTAGACAAAACGAAATATTGTCTGCAAGAGCTCTGACCTAAGTATTATATATATCATTTGCGACTTTGACATGTAACACTGATTGGCTTTATGCACACTTCTTTACATAATACAGAGGTGGTTTTAATGCATTGGCTGATTGGTCTATATACACAGTCATATCAGAATAATATGACCACCTACCTAATAATGGGAATAACCACCCTTGGCCCTAATGACAGCGGCATGATGGCGTGGCATGGTCACAATGAGGCCCTGAAATGTTGCCAGAGGCACATGTGCCCATTTGGACTCCAGCAGAGCACAGAGGTTCTGGAGATGACTTGGTTGTGGGTCCGCATGCCAAACCTGTCAATCCAAATGGTACCACAAGTGCTTGATGGGATTGAGGTTGGGAGATTTCGCCAGCCAAGGAGAGAATGGAGACATCGCTGTCGTGTTCCTGGAACCAATCACTCACTACCTTAGTGACATGGCAGGCACATTATCCTGTGCATAACCTTAGTGACATGGCAGGGCACATTGTCCTGTTGGTAGACACCAACACCACCAGGGCAAACGTCCAACAAAAGGGATGCATGTGATCAGCGACGATCAACCGGTAGCCATTGGCGTTCAGGGACCCATTCAGTGATCCCAGGTCATACCAGGAAAACATCCCCCAGACATGCACACTGCCACCGTCGGCCTGTACTTGACCCACAAGCATGTTCGGGTGTTGGTTCTCGTGTGTCTGACTCTATATCCGCCACCACCTGTCACTTCTGTGGAGTAGAAACCTCGATTCATCGGACAAGGCAACCTATTTCCACTGTCCAATGATAGTAGTTTAGTGTGAACTGCAGGCATCATTGCCAATGGACCTTGGTTAACATGGGCACCTTTACGCAGGGTCAACTCCGGAGACCCATGCATAACAGGGTTCGCTCTACTGTTATTGGGGACACATACCTGGGTGCCCTGGCATTCATTTGAGTGGTCAGTTGCTGCACTGTTGTGCGTCGATTGCTCTTTATCAGTCGACGGAGGCGACATTCTCCTCTGGGGTCGATGGCCTTTGGGGCTCCACAATTTTGATGTCTGGAGGTACTCAGTGTGCCAGCGGTCCATTCTTGGTACACCCTTACTACAGCACCTCGCGAACAACCCACAAAGTCTGCTGTTTCCGAGATGCTTCCATCCTTGGCACAGTAGTCAATGATCATTCCTTTTTAAACATCCATCAAATCAATACCTCTGCCCATTGTGCTCATGTTACTCACTATGGCTCATCTGTCCTGGCCAGCCACTTATATCTCTGTGTGGTTGACCTTGTCAGATGCACTCTGTGACACGCCTGGATGGGTAAACTACGATTTCGTGGGTGGTCATATTATTATGATATGACTGTGTATATTTGAGGAATGATATATAAATAATTCTAGAGGTAGCAAAGTGAAAATTATTTATATCACTAATATTATGCTCTGCTTGGAATTTAATGAACTAGTCCTGAAACAGAGAAGCCTAAAATTTGTCATTTTACAATTGGAATAAACAAAAAAGGGTAAAAAACAAGGTGTAGCAGGTTATCCTTTGTTAGTTCTCCCTTGCTTTCTGCAGTGTGCCCTGTCATGCCTGCACTTTGCCAGGTAGAGTGTCAGAGTCTCGAAACTTCTTTCTGAGGAGGCAACTCTGACTGGTAAGGTACATAAAAGTTTCAAATACTCACACACATGAGGATAAATCTGTGAATCACATTTTTTTAACATCCCATTCTTTCTCAACTTCAGCAATAAGCAAACCGCAATTGTCATAATGACTAAGTAGTCTACCATGGTATGCTTTGACTGTATCTGGATCTTTCAGACCTTCAGTGTTGTGAAGGTAATTTCTTAAACTTAACACAACATTTCTTAAGCTTCAGTTGCAAGACACTTTTGACCAGGTAATGGTCAGACCCAATTTCGGCTCCCCTGTATTCCTAACTGAACTAGCCCATTTGCTGTTAATTAAAATATAATCTATCGTATTCCTGTGCAACCCATCAGGTGAAACCCATGTATATTTATAAATGTCCTGATGTTTGTAGTATGTGTTAGTTATTCGAACTGTTAAGTTTGCTTACCTTTAGGAGGCATTCTTCCATTGCCATTGGTATCACCAGTGCCAAAGGGACCTAAAACTCCTGCCCAAAGGTCAGAGTCAGTACCAACTTTAGCATTGAAGTCTTCTAGCACAAGAGAAATATCTCATTTCTTCACAGAATTTTAAATATCCTGAAGCTGGCTGTAAAACATATCCTTCTCGTTCTCATCAGAGTCCTCTGTGGGGACATAACAACAGATGACATTCAAGTCTTTAATTTGCCACTTAATTTTCCAATGGCAAATTCATTTGCTTTATTTATTTTTCAGGTAATTTATTCATTTACCTTAACTACAGTTTGCCATAAAATACTACCTGTCAAAACAGGTTCTAATGTATCTAGATCTAAATTGTAATTTTCAGAGTGGCAATCCAAAAAATGCACAAAATCTTCATGTACGCTATCCTGGTTTAAATTGCTGATAACAGCAGACATTTGTGAAATATGCAAAATATCTGTGGTTTCATCAAAAATTATGCTGTAATATTTAGCATTTAAGATTTTATCAGTTATCAAGGCCAAAATTTCATCACTACAGCATTTGATTATCTCGTTTTGAGTTCTTTTACTAATGTAGGTAGGTAGCACAAGAAGTATTTAATAAATATTGTTCAGAATCTTGTCCCCTGCATCTATCTGCAAATGAAGTGATTCTCTAAAATTTCCTTCATTCCATGTTTCATTATTATTATTCAATAAATGGCCATCGTCCCTGTGCCCACAGAAAGGTATGTTTTGGTGGGCTAAAAAAACTATGCTTTGTATTATGGGTCTAAGTCTATTTCGATTTTCCTTGTTTTGTTTTGCTCAAGTAGCATCTAACATATTTCTTACATTTTTAATAGAATCCTCGTAACACTTTATAAAATTTCAGCATCCAAAACTGCTTCCTGATGATATGCATATAAATTGTGAATATTTAAAATCCATCTTTACCTACTAATTTAGCAAATATTGTAACTGGTTTAGCCACTAACCTATGCAAGATTGATGCCTTATTTCTTCCACTAGTTGTTGCAAAGAGAATGCAATACTTGAAATAAACTCCATTTTCTAAACATGAATTGCAATCCCGAAATTTTTTGGCCATCAGCATGATGGCCAAAATAGTGTTTCACTGTTTTATTAGTTTTCGTATGTTCAGAATAAGGAAATACATATTTTTTTTTATCGAGAATCCAGATATTCTTCATCATCATCATCATCATCATCATCCTCAAGCAGCCATGGGCTACGGAGGTCCAACCAGACCGTGCAATTTAGTTCTCCAAGCAAGTCTATCCTGAGCTACATCTACTGCATCTGGCCACTGCACACCAATTCTGACAAGGTCCTGTTTGACATTGTCTGCCCACCGCATCCTAGGTCTCCCCTTCTTTCTGAGGCCTTTAGGTGCACTGTTCATAACCCTATTCACCAATCTATAATTATTCATACGGGCAACATGGCCAAACCAACGGAGTCTCTCTCTGCACAATATGCTGCTTAAAGGAGGTTGCAAACTCCTTTGCCTAATCTCATCATTAGTTACAAAGTTGAACCACCTAATGCCCAAGATACTGCGTAAGCATCTGGAATCAAAAGCATCTAGTTTCCTGTTATCTTGTTTACAAAGTGTCCAAGTTTCACTACCATAACTAACCCTAGAAAGAACCAAACTATTATACAGTCTAATTTTAGTCTTTAGGTGTATACGCCTATTTCTCCACACTCTCCATAGGTTCTTAAAAGTCCCGGCAGCAATCCCTATTCGTCTGTTAATCTCATGCCGTACATCACCATTATCTGTTACATAGCTCCCAAGATAATTAAACTGTGACACCTGCTCAAGACTGCAACCATTCAGATTAACTGAATCACAGCCTGCCTGACCAATTTTCATCACTTTAGTTTTCTCTCTGTTTATAACCAAACCTACTCTACTACCAGTCTCATCAACAGCTCGAATGAAAGAGTTCATCTCATCAACATCATTTGCCAAAAGGGCTAAATCATCAGCATAATCTAAATCAGAAATTTTCGTATCTCCAGCCCATTTAAGGCCAAAATCTTTCCCTAGAAGTGAATTTCGCATAACATAATCAATAACCAAGCTAAAGAGAAAAGGAGACAAAATGCACCCTTGTCGAACACCAGAAGTAATGCTAAACCAATTGCTACAAGCCTTACCAACTCTCACACACGACTCAGTGTTATTATAGAGAGCTTTCATTATGTTAACTAACTTGTCTGGTATACCATATGATCTCACAATCAACCACAAATTATGACGATCAACAGAGTCGAAAGCCTTTTTGAAATCAACAAAGCTAGCAACCAAAGGTTTCTGAAACTCTAAACATTTCTCAAGAATCTGCCTAAGTGAAAATATCTGATCCACACATCCCCTACCACTTCTGAATCCACATTGCTCCTCACGCAATTGACTGTCAACCAAATTCTTAATTCTATTAAGCACAATCATGGAAAGAACTTTACCTGGAACAGAGAGTAGGCTGATACCCCTATAGTTATCACAAGAACTGCGATCACCTTTTTTGAAAATAGGGATAACAATAGCTCTGGTAAAATCCTTAGGAACCATGCCTTTATCATAAAAGATATTCAGAATTTCAGTCAACCAAGTGGTAACCGAAACATTCCCAGCTCTAAGCATTTCCGTAGTAATTTCATCTACCCCTGGGGATTTATGAAGTTTAAGTTTAGAAACAGCCAAAAGAACTTCAGATTGTGTTATAGGGCCAACATTAAAGCCACCAATGCATCTATCATCATTGCAAACAATGGGAGTAGAACTAACTACATTGTTTAGAACATCACTGAAATGCTCAGCCCACCTAGCCATGACAGAATCCTCCCCTTCTATAACCTTACCTTGTTTATCCTTCAATCCTTGTATGCCTGTCCGTTTTCTACCACACAAAACATTAACTATCTGGTACAGCTCTCTGCTGTTGTGCTGTCTAACTGCTTCCTTGGCTTTGTCAGCCAAACCATCAAGCCAAAGATTTTTATCAGCAGCTAACTGATCCTTTACAAGTTTATTAAGGTCTCTGTAATGCTTTCTATTAGGACTAGTAGGGTATTGATTAAGGGCATTCCTGCAGTTCTTTCTTTCCGAAATAAGCTCAAGTGCCTTATCACTCAGATAATTTTGCCTCTTCTGCTCCTTTTTTCCTAAAAGAGTACTGTTAGTGTCCAAAAACGCCTGTTTAAAATGATCCCATTCTTCCTCAACTTCAGTAGTAAGCAAACCATGACTGTCATAATGACTAAGTAACCTATCATGGTAAGCTTTGGCTATAACTGGATCTTTCAGAGCTTCAGTATTAAAAGTAAATTTTTTAACCCTAGCACAACACTTTTTAAGTTTAAGTTGCAACACACTTTTAACAAGGTAATGGTCAGATCCAATTTCAGCTCCCCTATATGCCCTGGTATTCCTAACAGAACTAGCCCATTTGCTGTTAATTAATATGTAATCAATCATATTCTTATGCAGCCCATCAGGTGAAACCCATGTGTACTTATGTATGTTGCGGTGTTTGTAATAAGTGTTAGTTATTCTGAATCCATTGAGTTTACTTACCTGTAGGAGACGTTGCCCATTGCCATTGCAGCTACCAATACCAAAAGGGCCTATTACTCCTCCCCAAAGGTCAGAGTCAGTACCAACTTTGGCATTGAAGTCACCAAGAACAAAGGTAATATCTCCTTTCTTGACAGAATTCAAAATATCCTGAAGTTGTTCATAAAACCTATCCTTCTCATCCTCATCGGCATCCTCAGTGGGGGCATAACAGCAGATAACATTCAAGTCTTTAATGCTTGTCTGAAATTTTGCTGTAAGAAACCTTTCATTAATGCACTCATATCCTAGAAGAGCATCACTAGCGTGTCTGCTGAGAAGCAGACCCACGCCTTGGTGATGCTTATTGTCGAAAAGAGAAATTTAAGATTATTTTTAAGAATCTGACCTTTATCTGTCCATCTGGTCTCTTGCAAGCCGAGAATATCTAAATTATAACGGTGGAATTCTTGTGTGAGGACATCAAGAGAAAAAGCTCTGTGCAGAGTCCTCACATTCCAACTACCTAAGGAGAGAAAATGGTTAGTGGGATGTTTAAAGAAACTATGTTTATTGAGAGAGGGAATGCCGACAATATCAAACAGCCCCCTAATCGCAGACATGGGGCAAAGACCCGTTCCCCCACTACTAAAGGCTGAAGCCATCTACACTGGAAGACTTCCTCCAATGTAGAATTTGACGATGCCAATAGAAGCAAAGAGTTCAGGTGCCTGCGATGACTTCTGCTCAGGATTATCCACCAGCTGATAAACATATCCTGTGAATCTGTTCACTTGGGGCTGTCAACCCACAAACAAACAGAAAACACAGCGGAAGATTTTCCCTCCACAGAAGCCCACCAGTGCAGCAAAATCAGGATCCATAATCAAGCTCAGAGCCATATATCTGTCCAGTCCAGTAGGTTTATATGGTCAGCACCAGGACCCTGTGTGGTTGACCACTCCTCAGCAGGGTAGAAAAAAAAGAAAAGTAGCCATAGTTGTCCAGATCAGTAGGCCACACTAATCTGGCAGCCCTCCCCTTCCGTTCACTTCCACAAGAGAGTATCTCTTTTGAAAGTTACTAACGGTCCGCACCACGAGAAGGCGGGGTCGGACATTAGGTGCTAGGCCTGGCCGGTTCTATGCATCATCACAGGGGATTGGTGCATAGCTCTCCTTCCAGTGACTACTTAGCTACCATTTACATAAAATTGTATTTTTCAAAATCGCTGATCATCTTAACAATACCGGCAGCATTCACAATATCATATTTATTTACAGTTAAAGTATCTTCTTTTCGTTGGTTTGCTTCGACTTCAGATGCGTATTGTGGTGGCTCAGCAACTGAAATTATGGACTATGATAATTCATCACCATCTGCAGCAGTTGCAATTGCATCACATAGTTCGACTTTCTAGTGCCTTTACTCATTTTCGTTTGCAGGTTTTGGGTGTGTTAAATTCTCTTTTTTAGCGTTATTACCCTAACCAAAAATATGATATTAAACAAAAAATAAGCATTTACAATAAGCTCAAATTATGGGTTAGAATAATTTTGGTATTAATACTAGGACAGACAAATACAAATCCCATTCATATTAATAAGCAAAATATGATGCCCAGAATATCCCCTTTTATTTGATTGTCACATTAACACTTATTTCAGTCATTTATAATGAAAATATATTGTTACAGTTAATACCTCACACTAATATTTTTTCTACTTAGGTCATAAGTAACTAATAAAACTTATGCAGATCCAAATGACCTAGAAACAATTAATTATCCCTTGACCATTTGCCAATTGCATTAATTATTCATTAATTCTAAAAATAAGTTAATTAGAATAATCAAAAATTTAGCACTTGTCTCAAAAACGAAATTTGCAGATCAGCTTCTTCTAGCACCTCATGACTGGAATTTCATTCAAACATTTTCTATAAGTGCAAATATTCCTTTAAAGTATTGGGTGTATAGTTTTGAAAAGTTCTAAGCCACAAATAATGGAAAGTCATCACTCCAATCAGACACCAAGACAACAGCACGCAAAAAATCCGGCAAAGTCCGTAGATGATCAGCCTTTGAAATACTGTCGCAGATTGGAATTCTCGGTAATCAACGTTCAATAATTATATGATGAAGAAATAATCAGGTTCCCAAGTTGTGATCCTTAAATTTTGCAGATCCAGAAAAGCAGGCTATACCAGCAATCAGATCCAGTCCTCTCAAATTTGCTACTCTAGAATCAATGCACAAATAAGTTTCTTAGCTACTTCATTATTATCCAAAATTCGAATTATTCCCTATGAATATAAAATATATACAAACCTAGCCAGTCTAACGGCATTTTTTTTCTTTCGATTAGGAAGAGATTTCTTCAAGATAAAATATTCCTACGGGAAAACTAATACTGTAGCTCTAACTTTCCAAAATCGGAAGTGCCTATGAAGGAACTTCCCATCCTGATTTCCACTTTGCCCATCTCTTTTAGAACTGCTCATTAGGCCAGAGTCATTTATTGCACAGAACAGCAAAGCTAGTGTCTCATTGCATAATTTGCACCATATATAGTTTTAGTTTTAGTTAAACAGTTTTAGTGAGATGTACTTCTGTTGTACAGTAGTGAGTGAGGGCCACCGAGAAGAGAAAGGGACTTGTCACTTGATCACCGAGTAGGTTCAAGATATTAGAAGAGGGCTACACTCTCAAAGAAAGTAAAATAGTGGTCTTAGCTGAAGCATCTGGTGTTGACACTCAGCAGAGTATGCGATTGGAAACAGAAAATGACAAAGCAAATACTTGAAGCCATACGACCAAGATCAATCCCAAATCAAATGTTGTCCCAGATGAGAAATACTCTAGAATCCCTTCAGGTGTTGTCTTCTATCTGCTTCCGTCTGTAGAAACTCAACTTGTTGGTTTTTAGAAATGAATTAATTTCCTTTGGGCATTCGCATTTTCCAAATTACCCAATAACTTTAATAACACCCTCAAGCAGGGGAAATTTTTGAAAATGCCAAAACTAATATGGCAAATGATCCATTAATACTAAATATTCCAAAATTTCTTAGTAAAGTGTGATGGTGAAGAAGTTTATATTGACAACAATGATTTTACCATCAGGGTGTTGATGCAATTTTTTTCATTTTAAGATAAAATTTTAAAATTTATTTTGAGATGTGTGTGCTAAACAATATTACTATTTGCATTTTCCCAATCATCAGTTAGTTTCATTTATTTCTCTTTGGAAACGAACATCTGATATTTGCCAGAGGAGATGGGTTATTTTTCTAGCTGTTACTTTTATAATATATTTTGCATTGCTTGATTCGCACCAGGCTTGGACCTAGGGAAAAAAATGAGGGGTTTGCAAGTGACACAGTCAAGCCAGTAAAAAAGAATGGCAAGGGACTGGATTTCCATTGCAGTGTTTTTTTGCTGGTTTCCCCTTCGTTTCAGAGGTTTTTAAAACGTTTCGTAAAAATGCATGAATATGCAGAAGTGTAATAATTTTTGGCCTCCATTAGCCTTTCTAGCATTCTTATAAAGAGGATCTAGGATCAGAGCGGCCAGATCTCTGGTGGTGGCACGGCCCACTCCCCCCCCCCTAGAATCGACCTTGATCGCAATTAATGATTATTATCTGTGTCACAAATCTCATACATTTGCAGTCGAGATCCTGTGAATATCCATTCAATTATGTCAAAAGCTCACCAGACAAAAAATTAGTCACCCCTGGTTGAATGTCACCTAATAGCGCATAATGCTCCATGCGACAGAAGAACAGCCGAAATCCTGTCTGGCATGGATGCCACCAATGTGTGGATTTAGTGCACATCAATATTAATCCACTCTTCCAACAGCAAATGTCACAGTTAGGCCGGAATGGCTGCGATGGTGCTTCACTCATTTTGCCCCAAATAGCCCCACTACAAGTTTTCTATGGGATTCAAATCCAGGGATTTGGCGGGCCAGTTGAGATGTTTGAAGGCTTCAGAATGCTCATCGTGCCAATCTGACACACTTTGAGCTCTGTGGATGTGACAGTTGTCGTCTTGGAAGACTGGGATATCCTTCTGATATTCATTGTGGAGATGCTGCACAAAAAGCAACATATCATCCAGTAGCTCCATATATCCCTTCTGGTTTAAGTTTGACATCACCACAACCAAAGAACCCATTTCTCATACATGAAATACCCCCAGAACATCACAGAGCCTCCTCCAGCTTGAACAGAACCTTTCACACAGTCTGCATGGAAGGCTTCATGCAGTTTACGATGTACCCGTCGCCTCGCATCATTGAGTACAAGCAAAAACGTGACTCATCCAACTAGATCACTTGCTTCCAAGAGTCCACAGTCCAGTCTTTGTGGAGCCTTGTACAGAACTGTTAACATGGGTCTCCTCCATGGTACCCTGTTCCAGATATCCATGGCATGCAGTTCCCTTCAGAGAGTTCATTCGGAAACAGTTTATTGTTGGCCTACATTGACTGACTGGAGCTTTTCCTGCCTTGTTGCAAAGTGGTTTGGCCTAACAGTGTGTGACACACTGTGGCGTTCCCTATTAGTGAGCACAGTCTGCTGCAGTTCTGGTGACAATTAGTGGTGGACTGCGATGTACGCCACTGCTGGAAGACCCTTTGGACAGTACATTTCGACACACCTGCAAAGGCAGCAACTTCTTCTACACTGCCCTTTGGCTGGGCCAAACACAATAACACCTTTCTACCACTCATTCACATCTTTGGCGCGACCCATGTTTCACAGAGTGACTAACACACATGTGGCACACAACCACTTCTTGTCACTGTATGAACCCCATAGCGCAAAGCACAGGTATTTGTAGGACATGTTTATTACTGGTGTGCCCTCTGTTGCTATCGAAGAGATGTAACTCTCTTACAGCAGGAGATGACTGATTTTTTTTCTGGTGAGCTTATATCAGTAAGCATACTTTGAAGCAGGGGAAGAGGGCCAAGGGGGCCATAGCACCCCCTTCCAGAATGCTAATAATGGTACAGGAGGGGAAAAATTACAAAACTTATTTCATGCATTTTTTTAAAAAAAAGTTAAAGACCTGTAAAATGGAGAGGAAATATACTGCATTGGAAATGCACACTTTGCATTTTTTCCACTCAATTGTTTCTGCACCCCCCTCCCCACACACACACACATTTTTTTTCTAGATCCAGGCCTGCTTCGAAGCCTAGATTCTTCCAACCCAAGTGATGCTCTAGATCAGTGGTTCCCAACCCTTTTATGCTTCACGTACCCCCTGAAAATGTGTATATAACTGGTGTACCCCTTGTATAGATAGATAAAACTATAGTTATATTAGAAACTAGCTTGAGAACCTTTTTCAGTCACTGTATAATTCCTTTCAGTGTGACCATTACGACTGGCATACATAATGACATGTTTACAATTGTCAACATGTTCACAATTGTCATACTGCATTTGGTTGAGCATAGCACTGAGACCAACATTCGAAGCATCAGAGTAAAGTTTGAAAGTTTGCCTGACTGCGGCAAGGACAACTCGGGAGCATGACACAATGCATTCTTTAATGCCTGGAATGCTATGTCACAAGAAGGTGTCCAATTAAACCGTTTTTGCTTTCAGCATAATTCACATAAAGATTCGGCTAAATTCAAAATTAGGTACAAATTATCAGTACCAGCCACATATTCCTAGAAATCTGCTAAGTTGCTTTGAATTGTGTGGTGTGGAAAATAGTTCTATGGCTTCAACTTTATTAGGTAATGTTCTTACTCCATCTGCATTAACCATAAAACCGAGGTATTGAACGTCTTCTCGCAGAAATGTGCATTTAGATAATTTTATAGTGAGCTCGACTTCTCGTAACCTTGAGAAAACCAAATCACGCACATGCTCAGAAAAATTAGTGGAGAAAATAACTGTCATCTAAGTAGATTTCTCAGATTTTTCCATTCAGATCACCCAGGTCCACGTACATAAGCCGTTGAAATATGGCAGGTGCTCCGGATGAGAATAATGGTAAGCAACGAAATTGAAATAATCCATCTTTTGTGAGGAAAGCAATTTTAGGCCGATCTGGTGGATGTACAAACACCTGCCAATATCCTGAAGACAAATTTAGTGTGCTAATAAATTTCTTGCCAGCCAGTTGTGTTAGTATATTCTGAATAATAGGTAGTGGATATCTATCATGGACTGTGACTGTATTTAGTTTTCGATAGTCCACACAAAACCTTAAATCTCCAATTTTCTTTTTAATGAGAATGAATGGCGAAGCCCAAGGACTAAAACTAGGTTCAATTATCCCATCATTTAACATTTCCTTAATTTGCTCAGAGATTATTTCTTCTTTGTTTGGAGGATAATTGTATGGTTTGCTATAAACAGGTTTAATTTTCCCTTGTCGATATGATGCTCGAAAATTTGACATCTGCCAGACTTGTTAAAAAGTTCGTAGTTAGAATTTAGCAGAGCTTCTAACTTAATTCTCTTGTGATGATCTAAGTGAGCACTGTCAGCATGTTTTCTAAGATCTAATTTTATCTGGTTCACATCTAGTTTTTCTTTGATTATTGCTTTCAGTGAAATAGTATTATTAACAAAATTGAATTCTATCAAGTGTTTTCGTATTTCATCCATTCCTATCAAGGAATCATATAATAACTCATTTATTACAAAAAATTCAAATCTTGGCTCCACATTGTTTAAAGTGATAGGAAATTTAATAGTTCCTTGCGAAAAACACTGCTTGGATCCACAAGCTAAGTTCAAAGGTCTATGGGACCATGGCTGCAATTTCAGTTTACAAATTCTCTGAAATTTATCCCATACTTTCTTATGTAGACATGAAATATTAATTCCTATGTTGATACAAGCTATGAATTTAGTTTTTTCATGATAAAGCTTCACAAAAGGTAACTTCAAAACATTATGTGTGCTAACAGTGGCAAGATTTATGAGAGTGCATTTCTTGAGGAACTTTGACCTCTCGCTTCAAAGATCCCAATGTAAGTTTCCCGAATTGCCGTTTTTTCTGTAGTAATATTCCTCCATGTACACTAGTCGGCCACAAAAAATACATTTGAAAGTTTCTATTATCCGTAGCAAACATTTTGGTCTAGTTTCATCATTTGAAGCTTGACATGGAACATAAACTCTACTTCCTTTGTTCTGTATCATTGTAGACATGTTCGGCACAAATTGTCGGGTCTATAACTTCTGGTCAGGTGGGAGTCGTTTTGCGAGACTCAACCTGAAATCACTGCTTTTTGCAAGGATTGAATCCATTGTTTATTTAATGCCATTTTTACAGATTCTCTTGCGGTGTATTGCCGAGACAATTTGACAAAGTTGAAATTGAAGTTACACATTTCTTACTTCTAAAAATTCTCTTAAAGGCAATATTAACTGGAACATAATGCAGTTTATTATGTCAATTTCACCGGCATCAGCATCACACAGCTGGTTTAACTCTACTGTACCCAGATGAATGTTTCGATATCATCTCTTTTCCCTTCCTCTTTTTGAAAAAGGTTCTATAGCTAGATGTGTAAAATCGTCATAAGGTAGATAGATTTCCAACAGTTCACTTTTATACTCTTCTCAAAATTTTATTCCATGACGACATCCTATGTTGTTCCACCATTGTTTAGCACACCCAATTAAACCAGATACTACGCACACACCTTTTTGTGCCCAGGCACTTTATGTAAATGGAAATGCACTTCCATGGACTTGACAGATGTCTACGATGATGGACATTTCAAAATGTCAAACCTTATATCAGGTAAAGACCAATTAACGTATGGACTACAGTTAATAAATGGATTGGCAACTCGTCATTGAGGCGGTTGATAATACCCTGTTCTATACCTTGTTTCTGAGGGACAAATATTGGAATTTTAAGTTCAAAGTTTACATGTCCATGAGCTGATGTAGCATTGTCAGCAAATTTTGGGAGGTTGTTGTCGTTCCCCTTTTCTCCCGAGGATCTTTAAACAGATTCATTAACACTTCTGCTTCTTTCATCACATCCTATAACCTATCTTTTACTTTTACTAAGTCATGAATCGGCCATATTACTAGCAGACATATTTACCAATCTGCCAAAATTTTGAATTTATGAAATTTTGAAACTCTTTTTATCTTAAGCAGTGCTCAAAGATACTGCTATACAACAATACAATACTAAAGCTATTGTGCCCATATTCTTCTAATCTTTATACGTATAAATACAATAAAGATCTTAACTATCAGCAATAACTGTGCTGAAACTTCAGTACCTTTGACTAATACAAAAGTTAAGCTTCTAGCTGAACAAAAATTTCGTCTTAGTTGGCGTTAAATCTATGATTAGTATATACAGGTAAATTCCGTTATAATGCAGTGCTCGGGGTTCAAAGAATCGCATCTTGATACAAGTGGAACGCGTTAGTAAAAATTCAGTAGCAAAACAGCTTGTCAGTTTGTTCTATGAAATACAAATCAAATGGATGTTGTCAACAAAAACTTACAAGTGAATGAATCAACTACCAGTATTCTTTCTGATCTCAAACGATAACAAGTATCGGGGATTTGCGCTGGAGTGAAAATATCGCCCACTACACGAAACTACACGAGGAATCCATTATGTAGTTATTGAGTGAAAAGTTACATTTCATATGACAAAATTTATTATTTGTTGTGATTAATTTCACTTGCTCTGCTTAAAGTTATCTTTAGTCTTCAGTTTACTGTTAAGTTAAATGAATGTGTTTCTAAAGTGCCTTGAATAATGGATAAATGGATAATTAAGAAGAAAAGTAACGAGGAGCCAGAACCGATTGCTTCTACTTCTACGACTATGTCATCAACCCATGTGAGTAAAGAGATGGATTCAGCAATAACTAAATGAACGTTAAATGTTAAACAATCAAGTGATAAAAAAAAACGTAAATATCATGAATCATATTTACAATTTGGCTTTACATGGACAGGAAATTTAGTAAAACTAAATCCACAGTGAGTTGTTTGCTCTGAAGTCCTGTCACAAAATTTTATGAAGCCGTCTCTTTTATGGCAACACTTTGAAACAAAACATGAGCATTTAAAAAATAAGCACTTAAGCTATTTTGAACGTCTTTTGGAAGACTTCTTAGTAGAAAAACCGTAATTAGGCATTTTTCCGGTGTAGAAGAAAATTAAAGTGCACTTAAACGTCTTGCAAAGTAAGCCTTCAAATTGCCAAAGCCTGAATGGCTCACACAATAGGTGAGTCACTCATTCTTCCAGCAGCAGAAGAAATAGCTTCTTGTATGTTTGGTCAGAAAAAAGGCCAACCTTGTCAGAACCATTCCTTTGTCAAACGACACAGTTTCCAGGAGAATTAAAGATATGGCCTGTAATATTAAGGACCAACTCATTCAAGTTATTCAATGTACCCGTGGTTTGCCATACAAGTGGATGATTCGACAGACGTAGCTGGGCTAGCTCAATTACATGTTTTTGTGCATGGAAAATTCCAGGATGCAATATTTGAAGATATTTTGTAATCCTCTCAAAACTTCCATTATGGGTGAGGATATTTTTATTATGATTGATTCATTTTTTGCCAAAAACAACCTTGAATAGAAAAATTGCATTTCTGTATGTACTGACGGAGCAAAACCAATGAGTGTTTATATCACAGGACTAGCAGGTCGTATAATACAAGTTGCATCAGAATGGAAGTTCACTCATTGTTGTCTTCACCATGAAGTGCTGATAGCTAAATTTCTCCCTGATGATTCATTTGAAAAAGATTTCTGGATGAACATTGGTCAGGCAGTTGGTGCTTCATCAAAACCTGACCATTGAAGTCTCGACTTTTTTCAATTATGTATGAAGAAATGGATAGCCTACATAAAAGATTGCTGCATCACACAGAAGTACGTTGATTGTCACGAGGAAATGTTCTTTGCCGTTTATTTGAACTTCACATTAAAGTACGCCTTTTTTTTTTTCATGGACCACAAGTTTCGACTTTCTTTTAAACTACAAGACTTAGAATGACTTCTATAATTAGCATATTTAGCTGATATTTTTTAAAAAAATGAATGTTTTGAACTTATCATTGCAAAGAGACAATGTTAATTTTTTTCAATTTTGAGATGAGAACAGAGACCATTAAAAAAAATTCTCTGGGAAAACGGAATTAAAAAGAACAGCTGTAACCAATTTCAGCAATTAGATTCATTTCTTAAAGAGAATGAGCAAACGATTGTAAACTTTGAAGGCATCAGACAACAAATAATCGTTCACTTAAGCACTCATATAAGGCAGTATTTTCCACACCTGATGAAACGCAAGAATGGATTCCAGACCCCTTCACATTTGATTTGGAAAAATATAAGCTTCCATTGTCCAATCTTGTGACAATAGTTTAAAAGGCATTCATTCCAAAAAGCCATTGATTAGTTTTTGGATTGGATATGACTTTGTCAAGAATTGCAGTCAAATATTTGTTACCTTTCAAAACAGCTTATTTATTGAAACTGGTTTTCATCTTTAACTGCTTTAAAAAATAAATATAGGAACAGGCTTGGATGTTGAAGATGACTTGCAACTCTACCTTAGCAAGATAACTCCAACCATTGATGAACTGTGCAAGCGTAAACAAGTGCAACCATTTCACTGATTACCCAGTAAAATGTATGTAATTTTATAAGATTTGTTAAATTTTTTGGCTTTTTTTGTGTTTATCGATATATGTAATTCATGAATACAAAATTTAATGTGTATATTTTATGTTTTATTTTTTTATTCCCATTGTTATACTAAAACTATAGTTTTACCTATCTATACAAGAGGTACGCCAGTTACAAACACATTTTCAGAGGGTACATGAAGCACAAAAGGTTGAGAACCACTGGTGTAGAGATTTCAAAATTTATGAATTAGATTATGCAAATGATTTCGCCCTGTTCGCTAATGATATTGATGAAATGAATTCGTTCATTAGAGCTGTTGATGAGACTGGTAATAGAGTAAGTTTGATAATAAACAGATAAAAATCTGAAGTGATGAAAATTGGTCAGGCAGTTGGTGCTTCAGTCGTTCTGAATGGGTGCACCCTTGAACAAGTGTCTCAGTTTCATTATCTTGGGAGTTATATGACAGATACTGGTGATGTGCAGCATGAGATTAACAGGTGAATAGGGATTGCCTCTGGGACTTTTAGGAATCTATGGAGAGTGTGGTGAAATAAGCATATACACCTAAAAACTAAAATTAGACTGTATAATAGTTTGGTTCTTTCTGGGGTTAGTTATTATAGTGAAATTTCGATGCTTTGTAAACAAGATAACAGGAAACTAGATGCTTACACAGTATCTTGGGTATTGGGTGGTTCAACTTTGTAAGTAATGAAGAGGTTAGAGAAAGGAGTCTGCAACCTCCTCTGAGTAGTATATTGTGCAGAGAGAGACTCTGTTGGTTTGGCCATGTTGCCCGTATGGATAATTATAGATTAGCGAATAGGGTTATGAACATCACTTTCTGAGTCTAAAGGCCTCAGAAAGAGGGGGAGACCTAGGATGCAGTGTGCAGTCAATGCCAAACAGGACCTTGTTTGAATTGGTTATGCAGTCAATGCCAAACAGGACCTTGTTTGAATTGGTTGTGCAGTTCAGAGATGCAGCAGATATAGCTCAGGACAAATATGCTTGAAGAACTGAATTGTGCAGTCTAGTTGGACTACCGTAGCCCATGGCTGCTTGATGATATTACTGTGATGATTACATGATTTATTACTGAATTAGAGTACATTTATTTTGAATATTGTACTACGTAAATTACCTTGCTTATGTGCGTTTGCAAATGCCTGGTCTAACAGTTGTCACTACATTACACTAATTCTAGTAATTGAAACGATATGTGAGAAATCATGTTTGCTCATTATTTCAGTGGGGTTACAATAATTAATTTTTAACAGAAAATTTATTTAATAGTTGGCAATGCTAACTTGTGGTAGCTGCTTATAAAAACATTGTGTTTTTATGTGTAATATTAAACAGTGTTTCTGTTTTCAATGTGTAATATTAAAATAATTTTAATTTTAATTAAATAGTGAGCAAACTTCTTTAACTATTGAAAAGCACATTTAGAATCCATATCCAGACTCCGTTGGTTTAGCCATGTTGCCCGTATGGATAATTATAGATGGCCCAATTTTTTTCCAATGCAACAAAATGTTATTTATTGCATAAGACATTTGCAGTCAAATTCCACTGGATAAATTTAGTTCTAATGAAGAAATATCTATGTTTTCTGAAATAAAATGACTAAAACTATCATTATTAATGATACCCTCTTCCTCAGAATTTCTCAAATTTTTCCAAATGAGCACCAGGTAATGCTGTGATTATCATCTATTTTTAAATCATTAATAACGCTAAATAGCATGATGAGACTTATTTATATCCATCTCACACTGTGCAATATAAAGGTAATAATTGCCACCAGAGATCATAGATGGCGCCAATGGTTGGCCCGAAAAATCTCCATGATAGAGTTGTCTTAAAATTAGCAGAAAAAAGACGAGCTGCCATTAGTTCAACTGGAAGAATACTATGGCATGTTTCTGGAGGGGACGGGGGAGGGGGGGCTCAGTCAGTAGCGTGCCAGGCTCGTAATCTGTAGTTCCCAGGTTCGAGTCCCAGCTGGGTCAGCATTGAGATTTATCTCCACAAAATTTCCCTGCCCTGCCTACGGTCAGTAGGGGACACCGATGGGCTTGAAAAGGCCGCCGTCCGTCGGATGGGACATTAAGCTGTGGCCCCGTGTGCTGGAGAGTCATACCCTGTGCACGTTAAAGAACACGCTGGATGGCCTTGATGGGAGGCTACCATCTGTCTCCCAACAGCTGTTCCAGTGGGTCCCCTCCCGCAACCTTCTCTGAGCCTTACAGGGTCCTTGTGGTCTGGCCATTTAGCCCATGGTGTGCAAAAAAGTGCCGCTCAGAGGTAAAACATTCCAATCCAATGTTTCTGGAGAGATGCGGGTTCATATCCCATACGTCGGCGAAAATTTTTTCCGCTAAATATTTATTGATTTATCAATGCCAAATGAGCAACAGGTAACGCTGTGATTAACATCTGTGTTTAAAGCTCTCTATAATAACACTGAGTGGTGTGTAAGAGTTGGTAAGGCTTGTAGCAATTGGTTTAAGCATTACTTCTGGTACATTTTGGGGCATTTTGTCAGGGGGTACATTTTGTACAGTTTTGCAGGTACAAGGGTGCATTTTGTCTCCTTTTCTCTTTAGTTTGGTTATTGATTATGTTATGCGAAATTCACTTCAAGGGAAAGATTTTGGCCTTAAATGGGCTGGAGATACGAAAATTTCTGATTTAGATTATGCTGATGAATTAGCCCTTTTGACAAATGATGTTGATGAGATGAACTCTCATTCGAGCTGTTGATGAAATTGGTAGTAGAGTAGGTTTGGTTATAAACAGAGAGAAAACTAAAGTGATGAAAATTGGTCAGGCAGGCTGTGATTCAGTTAATCTGAATGGTCGTAGTCTTGAGCAGGTGTCACAGTTTAATTACCTTGGGAGCTATGTAACAGATACTGGTGATGTGCGGCATGAGATTAACAGATGGATAGGGACTGCTGCCGGGACTTTTAAGAATCTGTGGAGAGTGTGGAGAAATAGGCATATACACTTAAAGACTAAAATTAGACAGTATAATAGTTTGGTTCTTTCTAGGGTTAGTTATGTTAGTAAAACTTGGACACTTTGTAAACAAGATAACAGGAAACTAGATGCTTTTGATTCTAGATGCTTTCGCAGTATCTTGGGCATTAGGTGGTTGAACTTTGTAACTTATGATGAGGTTAGTCAAAGGAGTCGGCAACCTCCTTTAAGCAGCATATTGTGCAGAGAGAGACTGTTGATTTTGCCATATTGCCCATATGGATAATTATAGATTGGCGAATAGGGTTATGAACAGTGTGCCTAAAGGCTTCAGAAAGAGGGGGAAACCTAGGATGTGGTGGACAGACAATGTCAAACAGGACCTTATTAGAATTGGTGTGCAATGGCCAGATGCAGCAGATGTAGTTCAGGACAGACTTGCTTGGAGAACTAAATTGCACAGTCGGGTTGGACCTCTGTAGCCCATGGCTGCTTGAGGATGATGATAATGTTATGTAAACAATCATAGCATTTACTTTGTGAATCAAGGCTAAGTCAGCAGCTTTACTATTGTCAATACATATTATATCATTTGACCATCGTCCGAAATCTGAGTGTTATATTTTAGAACAATGACACAAATATGCATGTGTTGAAAATACAATAACACTGAACTGCAGGAGACAAGTCAATATTTTGTAGTGATCTGTGACACTTAATTGGCTGATTCCACCAGAGCGCCAATATGTGAAGAATTTGTTACTTGGCGAAAATACTTAGTATAATATTATATATATGTGTATAATATTTAAAAAAAATTTTTATTTATATAGTGTGAAATTGGTTTATAAATATTGAAAACTCTTCTTCCCAATTTTTTCAGATGCAATAAAATGGTATCTACTGCATAAGGCATTTTTAACAAAATCACATTGGATATATTAATTTTAAAGAACAGATATTAATTTCTTCTCAAAATAAAATGACTAAAGCTTTTGTTTATTATTCCCATATGCTGTACTCTTTGCCAAAATTTATGAAAACAAGAACTGATAGTTTTGGTACCTTCATCCTTTTTTTTTTCATAATAATTCGGAAATTCAAATGAAAAACAATTAGTCCTCTTTTCTTATTACCTAGAAGAAAAAAAAATAGAAATCAACATATTTTCATAGAACGACTCATTGGTCAAATGGCTACTAACACAAAATTTAACTTTACTTTCTCTTATATGTAGTATATTACTTTTTGCAATGTCATTTCACAGTTGGTTGGTCAATTTGTGAATTGGTCAAAACAGTTAGTCCACCATATGCTGGATGCTGTAAATGATAAAGGCAACTATTATTTGCAATGCAGATGAAAATTGAAAATTCTAGAGAAATTTACTGCATGTTGATCACCATAAGTATCATGTGAAATACAAACTCCAGCATGGGAAGCATTATAGAGTACTCAATTTACCACCTCTTCATTTTCTTGCTCCCTTACCCCCCGATACACACACACATATACACTTAGAAAAAAAACAGGAGAAAGGGAATTTAATTTAGATCAATTGTAAAGAAGCTTATGAATAAGAATTCCATCTTCTAAACAAGGTGAAAAGTATGTGTTTAGTAACAATGCTATATATATATATAATGTAAAAAAATTATATATACAGAGCTGGATTTAGGGAGAGGGAACAAGTCTCGCCTTCACACCCCATCTTTAAGTATGCTAGTAACTGGAAAGGAGGCTAAAAAATTAAAATATTACCCTACCTTTCAAAAAATTTGTTAAAAGACCACTAAAACCGTGATAAAAAGATTTTTAGATTTTAAGACTCAGAATTTCAGACAGAATTTATGAAAGATAGCATTCCCTTGCCCCCTTCCCTAATTCTGGTCCTTCTAGAAGATATGAGGGCGGGGGTGGCTCAGTCAGTAGTGCGCCAGGCTCGTAATCTGTAGTTCCCAGGTTCGAGTCCCAGCTGGGTCAGCATTGAGATTTATCTCCGCAAAACTCCCCACCCTGCCCATGGTCAGTATGGGACACTGACGGCTTGGAAAGGCTGCCATCCGTTAGATGGGACGTTAAGCAGTGGCCCTGTGTGTGGGAGAGCCATACCCTGTGCATGTTAAAGAACGTGCTGGATGGCCTTGATGGGAGGCTGCCATCTGTCTCCCAACAACTGTTCCAGTGGATCCCCTTCCCCAACCTTCTCTGAGCCTTTGGGGTCCATGTGACCTGGCCATTTAGCCCATATTGTGCAAAAAAGTGCCACTCAGAGGTTAAACAACCCAACCCTAGAAGATATAAATTCAAGATACTTCTATAAATAAAAATGTACAAATCAGAAATATTTATTTATTATTGTCTAACTGATATAGGTCATGTATACTTCATTACTAAAAAAACTTTCACCGACGACGACTCGCTTCGTGCGGTAACAAATGCTTTCCGGAACCTTATACTTCTTAAAACATCATCATCATCATCCTTAAGCAGCCATGGGCTACGGAGGTCCAACCAGACCGTGCAGTTTAATTCTCCAAGCATATCTGTCCTGAGCTACATCTGCTACATCCGGCCACTGTACACCAATTCTAACAAGGTCCTATTTGACATTGTCAGCCCACCGCATCCTAGGTCTCCCCCTCCTTCTGAGGCCTCTAGGCACACTGTTCATAACCCTATTCGCCAATCTATAATTATCCATACGGGCAACATGGCCAAACCAACGGAGTCTCTCTCTGCACAATTGGCTGCTTAAAGGAGGTTGCAGACTCCTTTGCCTAACCTCATCATTAGTTACAAAGTTAAACCACCTAATACCCAAGATACTGCGTAAGCATCTAGAATCAAAAGCATCTAGTTTCCTGTTATCTTGTTTACACAACATCCAAGTTTCACTACCATAACTAATCCTAGAAAGAACCAAACTATTATACAGTCTCATTTTAGTCTTTAGTTGTATACGCCTATTTCTCCACAATCTCCATAGATTCTTAAAAGTCCCGGCAGCAATACCTATTTGTCTGTTAATCTCATGCCGCACATCACCAGTATCTGTTACGTAGCTCCCAAGGTAATTAAACTGTGACACCTACTCAAGACTGCAACCATTCAGATTAACTGAATCACAACCTGCCTGACCAATTTCCATCACTTTAGTTTTCTCTCTGTTTATAACCAAACCTACTCTACTACCAGTCTCATCAACAGCTCGAATGAAAGGGTTCATCTCATCAACATCATTTGCCAAAAGGGCTAAATCATCAGCATAATCTAAATCAGAAATTTTCATATCTACAGCCCATTTAAGGCCAAAAGCTTTCCCTTGAAGTGAATTTCGCATAACATAATCAACAACCAAACTAAAGAGAAAAGGAGACAAAATGCACCCTTGTCGAACACCAGAAGTAATGCTAAACCAGTTGCTACAAGACTTACCAACTCTCACACATGACTCAGTGTTATTATAGAGAGCTTTCATTATGTTAACTAACTTGCCTGGTATACCATATGATCTCACAATCAACCACAAATTATGACGATCAACAGAGTCGAAAGCCTTTTTGAAATCAACAAAGCTAGCAACCAAAGGTTTCTGAAACTCTAAACATTTCTCAAGAATCTGCCTAAGTGAAAATATCTGATCCACACATCCCCTATCACTTCTGAATCCACATTGCTCATCACGCAATTGCCTGTCAACCAGATTCTTAATTCTATTGAGCACAATCATGGAAAGAACTTTACCTGGAACAGAGAGTAGGCTGATACCCCTATAGTTATCACAAGAACTGCGATCACCTTTTTTGAAAATAGGGATAATAATAGCTCTGGTAAAATCTTTAGGAACCATGCCTTTATCATAAAAGTTATTCAAAATTTCAGTCATCCAAGTGGTAACTGAAATATTCCCAGCTCTAAGCATTTCCGTAGTAATTTCATCCACCCCTGGGGATTTATGAAGTTTAAGTTTAGAAATAGCCAAACTAACTTCGGATTGTGTTATAGGGCCAACATTAAAGCCAACAATGCATCTATCATCATTGCAAACAATGGGAGCAGAACCAACCACATTGTTTAGAACATCACTGAAATGCTCAGCCCACCTAACCATTACAGAATCCTCACCTTCTATAACCTTACCATGTTTATCCTTCAATCCCTGTATACTAGTTCGTTTTCTACCACATCAAACATTAACTATCTGGTACAGCTCTCTGCTCTTGTGCTGTCTAACTGCTTTCTCTGCTTTGTCAGCCAGGCCATCAAGCCAAAGATTCTTATCAGTAGCTAACTGATCCTTTACACGTTTATTAAGTTCTTTGTAATGCTTTCTATTATGACTAGTAGGGTACTGATTAAGGACATTCCTGCAGTTCCTTCTTTCTGAAATAAGCTCAAGTGCTTTATCACTTAAATAATTCTGCCTCCTCTGCTCCTTTTTCCCTAAAAGAGTAATGTTAGTTTCCAAAAAAGCCTGTTTAAAATGGCTCCATTCTTCCTCAACCTCAGTAGTAAGCAAACCATGACTGTCATAATGACTAAGTAACCTATCATGGTAAGCTTTAGCTATAACTGGGTCTTTCAGAGCTTCAGTATTAAAAACAAATTTTTTAACCCTAGCACACTTTTTTAGTTTAAGTTGCAAGTTGTCTTCAAGTTGTCTTAAAACAACACGATATATATATATCAATCAAAATTGGGATATGAACCAATATCTCTTTTAGGAGTAGAGCTTATTCACTTGCATTCAATAGACATTTGTAGTGTAAAAAATTTATTTTGGTTTTCGTTTGTGAACATTGGCCGTCATCCGCTTGGTAGATATTTCTGATTGAATATCATCACCAACTGAAACATGCGATATTTTTTTACTCCTTAATTTAGTACCGCATGAAATTTTTTTTAGCCTGTTTATTTTTATCATTATTAATTTTTTCAATAACATCAAGAATATACTGTGGCTCTCTTAATGGCATATTTCTTACAGCTCTGGGGTCTACAATATCGGCAACTATACACATTCCATGTAAAATTTAAATAATTTCAGTAGAATCTTTTCCCAGAAAGTGATGTTTCTCTCAATTCTTATTATTTTCAAATTATCATCGCACCAAAAGAACAAATCACACCATTTCCTATTTGTGATTTCTAATTGACTTTCAATTTGAAAATAATATTTATGTTTAGAGATTTATTCACGAGTATGCTGTGGTAAATATTTAAAACATTAAACAACATGGTTTCATGGGAGCAAGCCTTTTAGCTGTGTGATATCTTAATTTACTATATTTATGTTTCATGGGGAGGAATACAGATCCATCGCTATTTAATTTCATGCCAATATTGTGCAGCTCGCAAACCTCTGTCAAATTTTTTGCATTATGGGCAGACCATGGACATTTTATCTCTATCAAACCATTGTCACCAATCAACCCATCAAGACTGTTGCAAAGGAAAGGATTATCAGGATGAATAAACAATCCACAACACTTAACATTATCCATTGTCAGGTTTTCGTATTGTTTCAGAGCCACTGTTTCATTAGCCATGCCATATTTCATTGCTTGGCTCATAATTCCATCTCCGTAAATTATTCTCTTTACCAAATTTGCACTACAACTTGTAACACGTCTGTCAACTACATCTTTGAAAAAAGATGAAGAGAGTCGCTTTAGCTCTCTCTTGTGTCCACCTCTCAGATGTTGCCTGCCCTCTGTGAACGATTCTAATTCATCATTTTTGCATACCTTTGGTCCAGGCATATGCTCATTGATCGTCTTGGCAGTTACCTCTGGAAACAAATCGGGTTGGAGCACAATCACCATAATTCTTGTCGCCACCTTTTTTAATGTGTGCACTTCGCTTTGTTTTCCCAATGATTTTTGCATTCACAAGCAACTTTCATCTTCTCAATTGGGATAAATGACGATCGTGTCTTGGCTTTACCAGTCCATGTATTGGAGTTGTTGGACTTTTTCCGGTGAATGCTCTGTGGACTTGAGTGTGCCATCCCTGAGCAGGTGTTTGAAATGCCATTGCTGCGATATTTGCTCACCTGTTTATATCACCCGCTTTTGAGTGGTCAACTCTTTTGCCACCTGTAGTTTTGCAAAATTGGCTCATAAAATTTTCTGCATGATCATTTGTAGCATTCCAGAGTAATATGCTGCTGCATGAAATTAACACCGGTTGACTTCTGTACTGATTGCAAGAAGCATACCGGTATCATGCATGATTTCAAACACTGATTCATCAGAGTCGACATACCGTTTAGTACAAAATTCTCCACATTTATTATGATTTCCAAAAACATGACTTGGACCATTCTGAAGCTCACTAATTAGCTTACTACAGTGTCCTCATTGACTTGCTCATGATTTGTCACAGCATGCCTTTTTATTGAGGTTCTTGCTCCTTTTATTAGTCGAGGCATTCTCTGCAAAAGAATTTTTCTGGCTTTTAATACCTTTTACTCCAGAAAATCTGGCTACATCTCTGCAAATTTTAAATAGCCCTAAGGTATCTGCGAACCGTATGATTGGCACATTCTATCTTTAGAACACGGCCACCATACGAAATTCTTTATTGAACTTTGCACATTGTATCAGAATCACTATCTCCAACCAAACGAGTGCAGCGAATGTTATGAACACTTTGGAGATACTGTAACCCTTCTAAAATTATGTCACTTTCCATGGTTGTTGATGGACCACTCCAACTTTTCCAACAAAGATGTTCCTTGCTTGGGATTCTTACACATTCTACAGCTCTGCATATCAGACATAATTTATTTCGAACACGAATAAACAAAAGAAAACAAAAGAAACTTCAGGACCATGTTGGCATATTTCAAAACTTGGAGTAGATTCTTTGTTAAACTTATTTGCGATGTATCAAGTGAGCAATCCTCATCACTGATAAGCATAACACTGGAACCAGCATCAGGTGTTTTGCAACTCGCATCAGCTGAAGATGCTTCTTTGCCTACATTGTCATCTATTGGAAAGCCATCAATATTGATATTGTCAGACCTGCATAAACAAACAATGTATAAGACACTTTGCTCGTAACAGAAGAAAGCAGCAAATAAACTAAGCAAGGGCCATGATCAGGACACGACTCATAGTTTTATATATATGTATTAAAAAGATGATAATTATATTTTCTTGGTTATGGATTTTTTTTTCTTTTGCAATAAGATAATAGCCAATAAAATGAGAATAGAAAAAAGTAGTGATTGCGAATATTTGTAGAGTTCCACACAATTTTGGCAATAAAGATTTCCAGTTTACATATATAACCAGTGGTGTATTCAGAAAGATAAGAGTGGATGGAGCTAGAAGTGTTAGTCTAATGTCCATTGGAAAAACGTTATTCCAAATTCTTCTTTACAAGGTGAACTATGAGAGTGGAGTTTTAACATAGATATATCTAAAAAGATTTATTAATGTACAACTCTTAGACAAAAAATTGACCTACCTCAAAGCAAGTGTCCCATTGTAATGAAACATAGGACATGCAATGTGGAGAAGCCACTGAGTGCGAATTCAACTGCACTCTGGGAATGACCTGGATGTTCATTGGTGGTGAAACCTTAGTCATTTGCATGTCTGGCGAAGAGGCATTTCCATACCGGCTTTCACAGGTTTGTGGATTATTTTTTATTGGGGTGTGTCGTTTTTTTTTGTCCAGGAATGTATTATCAGGGAAAAAAATTTATATGTAAACTGGGTTTCTAATGAAATGAAGTAGCTGAGTTAAATACCAAACATGCTCTAAAGGAATAAAATCACATAATATTACCTTCTACAAATATTTACAAAAGAAATAAAGAGATATATGAAAAAAAAACCTGGGACTTCTTTTTTCCATACCCATGCTAAAGTTATCATAGAACTTCTGTATATCCTAGTATTTTTAATTTTTTTAAGTTACATTAAAAAAATTTCAAACATTGCAAATTAACAACTAGATTTGCTAATTTAAAAGATCAACAAATTTAAAAAAAACATTGAATCAAATGAATTTACTGAAATATATATTCCTAAACTCTACAGAAATACATTCAGTAAAGTCGTTTTATTAAATTCATTTCAAAATATGAGTTGGTTGGTTGGGTTTTAAGTAAAAATTAATGAGTTAATCAATTTGCAATAATAGTTGCCAAAGTCATAATGACTTAGAAAATGTTTAAACACATCACACAGTTTTTGAAAGATATCAATATTAACACTATATAAATTAGTTTATAATTATTATTCTCAACATTTTCAGCTTGGGTATATAATACATTAGTGAGCCATATAAAGTAATAATTAATTTTAGTTTATTGATGTATCACAAGCCAAAAGATTTTGCCATATTTTTAACTTCTTTCACAAATACAGGTGATTTCATGGTGATTCACAATTGAATTTCAGGTGATCCACAATTGAATGAATATAATGGTTTTCCAATGAAGATGTATCATGCATATAATGTCAAACAAGTCTGATGAAGTCCCTTTGATCAGAAGCCAAGCATGCTAACACTCGGCCAAAAGATCATAATTAAACCTATATTTTCAACAATATTCATTTAGTATTTAAAGTTATATGGAAGCTGGAATGTTAAACACCAGCAGGTGATTACAGATGAACTTTTCACGCAATCCCGAAAGAAAAAGTCGAATAGGGCTACATCAGGTGATCTTGTAATATACTGCCCTACCAAAATATTTGGGATTTCCTTGTTATATCAGTCTAATTTCAAATCTCTATAACTTCTAAAATATTCAATGAAAAAATGCAATTGTTGAATAATTAAAATAATAAAATAAAACAAATACCTCCTCAAGCAGCTGCTTGCCACAGAGGTCTGACAGGAGCCTGTCAGTTTAATGCCATAGTAGGTCTGTGAAGATGGCAGGACCTCAGCAGAAAACAACATGAACATCCATGTCTTACCCAGGGCTCGAACCCAAGTCCCTTTGATCAGAAGCCAAGCGTGCTAACACTCGGCCAAAAGATCATAATTAAACCTATATTTTCAACAATATTCATTTAGTATTTAAAGTTATATGGAAGTTGGAATGTTAAACACCAGTAATGCATCATAAGAATTTACTTCAGAAAAATATTAAGTTAAATAATAAGTATTGTTGCAAACCATTTAATAAAATATAGATTTTAGATGTTTGTGTAACGATATTTTCATTAAGAATTCTTTTTAACTTTGATACAACAAGCAAATTTATTGTGAAATATTCCAGCTACTATAACTGTTTAAATACTGAACCAATGTTGCTGAAAATCATGTTTTAGATTTGATTATAATACTTATCTTCAGTCACTTTTTTTTTATTAAATGCATATTGTAGAAGTTATTGATTTTTTAGGTAACATATTTTAATTCTCTATTTTGGTAAGGCAATTGTGTGGATTATCAAGTAATACTATTACACAGGTTTGAAAACATGAATAACATAACTCAAGAACAAGTACATAAAAGATAAAATAATCTTTTATATACTTTTATTGACCTTTAAATAATATCCTTTGTGTACAGTTGTCTCACTGAATTTGAGTTTTTTACACTTTTGGCCCACTATATGTATCTAATACACAAATAATTTTGTGCTACACCACAGATTGAATGAATATAATGGTTTTCCAATGAAGATGTATCATGCATATGAATATCCAGAGAGGTAAAAAGATGTTGGCTTGCAATTGCTTCTAAAAACTGATTTGATGTATATATACCATATTTTGTGCTTAAGTGTTTTCCTCCACTTAAATTGACATTTTTACGAAAAGCAGATTCATTCTTTTTACACATCAAAAATACATCTTTGGATGGGTGAATTAAGCCACCATTACTCTTGTAGCTTACTAATGACTGTCAAAAATATGGCATTGTTGCCTGATCTCCTTCTACATATATTTCACATCTTAACTTTAAAGACAGTTTCCTAACGATATAGGGGACACCGATTGGGCTTGGAAAGGCTGCCGTCTGTCAGATGTGACATTAAGCCATGACTCCATGTGCGGGAGAGCCATACCCTGTGCATGTTAAAGAACACACTGGATGGTCTTGACGGGAGACTATCATCTATCTTCCAACAGCTGTTCCAGTGGATCCCCTCCCCTAACCTTCTCTGAGCCTTCGAGATCCTTGTGACCCAACCATGGCATGCAAAAAAGTGCTGCTCAGAGGTAAAACAACCTAACAATATAGCCAGCTATATAATACACAATATGTTCAGCACACTGACTTAATGAACTAGCATTAAATAATCATGACCATTAAAATCATCATTATCATCTAAATTGTTACTGCTATCACAATAAATTGCCTGATATCCATTAGATGATGAATTAATGATACTTTCTGATGATTGTGCCCCCTCGGTGTGAGCGCCTGTACGTGGTGAGGGGGACCACCCTGTGAAGGTTCCCGCTGGCTCGGTTACCTTCGCAGGGTCCTAAACGCTCGCCCGCGTGTTTGCCGTGCGCGGAGACCCGTGTCCCGGGAAAGGAGGATCCTGGCAGTTGCTCGGGGGTCCCCGTCTTCTCTCCTCAGCTCATGACTGGCGTGGTCCCCATTGGCCGTCTTGCCATTGGGGAGCCTGTCTGTCGCGGGGCTGGGCAGCGGATTCCGGGGCCTCTGCTATACACTGCTTTGGCCTCTGCTTCCGGTAAACGGGAGCTCCTGGGGTGGCCCCCCCAGGAGCAATCGGCTGGTGGGCAGGTCCTGCTAGGGTCAACCATGCAGAGCGGTGAGTAACCTTGCCCACGGTCCGGGTACAGGTTTACAAGTTTCCTCACAACTTATTTTCATTTTGTCGTTATCTTTTCTTTGTGAGGCCAGTTTGGCCATTCACAATTTTCTTATTTTACGCTTTGTTTCATTTGTGTAGAACGTTTTTGTTCTGCACATTTCTCTTTTTATTTTCCTTCTATTTATTTGTGAGGGCTTGGCTCACTGTCTGTGTGGGTATAGTGCCTGCGTAGCCCTGGCGCCCGACTGGGCGTCCCCTTGTTGGGCTCCGTGGAGGGTGGGGACAGCGGGCACTGAACCACACAAAACAAACCATGAGAGAGAATGATGATAATAATGCGATCGCCGCCAACAAGAGGGCTCGACATGAGCCCCCATCTTCCTCTTTGTCTAAGTTATCTCTGCCGTCGTCTTCTGTGTCTGTGTCTTCGTTCCCGAAGTTCCTGATCATCCACTCCACGGGTGATCAGGTGCTCGGGGACATGTCCCCTTTTTTGGTTAACAAAGGTTTACAAGGTCTTGCGGGAGAGCCGAAATCCGTCAAGCGCTTACGATCTGGCGACTTGCAGGTTGAGACCTCTTGTTCAAAACATTCTGAACTACTCCTGAAAGTTAAAGCAATTGGTGGGGTGGCTGTCGAAGTCACTCCCAATAAAACTTTGAATTCCTCTCGGGGTGTGATCACCGAGTGGGGCCTCCTCAAAGTCACTGAGGAGGAAATCCTCTCAGAGCTCACACCTCAAGGAGTAACAGCGGTCCACCGGGTTTCGACACGCCGTGATGGGAAATTAACACCCACCCGGGTGTTAATTGTTACATTCAACACGCCACGCCTGCCTACTTCCATCAAGGCAGGTTATTTACATTGTGAGGTTCGGCCGTATATCCCAAACCCTCTGCGCTGTTTTCAGTGTCAGATATACGGTCATGCCCGCACAGCATGCAGGGGCAAGCCCACCTGTGCTCGCTGTGGCAGTAAGGATCATCTCGATCCTGACTGCACAGCAGAAAAGGCATGCTGTGTGAACTGCAGTGGCGAACATCCGGCGTACTCCCGCGACTGTCCGAAGTGGAAGGAGGAAAAGGAGGTACAACGCCTCAAAGTCGTGAATAACATCTCGTATGCTGAAGCGAGAAAGCTTGCTGCACCGCCCGCCCCACCTGGCAAGGTATCCTATGCCAGTGCAGTCATTGGAAAGCCCATCGTTCCAATGACTTCGGTTGCGGTGCAGACTGACATCAGTGTACCACCTACTGAGTCTTTCTCGCCAGCTGCGAAGTACCTCCTCACGCAGGCGAGACCGAGGGTGGTGTCGACTTCGACATCAACCCCGGTTTCCATTCCTGCAGCTCAGCCTTCCACCTCCACCGGAAGGCCTCCTCCTTCCCGTCCTCAGACAGCAAGACCTTCCAAACCGAAGGGGCCCCCACCGGGGCCAAAAAAGAAAATCATCACTCCTCCTCAAAGGGCGGTCACCGATCCATGCCCCTCGGACGATTCCGAGGACATGGATACTGACCGCCCCCTATTCACTAAACCGTCCTCTGCGGCGGTTAAGTTGAATAGGAACACGTCGTCCGCCCACTCTTCTAAGTCCTGAGATGGCCACACTCCTACAATGGAATTGTCGTGGATTCCAGAGGAATCTAGACGACATCAAGGCCCTCCTTCAGGCACACCAGCCCATCTGTGTGTGCCTGCAGGAGACATACTTGCAGCCAGCCAACAATCCCACGATCCGGCACTTTTCACTGGTTCGCCGGGACCGGGATGGAGATGGTCCAGCTCGCGGGGGTGTCGCCATCCTCGTGAGCAACCATTCTCCTTTCCAGGTCGTACCCCTCACCACCAACTTAGAGGCGGTAGCCATCCGTCTCTTCGTGGGGTTCTCGCTGACTGTCTGCTCTGTATATCTTCCACCTGGGAGCATCGTCTTCCAGGAAGACCTTGATGATCTCGTCTCGCAGCTGCCGTCCGCCTTTTTCATTATGGGGGACCTCAACGGACACAGTCCACTTTGGGGCAGTGCTGACACCAACGGGAGGGGTGGGGTCTTGGAGCAGTGGCTCCTGGATCCTTCTCTCTCCCTGTTGAACACTGGTGTCAGTACTTACTTTCACTCCCCAACCCGCTCTTTCACTGCCATTGATCTCACCATCTGCTCCTCCTCGATCCTTCCACTCTTTACATGGGAGGTCGAGGACAACCCTTATGGAAGCGATCACCTCCCCGTGGTGTGCACCATCTCCTATGGGGGGCCTTGCAGCCCTTCACGCGTCTCGTGGTGGAGGCTCGATCGGGCTGACTGGGGTGGTTTCGAGCTGCTCTCTGAGCTCGATGACCACTCTGTCAGCCAGGAGCCAATCAATGTGGCAGTAGCGGAGATAACGGACTGTATCGTAGATGCAGCTGCATCAACAATTCCTCAAACTTCTACACGGTTTCCTCGCTTTCCGAAACCGTGGTGGAATCCAGATTGCACCGCAGCTCGTAAGGCTCAGAACAAGGCTTGGGGGGTGTTTCGGAGATATCCGACAACCCCCAACCTCGAAAATTTCAAACGCGCCAGGGCGAAAGCTCGTTTCATCCGACGCCAGAGCCAGAAGGAATCTTGGATCAAGTATACATCTTCTATCACCCGCACGACTAGTTCTAAGGTCGTGTGGGATAAAGTCCGGAAGATGAGTGGGAACTACACGTCCCACTCGTTATCGATCCTGGAGCACAATGGACAGGCAATTGCTGATCCCAAAGCAATTGCCGATACTTTGGGGGAGTCGTTCTCCTCCATCTCTTCTTCTTCTTCTTACTCCCCCTAGTTTCTGGCCCAGAAGGGCAGGGCGGAACGCTCTCCGCTGTCTTTCCACTCGAATGGCCTGGAGCCTTACAACAGGCCATTCACAGCGGAGGAGCTTCGCCTTGCTCTGCACTCTTCTCGTGCCTCTGCTGTAGGGCCGGACAATGTCCATTATGCCATGCTCCAACATCTTTCACCATCGAGTAAGGATCGGCTGCTCCATCTCTTCAATCGCATTTTTCTCGAGGAGCAGTTTCCGGACTCCTGGCGGGAGGCCATCGTCTTGGCCTTCCCCAAGCCAGGGAAAGATCCCAAGATTCCTTCTAATTATCGTCCCATCGCATTGACGAGCTGCGTGTGCAAGGTGTTGGAAAGAATGGTAAATGCCAGACTCATCTGGTATTTAGAACACCACAACCTTCTTTCCAACACCCAGTGTGGCTTTCGCAGGCAACGGTCAACTCTTGACCACCTGATACGCCTCGAATCGGCTATCAGGAATTCTTTTTTACGTAGAGAGCACCTGGTGTCAATTTTCTTCGACATCGAAAAAGCGTACGACACGGCTTGGAGATTCGGCATTCTTCGTGACCTCCACAGCTTCGGCTTGAGAGGTCACATGCCGATTTTCATCTCCAACTTCTTATCGACACGCTCTTTTCGTGTCCATGTCGGTAACACTCTGTCGCGGCCGTACCCCCAAGAACAGGGGGTGCCACAAGGCTGCGTTCTGAGTGTTACGCTTTTCGCTGTCAAGATTAATTCCATAACTAGACAACTTCCTCCATCCGTAGGCAATGCCCTCTATGTTGATGACTTTAGCATCTTTTGCTCATCTTCCAGCATGAGGGTCATTGAAAGACAACTGCAAATTGCCCTGAACAATCTTTCGGTTTGGGCGACGGCAAACGGGTTTCGGTTCTCCCCACAGAAGACCGCTTGTGTGCACTTTTGCCACAAGCGTAATCTTCATCTGGATCCCGAGCTGCGGCTCGGGGGTAACATCATTCCAGTTGTGGCGGAGACCAAGTTTCTCGGTCTCATATTCGATCGGAAATTGACCTTTTTACCACACATACGTCATCTCAGGTCCAAGTGCACGCGGGCATTGAACATCGTCAAGGTCCTCTCCTCCCTTTCTTGGGGGGCGGACCGATGTTCTTTGCTCCGCCTGTACCGTGCACTTGTCCGATCGAAACTGGACTACGGATCCCAGGTGTACGACTCGGCCCGGGATTCGGTGGTGAAGGTGCTGGACCCCCTCCATCATCAGGCTCTCCGTGTTTGCACGGGAGCCTTCCGCACCTCACCGGTCCAGAGTCTTTACGTTGAGACCGACAAACCGTCTTTATCTCTTCGCCGTCAGCAGTTGTCCCTACAATATGCTTCTAAATTGCGATCCCTGCCTGGCCATCCCACTTGGGACTGCGTTTTCAGTCCGAAGTGGGAAATGCTTTACAATAATCGGCCGACTGCCATTCGTCCTTTTGGTTTGCGAGTCCGAGGCTACCTCAGAGACATCAACACCAGTCTCGATAGCGTTGCACAGTCGACAGCTGAGCCACTTCCACCATGGCTCGCTGTTTCCCCTACCTGCGATTTTTCCCTGTGCAGGACGGGGAAGGCCTTTACACCCGACTGTGTGTACCGGCAACTCTTTGCCAGCCATCGTGCTGAGCACCCGGACTTCTTGCCTGTCTTTACAGATGGCTCGAAGTCCGGCACTTCGGTGGGATCAGCCATGGTCTGCTGTGATGTAATCATTGCAGACCAGATCCCACTGCAGTGTTCCATCTTCACTGCAGAGTTGCACGCTATCAGCCTCGCCTTGGACCACGTGGCGACTAAGCATCATCGTCGGTGTGTGCTTTACACCGACTCGCTTAGCTCGCTACAGGCTTTGATCTCGGTGAGGCATCGGCCTCACCCTGTTCTTACTAAGATCCGCCAGCAACTGCATCGTCTGGCAGCCACCAGCACCATCTATTTCTGTTGGGTGCCCGGTCACGTCGGAATCAGGGGTAATGATCTGGCAGATTCTGCTGCCAGGTCAGCCACGCCCCTGTCCGACTCTCCGTTGCCGGTTCCCTATCTGGATTTCCGGCAGCGTTTTACCATCGAGCTCCGAGCACAGTGGCAGAGATCTTGGTCAGAACAGCTTACGAACAAGCTCTTTGAGATCAAACCTATCATCGAACCATGGCAGTCTTGTTATCGCAGGAATCGCAAGGAGGAAGTTGTACTTTCTCGGCTCCGCTTAGGTCACTCCTTTATTACTCATTCGTTTCTTCTACGGGCGGACGATGTACCTAAGTGCGAGTTTTGTGACACCATTTTAACAATCGAACATATTTTAATCTCATGCTCTGCTTTTAACTTTGAACGACGTATGATTTTTAATTTCCATAATTTTATGTCCGAGCCTCTTACACTCGGACATCTTTTATCTGATCATTGCATTTTATCTTCAGTTTTTACCTTTTTGAAATATTGTGGATATTTTAAACGAATTTGATTTTACCTTGCCTTTATGTATTATTTACCCCAGGTCTCTTACACCTGGGATTATTTTATTTAATAATTCTACAGTTGTTTTACTCTGTTCATATACACTTGTTTTTTGTTATTTTATCACTTTACAAGGTTGAAAATGTATTTTAACTTTTGGTTATGGGGATCTATGTTTTTTATCTTTTATATTGTCTTTTGTTTGGCGCATTATGGCCTTGTTGCCGATGCGCCATTAAACCCCAAACAACCAACCAACCAAATCTGATGATTGTGTACTAGTAACATTTAATATACTTAGCTCATCAAGAGGCACACAATTACCAGATATCGAATTTGTAACCTTTGATTTCATGAGCAACTTTTTGCAGGCAGCCCTAAATTGTATGGCTGTTACATTATTATTACATCCAACATGAAATTTAACTGCTTGGAAAAATAATTTAATGTGATCTTGACTTGTGCAAAGGCAAATAAGCAACGACTGGATGTTCTATTAATACTAGAGACTGGAACATGTTTTTTAAACTTTGAAAACAAACAAGAAATCCTAAGAAACCCATTTTCCTATTTGATGATAAAATTTTATCACCATTTCTGCTCACTTGTAGAGATGTTAGATAAATTTCAATGACACTAAAGCAAATTAAATACACTTTCATAATTGCTTTTGCATAATGACTTTTTTAAGCCATATTGTTAGATATTCCTGGAATTCAGAATGTCAAACAAGTTCTGATGAATGCAACAGTGGCTTCAGATCCTGTAAATTGTGGAAATTTTAATTCTACTTTGCAAAATTCTATTACATTTGCCACAGATTTGCGTAAAAGATGAGAACATCTATTGTGCAAACATTCTTCATCATAACTTAGCACTGATAGAAGAATGTTCTCACATCAATTTCCTGTTTATTTTTTAATGTTCCTTTCAATCATAATAAATATATATATTTCAGCTTTTGATTTTTTTGGGCCTCTTAAATTTTTATAGCTAAAATAAAAATAATAAATACCCCCCTCACTAATTTTATGATTTATACATTTCATTATAACTTTTTAAATTTTAATTGCTGGAAATCACTTGTAACCTAATTTGTATTACATCATTATTAAAAACCTTAATTTGTAGTTATGCTGTTCATATTCACTTTTCTGATTGTAGCAATATGTGGCGTTTTAATATGAAGCCCCAAAATCTCAGGGCTTCATCCATACCACATAATTAACCTTTAAGTATTGAAATGTGGTCTTGGATATAATTAACCACTTAATGCTCTGCATTAATATTTATACCCCCACAATTGAAGAGATCTATTATTCCCCAAACCTTTCACTGGACGAGTGCAAATGATTATTTTTATCATCATGAGCAAGGCACCAAAGATTTCACTTCCTGTAATCTAGGAAGCTGCATATATTACAACACATTTTTAAAACTTTGTACTCAATCAGTTTTTTAAGAATTTCTAATATTTCAGATAATGGATAAAGAGAGACAGTCCCATCTATCCAAATTATATTTTGATAGATTTGGAACTTAACATCTTCTACAGACAAAGTGTGTCATCATCTACATTCTTTATTTGCTGATAAAGTCACAAACTTGTGAAACTAATCAAACAGAAGAAACATTAGCAAAACTGCTATGTTATAATGTTTATAAAAATTTTACAAAAATTATCCAATTTACAAAAGGAAAAAAAGTAGAACAACAAATGTACAAGTCTGTGTATTGGAATGTTCAGAAGAATGCTAAATCTGCATATTCTGTAGGGTAGTGTTTGAATTTCATATGTTGAATTAATATACCTAAGCATTTGTTAAAAAAAGAAAAGTTATATACCAGTTTTATTTTTTTTACTAAGAATATTTGTTTCGTATTTGTCAAATATCTTGCCACTTGCTGGGTATCTTGCCACTTTGCTGGGTCACTGTCCTCTTCTCTGATGAGTCATGGTTCAGTCCGCAGCCTGACAATCATCGTGTCCTGATCTGGCGTGAACAAGGAACACGGGAGAATCCACGTTTCATGCGAGAAAGGGACTCCTTCGGTGGTGGTGGAATCATGGTGTGGGCGGCATCAGCATTGGTGGTCGTACCGACTTCCACGTCATCAGAAACGGATTGCTGACTGCTGTCAGATATCGAGATGAGGTCCTGCACCCTATAGTGGTACCCTATGCTGGAGCAGTTGGAAACAACTTCCTTTTCATGAACAATAATGTAAGGCCCCACCGTGTGCATCTCGTCAACAACATGCTTCAGGAGGCAGGAATCGAATGCATGGACTGGCCTTCACGTTCTCCAGACCTGAATCCCATTGAACATGCTTGGGATGCACTGGGAAGATGTCTGGCAAACCGACCAATGCCTCCCACAACATTTCTTGAGCTGGAAGTTGCCCTGGAGCAAGAGTGACAGAGGATCCCACAAGAACTGCTGGACATTCTGATCCTGACCATGCCCCATCACTGTCAGTGTGTTTTGGCAGTCTTGGGTGACCATACACCCTACTGAACAGTCAATGTGTGGCACTCTCGTCCAGTTTGACATGCTTCTGTTCACCCCCACCAATATGTCACTTGCTACTCAATCATGACAATTGAGTTGCATCTCATTTGCGTAATCAAACAACTTATTTTGACTTGTCGTTTGCTTTTCTGATGTTCTTGTTTAATAAAAACAATTCAAATGCTTCTTTTTTTATCGCTTCATATTCATTTTAAAATGTCCCTTAATTTTTGTGAGCAGTGTATTAAAAGGAAAACGGGTAATGAGATTACCAAAGCATTTGTCGAAATTTTTAAACAATGTAAGCCATCCAAGTTACAAACGGATAAGGCAACTGAGTTTATCAATAAAGAAACTCGAGCATTGTTTAACCAATGAGATATCCATTGGTTTGCCACTGAAAATGAGACTAAAGTGGAAACTAATTGTGGAAAGATTTAATAGGACTCTAAAGACAAAAATGTGGAAATATTTCACTGTCAATAACACTAAAAAATGGATCGATGTTCTACCAACACTCGTTAAGAATTAAAATACTTCTTATCACAGATCAATAAGAATAACCCCAAAAGAGGTAAGTTTGCAGAAAAACAGAGATATTGTGTGTGTATTTTAATCTATTACAGCACCAAAATTTAAGATTGGCGACAGAGTGAGAATCGCCAAGTACAAGACACCATTTAGAAAAGGTTATCTGCCGAATTTTGCAGAAGAGATTTTTGAAATTGCTCAAGTTCTGAATACAGATCCCATAACCTATAAGATCAAGTATCTGAAAGGAGAATTGGTAGTTTTTACAACGAAGAAATGGTGAAATATGAAAAGCAAGATGACATTTATAAAGTTGAAACCATTCTGAAAATTAGAGTGAAGAATAATAAAAACAGAATATTAGGTTAAATGGTTTGGTTATGATAATTCATAGGTCAAAGAAGATGATCTTTTTAAATAAAGCAAATGGAGATTCAAAATTTTGACTTTGTAGAAAATGAGAAATTCTTTAACAGAAACGTATTAGCACCTCTCTGGCCTTTTACACTTTTAATCTGTGGTCCATCTGGCTCAGAGAAGACAAATCTTTTTAGTTGAACTTAATATTTAAACATCTCTACTATAATAAAATCTTTTTATATGCCAAAGATTTAACCGAGCCAAAATATCAGTTTATGCAACAAATATTCGACAATTTGCACAAAATTTCGAAATTGCTCAAGTTCTGAATACAGATCCTATAACCTATAAGATCAAGGATCTGAAAGGAAAACCTATCATTGGTACGCCCAAGAAAACATTTGGCAAAAAAATGTCAATTGCAACTTTCTCATCCAGTAAAGAAGATATCGTCAAGGTCAACAAACTGGATCCCAAAATGCCAAATTTAATTGTTTTGTACGATTTCATAACGGAAAGAGATCAAATACTCATCGAAGAATTATTCGTCAGAGGAAGGAAAAAGAACATATCATTGATTTACCTAACGTAGAGTTATTTTTTTACTCCAAAAGACATTTGACTACAGTGTAATTATTTTATATTCTTTAATATGCAGAACAAGAGAGAAATGTTGCAGATACAAATGGATCATGCAACAGAAATCAGGAAAGATATTTTTATTCAGTTTTATGCATATGCAGTTTCAAAATCACATGATTTCTTATTAATCAATAAAAAAAACAAACACATGCCTCTCAAGTACAGAAAAAACTTTGGTAAATAAAGATGAATTACTTGACAAAGTTTGGCGTCATCAGCTCTGAGACCGGTTCTGAAAGAGGACCAGTGGGAATTCCAGGTGTCGGTTTTAAATTGGCACATGATGGGGACTATGACGTGAGTAATAAAAAATTGAGAAATTTAACTAATCCCAAAGAGGGTCGGACCCTGTGGCAAAACAGTATCTACAACAAGAGTCTATAACACTGAATCACACAGTAAATTATGATGCAAATACTAAAGGAATATAGGCAGACCTATAGAGAATGGAGATGCCTCTACCATTCAATACATTATTAATACTTCTTTAATTTTTGGAGCAATTGCTACGATGCGCAAAACAAACAAATAAATAATCAATGTTACTGAACCGGATGCAGATTCTGGAGTAGTTACAAAAGGATATTTGGAAAAAAGAGGACTTTGCAATGATGATGACAATTACGATGCAACCAACAAACGCATTAAAAAACTTGCAGACTGATCGATTCATCCAATGCCACTACAAAACACTATGTTGACAACTTGACCACTGTTCAACCTACTCCAATGAATATATTTGTGAGAAATAAAGATGGGCTTTACATTCCACGAAGCATTGCATTCGAGGGGCATAGTTTCAATGCAGAAAAAGAAAACATGATATTGCTGATCCCGAGTCTAATTCTGCTGCTGTAACTAAGAGATATTTGGAAAAAGTCGCGTTAACTGGCAAGGATGTCTTTAATGCAAACAATAAAAGAATAGGAAACCTCAGAGAACTGAGGCACAACAGAAATGCGACAACAAAAAATTACATTGATGACTTGACAAAGTTAGATCTTAACCCATCCAATGCCTTATTGAGAATTGAAAATGGACTTTTTGTATCAAGTGGGAGCAGTTTCAATGACGATGTAAATGGAAAACGAATTTTGAATGTTGACACCCCAATTCTAAACAATGATGCTGCTACAAAACTATACGTTGATAAAAAATACTGTAAATTTGCCTTACCTATGGTGATAAGTGAAAGAAAATATATTGCACTCTCATCCAATTATGCAGATATACACAAAATTCGACCTACTAACACCACCTATTTTCAAAGATAATTACCATCTAAGCATTTCTAATGGATATATCAGCAAGGTAATCTGCTGCACAACAAATCCCTCTTTCAGTATAAATTATAGTATCAACTTGGACGATCAAAAATTCATTGAAGTAGTAAGACCACAACTTGAACAGTTTTTTTCTGTTACTCCAGTAAACAAGAATTTTGACAGGGGTAGCAAGATTAATGTTTCACTTGCTAGACACTATCCAGATCCAAAAGAAAGAAGAAAAGTGCTTGGAGGTCTTGTTTCAGACTTTCATCACTGAGTATTTGTCTTTATTGTATATGAATAAAGATGAAAGGTCTTAAGCAATTACACAACACAGTATTATAAATGAAATCTTGAAATCGCGAGCTACTACAAAATCGAAAATTGCAAGACACCATTTTGGGAGAGGAATGAGTTAAGGAAACACTTGAAGAATTTCACAAACCAGTGGTGGAACGGTTAAAACGACTGGACACTGTGTGTGAAGAAACCATGAAAAGCATACAAGATATAGTGAAAACTTTAGAGCCAGAAGTGCCCATTGAGATGCCAGAAAAAACGTTCATTTATAATCCAGATTCCAACTTGCAAGATGAAATATTAAACCAATATAAACTAAAACTTCCGAGTGATATCATACAGATGAGAAATCTCATTCCTGAGTGAAAGAAATTATGTATCAAACAATCGGGCATCTTCAGAAACTGGGGCTACAGAAGCCAAATGCTCTGGTAGAACTACTGAGAAATATCGAATTATCGATAATCACATTAAGGTACTTAGAAAATATTTAAAGGCAATAAAATGATGCTCACAGTCATTCATTGCAGACACCTAAACTCTTGCTTCTACTGGCATCATCAAATTCTGCATTGGAGGAAGTCTTTAGTGGTGGGGGAACGGGTCTTTGCCCCATGCCTGCGATTAGAGGGCTGTTTGCTATTGTCGGCATTCCCTCTCTCAATAAACATAGTTTCTTTAAACATCCCACTAACCATTTTCTCTCCATAGGTAGTTGGAACTCTGCACAGCACTTTTTCTCTTGATGTCCTCACACAAGAATTCCACCATTATAATTTAGATATTCTCAGCTTGCAAGAGACCAGATGGACAGAAAAGGGTCAGATTCTTAAAAAATAATCTTAAATTTCTCTTTTTAGGGAAGGAAGACAATAAACAAACGAAGGCCTGGGTCTGCTTCTCAGCAGACATGTTAGTGATGCTCTTCTAGGATATGAGTGCATTAATGAAAGGTTTCTTACAGCAAAATTTCAGACAAGCATTAAAGACTTGAATGTTATCTGCTGTTATGCCCCCACTGAGGATGCTGATGAGGATGAGAAGGATAGGTTTTACGGACAACTTCAGGATATTTTGAATTGTGTCAAGAAAGGAGATATTACCCTTGTTCTAGGTGACTCATTGCCAAAGTTGGTACTGACTCTGACCTTTGGGAAGGAGTGATCGGCCATTTTGGTATTGGTAGCTGCAATGGCAATGTTTCCTACAGGTAAGTAAACTGAATGGTTTCAGAATAACTAACACTTATTACGAACACCGTGACATACATAAGTACACATGAGTTTCACCTGATGGGCTGCATAAGAATATGATTAATTATATATTAATTAACAGCAAATGGGCTAGTTCTGTTAGGAATAGCAGGTCATATAGGGGAGCTGAAATTGGATCTGACCATTACCTTGTTAAAAGTGTCTTGCAACTTAAACTTAAAAAATGTTGTGCTAGGGTTAAAAAATTTACTTTTTATATTGAAGCTCTGAAAGACCCAGTTATAGCCAAAGCTTACCATGATAGGTTACTTAGTCATTATGACAGTCATGGTTTACTTACTACTGAAGTTGAGGAAGAAAGGGATCATTTTAAACAGGCTTTTTTGGACACTAAACAGTACTCTTTTTGGAAGAAAGGAGCAGAGGAGGCAGAATTATCTGAGTGATAAGGCACTTGAGCTTATTTTGGAAAGAAAGAGCTGCAGGAATGTCCTTAATCAATACCTTACTGATCCTAATAGAAAGCATTACAGAGAACTTAATAAACGTGTAAAAGATCAGTTAGCTGTTGATAAGAATCTTTGGCTTGATGCCTTGGCTGACAAAGCTGAGGAAGCAGTTAGACAGCACAACAGCAGAAAGCTGTACCAGATAGTTAATGTTTCGTGTGGTAGAAAACGGACAGGTATACAGGGATTGAAGGATAAACAAGGTAAGGTTATAGAAGGTGAGGATTCTGTCATGGCTAGGTGGGCTGAGCATTTCAGTGATGTTCTAAACAATGTAGTTAGTTCTCCCATTGTTTGCAATGATAATAGATGCATTGATGTCTTTAATGTTGGCCCTATAACACAATCTGAAGTTATTTTGGCTTTTTCTAAACTTAAACTTCATAAATCCCCAGGGGTAGATGAAATTCCTACTGAAATGCTTAGAGCTGGAAATGTTTCGGTTGCCACTTTGATGACTGAAATTCTGAATATCTTTTATGATAAAGGCATGGTTGCTAAGGATTTTACCAGAGCTATTGTTATCCCTATTTTCAAAAAAGGTGATCGCAGTTCTTGTGATAACTATAGGGGTATCAGCCTACTCTCTGTTCCAGGTAAAGTTCTTTCCATGATTGTGCTTAATAGAATTAAGAATCTGGTTGATAGTCAATTGCGTGATGAGCAATGTGGATTCAGAAGTGGTAGGGGATGTGTGGATCAGATATTTTCACTTAGGCAGATTCTTGAGAAATGTTTAGAGTTTCAGAAACCTTTGGTTGCTAGCTTTGTTGATTTCAAAAAGGCTTTCGACTCTTTTGATCGTCATAATTTGTGGTTTATTGTGAAATCATATGGTATACCAGACAAGGCTCTCTATAATAACACTGAGTCGTGTGTGTGAGTTGGTAAGGCTTGTAGCAATTGGTTTAGCATTACCTCTGGTGTTCGATGAGGGTGCATTTTGTCTCCTTTTCTCTTTAGTTTGGTTGTTGATTATGTTATGCGAAATCCACTTCAAGGAAAAGATTTTGGCCTTAAATGGGATGGAGATAAGAAAATTTCTGATTTAGATTATTATGCTGATGATGTTGATGAGATGAACTCTTTTATTCGAGCTGTTGATGAGACTGGTAATAGAGTAGGTTTGGTTATAAACAGAGAGAAAACTAAAGTGATGAAAATTGGTCTGGCAGGCTGTGATTCAGTTAATCTGAATGGTTGTAGTCTTGAGCAGGTGTCACAGTTTAATTACCTTGGGAGCTATGTAACAGATACTGGTGATGTGTGGCATGAGATTAACAGATGGATAGGGACTGCTGCCGGGACTTTTAAGAATCTTTGGAGAGTGTGGAAAAATAGGCGTATACCCCTAAAGACTAGAATTAGACTGTATAATAGTGTGGTTCTTTCTAGGGTTAGTTATGGTAGTGAAACTTGGACACTTTGTAAACAAGATAACAGGAAACTAGATGCTTTTGATTCCAGGTGCTTATGCAGTATCTTGGGCATTAGGTGGTTCAACTTTGTAACTAATGATGAGGTTAGGCAAAGGAGTTTGCAACCTCCTTTAAGCAGCATATTGTGAAGAGAGAGACTCCGTTGGTTTGGCCATGTTGCCCCTATGAATAATTATAGATTGCCAAATAGGGTTATGAACAGTGTACCTAAAGGCCTCAGAAAGAGGGGGTGATCTACGATGCGGTGGGCAGACAATGTCAAACAGGACCTTGTTAGAATTGGTGTGCAGTGGCCAGATGCAGTAGATGTAGCTCAGGACAGACTTGCTTGAAGAACTAAATTGCAAGTCTGGTTGGACTTCCGTAGCCCATGGCTGCTTGAGGAGGAGGATGATGATGATGATATAATAAAGAGGGTATAACTGCTAACTCAGAGGTGAGCGTAACTATTCAATGTACCAAATGTGGGATATCCGCAAATCCAATATGAACAGTCATATGAATACTGCATGCACCTCTCACATATTTGAAAAATGCTAATTTTGCAATTCCAGCTTTAACAGAAAAGACAATTATAATCATCATCTGAATCAATATCTTATAAATAAAAGCAGTGCTTTTAGGGAAATGTTTCGCACATATAAAATTGATAACATAAATATTAGAGAAGACATAAAAAGTTTCCTGGAGAAAAATAACAATAAATGGAAACAAAATTAAGAAGAAATTCAGTCAGCCTCTAAAAGTTAGAATCATATTACGAATAAAATTTAAAAAGCAAACGGATCCTGAAGGACAGAAAGAAATATATGCACATTTTTCGACATGTAATGAAATAATCAGTTTGCCTACCTATCTCAATGAATTACTAAAAAATGCTCATGAGAAAATTGATAACGACTTTGAAAATTTTATACATTAGGGAAATGGATGGGTGCTTAACAAAATAATTTCTATGGAAATTCAAATGTATCAGTATAATGCAGTTGGAGCATCTGCATTTGTAGATTTACCAGAACATTTGAAATGTACAAAACGAAGTGAATGTTAAAAACTACGATAACAAATGTTTCTTGTGGTCAATATTATCAGATCTACATCCTGGTAAAAACAATCCACAACGTGTGGAAAAATATAAAATATTTGCAAAGGTCTTTGACACATCTTCAATAACTTATCCAGTAACCCTCAATCAAATCCCGAAGTTCGAGGTTTTAAATAATCTTTCTATAAATGTTTTTAATTCTAAGAAGGATGGTTTGCATACAGTATATATTTCACAGAATCCTGTTAAAGAACCCATACAACTTTTACTTTTAAAAGACCAGTAATTCTCACTATTGTTGGATTAAAAATTATAGTAGGGTTACAGCATATCTTTCAAGACATAATGGTAAATTCTACCCCCGCCCATACTGTCTTCATAATTTCACCCATGATGATTCATTAAAGAATCACATAGATAATTGCAAATCAAACACCTTGCAAACTATCAAATTTCCCGAAGCAAATAGTACGAAATTCCATATTATTAAAAACGGTTTGAAACACCCATATGTGATTTATGCAGACTTCGAATGCTTTTTGAAATGTAGAAGAATTGAGATTAATCCATGTAGAGTGCGAACTAAGTATTTAGTACCATCAGGATTTGCATATATTATAGTTGGACCAGAAGCTAAACTGATAAAAACCAGAATGCACAGAGGGAAAAAATGTAACAGAACATACAAATAATTAATGAACTCGACTCATTTTGGGTACTCCAATAAATAACCACTCTATTAAGTTGCTTCAAATATTTAGAGGTAAAATTGTCTTGAGCCGTGTGGTCGAACCCATGACCTCCTGATAACATGTCAGGTGCTTTGGACCGCTGAGCTACTGACCACCGATCAAGATCTCCTATAATTGATGATATGAACTTTCCTCAACCTACCTTACTTAATATGTAGGGAGTGTTCAGGCAATATCGCCCCAAGCAGCTTATTAATCCCTTTCAGATGGAATGAATGTATTACAAGTATGCAAATCTAAAAATAGTTAATGAACTCAACTCATTTTGGATACTCCAATAAATAACCACTCTATTAAGTTGCTCCAACTATTTAGAGGAAAAATTGTCTTGAGCCGGATGGGATATGAACCCACAACCTCCTGGTAACATGTCATTTTTTAACAGAACATTTTTTGAATGAAATGATTGAAGCCGAAAATATGATCAATGATTTGAAGAAAAGAAATATTAAGATGACTGATTTTGATTGGCAAAATTTTGCTGGAGCAAAATATTGTAATATTTGTGGGAAGATTCTAGAAACTGATAGAGTAAGGGACCACGACTACTTGAAAATACAGAGGTGCTGTTCACAACAAATGTAATCTTCAATGCAAAGTCTCACTTGAAATACCAGTGTTGTTTCATAATCTCAAAGGATTTGATGGCCACTTTATAGTAAAAGATTTGTGGAAATTTAAAGATAAGAAGAAAATTTCTTGTATTCCACAAACTACAGAAAAATATATATGCATTAAATTCGGTCAAATTAAATTTATTGATTCATTCATGCTCCTCAGCTCTTCACTGGATTCACTGTCGAAAAATGTGGAAAATTTCTACATCTTAAGTCAATACTGCAGACAACATAATTTGAATGACTCACAGAAAGAACTTTTGAAAAGCAAAGGAAGTTTTCCATATGAGTACTTGCAACAGAGTGCTCAGTTTTCACAAACGCCACTTCCATCCAAAGAGAATTTTCAAAACAATGAACAATACGAAAAAGTTCAAATTTTGTGGAAAGCCTTTTCTATTGCTACCTTCAGTGAATATCATGATCTGCACATGATCACTGATGTATTACTGCTAGGACATATATTTGAAAACTACAGGAATTCGTGTATGAATAATTACCAACTCGATCCTTTCCATTATTTTGGCTCTCCTGGCTTATATGCTGCCTGTTTAAAAATGACAGAAATTGAGCTGGAACTTATAAAAGGTGATATGTATTTTTTCATAGAAAGAGCTCTGCGAGGAGGAATATCTTTAATGTCTAAGAGATTTGCCCAAGCCAACAATCCTTTAGTAGATCCATATGAGAGAAGTAAACCACAAAGATGTATCATGTATTTTGATGCAAACAATTTATATGGCTGGGCAATGTCTCAACCTCTTCCACATCTACACAATTTATACAATGATTTCCCCTTGGCTCCTGAAAAATTGAAATTCTCTAATAATGTCTTTCTTGATTCGAAATTTGTTCGACAAGCAAAATCATGTCATTCATTATAGGTTACTTAAACTCTATGTGGAACTGGAATTGAGGCTGAAACAGGTGCACAGAATCTTGGAATTTGATCAAAAACCATGGATAGATTTTAATACCTTACATAGATTTACCTTACATAGATTAATAAACCTTACATAGATTTTAATACAACTAAACGAATTAATGTCATAAATAATCGAAGGCCAAAAATACCTGGGGGTGGGGTGGGGTGGGGCTCAGTCGGTAGCGCGCCAGGCTCGTAATCTGTAGTTCACAGGTTCGAGTCCCAGCTGGGTCAGCATTGAGATTTATCTCCGCAAAATTTCCCCGCCCTGTCCATGGTCAATAGGGAACACCGATGGGCTTGAAAAGGCCGCCGTCCGTCGGATGGGATGTTAAGCCGTGGCCCCGTGTGCGGAAGAGCTATACCCTGTGCACGTTAAAGAACATGCTGGATGGCCTTGACGGGAGGCTACCATCTGTCTCCCAACAGCTGTTCCAGTGGGTCCCCTCTCCCAACCTTCTCTGAGCCTTCAGAGTCCTTGTGGCCTGGCCATTTAGCCCATGGTGTGCAAAAAAGTGCCGCTCAGAGGTAAAACAATCCAATCCAAAGCCAAAAATACCTGGTACTGTCAGTAGGTTTATCGCCATTTGGATGCTTTTGAGAGAGGAAGAATTATAGACCTATGTGAAGCTAGATGGACTAAATGTCATGTCACTGCCCGTGTTCATTGGGATGCATGAACTGTTGGATGCTGTTGGCAACAGTGGTGAAATAAAGTTTCTAGCATGTGTCGCAGAGGGAGTGGTGCTTTCTGACAGATGGCTTAATAGGCACATTGTCAGTATGGCTTAATAGGCACATTGTTCGACATGCTCGTTCGTCACCACAGAGAACTGCAGGCAATATTCGACGGGCTGTGTCAGCAGCCATGGATGTCCCCATAACGACCCGAACGGTAAACCAAAGGTTGCATGAGGCACACCTATTCTCTAGGCAACTGCTACATCGACTGCCATTGATCTCAAACCATCGCAGCACTCATCTCTGGCTTGGTGCCGAAGTCATGCGAACTGGGGTCACGAATGGAACACTGTCGTGTTTTGTGATGAATTCTGTTTCTGTCTGGGTGCAATGATCGACAGGTCCATGTATGGTGAATCCTGGTGAGAGGACAGATCCAACTTTTGTTTGTGATGGGCACACCACCCATCAGCCAGGCATAATGGTGGAGTGCTATTGGATATGACAGCAGGTCACCTCTTGTCCACATCACAGGAACACTGACAGCTGCACGATACATTAGTGCGGTTCTGCAGCCATTTTGTTACCGTTCCTGGGAGGCATGCAGCAGCCCATTTTCCAGCATGACAACACCCGTGTACACACTGTTAAGGTATCTAGACAATGTTTGCAACATGTTCAAGTATTGGCATGGCCAGCATGATCTCCAGATTTATCCCCAATAGAAACTCTATGGACCACATTGAACGACGTGTGCAATCCTCTCACTGGCTGTTGTGGAATCTCGATGAATTATGGGAGCAAGTCAATGCTGCTTGGTGTGCAATTCCTCAGGATCATATCTGTCAATTGTATGACTCCATGCCACACCATATTGCTGCTATATTGCCGTTCACAGTGGTGCAACCATCTACTGAGGCAGTCGTATTGTGCTGTATTATCTCATCTTCTAACTGCTGTAAGTGACTGTAAATTAAATCATGGCATGCCAATATATATTGCTATGTATGTGCTGCATTTCACCCCTATACCCTCACTCCTTCTGGGTGGTCCCAGGTTCGAGTCCCAGCTGGGTCAGCATTGAGATTTATCTCCGCAAAAATCCCTGCCCTGCCCACGGTCAGTAGGGGACACCGATGGGCTTGGAAAGGCCGCCGTCCGTCAGATGGGACGTTAAGCCGTGACCCCGTGTGTGGGAGAGCCATACCCTGTGCACGTTAAAGAACACGCTGGATGGCCTTGACAGGAGGCTACCATCTGTCTCCCAACAGCTGTTCCAGTGGGTCCCCTCCCCCAACCTTCGCTGAGCCTTCGGGGTCCCTTGACCTGGCCATTTAGCCCATGGTGTGCAAAAAGTGCCGCTCAGAGGTAAAACAACCCAACCCTTCTGGGTGGGGCAGTTTCAATGTTGTGCAGTGAATTTTATAATCCTTTTATCCTGTCATTTTCATGTTGTTTTTTTTAATATTCCCTTCAATCAGAATAGTAAATATATATATTTCGACTTTCGAATTTTTGGGGCCGCTTTAATTTCCATAGCTTAAGGGCTTTTAATTTTCTATAGCTTAGAGCCTCAGAACATCAATGTCCGGCACTGATGGTACCCATGACCAGAGTGGAATGCTAGATGATTCTGTTTGACAGCCAAGAGTGCTTAGCAAAATAATCTCGCATTTTTTTTTTTGGCAAAAGTCACTTATCCTACCGCATTTTGGATGCGCAAATGCTGCAATTTTGCGTTTGTTGTTGGGATGTCATACCAGCGAAATTTCCGTCTTCTTGTAATCATTGATTAAACCTTATAAATTTTAAAGGTTTCTCTGAATCTTCGATTATGTTATTCAAAAAAAAATGCTGTATTTGGCATTTGGGTTTAGATTATGCAAGTTGAGTGATCATAATTACAATACGAGTCAAAAGTTCTCTTTCAAAAAAATTGCTTTAAGTATTTAAATAATTTTTAAAACATCTGCATATTATTTTTTTAAAGAAGGCTGAAATCCAAGAATATAACAGAATTAGCAAGTATTTAGGTATATTAATATTTTTTTTTCACATTAAAAACTCATAAATCATTCACTATTTGTGGAAAACATAGAGAGAAAGGCAATACAGAGTACTGCACTTTTGTTGCACACACTTCACTTTATTACCCCTGTAAGATGACTTCATTGGAGTGTCCATCTGTGTGTGATTTTCCACACACAGCTATGCTTTGAAGCATACCGATAAGAAATAAAATCTACTTTCACCACTGGATGAAACAGACAGGTACACAGATATTGAGGGATAAACAAAGTAAGGTGGTTGAAGCTGAGAATTCTGTGATGGCTTGGTGAGCTGAGCACTTCAGTGATGTTCTAAACAATATGATTATTTCTACTCCTGTTGTTTGTAATAAGGTTAGATTCATTACTGGCTTTAATGATAGCCCTATATCACATTCCGAAGTCACTTTGGTTATCTCTAAATTAAAACTGCATAAATCCCCAGGCGTGTATGAAATCACCACTGAATGCTTAGAGCTGGGAACATTTGTGTTGTCACATGGCTGACTGAAATTTTGAATATTTTTTATTATAAAGATGTTGTTTTTAAGGATTTTACTAGAGCTATCACTGTCCCAATTTTTAAAAAAGGTGATCGTAGTTCTTGTGATAATTATAGGGGAATTAGTTTATTCTTTGTTCCAGGTAAAGTTCTTTGCATGATTATATTTAATAGAATTAAGAATTTGATTAATGAACAACTGGGTGATGAACAATGTGGATTCAGTAGTGGTAGGGGATGTATTAATCAAATATTTTCACTTGGGCAGATTCTTGAGAAATGTTTAGAGTTTCAGAAACCTGTGGTTACTAGCTTTATAATTTCAAAAAGGCTTTGACTCTGTTGATCAACATAATTTATGGTTGATTGTTAGATATGGCTTTATGATATCATATCCTTGCCTGATGAGTTAGTTATGTAATGAAAGCTCTATATAATAGCACTGAATCCTGTGTGAGAGTTAGTAAGGTTTGTAGTGATTGGTTTGGTATTGCTAGTGGAGTTAGACAAGGGTGTATTTTGTCCCCTTTCCTCTTTAGTTTGGTTATAGATTATGTTATGTGGAATCCTTTGTAAGGAAAAGATTTTGGCCTTAAATGATCTAGAGATATCAAAATTTCTGATTTAGATTATGCCAATGATTTGACCCTGTTGGTTAATGATTTTGATGAGATGAATTCTTTCATTAGGGCTGTTGATGAGACTGGTAATAGAGTTGGTTTGGTGATAAACAGAGAGAAAACTAAAGTGATTAAAATTGATTAGGGAGATGGTGCTTCAGTTGCTTTGAATGGCTGCGTTTTTGAGCAATTTAATGATCTTGGGAGTGATGTAACAGATACTGATGATGTGCAGCATTAGATAAATAGAAGAAAAGGGATTGCTGCTGGGACCTTTAAGAATCTATGGAGAATGTTGAAAAATAGGCGTGTACACCTAAAGACTAAAATTAGGTCGTAAAATATTTTGGTTCTTTCTAAGGTTAGTTATGGTAGCGAAACATAGAACCTTTGTAAGCAGGACAACAAGAAACTTGATGCCTTTGATTCTAGATGCTTGTGCCGTATCTTGGGCATTCGGTGGTTTGACTTTGTAAGTAATGATGAGGTTAGAAGAATGAGTCATCAACCTCTTTGAGCAACATTTGTGCAGAGAGAGATTGTGTTGGGTTGTCCATGTTTCCCATATGTACAGTTGCAGATTGTCAAACAGGGCCTTGCTAAAATTGGCCTAGAGTAGTCAAATGCAGCAGCTGTAGCTCAGAACAGATAAATCTGGAAAGGGAAATCACACATTCTGGTAAGACCTTCGTAGCCCATGGCTGCATGAGGATTGTGTGTGTGTGTGCATCCATCCATCCATCCGTCCATCCATCCATCCATCCATCCATCCATCCATCCGTCTGTCTGTCTGTCGGTAGGGTGGGCAGGCAGTGTTTAGACAGCATTTACAGGCAAAGGATAATTAAGAAACCTATAAATTATTATCAACAATTGGAGATAAAAGTAAAAAAAAAACAACACACTATTGAAATTAAAACTATTCACATTTCACTCAAATATTTTATTAATATTCAGCATTAAATGCTCTTTGATTTGGTCCGACATATTTTGCTTCTTTAGTTACTCCTGAAAAATAATCTAAAATTAGCATTTTATTCTGAAAGCACTTCAAAATGAGCGTGACCTCGAGAGTGAGTTCAGTTTCAGAAACCTGACACTTTAAGGTTAGGATTAAAACTGAAAAGCAGAAGAAAAAAAATCCTTTTAAGCAGCCATTTTCCACAATGGTCTGTCAGTATATCATAAAGGAGGAGTGTGAGATCTCGTACAACCAAACAACACAAGTACCTTCCATTCTTTATCCTGGACTCGAACATAGGTCCCTTTGATTACTAGAGAAGTGAACTAACCACTCATCCAGAAAGAAAGTAAACAAAAAAGTGCTAATTTCATATTTTTTTATAGTTTTATACATTCTTATCCTTATGCTTTTGCCAAAATATGAAGCATATAATCCGATATAAGTAATCATATATCAATAATGTAAATATTATGTTTGTTTTTTTTTTGAATTATTGCAGTGTATTAAAAGTTATGCAATTAGATACTTAAAAAGAACGAGTAAGTTTGAAAACAGGTGAGAAATGTATAAATATTTAGATATTTTACTAATTAGAATGCTGCATGTGCATACACATACAATACAAAATCCTCATGCAGTTATGGAGGTTTTATCAGACTGTACAGTTAGTTCTCCAAACATGTTGTGATGGTTCACCCATTCACTTTTACTTTTCCTTAACCAGTTTTGCTTTATTTACGTTATATTTATCATTTTGGGGATTATTAAATTTTTTTTGGATTGATCTCAATTGTCGTTCCAAGTGTAGGAGTTGCGCCTGCGCAACTCCAACCTTTTGATTGTCAACCGCTAAAGCTCATGTAGGACACGACCCCTCTTGCTTCATAGCTAGCACAATGCAAATGTCTTTCCCCAGCATGCAACAGCCACATGCTGGACTTGTACGCGTGTTATAACTAAGTGACATTAGGTCACAAAGTAAAAAGAGTAAAAAGAATGTGTTGTGAGTAGAGTGGTGATGTTGGGCCATGGAGAGTGCTGTTAGTGGAAGTTGAGATGATGTTACTTTAGATAAAAGGAGTTGTTAGTACGCCAATTTTGTATTCTTCCATTGAATTGGGTGTCTGAATTTTTTGGAAATAAATTTTATATATTTTAGAAACTTTTGAATTTTTGCTATTTTTCTCTTGAGCAACTTTAGTTGATTTTTGATTATATTTAACTTTAATTAAACTTGACAATCATTTTTGAATTCTTGCTTGATAAGTAATGCTTGATATTATACATTAACGAACCTTATTTCAACTTGATTTGGCAAGTTATTTTTGCCTGGTGCCCGATACAACTGTCTAGAATTTGAATAAATTTGGATCAGACAAAAGGTCCACTTTAAAAGTTAATAATCTTTGGAGCATTACAATGTCTGTCCTAAGCTACATCTGCCCATTGTAGACCAATTCTAATGATGTCCTGTTTGACATTGTCTGCCCACTGCATTCTAGGTCTCCCCTCATTCTGAGACATTTAAATACACTATTCCTAACCCTATTTGCTAATCTATAGTTGTGCATACATGCAACATAGCCAACCCAACACAGTCTCTCTCTCTGCTCATAGGAGGTTGCTGACTGCTTCATCTGACCTCATCATTATTTACAAAGTTACACCACCTAATGCCTAAGATACTGCTTAAATATCTAGAATCAAAGGCATCAAGTTTCCTGTTATATTGTTTACAAAGTGTCCATGTTTCACTATCACAGCTAACTTTAGAAAGGACCAAATTATTGTATAAAGTCAACCTTTTCACCACCATACCAGCTTAGCATACTGTTTATATTCTTTCAAATATAAACTATATATTATTTTGAAAAAAAAATATTTTTCAGAGTCAGTATTTTGTTTAATGTTAGCTTCCAATCAGTGGTGGCTGAAATGCCAAATTTTGCTGATTAATGGGGCATTAAAAAGCATGTCTGCTCCTCGTTTAAATTCTTTGTAACATATGTTCATTTATTAAATGTCGGTTATAAATTGATATTGCAAATTTATTACATGAAAAACTATCTTTCAACATGAATCATATTATATATTAATGAAATTTATTACTTACTTTATTTAGTTCATTCATATACTAAATATTCTCTATTTTTTAATTGTTTCAGTGCAACATATATTTATTGAATATATTTCAGGAATTAGAGATGAATGACAGTTGTTTGGAAAGTTTCTTGGACTTCTGTTGTCAATTACTGAACAAGATTTTGGAGGTTTGTAAGACTAAATAACCAATAATGTAAATATAGTAATAAAAATCATGCAATTAGATGCTGAAAAGAATAAGTTTAGGTATCTTGCTAATTAGAAAGCTATATATATATATACTACAAGCATTAGCCCTTTCACTAGCATGAAACAGCAGAGATTTTAGATGGACTCATCCAATCAGTGCTGTTCTTTCTACTTCACTAACTCCTACCTTCAGTTTGGGCCATTTTTGGCCAGTATTCTAGTGAAATTGGTTAAAATATCTCAAAAAGAATCTAAGAATGCAGGTTTATAAAATGGTTGTGAGAGATAATAATAAAATGGTGTTTTTAGATATTTACAAATGCACAAGTACTCTACTCAAAAAATTAAAGTTCAGAAAAAAGGTGTTTGAAAAGAAAATTATATTCATTGGTTGATGAAATTAAGATGACACATTAAATTTAAATGCCTTTTTCATCGGTATTTTAATTTTAACAACATCCCCAAAGGTTAAAATACACTGTTGTAGGCAATAACTATATACTTTATAGCAACACTATTATATGCAACATTGCATGTAAACTTCGAATATCCAATTATAAGTTCCTTGCAACATGCAAATTACTAATGCCTTTAATAACACTGGCACTATAATAACACTGCTACCAAATCATTTCATTTAAAAATTGTTGCTTGCAAGGATTGTTAATCTCATTAATTCTGTAGTAGAGGGCAATCCATCATTGTTTAGATGATTCATTGCAATGGCAGGCTATTGGAAGATTTGCAGTAAGACAATTACAGATGGAGATGACTCAATGTATCAAGAAAGATGGAATTGAGTTTGGAATGCTCAGTTAATTTCAAAATACAGCAAAACTTTAAAAGATATTTAATAATTTCAAGATATAACTTTTAGCTGTTAAAATGTTCTTGAGCAGTTTCCAATATATGTTACAGGTTAATTATACCGTGCCACTTTTCAGTGCAGTATGATTTCATCAGGTATATTCATTGATCAGTTATTAACTGACTAAGGTTATTTACGTATCGAATTTTATTTATTAGATATTAATTTTATTTTCATTAATATCACAAATAATGCGGACTATGATCATCACTGCTGCAACCCATCGGCTCCCCTGTGGCATGACCAGATCCACCACTGCTAAAGTCCAAGCTCTTTTTCATAAAAGCAAAGGAAGGGGTTGCACAGTAATTATTTCAGTTCTAATATATGCACTATATCGATTAATCACTAATAATTAAATAATTGCAAACATAGCACCATGGACTTGGGTCATGCACCCTGCCCTTCCTCGAACTACTGCAGATAGAAAACAATATTGGCTTCCCCATCCCCACAAAAAACTATCAGAGCTCAACAAAGGATGGTCATTTTACAGCTTCCATTAGTGGATTATCACTTTACCGAAATAACAAGGAGCTAATGTTTAATGTTGTCTATTTATCGATTGTTAGTTATTAATTATAAGTTTTTTTTTCAGATTAATATCGTAGTGTATATGCAATGTGACATTGATCATCACTGCTGCAAGTTGCTGCTTCCTGTATAGCACGAGATGTCTGTCACTACCGCAGTCAAGTATTTTTTCAAAAAAAGTACGCGAAGTGACTTGCGCAACAATCGTATCTGTTTACTAATAAATTTGGTCTGTAAATGGTAGCTAGGCATAAACTGGAAGGAGAGCTGTGTACCAATCCCCATTCATGATGCACAAAACCAGCCAGGTCTAGCACCTAATGACCGACCTCACCTTCTCGTGGTGCAGGCCGTTAGTACCTTTCAAAAAAAATATTCTCTTTTGGAAGGGGAGGGCTGCCAGTTCAGTATGGCCACTTTTTTTTTCAACCCTGCTGAGGAGTGGTCAACTTTACAGGGTCCTGGTGCTGACCATTTATACCTACTAGACTGGATTTGTTTATGGATTTGAGCTTGATTACGGATCCTGGACTTGCTGCCCTGGTGGGCCTCTGTTGAGGGATTATCTGCCGCTGTGTTTTCTGTTTGCTTCTGGTTGCTTAGGGCTGGCAGCCCTAAGTGAACAGAGGCATGGGATACCTTATATCAGCTGGTGGATAATCCTGATCAGAGGCATCGCATATACCTGAACCTCATTTAGCTAGTTGGGCATTGTCAATCCTAAACTGGAGTAATGTGTCTCAGGCAGGCCATGTGGCTATTGAAAAAGTCCACTTGAAAAGGTGGTGCCTGAAGTTCCTACCAGCATTGGTGACTTCAGCCTTTAGTGGAGAAGGAACAGGTCTTTACCCCATGCCTGCGATCAGGGGGCTGTTTGATATTGTTGGCCCTACCAATCTCAATAAACCTAATTTCTTTAAAAATCCTACTAATCATTTTCTCTCTGCAGGAACATGGAACGTGAGGACATTGCATAGAGATTGTTCTCTTGATATCCTCATGCAGGAATTCCAGCGCCATAACCTAAATATTCTAGGCTTACAAGACACCAGATGGACAGGTAAAGGCTAGATACTTAAAAATAACTTTAAATTTCTCTTTACAGGGAGGGGAGGATGGAAAGCATCACCAAGGTGTGGGTCTGCTTCTCATCAGACACGCTAGTGATGCTCTTCTAGGATATGATAGGGGCGGTGGTGGCTCAGCCGGTAGTGCACCAGGCTCGTAATATTCAGTTCCCATGTTCGAGTCCCAGCTGGGTCAGTGTTGAGACTTCTCTCTGCAAAACTCCCCGCTTTTCCCCACGGTCAGTAGGGAACACCAATGGGCTTGGAAAGTCCGTCGGATGGGACGTTAAGCCGGGACCCTGTGTGCGGTAGAGCCATACCCTGTGCACGTTACAGAACACGCTGGATGGCCTTGACGGAAGACTACCAACTGTCTCCCAACAGCTGTTCCAGTGGTCCCCTCCACCAACCTTCTCTGAGCCTTCGGGGTCCTTGTGACCTGGCCATTTAGCCCACTGTGTACAAAAAAGTGCTGCTCGGAGGCAAAACAGTCCAACCCAAATCTAGGATATGAGTGCATTAATGAAAATTTTCAGACAAGCATTAAGGACTTGAATGTTATCTGATGTTATGCCCCCACTGAGGATGCTGATGAGGATGAGAAGGATAGGTTTTACAGACAACTTCAGGATATTTCGAATTCTGTGAAGAAAGGAGATATACCCTTGTTCTAGGTGACTTCAATGCCAAAGTTGGTACTGACTCTGACCTTTGGGGAAGGGTGATAAGCCCTTTTGGTATTGGTAGCTGCTATGGCAATGGGCAATGTCTCCTACAGGTAAGTAAACTCAATGGATTCAGAATAACTAACACATATTGCAAACATTGTGACATACATAAGTACACATGGGTTTCACCTGATGGGCTGCATAAGAATTGGTCATATAGGGGGGCTGAAATTGGATCTGACCATTACCTTGTTAAAAGTGTCTTGCAACTTAAACTTAAGAAGTGTTGTGCTAGGGTTAAAAAATTTACCTATAATACTGAAGCTCTTAATGACCCAGTTATAGATGAAGCTTACCATGATAGGTTACTTAGTCATTATGAGAGCCATGGTTTGCTTACTACTGAAGTTGAGGAAGAATGGGACCATTTTAAACAGACTGTTTTGGAAACTAACAGTACTCTTTTAGAAAAAAGGAGCAGAGAAGGCAAAATTATTTGAGCGACAAGGCACTTGAGCTTATTTCAGAAAGAAAGAACTGCAGGAATGTCTTTAATCAATACCCTACTAGTCCTAATGGAAAGGATTACAGAGAGCCTAATAAACGTGTGAAGGATCAGTTAGCTCCTGATAAGAATCTTTGGCTTGATGGCTTGGCTGACAAAGCTGAGGAAGCAGTTAGACAGCACAATAGCAGAGAACTGTACCAGATAGTTAATGTTTTGTGTGGTAGAAAACAGACAGATACACAGGGATTGAAGGATAAACAAGGTAAAGTTATAGAAGGTGAGGATTCTGTCATAGCTAGGTGGGATATGCATTTCAGTGATATTCTGAACAATGTGGTTAGTTCTACTCCCATTGTTTGTAATGATGATAGATGCATTACTTGCCTTAATGTTGGCCCTATAACACAATCTGAAATAATTTTGGCTATTTCTAAACTTAAACTTCATAAATCCCCATGGATAGATGAAATTACTATGGATATGCTTACAGCTGGGAATGTTTCGGTTACCACTTTAGATCACTGAAATTTTGAATATCTTTTATGATAAAGGCATGGTTCCTAAAGGTTCAAATCCCAGCTGGGTCAGCGTTGAGATTTATCTCCACAAAATTCCTCGCCTTTCCCACGATCAGTAGGGGACATCGATAGGCTTGGAAAGACTGCCGTCCATCAGATGGGATGTTAAGCCGTGGCCCCGTGTGCGGGAAAGCCATACCCTGTGCATGTTAAAGAACACGCTGGATGGCCTTGACGTGAGGCTACCATCTGTCTCCTAACAGCTGTTCCAGTGGGTCCCCTCCCCCCAACCTTCTCTGAGCCTTTGAGGTCCTTGTGACCTGGCCATTTAGCCCATAGTGTGCAAAAAAGTGCCCCTCCGATTGTCCTATAGGGGTAGGGCCCTATACTGGTATCAGCCTACTCTCTGTTCCAGGTAAAGTTCTTTGCATGATTGTGCTTAATAGAATTAAGAATCTGGTTGACAGGCAATTGCGTGATGAGCAATGTGGATTCAGAAATTGTAGGGGATGTGTGGATCAGATATTTTCACTTAGGCAGATTCTTGAGAAATGTTTCAAGTTTCAGAAACCTTTGGTTGCTAGCTTTGTTGATTTCAAAAAGGCTTTCGACTTTGTTGATCATCATAATTTGTGGTTAATTATGAGATCATATGGTATACCAGACAAGTTAGTTAACATAATAACACTGAGTCGTGTGAGAGTTCGTAAGGCTTGTAGGAATTGGTTTAGCTTTACTTCTGGTGTTTGACAAGGGTGTATTTTGTCTCCTTTTCTGTTTAATTTGGTTATTGATTATGTTATGCGAAATCTGGCGTGTTCTTGCATGATCTGGCAATTTCGCCACAAGCGGCAGTGCCTTATATAGATGGAAAGTATTTCTTACAAGTATACTGATGATAAATAAGTTTTTAGTAATTTTTAAAATAAGTTTAAAATTATTTATCATCAGTATACTTGTAAGAAATACTTTCCATCTATATATGGCACTGCCACTTGTGCCGGAACACTCCCTAGATATGATGTAATGTAGGTTGAAAAGGTTAATATCATCAGTTAGAGGAGATCTTGATTGGTGGCAGCCAGTAGCTCAGTGGTCCAGAGCACCTGACATGTTATCAGGAGGTCATGGCTTTGTATCCCACCTGCCTCAAGACAATTTTTCCTCTAAAAATTTGAATTGATTTCAAAATGGTAATTTATTAGTAGATACCAAATATGATGTTTATTTCATTATTTATCATATCTGTTTTCCTAATTTATGCAATATGTTGATTGAAGATTATTAATAGATGATTGGTGCTTATCGATGGATTATTAGTTATTAATTACTAGCAATTAACTTCAATTGCAAACATATTATAGCACTGTGGACTGGCCTTGTTTCTACCTTCAAATCATTGTGTGGAGAATCCAATATTGGCCTCCCCATCCCCAGGAAAACAATTGGAGCTCAATGAAGGAAGGTCATTTTACAACTCCCATTAGTGGATTATGAATTAATATTTACTTTACCTAATAATGAGGGGATTGATTGGCTGTTTGGGGTTTAATGGTGCAATGGCAATTAAGGCCATATTGTGCCAATAATAATGAAACTGAAACAGTTTATATGTCTGCGATATATGACCAATTATTTTTTCAATGTGATCTCTCATCATATCCAATGGCAAAATAAGGACTACAGAAGAGTGGTAGGCACTACCTCATAATTTATCTCTGTGTAACGCTCCAAAGATTATTAACTTTTCAAGTTGGACCTTTTATCTGATCCAAATTTATTCAAAATTCTGGATAGCTTTGTCAGGTGACAGGCAATTTTAACTTGCCAAATAAAGTTGAAATAGGATTCATTAGGTATTTATCAAGCATTACTTATCGAGTAAGAATTCAAAAATGATTGTCACGTTTAATTAAAGTTTAAATATAATCAAAAATCAACTAACATTGCTCAAGGGAAAAATAGCAAAAATTCAAAAAGTTTCTGAAACAAACAAAGTTTATTTCTAAAAAAATTCAACTCACCAAACTTAATGGTAGAATACATTAGCAACTCACATCATGTCAACTTCCACTAACAGCACTCTCTGTGGCCCAACGCCACCACTCTACTCACAAGACACTCTTCCTACTGTGGCCAATGAGAGAGACAGGCCACAGTGCACTCAGCGTTTTCTGAAGTCATGTGACCAACTGGGTCTGAGCGATGGACCCCAGTCTGAGCCTTCATGGTGGATGATCATTTCTAGCATTAGTTTCATAGAAATTTTCCATTGCATAAGTTTTTTTAAAGTTTATTCTTCTGAAATGTCTTTATTAGCAATATTTGAGTGTGGATGATAGAAAAACGTAATAAAAAGCAAATATTATCTAAAAAGCTTTAAAGATAATACATGCTTTAAAATAAATTGAAATATCAATTCTCTTTATTTCTTTTACATTTACCACCAACAATTAGAAATCACTGAATTATGACCCCTCCTTATTATGTCTATGGAAAATTAAATTTGGACTCATTCTACTTCTAAAATAAATATTTTTAATGAAAGTCCTCAACCAAGCCAATCATCGATTTTTCCAGAATATTAGATGAGTAGATATTATGGAAGACTTGAAATACTAATAACAGCAGTGCCAAACAAAAATTTACCAGGAAAAAAATTACAATTTGAATAAAGAGTATTTTAAACTGTTTAATACAAGGGTATATTTGTGTACATAATTTTTACAATATTTTTAAATGTTCATAGGACTTGCATTATTTTTACTAAATATTCAAACTTTCCATAACTATAAATATTGAGTGAAAATTGCTGTACAGGGAGAATTAGATAGTTTTCAGCAAGTCTATCTTCAGTCAAAATTACTTCTAAAACGTTTATTTTGGAAGTTATAGAACTACTAATTTAGTTTCCCATTCATGTAACATGGAAAGAATTGCCGCAATAAATTAATTTTGGTTTCAACTTTAAAAAATAACAATTGATGCTAAACAAAATATAACTTATTTTTTTTTATTCCCACAGTCACACTGTATGTAAGGGAAAAAATATTTATCAAATTTAATACATATATCAGTGAGTTACAATAAATCACCTAATAAACTAAACTTGAAAGGCAGATCACCAACAAAAAATGTTACTAAATGATATGGATATTTCAAATAATATGAATGATAACCAATTATATGAATACAAACTCTATCATCTAGGATAGTATTCATAAAATATTCATTAAAATGCACCAGAATTATTTATACATGGAATTCACACTATTCAATATATGTGATGAAAAATGCTACATTAATGACATTACTTATACACTAACATAAGAAATTTTTTGCTATATATGCTCTATGATGCAATTAATCAAAACTAAATTGAGATAGTGATTTGTTTAATACAAATCATTTATCTACATCATCGAGCATTTTATTTGGGTTTTTCTAAAGCATTAAATAGTCAATAATCATTTTTTGCTAAGTGCATTGTGTAATAGAGGTCATGTGTTATGTTTCATAGCATTAATTGGTTAAATACAAATCATTTACCCATACCACTTCTCTACATCATGTAGCCATTTTATTTTGTGTATTTCTAAAGCATTAGTCAATATCATTTTTTGCTAAGTGCATTTGGTACTAGAGGTCCTATGCTATATTTCATAGCATTAATTGGCTAAATACCAATCATTTACCCATGTCGCTTCTCTGCACCATACAGCATTTTATTTTGAGTATTTCTAAAGCATCAAAGAGTCAATTATCATATTTTGCTAAGTGCATTGCTGTAATAGAACCATGTGCTATATTTCATAGTATTTATTGGTTAAATACAAATCATATTGGTTCTCTGCATCATGTAGCATTCCATTTTGAGTATTTTTAAAGTATTAAATAGTCAAGAATCAAATTTTGCTAAGTGCATTGCTATAATACAGATCATATGTCATATTTGATAGCATTAATTTGTTTAATACAAATCATTTAGCTACATTATTTAGCATTTTATTTGGGGGATTTCTAACTCACTTAACCAAATGAAATGTTTATAGGCTTCCTAATAGTCAGAAAATATGTAAAATGTCAGTTGAAGAGGACTGATGGATCAAAATAACTAATGCTATGAAAGATTACTTTTACCCTAATACACTTCCAAAAATGATCTGATTATAGGTTGCTTGATGCTCATAGAAATACTCAAAATGCAGTGCTACATAAGTAAAAAAACTGATGCAAGTAAATTATTTCTAATAAACCAACCAGTGCTGTGAAATGAACTTTCTTCTATGGAAGAAAGAATATAACCAAAAAATCAATTAATACTATGAAATAAGACACAATGGACCTATATTAGAGCAATACAGTTAGCAAAATATAATTATTGACTATTCAATGCTTTAGAAATCCCCCAAATAAAATGCTAGAAAATGTAGGTAACTGATTTGTATTAAACAAATCAATGCTATGAAATATAACACATGACTCTTACATAATACATTTATATAATATGAATACAATTTACTTATTGCTTTAGAAAAACCCAAAATAAACTCCTAGGTGAGAAGAAAAGTGATACAGATTTGTAGTGAACCAATTTCTGATATGGACTATGACCTTATTAAAGCAATACACTTATCAAAATAGGTTTATATGTTACAGAATTTTTTAGAAGTACAGAAGTAATGTGTTAGATGAAGTGCATTAAATAAAATTATATTAACCTTTCTAGAGTTATGAAAAAGCTTTCCTCTGTGAGAAAACAAGTATTGAAATATGACACATGTCTCTCAAAGTTGTATATTTAATATACTTAGCAAAATATTATAGTCTACTTAATACTTTGGAAATACACAAAATAAAGTATAAAATGAAGCATGGATATGATGAATGTGAATGAATGAAGGTGAATAATGATGTGAACTTTTTTTGTGAACCTCTTAATCTGTTAAGTACTTATACTTACACTAAATGATTTTGTGACATGAATATGCGCTTTCTGGTGCATTTTTAAACATGAAATACATTCCGGTTTTTTTTATAGTGCCGTAATTCAGAAGATATAGTTATGATAATATTATTTAGTATTGAGTTTTCTAAACTTTCATGCATTACACTTTACGTCACTTTCTTTATCATTTGCAGACTTCACAAAATTATTTAACAATACTTTAGCAGTCAGAAAATATATATTTTGTAGTTTCTCGAGAAGTGTATTCTTGCACAGACAATTATCTTTTAAATTCATAGCATGTGCTCTATTGAGATGAATGCAGCAGATTTTATATATTAGTGACAATTGGCTTTCTGATTTCATAAACTGAGTTATATGATTTTTAATTATTTTGGACATAGCAAGAGCAACCAAACAAGAGCAACTGTAATTTTTAATGAACCAAACAAGAGCAACTATGTAAATTGCATTTTCTGTAGGTAGAATTAATTTTCCCCAATCCAAGTTGCCAATGAATTCATAGGTCTGATTTACTTCTACTTCTTTGCTTAACTGCAACCATTTACAGCATGTGTTGTAATTTTTCACCCTAAGTACTTTTCTAGCCACAAATCCACCAATATATGCCAATATTGGTATAACATTTGGTGGAACTGAATTAAAATCAAACTTGGCCTCTAACAAATCTGAAAACATATCAAGCCTTATTGTATTATTGTAATGTTCTTCAACAGGAAACAATGTTTTTAAATGCACTTCTACATGTTTTGCTGAGAACAAGACAGCATTTTTAAACATTAGTTTTCGTTCACTTTCAGGGAGCTGAACGTAGCCAATATAATAATTTGCACCATTTAACTGTGTGTATGTACTAAATCGACTTTCTAAACTGTCACTTTGAAACTTGCTTAGCAGGATATGATTTAATTTATATTTCTCAAACAGATATGGAACTAACTCTATAACGGTATCAGTTGTTGTAGTAAGGGCCTAAAATGTTGGTGCAGATAATCTGCTATTGGTACAGACAATTGCCAAAGTTTTAACCAATGGGACAAATCATTCAAAAACTTTGTTTGTAAATCTGTTCCTGCTCAGATAGATTCTCTCTATATATATTATTAAACCTCTTTCCATCAAAAGCACTTTTTGCATTCACTATCTTTGACCATTTAACAAAAGTGTCTATAAATGAGCAAGTACCATCCACTAAGTTAAAAACATCTGAATAATATTTGGCAATGTGTTGCAAGGCAACAACGTTATTTTCATTTATGATTTTTAAAGCAAGATTCACATTTTGCTTTTGAATACTAGAAGTGTAAAGTTGTAAAGTGTTTTATTAGATAAAGTGTGACCATACTTCACCAGTGCATTCTTTTCAATTTCATACGTTAATTCCAAATGTTGATACTGTGCCTTTACAATTGTATTGCTATTATTCATATCTTGATAGCATATGGAATGGTTTTAAAATTTTTTAGTCTCCCAGTTGCTTCTAATACATTTTAATATATGGACTGTATCAAAAATAAAAAAAGCAACCTTGAGCTATCTAAAGGATGAGACATGCTTGGTTGCAAAATTTTGTTTGCTACAAAAAGCTCAAAAGCTTTTCTATTAACTGAGTTATCAGATACTATAGCAATAACTTTAAAACTCAACTTTTCTAATAAACTTAGTACAGACATTATCATACCTTTCAAATGTAAGCTACTCGTATTTTTAACAGAAACTATGACAACTATATCCTTATATTTTGATAACACAAGAACCTGGGCTGTTTTTGCTGATTTTGTGGCATCAAATGCACTTGCACCATAAATTTGACCCCCTTTAATGACATTTGAGGCTGTACTTATATTTCATCTAGCAACAAACACACTAAACGTTCATGTGCCTTTAAATATTTCAATCGGCTTTCTAGGTATTTAGCACTACTATCAAGGGCCGAGGTAAAGAGTTGAAAATTACACATAAGTTTCTGTAAATTTCGAGGGTGTGATAAGTACATTAACCCACATTTTAATAAGGCTTTATAGGCTGAGAGTGAATGTACATATAAGCAAGCAGCCAAAACCATCGTTTGATTATTATATCGTCTGTTATTTTTTTCAACTGCTGATAATGTGATCTGCTCAACAAGAAATTTTAAACTATCACACTCTTGATAATTTGGTAACATTTTTAAAATTGCAACAGCAAAATCTAAAATATTTTTAACCTTAGCCATTACTTTCTGCTCTTCAATATACTTCATAAGTTCCTCCATCATGTTAAATGGATTTAAAATAGCATTTTTCTTTGGTAATTTAGATATAGATATTTTTTCCTTATCAACGTAAATATTAAATTCTAAATTTTCACCTATATTTATACACCCAGAAACACAAGGGTAATCAAATTCAGTATCCATTAATCATAACACAAGCTTACAGTTACATTCTAAAATACGTCCATTTTTTATGTAATTCAACACTTTTAGATTTTAAGTAGTGTTTGATATTATTTAGACAAATAATAGCATCATTCTAACTATAGTTTCTGTGATCCAGAATGCTTTGCTCCATTGCCTTTTGAAGATTTTCTTCTTCGGCATCAGAAAGCCTTTTAACAGATCAGGTGGTGGAACTTGAATATTTCAGAAGATGTTTAAAAATTGTAGGGTTCATCATCTATTAGTTTTCGTATCCTTCGTGAATATTCTTTCAACTCTCCTTTGTACATTATTTTGTCAACTCTGATCATTGAATCATCAAAGTGAAAGACATATTCATGGGTCTTTCAGTCCTTCAAAACATGTAGGGATTTTTCTAATCCATTTCTTACATTACATAACTCTGCATCCTTGGGCAGGACAAATGTTGTTGTGTGCTCAGATTCTGAATCTTAATTTGAACAGCACCCACTAACACTGCAATGATGTGGCATGCTGATGTGGAAAAAAACAACTGTATTATCACCAAATTTTAAAGATACACTGAAAGACAAAAAAAAATTGATGTGAGAAATATATCCCAATACATGCAGCATATGTTGCTTAATTTATGATAGAAATCTTAGGTGCATGCAAAATCACTACAACAATAGTGGTGAACTCTGCTAACTTTTAATGATATTTAGTTTCCCATTTAAATTAAATATTTTTATCGCAAATATAAAGGGTATCTTTTGTCAATTGTTAGCATTACTTGTAAAGTATCATAAATAATTTGTTTCATAAAAACTGACATACCCTTTAGAACAGGTTTGCTCTTGACTGCTGTAGTTTTTTTTTTAATTATATTAATTTCTTACACAAAATACAATCACTAGGCACAGAGAAATTTACTTTGAGTGACCAATAAATAAATATTATTTGCCAAAATTTATAAGGACATTTTGCCAAATTCCACTGTTAAATGCCATAATTCTTTTGGCCAATTAAAGCAATTTCTACATCAAAAATTAGGAATATTACGGTAACATAAAGTTTTTTAAAAACGTGTATTAAATCAACAACATAATTTATTCAGTACTCTTGCAGCAAAATATTTTTAAAGTACTGTAAATATAAACTGCTTTAAATTGAATGCCAGTTCCCAATTGCACATGAATATTAATACCTATCAACAATCAATCAGCAGGTAGGATACAACCTGCTATTTGTATTGCATGTTTCACATCTCTCAGGTGTTGCACTTTTACAATATATCACCAAATTGAGTTATTCTGTCATACATTTAGTTATGTATATTATGCCAGTTTATGGTACTTATTTTATTTCTATACAAAATTTTCTTTTGAGAGCATGACTATCAATACTGAGTCTAGATTTTGAATTCAGTTCAGCCGTAGAAATATATTTCATAAATTTTAGTGGGCATTTCAGGGATTGAATAATTTTGTTCCCAGTATATACAAATTTAGAATAATAGTTATATATATTGCATAATTAGTATCCACTGATATAATACATAAAGTGGCAAGTGTTATATCAGTAATAATATTTGAAGTGACTCTAACCAGCGCATGCATATATATATATAGAAACTTTAAATACCTTAATTAACAATATTTTAATTTCTTTTTTTTAATATTTAAAAGCTAGGTAAATGTTTACCATTTTTATATAAAAAAAATTACTTTGGAGATAAACTTCCCCCCCAAAAATTAGTCTTTTAAATATCCACACTTCAGTACTATTGGAAAGGACTCATTTTAAACTTTTTCATATTAATATGCAGGTAATATATATATATAGCTTACACCTAAAATACTAATGAAAGATCGAAATTTATTGCTTTATTAAAAATCCTCTGAAATGTAGATTCCAAAAACCACAAGTTTCAACCTCCACTGTTTTTGGCCAGAACAAAAGACAAATTATAATAGCAGAAAGTATTTAAAAAATGTAAAGAAGTGTAATTAAATATGCACACTTTTCCATATAGTGATATACAAAGTAAATCGCATTGTTAACAAAGTTTTCAACAACAAAGGAGATAGGCACAGCCAATAGGAACTTTAGAAGGATAGTTTCACACACACTTGATTATCACTTGAACTATTCTTAAAATATCGTTTCAAGTATTAATTAGAAATGGATAATACAAATTTCACACTACAAGAAGAAAATCACTTCAAAACTAACATGAGGAGAACACAAGAAAAACCTCACATTCACTAACCTTGACTGCCAAGCTCTAACTCAAATGCTTTGTTACAACTGTTGCAACCACAAATCTCGAACTAAAGTCTAAGACCCAGTTGGTCTTATGATGTTTTTGCACCGCAGCCTGTCTCTCTCACTGGCCAGGCTTCCTACTCTGTGACTTCACATCACTACTATACAAACGGCGTACAAAGCCAGCACTTGTCTATTGCATGCCAGGAAAGACATTTGCATAATATGACAATTGCTATGATGTAAGAGGGGTCATGTCCCATATGCGCTTTAGCGGTTGACAAGCAAAAAGGTCAGAATTGCGCATTCGCAACTCCTACGCTCAGAACGAGGATTGCAATGTCCAAAAAAAATTTTTTAAATAATCCCCAAAATGATAAATATATATAAATAAAGCAAAACTGGTTAAGTAAAAGTGAATGGATGGATCATCAAAACTCCACCTCCCAAACAGAGTCAAAATTTGACCTAACAGATCTTGATGAGCAAATTTATAGGACACTTCTCACGTCATTTACACATCGCAGAACATAAAATAAAGTAAAAGTATGCTTACGCAAATTTTGATAAGACAATCTACTCAAACTTAGACACAATATTCCATCATAACCAAAGGTACCTCCTCTCGTTCCTTCTATCAATGTGTAAAGCTACCTAGTGTATTTTACATACCAATGGCTGTGACAGTTAACTGCATACTAGTGTTATTGGACTACCTAGTATCAAATTGTGATACAAAGTTTCAAAAGTTACATACAATAACCTGTACAAAAAGCTGGTTAATCTTACTCCTATCCTGCTTAATTTCTAAAATCGTTAAAGAAAAAACTTCAATATACACTAATAATTTCCACTCTGTAAATTGATTCAAATGTTTAGAGGAAAAATTGTCTTGAGCCAGGTGGGATACGAACCCACAACCTCCTGATAACATGTCAGGTGCTCTGGACCACTGAGATACTGGCCGCCAATAAATAATAATAAGTAAGATCTCTTCTAACCGATGTTATTAACATTCTCAACCTACTTTCCTAATATGTAGGGAGTGTTCAGGCAATCCCGCTCAAGCAGCTTTTTAATGCCTTTTCTTAGATGGAATGAATGTCTTATGAGTATGTAGATTGCATACTACCACCCGGCTAAAGACAGTTTTTCCTCTAAGTATTTGAATCAATTTAGAGAGTGGAAATTATTAGCGTATACTTAATGAGTTGAGTTTAATAATAATTATTTGTAAAAAAATTCAAATACAATGAAATGGTCTGTACATGGTAGCTAGGTAGTCACTGGAAGGACAGCTATGCACCAATCCCCTGTGATGATGCACAAAACCGGCCAGGCCTAGCACCTAATGTCCGACCCTGCCTTCTCATGGTGCAGGCCGCTAATACCTTTCGAAAGAGATACTCTCTTGTGGAAGTGAATGGAAAGGGAGGGGTGCCAAATTAATGTGGCCTACTGATCTGGACAACTACAGCTACTTTTCTTTTTTTCTACCATGCTGAGGAGTGGTCAACCACACAGGGTCCTGGTGCTGACCATATATACCAACCTGAACGGAATTATGGCTCTGAGCTTGATTATGAATCCTGAATTTGCTGCACTGGTGGGCTTCTGTGGAGGGAAAATCTTCTGTTGTGTTTCTTCTTTGTGGATTGACATCCCCAAGTGAATAGATTCACAGGATATGTTTATCAGCTGGTGGATATTCCTGAGCAGAGGTCATTGCAGTCACCTGAACTCTTTGCTTCTACTGGCATCTTCAAATTCTACATTGGAGGAAGTCTTCCAGTGTAGATGGCTTCAGCCTTTAGTGGTGAGGAAACGGGTCTTTGCCCCATGTCTGCGATTAGGGGGCTGTTTGATATTGTTGGCATTCCCTCTCTCAATAAACAGTTTCTTTAAACATCCCACTAACCATTTTCTCTCCATAGGTAGTTGGAATGTAAGGACTCTGTACAGAGCTTTTTCTCTTGATGTCCTCACACAAGAATTCCACCATTATAATTTATATATTCTCGGCTTCCAAGAGACCAGAAGCATCACCAAGACCTGGTCTGCTTCTCAGCAGACACGCTAGTGATTCTCTTCTAGGATATAAGCATTAATGAAAGGTTTTTTACAGCAAAATATCAGACAAGCATTAAAGACTTGAATGTTATCTGCTGTTATGCCCCCACTGGGATGCCAATGAGGATGAGAAGGATAGGTTTACAGACAACTTCAGGATATTTTGAATTCTGTCAAGAAAGGAGATATTACCCTTGTTCTAGGTGACTTCAATGCCAAAGTTGGTACTGACTCTGGGGAGGGGTGATAGGCCCTTTTGGTGATGGTAGCTGCAATGGGCAACATCTCCTCCTTATCATCATACCCTCAAGTAGCCATGGGTTACGGAGGTCCAACCAGACTGTGCAATTTAGTTCTCCAAGCAAGTCTGTCCTGAGCTACATCTGCTGCATCTGGCCACTGCACACCAATTCTAATAAGGTCCCATTTGAAAACGTCTGCCCACCGCATCCTTGGTCTCCCCCTCTTCCTAAAGCCTTTAGGCACACTATCTGTTCATAATCCTATTTGCCAATCTATAATTATTCATATGGGCAACATGGCCAAACCAACGGAGTCTCTCTCTGCACAATATGCTGCTTAAAGGAGGTTGCAAACTCCTTTGCCTGACCTCATCATTAGTTACAAAGTTGAACCACCTAATGCCCAAGATACTGCGTAAGCATCTGGAATCAAAAGCATCTAGTTTCCTGTTATCTTGTTTACAAAGTGTCCAAGTTTCACTACCATAACTAACCCTAGAAAGAACCAAACTATTATACAGTCTAATTTTAGTCTTTAACTGTATACGCCTATTTCTCCACACTTTCCATAGATTCTTAAAAGTCCCGGCAGCAATCCCTATTCATCTGTTAATCTCATGCAGCATATCACCATTATCTGTTACATAGCTCCCAAGATAATTAAACTGTGACATCTGCTCAAGACTGCAACCATTCAGATTAACTGAATCACAGCCTGTCTGACCAATTTTCATCACTTTAGTTTTCTCTCTGTTTATAACCAAACCTACTCTACTACCAGTCTCATCAACAGCTCGAATGAAAGAGTTCATCTCATCAACATCATTTGCCAAAAGGGCTTAATCATCAGCATAATCTAAATCAGAAATTTTCGTATCTCCAGTCCATTTAAGGCCAAAATCTTTCCCTCGATGTGAATTCCGCATAACATAATTAATAACCAAGCTAAAGAGAAAAGGAGACAAAATGCACCCTTGTCGAACACCAGAAGTAATGCTAAACCATTTGCTACAAGCCTTACCAACTCTCACACACTACTCAGTGTTATTATAGAGAACTTTCATTATGTTAACTAACTTGTCTGGTATACCATATGATTTCACAATAAACCACAAATTATGACGATCAACAGAGTCGAAAGCCTTTTTGAAATCAACAAAGCTAGTAACCAAAGGTTTCTGAAACTCGAAACATTTCTCAAGAATCTGCCTAAGTGAAAATATCTGATCTACACATCCCCTACCACTTCTGAATCCACATTGCTCATCACGCAATTGCCTGTCAACCAGATTCTTAATTATATTAAGCACAGTCATGGGAAGAACTTTACCTAATACCTAATAGAATTAAGAATCTGGATGTAGGGACTCAGCAGCTGGGACGGAAGAAGTGAAGAACGGAATCGCCATTTTGAAATTGTACATTTTGGCCAAAGCAGGGCCATTTTTGAGAGCACAATGAAGAAAGGCGACAAGAGTTGTCCTGGCACGGCAATCGGTTCTTACCCTATTGTCCAAGACACCCTAACGTCCCCCGTAGGACGTGACATCAGCCGGCACATGGTTCAAACTGGACTTGCGTGCAGACCACAAGGCTGTCCGGATGTCAGACTGTCTGTTTGCAGCTCGTTTAAGCTTTGTCTGTATCTAGCAGTGGAACCGCTATCTAGCATTTGTTATATTTGGCCAGTGACTGTACCAGGTGGACATTTACCTTTCCAATGTCCAGCCTGAAAAACGGGTTTCCATCCAGAGGCCAAGCTATTTTCTCTCTATACTCAACCAAAAAAAAAACTTTAGTTATTTGGCAAAAAAGTTCTAAACTTAATAAAAAGAATCCTAACATGTTGTATGCCAAATTAATCAGCATTTAATTCCGAATTTTCTGAAAATAAAGTATTGAACAAAAAAGACTTTGTTTCAATAGGACTTTTTTTAGAGTCATGTAGTAAAAAAAATGCATCTGGCAATGCAAATAAAAATTCATTTAAAAAAAACTAATATACAGAAATGATTATAATGCACATGCATTGAAAGGCTATTTATTCTGAATAACAAAAAAATTATTTTTTTGGGTTTCATTTAAATATTTCTCTTGTTTTGTAATTTTTTTCTCGGTATCATACTTAGAAAATTCCAGGCTTTTAGCCAATTGTGCTAAGTCAGATAAACAAGTCAACTTTAAATTTTTTTAAAAAATAATCTATCAATGGAAATAGGTCATGTTATATATCAAATTAAACAGAATTTAATTACGAATTTTATGAAAATAAATAATATAAACAAATTTGCAAGTGTATTGATTTTAATAAGCCTTTTTCAATCTGATATGGTGAAAAAAAAATCACACTATACAATTAAGGCTTCATTTTGGAAAACTTGATGAATTAAAATAGTTATATATTAATTGGAAGGAAATTCCTCCCAAATAATATAATATTCAACCTGAAATATGATTTTTATTTCTTTTAATGATTCTTTTCAGTATCGTATATTTTAGACACAGCCAGTGTTATACAAAGTGACCTCACATTCACTGAATTTTCTGGACTGGTTATGAAATAGAAAAAAACTTTCTTGGCTGCTTTTATTTGCTAAATAATATGAATTTTTTCTTTGGGTGTTGAAGTTTGGCGATCTTGTCTAGGTGCAGAAAAGTTTGTGCATTGTGTGTGATCTTGTCTAAGTGCAGAAAAGTTTGTGCGTTGTGTGTGATCTTGTCTAAGTGCAGAAAAATATAAAAAAGTAAATACTAACTTTACAAAGGGTATCCAATATGCTGGACCAAAACTGTAAAAAATACTTATAGCACACGAAACGGAGATAGCATGTGTCACCCACCTGCATCTTGTTTGCCTCAGTGAAGCATAACTATGCAGCTGCAACCAGAATTTCTAAGAAGGGTGTGTTTACTTCCAGTTTCGATTTTAAGAGTGGGAAAGATTCATAGAATGCTGGGAAAAATGATAAAAATAACTTGGGAAAAGAAATAGGTTTATGACAGGAAAGAGTGTGAAACAGGGAAAAAAAAGGCGGTAGTACTTTGTAATTCCAAAATCTATCATTTTAAAAATAGCAGTTTTTTTTGTTAATTTTAGGAGATTTACGAAAATTTAAGGAAAATTTTGTTGATAATAGTTCAAATCAAACATGAGTTTAAATCAGAAAGTTGCTGATTGAAGCCTGAATTATATATTTTTATGGAATATATATATAATGCTTAGAGCTGGGAATGTTTCAGTTATGATTTGGATGACTGAAATTTTTAATATCTCTTATGATAAAGGTATACCTCCACCAGCTGATAAACATATACTGTGAATCTATTCACTTGGGGCTGTCAACCCACAAACAGGAAACACAGCAGAAAATTTTCCCTCCACAGAAGCCCACCAGTGCAGTAAATTCAGGATCCATAATCAAGCTGAGAGCCTTAAATCAGGCCAGTCCAGTATGTTTATATGGTCAGCACCAGGACCCTGTGTAGTTGACCACTCCTCAGCAGGATAGAAAAAAAAAGAAAAGTAGCCATAGTTGTCCAGATCAGTAGGCCACACTTATCTGGCAGCCCTCCCCTTCTGTTCACTTCCAGAAGAGAATATCTCTTTTGAAACGTACAAACAACCTGCACCACGAGAAGGCAAGGTTGAACATTAGGTGTTAGGCCTGGCCGGTTCGTGCATCATCACAGGGGATTGGTGCATAGTTCTCCTTACAGTGACTACTTATCTATCATTTACAGAACTAATAAGGGTAATGGAGGCCAAATATTATTAAGCTTGTACACATTTCAGCTATTTTTTATGATTTTTTTAAACCTCTAAAATGAAGGGATACTCTAAAAGGAAACATTACTTTTGCACATATCCCTATTCTTTTTTCTTGCTCGATTTCATTGCTTACCCTCCCCCCTCCTGTTTTTTTTTTCTAGATCTGGGCCTGATCAGAGGGGATTAATGCACAGTTCTTCCAGTGTATCCCTCAGTACCATTTATAGGCAATGGTGCTACAATCAAGCATGATAGGAATAGCCTATTATTAGATATACTGTATTTGTCCATGTATAAGAAAACCCTACTTTTTCGAACCCAAAATTAAGAAATCAATAATTTAAACATAAAACAAAACACGTTTAATATTTTTTTAAAATATTTAAAGTATATTTAGTAATTAGGTAATATTTTTAAGATACATACTAAGAAATTATGCATTACTCTCAGTTCCAGGCATATCATTTTCTTCATCACTATTAGTTCCAGACATATCACTTTCTTCAACGCAATAATGTTGATCCATCACAATAACGCCAAAACGCAACCCCTGCGAACAAGTTGCAGAGCTGTTCTGATTGGTTTATTCAGAATCAGCCGTTAGTGACATCAATCGACAGAGTTAACAAAGGCTAGTGATTGGTGGAAGCCTGTTCGCAGAAACAAGGTACCGGCAGTTTCACCACAGCAACTGCGGGGTCTCTCAACTGGTTACCCCCGTGTATAAGACAACCGCCAATTTTTGGTCTAAAAATTTTAGAAAAAAGTATCTTATACACAAAAAAATATGGTAAATTGTTTTCACTTCAGTAGTTATGCTTATTTGATCCTATAATAGAGAGAAGGTGAAATGGACTGGCGAATTTATCATTGTCTTGCCCCATTATATTTTCTTGTAGATTTGTCATTGTGCACAGCTTTATATGCATAGTTGCCGTCCCGTGGCTGAGTGGTTAGTGTGCTTGGCTACTGATTAAGGGACCTGGGTTCGAGCCCTGTGTAAGGCATGTATGTATGTGTCGTTTTTCTGCTGAGGTCCTGCCATCCTCTCAGACCTTCTACTCTGGCATATAAACTGACAGGCTCCTGTCAGACCTCTGTGGCAAGCAGCTGCTTGAAGGGGTATTTATTTTTATTTTTTTTTAATTATATACATATGTAGATTGGTATTTATTTTTGTCAATGTTTTCTGTATTTTTTGATATTTTCAACAAAAATGTGGTTAAAATTGGTAAAGGATTTTTTTCCCTAATTTCAACACTGGTTTATTTCAGACTCGTATGGTATCAGAAATTGAAGATGTACCCATTTTCCCTCCTGAGCACTTATGGCAGGATCGAGAACATCAAGGACCTACTTCATTAATAATTATGGCTTTGGGGCAAAAAGCCTGTTCTTATAATCTGGTTTATCAGCATTTACTGCTTGCTACTGTTCTGCATTTTATTGTAATTTTCCAGTTGAAAACCGTAAGACCTCTGGGATTCTTCAGTAGTACAGTATGTATCTTTAGAAACTAAATCTTAACATAATCGACTCATTATTCAGTTACTTGTATTAATGTAATAAATAAAAATATATATATATAGTTAATTTCAAAATTGTTATTTCTAGTTATCTCTATAACTTCATATGAAAACAGCATTTTGCACTAATAAATATTCACTAAGGATCAAACCAAAAAAGAATTCATAAAAACCGCAGGTGTCCATCACACTACAAATTTATTCAACCAATTTTCATTAATTAGTGCACAAGAATATTGCCTTACATCATAGAAATTTTTGAAGGTAATAAAATATAATCTACTTTATCTGTACTTTATAACTTAAGAAAAAAAATTTGCTACAATATAACAAATTATCTTGAAATAATGTTTAGTGGCACCATATGAAAAATGAAAATTTTTTTATCATAAGGTGGGCTAATATGATTATATCATGTTATTTGGTTTCATTCTGTTTCCCTGTTTTCTGTAGTTGACAAATCAGTTCAAAAGTTTTATGTTCGTGCATGCTTTATGATTTCAAATTTGTACAAACACTGTAGATGCAAAACAAACAAACAAACAAAAAAATTTTGCAACAGCTTTGGAAATGGTGTAAGGTATCCTGTGCATCTATCTTTTGGAATATCATTAATATATATTATTATTATATTATTAATTTTTTAAGATCGATTTCTTGCACTTGCATCTCGAGTTCTTTCCCAAGAACTTAGGAGCTGTAAGTGATGAGAAAGGGGAAGATTTCACCAGGATATCTGAACCATGGAGGAGAGATACCAAGGCAGGTGGGACCCAGCAATGAGGGTGACTACTGCTGGTTCTTGCAAGGAAGATACCTCAGCACATAAAAGACAAAAATGAACTTCTTGTAAGTATAAAAGATCTTTACCTGTGTTTTCTTATTTTGCATTTCAGTATTATTTCATTTGTTACTTTATATTCAGTGGTCTATAACTATGATGTTTCTAATTTTTTACACTGTAATCATCTAATTAATTAATAAGTTTTAAGTTGCAATTTAATAAAATAGTCACATATATTTTCATTTCCCAGATATGTGTATTCATTGAAATTTTAAATTCATCAGTCTGTAATTTAAAAAAAGAACTGTATGTGCTGCAGATTTTTCACAGCCATATTTGTATTCAGCACCCCAAAATTAGTTAAAAACATCCTATTTGACCAGTGTTATAAAAAAAAGTTTCAATTTGTTGTCTAGTGTTATATAAAATATCGAGAAAATATAAAAATAATAAAATTAATAAATATAATAAAATTTTGCAACAGCTTTGGAAATGGTGTAAGGTATCCTGTGCATCTATCTTTTGGATCATCTCACTTTTTGGAAATGGTGTAAGGTATCTCTATACATCTATTCACTCAGGGTTGCCAATCTACACACAAAGAAATATTCCTAAGGATTCAAAAAGTTCAGATCTGATAATGATAGCTTGGAAAATGACTCAGGAAAAATTTGAGTTGTCGATTTTGATAAAGAAAGATTAAAAAGTATTAGTGAATATACTATACATAATGCAATGGGAGGCTTGACACCTCTCAGTTGACCATTTGCAGGCAATTTAAATTATCAGAAAGGTGGTAAACTCAAAACATAAATTATTCAGTGATTGTTGGAAAGCATAAGAAATAGGTCTACAGCATCTGCATTTCTTTATTTTCATGTCAGTCACAAATTATTCTTACACTAAATTATAATGGAATTAGAAATGGGCTCTCTATGTAAATATATGAAGCATTAGAAACAATGGATACACAAGGATCAGGCACTATAACCAGCTGCAAAGTCTGCCAATCATAAATCAGTCAAATGCCAGATAGCTTAAATTTCAGGCAACAGGCAAAACTTGCAAAAAATAGGGTTCTAAGTTCCTACTTGAACGTAAGGGTGATAAATTTTACATTGAATATGATTGTTCGACTAATTTTAAACACCAAACTCTAGTTAACTTGTTAAACTGCTTAAGAAGAAAACAAATTCCGAAATTCAGTTCAATATAATAAAATGGTTAATTAAATTCAAATCAAATATCAACACTAGTGAAACAATGCTAAGCTCAATATATCATCATGCTCCTCTGAGTTCTCTCCCAAGTTCTCACAGTTCACTTCACTCTCATTCTCTCTAACTTCTTCTTCAGACACCCCTGCACACAAGTCTTTAAGTGAGGCACATTTGCATAATGCAGTGATGTTGCTAATAGTAGTGGTTACACATTAATCAGCCTGAATGAGTTGCACTTGCAACTCAGATGTAACTGAGGGGAAACTGCTCTGGTTCATAGAAAAGGTAAGGGGCCCCAAATAATAATTTTAATGTAAATAAAAATAAATGGTTAGGTAAATCAAGAATGAAGGTGACCATTGCAACTACATCAAAAGATGACCATGTTCAGTATCTGGTAGAATATGAAAAGTATCATTCACTTTGAGTTGCCTTCCCATAAACCAAATGATTACCAGTATTTCTATACACAACTGGACCAACTACATTAAAATACTCTATAATCAACTTGACACTGATTAATCACAAGTGATTCATTCTTATATATCATGATGCTAGGCATGTTTGGCAAAAAATAAACAACTGATGCCAAGGCACATTTGGCTCTTGGCAAAAAATCAAGGGACTGCAATGAGAAGTTTTGGTGCATTCACTATACTCTCTGGACTTTATGCTATCAGATTACCGTCTGTTCCCTCATTACTGAAATATCTAATGGGAAAAAGTTTTCAAAATGATGAAGATTTTATAAATGAAAAATTTCCTATTTTTCTTCAGAGCCAGTAGATTTCTGTGCTAGAGGAGTCCAGAAACTACTAAAATGATGGCAGGGAGTTATTGATTGATAGGAAAATAAAATGTTAGTTAATGTCAGGTATAGTGAATAAATGTTTGCTTTTAACAGAACCTAATAAAACATCAGTGAATCAATCTTGCCAAGCTCCCTTGCAACTTTCAAGCATACCAGGGTGAGAGCTCATTTCTGGATCAAATACACCTCCTCTATCACCTGCATGACCAGTCCTAAGGTCATGTGGGATAAAGTCCGGAAGATAGAGGCAACTACACATCCCACTCATTATCGATTCTTGGAGCACAATGGACAGGCAATTGCTGATCCTCAAACAATTGCCAACACTCTGGAGTATCTTTTCCCTCCATCTCTTCTTAATCCTCTTATTCCCCTGAGTTTCTGGCCCATAAGAGCAATGCTTTTTCCACTTGAATGGCCATTCAACTTCTTCACTTTCTTCAAAGCCCTTTATCCAGTTTTAAATATATAGTTTTCAGTTTTTATTTAAATTATCTTATTAAAGCAAAGTAAATTTTTGTAACTCTTAAAAATTAGATTCAACACTGCTTATGTAATCATACTAAATATATTTCACGATAATAGCTGTACATTATTCATGTCTAAAAGTACTAAGTCTCAAAAATTAGGAGTGCAATTGCTTTTACAAATAACAAACGAGCTAGTTGTTGTTGTAATTGCTATACACAATTTAGCTAATATAAACTATTAATCAGTCTAAATATTACCTTATCTATCTAAAGCATATCAGGCTAATTAACAATAATTATATTTACCAAGACATATTAGGCTGGTACATCTACTTGCTTTGGCACAGATGTTGCTACAGAAGAGGAGAGTGATATTTACACTTCACATGTAGTCAGCAGATATTCGGAACATTATTACAGTAGGTGTTCATATAATGTCCTTTGATGTTTGTATTTACAGCCAAAATTGTTACAGCAAAAACCAGTTTGTTTAATAATGCATAAATACCATATAGCATATATATATATATCTTAGAATTGCATGTATATATAATATTATAATCTAAGATATATATGCTTAGAAATGCATATATATATATCTTAGAATTGCAGTTTTTTTTGTTTTTTTTTTCAAATTTTCCCATGCTTTGCACATGGCACCACACGTTTTATTTTTACACGGAAACCCCGCCTCCAAGTTTGACTATTATCGCATTCTCCAATTCCATTGGAGAATAAAGTGGCGTGGGTATTTTCCCACGCCTTCCAAATGTGAAGCCACCGTTATTTCATTTTAGTGGAGCTCTGTGAGTGAATTATAGTGAGCTTGGAACTTGTCTGTTGACTGACAACCTTCCGCTGTGTAACGAGCCAAAAGAAATGCAAAATACTTTTAAGTTTGGACCCTTTTTCTGATCCAATTAGTTTTATGCTCCGGATAGCTGAGAAGGGCGCCAGGCAATAATTAACAAATTGCCAAAAAATAGAATAAGTTAAATTAGGGTTCAAAATACCAGCGAGCGTTAATGAGTAAGAATCCAAAAATGATTGTCAAGTTTAAGATCTAAATATTATCAAAACTTAAATTCATGTTGCTCAAGAGAAAAAATTAGTAAAGACTCAAAAGGTTTAAATAACAAACAAATTTATTTCCAAAAATCAACTCACCAAAACTTCAATGAAGAAGATACATCAACTCGGCACTCTTCCGTGCTACATGCTTATGCTCTGACAACTCGCTATGCTATGTGCTTCTACGCACTATGTGCTACAACTCTCTCTCTCTCTATGTGCTTCAACACTAAGTGCTGCTGTGACCACATGTCAGCAGACTTTTACAAGAGCCAGACACGTGTCATGTTGCACGCAGGGTAAGACATTTTCATAAAATGATGAGTGACGCAAGCTATGACGCAAGAGGGGGCGTGTCCTTGTGCACGCGCTTTAGCGGGTGACATTCAGAACATCAGAGTTGCGCATGCGCAACTCCTAACTCTTGGAAATGAGCGCTGTGATGCCAAAAAGGAAAGAAAAATCCCCAAAATGATAAATACAACGTAAATTAAACAAAACTGGTTAAGGTAAAGGAAAAGTGAACGATGGGGCATCACAACTCCCCCTTCCAAAGGGAGTCAAAAGATTTGACCTAACAGATTTTGACGAGAAAATTTTGAATAAAGGACACATCTCACATCATTTACACATGGCCGAACATAAATAAGTAAAAGTATTTGTAAGACGAACAATTTTGATTAAGAAGAAATTTTGATAAGACTCTCACTTTGACACAATTTTCCAGCACAACCAAAGGTACCTCCTCCCAATTCCTCCTAACAAAAATGTGTTTAACAGCTATCCTAGTGTAATTGCATACCAGTGGCTGTGACAGTTAACTGTATACTAGCATAATCGGTCTACCTAGTATCACATTCTGATACAACTCGAAATTGGCATAACTTGAACTGTACAGAAAAAACGGGTTAATGAACTCCTATCTTTCTTAACTTCTAGAAAGGTTAAAGACATGAAAAGAAAAAAAAAATTCATTACATATGTTGCTAGCAGGGTGATAACTTCCGCTTATCCCCTAACCACAATCAAAAAATATGTGAAAGCTAAATCTTCTCCTAAATCACATAAAAAAAAGGGTATTCGAACACCGTTATCTCCTCCTAATTGTATCAAATACGCAAAGCTAAGAAAATTCAAATCTTACAAACAAGCGGGAATGTAATCATAAGCTAATTCTTCTCCTATACACAGCAATCGCGAGCTAGCTGAAATAAAACAATCATTAGCTACCTCTCCCTTCAGAGCTAACGTCCCCCTCCCAAAGGAGTTATGCTGGTAACAACTCTGCTGGTAACACCAGACTATGCCATTTGGGGACAGCTCCAAAAAGGTACACAAAAAAAAAACAAAATTTTGCCGTCGTCATCATGGTCATCTCATATATATATATACCAATAAATACTGCCAATGTCATCCCAAAAATTACGCATCATTGACACATAAATATCACTGATGACACTGAACAGATTTAAACACATATACATAACATCGTATCTAAGAATAAAGAAAAAAAAGTGTAAATAATTTATAATATACATGATAGCATTTCAGCCAATCACTTTTACATGAATCTTTTTTTTTACATAAATTCACTTTGGAATGCACGTTATTTTACAATACAAAATTCTTAAAAATGAAAAAATATTAAATCACTATTTATCTTTCACTCTCCTCATTCATATCCATAAACATTTTACAATTTCTAAACTTCCCAATATCGACTTACAAATTTTCAACTATCAGTCAGCTGAAACGAAAAAAACTACAAAAATACATTTTAACTCACGTTAATATAACAACTAGAACTTCGATGAACAAGAATACAAAAAAATTGTATTCACACAAGTATAAACTTGAACTACAGCAAATTCACTTTCCAAAAATAAATATCGAAATTCCAAAGTTTGAACAAGAATTTAAACATTGCTAACTATATAAATCACAATAAAGCTTCTTCTTCATCTTCATCTATTCCAGAAAAAAGAGAACATTTATAAATCAATAAATGCCAAGTGAAGGAATAATAATATACTTAAATTTCATTGTTGGCACTCCGTGGCGATAAATCATCCAGTCCGGTTCCGATGACATCTTTCCGTCGTCATTGGCTTGCTTTGACGTTGCTGAAGATCTCGCTTGTGACGTCATCTTTGCTATGTTGACTGCTTCACTGCCGGTTGTCGCTCTGCAGGATCTGGTTGTTTCGTCGATCTCGCTCATCACGCTCGTGACGTTGATGGAACACCTGAATCTGGCTTTGTTACTCTTTGTCCTGTCATATGTAATAGGTGATAATCTAACCTTTTCTTGTCTCTTCTGCTTGGTAAAGGTTCAACATCATCATCAGAGCCATCATTCTCCTGGGTTTGTTGTGGAGCATCTACTTTTGATATAGAAAATTCTATAGAAGTTTTATATCTTTTTATATTCACAATATTAAAGTATCCCACTGAGGCATTAGTGGTCATATTGGCCAATTCATACAGAAGAGGAGAAAGTTTCTTCCTTATAACATATGGTCCAGCATATAATGGTGCGGGGCGGGGGTGGCTCAGTCGGTAGCGCGCCAGGCTCGTAATCTGTAGTTCCCAGGTTCGAGTCCCAACTGGGTCAGCGTTGAGATTTATCTCCGCAAAATTCCCCGCCCTGCCCACGGTCAGTAGGGGACACCGATGGGCTTGGAAAGGCCGCCGTCCGTCGGATGGGATGTTAAGCCGTGGCCCCGTGTGCGGGAGAGCCATACCCTGTGCACGTTAAAGAACACGCTGGATGGCCTTGACGGGAGGCTACCATCTGTCTCCCAACAGCTGTTCCAGTGGGTCCCCTCCCCCAACCTTCTCTGAGCCTTCGGGGTCCATGTGACCTGGCCATTTAGCCCATGGTGTGCAAAAAAGTGCCGCTCAGAGGTAAAACAACCCAACCCAAATATAATGGTGCAAATTTCTTTATGAATACTCTTTCTTTATCACTCTTATGATGTGTTTTAATCAAGACCTTCTCACCTACTTTAAATTCCATATGTTGTCGTCTTTTATTATAATCCTCTCGTTGCTTTTGTTGTGCTCGTAGGGAATTATCTTGTGCCTTTAAAATGGCTCTAATATGCTGTTCCATTCTAAACTCAATGAATTGTGGAGATGCGGGTTGGCCAATGAGTCTGTCCCAGGGTAATGTCAGCTCTCTTCCAAGAAATATCCTTGAAGGCGGGAATTTGGTGGTTTCATGTAATGAAGTGCGTAAAGCAAAGGAAAACTGTTGCAAATATTTATCCCAGGTACTATGTCTATTTTCAACATAAGCAGCTATCATCCTACCAATATTTCGATTTATTCTTTTGTTCAAATTTGATTGTGGATGATATGGAGTTGTATATATGTGTTTTATTTGAAACGTTTCACATACTTCAGCAAGCACATTTGAAATGAATTGGGGCCCATTGTCTGAAACTATATTCTTGGGTACCCCGTATCTGCATATATACTCATTTATAAATTTCTTTGTTATGATTGTTGCTGTTGCATTTCTAATGGGAAATATTTCGACCCATTTCGAAGAATAATCTACTAAGACTAGAATATATTGGGATCCCGCTTGCGTTTGTGGATACGGGCCCATTAAATCCATGCCAACTAATTCCATGGGTTCATTGGAGGTCGTACTTTTCATAAGACCACAAGGACGGTTCTGATCGAATTTTGTGGTTTGACAAATTAAGCATGTTTCCATAGGTTTTTACGTCTTTTTTCAAAGCTGGCCAATATGATCTTTTGGCCACTTTCTGATATGTTTTCCGTGTACCTAAATGTCCAGCTGAAGGTACATCATGTAATTCTCGGAGTATGTACTCTCTTAAATTCCTGGGAATAAATGGGCGATAATTGCCTGTTTGACTCGGTCATCTGCAGTAGTACAAAATATCATTAATTAATCTGAAATTTCTGGCTCTTCCAACAATATTTGAAGCTAAACTTGGATCTAGACATAATACATAATTCATCAGTTTTCTACATAATTCATCAGTTTTCAAATAATGGTATACGTTTCCATATTCTAAATCTTTTTGTTGTTCCTTAATTAAGTGTTCCTTGTATTCGATGGAAACTATTGTGGCGAGTGAGGGAGCAAAAGGCTTATCTTCAAGCTCTGGTGTAACTGCTGCCGGCCACATGGGAGCACAGGATAATGCATCTAGTAGCTGATGTGCACTTCCCTTTCGGTGCTCGACCTTGAAATTGAATTCTTGTAGGTTTAATGCCCAGCACATTAGACAACTTGTTAGATTAGTGGATGTCTTCAACCATTGTAAAGCAGCATGGTCGGTACAAATAGTAATGTCGGATGTGTCTAATTGTACTTTAAAATTTTCTAGAGCCCATATTACGCTTAGACATTCTTTTTCAGTCACTGTATAGTTCCTTTCAGTGTGACTCAAACTGCGACTGGCATACATGATAACGTGTTCACAATTGTCATTCTGTACTTGGACCAGCACAGCACAGAGACTGACATCGGAAGCATCAGTGTAGATGTTAAAAGGTTTGCCTAACTGCGGCAAGGCCAACACGGGAGCATGATACAATGCATCTTTTAAGGTCTGAAATGCTGTGTCGCAAACAGGTGTCCAGTGGAACCATTTTCGCTTTTGGCGTAATTGACATAAAGGTTCGGCCAAATTAGCAAAATTAGGTACAAATTGTCAGTACCAACCACACATTCCTAAAAATCTACTAAGTTGTTTCGAATTTCACGGTGTGGGAAATCGTTCTTTGGCTTTGACCTTATTAGGTAATGTTCTTACTCCATCTGTATTAATATCGAAACCGAGGTATTGAATTTCTTCTCGGAGAAATGTGCATTTAGACAACTTTATGGTGAGTCCGGCTTCTCTTAACCTTGCAAATACCAAATTCAAATCACGTAGATGCTCTGAAAAATCAGTAGAAAAAATAACTATGTCGTCTAAGTATACTTCACAAATTTTTCCTTTTAGGTCACCCAGAACTACAGACATAAGACGTTGAAACATGGCGGATGCTCCTGATAAGCCAAATGGTAAGCAACGAAATTGGAATAATCCATCTTTTGTGAGGAAAGCTGTTTTGGGCCAATCTGGTGGATATACGGACACCTGCCAATGTCCTGAAGACAAATCTAGTGTGCTAATAAATTTCTTGCCAGCCAGTTGTGTTAGTAGATTCTGAATAATAGGTAGTGGATATCTGTCGGGGACTATAACAGCATTTAATTTTCGATAGTCTACTCAAAATCTCAAATCACTGGTTTTCTTTTTAACGAGAATGACTGGTGAAGCCCAAGGGCTAAAACTTGGTTCTATTATTCCATCCTTTAACATTTCTTTAATTTGTGTTGAAACTATTTCTTCTTTACTGGGAGGATAATTATATGGTTTGCTATAAACAGGTCTGTTATTGCCTGTGTCGATAGGATGTTCTAAAATCTGACATCTGCCAGGCTTGTTGTTAAAAAGTTCGTAATTAGCATTGAGCAGAGCTTCTAACTTAACTCTCTCGCTATTTTCCAAATGAGCATTGTCAGCATGTTTTCTAATATCTGTTTTTATCTGATCGATATCAAGTTTTTCTTTCATTGTTGCTTTCAATGAAATAGTATTATTGGCAAAATCAAATTCAATCAAGTGTTTCGTATCGCATCTATTCCTATTAAAGAGTCATATAATAATTCACTTATTACTAAGAATTCAAGTCTTATCTCCACATTATTTAAAGTGATAGGTAACTCAACAGTTCCATGCAGAAAACACTGCTTGGATGCACAAGCTAAGTTCAAAGGTCCACCATACCACGGCTGCAATTTCAGTTTACAATTTTTCTGAATTTTATCCCATACTTTCTTATGTAGACATGTAATATCAGCTCCTGTATCAATGCGAGCTATGAATTCGGTCTTATCGTGATAAAGCTTCACAAAAGGTAAATGTAGGACATTATGTATACCCACAGTAGCAAGACTTAACTCATGAGAGGGCTTTTCTTGAGGAACTTTGGCCTCTCGCTTCAAAGATCCTAATTCAAGTTTTCCGAATTTTCATTTCTTCGATAACAGTATTGTTCTGTGTGTCCTAGTTGGCCACAAAAATCACATCTTAAAGTTTCTCTATTTTGTTTAAAAAAAGTTTTAGGTCTAGTGTTATGATTCGAAGCTTGACATGGCAAAAAGTCTCTACTTCGTTCATATTCTATAGTTCTAGGCGCGTTCGGCGCAAATTGTCGGGACCGTGTAAATACCGGTCGTGCGGGAGTCATTCTACGCGACTCAACCTGATATCGCTGCTTTGGCGGGAATGGCATCCATTGTTGGTTATGTGTATTTGCTGCAGATTCTCTTCTTGCAGTGTATTGCCGAGCCAATTTGACTAAATCTGCAATTGAATTCACGTTTCGTACTTCTAGGAATTCTCTAATGGGCAAAAGCAATTGAGACAATATGCAATTTACAATATCAATTTCAGCGGCATCAGCATCGTACAGCTGGTATAACTCTACTGTACCCCATATAAATTTTTCTATGTCATCTCTTTCCCTTTGTCTTCGTCAAAACAACTCTGTATCTAGTTCTGTAAAATCATTATAAGCCGGATATATGTCCATGATTTCGATTTTGAATTCTTCCCAATGTTCAATGCCATGACGACATCCTACATTATTCCACCATTGCTTAGCACATCCAATTAGGCAAGATACTGCTAACACTAATCCTTACATACAATAAATATCTTAATTATCAGCAATAACTGCACTGAAACTTCAGTACCTTTGAATAATACACAAAAAATGTTAAGCTTCTTGCTCAACAAAAATTTTCGGCTTAAGCTGCTGTTTAATCTATAAATAGTATATACAACTAATGAGCTCAAAAATTACTATCTTTGACAATCATGTTAAATAACATACAAAATTTATACACAAATATACAGTCCCTATTCTTGGACTACTATCTTTTACTACTGACAAGTCCCTGTTCGTTGCTCCACTTCTTTTATATGACCTCTGTAACGGGCCAAAAGAAATGCAAAATACTTTTAAGTTTGGACCCTTTTTCTGATCCAATTAGTTTTATGCTTCAGATAGCTGAGACGGGCACCAGGCAATAATTAACAAATTGCCAAAAAATGGAATAAGTTAAATTAGGGTTCAAAATACAAGCGAGCGTTAATGAGTAAGAATCCAAAAATGATTGTCAAGTTTAAGATCTAAATATTATCAAAACTTAAATTCATGTTGCTCAAGAGAAAAAATTAGTAAAGACTCAAAAGGTTTAAATAACAAACAAATTTATTTCCAAAAATCAACTCACCAAAACTTCAATGAAGAAGATACATCAACTCAGCACTCTTCCATGCTACATGCTTATGCTCTGACAACTCACTATGCTATGTGCTTCTACGCACTATGTGCTACAACTCTCTCTCTCTCTCTCTCTATGTGCTTCAACACTAAGTGCTGCTGTGACCACATGTCAGCAGACTTTTACAAGAGCTGGACGCATGTCATGTTGCACGCCGGGAAAGACATTTACATAAAATGACGAGCAACGCAAGCTATGACGCAAGAGGGGGCTTGTCCTTGTACACGCGCTTTAGTGGGTGACAGTCGGAAGATCGGAGTTACACTTGCACAACTCCTAACTCTTGGAAACGAGCGCTGTGATGCCAAAAAGGAAATAAAAATCCCCAAAATGATAAATATAATGTAAATTAAACAAAACTGGTTAAGGTAAAGCAAAAGTGAACGATGGGGCATCACAGCTGACACATTCCGAAAAAATTAAGAAAGCACCGGAATCAAAATTGGCGTAATGGGTATCAACAGCTTAGAAGCTAATCCCAGAAAGAATAGTGCAGCACTCATTTAAAAAAAGTTGCATCACCAACGCTCTTGATGTCTCAGAAGATGATATATTATGGGATAATAGAAATAAAGATGACTCAGAAGAATCAGACTCTGAATGTGAAGTAAATCTGATATTGATTCACATGCAGATAACAACGGCTCAGAAGACTCAGACTCTGATATTGATTCAGAAGGAAGTGATTAATAACATATCTACTGATAAATAGATATGTTATTAATCACTATTTATTTTTTCTTAGAATCAAAGCTTTTTTTCTCTTGGTGGTACTGAAATTAAGGTGTGTCTTACAATCGATGGCATCTTAGAATCAAAGAAATACGGTAGATGGTCAGTTCAGTATATTAACAGGTTGTTATCTTTGCGCTTAGTACACTGGGATGATATGTTATTTCCTTGAGGCTGATTACACAATTCGCTGGTTTATTTCTAATTACTCCAACAGTTTGTTATCCCATCATATTCTGTGGAAGCTAAAACAATTTAATCCAAACAATCATTGCACTTAGTAGATATTAAATATATAACAATCCTGTGTCACATTTTATGCATAGTCATTGAATATTTTCAAACTGTAGAGAGCAGTTGCACTATCCCAAGTCCTGAGACAATTGTGTACTTTTAAAACATTTAACAGTTAAAAACGATTACCTAAGATATAAAAAACTAGTTTATAAAAGTTCCTTCACATCAGTGCTCAATATGATAGGAACACAATCGTCATTGGTGCTTAGGCCCAGTGTGAGCAACGTGTTTCACCGTTACTGTAGTCTACAGCGTCATCAGGCTCAGTCGATGTTGGTTAAAGCATCAGTTTATATGTATCTCACTCGATTATGCCATTAGTCAGGTGATATTACGAAATATCTGGTGATTGGTTGTGTAATAGAAGATTCCATGCAGATTGAAGAGATATGTCAAAAAATGAATTTTTTTATTATAAGTTTTTAAGTCCTACTGTGGCATATAAACTAACAGGCTCCTGTTAGACCTCTGTGGCAAGCAGCTGCTTGAGGGAATATTTACTTTATTTATTAAATAACAATAGAAATATTTTGAATTATATATATATTGTAATGCTCCAAAACATAAGTTAAATTCTTTATCATCTCCTGTTAGACCTCTGTGGCAAGCAGCTGCTTGAGGGAATATTTACTTTATTTATTAAATAACAATAGAAATATTTTGAATTATATATATTGTAATGCTCCAAAACATAAGTTAAATTCTTTATCATGGACCTTGTAACTGATCCAAAAAGTGTTAAATTACCGGATAGCTCAGATGCCAGGCAATTAATTTTGCCAGTGAAGTTAAATGAGGGTCCTCTTCTGAATATCATTTGCATTACTTATTAGAAAATAATTCAAATCAAAAATATTGTCAATTTTTATTCATTCTAGTTCAAATCTGCTCAAGAGAAAATAATTAGTAAGTCAAAAATTATATCATAAATAAAACACATAAATTTTATTTCTAAAAATCTAAACTCACCAAAGCGAAACTTCTACACAAAATCTGAGCAACTAACACCTCACTCAAAAAAAAAACACTCCACCGAGCTCTATCAAACTCTCACCAAAATTCTGCAGTCTGTATCTCTAGTCTCTACTAACAAGTGACTTACTACTAATCCGTGACCTAACATCACTTGCTATACATATGGCATGCAACTGACATGAGTGTGTTGCATGCTGGGAAAGGACATTAGCATAAAATGATGATCGCGCACTCACACTAGCTATGACGCAAGAGAGGGCATGTCCTTCCGTGCGCATTAATGGCTGTCAATCAAAAATCGGAGTTGCATATGGGTGAAGGAGAAATGATGATCAACTGAAAGAAAAGCCCCAAAATAATAATTATAACGTAAATAAAGTAAAACTGGTTAAGGAAAAGTAAAAGTGAATGGGTGGACCATCACAATATATATATATATATTAAGGTATCCTTAATTTCCTTAGAAACAATGCCTTTATCATAAAAAATATTCAAAATTTCGATCATCCATATGGTAAACGAAACATTCCTGGCTGAAAGGATTTCAGTAGTAATTTTTATCTACCCCAAAGGATTTGTGTAGTTTAAGTTTAGAAATTACAAAAATAACTTCAGACTGTAATATAGGTCCAACATTAAACCCAGTAATATATCTATCATCATTAGAAACAAATGGGAGCACATTGTTTAGAACATCTCTGAAATGCTCAGCTCACCTAAGAATGACAGAATCTTCACCTTCTTTAACTTTACCTTGTTTATTCTCCAATTCCTCTATACCTGACCTTTTTTTATCACACAAAACATTAACTATCTGGTACAGCTCTCTGCTATTGTGCTGTGTAACTGCTTCCTTGGCTTTGTCAGCCAAGCATCAAGCCAAAGATTCTTATCAGCTGATCTTTACTCATTTATTAAGCTATTATTTAGGACAAGTAGGGTATTGATTAAGGGCATTCCTGCAGTTCTTTCTTTCAAAAATAAGTGCCAGTGCCTTATCACTCAAATAATTTTGCCTCCTCTGCTCCTTTTTTCCTAAAAGAGTACCATTAGTTTCATAAAAGCCTGTTTAAAATGGTCGCATTCTTTCGCAACTTCAGTAGTAAGCAAACCATTACTGTCATAATGACTAAGTAACCTATCATGGTAAGCTTTAGGCATGTCCATTCATATAAAGCAAAACACTTTTAACAAGATAATGGTCAGATCTAATTTCAGTTCCCCTACATGACCTGGTATTCCTAACAGAACTAGCCCATTTACTGTTTAAATATATTTAATCTATCATATTCTTATGTAGCCAATCTGGTGAAACCCATGTGTATTGCGAACTTCTATGTATTGCGATGGCCACCCATTCACTTTTACTTTTTTCTTAACCAATTTTTGCCTTATTTATGTTATATTTATCATTTTGGGGATTTTCTTTCAATTGATCATCAATTTTCTCTGCTTAAAACTTCTAAGGTCTGTAAATGGTAGCTAGGTAGTCACTGGAAGGAGAGCTATGCACCAATCCCCTGTGATGATGCATAGAACCAGCCACGCCTAGCACCTAATATCCGACCCCGCCTTCTCGTGGTGCAGGCCGTTAGTACCTTTCAAAAGAGATACTCTTGTGGAAGTGAACGGAAGGGGAGGGCTGCCAGATTAGTGTGGCCTACTGATCTGGACAACTATGGCTACTTTTCTTTTTTTTCTACCCTGCTGAGGAGTGGTCAACCACACAGGGTCCTGGTGCTGACCATATAAACCCACTGGACTGGACAGATATATGGCTCTGAGCTTGATTATGGATCCTGATTTTGCTGCACTGGTGTGCTTCTGTGGAGGAAAAAATCTTCCGCTGTGTTTTCTGTTTATTTGTGGGTTGACAGCCCCAAGTGAATAGATTCACAGGATATGTTTATCAGCTGGTGGATAATCCTGAGCAGAGGTCATCGCAGGCACCTGAACTCTTTGCTTCTATTGGCATCGTCAAATTCTACATTGGAGGAAGTCTTCCAGTGTAGATGGCTTCAGCCTTTAGTGGTGGGGGAACGGGTCTTTGCCCCATGTCTGTGATTAGGGGGCTGTTTGATATTGTCGCCATTCCCTCTCTCAATAAACATAGTTTTTTTAAACATCCCACTAACCATTTTCTCTCCATAGGTAGTTGAAATGTGACGACTCTGCACAGAGCTTTTTCTCTTGATGTCCTCACACAAGAATTCCACCATTATAATTTAGATATTCTCGGCTTGCAAGAGACCAGATGGATAGATAAAGGTCAGATGCTTAAAAATAATCTTAAATTTCTCTTTTCAGGGAGGAACGATAATAAACATCACCGAAGCATGGATCTGCTTCTCAACAGACACGCTAGTGATGCTCTTCTAGGATATGAGTGCATTAATGAAAGGTTTCTTACAGCAAAATTTCAGACAAGCATTAAAGACTTGAATGTTATCTGCTGTTATGCCCCTACTGAGGATGAGGATGAGAAGGATAGGTTTTATGAACAACTTCAGGATACTTTGAATTCTGTCAAGAAAGGAGATATTACCCTTGTTCTTGGTGACTTCAGTGCCAGAGTTGGTACTGACTCTGACTTTTGGGGAGGAGTAATAGGCCCTTTTGGTATTGGTAGCTGCAATGGCAATGGGCAACGTCTCCTACAAGTAAGTAAACTCAATGGATTCAGAATAACTGACACTTATTACAAACACCGCGACATATGTAAGTACACATGGGTTTCACCTGATGGGCTGCATAAGAATATGATTGATTATATATTAATTAACAGCAAATGGGCTAGTTCTGTTAGGAATACCAGTTCATATAGGGGAGCTGAAATTGGATCTGCCCATTATCTTGTTAAAAGTGTCTTGCAACTTAAACTTAAAAAGTGCTGTGCTAGGGTTAAAAAATTTGCTTTTAATACTGAAGCTCTGAAAGACCCAGTTATAGCCAAAGATTACCATGATAGGTTATTTAGTCATTATGAGAGTCATGGTATGCTTACTACTGAAGTTGAGGAAGAATGGAATCATTTTAAACAGACGTTTTTGGACACTAACAGTACTCTTTTAGGAAAAAAGAAACAGAAGAGGCAGAATTATCTGAGTGATAAGGCATTTGAGCTCATTTCGGAAAGAAAGAACTGCAGGAATGTTCTTAATCAATACCCTACTAGTCCTAATAGAAAGCATTACAGAGAACTTAATAAACGTGTAAAAGACCAGTTAGCTGCTGATAAGAATATTTGGCTTGATGGTTTGGCTGAAAAAGCCGAGGAAGCAGTTAGACAGCACAACAGCAGAGAGCTGTACCAGATAGTTAATGTTTTGTGTGGTAGAAAACGGACAGGTATACAAGGATTGAAGGATAAACAAGGTAAGGTTATAGAAGGTGAGGATTCTGTCATGGCTAGGTGGGCTGAGCATTTCAGTGATGTTCTAAACAATGTGGTTAGTTCTACTCCCATTGTTTGTAATGATAATAGATGCATTGATGGCTTTAATGTTGGCCCTGTAACACAATCTGAAGTTATTTTGGCTTTTTCTGAACTTAAACTTCATAAATCCCCAGGGGTAGATGAAATTACTACGGAAATGCTTAGAGCTGGGAATGTTTCGGTTACCACTTTGATGACTGAAATTCTGAATATCTTTTATGATAAAGGCATGGTTCCTAAGGATTATACCAGAGCTATTGTTATCCCTATTTTCAAAAAAGGTGATCGCAGTTCTTGTGATAACTATAGGGGTGTTAGCCTACTCTCTGTTCGAGGTAAAGTTCTTTCCATGATTTTGCTTAATAGAATTAAGAATCTGGTTGACAGTCAATTGCGTGATGAGCAATGTGGATTTAGAAGTGGTAGGGGATGTGTGGATCAGATATTTTCACTTAGGCAGATTCTTGAGAAATGTTTAGAGTTTCAGAAACCTCTGGTTGCTAGCTTTGTTGATTTAAAAAAGGCTTTCGACTCTGTTGATCGTCATAATTTGTGGTTGATTGTGAAATCATATGGTATACCAGACAAGTTAGTTAACATAATGAAAGCTCTCTAGAATAACACTGAGTCGTGTGTGAGAGTTGGTAAGGCTTGTCACTTCGAGGGAAAGATTTTGGCCTTAAATGGGCTGGAGATACGAAAATTTCTGATTTAGATTATGCTGATGATTAAGCCCTTTTGGCAAATGATGTTGATGCGATGAACTCTTTCATTCGAGCTGTTGATGAGACTGGTAGTAGAGTAGGTTTGGTTATAAACAGAGAGAAAACTAAAGTGATGAAAATTGGTCAGGCAGGCTGTGATTCAGTTAATCTGAATGGTTGCAGTCTTGAGCAGATGTCACAGTTTAATTATCTTGGGAGCTATGTAACAGATAATGGTGATATGCTGCATGAGATTAACAGATGAATAGGGATTGCTGCCGGGACTTTTAAGAATCTATGGAAAGTGTGGAGAAATCGGCGTATACAGTTAAAGACTAAAATTAGACTGTATAATAGTTTGGTTCTTTCTAGGGTTAGTTATGGTAGTGAAACTTGGACACTTTGTAAACAAGATAACAGGAAACTAGATTCTTTTGATTCCAGATGCTTATGCAGTATCTTGGGCATTAGGTGGTTCAACTTTGTAACTAATGATGAGGTTAGGCAAAGGAGTTTGCAACCTCCTTTAAGCAGCATATTGTGCAGAGAGAGACTCCGTTGGTTTGGCCATGTTGCCCATATGAATAATTATAGATTGGCAAATAGGATTATGAACAGTGTGCCTAAAGGCCTCAGAAAGAGGGGGAGACCTAGGATGCAGTGGGCAGACAATATCAAACAGGACCTTGTTAGAATTGGTGTGCAGTGGCCAGATTCAGTAGATGTAGCTCAGGATAGACTTGCTTGGAGAACTCAATTGCACGATCTGGTTGGACCTCAGTAGCCCTTGGCTGCTTGAGGATGATGATGATGATCATGAAAACTTCTAAAGAAGTTGTGCATGCATAACTCCTTGATTAGCCTGGCACCTGAGCTATCCAGTAATTTAGCATTACCCCCTCTTACATCATAGTTACCATGAACATACAATTTTAATTTTTATGCAAATGTTCTTTTTGGCGTGCAACACGTGTCACTTGCACACTCCATATGTAGTAAGTGACTTTAGGTCACTAATTGGTTGACAGAATGTGAGTAGTTTTGAAGTTAGTTTTGGAGATACGAGTTTAGCAGTTTGTAGTCATCATTTTTGAGAATGTAGATGTTGGTGGAGATTTTGTTTCAGTGAGTTGTTAGTTGCTCAGAGAATTTTGTGTAGGAAAAAAAGTTTCACTTTGGTGAGTTTTAATTTTTTGAAAATAAATTTTATTGGTTTTATGAAATAGTTTTGACTTTTCTAATTTTTTCTCTTGAGCAGGATTTTTGATATTTGACTACATTTAACTTTAACTTTAATAATTGACAGTCTTTTTCATTTTGACTAAGTAATGTCTATTATACTTAGAACCCTCATTTAATTGTATTTGGCAAGATTAGCTTGGTGCCCAAGTTATCTGGTAATTTAGGATTTTTTGGATCAGTTGCAATGTCCATAGTAAAGAATTTTACATACATTTGGAGTGTTACTGTATGTTGTGGTATTTGAAATAAGTGTTAGTTATTCACAAATTATTAAGTTTACTTACCTGTAAGAGACATTGCCTATTGCCATTGCAGCTACCAATACCAAAAGGACCTATCACCCATCCCCAAAGGTAGAGTCAGTAAGAACTTTTGCAATGAAATCGCTTAGAATATGGGTAATATCTCCTTTCTTGACAGATTTCAAAATATTCTGAAGTTATCTGTGAAATCTAACTTTTTCATCCTCATCAGCATCCTCAGTGGGGGTATAACATTCAAGTCTTTAATGCTTGTATGAAATTTTGCTCTAAGAAACCTTTCATTAATTCATACATATCATAGAAGAACATCACTAGCGTGTCTGCTGAGAAGCAAACTTACACCTTGGAAATGCTTTTCATCTTCCCTCCCTGAAAAGAACAATTTAAGATTATTTTTAAGAATCTGACCTTTATCTCTCCTTCTGTATCATTCAAGCCGAGAATATCTAAATTATAATTGTATAATTTTTTGTGAGGACATCAAGAGAATAATCTCTGTGCAGAGTCCTCACATACCAACTACCTATGGACAGAAAATAATTAGTGGGATGTTTAAAGAAACTATGGTAATTGAAAGAGTTAATACCGACAGTATCAAACAGCTCCCTAATTCCAGGCATGTGGCAAAGACATGTTTCCCCACTACTAAAGGCTGAAGCCATTTACGCTAAAAGACTTACTCAATGTAGAATTCGACAATTTCTGTTGAAGCAAGAGTTCAGGTACCCATGGTGGTCTTGGCCCAGGATTATCCACCAGCTAATAAAACGTATTCTGTGAATCTGTTCACTTGGGGCTGTCAACCCGCAGGAAACACAGCAGCAGATTTTCTCTCAATATACTAGTGCAGAAAGTCTGGGATCCATAATTAAACTGTCTTTATTCTATTCATGTTGGTGTATATGGTCAGTAGCAGGACTATGTGTGGTTGACCACTCCTCAGCAGAGTAGAAAAGAAAAAAGAAAACTACCCATAATTGTCCAAATCAGTAGGCCACACTGATCTGGCAGCTATCCCCTTCCATTCCTTTCCACAAGAGGGTATCTCTTTTGAAAGGTACTAACCATCTGCACCACAAGAAGGCGAGATCAGACATTAGGTGCTAGGCTTGAATGGTTCTATGCTCATCACAGGGGATTGGTGCATAGCTCTCTTTCCAATGTCTACCTAACTACCGTTTATAAACCTTCAAAGTATAGTATGTGAAAAAAATATTCAAAAAGGAGAGTAAATTTTTCATTTAAGATAAAACTTATTTTACTCTTATTCATAAACAAACATACTTTCTGTTGATATGCATTATAATCATTTTTGTCTATATTTTTTAAATAAATTTTTATTTTCATTGCGAGATAGGTTTTTTTTTACTACATGCCTCTATAATAAATGCTATTAAAACAAAATTAGTCATATTTTTTGTAAAATATTTTATTTTCAGAAAAACCAGAATTAAATGCTGATTAATTAGAAATGCAACATTCATAATTCCTTTCACTAGTTATTTGGCAAAAAAAGTTCGAAAGTTAATTTTTTTTGACTGAACACATTTGAAAAAAAAAAAGCCTGGCTACAGGATATGCTTCAGTTTTTCAGGTCTGACATGGGTGCCTGTGGGATCTCCTTTATCGGACTTAATAACAGAAAATAGCTCTACAGTATATAGAACAAATTGTACTTAAATTGCAAAGAGAAAAAAAATTCTCTATTACCAAAGATTCATGAATGACATTGATTTATGATCCTGAGGTCCTACTGATATAGAGGAATTATGTAACCAGATAGTTGACATATTTCCTGCCATAAATTCTGAACACAAATGTACAGGAAATCCTGCACCCCTACAATCCTAATACTGTTCAAATCTTACCATCGAAACAGCAAAAAAAAAGGCAGTAATAAGAACAGCGTTTATAAGAAATATTAGATATGCATCTACAAATGAAGCAAAACATAAGAAAATCAATATCTACTAAACACAGCTTTAGATGTAGGATATCCACAGTTATGACATTAGAACTAGATTTGCAGCCACCTGCAGCACAGGAGCAAAAAAAAGCCTAAATACACTAATGCAATGCCTGTGGCCCAGAGATACACTAAAAAAAAGTTAACTTTTAATAACAGGTATCCATTAGGGGACCTAAAATATTAAAATTATTAAGAACAGATCATGATAAATAAGAAATGGTAGTTTTTTTGTTTTTTTTATAGTATCCTCTCATCAACAAAGAAGACAATTAGGAACAACCATATATTGCAAAACCAAATGAACAGAAGAAATATGAATTTGCAGCACAAAAGAGATATAGCATAAAATAAGGCTAAATACACCCCTTGCAAGAAATATCATAACAGGAACATATTAACCCAAGTTTGAGGATGCAAAAATTATAGCAGTTCCACCTAATAAATACTACTTAGATATTGCAGAGCAATTATTAATATATAAGTATCATGGGACATGTATCAAAGAAGATATACCACAACCACCTTACCTGTGGAAAATAATGCTTCATGAAGCAAAACAAGAGAGAAGATAAAGCTTAAGAATTGAGCCAAACCCAAACATCCCTTCAGAAAAAATTAAATGCACCTAACTGAGTATTTTCAAGCATGTGACACACACAACAGAAAAGCAACAAGCAATAGCTAAGAGTAGTGATCCTCCTTGAAGATGATAGTTTGTATCGAAATGTGTTGCTGAATGTGTACATGTAAATTTTATAATTTAAGATATAATAAAAACCTTTGAGCTAAAAGTGCTTTATGAAAGAAAGTGTTAAAATTTAAGTGTTAACATCACCACGTAAATGAATTGGTTGGAACAAGTGCCATCAATGAAGAAGAAAACATTCTACTACATCAGCTCAGATTACCACAGGTGAATGTCATTACTTCTTCTGTGAATGTCATTACTTACTTCACCCCTCAATCATTCGGGAGACAGCGAGTAGAAACACTGCAGAGCAGAATAGAACTCCAAGCCAGTGACAGCTGCAGACTCTCAGGAAAAAGGATTCAGAAACTGAGCCAAAGGTTGTAGCCATCTAATTTGTATTATCCATTTTTGTAGTTCTTCATTCCATCTTTGTAATGGAATGGCATATGATAAGTATGTAATGCTTTGTTGTAATGCAGTGTATAAACAGTGAACATTTTTATAGATTTTAAAAACTCTTTGAAAACAAATACTGATACAAGTGGAAAAATTGCTTTTAAGAATTATAATTAGTTTAAAAATATTATAATAGATAACAATCCTACATATTATTAGTAGTTAATTTTTTTAATAAATCAAGCATTTAGGCATATTAATATATATTTTGCGTTAAAAATCGCAATATCATTCGCTATTTGCAGAAAATATAGGGAGAAATGTAATAGAAAATGCTAACTGTAATGCTCCAAACGTGTGTTAAACTTCTCTTTGGATCTTTTGACTAATCTAAATTAAACTAAACTTTCCAGATAGTATTGGGTGCCAGGCAATATTAACTTGCCAAATAAGTTAAATGAGGGTTTTCTAAGCATATAGGCATTACTAGCCGTCCCGTGGCCGAGTGGTTAGCACGCTTGACTACTGATCTAAGGGACCTGGGTTCGAACCCCGGGTAAGGCATGGTTGTGTGTGTTGTTTTTCTGCTGAGGTCCTGCCATTCTCTCAGACCTTCTACTATGGCATATAAACTGACAGGCTCCTGTCAGACCTCTGTGGCAAGCAGCTGCTTGAGGGGGTATTTATTTTATTTTATTATAGGCATTACTTAGTGAATAAGAAATCAAAAGATTGTCAAATTATTGAAGTTAAACTTTGATAAAAAATCAATTATCATTGCTCAAGAGAAAAAATAGCAAAGTCGAAATATTTCATATAACAAGCAAAGTTTATTTCCAAAAATTCAAGACTCACCAAATAAACTGATGAATACAAAAGTCTGAGCAACTAAAAGCTCACATCTAGCTACATCTCTACTAACACTCTCTACTGACTCATTGCTGCTAACTGACTTTTACTATCTGACTCTGTGACCTAATGTCACTTAGTATACATGCAGCATGCAACTGATATGTGTGTGTTGCAGGCTGGGAAGAACATTTGCATAAACTTACAATTGCACACTTGCACTAGCTATGATGCAAGATACGTGCCATTAGCGGCTGTTAATCAAAAGTCGAAGTTGAGCATTTGCAACTCCTTTAGTGACTTGGGTGAGAGAAATATGATAAATCCAATTGAAGATAATCTCCAAAGTGATAAATATAATGTAAATAAAGTAAAACTGGTTAAAGAAAAGTAAAAGTGAATGGGTGGACCATCACATAGGCACTGTAGTTTGGTCACCATGCATTTCACTTTATTACTCTTGCATGATGACTTCAATGTAGTGAGCACCTGTGCATGATTTTCCACACATGACTCTTACTTGGAAGTGTACTGGTAAGAAATAAAATCTATCACCACTGTGTATGTCATAAAAACATACACTGAAGTGTCATTGAATTAGGAATAGGAGACATTATACAAATTCAGTACCCCAAGTCCCGCATTTGTGCTCGTGTGGCTGAAACTCTGGTCATGTATAGTTGTTAGCTTTGGCTTCCCCAAGCATTAATCGTGTGAAGCATAATGGGAAAGGCGCAGGATTTAGATGCATTTAACAGAGGGCAGATCATAGGTACCCGACAGATACTCAATCTCTGAAATTGTCAACGAACTTGGATTTTCTTGTACGACAATTTCAAGAGTTTTCCGGGAATATGAAAATTCTGGCTAAAAAAAAAAGCACCTGGACAAACTGCAAAGGACAACCAGCCTTAAATGATTGTGGGCTTCACCATCTGGTCCACATAATATGGACCAATAGGGGCCAGACATTATCTAAAATCACCTCCCATCTAAACGTGGGTTCCAGCCAGGAAGTCAGTGCACGGACTGTGCAATGCTCACTTCATCATCTCAACTTCAGAAACAACTGACCTATGAGAGTTCCACTTCTAACGGAACGACACCTGGCTAATGCCTTGCCTGGGCTAAAGAACATCGAAACCAGACCATTGAAAATTGGCATTGAATAGCTTGGAGTGATAAATCCTGATTTAAACTTCATCACGCTAATGGGAGACTGATGGTATGGCATCAACCCCATAAAGCCATGGATCCTGCATGTCAGGTCGGGACAGTACAAACTGGTGTGGTGGCCTGGGGTGTCTTCAGTTGGATGTCTGTGGAACCTTTGGTATGTGTACCGATGACTCTCAGTGCATTCCGGTATGTAGATCTCATGGCTGACTATTTACACCCATTTATAGCCATCATGCATCCCAATGGAAAAGTCATCTACCAGCAAGACAACTGTTCATCTCACAGGTCCAGGTTGGCTATCCCAACACATGTCCCATCAGCAACAACTTTGAAAGAATTGTGGACAGCTATAGAGGATGCATGGGGTTGCCATACATGTTGAACATTTATGCAAGCTTGTGGAATCCTTGTCTCATTGTGTGGCAGCCATTATCAGGGCCAAAGGGGGTCCAACACATTACTAGGTTGCTATCCCTAATTTAATGGCACTTCAGTGTATAGTTTATGGCCAAAAAAATTATGTTTAGTTTATCAATTTCAGCATAATTTGATATGCTGCAAATAAGTCATCTCTGCCTTCATTCTGATCAGCTATTCCTTAGTAGCCATTTCAACATCACCATAAATTATGTTTCCCAAAGTTTTGGGCTTTGTTAATTGAGAACTGAAATATCGATTCCAAGTGAGTATAATATTAGTGATGTAAATATTTTGCACTTTTCTACTTCTAGAATTATTTATATTGCTTTTCAAATATATACTGCAATTAGAAAGATAAAAATGAAATCATTAGATATACATGACCTCGAATAAATATATTAGGACATTATAACGAAAAATTCAATTTTTGAATGATAGAATTTATTTGAACACTATTTCAATTAAATTGAAGTAATTTTATAACTAGCATTCAGAATTTGTAATTTTTAAATTGCGTTTTTTGCCATTGTAAAGTTTGACTTTTACATGGCAGTATCTAATGCAGATTGATCTGGAATGGTTCAATCTCAATTTCAGTGTTTGAAATAAACTATTTCCTTTCAAATATTTTTATTCGATTTCTTCACAGTTCTTTTCACCTTTTAGTTATATATTTTTCAGCTTTCATTTAAATTATCTGGTTTTTAACCCTCTTGGTGTTACACTTTTATCCTTCTCTCTTTTTTGTAAGTGCCACAGTTTCAGGCACTAACCCTTCCAGTGTTCTGCCTGAAAAACTAGAAGTCCCAGCTATTTTTAAGCTATGATCAGCCAAAAACAATCACTTTAGAACTTTTTTGCCAAACAATTAATGAAAGGAATTATGGCATGTTATATGCCAAATTAATCAGCATTCCATTCTGGATTTTCCAAAAATAAAGTATTTTAGAAAAAAGATGACTAGTTGTTGTTGTTGAAAACGTTTTTTTTTTTGCAGGGATATTTAGCACCTTTGGCTTTTGATCCCAATGTTTAACAAGAGTCATGTAATGAATTCTAGAAAATCAGATAATGTTCATTATCACTGAGAAAGCCAACATTTTCAGTCAATAGGATGTAGGTTTTAAAATCTGTGGATTGCCTAATGAAAAGATCCTCTCCAAGATAAAAAAAAAAAACTTTGAAGGTAAAGAAAAAATACCATAAATCACATATGGTATATTCATGTGAAGTCCATGTGGTCTGAAGTAATTGATCATTGAAGAATGACTGTTTCATGCTCTCCACATGCTGGACACTTATAATAATTACTAAGCTGACATCAAAACAGCAAATCTTGTAGTGGTGCTACATTCAATCTTAATCTAGTGGTAAGAGTTTCCATAGCCTTAGAGGAAACATTCATGTCCAAAGGCTTTGGAAAACAAAAGGTGTATGGATATATATCACTTAGAGCTGAGGAGTCCAAAACTTCTCTGTGGCTGTTAATGTAAGGATTGTTTGCATATACCTAATATATCTTCTGCATAAGATGGTGAAACCGGATGAACATAAGAAATGTCAAGAACTTGTTTTGCAAATGAATCTGCTTCTTCACTGAAAGGAATGCCTCGGTGACCCAGGACCCAAAGTATTCTGATTAATGACCCTGAGCAGCAGAGGAGATTAATGTTTGATGTAAATTCAGTTTTGCTGTAGGTGATTTGATTTTGGCATTTTATAAAACTATTAATGCTGATTTGTTGTCAGAGAGAATTAAATATTTATCAGGACCTTTGATTATATTTGCAACAGCCCTATGAATGGCAAATACCTCAGCTGAAAAAATAGATGTATGGTTATGAAGACGTTCGGAAAGTTGATAGTTGCAATTTTGGCAGGCAATTCCATTTCCCATGCAGGATTCTGCTTGAGAAGCATCTGTGCCAATCCATATAGCATCTGCCCATGTAGATAGAATTTCAGAATTAAATGCTGATAGAGCTTGTCAGATAGAGCAAGTCCAAGTTCTCATTGAAAGTCAAAAGATTCAGTGATGATTTCATAAGGCCTTGGTAGGCAGGATGTGCTATCAAAAAGCGGTTTGATGGTTATTGGTTGGGAAATATTGTTTTCTTTCATCCAATGATTAGTCAATGACAGAAAAAGAGTTGTTTGTTTTGACTATTTATAGAATTTTAGAAATTCAGGTTCTCTGCAAAATTTTTTCTCCTTTGAAGTGATGAGTGATGCCTCTTCTTTTATTGAAATTTTGATGGTCAGATGTTTAGCAAATGTTTGAAGTTTAACTGTCAGAGTTTCAGCATAAAGTAAAAGAAAAGGTGTAACTTTAGGTGCTCATAGGTACTTTAGGTAACTTTAGATGCTCTTTAGCTGCTCATAGTGCTGCCGCATGGTAGATTGGAGAGATGGAATTTCAATAACTGGTTGGAGCAGATGTTAGAAGTGGAGTACCATAAGGTAAAAGCTGTTTTGATTGTTGCATTGACAAATTGCAGTAGAGGGCATTTGTGTGGTGAGCGAAACTGCGAATTATATTTAATAGTTGAAGGCCTGTATTCTGAAGCTGTTGAAAGTGAGTTTGCAGTGAGTCAGTGCTCTGAAAATTTATGCCAAGTATTTTTATGTTGCCAGTCTAAGGAACCTGTTCGGATCTTTAAGGTTGCAAGTTTTAAATGTGGATGACGGCTGATAAAAACGGTTGAACTCTTTGTGGCTGATAATGTTAGGCTCCGGTCTCTAGATCATTGAGAGATAACATTAAGAGAGTGTTGACACTTCGTTAGTATATATTCAATGTGAGATCCACTGCAGTTTAACATGATATCATTCAAGTATATAGCAATTTTGCATGGTGACTTTATGAGAATTGGAAGATCCTGTATATAGATATTGAATAAAAATGGTGACAAAACACTGCCTTGAGTTAAACCAAGTGGTTGATTTTTAATGGATGATTGAGTATTTCTCCATCTGACTATGATTGTTCGATTAAGAAGATATGCTCTGAACCATGTAATGAGTTTTCCTTGAAAACCTAGTGCTTGGAGTTTCCTCAATAGAGCTTCTAAATCAACAGAATCATATGCTTGTGAAATATCCAGTTTTAATAATATACAAGAATGTTGTCGTTCCAAAGTTTCATTAATCAAAATATGTAGAGGAGCCAAAACATACATTGTGATCTTCGGTGGTAAAAATCCATGCACTTCTTCGAGAAAAATTTTATGCTTTAAAACTATTCGCTCAAGTTGATGCCAAATAAGTTGTTTTAGAATCTTTATTGTACGAGATAAAAGAGCAATTGGCCTGAAAGCAGACACTATTTTCCAAGAAGGTGGAATGTTTCCGTTCAATAATTCTTCTTTCTTCTCTGGACCACTTTGTAAAAGGAGCCTCGGCCCCTTTATCATCTGGTTCAAACGCAAAATTAATTTAGGTCACTGTAAGCATTGACTGGTGGACCAGGACCATAAAGTGCTGGTTAACCCACATTTCAGCGATTAGGCTTAAGGCTCGCAGGCCGCCTATTTTCATTGAAAAAATGTAATAAGAAGGATGCAAGAGGAAGCTGCTATGTCATAATAGGTGTTCGAGAGTGGTGGGGAGTCGTAAAAATATCTTCCATGGGGATTGGTATAATTATTAGTGTTTTTGTGGGACATGCTGTGAATTGGTGTCAAAATTGCTGATTATAGCACTTGTGTTGCATTTAATAATGTAACATAGCTACCTATAGCTTGGGTTCGACCGTAATTGAAGTTTTGAGAATGAGAGAGTTAAAATTTTGACGGGGTGGGGGGGAGGTCTGATGTCCTGTGGGGGGGTTGAAATATGTGCCCTGGGGAGGGCTAAGTTAAATAAATAAATACCCTCTCAAGCAGCTGCTTGCCACAGAGGTCTGATAGGCCAGAGTAGAAGGTCTGTGAGGATGGCAGGACCTCAACAGAAAAACGACACAAACAGCCATGTGAATTTTAAGTCCACTTGCAAAATGAATTTGCTGTGGAAATGGAATAGTGGGTTGAGAGGCCTTAATTAAATGCCTTAAAAATTATAAAATGTCCCTATAATTAACTGGGGGGGAGTAACTGGCTAATTTCCATCCCTGAATTGGAAAGTAATGGAGGATGGAAATTAGGCCAATAGGGATGGAAATTACCCAGTAATTGAACAATAATACTGAATAAGAATGCAGTGAAGTAAGCTGGAAGGGGTCCAGTTCAGACTGTATTCCTTATGAATTTGATGATATAAGAAACCATAAAAAAATTTTCTTTATAGTGAGGAGTAAGGGGGTAATGGGGTCCTGTTTATGACCACTTGGGGTATCCATAGTGGTGAAGAATGGGTTGTGAATTAAGGGCGGGTGGTAGAAATTTATGCTTGAAAGTGGGCATAAATAGGTGAAAAGGTGAAGGTGTTGTCAAAGTCATTTTGTGTTCTTTTCCTGTGATGTGAATGTTATAAAAAATAATATCTAATAGTTTGTATGACAACAATTTGGCAGTATATGGAGTGGCAGGAGAGCAGAGTATGAGTAGAGGTTGATAAATTGTCAAATTTTTCAGGGATCCAAGCATCTGGCTGTAGGTGTTGAATTATATTTCATTTTTTGTTGATGTGGTTCTTCTATTAGAAATAAATGGCAATTTGATAAATTTGTTGCTATAATAATTGTCCAAAGTGCATCTTTTTTGTCCTAATTCGATCTTTTTTGACAAAGTGATCTTTTTGGCACCTGGATTTTTTGTTTGTCCAATGGATCTTTTGCATGAGGAAGAGAGGGAGAATTTCAGAGAAATTTGCCAGTGCTATGCTTGTAATGGGCAAGGGTCTTGAAGTGTGCCTTTGCCTGTGTATGAGTGGGGTTTAATATGGTCCTAGGTGTGTGTGTGTGTGTGTGTAGTGACTCCAAAGGTTGCTAGTGTTTGGTATAGTTTTTGTCTCTATGTGATGTATTTGTTGCAATGAAATAAGAAGTGTGGGATGTCATCAATGACCTGACATGTTGGGCAGAGTGCTGTGGGAGATTTATTAATAATAAAGAGATTTTTGTTTAAATTGGCTCTGCCTGTTCGTAGTCTGTGTATTGCTGTTTGTGAACTTCTGGGTAGAAAATTAAGGAGCATTGTGCTTGGAGTTGGGGATATGGTGGCTCTGAATGTATTTTTATTAGTAGTTTCTTGTATCCATGTAGTGTGGAATGTTTTGTTGCAAGTGGTTGGAGTGTGGTAATTGGGTGTGGGGAGGGAAAGTCCTTGTTTTGCTAGTTTATCTGCAGTCTCATTGTGTGTGATGTTACAGTGGGAGGGTATTCAATAGAATGAGATAGTATTTCCTTTGGCAATTATGTTATGGATAAGTTTCTGTATTGTTGTGATGGTTCATAGTTTTGTAGATTTATAGTTTGTATAGCTGATTTGGAGTCTGTAATAAATTTATGTTTTGTGGTTTCAAGTGTGTGGACCATTCCAGAGCCATGTGGATGACTGCTAGCTCTGTTGTTGTGCTGTTTTTTGCCCAGTTAAGTTTAATGGTGTGTGAAAATTTGGGTGATGGGGAGTGAAAGGCTGCAGATCCAGTGGTTGTGTGTGGAATGTGTGAGCCATCTGTATAAATTGTGATGTCTGTGGTAGGTAGGTTGAATATAAGTTCATCTGCAGCTGTTTTTAGTTCAATGGGGTGGTGAGATTTCTTATTTTTAATTTGAAGTAGTGTTAGGTGAATGTGTGGTTTTCTGATTTGCCAGTATGGGAGTATGTGTTTTGGTTTGAAAGGCTTGATTTGTTTCCATGTGGTGTAAGATGTGTGCTGTTTGATTACTTGGGCAGTAATAGTTGTGTTGGTGATGTCTTCTATTCTTTTGATAGAGGGGTGTGAGGGGTTGAAGTGCTTGAGTTTAATGTAATGTTTATGTGTGAGGTAGTGTCTTTTAATGCTTAGAGAGGGCATGTTAACCTCTGACCATTCTCTGAGCCTTCGGGGTTCATGTGACCTGGCCATTTAGCCCATGGTGTGCAAAAAAGTGCCGCTCAGAGGTAAAACAACACAACAACCTCTGACCATGTGGCCAGGTGGGCAGTTGGCTTTAAGGCCCAGACCCAGGGCCAGTCTGATGGCTTTTGTTTGTGTAGTTTCAAGGTTTTTAATTTGAGTGGGTGAAGCTGTGTTTAATGCTGGGAGGCCATACTCCAATCTGGAGTTGATATATGCTTTTATGAATATAAGCATAGACTTATCACAGGCCCCCCAGGATGTTTTACTAATTGTGTTAAGTGTGTTGATTGCTCCATTACATGTAATTTTTATGTTTCTAATGTGATGATTCCATGTGAGCTTGCGGTCTATTATTAGCCCTAAGTATTTGTAGTGTGTGACTATGGGTATGTTGCAGTTGTTTATATTTATGGCTAGGTTATTGTTGGGGAGATGTTTACATGTGATGGGTAAGACTGCAGATTTAGGTGCAGAGATGGCAAGTTCCCATTTGGTGGTGAAGTCAAGGACCAGGTTGACTGCATTTTGTAGGTGGCATTGAATGTCCTGAATGTTATTTTCAGTGGTCCATAGCACAATATCATCAGCAAAGATGGAGCATGTTATTTCATTTGGTAGAATGGATGGGAGGTCATGTAGTAAGATGTTGAAAAGTGTTGGAGATACCACACTGCCTTGTGGTAGTCCTCTTGTGAATTTATGTGGGTCAGAGAGGGTAGTTCCCAGCTTAACTTTTATGTTTTTTTGTGTAAGGAAGTTTTTGAAAAATTCAAAAATGTTGCCTGAAATGCCAAGTTGATGTAATTTGTAGAGTATGTTGGTATGTGAGGCAGAATCAAAAGCTGAAGTAAGGTCTAGAAAAACACAGCAAAGAATTTCTTTGTTTTTGAGAGCAATTTCAGCTAAAGTGATTAGGTCAAAGAAATTGTCTGTGGTTGATATGTGCTCTCTGAAGCCTGTTTGGCAAGTGGGGAGTGTGTTGGTTTTTTGGAGGAAGAATTTTTGTCTGGAGAGCACTATTTTTTCTAGTAATTTGAGTATGCATGATGTGAGTGCAATAGGCCAATATGAGGTGATTTCAGGTGCTGGCTTGTGTGGTTTCAAAATAGGGATGTGTATTTCTTCCCATTCAGTGGGGAAGGTGTTAGTAGTCCAGCATTTATTGTAGATATCAAGTAAATAGCTTTGTGCTTGTGTGCCTAGTTTTTAAGTGTAGTGTAAGTAATGTTTTCAGGACCAGGTGTGCTTTTAGTTTTTGAGTGTTTGATAGCAGTGATAAGTTCATTCATTGTGAGAGGTGTGTTGAGTGCGGGAAGTTTGCAGGTTATGATTTGCTTGATTGTGTATTCCATGTGAATACAATGCTGTTGGTAAGTGGTGGTGTTGGCTTGTGGTGGTGGTGGTAGGGGGGGGGAGGCTGGTAAGTTGTATTGCAAAGTTGTTTGCCCCTTGGCTGGTGGAAATATTGTTTTTCCATAGATATGTACGCCAGGGGGCTATGGGTTGTGCCTGGATCTGTAGGGTTCTGATTTTGGACCAAATGAGTGTTGAGTCTGTTCTGGGGCTTATGTTATTTCAGAATTGTCTCCACTCCTTTCTTTTAGTAGTGGTGCGTCTCCTTAGTTTGGCATTTTCTTTGTTGAGTGTATTGATGGCAGGTATAGTGGGGTGTTTTCTGGCTTTGTCTTCAGCTTTTCTTCTTTTGTTAAATTGTGTTGTGATGGGAGGGTGATTTTTTGAAAAGCCTGTCATGTGTTTTGTGGTGAATTTGTTTTTAACAAGGTTTTGTTTGAGGCAGGTGTAGAATGAGGTTACATTATTGGGTGTGAGTTTATTTATGTCCTTTTCACAGTTGAGGGAAAGGTTTTGCCATTTATGGTGAGTGTGTGTGGTATAAGCAGAGGGTTTGTGACCTTGTATTGTGAGTAGAATTGGGAAATGGTCATTTCCCCATGTGGTGTGATGTACCTGCCATGTGATTGTAGGAAATATGTCTGGAGTGGAGAGTGTAAGGTCTAGAACAGGCTCATAAGGGGGTCTGGTGAAGGTGGGTCTACCATCATTGTGTAAGGCCAAATGGAAATGGTTGATAAGAGTTTCAATTGCTGTGCCTCTGTGGTCAGTGTGTGTGTTCCCCAGATGGATTTGTGTGCATTAAAGTCTCCTAATAGGATGTTGGGTCCAGGTGATAAGGAAAAAATGTGTGTGAAGTCTTTTATGAGAGTGTCTGGGTTTAGGTGAAAGTGAGTGTAAAAATATGCATTATAGAGGTTGAATGTTGTGTCTTGAATTTTTATGTTTATTCCTACTATGCCCATATAATTGTAAGTTTTGGGGTTAGGTATAATGCAGTGTGGAAATTTTTTGTGGATAAGTGTGGTGGAGTTGGAGTGATTTTTATTTGTAGGTGCTCTGTGTATTACGTAGTGTTTGTAGTGAAAGTTGGTAGGTGGTCTGGCTTCATTTAGGGCAAGGATAGGGATGACGTGTTTGTCTGTAAGGGCTTTGAGTTCAAGGACCTTGTTTGGGAGGGACCTACAGTTCCATTGGATGCAAGTGTATGTAGGTGTAGTGTGTCCCATGACTGATTAAGAAACTTCAGAAATTGCATCTGATAATGTTCCCCACCACCCCTACCATCCCAAATAATGGCAGAGAAATAACAGAGAATCATTTTAACAATTAAAAAAAATTACATTTCATTGAAAAGACTGAAGGAGGTGAATAATAAAGAAGTGTTAAAAGTGGAATGATTAAAAATGAATAATAAAGAGATGACTGAACAGAGGTGATTGAAACATAATCAAGGGCAAGTTTTGCAGCTGCTGAACTTCCCCTTTATTATATTTTCATCTTGTCAGCATGGATAACATGGCATTTACTATAATTGTTTTTGCCTTATTATATTCATTAACTGTTTGCACTTTCTATAATAAATTATTTCACTGTGACGAGGAATCTGCCTTTCATACTTTTATGTTCTAATTTCTATTTATAATATATTGAACTAATAATAGTTTGAGTTGTCTGAAGTGTTATTCTCTTAACACTTCACTGTGGAGTAACTATCTTGTGTTTTGTATTTTATTGATTCATTCCTGAATGACTGTTTCAAAAGCAATATTTAACCTTTAATTATTTTAAAATATCATCTCATAATATACTATTTCATAGAAAAATTTCTTAATTAAAATAACAGTTAACTGAAAAGATTGAATTTCATCAAGAGTGTGAAATGAATGCACAACCTCCTGAAAATGTGATAGGTGCACTTCCTACTGAACTACCCGATGCCTAAACTCCAGCTAATACAGGACTATAAACTTTGATTATATGATTGGCAGGTACTTAAGGTGCCATTAGTAGACCTGAAATAGAGCAGAATAAATATGTATGGAAAGATCTTAATATTTTTATAGTCAAATGCACAAATACAATGTTATTACCAAGAAGTTGAACAACAGTATCTGACAGGAAATGCATTGCTGTTTTGCAACAACTGAAGAGTTAACTGAAAAAATGGAGTTTTAGCAGTAGTGGATGAGTTTTCTGGCATCAATTCCCACTTACATCAAAACTTAACTTTTTCAGATAGCCCTCCAAATGTTATGCAGAAACAGGTCCGGTATTTATGCAATGTTTAAACACATCCACAATTTATATTACACCCAGCAAAATACTTATCTATGATATCTAATTTGTAAGATGTGGAGTAACACTTCCTTTTAAATATTTAATAAATAAAAATAATCAAGAACGATTTTAGAGCTTTATTAAAAATTCATGGCTTAACCTCCTGAAGAAAGTGCCTAACATTGAGGATTTTTAACATCAAATAGTTATGACATATTTCTTATGTGCTAAAAAATTTACTAAGTCATTTTAATTGCCTTTCCTGAATTCACACCTTATAATCTGTTTTATTGTGCATGTTGCCCAGTGGTGAAAGTAGGCCGGTATGCTGTACTGGCAAGAAATTATTTGCTGGTACACCATACCAGTAAGACATTTTTCAGTAGTGGCTCCATTAACAATTTCCTTTTCACCTTAATGCTTTTTGAAACGAGAATTAAATTTTTTTTTTAAGGGAACCATTTTAAGAAAAACGTCGTTTTTTAATTACATTACTACAGTTTAATCCTTTAGATATCAAGCGGTTTAGAAACAAAATACTTGAGATTCCATTTCTGCCAACAGGGAGTGCCAAGGGGGAGTGCTAGAAATTGAAAGTAGTGCTTTCTTTCTTTGAACGACTGGCAAGGATATTGGGTATAGAAAGCAAAACTAGACAGACAAAAGAGACTCCAACCAAAGCCGTCTTTCTGGGAGTCGTAAGAGTTCACGGACAATGCACTTCCCATCTGCCGTAGCTGTCTGGGTTCAGTCATAATCACTACCGAAGGCAGAATTAGGAAAACGGGGTGGTAAATCAAAGAAAGGATATGAACTCACTTAGACATTGAAATCCATTGCAAAGCAGCGTGTACTCACTGTTTTAAAATTTTCTTTTTCAAAATATATATTTTTGTTATATTCTGCTGAATTGAAAATAATAAACATTTCTGGAAATAATGGAAGTCAGTTTAATGGGGTCAATGGGACACATGCTTCCCCAAATTTAAGTAATGAGTTTGAAGGAGGGGGGGGGGGATAATGTAAAATCATGGAAAAACAGATTTTTAAAAATTAGTTTTATCAATTAATCACCTTACAGTACGCAACTGGAGTAACCATAATAGAAAAATTAATACATGTTCTTTTAATTTTACTATCCCACAAAAGTTGGCACATAATTGTTTTTAAAACATAATTTTTGCTTAGCACACTTTTCTTAATTTTAAGGCAGGAAATATTTATTATGAATTTTAAATATTAAGTTGTTCTTCCTAGCCATTTCAAAAATTGGTGGTTTGTTTTGTTATCTCCTAAACATCTGCGAGTTCTAAACAGACATGCATTCAGAGTATATATGCACAAAATTTGAGAATACTCACACTCCTAAATTCTATGAAGAAATTATTTAGAAGATTTAAAAAAATTTTTAGGCATATATTAATTTAAATTTTTTTATTTGTATCTATGGTTAGTGTACTAAGTTACTGATCTAAGGGACTCGGTTTCGAGCCCCAGATAAGGCATGGACGTTAATGTTGTTTTTCTGCTGAGGTCCCGCCATCCTCACAGACTTTCAACTATGGCGTATAAACTGGCAGGCTCCTGTCAGACCTCTGTGGCAAGCAGCTGCTTGAGGGGGTATTTATTTTTATTTTTTATTTAATTATAAACTTGAAATATATTTATTTACTCTACATAAGTTTATTTGAATATTAAAAGGTATTATACCTCATCGAATTTTTACTTTCTCCCTCAACTTCCTCATAAGACTAGTTTTTGGCCCTTCAAAAAATATTTTCTACCTGAGTTTTGTCGCCAATATACTACTGGAGAAAACGATTTTGTGATTTTTATTTCGGTGCAGTGTTTTCTGTTTGCTTCTGGGTTGCCAGCCCTAAGTGAACAGAGGCATGGGATACCTTATATCAGCTGGTGGATAATCCTAATCAGAGGCCATCACAGGTACCTGAACCTTACTTACCTAGTTGGGCATCATCAAGCCTAAAACTGGAGTAATGTGTCTCAGGCAGGCCATATGGCTCTTGAAAAAGTCCACTTGAAAAAGTGGTGCCTGAAGTTCCTACCAGCATCGGTGACTTCAGCTTTTAGTGGAGGAGGAACGGGTCTTTGCCCCATGCCTGCGATCAGAGGGCTATTTGATATTGTTGGCCTTACCAATCTCAATAAACCTAATTTCTTTAAAAATCCTACTAATCATTTTCTCTCTGCAGGAACATCGAATGTGAAGACATTACATAGAAATTATTCTCTTGATGTGCTCGCGCAGGAATTCCAGCTCTATAACCTAGATGTTCTAGGCTTGCAAGAGACCAGATGGACAGGTAAAGGTGAGATACTTAAAAATAATTTTAAATTTCTCTTTACAGGGAGCGAAGATGAGAAACATCACCAAGGCGTGGATCTGCTTCTCAACAGACATACTAGTGATGCTCTTCTAGGATATGAGTGAATTAATGAAATGTTTCTTACAGCAAAATTTCAGACAAGCATTAAAAACTTGAATGTTATCTGTTGTTATGCCCCTGCTGAGGATGCCAATGAGGATGAGAAGGATAGGTTTTATGGACAACTTCAGGATATTTTGAAATCTGTCAAGAAAGGAGATATTACCCTTGTTCTAGGTGACTTCAATGCCAAAGTTGGCACTGACTCTGACATTTGGGGAGGGGTGTAGGCCCTTTTGGTATTGGAAGCTGCAATGGACAACGTCTCCTAGAGGTAAGTAAACTCAATGGTTTCAGAATAACTAACACTTATTACAAACACCGCAACATACATAAGTACACATGGGTTTCACCTGATGGGCTGCATAGGAATATGATTGATTACATATTAATTAACAGCAAATGGGCTAGTTATGTTAGGAATACCAGGGTATATAGGGGAGCTGAAAATAGATCTGACCATTACCTTGTTAAAAGTGTCTTGCAACTTAAACTTAAAAAGTGTTGTGCTAAAGTTAAAAAATTTACCTTTAATACTGAAGCTCTGAAAGACCTTGTTATTGCTAAAGCTTACCATGATAGGTTACTTAGTCATTATAACAGACATGGTTTGCTTACTACTGAAGTTGAGAAAGAATGAGGCCATTTTAAACAGGCTTTTTTGGAATCTAACAGTACTCTTTTAGGAAAAATGGAGCAGAGGAGACAGAATTATTTAAGTGAAAGGCACTTGAGCTTTTTTCAGAAAGAAGGAACTGCAGGAATGTCCTTAATCAGTACCCTACTAGTCCTAATATAAAGGATTACAGAGAGCTTAATAAACGTGTAAAGGATCAGTTAGCTACTGATAAGAATCTTTGGCTTGATGGCTTGGCTGAGAAAGCAGTTAGGCAGCACAACATCAGACAGCTGTACCAGATAGTTAATGTTTTATGTGGTAGAAAATGGACAGGCATACAAGGATTGAAGGATAAACAAGGTAAAGTTATAGAAGGGGAGGATTCTGTCATGGCTAGGTGGGCTGAGCATTTCAGTGATGTTCTAAACAATGTAGTTAGTTCTACTCCCATTGTTTGCAATGATGATAGATGCATTGGTGGCTTTAATTTTGGCCCTATAACACAATCTGAAGTCATTTTGGCTATTTCTAAACTTAGACTTCATAAATCCCCAGGGGTAGATGAAATTACTGCTGAAATCCTTAGAGCTGGGAATGTTTCGGTTACCACTTGGATGACTGAAATTTTGAATATCTTTTATGATAAAGGCATGGTTTCTAAGGATTTTACCAGAGCTATTATTATCCCTATTTTCAAAAAAGGTGATCGCAGTTCTTGTGATAACTATAGGGGTATCAGCCTACTCTCTGTTCCAGGTAAAGTTCTTTCCATGATTGTGCTTAATAGAATTTAGAATCTGGTTGACAGTCAATTGAGTGATGAGCAATATGGATTCAGAAGTGGTAGGGGATGTGTGGATCAGATATTTTCACTTAGGCAGATTCTTGAGAAATGTTTAGAGTTTCAGAAACCTTTGGTTGCTAGCTTTATTGATTTCAAAAAGACTTTCGACTCTGTTGATCGTCATAATTTGTGGTTGATTGTGAAATCATATGGTATACCAGACAAGTTAGTTAACATAATGAAAGCTCTCTATAATAACACTGAGTCATGTGTGAGAGTTGGTAAGTCTTGTAGCAATTGGTTTAGCATTACTTCTGGTGTTCGACAAGGGTGAATTTTGTCTCCTTTTCTATTTAGTTTGGTTATTGATTATGTTATGCGAAATTCACTTCAAGGGAAAGATTTTGGTCTTAAATGGGCATGAGATACAAAAATTTCTGATTTAGATTATGCTGATGATTTAGCCCTTTTGGCAAATGATGTTGATGAGATGAACTCTTTCATTCGAGCTGTTGATGAGACTGGTAGTAGAGTAGGTTTGGTTATAAATGACCTCAGAAGGAAGGGGAGACCTAGGATGCGGTGGGCAGACAATGTCAAACAGGACCTTGTTAGAATTGGTGTGCAGTGGCTGGATGCAGCAGATGTAGCTCAGGACAGATATGCTTGGAGAATTAAACTGCATGGTCTGGTTGACCTCCGTAGCCCATTGCTGCTTGAGGATGATGATGATGCAGTTAATTTGTTTATAGAGTTTGAAGTGAAAACTTCAGATTGCTGTAAAATTTCTTTTTGTACGTAACAATATTCCAATTTTTTTTGTTATATTTGATGTTAAAGATTATAATGAATGCTTTTGAAAAATCTCTGAATTTTAATACATACCTGTAGTGTAAGATTTTCGACATCCAAAAAAGACCCATACTCAAGGCAATTGCAATGATGAATCCTCCTCATATTTCATCGGCAGTTTATACTGAACTACCAGTTTCAACTTTTGTAACTACTGTCATTTTCACTGAATTCAGCATATTTGTTAGTATTGACCCGCAGCATGTCAACATTGTCGTCTGTAAAAAAGAAGCTTAAAATAATGGATAGCTAATGATGAAGAAAGTTCAAGAATAAGGCCCACATAAGATTCAAAATGATAAACAAAGATAACAAAAACTGCATAGTTGATAACTGGCATTTGTCAAATTTATTGAGCTTGACGTTGTTTTTGTGATCAAATTGTTTACACACTTCAAGTTTTAAGGGACCTGGATTCGAGACCCTATAGGTATATCTATTTTCTTCCTGCTGAGATCTCGCCTTCATAATTGGTCATCTGACATCTTAAATCGACAGGATCTTATCAGACCAATGATAACAGTTGTTTGAAAGGTGTAAAAAAATTATCAACCAAGAATTTAATTCTCTAATGCTTTTTCATCATTTGCATCCCCTGGAATTTTAACCTTCAGTATCAGAATTTATAGTATTTGTATACATACTAGATATGTCGACCCTATTCAGATCCCCAAATATTAGAATCATTATAATAAAAAGAAATTATGAATATCAGCTTATGATAAAGATGTTTTTTCTGAGAAACATTAATGAAATTATTATCATACACCATACAGTAAATTTGCAGTACAACAGTAGTATTAATTACACCATACAGTAAATTTGATATAAAAATAATGCTGTAGCATGATTTGGGTTTTGCTTTAATGAACAATGCTATGGAACTGAAAGAAAAAGCTCAGCTGTTTTGTACTAAAGAAAAGCGAGTTTACTTTTTTTGGAACCTTTTATCAGAGTGGATTAAGGTTAGGAGAGAACAGAAAGAATTCTGCCAGGTTCACTAGAAGAGTGGCGTTGTAGTTTACAATTAGCGGCTACCTCTTAAGGGAGAAAGGAGGCAAGCATGAGAGATGAGGAAAGTTTGGGATGCAATGGTCTTCTGCATATTGGATTGCAATGGTATCCAAACCACATGCATGCACGGGCAACCTAATAGTTGCCATTTTCACTCTGTGGTGTTAGCATTTCTGAATCGCTAAACATTTCTCATTAAGGTGAAGACAAGGTCTATATTGATGTCAAATTATATGTAAAGTTAAATGTGCCAACAATTTACTTTATATCTCGTGTAAAAGTGAAATGATTAATTTTTCTACTGCAGATATGGTCAACCTATAGTACTCATGACAAGAGTGGAAAGCTATATGAATTTGATTGGCACACAAGAGCACTCAACAAAATCATCTCACAACTTTTTTTGACAAAAGTGTCTCTTTTCCTACCTCATTTTTGATGCGTAAACTCTGCAATTTCGCATCTATTATCGGGGATAAGTCAGGCGAAATTTACGTATGTCATGTAATCATTGATTAAGTTTTATAAATTTTAAAGGTTATTCCAAATCTCCGATAAATGTTACTCTAAAAAAATGCTATATATATAAATACGCAAGTTGAGTATTCAAAATAACAATATGAGGGAAACGTTAATTTTCCTTTCTAAAAAAATTCTTTAATTACTAAAATAATTTTAAAACATCTAAATCATATTATTTTTTTCCAATAAGACTTAAACCCAAGAATAAAAGGGAATCAGCAAGTGTTTAAAAATATTAATATTTATTTCACATTCATCATCATCATCATCATCATCCTCAAGCAGCCATGGGCTACGGAGGTCCAACCAGACTGCGCAGTTTAATTCTCCAAGCATATCTGTCCTGAGCTACATCTGCTGCATCCGGCCACTGCACACCAATTCTAACAAGGTCCTGTTTGACATTGTCTGCCCACCACATCCTAGGTCTCCTCCTCCTTCTGACGCCTCTAGGCACACTGTTCATAACCCTATTCGCCAATCTATAATTATCCATACAGGCAACATGGCCAAACCAGCGGAGTCACTCTCTGCACAATATGCTGCTTAAAGGAGGTTGCAGACTCCTTTGCCTAACCTCATCATTAGTTACAAAGTTAAACCACCTAATACCCAAGATACTGCGTAAGCATCTAGAATCAAAAGCATCTAGTTTACTGTTATCTTGTTTACACAGCGTCCAAGTTTCACTACCATAACTAACCCTAGAAAGAACCAACTATTATACAGTCTAATTTTAGTCTTTAGGTGTATACGCCTATTTCTTCACACTCTCCATAGATTCTTAAAAGTCCCGGCAGCAATACCTATTTGTCTGTTAATCTCATGCCGCACATCACCAGTATCTGTTACATAGCTCCCAAAGTAATTAAACTGTGACACCTGCTCAAGACTGCAACCATTCAGATTAACTGAATCACAGCCTGCCTGACCAATTTTCATCACTTTAGTTTTCTCTCTGTTTATAACCAAACCTACTCTACTACCAGTCTCATCAACAGCTCGAATGAAAGTGTTCATCTCATCAACATCATTTGCCAAAAGGGCTAAATCATCAGCATAATCTAAATCAGAAATTTTTGTATCTCATGCCCATTTAAGACCAAAATCTTTCCCTTGAAGTGAATTTCGCATAACATAATCAATAACCAAACTAAATAGAAAAGGAGACAAAATTCACCCTTGTCGAACACCAGAAGTAATGCTAAACCAATTGCTACAAGACTTACCAACTCTCACACATGACTCAGTGTTATTATAGAGAGCTTTCATTGTTAACTAACTTGTCTGGTATACCATATGATTTCACAATCAACCACAAATTATGATGATCAACAGAGTCGAAAGCCTTTTTGAAATCAATAAAGCTAGCAACCAAAGGTTTCTGAAACTCTAAACATCTCTCAAGAATCTGCCTAAGTGAAAATATCTGATCCACACATCCCCTACCACTTCTGAATCCACATTGCTCATCACGCAATTGCCTGTCAACCAGATTCTTAATTCTATTAAGCACAATCATGGAAAGAACTTTACCAGGAACAGAGAGTAGGCTGATACCCCTATAGTTATCACAAGAACTGCGATCACCTTTTTTGAAAAGAGGGATAATAATAGCTCTGGTAAAATCTTTAGGAACCATGCCTTTATCATAAAAGTTATTCAAAATTTCAGTCATCCAAGTGGTAACTGAAATATTCCCAGCTCTGAGCATTTCTGTAGTAATTTTATCTACACCTGGGGATTTATGAAGTTTAAGTTTAGAAATAGCCAAAATAACTTCAGATTGTGTTATAGGGCCAACATTAAAGCTGCCAATGCATCTATCATCATTACAAACAATGGGAGTAGAACTAACCACATTGTTTAGAACATCACTGAAATGCTCAGCCCACCTAGCCATGACAGAATCCTCACCTTCTATAACCTTACCTTGTTTATCCTTCAATACCTGTATGCCTGTCCGTTTTCTACCACACAAAACATTAACTATCTGGTACAGCTCTCTGCTGTCTAACTGCTTCCTCGGCTTTGTCAGCCAAACCATCAAGCCAAAGATTCTTATCAGCAGCTAACCGATCGTTTACACGTTTATTAAGCTCTCTGTAATGCTTTCTATTAGGACTAGTAGGGTATTGATTAAGGACATTCCTGCAGTTCTTTCTTTCTGAGATAAGCTCAAGTGCCTTATCACTCAGATAATTCTGTCTCTTCTGCTCCTTTTTTCCTAAAAGAGTACTGTTAGTGTGCAAAAAAGCCTGTTTAAAATGATCCCATTCTTCCTCAACATCAGTAGTATGCATACCATGATTGTCATAATGATTAAGTAACCTATCATGGTAAGCTTTAGCTATAACTGGGTCTTTCAGAGCATCAATATTAAAGGTAAATTTTTTAACCCTAGCACAACACTTTAAGTTTAAGTTGCAAGACACTCTTAACAAGGTAATGGTCAGATCTAATTTCAGCTCCCCTATATGCCCTGGTATTTCTAACAGAACTAGCCCATTTGCTGTTAATTAATATATAATCAATCATATTCCTGTGCAGCCCATCAGATGAAACCCACATGTATTTATGTATGTCGCGGTGTTTGTAATATGTGTTAGTTATTCTGAAACCATTCAGTTTACTTACCTGTGGAGATGTTGCCCATTGCCATTGCAGCTACCAATACCAAAAGGGCCTATCACCCCTCCCCAAAGATCAGAGTCAGTACCAACTTTGGCATTGAAGTCACCTAGAACAAGGGTAATATCTCCTTTCTTGACAGAATTCAAAATAACCTGAAGTTGTCTGTAAAACCTATCCTTCTCATCCTCATCAGCATCCTCAGTGGGGGCATACCAGTAGATAACATTCAAGTCTTTAACACTTGTCTGAAATTTTGCTGTAAGAAACCTTTCATTAATTCACTCATATCCTAGAAGAGCATCACTAGCATGTCTGCTGAGCAGCAGACCCATGCCTTGGTGATGCTTTTCATCCTCCCTCCCTGTAAAGAGAAATTTAAAGTTATTTTTAAGTATCTCACCTTTACCTGTCCATCTGGTCTCTTGCAAGCCTAGAATATCTAGGTTATAGCGCTGGAATTCCTGCATGAGGACATCAAGAGAATAATCTCTATGTAATGTCCTCACGTTCCACGTTCCTGCAGAGAGAAAATGATTAGTAGGATTTTTAAAGAAATTAGGTTTATTGAGATTGGTGGGGCCAACAATATCAAACAGCCCCCTGATCGCAGGCATGGGGAAAAGACCTGTTCCTCCTCTGCTAAAGGCTGAAGTCACTGAAGCTGGTAGGAACTTCAGGCACTACCTTTTCAAGTGGACTTTTTCAAGAGCCATATGGCCTGCCTGAGACACATTACTCCAGTTTAGGCTTGACGATGCCCAACTAGCTAAGTAAGGTTCAGGTACCTGCGATGGCCTCTGATTAGGATTATCCACCAGCTGATGTAAGGTATCCCATGCCTCTGTTCACTTAGAGCTGGCAACCCAAAAGCAAACAGAAAACACAGCGGCAGGCTCTCCCTCAACAGAGGCCCACCAGTGCAGCAAGTCCAGGATCCATAATCAAGTTCAAATCCATAAACAAATCCAGTCTAGTAGGTATAAATGGTCAGCACCAGGACCCTGTGAAGTTGACCACTCCTCAGCAGGGTTGAAAAAAAAAGAAAAAAAAGTGGCCATAGATGACCAGATCAGTAGGCCATACCATACTGAACTGGCAGCCCTCCCCTTCTGTTCCCTTCCAAAAGAGAATATCTCTTTTGAAAGGTACTAACGGCCTGCACCACGAGAAGACGGGGTCGAACATTAGGTGCTAGACCTGGCCGGGTCTGTGCGTCATTACTAGGGATTGGTACACAGCTCTCCTTCCAGTTTACACCTAGCTACCATTAAAAAGCCCTAAATCATTCACTATTTGCAGAAAACACATGAAAAATGAGTAAATCTAAGAGCACTGTACTTTCATCGCTACACACTACAATTTATTAACCCCTGTAAGATGACTTCAGTGGAGTGAGTGCCTGTGTATGATTTTCCACATATAGCTATGCTTTGAAGTGTACCAGTAAGAAATAAAATCTACTTTCAACACTGATATTGCCGTAATGCATTGGTCATTCAGATATGAGTGGAGCATGGTGAAATTAGCCTCCTATTTGGGGCTCCCTATACCAGAAATGATTGTTAACTGCAACATTGTGTATCAATTCTATAGTGTTATTAAAGCCATTCACAAAGTGGCCATTTTCTTACCACTCTACATTTTACATGATGCTACAGTGAACTTATCATCCTACCTGCATTGAGGACATCCCTCACATTTGGACTTCTACAACCCTGTCTACCTCTCCTGAGAACTGACTGATATGTGAAAAATTATTAAGCAATTTTACAGTGATAAGAACTTGTTATCTTCTATTAACATCCTTCTGGACATCCTTGTCAAACTTTGAGCATTCTTTACCATCAAGCTGACACAACACGTGTTGAATTGTGGTATGTTGTTTATTTTAAGACCTTATGCAGAGCATATAAATGACAATATATTTTACCGTATTTTAATTGCTTATGAGTGCTTTTAATTTAAAAATTTATACAGAGATATAGTGGATTCAATTTATCACTTCTGGCATTTGAATTTGGAAAAGTAAAAAATATTTATGTGATAATGAAAATATATTTTTATTGGAATGATGAAATAATTCAGAATTAATGATAGAATTTTGTAGAACTTTTACTGAAATTAAAATTAATAAAATGAAATTTCCTTTTTATTAGAAAGAAAGTATAAAATTTTGCACTTAATATTTTATTAGAAAGAAAGTATAAAAACTTGCATTAATTTCTAATGTTTTAGTGTTTATAGTTATAAATTAGAAGATGCTTATTGCCTCTGGTACATATGAGAATCACATTTTCAAAGAGAATTAAGTTTTTTCTTTGCCTACTCTATTACTAATGAAAAATGTAAATAGTATATAATTAGTAATTATACAAATGAAGGTATTCGTCTTTTAAATCTTAAATTTAAAAAGTTGCCTTTTCCACACCTCTCATAAAAAGGGTAGATTATTGCTGTTAGTGGAATATCATTTGAAAAGTTACCACTAAAATTTCAAATTTCTATTATATACATATTTGAAAAAGAAAATAGAATGATAATATGTTATCAAATTCTATCCAACCCAAAAAAAAGTTTTTCATTTATCTCTAAATATAAACAATTATCAGCTAAAACAAAAAAAAAAATTCCTACTCACCTGTGTCTAAGGCACTAAACTCATTGTTAGCAATGAAAATTCCATGATCTGCACATTCCACCAACAAAATTTCTAGCTTAAATACATTGTTTGTATATTCGTTTGAAATTTTGAAATTTTCAACTTTTTCCACCATTAGAGGGCATAATTATAGCTTTAGAGAGATTCTAAAAGTTCATATCATAATATTTCATCAATACCTATCCAACACAAAAATAATTTTTAATTTATCTCTAAACAAAAAAGTTCAATGTCTACAGACAGACAGACAACAAAGCAAAACTATTATCTCATTTTCTTTGAAAATGAGATAAAAAAATTTCTGCTTCCAGCTGAAAAGTGATATTAATTAAATTTATCTACAATTTATTTATTTTTGTTAGTTATTTCAATATAAGATATAAAGTTAATTTTTCCTTCTGAAAACATTTAAAATTAGTTCATCCACCAAACACAATTTAATTGTCCATTGTTAATTTATTCATTGTTAAAAACTTAGTAACTTAAGGGTTAATAAATTTATTCCATACATCTAGCATAAATTCTAAGTATGCCTGATATATTATTTTGTTTAAATGTTTATCAAAATATGATATATTTGAAAAACAATTAGAAAGCATTCTGTTTTATTTTAGGCAAAAAAATTATTTTTCAAGGAACTTCATTATGGTTGTCCTGTTCAAGTTGAAATGGAAGATCTAAGTATACAGAGCATAAGGACCCAGTTTCTGTTGAAGGTGGTATCAATAATTGCTCAAGGTATTCCTGAATGTGTTCCTGACACTCCTGTTTCTGTCCTTCCTTCCAGACCTAGAGGAGGTAGTTTGTGCAGCATGTCTGGTCGTCTGCAAGCTAGCAAATGGTTCAATTCTGTGATAGAAGTAGGTCGTGGGTGGGGATTAAATGTTGATGAACTGCGAAGGCATTATGTTTGTGAATTATACTCTGGAGGACATGATACTCTTGCTGAAGAAGTGAGTATTATTAATTAACTGTTAAAATTATTTCACAGATTGAAAAACGCAAGCAAAAATATTTTTACAACCACAATTGGAAGTTAATTATGTGGAGTGTGAAAGTAAATGTCTTTAATCACATCAATATCTTAAGAATGGTTAATACTGGTACTGCTATAACACTAGATGATAAAACAACTTTGAGCCCCTTGTCCTTTTTTGGGGGGGGATGGCGGGTATCTTGACTTTGCTTGTAGATAAGTCACCAAAGATGCTTCCAAAGTATAGAGCATAACAGAAAAGGAAATAATTAGGCTTGTCCTGAATCAGAGTTATGACAGGAACCATAAAATGTCAATTTAAACCACATGACAGAGCATCATCATCATCATCATCATCATCATCAGGCAGCCATGGGCTACGGAGGTCCAACCAGACAGTGCAATTTAGTTCTCCAAGCAAGTTTGTCCTGAGCTACATCAACTGCATCTGGCCACTGCACATCAATTCTAATAAGGTCCTGTTTGACATTGTCAGCCCATCACATCCTAGGTCTCCCCCTCTTTCTGAGGCCTTTGGGCACATTGTTCATAACCCTATTTGCCAATCTAAAATTATCCATACGTGAAACATGGCCAAACCAATGGAGTCTCTCTCTGCACAATATGCTGCTTAAAGGAGGTTGCCGACTCCTTTGCCTAACCTCATCATTAGTTACAAAGTTGAACCACCTAATGCCCAAGATACTGCGTAAGCATCTAGAATCAAAAGCATCTAGTTTACTGTTATCTTGTTTACAAAGTGTCGCAAGTTTCACTACCATAACTAACCCTAGAAAGAACCAAACTATTATACAGTCCAATATTAGTCTTTAGCTGTATACGCCTATTTCTCCACACTCTCCATAGATTCTTAAAAGTCCCGGCAACAATCCCTATTCATCTGTTAATCTCATCCTGCACATCACCAGTATCTGTTACATAGCTCCCAAGAAAATTAAACTGTGACACCTGTTCAAGATTGCAACCATTCAGATTAACTGAATCACAGCCTGCCTGACCAGTTTTCATCACTTTAGTTTTCCCTCTGTTTATAACCAAACCTACCCTACTATCAGTCTCAAGAACAGCTCAAATGAAAGAGTTCATCTCATCAACGTCATTTCCCAAAAGGGCTAAATCATTAGCATAATCTAAATCATAAATTTTCATATCTCATGCCCATTTAAGACCAAATTTTTCCCTTGAAGTGAATTTCGCATAACATAATCAATAACCAAACTAAAGAGAATAGTAGACAAAATGCACCCTTGTCGAACACCAGAAGTAATGCTAAACCAATTGCTACAAGCCTTACCAACTCTCACACACACTCAGTGTTATTATAGACGGCCTTCATTATGTTAACTAACTTGTCTGGTATACCATATGATTTCACAATCAACCATAAATTTTGACGATCAACAGATACGAAAGCCTTTTTGAAATCAACAAAGCTAGCAACCGAGGTTTCTGAAACTCTAAACATTTCTCAAGAATCTGCCTAAGTGAAAATATCTGATCCACACATCTCCTACAATTTCTGAATCCACATTGCTCATCACGCAATTGCCTGTCAACCAGATTCTTAATTCTATTAAGCACAATCATGGAAAGAACTTTCCCTGGAACAGAGAGTAAGCTGATACCCCTATAGTTATCACAAGAACTGCGATCACATTTCTTAAAAACAGGGATAATAATAGCTCTGGTAAAATCCTTAGGAATCATGCCTTTATCATAAAAGATATTCAGAATTTCAGTCATCCAAGTGGTAACCGAAACATTCCCAGCTCTAAGCATTTCTGTAGTAATTTCATATACCCCTGGGGATTTATGAAGTTTAAGTTTAGAAATAGCCAAAATAACTTCAGATTGTGTTATAGGGCCAACATTAAAGCCATCAATGCATCTATCATCATTGCAAACAATGGGAGTAGAATAACCACATTGTTTAGAACATAACTGAAGTGCTCAGCCCACCTAGCCATGACAGAATCCTCCCCTTCTATAACCTTACCTTATTTATCCTTCAATCCCAGTATACCTGTTCGTTTTCTACCACACAAAATATTAACTATCTGGTACCGCTCTCCGCTGTAGTGCTGTCTAACTGCTTCCTTCACTTTGTCAGCTAAGCCATCAAGCCAAAGATTCTTATCAGCAGCTAACTGATCCTTTACACATTTATTAAGCTCTCTGTAATGCTTTCTATTAGGACTAGTAGGGTATTGATTAAAGACATTCCTGCAGTTCCTTCTTTCTGAAATAAGCTCAAGTGCCTTAGTCAAATAATTTTGCCTTCTCTGCACCTTTTTTCCTAAAAGGGTACTGTTAGTTTCCAAAGTAGCCTGTTTAAAATGGTCCCATTCTTCCTCCAATTCAGTACTAAGCAAACCATGGCTGTCATAATGACTAAGTAACCTATCACTGGTAAGCTTTAGCTATAACTGGGTCATTCAGAGCTTCAGTATTATAGCTAAATTTTTTAACCCTAGCACAACACTTCTTAAGTTTAAGTTTCAAGACACTTTTAACAAGGTAATGGTCAGATCCAATTTCAGCTCCCCTATGTGCCTGTCCCCTATGCCCCATGTCCTGGTATTCCTAACAGAACTAGCCCATTTGATGTTAATTAATATATAATCAATCATATTTTTATGCAGCCCATCAGGTGAAACCCATGTGTACTTATGTATGTCGTGATGTTTGTAATATGTGTTAGTTATTCTGAATTCATTGAATTTACTTAACTGTAGGAGACGTTGCCATTGCAGCTACCAATACCAAAAGGGCCTATCACTCCTCCCCACAGGTCAGAGTTAGTACCAACTTTGGCATTGAAGTCACCTAGAACAAGGGTAATATCTCCTTTCTTGACAGAATTCAAAATATCCTGAAGTTGTCTGTAAAACCTATCCTTCTCATCCTCATTGGCATCCTCAGTGGGGGCATAACAGCAGATGACATTCAAGTCTTTAATGCTTGTCTGAAATTTTGCTGTAAGAAACCTTTCATTAATTCACTCATATCCTAGAAGAGCATCACTAGCATATCTGTTGAGAAGCAGATCCACGCCTTGGTGATGTTTCTCGTCTTCCCTCCCTGAAAAGATAAATTTAAGATTATTTTTATGAATCTGATCTTTATCTATCTGTCCATCTGGTGTCTTGCAAGCCGAGAATATATAAATTATAATGGTGAAATTCTTGTATGAGGACATCAAGAGAAAAAGCTCTGTGCAGAGTCCTCACATTCCAACTACTTATGGAGAGAAAATGGTTAGTGGGATGTTAAAGAAACTATGTTTATTGAGAGAGGAAATGCCAAAAATATCAGCCCCCTAATCACAGGCATGGGGCAAAGACCCGTTCCCCCACCACTAAAGGCTGAAGCCATCTACACTGGAAGACTTCCTCAAATGTAGAATTTGATGATGCCAATAGAAGCAAGGAGTTCAGGTGCCTGCGATGACTTCTGTTCAGGATTATCCACCAGCTGATAAACATATCCTGTGAATTTATTCATTTGGGGCATTTTAACCCACAAACAGAAAACACAGTGGAAGATTTTCCCTCCACAGAAGCCCACCAGTGCAGCAAATTGATGATCCATAATCAATCTCAGAGCCTTAATTCAGTCCAGTCCAGTGTGTTTATATGGTCAGCACCAGGACCCTGTGTGGTTGACCACTCCTCAGCAGGGTAGAAAAAAAAAGTAAAGTTGCCAGAATTGTCCAGATCAGTAGGCCACACTAATCTGGTAGCCTTCTCCTTCCGTTCACTTCCACAAGAGAGTATCTCTTTTGAAAGGTACTAACGGTCTGCACCACGAAAAGGTGGGGTGAGTCGTTAGGTGTTAGGTCTGCCGGTTCTATGCATCATCACAAGGGATTGGTGCATAGCTCTCCTTCCAAGTACTACCTATCTGCAGCATTGACATAGAAGCAAATGGGAAATACATTTGATATTCAAAAGAAATACTACAGTAATAAGAATGCAAGTAACCCAATCACATACTTTGTAATATTCCAAAAGATTGTTAAATTTCTTCTCTTTGGACCTTTTGGCTGATCCAATGAAACTAAGCCTCCAAAAAGTATATCTGGTGCCAGTCAATATTAACTTGCCAAATAAAGTTATATGAGGGTTTGTTAGTTATACAGGTGTTACCTAATGAGTAAGAAATCAAATGATTGTCAAATTATTAAAGTTAAATTTTAATAAAAATCAATTATCATTGCTCAAGAGAAAAAATAGTAAAGTCAAATATTTCATATAACAGATTTTATTTACAAAAAATTCAGGACTCACGAAATAAACTGATGGGTACAAAGGTCTGAGCAACTAAAAGCTCCATCTGTACTAACATCCTTTTTTCTACTAACTTCTTTTCATTACTATCTCATTCCATGACCTAACATCACTTAGTATATGTGTGGCATGCAACTGACGTGTGTGTTGCACACTGGGATAAACATTTGCATAAACTGACAATTGCACACTCGCACTTGCTATGATGCAAGAGACCTTAACCCATTAATCCCCAACATTGCGTAAATGAAACATTCTTCAAATAATAATAAAATATATATTTGCCTACTAATCCAATTTTAAGCCAATGTATGTTATAAAGGACATAATCTTTTATGTCCACGCATAAATATTTATCAATATAAAATAAAAGCCTAATTATTATTCATGTTAAAACTATACCTAAATAGTCTATCTAATCTTTTTTAGTTTGACAGGTCAAAAAAATATATGTAGAAATACTAAATGCATTAAGAATTTATGAAAGTAGCTTCACATATATTTCATTCAAGACAACGTTTCATATAATTAGAAATTTTTTTTAATTTTTGCACAGTATAACATTTAGAGTAATTTTGCATTTACGAAACATTGGGATTGCACAACATGTGCACATTATGTCTGCCACATATTTGATGACTCATTTCAAACGAGTCTATTCTTGTGATTTTAGTTCTGATATGAGTGATATCGTCAGTGTTCAGGGATTTGTGAACAAAGCTTTTCGTCTTGTTAGTATAACAATAATTGGTGTTAGATAATTAGTGAAATGTAAATTCAGCACTATAGCTAAAAATATATAGTTCAAGTAAGTATTTATTATGATGTAAACACATTCAATAATAAATCATTGTTTTGCTATCTTAGGATATTTCTTTTTAGATATGTCTTGGGCTGAGTGGTGGGAAAAATGGGCCTTTGTCAACTGCAGAGCTAATGGCTATATTAGAAGAGGATGACGATTTGTAACAAACTGAAAATATTGACGCAGTGTACATACCACCAATGGTTGATGAACTTATAGATAAGGAGGATATTAGTGACGATATATGTGAGAGTGAAAACATTTTGCCAGACGTAGCTGGAACCTGTGAGGTTCATGCAAATTTACCTAATGAAGCTCAAGATGTCGAAGAAGAGCAACCTACATCATCTAGTTCCAAGAAACTAAAAACTTCCATTAGAACAGCTGTCAAAACAAAAGCAAAGAAAGTTATTCCGAAGTGGAAAAAAGAAAATCCGGCTTACAAAAGTTTACCACAAGAAGAAGAACAGATTATTATAGAGAAATTTGAAAACAAAATTAGTGGCCATACGATATTTTTTCTTTATATTTTAGTGATGATGTCTGGGAAAAAATTGTTGGTTATTGAAAAAAAATATGCGAATAATCATAATCGTCATTCTTTCAAACTAAGCATGGCAAGTCTGAAGTACTTTTGTGGTATATTGATTTTTACCGGTTACCATCTTGTTAGTATAACACCTTACCAGCTGCAAAAATGTATTGGTCGAAGGATGAGGACAAAGGTATACCACTGGTAAGAAATTGCATGAGTAGGAATAGATTTGATTCCATCAAACAAAATATGCACTTATCAGATAATGACCAATAAGATGTAAATGATAAATTTTCCAAATTGAGGTCCATTTTTGACATGATAAATGAAAAAAAAACATACAATTCGGTGTATTTTCTCATAACTTATGTATTGATGAAGATATGGTGCCTTATTTTGGTCGACACTCATGTAAAATGTTCATAAAAGGAAAACTGGTAAGGTTTGGCTTCAAACTGTGATGTCTGTGTAGTTCCAATGGATATTTGTATAAATTTATACCATCTGGCGGAAAGAGTGTGAATACCGATGAGAACGACTTAGGCGTAGGAGAAAGGGTTATACTGGATCTTTTGTCCATTGTGCAGCATCCATCTAAGCATTGTGTATTTTTTGATAACTTTTTCTCCTCGCACAAGTTATTCTGCATACTGAAAAATAAAGGTTTTTATGCCACGGATACAATTCATGAGAATTGTACAAGCAATAATATTTTGGAAACAGTAAAGAATATCAAGAAAAAAGAAAGAGGTTCATATGATATTTCTTTCGATAAGGAACACGAAGTATTGATGGTAAGATGGAATGATAATTTTGTCGTGACTGTTGCTACAAATAACTGCTGTATTGAACCACTGGTATCTGCTAAAAGTTACAATAGAAAAGAACAAAGAAGATTGCTATTTCTCAGCCAAAAAGGGGGAGTTGATCTCCATTATAATGGCATTGCAAACTAATAAATCCATGTAAGGGGAAAGAAATGATAGTGGCTGCTTTTTATAAATATGATAGTGTAATTGTGAATGCGTGGAAAATCGATAATATAGAAAATAAGCAGAAAATGACACAGATAGAATTCAAATCTTATGTAGCTGTTACTCTTATGAAAATAGAAGACAGTAATAGTCAAGAACATGAGGAGATAGCAGGGTCTAGTGGATTGATTATTATTTCTGCAAAACCCAACTATGGACATCCATCCAAGAGCTCATTACCCACTGAAGTACGGTTTGACAATATTGTTTGTTTCTTTTGCAATACATATATATTGTATTGCAAAAGCAATACAATATATACGTATAAAAAGTGTCAAGTACATCTTCATGCAGACTGCTTCAGACAATTCCATATGTTTTAACTTTAAGTATTCATATTCTGATAATCCCAAAGTTGCATACACGCAACATTTTTCTATGGTCACAAATTGTTATTTTTTTTTATCACAACTACCTATTCACATGTATTTTTGTTTATAATAAAAGTACTACCTTAAAAATATTATGATTTCCACCTTTGGTAATTAATGGGTTAATGTGCACATTAGTGGGTGTCAATCAAAAGTTGGAGTTGCATGTGCATAACTCCGTTAGTGGTTTTGGGTGAATCCTTAAACCAGTCCAGTAAGTTTATATGGTCAGCACCAGAACCCTGTGTGGTTGACCACTTCTCAGCAGGGTAGTAAAAAAAAGAAAAGTAGCTATACTTGTCCAGATCAGTAGGCCACACTAATCTGGCAGTCCTCCCCTTATGTTCACTTCCACAAGAGAGTATCTCTTTTGAAAGGTACTATTGGCCTGCACTACAAGAAGGCAGGGTCAGACATTAGGTGCTAGGCCTGGCCAGTTCTATGCATCATCACAGGGGATTGGTACATAGTTCTCCTTCCAGTGACTGATAAATTAAATGCTGCAAGTCAATGGTAGAAGTAGAACTCTTTCATTTGTTGCTTGACTCGAAGTCCCACATCAGTGGCTGGAAGAAAGGTTTTACTAAGATTGGAGGAACCCTATTTGCCAATTTGCAGTTTATACATATGAGCAACATGGTCAAACCAATACAATCTCTCTTTGCACAATATGCTGCTCAAAGGAGATTACTGATTCCTTCTTCAAACCTTATCATTACTTATAAAGTCAATGCCCGAGATACTGCTGTTTAGAATCAAAGACACCAAGTTTCTTTTTATCCTGCTTACAAGGAGCCTATGTTCACTACTATAACTAAACTTGAAAAGAATTATATTATTTGACAGACTAATTTTATACTTCAGATGTGTACTATATTTCCACTCTCTTCATAGATTCTTAAAAGACCTAGCAGCTATCCCTTTGCTCATCTCATGCCACACATCACCAGTATCTGTTACATAACTCCCGAGATAATTAAACTGGGACACTTGCTCAAGAGTGCAATTGTTTGAAACAACTGAAGCACCATCTACTTGACCAGTTTTCATCACTTTAGTTTCCTCTCTGTGTATCACCAAACTTACTCTGTTACCAATATTATCAAAAGCCCCAAAGATAAAGTTCATCTCATCAAATCATTAGCCAACAGGACAAAAACATCCACATAATCTAAATCAGAAATTTTAACATTTCTAGATCATTTGAGGACAAAATCGTCGGCAAAGAATTCAACATAATATAATCAATAACCAACTAAAGAGAAAAGGAAACAAAATGCACCCTTGTATAACTCCACTAGCAGTACTAAATCAATTGCTATAAGCCTTAATATTCTCACAGACTACTCAGTGTAATTACAAAGAGACTTCATTATTTTAACTAGTTAAATATTACATATCATTTCACAATCAACCACAAATTATGAGAGTCAACAGAGTTTAATAGCCTTTTTAAAATCTACAAAGCTAGTAACAACAGGTTTCAGAAACTCGAAACATTTTTCAACAATCTGCCTAAGTGTAAAAATCTGATCAATACATCACCTACTACTTCTGAATCCACACTGTTCATCACAAAATTACCCATCAATCAAATTCTTAATTCTATTAAGTACAATCATGCAAACAACATTACCCATAACAGAAATCTGGCTGATAACTCTATAGTTATCACAAGAACTGTGATCAGCTTTTATAAAAATACGGATAATAATCATCATCATCTTCAAGCAGCCATGGGTTATGGAGGTCCAACCAGACCATGGAATTTAGTTCTCCAAGCATATCTGTCCTGAGCTATGTCTGCTGCATCTGGTTACTACCCACCAATTTTAACGAGGTCCTATTTGACATTGTCTTTCTGAAGACTTTAGGCACACTGTTCATAACCCTATTCACTAATCTATAATTATCCATATGGGCAACATGGCCAAATCAACAGTCTCTTTCTGCACAATATGCTGCTCAAAGGTAGTTGCAAATGCCTTTGCCTAACCTCATCAGTACTTGCAAAGTTGAATCCCTATTGCCAAAGATATTTGTGTAAGCATCTAGAATCAAAAGCATCAAGTTTCCTGTTATCTTGTTTACAAAGTGTCCAAGTTTCACTACCATAACTAACCCTAGAAAGAACCAAGCTATTATACAGTCTAATTTTAGTCTTTAGCTGTATATGCCTATTTCTCAACACTCTCCACAGATTCTTAAAAGTCCCTGAGCAGTCCCTATCTGTCTGTTAATCTCATGCCGCACATCACCAGCATCTGTTACATAGCTCCCAAGATAATTAAACTGTGACACCTGTTCAAGATTGCAACCATTCAGGTTAACTGGATCACAGCCTGTCTGACCAATTTTCATCACTTTAGTTTTCTCTCTGTTTATAATCAAACCTACTCTACTACCAGTTTCATCAACAGCTCGAATGAAAGAGTTCATCTCATCAACATCATTTGCCAAAAGGGCTAAATCATTAGCATAATCTAAATCAGGAATTTTCTTATCTCCAGCCCATTTAAGGCCAAAATCATTCCCTTGAAGTGAATTTCGCATAACATAATCAATAACCAAGCTAAAGAGAAAAGGAGACAAAATGCACCTTTGTCGAACATCAGAAGTAATGCTAAATCAATTGCTACAAGCCTTACCAACTCTCACACATGACTCAGTGTTATTATAGAGAGCCTTCATTATGTTAACTAATTTGTCTGGTATACCATATGATTTCACAATCAACCATAAATTATGACAATCAACAGAGTCAAAAGCTTTTTTGAAATCACCAAAGGTTTCTGAAACTCTAAATATTTCTCAAGAATCTGCCTAAGAGAAAATATCTGATCTGCACATCCCCTACCACTTCTGAATCCACATTGCTCATCACGCAATTGCCTGTCAACCAGATTCTTAATTCTATTAAGCACAATCATGCAAAAAACTTTACCTGGAACAGAGAGTAGGCTGATACCCCTATAGTTATCACAAGAACTGCGATCACCTTTTTTGAAAATAGGGATAATAATAGCTCTGGTAAAATCCTTAGAAACCTTGCCTTTATATAAAAGATATTCAAAATTTCAGTCATCCAAGTGGCAGCAGAAACATTCACAGCTCTAAGCATTTCCGTAGTAATTTCATCTACCCCTGGGGATTTATGAAGTTTAAGGTTAGAAATAGCCAAAATAACTTCAGATTGTGTTATAGGGCCAACATTAAAGCCACCAATGCATCTATCATAATTACAAACAATGGGAGTAGAACTAACCACATTGTTTAGAACATCACTGAAATGCTCAGCCCACATAGCCATGACAAAATCCTCACCTTCTATAGCCTTACGTTGTTTATCCTTTAATCCCTATATACCTGTTCGTTTTCTACCACACAAAACATTAACCCTTCCTGGGTCAAAGACGTCTATAGACGTTTTGTGTGCAACATATGAAACTTTGATTTTTTAAACAAAATTGCTGCTTGAAAAATTTTTTACATATCTTTTTTAAAAAATATGTAATTCAAGCTTGAAATATAATATTTTTTTTTCATTTGATGCATATTTTATTAAACTACAATATAAATAATTCGATAAAGCCATCTGATTGCCATATTTTAGGAACACTATACACTATTGGTGATTTGTTTAATAATGTTACTCTATGTTGAAGCAATCATTCAAGTTCACAAATTTGATTTCAACTATTATCAACATTTTTTTAGGAAATTTTCGAAAGTTTCCTAAAAAAATTAACAAAGAACTGATATTTTTTAAAATGAAAGATTTTTGAAGTAATTATGAAATATGCATCTATCCTTTTGGTATACCCCTCTGAAAAGTGTTATTAAAATTAATATGTTACTAAAATGTTTATATTTTTTACTTCAGTAAAATTCAGAATTAAATTCTCTTTAATGTATGTAACATGGCTTATTTCTGTAGGGGCGGGGGTGGCTCAGTCGGTAGCGTGCCAGGCTCGTAATCTGTAGTTCCCAGGTTCTAGTCCCAGCTGGTCATCGTTGAGATTTATCTCCGCAAATTCCCTGCCCTGCCCACAGTCAGTAAGGGACACCGATGGGTTTGGAAAGGCCGCCGTCCATTGGATGGGACGTTAAGCCATGGCCCCGTGTGCGGGAGAGCCATACCCTGTGCACATTAAAGAACACGCTGGATGGCCTTGACGGGAGGCTACCATCTGTCTCCCAACAGCTGTTCCAGTGGATCCCCTCCCCCAACCTTCTCTGAGCCTTCGGGGTCCATGTGACCTGGCCATTTAGCCCATGGTGTGCAAAAAGTGCCGCTCAGAGATAAAACAACCCAAGCCTATTTCTGTTGGGTAGTAATAAATGAAAATGGTAGCTAGGTAGTCACTGCACCTGAACTCTTGCTTCTATGGGCATGATCAAATTCTACATTGGAGGAAGTTTCCATTGTAGATGGCTTCAGCCTTTAGTTGTGAGGGAAAGGGTCTTTGCCCCATGCCTGCAATTGGGGGGCTCTTTCATATTGTCAGCATTCCCTCTCACAATAAACATTATAAACATTGTTTCTGTAAACATCCCGCTATAACCTTTTTTTTTCCATAGGTTGGAGTGTAAGGACTCTGCACAGAGCTTATTCTCTTTGATGCCCTCGCATAAGAATTCCACCATTATAATTTAGATATTCTTGGCGTGCAAGAGACCAGATGGACAGATGAAGGTCAGATTCTTAAAAATAATCTTAAATTTTTCTTTTCAGTGAGGGAAGATAATAAGCATTTTCAAGGTGTAAGTCTGCTTCTCAGCAGACACCCTAATGATGCTCTTTTAGGATATGAGTGCATTAATGAAAGGTTTCTTACAGCAAAATTTCAAACAGGCATTAAAGACTTGAATGTTATTTGCTGTTATGCCCCTACTGAAGATGCTGATGAGGATGATAAAGTTAGGTTTTACGGGCAACTTCAGGATATTTTGAATTCTGTCGAGTAAGGAGATGTTACCCATGTTCTAGGTAACTTCAATGCCAAAGTTTATACTGACTCTGACCTTTGGGGAGGGATGATAGGCACTTTTGGTAATGGTAGCTGCAATGGCAATGGGCGACATCTCGTACAGATAGGTACACTTAATGGTTTGATAATAACTAAACTTTGTTACGAGGGAAGCCAGGGTTTTCCCCTTGAAGGTCGTGATTGTAAATGGTATTATTTTAACTTCAGCTGTTCATGATTAATTCTTCGAGGTCTCTTTGTTTTTCTGTTAGTAAATGGAAAGCGAACTCTCCTGTAATTCAGGATAAATAATAATCCTGAATTATTAATAATAACCTCAGCTGAAAGACACACGAACATTCATATCTTATGCGAGTTCAAACCCAGATTCCTTTCATCAATATACAAATGCACTAACCACTTTACTAGAATTAAAAAAAAAACACGTCCACATTTTTCACTTTTGTTATCATTTATTTTGTCCTCTCCTCCCCTAAAACGTTTCCTGCTATGTCTGTTTCAATTTTTATACCTATTAATGTACAGGGTGGGGAGCAAACCCAAAGCACAAGTTTTTTTTAATATTTTATGAATTACACCGTCCCTTGGCTGAGTGGTTGGCGTGCTTGACTACTGATCAAAGGGTGCCTGGATGTGAGCCCCAGATGAGGTATGAACGTTTTTATGTTGTTTTTCTGAATTCTATGTTGTCAATGAAATCTCGCCTTCCCCACATCTCTCTGTGGCATATTAAACTGACAGTCTCTGTTAGACCTATGTGGCAAGCAGCTGCTTGAAAAAATATTTATTTATTTATTTGTCCATTGATATTGCCAGTGGTGAATTACTCCACTAGCAAACTTAGAACCACAGCTTCCTAGGCGAACTAGTTCCCCTAGGACCTCGACACTAGTGGGGGGGCCTTAAACGTGTCAAAGCATGATTTTTTTTTTCGAAACCTTTATGAGTAAAATATTCACAAGCAGTATAATCTACTATTTATGTACACATCTCTTGTCTTTACTTGGATTATTACCAAATATGATGTGATTTTTAATAATAATCTTTATTTTATTCCACCATCATCATCATCCTCAAGCAGCCATGGGCTACGGAGGTCCAACCAGACCGCGCAGTTTAATTCTCCAAGCATATCTGTCCTGAGCAACATCTGCTGCATCCGGCCACTGTACACCAATTCTAACAAGGTCCTGTTTGACATTGTTTGCCCACCGCATCCTAGGTCTCCCCCTCCTTCTGAGGCCTCTAGGCACACTGTTCATAACCCTATTCGCCAATCTATAATTATCCATACGGGCAACATGGCCAAACCACCGGAGTCTCTCTCTGCACAATATGCTGCTTAAAGGAGGTTGCAGACTCCTTTGCCTAACCTCATCATTAGTTACAAAGTTAAACCACCTAATACCCAAGATACTGCGTAAGCATCTAGAATCAAAAGCATCTAGTTTCCTGTTATCTTGCTTACACAGCGTCCAAGTTTCACTAACATAACTAACCCTAGAAAGAAATAAACTATTATACAGTCTAATTTTAGTCTTCAGGTGTATACGCCTATTTCTCCACAATCTCCATAGATTCTTAAAAGCCTCAGCAACAATACCTATTCCTCTGTTAATCTCATGCCGCACATCACCAGTATCAGTTATGCAGCTCCCAAGGTAATTAAACTGTGACACCTGCTCAAGACTGCAACCATTCAGATTAACTGAATCACAACCTGCCTGACCAATTTTCATCACTTTAGTTTTCTCTCTGTTTATAACCAAACCTACTGTACTACCAGTCTCATCAACAGTTTGAATGAAAGAGTTCATCTCATCAACATCATTTGCCAAAAGGGCTAAATTATCAGCATAATCTAAATCAGAAATTTTCGTATCTCCAGCCCATTTAAGGCCAAAATCATTCCCTTGAAGTGAATTTCACATAACATAATCAACAACCAAACTAAAGAGAAAAGGAGACAAAATGCACCCTTGTCGAACACCAGAAGCAATGCTAAACCAATTGCTACAAGACTTACCAACCCTCACACATCACTCAGTGTTATTATAGAGAGCTTTCATTATGTTAACTAACTTGTCTGGTATACCATATGATCTCACAATCAACCACAAATTATGACGATCAACAGAGTCGAAAGCCTTTTTGAAATCAACAAAGCTAGCAACCAAAGGTTTCTGAAACTCTAAACATTTCTCAAGAATCTGCCTAAGTGAAAATATCTGATCTACACATCCCCTACCACTTCTGAATCCACATTGCTCATCACGCAATTGCCTGTCAACCAGATTCTTAATTCTATTAAGCACAATCATGGAAAGAACTTTACCTGGAATGGAGAGTAGGCTGATACCCCTATAGTTATCACAAGAACTGCGATCACCTTTTTTGAAAAGAGGGATAATAATAGCTCTGGTAAAATCTTTAGGAACCATGCCTTTATCATAAAAGTTATTCAAAATTTCAGTCATCGAAATGGTAACTGAAACATTCCCAGCTCTAAGCATTTCCGTAGTAATTTCATCCACCCCTGGGGATTTATGAAGTTTAAGTTTAGAAATAGCCAAACTAACTTCAGATTGTGTTATAGGGCCAACATTAAAGCCAACAATGCATCTATCATCATTGCAAACAATGGGAGTAGAACTAACCACATTGTTTAGAACATCACTGAAATGCTCAGCCCACCTAGCCATGACAGAATCCTCACCTTCTATAACCTTGCCTTGTTAATCCTTCAATCGCTGTATACCTGTTCGTTTTCTACCACACAAAACATTAACCATCTGGTACAGCTCTCTGCTGTTGTGCTGTCTAACTGCTTCCTCAGCTTTGTCAGCAAGGCCATCAAGCCAAAGATTCTTATCAGTAGCTAACTGACCCTTTACACGTTTATTAAGTTCTTTGTAATGCTTTCTATTAGGACTAGTAGGGTACTGATTAAGGACATTCCTGCAGTTCCTTCTTTCTCTAATAAGCTCAAGTGCCTTATCACTTAAATAATTCTGCCTCCTCTGCTCCTTTTTCCCTAAAAGAGTACTGTTAGTTTCCAAAAAAGCCTGTTTAAAATGGGCCCCATTCTTCCTCAACTTCAGTATTAAGCAAACCATGACTCTCATAATGACTAAGTAACCTATCATGGTAAGCTTTAGCTATAACTGGGTCTTTCAGAGCTTCAGTATTAAAGGTAAATTTTTTAACCCTAGCACAACACTTTTTAAGTTTAAGTTGTAAGACACTTTTAACAAGGTAATGGTCAGATCCGATTTCAGCTCCCCTAAATGCCCTGGTATTTCTAACAGAACTAGCCCATTTGCTGTTAATTAATATATAATCAATCATATTCTTATGCAGCCCATCAGGTGAAACCCATGTGTGTTTATGTATGTCGCGGTGTTTGTAATATGTGTTAGTTATTCTGAAACCATTTAGTTTACTTACCTGTAGGAGACATTGCCCATTGCCATTGCAGCTACCAATACCAAAAGGGCCTATTACTCCTCCCCAAAGGTCAGAGTCGGTACCAACTTTGGCATTGAAGTCACCAAGAACAAGGGTAATATCTCCTTTCTTGACAGAATTCAAAATATCTTGAAGTTGTCTGTAAAACATATCCTTCTCATCCTCATCAGAATCCTCAGTGGGGGCATAACAGCAGATAACATTCAAGTCTTTAATGCTTGTCTGAAATTTTGCTGTAAGAAACCTTTCATTAATGCACTCATATCCTAGAAGAGCATCACTAGCATGTCTGCTGAGCAGCAGACCCACGCCTTGGTGATGCTTTCCATCCTCCCTCCCTGTAAAGAGAAATTTAAAGTTATTTTTAAGTATCTCACCTTTACCTGTCCATCTGGTCTCTTGCAAGCCTAGAATATCTAGGTTATAGCGCTGGAATTCCTGCATGAGGACATCAAGAGAATAATCTCTATGTAATGTCCTCACGTTCCACGTTCCTGCAGAGAGAAAATGATTAGTAGGATTTTTAAAGAAATTAGGTTTATTGAGATTGGTAGGGCCAACAATATCAAACAGCCCCCTGATCGCAGGCATGGGGCAAAGACCTGTTCCTCCTCCGCTAAAGGCTGAAGTCACCGATGCTGGTAGGAACTTCAGGCACCACCTTTTCAAGTGGACTTTTTCAAGAACCATATGGCCTGCCTGAGACACATTACTCCAGTTTAGGCTTGACGATGCCCAACTAGCTAAGTAAGGTTCCACCAGTCAGTACAATATATATTTACATAGCATAATTATCTAATAGTTAATACATACATGAGAAAAATGGAGAAGTGAAATAGCTGAGAAATATCAATTGCATCAGAAAAGGAAAATAACAATCATATAAAATATTAGTGATTAATGGGAAAGGCGAAACGAAAAAGGAGAGCATAGTAAGCTGATGCTTATTTTTACTTAATGCTCCTATTTCCTTTAAAGTTCAATTATGACAACAGTAAAAGATCAAATGATTATGAGACGAATTGCACTGATACATAGAAGGTTTCATTGTTTTGTAGGAAGAAACGTTCTACATTTGATTTTAAATAATTTTATAGAGTTTGCATTTTTAACATCATCTGGAAGTTCAGACCAAATTTTTACTGCATTATATTTGATAGATCTCTGCTCAGTTGACAATCGACATATAGGTATACTCAGATTTTGTTTATGACGTATTTCATAATTATGAAAATCTGAAAGATTCTGAAAATAGTCTTTAAATCTATCCAATTTAATCAATCTCATTGTAATCGAATTACGCAAAATTTCCTGATATCAGTTAATATAGACATTAAGAATTTTAACCTCAGAAAATAAATGTGCCACAGGATCATAATATTTTTTTCCAATAATATATCTAACAATTCTTTTCTGAAGACGATATATAGCATTCAGATTATAGTCATAAGTATTACCCCAGACTAAAATTCCATATATTATATAAGAATAAATGAAAGAGTAGTATAAATTTATCAAAATTTGTTTGTTAACCAGATGACTTATTTTACCAATAATACTATTCCTTGACAGAGTGATTCTCAGCTGCTTTACATGAAATGGCCAGTTCAGATTTTCATTGATCCATATTCCTACATATGAATTAATATTCAGTGCATCTCTTTAAGCTTAATTTCATTAATCTACACACGAGTCATTTTTCGCTATTAAGAGCAAAAATTGATATTTTTGTTTTTACTTTTATAAATTATGTATTTGGATTTCTTGAGATTTATTAATAAATTTTTATGTCTGCACCATTCAGATATGATATTTACAGAGTAGTTAACACTGCTAATCAGGCTTGCAGAATCTTGATTGAAATCGATAATGCTAGTATCATCAGCATATAATAACATCTTTGAATTAATATATTAACTTTGCTAAGTCGTTGAACAGACACCTATTTGGGGTTATAATGAAGCTTTATTTTGTACTATGTAGAAATGCAAATAATTGCATATTTGGTTTTTGGTTTTCTATTTATGCATTTCTGTAATTCAGTTTATTTAACCTGCTATATGCATTTTTTTCCATTTGTGAGTTGAAAATGTTGCACTCTCTCGAACAATCAGGAAGCCTCTGGAATATTTTGTGCATGGAGCCTTCAGATACTTTAATACGATGCTAGATTTGGTTTTATTGAAATCCAGTGATTCAATTTTTTCTGAAAAAAATGAACAAAAACAAAACAACATCCCAATTGTGAAACATAGAAAAGTTGTAAAAAATGTCTGAAAATAGCTATGTCCAGACCATGGCCCCCACAAGGGGGGGGGGGGGCTGACAGGACTCTAGCCTGGGTGCCCAGGATTAGGGGAGGGCCCAGCATGATGGTTCGGTAAGCTAAGTGAGATGAACAGAAAACGAAAAGCAACTTTATAAAATATTGACTTTTGTTTTGTCCATCCAACTAAAATTAATTATTTTGTTAGGCACATTACATTATCCTCTCATCATACTGACTTTTTGTTTCATCTTTGTGATTTATTGCCATTCATACTCTTATTTATGCCAATGGACAACACGTGCCTGTTTTGATACTTTAAAAAGAAAATCAATCGCTTTATGATTTAAAGCTCAAATTTGCAAACACAATTAAAAACGCCACACGCGACAGGGGTGGATGAAATCACCACTGAAATGCTTAGAGCTGGGAACATTTGCATTGTCACATGTCTGACTAAAAATTTGAATATTTTTTATGATGAAGATAAAAATAATGTAAAGTTCCTAAGGAATTTACTAGAGCTATCATTGTCTCAATTTTTAAAAAAAGGTGTTCGTAGTTCTTGTGATAATTATAGGGGAATTAGTTTACTCTCTGTTCCAGCTAAAGTTCTTTGCATGATTATATTTATAGAATTAAGAATTTGGTTGATGAACAACTGCATGATGAACAATGTGGATTCAGAAGTGTCATGGGATGTTTGATCAAGTATTTTCACTTAGGCAGGTTCTTGAGAAATGTTTAGAGTTTCAGAAACCTTTGGTTGCTAGCTTTATAGATTTCAAAAAGGCTTTTGATTCTGTTGATCGACATAATTGTGGTTGATTGTTAGATCATGTGGAATACCTGATAAGTTAGTGTAATGAAAGCCCTTTATAATGACACTGAGTCGTGTGTGAGAGTTGGTAAGGCTTGTAGCAATTGGTTTAGCATTACTTCTGACGTTCAACAAGGGTGCATTTTGTCTCCCTTTCTCTTCAGTTTGGTTATTGATTATGTTATGTGAAATTCTATACAAGGGAAATATTTTGGCCTTAAATGGTCTAGAGATTTCAAAATTTCTGATTTAGATTATGCAGATGATTTGGTCGTGTTGGCTAATGATGTTGATAAGATGAATTCATTCATTAGAGCTGTGATAGAGTAGGTTTGGCAATAAACAGATGGTCAAGCAGATGGTGCTTCAGTTGCTTTGAACGGCTGCACTCTTGATCAGGTGTCTCAGTTTAATTATCTTGGGAGCTATGTAACAGATACTGGTGATGTGCGGCATGAGATAAATAGAAGAATAGGGATTACCGCTGGGACTTTTAAGAATCGATGGAGAGTGTGGAAAAATAAGCATAATACACCTAAAGACTGAAATTAAACTGCATAATAGTTTGGTTCTTTCTAAGGTTAGTTATGATAGCAAAACATGGACCCCCTTTGTAAGCAGGATAGCAAGAAACTTGATGCCTTTGATTCTAAATGCTTATGCAGTATCTTAGGCATTAGGTGGTTTGACTTTGTAAGTAACAATGAGGTTAGAAGGAGTTGGCAACCTCTTTTGAGCACATATTATGCAGAGACACTGCGTTGGTTTGGCCATGTTACCTGTATGCATAGCTGCAGATTGGAAAACAGGATTATGAATAGTATGCCTAAGGGTTTGAGAAAAAGGGGAGACCTAGGATGCAATGGGCAGATAACATTAAACAGGACCTCACTAGAATTGGCCTAGTGTGGCCAAATGCAGCAGCTATAGCTCAGAAGAGACACATCTGGAGAGGAAAATTACACAGTCTGGTTGGACCTCCGTAGCCCATGGCTGCATGAGAATGTGTGTGTGTGTAAGAGTGATTAAATGTAAAAAATTTCTCTGCAAAATTGTGTACTGTAAAGTAAAATTTTTATGTTTCAGTCTGCTTTATAATTAATTTTAAAATGCAGAATCGCATTTAAATCCAAAATTCCCTAAAACGGGTTGAATTCTTGTAATATCTTCGTTTAACTTTTGGTCTTCTATTTTACGTGATAAGTTTGCTTCACATGGTTAACTCAAAAATGTGGCTTTACTATGCATTAAAGCAAAGTGCAAAATCTGAAAATCTTAAATTTTTTCAATTGCTTAAATTTGAAGCAAACTAAAAATATTAAACTATATTTATAATAAGTACAGCAAAGCAAAGAAAATACAAGTTACATTTCTTTTAATTTAACCCATTTTAATGAAGCTGGAATCAAAAACATTTTTTTTCTACATTTTCCACTAGAATATTTCACATAATTTTTTACAATTTGAAAACAAGCAGATTGCCCGTGTACCTTTGATCAATAGTGAAGCGCTCCAGCTGAATTAGCTAGCCACTCGACCATTGGGAAGAAAAGCATTATTGTTTTCGTGTGTGAGGTTTAGGAATGCAATTTTCATGTTTCGAAATTCAAACATTTAAAGTGAAACTGGGGTCAGAAAAGGCAATTTTGTAACTCTAAAAGGGGAAAAAACATGTAACTAAACCAGGCCCATCCAACCCGCAATTCATAACACAACCAATATACTGATCGGCTAATTTTTTTTTTCAAATTTTTGACAAACATTTTGTAAGGGTAACCAAACGCTTTTGCCAGTTCATAGTAGTCATTACAAAATATGTATTTCTGTTTTTTAAATCAAGATATTTTGTTGATTCCTTAAGAATATAGTTTGACTAATGCAATGAATTGAAAACATTAAAATTTGTATGTTTTCACTTTTAAGAACATACTTTTTCCTGCAGCTCTCTGAGAAAAGATTTTTTTCCTAGTGGCTCTTCACTAAGTTTACGACTTGAGCTGAATGATACTTACTATAGTTAAAGTAGAGCAAAGGGAAGTTAAGCAAAAAAAGCTTTTGCATTTTGAAATTTAACACTTTTACTTAAAATAGGATGTGAAAACGACTTTTTTGCATATTTTCCAAGTTCTAGATGAGTTTATCATCCAGAAGAATTTAAAGCATCCAAATTAAATAATACCAAAGTTTGAAAAAAAAAAAGATTTAGTGGTTTGGTTTTATTTTATCTCAGAGAAACTAAGGAACAAAAATGAAATCTCTTGGTGAACGGTAATAGTAAACAATTTGTCGCAAAAATAAGATTGTTCATGCTGCTCTGAGCATTCTAAAAATGTTTCTTGAAGTTTTTGGTTCAACATTCAACTCTGAAAATTTTCTAATGGTTTTCACTAAGAAACAACACTAGAACAGGTTGATAGACGATAGTTTAAAAGTGCTAATTAATTTCAATTACTCTAAATATATTCCAAGTTTGATTAAATTGGTTGAGAATACTTAAATTCGAAAGTCAAACAGATTAATGGCAGTTTTTTAATAATCATATTCAGTAGTTTTATTGTATACACTTCAATATACATATTTTTAAATTATACATTATGGTTTTATTTTAGTTAATAAAATAATCTGCGATTCATTTTTCCTGCTATGGCTCTTGACCCAATAAAGCTTACAGTTTGTTGGTTTATCTTTTTTTCATTATTTTGATTCTTGACCCCCCCCCCCCCCCAAAAAAAAAAAGGTTCCAGATTTCTGAACTAGAGTTTCGTCTATACATCACATTAAATGAGAGAGAATAGTGTCAAATTGGTATCGCACAACACTCAAATTTTTCCTGCAATTAGTAATTTATTTTAAAATTTGCGTTGAAAAAATAACTATTACCATTACTATAAAACTCACTTGTTACACTGATTACCTACCAAAAATGAAGACCCTTACAAAAAGGAATTAATACGGAATTGATGGAAAGGGTTAGATCAACCCTAATGTTATAGAGTGAGGTGCCTGTCAAAACAGCATTGCATTATTTAGGAACTTTTTTTTTCCTACTAAGAAAAAATTCTATTCATATTAAAACTGTCAAAACACATCTAACCGTGGATAGCCTTGATGGGAAACTTCCATCCATCTTCAAGCAGCTGTCCAGTGAGTTCCCTTCCCCAAAACAATTCTGAGCCCCTTGTTATGTGATCCTTTTTGCCCATTGTACACATATTCAAATAAAAATGGAAGAAGGAAGAAGTTGCGTATGCTTGATTTAAACTGATCAGTTTACAATAGTTGTGTTACTATTATTTAATGAGCTTTAAAGAAAAATATTTACGTTAGATGTTAATTTCACATTCTATTCCATTTTATTACATGGTCTGAAATATTTTTTATGAGATTTAATTTTAAAATATGTTAATATTACAAATTCTATTCTTACTATATCATTAAATGTATTAAAAGTTCATGCTCGCTCATATTTAAATGAATGGGTATCCATTAACAGGCCAGAATCTAGAAAAAAAATTGGGGGGGGGGGGGCAAGAAAAATACAGTCAAGCCAGGAAAAATGTAAAAGTACCCAAAAGACTGGATTTCCATTGCTGTCATCTAGAGCAGGCCCGATGACACACACAAAAATAACTGCATGTAGAAAGATATTGTTCTTTATTTTTTTCTGAAAATATAATAATACAAAAATTGAATAATAGTGATACAATATTAGGTAAATACAAAATAATAGTTCTTTAACAAAAAATTTCCACTGGTATAATAAGGTTAATGTCAATAAACTATCATATCAGATCACAAAGTAAAAAAAAAATCACAGCTTGGATTTAGACTTATCTTGGATTTAGTCTTGTCACAAAGGTGCTTTGCAAGCCCTTACAACTTGCAAATAAATCTATTATAAATAAAAAAAAAAATACCCCCTCAAGCAGCTGCTTGCCACAGAGGTCTGACAGGAGCCTGTTAGTTTATATGCCAAAGTAGAAGATCTGAGAGGATGGCAGGACCTCAGCAGAAGAACGACACATACATCCATGCCTTACCTGGGGCTCGAACCCAGGTCCCTTAGAACAGTAGCCAAGTGCGCTAACCACTCGGCCATATTTACTTTTGAAAAATCACAATATTTGGCTAGCTCAGCCTAGACTGATGATAATATCAAAAACGAAAGTCTGTTTTGACACATAGTGACCGTAGCACATTTTTAATCCTTGATCAGCAACTAAAAGATCATTCTGCTTGAGCCACAGTCACTGGTATTGTACAAAACAACCAAGCAATAACAATATTGGGAAATAGTGGTTCAAGATAAATAAAAATAAAATAAATACCCCCTCAAGCAGCTGCTTGCTACAGAGGTCTGACAGGAGCCTGTCAGTTTATATGCCATAGTAGAAGATATGAGAAGATGGCAGGACCTCAGCAGAAAAACGAACACACACATCCATGTCTTACCCGGGGCTCGAACCTAGGTCCCGTAGATCAGTAGCCAAGAGCGCTAACCACTCGGCCACAGGGACGGCTGCAGATGTTTTATTTTAATGAGCAACTATATAGGTGAAAGTTTTTTTCCTCTATATTTGCATCATGTATCAATTTCAGATTTTCATTCTTCAAAAAACTGCTCTCTAATATCATCTTCATATTTGTTTTGTAGTTTTCTTGCATTTTCTCGAATTTCTACCTTATTTAAGTCATGAAATAACCACAGCACACTGAATACAATGTTTATTTCTTTCGCTGCATCAAATCAAATTGTCATGTTACCAATAACACTGCCTAAAAGAACATTAAGCACATTAAACTTGAATACTTCAGTTGCTGTTGTCGATTCTTCAGCATTTCTTTTCCTCTTGTTTTGTCATCGATCTGAAAATTCAGCCTGCATATTTAAATGTACAGCTATGAGCTTGCATTGGTTTAGGATTTCCTCCCAACTATTCCTAATCTTTTTCAAATGTGTCAGAAGATTAGAAAGATTTGCTACTTCGATATCGATGGTGGCATTTCAAGCTTGTAAGACTGTGCTTAGGTAATTTATGGCTGATAGAATTTTAAACCAAACTGTTGCCATCACAAGGCATTCAAACGACTCCATATCAGAATAATATGACCACCTACCATAGTATACGGATGGTAGGTGGTCATATTATTCTGATACGACCTGTGTATGTCTTTATACCATTTAAACTGTTCAAGTGTCTGCAGTTGGATTTAATTCTAGCACCATGTCAATTTATTTCTTTATTGAAGGAAGCTTTTGTGCAAATAGTTTCACATTCTCAATTCGAGCAGACTAACGTGTGTTGAACCATCAAAGTAATATTACTAGAGGTAGTACTGGCAACGGACGCCATGAACATTTACAAAATCTTAAGCCTACTCATCAGAGAGGCAGAGAGAGAGAGGCATGTTTGGATAGCGTAAACAAAACTTTCACCATGGTCTTAGACTTACTTGAATTGTGCACTAACTACTGAAAAGTACTGTAAAAGCAGTAATACAATACTTTATAGGTTATTAATTTAAGAAAATTGTGAAATGCTTTAAATTGAAATTGTTAAAGCAGAGAGGCCTAAAAATAAATAAATCATTTCAAAGTACCATTCTGTCATAGCATAATATCAAATGTAGTTCACGATTTTTTTCATAAATGAAACTAATAATATTTACACACGAAAAGAAGGTGATTTATAGATTTAAACAGCATGAAATTTATAGAATATTTTCGTGAATTTTGTTTCAAAAAGAAATATTAAACTTAGACATTAATTTTATAAGACTTATGCTTTGCAATTTCATTTTGCCGAAATAACACAAATTGCTTTTTTTTACTCAAACAAAACACCTGAAATAGGAATTTTATAATTTTGCATGTGATAAATGAAGCCTAAAAATATGCTTTTAATATTTGATAAAAAATTTTATGTGTTGAAATGCCAAGGCTGTAACAATTGTGGAGCAGATGTTATGAATATACATTATACATGATTGATTATTAAGGGCACATCGTTAGTCTTGGGTTGGTTTCTCAGCTGTCTGTTATTTCAGCAACAAATATCACCAGCAAAGGTGATTTTTCTGAAGTAAAAAGAGGTATAAAATGCAAAATGAGAAATTTTGCAATTCTAAAATAGTTTCCTAATGTAAAATTAAGAAAAGACATAATGTTACAAATGAAATATTTAATATATATGTTGTACATGTTGTTTATAATGTACCTTTAGATGAGTGGAACTTAGCAGTATAATCAGTATAAGGGCTAAATAGGTTATGAACACATTTTTATTTTCATATTATACATAGTGTAGGTGTTCCACTGTCTCTTTTTAAACAGTAACTAGTACTATTTGTTCCCAGCATTTTACTGTTTTAAAAATAAAGCTTCAGAAAATGGTACAGTAGAATTAATTAAGGATGCTGTGCCAACTTTATTCACATTTGTAACAAATGACACATTGTCAAATTGGAAACCTCCTGTATTGAGAAACACTTGTAGAAGATATGATAGAAATTGCAATGAGAACAGATATTGCCTATAAAAATGATCACTCGTGCTGTGTAAGAGGGAAGAGTCCTAGAAAATTTAAGAGAAAGTGGATGTCAGTGCAAAATGAAATTCAAAGCTTAAAAAAAAATGCTATGGGGATATTATTGCCAGCTAAAGAGTCAAGCAATCAGACTCTTATTTAAAAAAATATTAGATTTGTTTAAGGCTCAAAAGATGACATTCAGTCACCAAAGCCTGTGTTTCTGGATATAACTTTAAACCTGTTCAGAAATTCACAGCAAAAATGCTGAAAGAAGCAATGGCATATTTTATTGCCAAGAGGTAAATATGTTTACCATGGTATATATTTTCATTCTCCATAGGCTTATTAAAAACTGAAGTTCATTTTTTTATTTTTAAAAAGGTTTATGAATTTGTAAGAGAAAAATGTCTTCCCCAATAGCTCCACAATTTTAACTTGGTGCAGATCAGTAGATGGCCTTCCTGGATTTATTGGAGTTTACTGCATGGTAAAATTTGACTGATAGTAAGCAGAAGCATATGATATTCACTTTATTATTTGATGAGACGTCAATTAATGGTAAATGCTATTGTGGATATGTGGATTATGGTAATAATGCTAATGATAAAAATTCAGATATAGTTCCTGAGAACTCTAATTTTTTATGATTGTTTCAGTTACATATAGCTGGAAAATCCCCATAGGTTATTTTTTTAACAGTTGGTTTGTCTGGCACAAAATATTTCTTTACTTATAAATTCAGCCAGGACCATATTCAACTGTTTTTAAAGCTATAAGAGCAAAAGAGGGAAACTATAATAACCTAATGATATTTAGTTCCAAAGTGCACAGCAGTTAATAATTAACTGGTTAATAATTAATAAGAAAAATGGCAATTATGGAAGATAGGTAGACACTGGAAGGAGAGCTATGCACCAATCTCTTGTGATGAATCATAGAACCAGCCAGGCCTATTACCTAATGTCCGACCCTGCTTTCTCGTGGTGTAGACCGTTAGTACCTTTCAAAAGAGTACTCTCTTGTGGAAGTGAACGGAAAGAGAGGGCTGCCAGATTAGTGGTCTACTGATGGTACAACAAACTATGGCTACTTTTCTTTTTTTCCTACCCTGCTGAGAAGTGGTTAACCACACAGGGTCCTGGTGCTGACTATATAAACCCACTGGACTGGACTGAATTAAGGCTCTGAGCTTGATTATGGATCCTGAATTTGCTGCACTGGTGGGCTTCTGTGGAGGGAAATTCTTCAGCTGTGTTTTCTGTTTGTGGGTTGACAGCCCCAAGTGAATAGATTCACAGGATATGTTTATCAGCTGGTGGATAATCCTGAGCAGAGGTCATCGCAGGCACCTGAACTCTTTGCTTCTATTGGCATCGTCAAATTCTACATTGGAGGAAGTCTTCCAGTGTAGATGGCTTCAGCCTTTAGTGGTGGGGGAATGGGTCTTTGCCCCATGTCTGCGATTAGGGGGCTGTTTGATATTGTCGGCATTCCCTCTCTCAATAAACATAGTTTCTTTAAACATCCTACTAACCATTTTCTCTCTATAGGTAGTTGGAATGTGAGGACTCTGCACAGAGCTTTTTCTCTTGATTCCTCACACAAGATTTCCAATGTTATAATTTGGATATTCTCGGCTTGCAAGAGACCAGATGGACAGATAAAGGTCAGATGCTTAAAAATAATCTTAAATTTCTCCATTCAGGGAGGAACGATAATAAACATCACCGAAGCATGGATCTGCTTCTCAGCAGACACGCTAGTGATGCTCTTCTAGGATATGAGTGCATTAATGAAAGGTTACTTACAGTAATATTTCAGAGAAGCGTTAAAGATGAATGTTATCTGCTGTTATGCCCCCACTGAGGATGCCGATGAGGATGAGAAGGATAGGTTTTATGGACAACTTCAGGATATTTTGAATTCTGTCAAGAAAGGAGATATTACCCTTGTTCTAGGTGACTTCATTGCCAAAGTTGGTACTGACTCTGAACCTTTGGGGAGGAGTGATCGGCCATTTTGGTATTGGTAGCTGCAATGGCAATGTTTCCTACAGGTAAGTAAACTGAATGGTTTCAGAATAACTAACACTTATTACAAACACCGTGACATACATAAGTACACATGGGTTTCATCTGATGGGCTGCATAAGAATATGATTGATCATATATTAATTAACATTAAATGGGCTAGTTCTGCTGGAATACCAGGTCATGTAGGGGAGCTGAAATTGGATCTGACCATTACCTTGTTAAAAGTGTCTTGAAACTTAAACTTAAGAAGAGTTGTGCTAGGGTTAAAATTTTACCTTTAATATTGAAGCTCTGAAAGATCCAGTTATAGCTAAATTTTACCATGATAGGTTACTTAGTCATTATAACAGTCATGGTTTGCTTACTACTGAAGTTCAGGAAGAATGGGACCATTTTAAACAGGCGTTTTTGGAAACTAACAGTACTCTTTTAGGGGAAAAAGGAGCAGTGGAGGCAGAATTATTTGAGTGATAAGGCACTTGAGTTTATTTCAGAAAGAAAGAACTGCAGGAATGTCCTTAATCAGTACCCTACTAGTCCTAATAGAAAGCATTACAGAGAGCTTAATAAACGTGTAAAGGATCAGTTGGCTGCTGATATAAATCTTTGGCTTGGGTGACAAAGCCGAGGAAGCAGTTAAACAACACAACAGCAGAGAGCTGTACCAGATAGTTAATGTTTTGTGTGGTAGAAAAACGACAGGTATACAGGGATTGTATGATAAACAATGTAAGACGAGGATTCTGTCATGAATATATATATATGTCATATATATATATGTATAGAAGGTGAGGATTCTGTCATGGCTAGGTGGGCTGACCATTTCAGTGATGTTCTACACAATGTGGTTAGTTCTACTCCCATTGTTTGTAATGATGATAGATGCATTGGTGGCTTTAATGTTGGCCCTATAACACAATCTGAAGTTATTTTGGCTATTTCTAAACTTAAACTTCATAAATCCCCAGGGGTAGATGAAATTACTACGGAAATGCTTAGAGCTGGGAATGTTTCTGTTACCACTTGGATGACTTTAATTTTGAATATCTTTTATGATAAAGGCATGGTTCCTGAGGATTTTACCAGAGCTATTATTATCCCTATTTTCAAAGAAGTTGATCACAGTTCTTGTGATAACTATAGGGGTATCAGCCTACTCTCTGTTCCAGGTAAAGTTCTTTGCATGATTGTGCTTAATAGAATTAAGAATCTGGTTGACAGTCAATTGCGTGATGAGCAATGTGGATTCAGAAGTGGTAGGGGATGTGTGGATCAGATATTTTCACTTAGGCAGATTCTTGAGAGATGTTTAGAGTTTCAGAAACCTTTGGTTGCTAGCTTTGTTGATTTCAAAAAGGCTTTCGACTCTGTTGATCGTCATAATTTGTGGTTAATTGTGAATTTCATATGGTATACCAGACAAGTTAGTTAACATAATGAAAGCTCTCTATAATAACACTGAGTCATGTGTGAGAGTTGATAAGTCTTGTAACAATTGGTTTAGCATTACTTCTGGTGTTCGGCAAGAGTGCATTTTGTCTCCTTTTCTATTTAGTTTGGTTATTGATTATGTTATGCGAAATTCACTTCAAGGGAAAGATTTTGGCCTTAAATGGGCTGGAGATACGAAAATTTCTGATTTAGATTATGATGATGAATTAGCCCTTTTGACACATGATGTTGATGAGATGAACGCTTTCATTCGAGCTGTTGATGAAATTGGTAGTAGAGTAGGTTTGATTATAAACAGAGAAAATATTAAGGTTATAAAGTGATGAAAATTGGTCAGGCAGGCTGTGATTCAGTTAATCTGAATTGTTGCAATCTTGAACAAGTGTCACAATTTAATTACCTTGGGAGCTATGTAACTGATGCTGGTGATGTGCGGCATGAGATTAACAGATGGATAGGGATTGCTGCCGGGACTTTTAAGAATCTATGGAGAGTGTGGAGAAATAGGCGTATACCCCTAAAGACTAGAATTAGACTGTATAATAGTTTAGTTTTTTCTAGGGTTAGTTATGGTAGTGAAACTTGGATGCTGTGTAAACAAGATAACAGGAAACTAGATGCTTTTGATTCCAGATGCTTACGCAGTATCTTGGGCATTAGGTGGTTCAACTTTGTAACTAATGATGAGGTCAGGCAAAGGAGTTTGCAACCTCCTTTAAGCAGCATATTGTGCAGAGAGAGACTCCGTTGGTTTGGCCATGTTGCCCATATGAATAATTATAGATTGGCAAATAGGATTATGAACAGATAGTGTGCCTAAAGGCTTTAGGAAGAGGGGGAGACCAAGGATGCGGTGGGCAGACGTTGTCAAATGGGACCTTATTAGAATTGGTGTGCAGTGGCCAGATGCAGCAGATGTAGCTCAGGACAGACTTGCTTGGAGAACTAAATTGCACAGTCTGGTTGGACCTCTGTAGCACTTGGCTGCTTGAGGATGATGATGATGTTTAACTTTTAATTAAATTAAAATCATTGGCAGCAATCATGAAATGCCCAGTGACATTTTAAGTGTTTCTCACATGTCGGTAATATCAAGCAATCACAGTAAATCAGTGAAGTTCATTGTGTCTCTTTTCTCTGAAATTGGAAATTGTCATTATAAGCTGTCTTTATAGCAAAAAAAATTATGAAAGATTTCTTGCATATAATGTAAATTAGCATTAATTGACTCTGACCCTAATGCAGTCTTCTGTTTCTGCACTTATTAACCCTTACAGAGACAATTTTTTTTTTCTTTAAGAAACAATAACTTTTGAGCCTTATTATGAAAAACTAATGAAAGAAATAGTCCATAGTTCATATCAAAAGAAAAAGCATTTAATTCTGGAAAAAAATAAAAAAAAGGAAAAATATGGTAGGGAAGCATAAAAAAATGTTGCAGGTTCTTTTGTAGGGATTTTTGGAAACTGGTTAATCAGCTTCTGTCACTTTAAAGGTTAATATTAAAAATTGAGGTTTTCTTGATCTTCTCACAGTATGTATGTGCAATTGCAAAAATTACTGAATAGTGTCTTCCAGGTGAAAAAAAAGTTATATTATCAACAACAACCATTTCATGCCTAATTAAAAAATTCAGGTTAATGTCCTACATAGGCTTCAATGCATGTTGGTGATCCATGCCTTACCCGGGGTTTAAACCCAGGTCCCTTAGCTCAGTAGCCAAGCACTCTAACCACTCAGCCATGGGTGATGGAGATAAATATATCTGCATTGCGATAATTTGTCAACTAATATGAACATTTGCGGTACATTGTGTTCTGAATAGTTTGTGCCATCCTTTTATATGTTCAGGGAGGGTGTTTTTCTTTTGTAACCTTTGTGACATCATGCAATAAATTCATCTTATTGTGCTTCTAAGTAGATTCTGACTTTCATGATCTATTCTATTTATGTAACTGTTATCTTAAGGGCATCATTTTCATATGAACATTAAACAACTTTTGTGCTATTATCAATGAAAAAGTGTATATATATTATATATATGAATATAGAAAGGAAATAATGGAATTGAAATGGATGTGGAAATTTTAATGGCTACACTGATCTGGCAGCCTCCCCTTTTGTTCCCTTTAAGAAGAGAATAACTCTTTCGAAAGGTACTAATGCCTTGAATCACGAGAAAGCAGTGTCTGATATTAAGTGGTAGGTCTAAATGGTTCTGTGATTAACACCAGTGATTGGTACACAGCTCTCCTTAAAGTGTATGCCAGTTACCATTTACAGACTCCCATATATTATTTTTAATAACCTTTGCAATTTTTGTAATGGTTATTGTTATTGAATGTTTTCTTATTTACTAATTTGTAAATTTATTTAAATACAGTTTTATTCTTACATTATAAGCTGTTAATTTTGATAGTCTTTGTTGTAAAGTTTGTTGCTTGTTATAACATTTTTATCTCTTTCACAGGTTATGGCAGCTGTGACAGACAATGTACTCTTAGGCTCACAACTACTCCTTTTAGCTGGCCAGAGAGTACAGCGTGTGATATTTGATAGTTCTGATCCTGCTGCTAAATTAAGTTGTCTCCCACCAGATTTATCTACTTGGTTAAGAAGTTTGGTAAGTTTTAATATTTTAAAGACATATGACTAAATCTTACTTCCAGGTTTTAATTTGAATTCTTCAGTTTCTAATTATCTAAAAATACCAATATATACTAACTTTATATAAATCACAGTTTAAGCAATATTTTCTAAATCATTGATTTAAATTAAAACTTCCAGTTTTTTAAATCAGAAATGCTTGTGTTTATACCCAGATTGAGATGGTGAGTTCGGGAGCTAGGCAAGCAACTTTGAAAATGGAGGGAAAAGTTCTACACCCTAATTAATAATTTAAATTTCAGGTTTAAATTCGTGAGTTGGGTTGTTTTACTTCTGAGCAGCACTTTTTTGCACACCATGGGCTAAATGGCCAGGTCACATGGACCCCAAAGGCTCAGAGAAGGTTGGGAGAGGGGACCCACTGGAACAGCTGTTGGGAGACAGATGGTAGCCTCCCTTCAAGGCCATCCGGTATGTTCTTTAACTTGCACAGGGTATGGCTCTCCCACACATGGGTCCACGACTTAACATCCCATCCAATGGACAGCAGCCTTTCCAAGCCCATCGGTGTCTTCTACTGACTGTGGGCAGGGCAGGGAGTTTTGCAGAGATAAATCTCAACACTGACCCAGTTGGGACTCGAATCTGGGGACTGCAGATTACGAGCCTGGCACGCTACCGACTGAGCCACCCCTGCCCCTTTAAATTCATGGTTTCAATGCTTTTTAACTGCTGCATAAAATGCAATCATGTAGAAGCATGGGCTAGGAAGGATTGGTTGAATTCTCATCAGTTTATTCTTTCACTGGCTGGAATATTCCATGTCAGCCAGGAACAGTTCAAATTTTGCCTATTTCGCTGCCATTATGCACACATAAACACAGTTGTATCAGAATAATATGACCATCTACCTAATAATGGGAATAACCATCTTGGCCTGGATGACAGCAGCGAGATGGTGTGGCATGGACACAATGGGATCCTGGAAGGTTGCCAGAGAGGCATACATGCCAATTTGGACTCCAGCAGAACACAGAGGTTCCAGAGATAACTTGATTGTGGGTCTGCATGCCTAACCTGTCAATCCAAATGGTCCCCACAAGTGCTCTATGGTATTGAGGTTGGACGATTTTGCTGGCCAAAGGAGAATGTAGACATCGCAGTCGTGTTCCTCGAACCAGTCATGCACCACCTTAGCTACATGGCAGAGCACATTGTCCTGTTGGTAGACACCATCACCACCAGGGTAAACGTTCAACATGAAGGGATGCATGTTGCCAGTGAGGATGGACAGCTAGCCATTGGTGTTCAGGGACCCATTCAGTGGTACCAGCGGTCCCAGGTCATACCAGGAAAACATCCCCCAGACATGCACATTGCCACCACCAGCCTGTACTTGACTAACAAACATTTACGGGTGTTGGTTCTTGTGTGTCTGATGGTGTATCTGCCACCGCCCATCACTTCTGTGGAGTAGAAACCTTGATTCATCGGAGAAGGCAACCTTTTTCCACTCTTCCACTGTCCAATGATGGTAGTCCCATGCGAACTGCAGGCATCGTCTGCTGCAGGTGCGAAGTCTGTTGTTTCTGAGATGCTTTCACCCTTGGCGCTGTAGCCGATGATCATTCTTTTTTGAACGTCTGTCAAATCAAAGCCTCTGCCCATTGTGCTCACGTTATGCACTATGGCTCAGCTTTCTTGGCTGGCCACTTATATCTCCGTGTGTCAACCTTGTCATGTGCACTCTGTGATATGCCTGGGTGGGTGCACTGTGATTCTGTGGGTGGTCATATTATTCCGATATGACTGTGTATCTTCCCCACTTTTCTTCTCTTTTGCCCTACTCTCATCTCCAGCCATTATAAGTGCTTCAGAAGTAGGTTGAAGTTTGCTTCTGGGCTCTTGCTGGAGGCATAGCTTGTGAATAATACAAAACGCAGCTGAGGCTGTTAAAAATATTTAAATGGTGAAACTTAAATACAATAATGTCATTTTTAATAATACTTATAAGTTTTATAATGGTATACAATTTTTAAAATATTGTTAGGAGTTAAAAAAAGGGTTTCTCTTGAGGTAGGCAAACAGTGGTTTAATGCTCATAGACTAATGGGCTAAATGGCCCGTAAGTCTATATATTCTAATCTAAATGGCCCATAAGTCTATTTAGTGCATGGTCACTAAATGGTCATGCACTTGCCTAAGAGTACAGGCATTTAAGTATTGTATTTTGTTCTTTTAAGTAGCCCTTTTCAATGCTTAGAAGAACTAAAACATTAGTTGCAAATATCCATGGTTCAAGAGGAAATTCTAAAAACTCTCTCATGCCAAATCGACAGTGAACTTTTAATTAAAGTGTCAGGTTTCTAAAACTGGTCTCACTCTGGTGACCAAGTTAATTTTGAAGTGTTTTAAGAAAGTAAATATACAACTTTAGAACCTCATCCTGAAGTAACTAATGAAGGGAAATACTAATGTTATATACCAAACCAAAGAGCATTTAATTCTGATTAATAAAATGGCAAAAATTCGAAGCAAAATAAAAGGCAAATTAAAGTTTTGAAACATTTATTAAAATATTACTGAATGTTTTTTGTTTTGATTTCAGTAAGAAAATTAAAAAAAAAGTATTTTTCTGTGATTATTTTATTATTGTAATAATGTAAATGGTAGCTAGATATACCATGTGCATTATTAGCTATATTATTAACTATAATTTATATTATTACCAGGAGAACTGTGCACCAATCCCTTGTGATGATACATAGAACCAGCCAGGCCTAGCACCTAATGTCTGACCCAACCTTCTGTGTTGTAGGCCATTAGTACCTTTCAGAAGAGATACTCTCTTGTAGAAGGGAACAGAAGGGGAGGGCTGCCAGGTTATTGTGGCCTACTGATCTAGACAACTACGGCTACTTTACCTTTTTTTCTATCCTGCTGAGGAGTAGTCAACCACACAGGGTCCTGGTACTGATCATGTACACTAACCAGATTGGAATAAGGCTCTGAGCTTGATTATGGATCCTGAATTCGTTGCACTGGTGGGCTTCTATGGAGGAAAAAATCTTCTGCTGTGTTTTTTGTTTGTTTGTGGGTTGACAGCCCCAAGTGAATATATTCACAGGATATATTTATCAACTGGTGGATAATCCTGAGCACAGGTCATTGCAGGCACCTGAACATTTTACTTCTACTGGCATCGTCAAATTCTACATTGGAGGAAGTCTTCCAATGTAGAGTCTTTAGCCTTTAGTGGTGGGGGAACAGGTCTTTACCCCATGCCTGTGATTAGGGGGACAGTTTGATACTGTTAACATTTCCTCTCTCAATAAACATAGTTTCTTCAAACAACCCACTAACCATTTTCTCTCCATAGGTAGTTGGAATGTGAAGACTCTGCACAGGCTATTTCTCTCTGGAGTTGTGAAAGGCTAAATTTTTTTATTATAATTTCATAATTTCCATATCATCAGTTATCAAGGGATGGTAATACCATGATAACACCTATTACAAACACAGCAACATACATAAATACAAATGGGTTTCACCTGATGGGTTGTATAAGAATATGATTGATTATATATTAATTAACAGCAAAAGGGTTACCAGGTTCTGTTAGGAATACCAGGTCAAGGAGGGGAGCTGAAATTAGATCTGGCCATTGCCTTGTTAAAAGTGTCTTGCAACTTAAACTTAAGAAATGTGCTAAGGTTAAAAAAGTTGCCTTTAACACTGAAGCTCTGAAAGATCCAGTTATAGCTAAAGCTTACCATGATAGGTTATTGGTCATTTTGACAGTCATGGTTCCAAATTTTTACATCTTCCCTGAATTTGCCAAGTCACTTCTAATTTTACCAACTCCCCTTAATGGCACAAAGCAAAACCAGTTTTCAAAACTCGCCTGTATTTTACCAAGTCACTTTGTATTTTGCCAACTCTACTAGATTTGGAAAATCTAGGCAAGTTTGAAACTCCTGAACATTTTACCAACTTCCCTTAATGTCAAACCAATCCCAATTTTCACAACTCACCTGTATTTTGCCAAGTGTATTCGAAATTTTCCAACTCCCCTAGATTTTTGCAAAGTTGCCTCGATTTTTGCCAACTCTCCATAATTTTACAGAAGAAAACCTCAATTTTTACATCTCACCTGAATTTTACCAAGTCACTTTGAATTTTGCCAATTCCCAAAGATTTTACCAAGTTATTCCAATTTGGCCAACTCCCCGATTTTGTCAAGTTGCCTCGATTTTGGCAACTCAGCATAATTTTACAGAAAAAAATCCTGATTTTTACATCTCACCAGAATTTTTCAAGTCACTGAATTTTGCCAGCTCCTCAAGAGTTTGCCAAATTGACCCGATATTGGCAAGTTGCCTCGATTTTGACACCCTGGATGTTGACAAGTTGCCCCGATTTTGCCAAGTTGTCACGATTTTGCTAACTCCCTTTAGTTTTACAAAAAAATTCCAATTTTCACAACTCATCTGGATTTTACAAAGCCACTTCGAATTTTGTGAACTCCAATTTACTTTGGGGGGAGCCTCCCTCCTAGCTATGCCCTTGAGTGCATATCATCCAGCAAGCATCCATTGGGACCATGGGGACCCGTGCTTGGGTGCCTTGCAAACGATTGTAGTTGATTGTAAAGGGTTATGTCTCTTCATGGCTCAGGATCACAGATAAACATTTTCAGAAAAGAAAATATTCCAAGGTGATTCTTGAAGCCAGTTGGCCAGATTGTTTTCCTTAGCTGATTTGGCCAAGAGATAAATGCTCAGCTAATGAATGTTCTTCTGAAATGTGTGGGTGCACCCACACGTTTCAGAAGAACATTTATCATTGGGAATGTTTTATCTGAGAACATTACTGAGAACACGTTTCAGAAGAACATTCATCATTGGGAATGTTTTATCCTGAGTTGGAATTCCAAATTGTTGTTACAAATATACTGGATATTTTCACCCTTTTATCTGAGAAAATTTGTAAAGCTTTGGCAGCCTGAGAGTCAGAAAGTCAAGTATTTGGTCATAATCTCAGACCCAAGTTGTGCAGATGGTGAGCAAAGTGAAAGTCAGCTTCGTTTGAAGGTGCAAAAGTGATGTAACCTTCAGGAAGCTTGTCAGCACTCAATGTGTTAGTTGCGGCAAAGGTGTCTGATGGGAAAGCCTGATGTCATGTGACGCACACAGCTAATGACATCAGAAGCAGGGGATGTGCATCTGATCAAAAGCTTTCAGTCAGTAGACTGAATTCTCTTTGATGTGCGTGTTTTTCAACTGAACAATTATAAAGCAAATTATAATGAATACGGAGAAATATTTTATTTTCACAGATATAAAAAAAATCTTATTTATCAATGTCTAAAATATTCAATAAACATAATATCTAGAAATACTTAAACATTTTTTATTAATTATATTTAATTATAAACTGTGTTCTAAGAAAAGGTGATACACCTGAATTTTAAAGCAATTTTTTTTAATTTTGTCAAAAATTTTTGAAACATAAAATATGAGCAACATAGCATAAATTTTGGTAGAGATAAATTATTTATTCTCAGGTTTGCAAAATATATTCATACTGAAATCAGATGGGGTTTAACAATCATGATAAATATCACATAGTCTCTCACTAAAAGTATGGTTACCTTCCATTATAAAACTTTTAAATCTCACATAGTTTAGGTTATAAGTAGAATGCTACTGATATCAGAATTTCACTCACAGCTGACGAAATGATCATTGCAATTAAATTATTTTATTAATAAGTCTAGAATTATCTTCTTGGTAAGATTAAAATCATTAGTATCACATAATTCAAATAAACGCCAATACAAATACCAAAACAAGACTTGATTAACAAACACGATGACATGAAGAAATTAATGCAATGATTACATTGAAATATTTACAACTAAATATATTGAAAACCTCAAAAAAATTAATTTTTACTTCAGATATGACGTCAGTTATAAATCTGCATCAATCATATTGTATGCTTTAGAAAATAGTTTGTGACAAGCAGTGTCTATCACTGAGACATACCAGTAGACAAGTGAAATTCAATACAACATTTGAGCATTATATTATTGCCTTACTGAAGTTTATAACAGGAAACATAGAAATATAAAAAATTACAGAGATCAGTGTAACTTTGAACATATCTTCATAATAACGAGAAATATAACCCATACAGCTTATTGAGAAAAATGGTAACATTGAATGCGAGGCCGACGAGAAAGACAGGCCACGACACTGAGGCGATCCTCAGCCGTCACGTGATCAACTTAGTCCGGTAGCTGCAAAAGTCACTCGATTCATTCGCACAGAACTTTGTATCTCGTTTTTGCAATTTTATTTCGCTTTAATTTTTTCAAGAAACCTAATTTTGTTTTTCTTTCTTCATACCCCATTTAATCTAATTTGTGATAATTCTTAAAAAATCAGCCGTTTCCTTAAAAAAAATTAAAGGCATAATATTATAGTGTTTAGAATAAAGAGCAAAATCAGAAAACCAGAGGTGTGTTTAAACGGATGGTTTGAGATATGTATATACAAATATATATATTTTTAAATTCTTTTATGTTTTTTTTAACATTTAACAACTGCAAGGCATTGATTCAGAATACACCACTGGTTTTCATTTACTTACCAGTTGTGGTATCCTTAATATTTACTTATTGATTACATTTTTTTAATCTTTTGGAAAAGAAATCGCCCGACCCAAATATAATTTAAAAAATATATACTTTCAGTGGTCACTTATTAGATAAATTTCCATGGTATGCAAGCAGTAATCGAAATTTTACAGCGCAATAACTTCTTAAAATTATTAAGGAAAATTGTGACAGTAGATGGTATTTAGGATGTTTGGTATTTATGGAATATTTAATAACAGCTATTCCACTTTATATAACTGCTGTCGCGTAAACAGGTTGAAATGGAAGCAATAACCTGTACATTAAACTTTAGTGATAAATACTGTGAAAAGTATGAATACATTTCAGTACTTCACATACTAATTTCCATCAATTTTGAACGAGCTAAGTTAAGTATTTATACCTTCATAACTATTTAAATACTGAACCTGATATTTCTAAAAACCTAGATTTGAGGTAGTTTGCAACAAATTATTTTCAGTGCAAACATGGGCAAGATGTCCCTGGGGCAACATAATGCAAATACAGTGCGGAATATACAGATTTGAATAAAACTTGTACTGTATTTAGCAGTAATATTTTAGAATATGATACAGAAAATTGCAAAACTCATAAAAAATTACGATTTTTTGCATATTGATTTTAACAATATACTAGTGTATATCACACAGCTTTGGAATATATTAAGTAGATATTTCACTACATTTTTTGTTTCTTTTCAACTCATAAAAGATGCCCAATGAAGATGTGACAAGAAATATATTAGATCATGTAATATCAGTTCATTATAAAACTATCTAGTAAATTGAATTTAGTGAAAATTATGTATCTCTTCCTGAAAGACTCATACATAATCTAGAATAATGAAAGATATTCTAAAATTCATTAATTTTGCACTCGCATAACACATCAGAGCTTCTGAAAGAACATAATATACTGCAAAAGTAATTTTCAGATACTAAATTTTGCCAACATTCTTGACACATAATTTTGTTTTAGATTATGCCATCTTTCAACACGTTGAAACTAGGCCTAAGAGAGCAATGCGCTCAAAACACATTTTAAGCACTAAATAATAACTTTTATCAAACCACTAACTACAGGAAATATTTCATGCTACAAATAATAATAATAAGGAGAAATGCTCTCCTGTTTGGGGTAATCCAATGGTAGTTTGAAGACAAAAGTGTTTATTTACACGATGACCGAAGCAAGCGACTGAAGAATAAGCACTTCGTTTCTATGACAATCAGACTGTAACCTCAGACTAAGTTGATCACGTGATATTCCAGTGTCATGGCCTGTCTTTCTCATCAGCCTCGCATTGAATGCTATTGACTGAGATTTCATGATAGTAACTATAAGACTTAAATATTTGAAATCCATAGCATATATACAAAATATAACTCAATCATATTGTATGCTTCAAAAAATAGTTTGCAACAACCAATGTCTATCAGTGACACATACCAGTTGAGCACTGAAATTTCAAGAAATAGAATGAATGAGCAGTATATTATTGTCTCACATCACCAGAATACATTGGCATATAAAAAAAACTTACAAAATTCATCATAGTGTTTGCTTTTAAAAATAGTTTGTGCCACCCTGTGTTTATCATTGATACAGACTAGATGAGCAGGTAAATTTCAATAAAAGCCCTATATCATTGTGTTACTGAAGCTTAATACCAATAATAAATGCAATGCATATAAAAAAAATTACAAAATTCACTACAACATCCATGAGTATTTCATAATCACAAGAAATATAACTGATATAGCTTTACATTAAGAAAAGTATATATTGATGCATATGAGCACTACATGATTGTCTTACTGAATATACCATGATACATTGGCATATAAAAATAAGTTACAGAATTCTCTGCAACATCCAGGAATTTTTCATAATCACAAGAAATATAACCCATACAGTTTATCATTAAGAAAAATGTTAGAAATAAGTATTATACTTTAGTTTAACATTGAAATATACACAGTCGTATCAGAATAATATGACCACCCATGGAATCACAGTGTACCCACCCAGGCACATCACAGAGTGCACATGACAAGGTTGGCCACACGGAGATATAAGCAGCCTGCCAGGACAGATGAGCCATAGTGCGAATGTGAGCACAATGGTCAGAGGCATTGATTTGATGGATGTTCAAAAAGGAATGATCATTGGCTACCGTGCCAAGTGTGGAAGCATCTTGGAAACAACAGACTTCGTGGGCTTTTTGTGAGGTGCTGTAGTAAGGTGTACCAAGAATGAACCACCGGCACACCGAGTACCTCCAAATGTCATAACTGTGGAGCCCCAAAGGCCATGGACCCCAGAGGAGAATGTCGACTGTTAAAGGGCAATCAACGTGCAACAGTGCAGCAATTGTCCCCTCAAATGAACGCTGGGGCACCCAGATATGTATCCCCAATAACAGTAGAGCAAACCCTGTTACGCATGGGTCTCCAGAGTCGACACTGCATGAAGGGGCCCAGGTTAACCAAGGTCCATTGCAACAACGCCTGCAGTTCGCACGAGACTACTGTCATTGGACAGTGGAAGAGTGAAAAAAGGTTGCCTTCTCCAACGAATCGAGGTTCTATTCCACAGAAGTGACAGGCAGTGGCAGATACGGCGTCAGACACACAAGAACCAACACCCTAAAATGCTTGTCAGTCAAGTACAGGCTGGCAGTGGCAGTGTGCATGGCTGAGGGATGTTTTCCTGGTATGACCTGGTACCACTGGGTGATGACTTGTGGGTCCATTTCGATCGACAGGTTTGGCGTGCAGACCCACAACCACCCAATCATCTCTGGAACCTCCGTGCTCTGCCAGAGTCCCAAATGGGCAGTTGAGGGTCCGAATGAGGGATGTTTTCCTGGTATGACTGGTACCACTGGATGATGATCTTGACACCTTCCAGGGCCTCACTGTGTCCATGCCACGTTGTCTCGCCACTGTTACCTTGGCAGAGGGTGGTTATTCCTATTATTATGTAGGTCATATTATTCTAATATGACTGTGTACATCAAATATACCAATTTTTACTTAATCGTAATGTGTGCTTTAAAAAATAGTTTGCGATAACTTGTGTTGATCATTGATACTGACTACTAGAGCAGGAAAGTTTCGATGAGAGAAATATATAAGCACTATATTATTGTGTTTCTGAAGCTTATACCATAATACATTGGCATATAAAATAATAGTTACATAATTTAGTGCAATATCCAGGAGTTTTTCATAATCACACGAAATACAGTATAACCCATACAGGTTATTAGCAAAAATGATAATATTGACTACTTTTCACTGAGGTTTCATGATAGTAACTACAGGACAAATAAATATTTGAAACCCACATCAGATATACCAAGGACACATCAGATACCCCACATCAGATATACTCAATTATACCATATGCTTCAAACAATAGTATGCAATAACCAATGTCTATCATTGAGACATATCAGTAGAGAAGTGAGAATTATTAAGTACACCAAGCGTGTCCAACCTTTTGACTTCCCTGGGCCATATTGAGTGAAGATGAATTGTTTTGGGCCACACATAAAATATATAATATAGTTAATGTATATGAATAATAAAACTTCATTTATTTTCTTATGTTTTTTATTATAAAATTAAAAAAGGGCAACATAAAACTAGTGGGATATCAAAAACTCGCTGAAAATCACATAATCATGTTGAAAGCTTATGTCGTAAACTTTACAATTTTGTGGGCCGCATTGCTAGCTGACCAGGGCTGCAGGTTGGACACGCCTGAAATACACCAATGGGAACCCTACATTATTGCCTTATTGAAATTTCTAACAGAATGCATAGTAATGTAACAAAAATCATAGATTTCAGTGCAACTTTGAAGAATGTTCCATAGTAACAAGAAATATAACCCATGCAGCTTGTTAAGGAAAATCATAACATTGAATACCATAAGTGATGATAATAACTACAAGACAAATAATTATTTCAAACCCACATCAAATATACTAATGTCTATCATTGACTAGTAGATCATTTAGCAGATAGACATAGATGGCATATATATTAATCATTTCACCAGAGTGCTTAGTTTTCTTTTGGACCATTTCTTTGGTGCATATTTGGATTGGGTGTAATTATGCATATGCATATTTCCACATGTATGTTAATATAATTTTCTCTAACAAATCAATTATTTTATTCCTACATGGACACTGAAAATCGGTGCTAAACACTGTTTCTGCTGCTTTACAGTACATACTGACATTGAAGTGGAATAACGGATACAGTTTCATAAAATCTTGATAACTGACTTGTGTACCAGAATCGATATCCTTATTTTTTGCAGCTAAAAAGCTGTTGTAAACTCGCGCATATCTAAAGTGTTGGGTTTAAAGTTGCATTCAAATTCTTGTTCGGGAAACTGTTTGCTGTTCACGCTGATCTGAATCCGTTCTAGTAGCATGTGATCAAACACCATATTGTTTCTGGTTTGATTATTTATTCGGTTAGACTTTTGTAAGACGACATAAAGATGGACAGGTTTATTTTGAGTTGTAGTAACCCACCAACTGACATGAGAGTCAATTCGAGTATCAGATTTGTACAGTTTGCACCATTCCCAAAAGATTTAATGTGGATTGCTGCTTGCTAACTGAGATTCTAGTTTTGCAAGTATGGTAGTGATGGTTCCACTTTTGGAATAAATCAAGATACGTGAGATATTTCAAATTTACACAACGTAGCCCCAACTCTCTGAATAATGTCTTTGTCATCACTTTTTTCTAGTTTTATGGTATGTTTTACACCGCAAAACACTTTATCCACGTCTCGGCAGAATCCAAACAACTGATTCAGTGGTAAGAATAAACTTACATTTTGACTATTTTTTGTAATTTCATATCTGTTTAAGAATCCTTGATTGAATTCAGGATTTTTCTTCAATGCTTGTGCAAAATCCTTTATCTTATTATTCGTGTCCAGTTTATCTTTACCTCCATCGTATATATTCTTTTTTGAACTGTCTGCGGTATCTTTGAACCACATCATACTTGTGGCAGCACTGTGTGAAAAATCTTCGGTAAAATCAATTAAATTGTGGTCGTCACTCCTGGCAATTCAATATCTTCCAATTCTCTGTTTTCTATATAATATTGAGCTCTCTTAAAAACGTTGTACCAGTTATTGATCATCGTAACTACATCATTGCCGCCGATATCAGACCCATCTAATTTCAGTATTTTGCCTCTGACGTGTATATAACTGTTGTGCGGATGTAGAAAAACATCCATATCTTTGGTAAATATTTCGTATTTTTCGAGAATTTTAACATTAACATTGGTTTCTCGATATTCCAAGTATTCGTATTTTGTCGTGGAATTATCGTCTATTGAATCTTCGAACAAATTCCAGTAAGTAGCTTCAATGTTCATCCTATACTTACTTTCTGATTTTTAGGCCATTTCCATATATTGACTGATTAAGAATATTTCTGCTCTTAGAGGATATTTTCTCGTTTTTTCGAACGATAGTCTACGGATTTGTATAAAATATTTTGCTTTCTCAGTATCTTCATCTTCATTTGGGTCTGATGTGTAACATATAAGTTATGTTTTCCTTGTTCAAGTCAATTACTTTATTGTTCTGATCAGTTACTTTCATTCTAACATTGTAAATGTAATCAGTTTTATTCAGCGGTAAATATACGGGGAAGTGTGTCGATTAAACTGCCAGGCGGTGTTTGAGGCATGAAACTGTACAAAACATTGCTCTTCTGGTTGTTGAGATAGGAAGATTCGACAATAGAACAGTGAATCAGAATGCGATCGACCCCTCTTGTTATGTTGGGTGGGAACTTACCTTCGTTTTTTTCTGCATCGATAATTTTCGACTCGAACCCTAGTATTTCTCGCAACTTGCTTTCAGAAAAATCTATTTTATATCCTCTTGCCAAATGAATAACAAATCTTAATGTGGGGAGGTTGCTTTCTAGTAATATAGGGCTAGGATCCCCAAAAACATTTTTTTAAACGTCATTGAATCCGTCTATATCGTACATTCCATTCGGGAAAGTTATTTTTTTCCATTGCCTTCCATTGAAGTATTTCAGAGTGTTATTGTTATATTTATCACTGATGTTGTACCAGGAATACCACATATTGCTACCGATCAGTGTTATCTCGTATTCACCATTGAGTGTGATCGGCATTTCATAATTAATTTCCAAATCTTCAGGCCATAATAGTAGAGGAATTGATAGTTATGAGCAGTGGCGGCTCCTAGCTAAAATTAGTGGGGGTGCTGCTGCAGAAAATTTTTACCCTTTGTTTTAAAATTGTAAAAGGAAACAAACATGTATAAAAAGAAAATTTATTCACAAACTTGATAAAATCCTAAAAGAACAAAAATCAAACATTTTTTACTTACTTTAACCTAAATTGTTACAGTTCAAGCTTAATCTATTCATTTAAAAATGAAATTCATTCTTCTTGTTTTAATTTGCGCGAAAAAAAATGAATGAAATAGAATAGCTGGAAGCAGGATAATAATCTAATTCTACACTTTATCACATTCAAGAATATGGTACACGGTTTTTAAGCACAACACATGCGGAGTAAAAAAAACTACCTTCAACCAGCACGCCAGGGTCGGCACTGCGGGAACGACAGTGCTCTCTCTCCCTTGCAGCCTTGTGTGTAGCTTCCTATGTGCGCATGCGCACAACAGTCAAACACCTCGCTGCTAGTACTGTGAAGCGCACAGTTCCATACAAAGATTTTTGTATCATTTTCATAAACTGGGGGATGGCTACTGACATTAAGCTTAAGGATTATATATTGTACAAGTATAAAGAAAGAATTAAAGAGAAAAGGACTCATTATATTAAATGTTATCGATAATATCAAGTTGAAATTGGGGGTGCTGCAGTTCCACAGTGCCTATACGCAAGCCGCCACTGGTTTGAGTACCATCTTGATTAATATGGTGTAGTACTGTTTAGTACTATGTAGTACTTATATGCTAGTTGTTACCATATATACATCATATGGGCATATGTTATTATTCCTTCGTTTAATGTAATAGATGCAATAGTAACCGCATTTTACGGAGTAATTTGCTTGAATTTGCGAAGAGTTATACACAATCGGCTTTGAAGATGTAAGTAAATAGTGTTTTATTTCCTCTGGTGGCAATAAATCGAATGGATCAAAGTACTCGACGTAAGGCAACTTTGCATCATTGAGATAAGCTACCCAATGAGTTCCTGAAACACGGGAAGCCTCAAAGTTCACTATACCAATTTCGTCTTTGAATATTTCGTCAAAGAATCAATAGAGTATACACCACGGAATCCTTTTTCATTTTTCATTATATTTTCGATATCTAAGTTGCTTAATGCCTCATTTTTTTTTTAATTCCTGAGCTATTTGTTTTCCTGAAATGTATATTTTATTATGTCCCTTTCTTTTATTTTTAGTTAAGCCAGCTGCTCTTTATTTTCCAGGAATGTATAACCCTTTTCCTAGAACTTTTTGTGCAAGCTTAGTACCAGCATATCCCGCAGCTCCAACTGCAGCCGCTTTTTCCAATGCTACGAGTGCGGGTATTAAGAACGGTAGAAATCCACCTAGCTGTGTTTTACTGAAACGAAGTCGAACTGGCGTTTTAGATTTTTTTCAGTTTAATGATTTGTCTCTTCGTCAGTTTCAAAGTATCGTTACCTTTCTTCTGTGGATCAATACTTAAAGTTATAGGATTCTTTTTTACAGGCATTAAACTAGTTAGATAACTGTGATACCGGCGATGAATTTTTTTCAGAATCTATTAATTATTGTTTCTTAACACGGAATACTGTGCATTCACTTTGGATTTCAATTATGTATTTAACGCGGTAGCGTTAGCGACCTTCTCATTAACATCTGATGATCAAATGCAACGACTGTAAACGTTGCGTCTCCTTGAGTATAGATGGCGCTGTCTCAGTCACGTCTCAAGAAGAAAAACTTAAAAGGTCAAATTCTGAAAATATTCGTTGTCCGACGCGTGGTGCAAATGGTTAGCGCGCTCTGGCATGAATTTGGAGAGATGCGGGTTCGATTCCCGCCGTGGCGGCGATGAATTTTTTTCCGAATCTATTAATTATTGTTTCTTAACAGGGAATACTGTGCATTCACTTTGGATTTCCATTATACTTTATTTTTATAAATATCACGTACTTATATTTTATATATAAAAACTAAGCCTGTATTGTGTAAAACGAAAACTTTATTGGATAACGTTGAATATGTCACATCAAAGAATAAAAGAGTAATGATGAGAGGTAGATGCCGAACATGTCGAAAAATGAAGTATAAATTTATGAAACAAAGGAAAATTTGTAAAAGGTGGAGATATAGTAAGCTGGATTAAAGAAAAGTTTAATCCACCTGAAATGCACATTCCAGGTTACCAGTATTGTGGACCGTTTACGAAACTGGAGAAAAGGTTAATGCGAGGAGATCCTGGTATTAACCGTGTGGACAAAGCCTGCAAAAGCACGACATTTCTTACAGTAAATCTACAGAAACTAAAAAGAGACACAAAGCCGACCAAGAATTATTAAATGATTTGGATGAAATTCAGAATCCAACTTCAAGAGAAAGAATTTCAAGAACGATAATCAAACCTATCATTAAAACAAAGAAACGGTTCGGTTTAGGACACAAGAAATAAGATGCTTTCTTCCGTTTACTATGACCCATTAAAGGGATATTCCAGTATAAAAGATCTAATGCGCAAAACTGGATTGACGGAAAAAGAAGTAAAAAGATTTCTCCAACAACAAGATGTGTACACGTTACACAAACCCATTTATAAAAAATTCCAAACCAGACGGGTTTATATCTCGAATGTAGACGACCAGTGGCAGAGTGATTTAATCGATATGCAAAAATTTAAATTTCACAATAACCACACGAATTGCATTTTAACTGTGATTGACATTTTCAGCAAATTCACCTGGGCAATACCTATTAAAAGGGAAATGGGTAATGAGATTATCAAAGCATTTGTAGAAATTTTTAAACAACGTAAGCCATCCAAGTTACGAACGGATAAGGGAACTGAGTTTATTAATAAAGAAACTCAAACATTGTTTAACCACCGAGGTGTCCATTGGTTTGCCACTGAAAATTAGACTAAAGCTCAAATTTTTTAATGATTCAATAGGACTCTAAAGACAAAAATGTGGAAATATTTCACTGCCAATAACAATAGAAAATGGATCGATGTTCTACCAAAACTCGTTAAGAGTTACAATACTTCTTATCACAGATCAATAAGAATGACCCCAAAAGAGGCAAGCTTGCAGAAAAACAGAGATATTGTGTATTTTAATCTGTTTGGTAAAAGAATTAAATCTATTACAGCACCAAAATTTAAAATTGGCGACAGAGTGAGAATCACCAAGTACAAAACACCATTTAGAAAAGGTTATCTGCCGAATTTTACAGAAGAGATTTTTGAAATTGCTCAAGTTCTGAATACAGATCCCATAACCTATAAGATCAAGGATCTGAAAGGAGAACCAATCATTAGTAGTTTTTACACCCAAGAAATGGTGAAATACGAAAAGCAAGATGACATTTATAAAGTTGAAACTATTCTGAAAACTAGAGTGAAGAATAATAAAAAAGAGTATTATGTGAAATGATTTGGTTATGATAATACATTTAATTCCTGGTCAAAGAAGATGATCTTTTTAAATAAAGCAAATGGAGATTCAAAATTTTGACTTTGAAGAAGATGAGAAATTCTTGAACAGAAACGTATTAGCACCTCTCTGGTCTTTTAGACTTTTAATCTGTGGTCCATCGGACTCAGGGAAGATGAACCTTTTGTTGAACTTAATATTTAAACATCTCTACTATAATAAAATCTTTTTATATGCTAAAGATTTAACCGAGCCGAAATATCAGTTTATGCAAGAAATATTCGACGATTTGCACGAAATTTTGGAGAAAACATTTGACGAAAAAATCTCAATTGCAACTTTCTCTTCCAGTAAAGAAGATATTGTCAAAGTCAACTAACTGGATCCCGACATGCAATTCGTAACGGAAAGAGATCGAAAACTCATCGAAGAATTATTCATCAGAGGAAGGAAAAAGAACATATCATTGATTCACCTGACACAGAGTTATTTTTTGACTCCAAAAGACATTCTACTACAGTATAATTATTTTATATTCTTTAATATGCAGAACAAGAGTTGCAGATACAAATGGATCATGCAACAGAAATCAGGAAAGATATTTTTATGCAGTTTTATGCATATGCAGTATCAAAACCACACGATTTCTTATTAATCGATAAAAAAAACCAAGCACATGCCCCTCAAGTACAGAAAAAACTTTGGTAAATAAGGATGAATTACTTGACAAAGTTTGGCGTCATCAGCTCTGAGACCGGTTCCGAAAGAGGACAGCAGGAATTCCAGGTGTCGGTTTTTAAATTGACACACGATGGGGACTATGACGTGGGTAATAAAAAATCGAGAAATGTAGCCAATCCCGAAGAGAGTTCGGACCCTGTGACAAAACAATATCTGCAACAAGAGTGTATAACACTGAATCACACGGGAAATTATGACACAAATACTAAAAGAATATCGAATGTAGGCAGACCTATAGAAAATGGAGATTCCGCCTACCATTCAATATGTTAATAATACTTCTTTAATTTTTCGGAACAATCGCTACGATGCGCGAAATAAACAAATAATCAATGTTACTGAACCGGATGCAGATTCTGGAGTAGTTACAAAATGATATTTGTAAAAAAGAGCAATTTGCAATGACAGTGATAATTATGATGCAAGCAATAAATGCATTAAAAATCTTGCAGAACCGATCGATTCATCCAATGCCACTACGAAACACTATGTTGACAACATGACCACTGTTCAAAATAGTCCAATGAATACATTGGTGAGAAATAAAGATGGGCTTTACGTTCCACAAAGCATTGCATTCGACGGGCGTAGTTTCAATGCAGAAAAAAAAAAAATTCTTGATACTGCCGATCCCGAGTCTGATTCTGCTGCTGTAACTAAGGGATATTTGGAAAAAGTCGCATTAACAGGCGAGAATGTCTTTAATGCGAACAATAAGAGAATAGGAAATCTCGTGGAACCGAGGCACAACAGAAATGCGACAACAAAAAGTTACGTTGATGGCTTGACAAAGTTAGATCCTAACCCATCCAATGCTCTATTGAGAAATGAAAATGGACTTTTTGCATCAAGTTGGAACAGTTTCAATGGCGATGCAAATGGAAAACGAATTGCGAATGTTGGCACCCCAATTCTAAACAATGATGCTGCTACAAAAACTATACATTGATAAAAATACTGTAATTTGCCTTACCTATGGTGATAAAGAAGTGAAAAAAGACATATTGCAGTCTCATCCAATTATACAGATAAACGCAAAATTCGACCTACTAATGCATTTTTAATGGATATATAAGCAAGGTAATCTGCTGCACAACAAATCCCTCTTTTAGTATAAATTACAGTATCAACTTGGACGATCAAAAATTCATTGAAGTATTAAGACCACAACTTCAGCAATTTTTTCCTGTTATTCCAGTAAACAAGAAACTAGACAGGGGTAGCAAGATTAGTGTTTCACTTGCTAGAAACTATCCAGATCCAAAAGAAAGAAGAAAGGTACCTGGAGGTCTTGTTTCAGACTTTCATCACTGGGTATATGTCTTTATTGTATATGAATAAAGATGAAAGATCTTAAGCAATTACACAGTATTATAGATGAAATCTTGAAATCGCGAGCTACTACAAAATCAAAAATTGAAGACAATATTTTGGGAGAGGAACGAGTTAAGGAAACGCTCGAAGAATTTCACAAGTCAATGGTCGAACGGTTAAAAAGTGTGGAAACTGTGCGTGAAGAAACCATGAAAAACATACAGGATGTTGTGAAAACTTTAGAGCCAGAAGTGCCCATTGAGATGCCAGAAAAAACGTTCGTTTGTAATCCAAATTCCAACTTGCAAGATGAAATATTAAACCAATATAAACTAAAACTTCCGAGTGATATACAGATGAGAAACCCCATTCCTGAGCTGAAAGAAATGATTTACCAAACTATCGGGCATGGTAGAAATACTGAGAAATATCGATAATCACATTGAGGCACTTAGAAAATATTTAAAGTCGATTAAAATGATGCTCACTGTAATAGAAAGTCAACAGTTTGTTTCTGGACTATACAAGAGTTTCGACGACATATGCGAAATATTATCAATCTAGGTTGCCAGTAAACGAGCTGGAAACACCAGTACAGAAGTAGTAAATGAAATTGTTGAAATTTTGGATATTTTGCTAAAAAACGATATTATTGACAAAAGGAACATAAGATTATGTTCAATAATATCGGTATTGTTTAGAAATTTATTTTTAGACACTCACAACATTCATGTCTATTTCAACTTCCGATTATGCAAAAAAATTTCAAATTTTTGCATAATCGGACCATGATTTTTAGCTACTGTATATAATAAAGAGGGTATAACTGCTAACTCAAAGATGAGCGCAACTATTCAATGTACCAAATGTGGAATATCTATTTACAAATCCAATATGAGCTGTCATATGAAAACTGCATGCATATCTCGCACATTTGAAAAATGCGAATTTTGTAATTCCAGCTTTAACAGAAAAGACAATTACAATCATCATTTGAATCAATGTCATATAAATAAAAGCAATGCTTTTTGGAAAACGTTTCGCACATATATAATTGATAACATAAATGTCGGAGAAGACAAAAAGTTTCCTGGAGAAAAACAACAACAAATGGAAATATATAATTAAGAATAAACTCGGTCAGCCTCTAAAAGTTAGATTCATATTACAAATAAAATTTACAAAGCAAACGGATCCTGAAGGACAAAGAAATATGTGCACATTTTTCGACATGTAAGGAAATAGTTTGCTTACCTATCAATGAATTATTAAAAAATGCTTATGAGAAAATTGATAACGACTTTGAAAATTTTATACAAAAGAGAAGTGGATGGGTGTTTGACAAAATAATTTCTATGGAAATTCAAATGTTTAGTATAATGCAGTTGGAGCATTTGCTTTCGTAAATTTACCAGAACATTTTAAATCTACAAAAGGAATAGTGAATGTTAAAAACTACGACAACAAATGTTTCTTGTGGTCAATATTATCAGCTCTACATCCTGGTAAAAACAATCCACAATGTGTGGAAAAATATAAAATATTTGCAAAGGTCTTTGACACATCTTCAATAACTTTTCCAGTAACCCTCGATCAAATCCCGAAGTTCGAGGTTTTAAATAATCTTTCTATAAATGTTTTTAATTCTAAGAAAGATGGTTTGCATACGCTATATATTTCACAGAATCCTGTTAAAGAACCCATACAACTTTTACTTTTAAAAGACGGCAGTAATTCTCACTATTGTTGGATTAAAAATATTAGTAGGGTTGCTGCATACCTTTCAAAACATAATGGTAAATCCTATCCCTGCCCATACTGTCTTCATAATTTCATTCGCGACGATTTATTAAAGAATCACGTAGATATTTGAACCAAACACTTTACAAACTATCAAGTTTCCTGAAGCGAATACTATGAAATTTCATACAATTAAAAACGGTTTGAACCACCAATATGTGATTTATGCAGACTTCGAATGCTTTTTGAAATGTAGAAGTATTGAGAATAATCCATGTGGGGTGCGAACTAAGTATTTAGTACCGTCAGGATTTGCATATATTATAGTTGGACCGGAAGGTAAACTGATCAAAACCAGAATGTACAGAGGGAAAAATGTAACAGAACAATTTTTGAATGAAATGATCGAAGCCGAAACTTTGATCAATGATTTGAAGAAAAGAAATGTTAAGATGACTGATTTTGATTGGCAAATTTTTGCTGGAGCAAAATATTGTAATATATGTGGAAAACTTCTAGGAACTGATAGAGTAAGGGACCACGATCACTTAACTGGAAAATACAGAGGTGCTGTTCACAAGAAATCTAATCTTCAATACAAATTCTCATTTGAAATACCAGTGTTGTTTCATAATCTCAAAGGATTTGATGTCACTTTATAGTAAAAGATTTGTGTAAATTTAAAGATAAGAAGAAAATTTCTTGTATTCCACAAACTACAGAAAAATATATATGCATTAAATTCTGTCAAATTAAATTTATTGATTCATTCATGTTCCTCAGTTCTTCACTGGATTCACTGTCTGTATTGATTTAGGATGTGAAAAATTTCCACATCGTAAATCAGTACTGCAGACAACATAATTTGAATGACTCACAGAAAGAACTTTTGAAAAGCAAAGGAAGTTTTCCATATGAGTACTTGCAACAGAGTGCTCAGTTTTTGCAAACGTCACTTCCATTCAAAGAGAAATTTCAAAACAATGAACAATACGAAAGAGCTCAAATTTTGTGGAAAACCTTTTCTATTGCTACCTTCGGGGAATATCACGATCTGTATATGATCACTGATCTATTACTTCTAGGAGATATATTTGAAAACTACAGATATTCGTGTACGAATAACTACCAACTCGATCCTTGTCATTATTTTAGCTCTCCTGGCTTATCCTGTGCTGCCTGTTTAAAAATGACAGAAATTGAGCTGGAACTTATAAAAGGTGATATGTATTTTTTCATAGAAAGAGCTCTGCGGGGAGGAATATCCTTAGTGTCTAAGAGATTTGCACAGGCCAACAATCCTTTAGTAGATCCATATGAGAGAAGTAAACCACAAAACTATATCATGTACTTTGATGCAAACAATTTATATGGTTTGGCAATGTCTCACCCTCTTCCAACTGGTAATTTCAAATGGGTAAATGATATTGACCTGTTTAATATTCCAGACGACAACAAAAAGGGTTATTTCTTCGAAATTGATCTAGAAAAGCCGGCACATCTACATGATTTACACGATGATTTTCCCTTGGCTCCTGAAAAATTGAAACTCTCTAACAGTAATGTGTCGTTCATTATAGATTACTTAAACTCTATGTGGAACTGGGATTGAAGGTGAAACAGGTGCATAGAATCCTGAAATTTGATCAAAAACCATGGCTGAAACCTTACATAGATTTTAATAAAACAAAACGAATTAATGCTATAAATAATATTGAAAAAGACTCTTTCAAACTGATGAACAATGCTATATATGGCAAATGTTTAGAAAATAAGAGAAAGAGAATAAAATGCCACATTGTGAATACTGAAGAAAATCTTAAAAAATTAATTGCAAATCGTAGGTACGTTTCTTGTGTTAAACTTGCGGAAAATTTCGTAATTCTCCATACGAAAAAAAAAATATTATATTAGATAAACCATATTACATTGGTGTAACGATTTTGGAGTTAAGTAAATTACACGTATAATTTCGTATACAATTTTCTGAAACCAAAATTTAATGCAGAATTGTTATTTACCGATACTGGTCTGTACGAACTAGGTCTGTAAATGGTAGCTAGGTAGTCACTGGAAGAAGAGCTATGCACCAATCCCCTGTGATGATGCATAGAACTGGCCAGGCCTAGCACCTAATGTCCGACCCCGCCTTCTCGTGGTGCAGACCGTTAGTACCTTTCAAAAGAGATACTCTCTTGTGGAAGTGAAGGGAAGGGCTGCCAGATTAGTGTGGCCTACTGATCTGGACAACTATGGCTACTTTTCTTTTTTTTTTCTTTTTCTCTACCCTGCTGAGGAGTGGTCAACCACACAGGGTCCTGTACTGACCATATAAACCACTGGACTGGACAGATATACTGCTCTGAGCTTGATTATGGATCCTGATTTTGCTGCACTGGTGTGCTTCTGTGGAGGGAAAATCTTCCGCTGTGTTTTCTGTTTGTTTGTGGGTTGACAGCCCCAAGTGAATAGATTCACAGGATATGTTTATCAGCTGGTGGATAATCCTGAGCAGAGGTCATCGCAGGCACCTGAACTCTTTGCTTCTATTGGCATCGTCAAATTCTACATTGGAGGAAGTCTTCCAGTGTAGATGGCTTCAGCCTTTAGTGGTGGGGGAACGGGTCTTTGCCCCATGTCTGCGATTAGAGGGCTGTTTGATATTGTCGGCATTCCCTCTCTCAATAAACATAGTTTCCTTAAACATCCTACTAACCATTTTCTCTCCATAGGTAGTTGGAATGTGAGGACTCTGCACAGAGCTTTTTCTCTTGATGTCCTGTCACACGAATTCCACCATTATAATTTAGATATTCTCGGCTTGCAAGAGACCATATGGACAGATAAAGGTCAGATTCTTAAAAATAATCTTAAATTTCTCTTTTCAGGGAGGGACGACAATAAGCATCACCAAGGCGTGGGTCTGCTTCTCAGCAGACACGCTAGTGATGCTCTTCTAGGATATGAGTGCATTAATGACAGGTTTCTTACATCAAAATTTCAGACAAGCGTTAAAGACCTCAATGTTATCTGCTGTTATGCCCCCACTGAGGATGCCGATGAGGATGAGAAGGATAGGTTTTCTGAACAACTTCAGGATATTTTGAATTCTGTCAAGAAAGGAGATATTACCCTTGTTCTTGGTGACTTCAATGCCAAAGTTGGTACTGACTCTGACCTTTGGGGAGGGGTGATTGACCCTTTTGGTATTGGTAGCTGCAATGGCAATGGGCAACGTCTCCTACAAGTAAGTAAACTCAATGGTTTCAGAATAACTAACACATATTACAAACACCGCGACATACATAAGTACACATGGGTTTCACCTGATGGGCTGCATAAGAATATGATTGATTATATATTAATTAACAGCAAATGGGCTAGTTCTGTTAGGAATACCAGGGCATATAGGGGGGTTGAAATTGGATCTGACCATTACCTTGTTAAAAGTGTCTTGCAACTTAAACTTAAAAAGTGTTGTGCTAGGGTTAAAAAATTTGCTTTTAATACTGAAGCTCTGAAAGACCCAGTTATAGCCAAAGCTTACCATGATAGATTACTTAGTCATTATGACAGTCATGGTATGCTTACTACTGAAATTGAGGAAGAATGGGATCATTTTAAACAGGCTTTTTTGGACACTAACAGTACTCTTTTAGGAAAAAAGGAGCAGAAGAGACAGAATTATCTGAGTGATAAGGCACTTGAGCTTATTTCGGAAAGAAAGAACAGCAGGAATGTACTTAATCAATACCCTACTAGTACTAATAGAAAGCATTACAGAGAACTTAATAAACGTGTAAAAGATCAGTTAGCTGCTGATAAGAATCTTTGGCTTGATGGTTTGGCTGACAAAGCCGAGGAAGCAGTTAGACAGCACAACAGCAGAGAGCTGTACCAGATAGTTAATGTTTTGTGTGGTAGAAAACGGACAGGTATACAGGGATTGAAGGATAAAAAAGGTAAAGTTATAGAAGGTGAGGTTTCTGTCATGGCTAGGTGGGCTGAGCATTTCAGTGATATTCTAAACAATGCAGTTAGTTCTATTCCCATTGTTTGCAATGATGATAGATGCATTGGTGGCTTTAATGTTGGCCCTATAACACAATCTGAAGTTATTTTGGCTGTTTCTAAACTTAAAATAAATAAATCCCCAGGGGTAGATGAAATTACTACAGAAATGCTTAGAGCTGGAAATGTTTCGGTTACCACTTGGATGACTGAAATTCTGAATATCTTTTATGATAAAGGCATGGTTCCAAAGGATTTTACCAGAGCTATTGTTATCCCTATTTTCGAAAAAGGTGATCGCAGTTCTTCTGATAACTATAGGGATATTAGCCTACTCTCTGTTCCAGGTAAAGTTCTTTCCATGATTGTGCTTAATATAATTAAGAATCTGGTTGACAGTCAATTGCGTGATGAGCAATGTGGATTCAGAAGTGGTAGGGGATGTGTGGATCAGATATTTTCACTTAGGCAGATTCTTGAGAAATGTTTAGAGTTTCAGAAACCTTTGGTTGCTAGCTTTCTTGATTTCAAAAAGGCTTTCGACTCTGTTGATCGTCATAATTTGTGGTTGATTGTGAATTTCATATGGTATACCAGACAAGTTAGTTAACATAATGAAAGCTCTCTATAATAACACTGAGTCGTGTGTGAGAGTTGGTAAGGCTTGTAGCAATTGGTTTAGCATTACTTCTGGTGTTCGACAAGGGTGCATTTTGTCTCCTTTTCTCTTTAGTTTGGTTATTGATTATGTTATACGAAATTCACTTCAAGGGAAAGATTTTGGCCTTAAATGGGCTGGAGATACGAAAATTTCTGATTTAGATTATGCTGATGATTTGGCCCTTTTTTCAAATGATGTTGATGAGATGAACTCTTTCATTCGAGCTGTTGATGAGACTGGTAGTAGAGTAGGTTTGGTTATAAACAGAGAAAACTAAAGTGATGAAAATTGGTCAGGCAGGCTGTGATTCAGTTAATCTGAATGGTTGTAGTCTTGAGCAGGTGTCACAGTTTAATTAACTTTGGAGCTATGTAACAGATAATGGTGATGTGTGGCATGAGATTAACAGACGAATAGGGATTGCTGCCGGGACTTTTAAGAATCTATGGAGAGTGTGGAGAAATAGGCGTATACACCTAAAGACTAAAATTAGGCTGTATAATAGTTTGGTTCTTTCTAGGGTTAGTTATGGTAGTGAAACTTGGACACTTTGTAAACATGATAACAGGAAACTAGATGCTTATGCAGTATGTTGGGCATTAGGTGATTGAACTTTGTAACTAATGATGAGGTTAGGCAAAGGAGTTTGCAACCTCCTTTAAGCAGCATATTGTGCAGAGAGAGACTCCGTTGGTTTGGCCATGTTGCCCGTATGAATAATTATAGATTGGCGAATAGGGTTATGAACAGTGTGCCTAAAGGTCTCAGAAAGAAGGGGAGACCAAGGATGCGGTGGGCAGACAATGTCAAACAGGACCTTGTTAGAATTGGTGTGCAGTGGCCAGATGCAGTAGATGTAGCTCAGGATAGACTTGCTTGGAGAACTAAATTGCACGGTCTGGTTGGACCTCCGTAACCCATGGCTGCTTGAGGATGATGATGACTGATTCCTTCTGTGTTGATATCCAGACAGATGACATATATGAGAAATTTAACTCAGACTACATTGATTTCTCAAATTACCCTACAAATCATGCATTATACATTGAATCAAATAAAATGGTTCCAGAAAATTTTAAAGACGAATTAAAAGGTCTTCCAATCAAAGAGGTTGTTGCGTTGCGTTCTATAGATGCTCCAATTCCCAAAAAAGCTACTAACAGAGTAAGAAATGAATTTAGTCACAAAAATTATCGAGATTGTCTGTGTGATGGAAAAATTGTATGTACGCAACAAGCGGAATTTCGATCGGAACAACATGATATACATGTATACCAAATTAAAAAAAATTGCTTTATCTCAGGAATATACAAAACGACATATCAATGGGATTCAAACTTATGCTTTTGGAAATTATAGAATCCGAGATGTGTATGGTAAAGCAGGCAATACCATTTACAAATGAACTGAAAACAAATGTAAAAAAAAAATTAAGTACTAACAAAACATTTTGAAAACTGTACTAATTTGTAATTCTTTTAGAAATGCTAATAATTACTGTTTATTATCTCACTCAATTAGAAGAGGAGACATAGGGGCTCAATTTATGTGAAATTCTATGGTCTGAAACCCTTTGTAATAAAATTAAGAATAATAAACTCTTTAGAACAGCTTTGTACAAGGGACAAAGGATTAAATATCCCAGAAGTTTACCTAGCTAAAGACAAAAATATTTTTTTTATTCAGTCAAGACTAATTATATTTTCGTCAGATTTGAGAACTTGATAAATCATAACTATCAATGTTAAAACCAAGCTTCTAGCTCGATTAGAACAAAAGTTATTGTAACACAAAATCTAAAAGTATCGAACCTGCAAAACTGAAAATAATGGTGCGAGACCGCTTCCAATACATTTAGCATATAGTATTTGCCGAATGGAATACAATGATATTAGAAGCAGAGCTACAAAGCCACAAAGTCAAGAGGGGTTTGACCCACTTTTTCGCCTAGAAAATGGTTTCAGACCAATTATTCTTTCGTCAGATTATAGAACTTGGTAAACCCCAACTATTAAAATTGAAACCAAGATCCTAGCACAAATAGAATGGATGTTATAATTCGACAAAATCTTAAAGTGTCGAACCCAGAAAACAAAAACTAACAGGCTGAGACTGATTCCAATACATTAAACGAATACTGCTTCCCGAATGTAATCTAAAGACATTAGTTTGAGATGTGTGGCTCAATTACAAGCAGAGTAATAAGGATGCAAAATTAAGAGGGTTCGACTCAGTTTCTAAGCTAGGAAACGGATCCGACACTGTTTCCAGTTGAATTAACGAAATGAGTTCCAGTTCTAGAGCGTGATGTTGATGAAAAAACCCAAAAATGTTTCGAAATCGTAGATGTGAATCAGCAATGTGTGGTATGCAAAAGGTTTTGAACCCGACCGTAAGTAATGGAGTCGAGACCAATACCCACATGTTCAAAGTGTAGTACACCCGGAATGAAATCCAATAATATTCATTTCGAATCTGTAGCTTGATTACAAGACAAGATATGAGATCATAAATTTAAGCGGGTTCAACCCACTTTCTCGGCTAGGTAAGGGGTCCGAACCCGCTTCTAATCAGTTCAGAAAATAGTGTCTGCTTAGTATTATTGAACAACACCAGAATGAGCTCTGTAGCATAATTAGATCAAAAGTTATTTCAACTTTTGCAAATTGCAAAGAATTAACCCTCCCTTCTCCTCGCCTCCCTCCTCCTCCCCTCTCCCATAAGGATCAACTCCTCCCCCCCTCCTCCTCCCCTCTCCCATAGGATCAACTCCTCACCTCCCTCCTCCTCCCCTCTCCCATAGGATCAATGTTGTTGTAAATACTGATCAATATTACAAAGTAATTTATTTTTTTTGCAGCTAGATATCCAAAACACTGCTACAAAACTTATTATTTTAGATTTGAGTTAAAGTACATAATACTATTTTATTTCTTTACCCACCACTAGAATATGATTTGCTGCCGAGTATGGTACATAAGACAATTAGCTTTAAACGTTAGTAACGCTTCCCTTGATGAGACTGCTCATTACGTAAGGCCTTTTAGGCCCAGTACGTGAGACCTCTTTGGGGGGGGGGGGGGGGGAATCTGGGGGTGGTGTTAGTTGGTTCCGTGGCCAGCTAGCAACATGGTACCTGCAGTTGATTGCAGTAACCATGGGATCACTCGTCCCGTGGGGTGTCTAACAGTGGTCATAATCATGGACTTTGTTTACAGTTGTCTTGTATACAGCTGGAACTGGAGGAATTTTTTTTGCGCTCGATCGAGGCACAGAGAGAGGGGAGGAGGGCCGTCCATTGAACCGAACAAGATATTCCAAATGAATACTGGTTCGAAGTGCAACTTTTCGAACTATTTCAATGAAACTAAATCTCAAGCCCGTTGTTCTTTTGAGGAGATCGAGACTGATTTCCATTTAGCATGATAACATAAAACTCTTCTCTCTCTTTTCAAACTTCATACATTCTCAAAATTATTGTAACCTACATCACTTTTCACTTCAAATTCTTTCTAATTGTTTAAAAAATTAACCTAAATCACTTTTCACATAAAAAAATTTTTTCATCTATTACCCTTTCTTTATACATTCACAGATATTCAAAGTCTATCTTTTCACCCGAAAACGTCATTTTAGCAGTTGATTTTGTCATATGTTTCAAACAAATTTCTCAAAACTGTCTGGCTTTATCGGATTCTCCGATTTACCTGGCTTTTTACAACCGAATGATCCAGTGAAGTGACTAAACAAACCACATCATTTTTTATCTCTTTCACACACACCTCATTTTTTCTGAAAATTAGTTAAAATCTCGTCTGCCCGAAAATCAAATTACTTTTTTTCACATGAAACACCCCAGTTTTTTCTGATTTTCACACATATTTTCACAAAAAAAAGCACCGATTTACATGGCTTTTTACAACCGAATAATCCACTGAAGTATATGATAACTCAACAAACCATATCATTTTTATCTGATATACACTCACCTCATTTCAAACTAATCCATTTAAACTAATTCACAAATTAGTTTAAACCTCATCTTTAAAAAAAAACTTAAATTAGTTTTTCACATGCTAAAAAACACCCCGGTTTTTTCTAATTTTCACCCATATTTTTACAAAAAACCACAAGTAACATACTTTTTACCTCATCCCCCATAACTTTTTCCATGGATTTTTATAGAATTCTGTGACCCCATTTACGGCCCAGAACTCTCATTTATGTTACTACTAGTGTTAAACATATTTGGAGACATTTGTTTGAAAAAAAAAATATACAAAAGTATTAATAGACAAAACTTTTGCAATTTCTAGTCAGCAAAAATAAAAGAAAAACAAGAAAACATGACAGATAACGTTTTTTAATTAATTTTGTCTCGTGAAAATATATAATTTTAACTGTTTGTCATTCCCACTTAATGTGCAGCATCACACACTTTAATTGCAACCTTTTGAAAATGTACTTGATAAATATATATTTTTTTCAGTTTTTCTAATACATTGGCATTTGGGAGTGAATTATTTGTACAATTTTTTTTGTTCATAAACATTGCTTCTTGTTAGTTTCAAACAAGCGTAAATAAAATTTGCAGTAAATTGTCTTACGTTCGAAATAAATTATTTTGAAGAGGATCTTGTTTTTTGCCTTCTTGCATGGAAAACGATGTAAGAGTGGCAAAGGAATAATAGAAAAGGGGAAAAATTTGGAGCGATTACTCAAATGAAATAGATTACATGCTAAAAGAAAAAACTTAATTCTGAACAAAAAAATATAAAGATTAAAAGTCAAAAATGATAGGTAAGCATAGAAAAACATGTTGCAGGTTCATATGTAATGATTTTTTAAAACCGATTTATCTGAACTGACATTTAAAGGACTAATGGCACCATGACACAAAGCAACACTTCAATGATATAGGGGTTTTTCAGTTTACATTTGAACAACCGTTTATTATTTTCTACTGTGGATTTTCCAACAAAAGTGATTTTTTAATTACTGTCTGAAGAAAAATATAGCTACAATGTATTTAAAAAGTATTTTATTTTTTCAGGGTGATGTAACACTTCGATGCAACAATGTTCCTCTTAGCTTAACTGCTAATCTGATTGACCACATTCTTTTCTTTCTGCCAGAGGAGCACAGAGAGCAAGCCATGGCTCAGTCTTTGCAAGATGCTGTACAGGGACTCATGCATTCATCTGACAAACTGAATTCTTGATATCTAAAAATTATTACTTGTGTAATGTTTATGCTGCATCAACTGTAAAATAAATGCCATGTTGTTATAGGTAAGATGTACAGGTGTGGGGAAGGAAGTGTGTAGAGTTTCAGAAAATTATATTGATTTTGATGGAAAAAAATTTAATAGGTTTCAAACAGCATTCATGCGTAAGCTAAAGATTGTGAAGTATGATATGTTAGTAACTGAAGCACTGGATAATTGAAAATGTATGTTATTGCAAGTTTTGTTTAAAAGCTGATTTATATATGAAAAAAAATCAACAGTTTTAAACAACTTGCATAGATCAACATGCTAAATTATATATTTTGGCAAAAGTATATATATTGGATATAATAAGCTGACAAAATAGTAACTGCAAAACTAGAAATTAATTAATGTAATACAGTATATTCAGTATACAGTTCAAAAAATGTTTTCGAGAAAAAAAATCATCCTGAATATTTTAAAAAATTGTTAACATTTCAGTAAACATTTTAATTAAAAGTCTTGGTTTCAGTGGTTAAAATTGTTTATGGAATATATGCCTGGCACACTAATTTATTAAATGTTAAATAATGATGCAAGATATGAGAATTATTAAAAGTATAATAGATACGTCTTCAAAACTAAATGAAGGTGTAATATCATTTAAAGTAAAACGTTTATTTTAAATGCCAAAAATCTTTAATTATTAACGGAGGTGAAATAAAAATTGTCTAGCTTTCAATGTAATCACCATCTGAACATTTCACCATTGTTCCAATGGCCATTCACTTAAATGGATTCGATCGTTCCAATGGCCATTCACTTAAATGGATTCCATCGTTCCAATGGCCATTCACTTAAATGGATTCCATCGTTCCAATGGCCATTCACTTAAATGGATTCCATCGTTCCAATGGCCATTCACTTAAATGGATTCCATCGTTCCAATGGCCATTCACTTAAATGGATTCCATCGTTCCAATGGCCATTCACTTAAATGGATTCCATCGTTCCAATGGTCTTTTAATTTCCCTTTAAGTGAATTTCACATCTGATGTTTTCAGCACCTTTTTTCAGTATCATCTGTATTAAAAATTGGCTTCCTACAGATCTGTTATATTGGCTCAAACCAGTTATAATCACATAGAGCTAAAGCTATAGCTTAAATTAATATTAAAATGTCCACCTCAACTTTGAACACCGAAATTTAAATGTTAAATTTGTGTAATCTTCATGTGTTCTTTCCCCCATTCTTCACCAGATCATTAGTGATGTCAATATTTTTTTCTCAGAAAACACACCTGTTATTTTACATAATATTCATTTTCCACTATCATATACAAAGACCATACCTGTAAAACTAAATCGAGATTTAAAATTTTCCCTAAATGTCATTTCCATGCTGTTGACAATGGAAAAATCCCTATTAATGATTTTTTTGGTATAGTGTGGAAAAATTCCAAAAGTAAAATTCCAATAAATTTTACTTTAAACCAGGGTTGTCTAACCTTTCTTTGGTTGTGGGAGGCATGAGGTGGCTACTTTTAGGTCATGGGTTGCATGAACAAGAACTCTTTGTCAACCTGCACATACTCTATTCACAACCTCTGAGGAAGGGCAGAGCCGTCGTGTTCTGTGGGATGAAGGAGGGAGAATCAAGTTTTGTTTACTGACAAGTGTGAGCCTGCATGCGAAGGAAGGTTACAGTCAAGATCAAATATCAAGGATCAATCAATTTCGATTCATTACAACGTTCATATACTCAGGTGAACGTTTCTTGTATAAATATAGGACAACTCCTAACATTTCATGGGGGGCGGGGATGGCTCAGTCAGTAGCGCGCCAGGCTCGTAATCTGTAGTTCGCAGGTTCGAGTCCCAGCTGGGTCAGCGTTGAGATTTATCTCCGCAAAAATTCCCCGCCCTGCCCACGGTCAGTAGGGGACACCGATGGGCTTGGAAAGGCCGACGCCCGTCGGATGGGACGTTAAGCCGTGGCCCCGTGTGCCGGAGAGCCATACCCTGTGCACGTTAAAGAACACACTGGATGGCCTTGACGGGAGACTACCATCTGTCTCCCAACAGCTGTTCCAGTGGGTCCCCTCCCCCAACCTTCTCTGAGCCTTCGGGGTCCATGTGACCTGGCCATTTAGCCCATTGTGTGCAAAAAAGTGCCGCTCAGAGGTAAAACAACCCAACCTAACATTTCACGAACTTTAATTTTTAGATTGCTAATATTAATCGTACTTTGTGGTATGATGGTTTTAAATCTGAGTGCTGTATAGATTGTAAGACTGCCTACACGATCACCACTGGATGTATTTTGCAAAAGGACTGTGCTGAGCAGGGCCCGTAAGCCGAGGGGTTGGTCATCCCTCGTCTTACGGGCCCTGCTCTAAACACTATTTTTGAACATTTTTATTTTTCATAATTGTACACTATGCTTCTTAAGAAATACAGAAATGTAAATAGTGTAGAGTGTAATCGGATGTTTGAAGACAAAAGAAGTCCTGCTGTTGCTTATAGTTGCCTTATATACTCATTGGGCACTTGATTTAGGACCCATGACTGAGCCAAGACATTTTTGCCCCTGAGGAAAGGTAAAGATTGGGGCCCTATCAATTTCACCCATAACCTAAAGTGCTTGTTTTAGAGGAATATATAAATAATTAACGTTTTTAAACCACATAATTTCAATATATCACAAATCATCAGATAGGTGCTCTCTCAATGAGGAACAGAAATATATATATATAGGAAAACGTTTGATTTCATCTCATATAAAAAATAAATCATATAAAAAAATAGATATATGAAAGATAAAAACAGGTATTAATTCATATAATAATTTTTTTGCGTTTTTAAAGACATACACTACAGGAAAATAAATTACAACACCTGGAAGGATTAATGCCATTTTATTGAAACGCAGGCAGTTGTTAGCAATACACTGAGATGTGCGATTGATTACGTTATCCAAAAAAATATGGAAAATTACCACTTGACCTACCCAGTAGAGTGGTATAATTAGTATGATGTTGAACCACACTGTGTTGCAATACATTCATGAACACGGCGGGGAAGGCTATCATACAGCTCTATAATGTCCTCCTGAGGGATAGAATACCAAATAGTGCAATGTTGCTGTTCCATTTCAGTAGTTGGCGTACCTCTTGGGTGATGGAGCTGTCATCCCATCATGCCCCAGATATGTTCAATAGGTGAAAGGTCGGGCAACCAAGCTCTCCATGGTAGTATCTGAAAGTTTTGCTCCTGTAGACACTGCAGACTAATGCGGACTGTGTGGGGACGGGCGTTATCTTGCTTTTAAAAGGTTCCGTGCTGCACACAAATTGGACAGTCACTGACTGCAAAATGTTGGTAACATCGTTGGGCAGTTAGGGATCCGATATTTTCACTTAGGCAGATTCTGAGAAATGTTTAGAGTTTCAGAAACCTTTGGTTGCTAGCTTTGTTGATTTCAAAAAGGCTTTCGACTCTGTTGATCATCATAATTTGTGGTTGATTGTGGGATCATATGGTATACCAAACAAATTAGTTAACATGATGAAAGCTCTCTATAATAACACTGAGTCGTGTGTGAGAGTTGTCTCCTTTTCTCTTTGGTTATTGATTATGTTATGCGAAATTCACTTCAAGGGAAAGATTTTGGACTTAAATGGGCTGGAGCTATGAAAATTTCTGATTTAGATTATGCCGATGATTTAGCCCTTTTGGCAAATGATGTTGATGAGATGAACTCTTTCATTCGAACTGTTGATGAGACTGGTAGTAGAGTAGGTTTGGTTATAAACAGAGAGAAAACTAAACTGATGAAAATTGGTCAGCCAGGTTGTGATTCAGTTCATCTGAATGGTTGCAGTCTTGAGCAGGTGTCGCAGTTTAATTACCTTTCGAGCTATGTAACAGATACTGGTGATGTGCGGCATGAGATTAACAGACGAATAGGGATTGCTGCCGGGGCTTTTAGGAATCTACGGAGATTGTGGAGAAATAGGCGTATACGCCTAAAGACTAAAATTTGACTGTATAATAGTTTGGTTCTTTCTAGGGTTATTTATGGCAGTGAAACTTGGACACTTTGTACAAATGATAACAGGAAATTAGATGCGTTTGATTCTAGATGCTTACTCAGTATCTTGAGTATTAGGTGGTTTAACTTTGTAACTAATGATGAGGTTAGGCAAAGGAGTCTGCAACCTCCTTTAAGCAGCATATTGCGCAGAGAGAGACTCCACTGGTTTGGCCATGTTGCCCATATGGATAATTATAGATTATTGAATAGGGTTATGAACAGTGTGCCTAGAGGCCACAGAAGGAGGGGGAGACCTAGGATGCATGGGCAGACAATGTCAAACAGGACATTGTTAGAATTGGTGTGCAGTGGCCAGATGAAGCTCAGGACAGATATGCTTGGAGAATTAAAGTGCACTGTCTAGTTGGACCTCCGTAGCCCATGGCTGCTTGAGGAGGATGTAGTCGTAAATCTGTCGCACAATCCATGCGTCACTCCATGATCATACATCGTCTTCCTGATCCTTGTCGGTATGTGCTGGATCCTTTTTGAACTCACTGGTGCCATATGTGTGCGATCGTGCTAGGATTAAGGACAACAGTGGTTGTCCATATCTCTGTACAACAAACCAACTTCTCTAAGGCCAATGATTCTTCCACGTTCAAAGTCTGTTAACTGTTGGAATGGCTGTCGATATCTATGTAAGGACAGCTCTAGCGGTTTACAATTTCCACAATGTTTTGTCAACGAGGGAGCTTTGGTTGCCACTATCTGTGTTTGACTACTCTGAACCTGTGACGTCAGCTCGCTCCTGTTCGATCGTCCTGTAAACCTAATAATTTACATGCATTTCCCTATATTACCACCACCTTAAATTTCTTCACATTTGCATAACTTCTTGCAAGTGTTGCATTTTTTATTTCCTGTAATATATTTGGCAGGCTTTTAACTTCGGCATCAGAATAATCTAAGGAATTTCCGATATCACATTCGATTGTCAACATTGCTAAATCTGCTGGTCTTTCTTGATTCGTAGTAGTTCTTAAATAGTTTTTTTATAGGTTTTTGTTACGAAAAACCTCTTTTATCACTCGTAACTATTATTGGTTGTGTTAACATAATGCAATTGTTTGGAAAGATATTTAGTAAATCATGAACATAAATATAGTTTAGAACATCTATTAGAGTCATTTCTGGGGTCAAAATAAAGCTAAGTTTTAATAGTAGTACATTATACAGGGTGTCCCTGAATTCATGGGCCAAACTTGATGGAATGGCAGTATACACCGAACCCACCAATATTCGTCATAGAATATGCAGCTGCAAATGCAGCCTGGTGCCGGTAGTTACTCAGATGAGGCGGCCCATTTCAGCATGGACGTGCGTCAGCATCTTCATACCACATTTGGGAACCGATGGATTGGGTGCAGTGGTCCCATTCCATGGCCCCCAGATCGCCCAATCTTTCTTGTATTGATTTCTTTCTGTGGGGACATTTGAAGAGTGTCGCGTACGAGACTCCCGTGCAGTCCGCGGAGGATCTAGTAGCCCGACTGTCTGGCACAGCTGCCAATGTGCGCGACAAGCCCGGTGTTTACGAGCAGTCACTACACTGTTGTGCTGCATGTATCAATGTTGGTGGGCGGACGTTTGAGCATTTGTTGTAATGATCTGTGATAAATGTCACTCTGGAAACCTGTGTCTGTCCTTCATTTCCAACTCACCGCGTTTGCAGCCGCATATTCTATGATGAATATTGGTGGGTTCGGTGTGTACTACCATCACCTCACATTTGGGCCGTGAATTCAGGGACACCCAGTATAATATTTGGAAAACATTACATGTTTACTGCTGTAAACTAATTTTCTAAAGAATTCATGGTCACTTCTGATAAAAAAAAATTAACAATTCAATTTTAAAGTTTTCTTGTGACTCCTTGATAATATTTTCTCGAGCCCTTATAATCAAAATTTATTTTTTTACATCTCATTTTTACTTATGCACCACAGGAAATACTGTTACGATTTCAACTTCTTTGGCAATTTCCTTTGCAGCAAATACCGTAGAAATGGTTTCAGTAACATGTTAAGCGTTACTGACACTCTTTCTGCAGTATTCATTGAAATAACTGGTTAATGTATCTATTGCACCCATGCACTCAAATAAATCCACCATTTACCTATCTGGCATTTTTAAAATTGCATTAGTTGGCTGCATACGAATTGGAAACAGATTTTTTCACCTGGACAGCATACTTGATTCCAGACAAACAGTTTAGGGCAAAGGTGGCTCAGTCAGTAGCGTACCAGGCTCATATTCTGCACTTCCCAGGTTCGAGTCCCAACTGGCCTCATGCAGGAGAGCCATTTGTTTTAATCTTTCCTGCCCCTCAGTGTGAGCTCCTGTCTGTGGGGAGGGGACCACCCTGTAAAGGTTCCGCTGGCTTGGTTACCTTCACAGGGTCTGAACTCTCACCTATGTGTTTGCCAGGCACAGAGACCTGTTTCCCTGGAAAGGAGGATCCTGGCAGTTGCTCGCTATCTTCGGCTGATGACTGGTGGGGTCGCCTTTGGCCTTTTTGCCATTGGGGAGTCTGTCTGTCAGGGTGCTGGGTAGGGGGGTCAGGTGCCGCTGCTACACACTGCTTTGGCCTCTGCTTCAGGTAAACGGGACGTCCTGGGGTGCCCCCTCAGGATCAATCGGTTGGTGGGTTCCTGCTAAGGTCAACTGTGCAGAACGGTGAGTAACCTTGTCCACGTTCAGGCAACGGTTTACAAGTTTCCCCACGATTTATTAATTTTGTAGTTTTCTTTCATTTGTAAGAACTAGTTGCTTCTCACTTTTCTTTATTTTTCTGCTTTTTTTGTGAGACCTAGGTTGGGATTCTCGCATTTATCTTTTTGTTTTCCTTTTGTTGTGAGGGCTTGGCTCACTGGCTGTGTGGGTATTGTGTCCGGACAGCCCTGGCGCCCAATTGGACATCCCTTGGTTGGAATCTGTGTTGGACAACGGGCACTGAATCCCGAAAACCAAACGTGAGTTCTACAACTCCTAATTCACCGACCAATGCTGCCAAGAGGGCTCGCCATGAACCCCAATCCTCTTTGTCTTCACCATCGTCTTCATGTGCATCTCCATCTCCGAGGTTCCTGGTCATCCACTCTACTGGTGATCAGGTGCTTGGAGATATGTCATCCTTTTTTATAAACAAGGGTTTGAGAGGTCTTGCAGGAGAACCAAAATCTGTCCAGCGGCTAAGATTTGGTTACTTGCTGGTGGAAACTGGCTGCTCGAAACATTTTGAGCTACTCTTAAACGTCACAGCGATTGGTGGAGTGACAGTCGAAGTCACTCCACACAATACGCTCAATTCTGCTCGAGGAGTATCTCGGAGTGGAGCCTACTCAAAGTTTCTGAGGAGGAAATCCTCTCGGAGCTTTCATCCCAGGGAGTGATAGCAGTCCACCAGATTTCGGCATGCTATGATGGAAATATAGTACCCACCCGGGCACTAATACTTTCAACACGCCATGCCTGACTTCTTCCATCAAGGCAGGATATTTACATTGCGAGGTACGACCATTTTATACCAAACCCTCTGCATTGTTTTCAATGCCGGAGGTTTGGCCATGCCGGGGCAAGCCCACCTGTGCTCGTGTTGGCAGTCAGGATCATCTTGAACCTGACTGTACAGCAGAAAAGGCATGCTGTGGCGAACATCCAGCGTACTCCCTTGACTGTCAAAATTGGCTGGAGGAAAAAGAGGTACAGTGCCTCTTTCTCCTCCAGCCACTATCCATCAGTTATCCAGAGGTGAGGATGCTTGCTGCATCGCCATCCTCACCTGGTAAGGTCTCCTATACCTGTGTGGTCATTCGAAAGCCTGTCATTAAGATGGCTTCTGTAGCGGTGCAGACCGACATCAGCATCCCACCAGCTGAATGTTTCTAGCCTGCTGCCACGTACTTGTTGACCCAGGTAAAGCCGCAGTTGGTGTCGATCTCGACATTCACTCAGGTTTCTATTCCTGCATCTGTACCTTCCACTTCTACCTCTGGAAGGCCTCCTCCACCCCACCCACAGACAGCAAGACCTTCCAATAATTTTCTTTTTGGGCCGCCGCTGGGCACAAAAAGCAAATTCTAACACCTCATTCGGCAGTCTCTAATCCATGTCACTCTGAGGACATGGACAGACCGCCCCATTTTTCCAAAACTGTAACTGCCAATGGTTAAAATAAATTGTAAGTTGTACGCCAATTCTTCCAAGACCTGAGATGGCTGCACTCCTGCATTGGAACTTTTGTGGATTCCAGAGGAATATTGAAGACATCAAGGTCCTCCTGAGGGCACACGAGCCTACAGGATACATTCTTGTAGACAGCCAACGATCCCACTATCCGGCACTTCTCTCTCATTCGCCGGGACTGGGATGGAGACCGCAGGGGTGTCGCCATCTTCGTGAGCAATCATTCTCCATTCCAGGTCATTACCCTCACCATAGACTTAGGGGCGGTTGCCAGCCGCCTCTTTATGGGATTTTCGTTAACTGTCTCTTCATTCCATCCACCACCTGGATGTATCGTCTTCTGGGATGACCTTGTCTTGCAGTTGTCATCCCCTTTCCTCATCGTGGGGGACTTCAGTGGGAGGGGCTGGGTCCTGAAGCAGTGGTTCTTGGATCCATCGCTCTCCCTTTTGAACACTGATGTCAGTACATACTTTCACACCCCAACCCACACATTCACTGCCATTGATCTCACCATCTGCTCTTCCTCGATCCTTCCACTCTTTACATGGGAGTTCGAGGACAATCCATATGGAAGGGATCACCTCCCCATGGGGGTGCCTTGTAGCCCTTCATGGGTATCCCGGTGGAAGCTTGATCGGGCTGACTGGATGGGTTTCAAGCTCTTGTCTGAGCTCGATGAGCACTCTGACAGCCAGCAGCCAATCAATGTTGCACTGGCAGAGATGTTGGACTGTATTGTCCATGCATCTAACTCTACTATTCCTGAGATCTCGACTCTGTTTCCAGAACCATGGTGGAATCCCGACTGCACCGCAGCTCGTAAGGCTCAGAACAAGGCTTAGGGGGGGATATCCAACGTCCCCCAGTCTTGAAGGATTCAAAGGCACCAGGGCAAAAGCCTGTTTCATCGCACCAAAGCCAGAAGGAATCTTGGATGAACTATATGTCTTTATCACCTGCACGACCAGTTGTAAGGTCATGTGGGATAAGTTCCGGAAGATGTATGGGAAGTATGTCCCACTCATTATCGATCCTGGAGCACAATGGACAGGCAATTGGTGATCCAAAAGCAATTGCCGACAATCTGGGGGAGTCGTTCTCCTCCATCTCTTTATCCTCCTACTCCCCCGTTTTTCTGGCCCAGAAAAGCAGGACCGAACTCTACTGTCTTTCCATTCAAATGGCCCGGAGTCTTACAACAGGCCATTCACAGCGGAGGAGCTTTGCCTTGCTCTGCACACCTCTCGTGCATCCACCGTTGGGCCAGACAATGTCCATTATGCTATGCTCCAACAACTCTCACCATTGAGTAAGGATTGGCTGCTCTGACTCTTCAACCGCATTTTCATCGAGAAGCACCTTCCGGACTTCTGGCAGGAGGCCATCATCTTGGCCTTCCCTAAACCAGGCAGACATCCTAAGATTCATTCGAAGTATCGCATTGAGAGTTGTGTCTGAAAAGTGTTGGAAAGAATGGTAAATACCAGGTTGGCTGGTCATCCACTATTAGGGTCATTGAACGACAACTGCCCTGAACAATCTCTCGGTTTGGGCGAAGGCCAATGGGTTTTGCTTCTCCCCACAGAAGACTGCTTGTGTGCACTTTTGCCGCAAGCATAACCTTCATCTGGACCCCGAGCTGCGGCTTGGGAGTAACATTCCAGTTGTGGCAGAGACCTAGTTTCTTGGTCTCATCTTCGACCAGAAACTGACCTTTTTATCTCATATTCGACATCTGAGGTCCTAGTGCACGCAGGCATTGAACATCCTCAAGGCCCTCTCCTCCATTTCTTGGGAGGCAGACCAATGTTCTTTTCTCCGCCGCTACCATGCACTTGTCCGGTCGAAACTTGACTACGGATCCCAGGTGTACGACTCGGCTCGGGATTCAGTGGTGAAGGTGCTGGATCCCCTCTATCATCAGGCCCTCCGTGTTTGCACGGGGGGGGGGGGGGCTTCTGCATTTCACAAGTCCAGAGTCTGTACGTTGAGACCGACGAACCATTTTTGTCTATTCACTCTCAGCAGTTGTCCCTACAATATGCAGCAAAATTGCGAGGCCATCCCGCTTGGAACTGTGTTTTCAGTCCCCGGTGGGAAATCTTATACTAGAATCGGCCGACTGCCATTCGTCCTTCCAGTTTGCATGTCCAAGGTTACTTACTAGACATTAACACCAGTCACGATAGCATCGCAGAGTCGACAGCCGAGCCACTTCCACCTTGGCTCGCTGTTTCCCCTTCCTGTGATTTCTCTCTCTGCAGGATGGGGAATGCCTTTACACCCGACCGTGTGTATCAGCAATTCTTTGCCAGCCATCATGCTGAGCACAGGACTTCTTGCCTGTCTTCACTGATGGCTTGAAGTCCAGTACATTCTATAGGATCAGCCATGGTCTGCTGTGATGCATTGCAGACCATATCACACAGCAATGTTCCATCTTCACTGCAGAGTTGTAAGCTATCAGCCTTGCCTTGGACCATACAGAGGCTAAGCGTCATTGTTGGTGTGTCCTCTACACCAACTTGCTTAGCCCGCTACAGGCTTTGATCTCAGTGAGGCTTAGGCCTCACCTTGTTCTCTCCAAGACCCACCAGCAGCTCCATTGTGTGGCAGTCACCATAACCATTCTCTTCTGTTGGGTGCCCGGGAACATGGGGAACAGGGGCAAGTCAGTCAGCCAAGCCCCTCTCTGACTGTCGTCCGCTGCCGGTTCAATACTTGGACTTCTTGCAGCGTTTTTTCATCGAGCTCCAGGCACATTGGCAGAGATCTCGGTCTGAACAGGTTGGTAACAAACTTTAGGATAAAGCCCTGTATCAAACTGTGGCAGTCTTCTTTTCGCAGGAATCGCAAGGAGGAAGTTGTACTTCCTAGTGTCTGCTTAAGTCATTCGTTTATTACTCATTCTATTCTTCTTCAGGCAGACGACGAACCCAAGTGTCAATTTTGTGATACCATTTTAACCATTAAACATATTTTAATCTCATCTCCAGCTTTTAATCTTGAACGGCGATTTTATTCTAACTTTCATGAATTTACATCCAAGCCTCTTACATTCGGACATCTTTTATCTGATGACTCCTTTTTACCTACTGTCTTTGCTTTTTTGTTTTACTGGTTATTTTACTCGTTTCTGATATTTTTACATTGTATTCTACATTTTATTCTTGTTGATTTATACATTGTTGTCGATTTATGCACTGTTTCGATTTTGTGTTGTTCTTTCCCATTTTTTGTGTTTCTTTTAACTTTGGTTGTGGGTTGAAGGTCTTTTATCTGTTTACATATTTTTTGTTTGGCACAATATAGCCCTAGCGGCTCTTGCGCCAATAAACCCCAAACAACCAAACCTTCTTTCTGAAGCCTTTAGGCACACTGTTCATGAACCTTTTCGCTAATCTATAATTATGCATGCGATCAACATAGTCGAACCAAAGGAGTCTCTCTTTTCACAAAGGGGGGCGGAAAGCTGTAGCGCGCCAGGCTTGTAATCTGTAGTTCCCAGGTTCGAGTCCCAGCTGGGTCAGCGTTGAGATTTATCTCCGCAAAATTCCCCGCCCTGCCCACGGTCAGTAGGGGACACCGATGGGCTTGGAAAGACTGTCGTCCGTTGGATGGGACGTTAAGCCATGGCCCCGTGTGCAGGAGAGTCATACCCTGTGCACGTTAAAAAACACGCTGGATGGCCTTGACGGGATGCTACCATCTGTCTCCCAACAGCTGTTCCAGTGGGTCCCCTCCCCCAACCTTCTCTGAGCCTTCGGGGTCCATGTGACCTGGCCATTTAGCCCATGGTGTGCAAAAAAGTGCCGCTCAGAGGTAAAACAACCCAACCCTTTTCACAAAGGAGGTTGCAGACTTCTTTGCCTAGTCTCTTCATTAGTTACAAAGTTGAACCAACTAATACTCAAGATACTGTGTAAGCATCTAGAATCAAAAGTATCAAGTTTCCTGCTATTTTGTTTACAAAGGGTCTGGGTTTTACTACCGTAACTAATTGTGGAAAGGGCGTTGCACTCCTCTCCGAAGGTCAGAGTCAGTACCAACTTTGGCATTGAAGTCACCTAGAACAAGAGTACTATCTCCTTTCTTGACAGAATTTAAAATATCACGAAGATGTCCGTAAAACCTACCCTCATCCAGTGGGGGAATCACAACAAATAGCATTCAAGTATAATGTTTCTCTGAAATTTAGCTGTAAGAAACCGTTCATTAATGCACTCGTATCGTAAAAGAGCAGCCCTATCGTCTCTGCTGAGAAGAAAACCTATGCCTTGCAGATGCTTTTTATCTTCCTTCCCTGAAAAGAGAAATTTAAGATTATTTTTATGAATCTGACTATTATCTCTCTATCTTGTCTCTTGCAAGCCGACAATATCTAAATTCATCATCATCATCATCCTCAAGCAGCCATGGGCTACGGAGGTGGTCAACCAGACCGTGCAATTTAGTTCTTCAAGCAAGTCCTGTCCTGAGCTACATCTGCTGCATCTCGCCACTGCACACCAATTCTAACAAGGTCCTGTTTGACATTGTCTGCCCACCGCATCCTTCGTCTCTCCCGCTTTCTGAAGCCTTTAGGCACACTGTTCATAACCCTATTCGCCAATCTATAATTATCCATACGGGCAACATGGCCAAACCAGCGGAGTCTCTCTCTGCACAATATGCTGCTTAAAGGAGGTTGCAAACTCCTTTGCCTAAAATCATCATTAGTTACAAAATTGAACACCTAATGCCCAAGACACTTGCGTAAGCATCTAGAATCAAAAGCATTAAGTTTCCTGTTATCTTGTTTACAAAGTGTCCAAGTTTCACTACCATAACTAACCCTAAAAAAACTAAACTATTATACAGTCTAATTCTATTCTTTAGGGGTATACGCCTATTTCTCCACACTCTCCAAGAATTCTTAAAAGTCCTGGCAGCAATCCCTATCCGTCTGTTAATCTCATGCCGCACATCACCAGTTTGATCTGGTTGTTGTGATACACCAGCACATCACCAGTATCTGTTGCATAGCTCCCAAGAAAATTAAACTGTGACACCTGTTCAAGACTGCAACCATTCAGATTAACTGAATCACAGCCTGCCTGACCTATTTTCTCACTTTAGTTTTTTCTCTGTTTATAACCAAACTTACTCTACTACCAGTCTCATCAACATCATTTGCCAAAAGGGCTAAATCATAATCTAAATCAGAAATTTTCAAATCTCCAGCCCATTTAAGTCCAAAATCTTTCCCTTGAAGTGAATTTCGCATAACATAATCAATAACCAAAGAGAAAAGGAGACAAAACGCACCCTTGTCCAACACCAGTAGTAATACTAAAACAATTGCTACATGCCTTACCAACTCTCACACACGACTCAGTGTTATTATAGAGAGCTTTCATCATGTTAACTAACTTGTTTGGTATACCATATGATCCCACAATCAACCACAAATTATGACGATCAACAGAGTCGAAAGCCTTTTTGAAATCAACAAAGCTAGCAACCAAAGGTTTCTGAAACTCTAAACATTTCTCAAAAATCTGCCTAAGTGCAAATATCTGATCTACAAATACCATACCACTTCTGAATCCACATTGCTGATCACGCAATTGCCTGTCAACCAGATTCTTAATTCTATTAAGCACAATCATGCAAAGAACTTTCCCTGGAACAGAGAGTAGGTTGATACCCCTATAGTTATCAGAAGAACTGAGATCACCTTTTTTGAAAATAGGGATAATAATAGCCCTGGTAAAATCCTTAGGAACCATGCTTTTATCATAAAAGATATTCAAAATTTCAGTCATCCAAGTGGTAACAGAAACATTCCCAGCTCTAAGCATTTCCGTAGTAATTTCATCTACACCTGGGGTTTTATGAAGTTTAAGTTTAGAAACAACCAAAATAACTTCAGATTGTGTTTTAGGGCCAACATTAAAGCCACCAATGCATCTATCATCATTGCAAAGAATGAGAGTAGAACTACAAGACATTGTTTAGAACATCACTGAAATGGTCAGCCCACCTAGCATGACAGAATCCTCACCTTCTATAACCTTACTTTGTTTATAATTCAATCCCTGTATATCTGTCCGTTTTCTACCATACAAAACATTAACTATCTGGTACAGCTCTCTGCTGTTGTGCTATCTAAATACTTCCTCGGCTTTGTCAGTCAAGCCATCAAGCCAATGATTCTTACCAGCAGCTAACTGATCCTTTACACGTTTATTAAGCTCTCTGTAATGCTTTCTATTAGGACTAGTAAGGTATTGAATAAGGACGTTCCTGCCGTTCTTTCTTTCTGAAATAAGCTTAAGTGCCTTATCACTCAAATAATTCTGTCTCTTCTGCTCCTTTTTTCCTAAAAAATAACTGTTAGTTTCCAAAAACGCCTGTTTAAAATGGTCCCATTATCCTGAACTTCAATAGTAAGCAAACCATGACTGTCATAATGACTAAGTAACCTATCATGGTAAGCTTTAGCTATAACTGGGTCAGAGCTTCAGTATTAAAGGTAATATTTTTAACCCTAGCACAACACTTTTTAAGCTTAAGTTGCAAGACACTTTTAACAAGGTAATGGTCAGATCCAATTTCAGCTTCCCTATATGACCTGGTATTCCTAACTGAACTAGCCCATTTGCTGTTAATATATAATCAATCATTCTTATGCAGCCCATCAGGTGAAACCCATGTGTACTTATATAATATACATGTTGTTACATATACATATGTGTACATATATATAATATACATGGTGTTTGTAATAAGTGTTAGTTCATTGATGTCACCTAGAACATGGGTAATATCTCCTTTCTTGACAAAATTCAAAATATCCTGAAATTTTCCATAAAACCTATCCTTCTCATCGGCATCCTCAGCAGGGGCATAACAGCAAATAACATTCAAGTCTTTAACACTTGTCTGAAATTTTGCTGTAAGAAACCTTTCGTTAATGCACTCATATCCTAGAAGAGCATCACTAGCGTGTCTACTGAGAACAGACCTATGCCTTGGCAATGCTTATTGTTGTCCCTCCCTGAAAAGAGAAATTTAAGATTATTTTTAAGAATCTGACCTTTATCTGTCCATCTGGTCTCTTGCAAGCCAAGAATATCTGAAGTATAATGGTGGAATTCTTGTGTGAGGACATCAAGACAAAAAGCTGTGCAGAGTCCTCACATTCCAACTACCTATGGAGAGAAAATGGTTAGTGGGATGTTTAAAGAAACTATGTTTATTGAGAGAGGGAATGCCGACAATATCAAACAGCCCCCTAATCGCAGACATAGGCAAAGACCCGTTCCACCCACCACTGAAGGCTGAAGCCATCTATATTGGAAGACTTCATCCAATGTAGAATTTGATGATACCAATAGAAGGAAAGAGTTAAGGTGCCCGCAATGACTTCTGCTCAGGATTATCCACAATCTGATAAACATATCCTGTGAATCAGTAGTAAATAATCACAGGATAAGTCCTGTAGACATAAAACTCATAAAATGATGAGCTGAAAAAAAAAATTGGTTTTGCCACGAGTGGGATTCGAGCACACGTCTCCAGGAAACATGCCTGTTATGCTAACCACTACACCATCAATGGCTAACCTTTTTTTCAGCTTATGTAACCTTATAAACTTTCCAGATTTTATTTGATTCGCACCAGTGGCGCCATCTATCCAGCAAGTGGACAACTCTGTTGCCTCATTAGAGATGGAATTAATATTTGTCACTCACGCTCAGGGCGTTAAATCAATAAATCGGTAGTAAATAATCATAGAATAAGTCCTGTGAATCTATTCACTTTGGGTCTGTTAACCCACAAACAAACAGAAAACAGCAGAAGATTTTCCCTCCACAGAAGCCCACCAGTGCAGCAAATTCAGGATCCATAATCAAGCTCAGAACCTTAATTCAGTCCAGTCCAATGGGTTTATATGGTCAGCACCAGGACTCTGTGTGGTTGACCACTCCTCAGCAGATTAGAAAAAAAAAGTAAAGTAGCTAGAGTTGTCCAGATCAGTAGGTACAAGTGTGTTCGTTTACGCTTTACAAGGTCAGTTGTCTTTCATCGGATAAAAAATAATTCTGGAAAGAGATTTTGTAAGCGGTTGAGATTTTGTACGCGTTAGAGATTTTGTACGCGGTTTTATAGAAAGTAAGCAATGGTGAAAGTAGAAAACAATTCATACGTTGCGGGTACTCTTGCGTTGCGTAAATTCTATATCCAAACACAACTTAAGTGTATGTTAATGGCAGTCTGATGAATTTTTTTCCTATTTTCGCGAATGGTGGGATCAGCGAAGGATTACTGCACACACATGCCGGGGACGTGCAGCGGTTCCATTTCGTCACACACCGAATAATTTTGTGTTTAATTTTCATAGTCACCCCCAATAATGTCTTTTCACAACCGCAACGACAATCCAATGGCTCGCACTGAGGAGGGACGGTGTCGTTTGCTCTGACCTATACGTTGTGATCAGGCATCAGTAAAAGAATTCTACACTTAGAATTTCTCTAAAATAATAATAAATTCTTCAATTCTCACGTAGAGCGTACATTGGATATAAGCGACAGATAAAAAATAATGTCTTTACAAACTAAGAGTCACTCTGTGTGAAACATTCCAAGTCCCGAAATCCGCTTCTTAAAAAACAGGAAAATGCTTTCCACACACCGACTTCTTAAAATTTAACACTACCTTGTCACTTAATCTGCAGTAATGGCAGTGAGACGAGCGCGTGCACGAAACCGGCAGCCCAGCAGGGATGACTCACAGGTCATGTGACACGTACTGACCTATGGAACGAGCCCTCCGATGCGAAAACAGATAAACCACCGCATATCTAAATCCTTATGGAAAGAGCTGCCCGCTCCGTGACATATCTTCCTCAAGGATCTTTCCAACCCTAATGACAAAGTGAAATGATTATTCGTTTCATGACGAAATGCAACACTTTACCGGATAGATCAACGAAGCTCCCGTATGCTGCCGTCTTATCTTCGGGGGATCTTTTCGGCTTAACGGTGCAGGTGCATTGCAACAGTTTACGGCGTGCAAAAAGCCCCAGGAGGTCGGCTTATTTTAAAATGTCCTCTTATACTGTTCACCGCAATTAAAAAAGTATGTAGCTCTTACCGGGAGAATATGGTTTTACATCACCAGAAAAGGGAATATAATACATTCATCATCATCATGATCATCCTTAAGCAGCCATGGGCTACGGAGGTCCAACCAGACTGCAATTTGTTCTCCAAGCTACATCTGCTGCATCTGGCCACTGCACACCAATTCTATCAAGGTCCTGTTTGACATTGTCTGCCCACCGCATCCTAGGTCTCCTCTTCTTTCTGAGGCCTTTAGGCACACTGTTCATAACCCTATTCACCAATCTATAATTATCCATATGGGCAACATGGCCAAACCAGCGGAGTCTCTCTCTGCACAATATGCTGCTTAAAGGAGGTTGCAAACTCCTTTGCCTAACCTTATCATTAGTTACAAAGTTAAACCACCTAATGCCCAAGACAATGCGTATTTATTTTATACCTGTGTAACAAAAAATTCAGTATAAAAATGGAAAATCACACAAAAAAAGTATCATTTAATACGCGTTTCGCAGAATAATAGAATGTGAAAAGGGATAAAAATCCTTGTGCCACAAAAGGGTCGCCCAGACTTCTTTTTTAAAGCAACTGGATTTCCCTTTTCAGATTATTCCATGTTTTATCATCCTTCACCCCTTGCGCGAAGCAACAAGCATTTCGTGCGTTTCAGGTCATGGTTCAGCTGTTAGCATCCTTCCGTCTCGTTCTTAGCGCATCAGGATTTTGTGTCATTCTAAGTTTGAAAAGTTCTCGGGTTGTGTGTCACCTTCTGTATTAACAAAAAACACCCGTTCTTTCGTTACGAGACGTCTGACACAAAACGTAACGTAAGACAGTCGTATTCAAAAACATTCAAACCCGTTGAAGAAAAACCCTTACGCCAACCAAAATGGGGATATTCAAGTTCAGGTCAGTGGTGAAATATTTTGTAATAACCACCTTTTGAACAAAAAATGCTTCTTCGAAACTGGTGAAAAAAAATGATTTCATACATGCAGATTCGAACACTCCGAAAAACATAAGTTGGTCTCGCACGTGCAGGCGTTGCATGAAAATTATCCAAACTGGTTCATACTTACAAATAAAATGTCATACACAGTGTGTGGATTTCACCCTTGTTCAGAAAAGTGAATATTTGATTCACATACAATGAAATGTCACATGTAAATTTTACATGCTTACACAAAAACTGAATGTTTGCAGGAAAAATAACGTTGCTGACTTACATCTCATTAGAAATGAACGTCGTTGTAAGAAACGAAATTGTGACATTCAAACCCTCGTATTTAAAGAATGAAATCTTCTGGTTAAACTATCATTACTACTGTACATCGCACGTGTACATACTTGTAATAAACAGGGGAAAAACTTTCGAACGTAAAGAAACATGCATTCTCATGCTGGAAAAATAACAACCTTTCATAGTTGAACATGAAATATGAGTGATTGATTTACTCGCGTAATGAAACACATATGTGAATACATATCGCTGTTGAAAAAACGTGTGCTTACCGGAAAAACAACCACTTTTACGCTTATAAAACACAGAAATATACATACTCGTGCAGGAAATATTATTAAGCCCACTCTTACTTAAACATGAAATATGCATATTAGATTTACGCACGTAGTGAAACACATATGGGAATACATAACATTATCAAAAACGTGTGCTTGCCGGAAAAACAACCATTTTCACACTTATAAAATGTAGTGTACTTACATACTTGTTCTAAGAATTCCACACTGTTAAGGGAAAAACAACAACTTTCACACTTACGCTAAACATAGTGTACTTACATACTTGTTCTAAGAATTCCACACTGGTATAGAAATATGTATTCTCATGCAGGAAAAATACCTAAACCAATAGACATGAAGTGCGCGTGTCAGATTTACTCGCATATGAAACACGTATGTGAATACATATCATTGTCGAAAACTGTGCTTGTAGGGAAAATAACCACCTTCGCTCTTATACACACAGTTTACTTACGTGCTTATTCAAACATAGCACGGAGCTGTAGAAATACACACGGACCCTGAAAAGAGCATGAGAATGGATCTGAAAATATAGACATCCATAATGCAAATCTGGTCTGTAAATGGTAGCTACGCATGAACTGGAAGGAGAGCTGTGTACCAATCCCCAGTGATGATGCACAGAACCGGCCAGGTCTAACACCTAATGTCCGACCGCACCTTCTGGGGCTGCAGGCTGTTAGTACCTTTCAAAAGAGATATTCTCTTTTGGAAAGGAACGGAAGGGGAGGGCTGCCAGTTCAATATGGCCTACTGATCTGGTCATCTATGGCCACTTTCTTATTTTTTTCAACCCTGCTGAGGAGTGGTTAACTTCACAGGGTCCTGGTGCTGACCATTTATACTTACTAGACTGGACTTCTTTATGGATTCGAGCTTGATTATTGATCCTGGACTTGCTGCAATGGTGGGCCTCTTTTGAGGGAGAATCGCCGCTGTGTTTTCGGTTTGCCTCTGGGTTGCCAGCCCTAAGTGAACAGAGGCATGGGATACCTTATATCAGCTGGTGGATAATCCTAATCAGAGGCCATCGCAGGTAGTTGAACCTTACTTAGCTAGTTGGGCATCGTCAAGCCTAAACTGGAGTAATGTGTCTCAGGCAGGCCATACGGCTCTTGAAAAGATGGTGCCTGAAGTTCCTACCAACATCGGTGACTTTAGCTGAACATGTCTTTGCCCCATGCCTGTGATCAGGGGGCTCTTTGATATTGTTGGCCTTAACTATCTCAATAAACCCAGTTTCTTTAAAAATCCTACTAATGATTTTTTCTCTGCAGGAACGTGGAACGTGAGGACATTATACAGAGATTATTCTCTTAATGTCCTCATGCAGGAATTCCAACGCTGTAACCTATCTAGGTTCTCGGCTTGCAAGAGACCAGATGGACAGATAAAAGTCAGATTCTTAGAAATAATCTGAAATTTCTCTTTTCAGGGAGGGATGACAATAAGCATCACCAAGGCGTGGGTCTGCTTCTCAGCAGACACGCTAGTGATGCTCTTCTAGTATATGAGTGCATTAATGAAAGGTTTTTACAGCAAAATTTCAGACAAGCGTTAAAGACTTGAATGTTATATGCTGTTATGCCCCCACTGAGGATGCTGATGAGGATTAGAAGGATAGGTTTTATGGACAACTTCAGGATAATTTGAATTCTGTCCAGAAAGGAGATATTACCCTAGTTCTAGGTGACTTCAATGCCAAAGTTGGTACTGACTCTGACCTTTTGGGAGGGGTGATAGGCCCTTTTGGTATTGGTAGCTGCAATGGGCAGCGTCTCCTACAGGTAAGTAAACTCAATGGTTTCAGAATAACTAATACTTATTACAAACATCGTGACATGCACCATGACATGCGTAAGTACACATGGGTTTCACCTGATGGACTGCATAAAAATGTGATTGATTATATATTAATTAACAGCAAATGGGCTAGTTCTGTTAGGAATACCAGGGCATATAGGGGAGCTGAAATTGGATCTGACCATTACCTTGTTAAAAGTGTCTTGCAACTTAAACTTAAAAAGTGTTGTGCTAAGGTTAAAAAATTTACCTTTAATACTGAAGCTCTGAAAGACCCAGTCATAGCTAAAGCTTACCATGATAGGTTACTTAGTCATTATAACAGTCATGGTTTGCTTACTACTGAAGTTGAGGAAGAATGGGTCCATTTTAAACAGTCTTTTTGGAAATTAACAGTATTTTTTTAGGAAAAACGGAGCAGAGGAGTTTGAATTATTTCAGTGATAAGGCACTTCAGCTTATTTCAGAAAGAAGGAACTGCAGGAATGTCCTTAATCAGCACCCTAATAGTCCTAATAGAAAGGATTACAGAGAGCTTAATAAACGTGTAAAATATCAGTTTAGCTGCTGATAAGAATCTTTGGCTTGGCTGACAAAGCCGAGGAAGCAGTTAGGCAGCACAACAGCAGAGAGCTATATCAGATAATTAATGTTTTGTGTGGTAGAAAACAGAGAGATATACAGGGATTGAAGGATAAACAACGTAAGGTTATAGAAGGTGAGGATTCTGTCATGGCTAGGTGGGCTGAGAATTTCAGTGATGTTCTAAAAAAATTTGGTTAGTTCTATTCCCATTGATTGTAATGATGATAGATGCATTGGTGGCTTTAATGTTGGCCCTATAACACATTCTGAAGTTATTTTGGCTATTTCTTAACTTAGACTTCATAAATCCCCAGGGGTAGATGAAATTACTACGGAAATGCTTAGAGCTGGGAATGTTTCTGTTACCACTTGGATGACTGAAATTTTGAGAATCTTTTATGATAAAGGCATGGTTCCTAAGGATTTTACCAGAGCTATTGTTATCCCTATTTCCAAAAAAGTTGATAAGAGTTCTTGTGATAACTATAGGGGTATCATCCTACTCTCTGTTCCAAGGAAAGTTCTTTGTATGATTGTGCTTAATAGAATTAAGAATCTGGTTGACAAGTCAATTGCGTGATGAACAATGTGAATTCAGAAGTGGTAGGGGATGTGTAGATCAGATATTTTCACTTAGACAGATTCTTGAGAAATGTTTAGAGTTTCAGAAACCTTTGGTGGCTAGCTTTGTTGATTTCAAAAAGGCTTTCGACTCTGTTGATCGTCATAATTTGTGGTTGATTGTGAGATCATATGGTACACCTGACAAGTTAGTGAACATAATGAAATTGTTCTACCTTACCCCACCAGATCTAGTTGATAGGGAGTAAGAGGTAGGGGCACCCAATAGGTCAGGCCCCAAGGTTTGGTTGTTTTACCTCTGAGCGGCACTTTTTTCCACACCATGGGCTAAATGGTCAGGTCACATGGACCCCGAAGGCTCAGAGAAGGTTGGGGGAGGGGACCCACTGGAACAGCTGTTGGGAGACAGATGGTAGCCTCCCATTAAGGCCATCTAGCGTGTTCTTTAATGTGCACAGGGTATGGCACACGGGACCACAGCTTAACGTCCCATCCGACGGACGGCAGCCTTTCCAAGTCCATCTGTGTGCCCTACTGACGTGGGCAGGGTGGGAAATTTTGCGGAGATAAATCTCAACGCTGACCCAGCTGGGACTCGAACCTGGGAACTACAGATTACGAGCCTGGCACGCTACCGACTGAGCCACCCCGTCCCTAGGGCCCAAGTTAATGGCTGATGATTGCATTGTGTTTTCAATGCTGTTTGCGAGGGAAGCTTTCCTTCTTATTAATAAGCACTCATTCGCACAGGAAGGTACATTAAAAACATAATTTATTATTCGAGAATATACACGAGCGATTATCTGGGGTCGGATCACAATTTCAATCCTACAGTACTCGCCAGGCTACTGGACCTTAAGTGACGAAACATTCTGGGAGATGCAGAGAGAGAGTGGGACACTCAGGGACTATTACGATAGAGGTAGGAACTAAAGAATCTCAGAAAACGGATACTGAACTTTTAGATTAGTTCGCTCCATCGCTGGGCTCTTTCTCATCTGTTATGCTGAGCTTGGCCAAGGGGAGATCCTCCGCACTCTGGGAGTTGTCGCTCGGACTCCATTAGTGGCACGAATAGTTCATCGGCAAAGGACTCCTCATAAGTCCACTGCTGATAGGGCTAGATGTGTCGGTGGATGGCTCCGGCAGGTAACTCGGCAGGGGGCTTCGTCTCTTCCTACGCGCAGGTCGCTCCAGGGGCTGGGATGCTCGCTGTATTCTGTGTTGTTGGCTGCTGCTCATGGATGTTTCCCCTCCGTGAAGGTATTTCAGCGACAGCTTGTGAGATTTCGCAAGTCGGCTGCATCAGGAGGGTGGGGTATGCTCTTTCTTCACCGTTTCTTTCCTAATCGCCTGCCTCGGTCTACAGCAACTTCGGCCATTGCTTAGCTGTTTCATTTCTCATCTTCGGAGGTCTATTGTGTTTTTGTTGCGAAGCTCGCTCTGGGTTGCACGTCCGCACTGTTGCGCACACACTTCTCTTCTCCTCCTTTTTCGCGCTTGTCGAATTCAAATAAGGCCCCCACTGTCACTCCTCATTGGTCAGCAAAGTTCGTCCGGTGACCAGCAGTGGCCAGTGTTAATTGGTGCGGTCCGTTTTTTATTGGACGTCCCAGCCTCTGACGTGACCCTGAGTCATCCTTGTGCAGCTCTTGGTGACCATTGCACGTATTCGAAAAACTCCCTTTCCCCTTTTTATGGCCTTGTTTACTCTTTTCCAGGACGGGGGGCCGTGTGAAAAGGCCCAGATGATCCATCGTCCTCAACATGGCGGTTGAAGTTGTTGTTTCCAGCCGTCCTACTGAGGGAAAGTCGGGTGGCTAAAGGAAATGGCGAGAGATAGTTACGTCGAACTCGTGATTGCAAAATTTCGAGTACGACGAAAGCTCTCTATAATGACACTGAGTCTTGTGTGAGAGTTGGTAAGGCTTGTAGCAATTGATTTAGCATTACTTCTGGTGTTCGGCAAGAGTGCATTTTGTCTCCTTTTCTCTTTAGTTTGATTATATTATGCAAAATTCACTTCAAGGGAAAGATTTTGGCCTTAAATGGTCTGGAGATACCAAACTTTCTGATTTAGATTATGCTGATGATTTAGCCCTTCTGGCAAATGATGTTGATGAGATGAACTCTTTCATTCGAGCTGTTGATGAGACTGGTAGTAGAATAGGTTTGGTTATAAACATAGAGAAAACTAAAGTGATGAAAATTGGTCAGGCAGGCTGTGATTCAGTTAATCTGGTTGCAGTCTGGTGCAATGGTTGCAGTCTTGAGCAGGTGTCACAGTTTAATTACCTTTGGAGCTATGTAACAGATACTGGTGATGTGTTGCATGAGATTAACAAACGAATAGGGATTTCTTCCAGGACTTTTAAGAATCTATGGAGATTGCGGAGAAATAGGCATATGCACCGAAAGACGAAAATTACACTGTATAATAGCTTACTTCTTTCTAGGGTTAGTTATGTTAGTGAAACTTCAACGCTGTGTAAACAAGGTAAAAGGAAACTACAGTATTTCTTCGATTCCAAGACGCATTTTTCCCCCATATGAACGTGTCTAAAATCGGGGTGCGTCTTAAAATCGCAGTTTTTTTTCTAATTTTCCCGCGCTTTGCACACGGCGCCAAACTTTTTGTTTTTACGCAGATATCCCGCCTCGAAGTTTGACCGGTATCGCATTCACCAATTCCATTGCCCGCACTTTTCAAATGTGAAGCCACCGTTATTTCATTATAGTGGAGCTCACTCAGCGACAATTATGAAGCTGGGACCTGGATGTAGATTGACAACATTCCGCTGACACCTTCGGAAAAAATTAAGAAAGCGCCTGCATCAAATTTGGCGGAACATCTTGGAAGATAATCCCAGAAAAAATAGTGCAGCACTCATTTAAAAAATGTTGTATCAACAACGCTCTCGGTGGCTCAGAAGACGATGTATTATGGGATAATAAAGGTAAAGACAGCTCAGAAGAATCAGACGTTGAATGTGAAGTAGACTCTGATATTTATTCAGAAGAAAGTTTGTTAGTAAAATTATGATAAAAATATTTGTTAGGTATATTTTAGCGTTTTATTAATTTTTTTTCTTGGAATCAAAGTTTTTTTCTATTGGTAGTACTGAAATTACGGTGCGTCTTACAATCGATGGCGTTTTAGAATCGAAGAAATACGGTAGATGCTTTTGATTCTAGATGCTTACGTAGTATCTTGGGTATTAGGTGTTTAACTTTGTAACTAATGATGACGTTAGACAAAAGAGTCGGCAACCTCCTTTAACCAGCATATTGTGCAGAGAGAGACTCCCCTGGTTTGGCCATGTTGCCCGTATGAATAATTATAGATTGCAGAATAGGGTTATGAGCAATATGCCTAGTAGGCCTCAGAAAGAGAGGGGAGACCTAGGATGCGGTGAGCGGACAATGTCAAACAGGACCTTGTTAGAATTGTTGTGCAGTGGCCGGATACAGCAGATGCAGCTCAGGACAGATATGCTTGGAGAATTACACTTCATGGTCTGGTTGGACCTCCATAGCCCATGGCTGCTTGAGGATGATGAGTGCAAATCTACCGTTTAACAGACGTTTATACACACACAGACATTATTCCACACATTCCTAATTTCACCCATGTCATGTCTTTTTAGTTCAACTCTTAATTGCACATTGCCTAGGGGAAATGCAACGTTCAATGACCAGGTATCTTTTTAGCATAGTTCATGGTCATATCGCTACTGTGCGATAGATCGTCCTCTGCGCGATTTTAGATCGAAGCCACCATCGGAACTGTCCCGCAGAAATTACATTATCGTGGTTATTGTTGGAAAAATATACTGCTCAGAAAAATTAGGGGATATATCAAAATGAATATGAAGAGATAAAAATATCCCCTAATTTTTGTGGGCTGTAAAAAATAAGTTGAAACTTAAGTGATGGATATGATACACCCCTGAATGTCATTTGAAAATTCGTGGATGTTAGTGCATGTAGAGATCCTGTATAGTTAGAGGCTGGCCATCTTGGTGATTCACTGCCATTGGTTGATTGAGTCACGTGGTTTATGGACACCATGTTTTGTCGTGCAGTGAGATGAAAGCCTATGAGTTAGTGTATGTACCAAGTTAAAACTTCTCAGTTGTTATAGTTTTATATTTTTCTACCATTTTTTTTGGCTATGAAAGCTGTCATATTTTATCAATGCCTCATTGCGCTGCATTTCGGTGTAAAAATTTCACTCAGAAATAAATTAATGAATATTTTTTTCCGAGAAACTCCATCAGAAGATGGCAAACGGCTGCAAAAGTGAAATGAGCTAACTGAAAACCAACAAAACACTTTTTTTAAGGTTCGTTTGAAAAACGAGCTAATGTTTCACTTTGTCGTCTGCCTACGCCAATATTTGTTCGTTTGTCTGTCAATCTCTCTGTTAAGTCATAACGAACGTTTTCGACTGAAAGTCGTAAACTATTACGACTTTCAGTCCTACTATTCTCCGTCCTTGATAAAAAAAAGGGGGGGGGGCAGGGGTTAAATTTTAACGAGTCTCATCTCAAATTATAGCTTGTGACGTAGCCAATGTCATGGGCTATCACAAATACGATTCCAAATGGGAGGCAAGAAGTCCTGGTTCAGCACGATGGCTGGCAAAAAGTTGCTGATACACACAGTCGAGTGTAAAGGCATTCCCCTTCGCGCAAAGAGAGAAATCACAGGAAGGGGAAACAGCGAGCCAAGATGGAAGTGGTTCGGCTGTTGACTCTGCGATGCTATCAAGACTGGTGTTAATGTCTCGTAACTAACCTTGGACATGCAAACCGAAAGGACGAATGGCAGTCGGCCGATTCTAGTATAAGGTTTCCCACCGGGAACTGAAAATTCAGTCCCAAGTGGAATGGCCTGGCAGAGATCGCAATTTTGCTGCATATTGTAGGGACAACTGCTGACAGCGAATAGATAAAGATGGTTCGTCAGTCTCAATGTAGAGATTCTGGACCAGTGAAGTGCGGAAGGCTCCCGTACAAGCACGGAGGGCCTGATGATGGCGGGGATCCGACACCTTCACCACCGAATTCCGGTCGGAGTCTTACATCTGGGACCCGTAGTCAAGTTTCAACCAGACAAGTGTACGGTAGAGGCAGAGCAAAGAACATTGGTCTGCCCTCCAAGAAAGGGAGTAGAAGACCTTGAGGATGTTCAATGCCTACGTGCACTTGGACCTCAGATGTCGAATATGAGATAAAAAGGTCAGTTTCTGGTCGAAGATGAGACTGAGAAGCTTGGCCTCTGCCACAACTGCAATGATGTTACCTCCGAGCCGCAGCTCGGGGTCCAGATGAAGATTACACTTGCGGCAAAAGTGTACACAAGCAGTGTTCTGTGGGGAGAAGCGAAACCCATTGGCTGTCGCCCAAACCGAGAGATTGTTCAGGGCAGTTTGCAGTTGTTGTTCAATGACCCTCATACTGGATGCTGAGCAAAAGATGTTAAAGTCATCAACATAGAGGGCATTGCCTACAGTCGGAGGAAGTTGCTGTGTAATGGAATTTATCTTGACAGTGAAAAGTGTAACACTCAGGACGCAGCCTTGTGGCACCCTCTGTTCTTCGGGGAAAGGCTGTGACAGTGTTGCCGACATGAACTTGAAAATTATGAAATGATAAAAAATTTGCAATGAAGATCGGCAAGTGACCTCGCAAGCCGAAGCTGTGGCAGTCACGAAGAATGCCGAATCTCCATCTCCATGCCGTGTCGTAAACTTTTTCGATGTTAAAGAAAATTGACACCAGGTGCTCTCGACGTAAAAACAAATTCCTGTTCGTTAATTCGAGGCAGATCAGATGGTCTAAAGCAGACCCGTGCCTGCGAAAGCCACACTGGGTGTTGGAAAGAAGGCTGTGATGCAGGGGTGAGCAGTCAGTAGCACGCCGGACTCGTAATTTGTAATTCCCAGGTTCGAGTCCCAGCTGGGTTAGCATTGAGATTTATTTCCGCAAAACTCCCCGCCCTACCCATGATCAGTAGGGGACACCGATGGGCTTGGAAAGGCCGCCTCCATTGGATGGGATGTTAAGCCCATCCCCCTTGGAAAGGCCCCGAGTGCGGGAGAGCCATACTCTGTGCACGTTAAAGAACGCCTTGACGTGAGGCTACCATCTGTCTCCCAACAGTTGTTCGAGTGGGTCCCCTTTCCCAACCTTATCTGAGCCTTCGGGGTCCATGTGACCTGGCCATTTAGTCCATGATGTGCAAAAAAGTGCCGCTCAAAGGTAAAACAACCCAACCCGCAACTGTCCAAATTTGCTGGAGGAGGTACAACACCTAAAGACCCTCCATAACATCAGTTATCCAGAGGCAAGGAAGCTCGCTGCACCGCCCATCCAATGTGGTAAAGTCTCCTATTCCAGTGTGGTCATCGGAAAGCCTGTCATTAAGATGGCTTCCATAGCAGTGCAGACTGACATCAATATCCCACCAGCTGAATCTTTCTTGCCTGCTGCCATGTACCTCTTGATCCAGGCGAAGCCACAGTCGTTGTCGATCTCGACATCGACTCCAGTTCCTATTCCTGCATCTGTGCCTTCCACTTCCAACCTGAACACAGACAGCATGACCTTCCAAGCCCAAGGGGCCCCTGCGGGGGCCCCAAAAGAAAATCTTAACACCTCGTTTGGTGGTCTTTGATCCATGTCACTCGGACGACTGCAAGGACATCGACACAGACCGCCCCATTTTCCTTAAACCATCACTGGGGATGGGGAAAATAAACCGTAAGTCCGCCAATTCTTCCAAGACCTGAGATAGCCACTCTCCTACAATGGAACTATCGTGAATACGAGAGGAATATTGACGACATCAATATCCTGAGGACACATGAACTGCTTTGCATGTGCCTGCAGGAGACATATTTGTAGCCAGCCAACGATCTCACTATCTTGCACTTCTCTCTCATTTGTTGCGGCTAGGATGGAGACCACAGGGTCTCGCCATCCTCGTGAGACTGGGATGGAGACTACAGGGGTGTCACCATCTTCGAGAGCAATCATTCTCCATTCCAGGTCATTCTCCTCACCACCGACATAGGGACGGTTGCCATCCGCCTCTTTGTGGGATTTTCGTTAACTGTCTGTTCATTCCATCTACCACCCGGAAGTATCGTCTTCCGGGATGACCTTGTCTCGCAGCTGCCATCCCCCTTCCTCATCGTGGGGGACTTTAATGGATACAGTCAACTCTGGGGCAGTGTTGACACCAATGGAAGGGGCAGGGTCCTGGAGCAGTGGCTCTTGGACCCTTCGCTCTCCCTGTTGAACACTGGTGTCAATACTTACTTTCACACCCCAACCCGCACATTCACTGCCATTGATCTCACCATCTGCTCCTCCTCGATCCTTCCACTCTTTATGGGAGGTCGAGGACAATCCGTATGGAAGTGATGACCTCCCCATGGTGTGCATCAACTTCCGTGGGTGACCTAGCAGCCCTTCACGGGTATCCTGGTGGAGGCTTGATCGGGATGACTGGAGTGGCTTCAAGCTCTTGTCTGAGCTCGATGAGCATGTGGCTCCTGGCTGACACAGTGCTCGATGAGCACTGTGTCAGCCAGGAGCCAATCGATGTTGCAGTGGCAGAGATGATGGACTGTATCGTCCATGCATCTGCCTCTACTATTCCTGAGACCTCAACTCGGTTCCCACGGTTCCCAGAACCATGGTGGATTCCCGACTGCACCTCAGCTCGTAAGGCTCAGAACAAGACTTGGGGTTTTTTTTTGGAGATATCCAGTGGTGAAAGTAGATTTCACTTCTTTCCGGTACACTTCAAAGTACAGCTGTGTGGAAAATCATACGCAGGCACTGAAGCCATATTACAAGGAAAGTGTAATTCCATTAGATAATAATGGCTGTGTGGCGGCGAAAGTACAGTGTTCCTGTATTTTGTCTTTCACTCTATTTTCCGCAAATAGGGAATGATTTATGCAATTTTAATGTGAAAAAATAATGATATACTAAATACTGGCTAATTCCGTTCTATTCTTGGATTTCAGCCTTATTGAAATTAATATAATATGTAGATGTTTTAAAAATTATTTTAGTACATAATGCAATTTTTTAGGAGGAAAAATAAACTTTTGACTGATATTGTAATTGTGATCACTCAACTTACATAATCTAAATCCAAATGTCAAATATATCATTTTTTAGAATAACATTTATTGAAGATTCAGAGTAACCTTTAAAGTTCGTAAAGTTTAGTCAATGATTATAAGAAGTACGGAAATTTCGCTTCTGTAATAACCCGACATACTATATAAGCAAAACTGCAGGGTTCGCGAATCAAAAATGCGGTAGAAAAGCATGGCTTTTGCCAAAAAAAGATGCGAGAAAATTTTGCTAAATACTCTGGAGTGCCAAGCGAAATCATCTAGCTTTCCACTCTGGTCACGAGTACCATAGGTTGGCCTACCTGCAGTATAAAAAATAAATTCTTAAGGCCATACCTGCATTTTACACGATAGATATATTTGCTGGCATGCTTAATTTTACATGCGCTAGTTTTCATCTTAATGAAAAATGCTTCGCGATTCAGCAACCCTAAAACCACAGAATTAAAATATTACGTTGGCCAAGGGTTGGTCGTGCGTTGATGCTTTTCCCTTTGGTTACCATTTCAGCCCGATATGCAAAAGCCCATTGCATCCCAAAGCCTCCTTAGCTGATGCTTGCTTCCTTTCCCTCTTAAGAGAAAGCTCTAATTGATCAGCCACAACGCCAATCTTTTGATGGACCTGGAAGAATTCCATCTCTTCTCCTCTAGCCTTAATCCTCTCCAACAAATGAAAGCTTCGAAGAAAGGGAACATCAGCTTAAAGTAACCACGCTTGCATTCTTTTTTATTCAATTCTACAGCCATTGATCGTCAAGGTAAAACCCAAATCACGCTTTGGCATTATTTTTAATACAAAATCATTGTTTGATGCAATTAAAAAGTTGATAATAATCTTTATCAGAAGTTGATAATCATAATTTCTTTTTATTTAATTATTATGATTCTGATATTTCGGGATCCGAAACGGTTTGACGTATCTAGTAGGTATACAAATATTGTAACTTGCGATACCGAAAGTTAAATTCCAAGGGATGTATAAAATGAAGAAGCATTACAGAGTTAAATTCTTAGTTGATTAATTTTTTTACACCCCTCAAATAGCTGTTTTCTCACAGGTTTCATAAGAGCATGTCAATTTAAGATGCCAAAAGACCAGTTATGAAGATAAGATCTCAGCAAAAAGACAATGCGAGAAAGAAAATTTATAACTATAGGGTCCTGAACCCAGGTCCCATATATTTGAAGCGAAGCGTGCAAACCACTCGATCACCAGGTCGATGATTACAACTCAATACATTTTACAAATGCCAGTTAACAACGACGCAGTTTTTGTTAATCATTTTGAATCCTCGTTGGGCGTTATTTATGAATCATCAGTTCAATCAATTCATTCATCATTAACTATCCATTATTTTAAATTTCTTTTTTACCGACGACACTAACAAATATACTGAATTCCGTGAAAATGACAGTGGTTGTAAAAGTCGAAACTGAAATCTACTGATGGAACATAAGGATTCATTGTAATTATCTTGATTATGGGACTTTTTCGAATGTCAAACATCACAGGCTTATCATCATCATCATCATCCTCAAGCAGCCATGGGCAAAGGAGGTCCAACCAGACCATGCAGTTTAATTCTCCAAGCATATCTGTCCTGAGCCACATCTGCTGCATCCAGCCACTGCACACCAATTCTAAGAAGGTCCTGTTTGACATTGTCTGCCCACCGCATCCTAGGTCTCCCCTTCCTTCTGAGGCCTCTAGGCACACTGTTCATAACCCTATTCGCCAATCTATAATTATCCATATGGGCAACATGGCCAAACCAGTTGAGTCTCTCTCTGCACAATATGCTGCTTAAAGGAGGTTGCAGACTTCTTTGCCTAACCTCATCATTAGTTACAAAGTTAAACAACCTAATACCCAAGATACTGAGTAAGCATCTAGAATCAAACGCATCTAGTTTCCTGTTATCATTTGTACAAAGTGTCCAAGTTTCACTGCCATAACTAACCCTAGAAAGAACCAAACTATTATACAGTCTAATTTTAGTCTTCAGGTGTATACGCCTATTTCTCCACAATCTCTGTAGATTCTTAAAAGCCCCGGCAGCAATCCCTATTCGTCTGTTATTCTCATGCCACACATCACCAGTATCTGTTACATAGCTCCCAAGGTAATTAAACTGTGACATCTGCTCAAGACTGCAACCATTCAGATGAACTGAATAACAACCTGCCTGACCAATTTTCATCACTTTAGTTTTCTCTCTGTTTATCACTAAATCTACTCTACTACCAGTCTCATCAACAGCTCGAATGAAAGAGTTCATCTCATCAACATCATTTGCCAAAAGGGCTAAATCATTAGCATAATCTAAATCAGAAATTTTCGTATTTCCAGCCCATTTAAGTCCAAAATCTTTCCTTTGAAGTGAATTTCGCATACATAATCAATAACCAAACTAAAGAGAAAAGGAGACAAAATGCACCCTTGTCGAACACCAGAAGTAATGCTAAATAAATTGCTACAAGACTTACCAACTCTCACATATGACTCAGTGTTATTATAGAGAGCTTTCATTACGTTAACTAACCTGTCTGGTATACCATATGATTTCACAATCAACAACAAATTATGACGATCAGCAGAGTCGAAAACCTTTTTGAAATCAACAAACCTAGCAACCAAAGGTTTCTGAAACTCTGAACATTTCTCAAGAATCTGCCTAAGTGAAAATATCTGATCCACACAACCCCTACCACTTCTGAATACACATTGCTCATCACGCAATTGACTGTCAACCAGATTCTTAATTCTATTAAGCACAATCATGGAAAGAACTTTACCTGGAACAGAGAGTAGGCTGATACCCCTATAGTTATCACAAGAACTGTGATCGCCTCTTTTGAAAATAGGGATAATAATAGCTCTGGTAAAATCCTCAGGAACCATGCCTTTATCATAAAAAATTCAAAATTTCAGTCATCCAAGTGGTAACAGAAATATTCCCAGCTCTAAGCATTTCTGTAGTAATTTCATCTACCCCTGGGGATTTATGAAGTCTAAGTTTAGAAATAGCCAAAATAACTTCAGATTGTGTTATAGGGCCAACATTAAAGCCACCAATGCATCTATCATCATTGGAAACAATGGGAATAGAACTAACCGCATTGTTTAGAATATCACTGAAATGCTCAGCCGACCTAGCCATGACAGAATCCTCCCCTTCTATAACCTTACCTTGTTTATCCTTCAATTCTTGTATGCCTGTCCGTTTTCTACCACATAAAACATTAACTATCTGGTACAGCTCTCTGCTGTTGTGCTGTCTAACTGCTCCCTCGGCTTTGTCAGCCAAACCATCAAGCCAAATATTCTTATCAGTAGTTAACTGATCCTTTACACGTTTATTAAGCTCTCTGTAATCCATTCTATTAGGACTAGTAGGGTATTGATTAAGGATATTCCTGCAGTTCCTTCTTTCTGAAATAAGCTGAAGTGCCTTATCACTCAAATAATTCTGTCTCTTCTGCTCCTTTTTTCCTAAAAGATAACTGTTAGTTTCCAAAAAAGCCTGTTTAAAACGGCCCCTTTCTTCCTCAACTTCAGTAGTAAGGAAACCATGACTGTCATAATGACTAAGTAACCTATCATGGTAAGCTTTAGCTATAACAGGGTCTTTCAGAGCTTCAGTATTAAAGGTAAATTTTTTAACTTTAGCACAACACCTTTTAAGTTTAAGTTGCTAGACACTTTTAACAAGGTAATGGTCAGATCCAGTTTCAGCTCCCCTATATGCCCTGGTGTTTCTAACAGAACTATCCCATTTGCTGTTAATTAATATGTAATCAATCATATTCTTATGCAGCCCATCAGGTGAAACTCATGTGTATTTATGTCGTGGTGTTTGTAATATGTGTTAGTTATTCTGAAACCATTCAGTTTACTTACCTGTAGGAGACGTTGCCCATTGTCATTGCAGCTACCAATACCAAAAGGGCCTATCACCCCTCCCCAAAGGTTAGAGTCAGTACCAATTTTGGTATTGAAGTCACCTAGAACAAGGGTAATATCTCCTTTCTTGACAGAATTCAAAATATCCTGAACTTGTCTGTAAAACCTATCCTTCTCATCCTCATCAGCATTCTCAGTGGGGGTATAACTGCAGATAACATCTCAGCCTAGAGGTTATGAATTACGAGTCAGAGATTTTTCAAAATCATATTTATTCGTATTTGACATTAAACAAACAAACAAACAAACAAACAAAAACCCATTGGAATATTGTTACTCACAAAGGGAAAATTACAACAATCTGAAGTTTTCTCTTCAAACTCTATAAACAAAATAACTGACCGAGTGGTTAGTGTACTTGGGGACTGATCAAAAGGACCTGGGTTCGAGCCTCGGATAATGCATGGATGCTTGTGTTGTTTTTCTACTCAAGTCCCCCGCCCCATACAAATATTCTCTATGGTAATCCAGGTTCGAATTCTGGTAGTGGTATGGTGGTTTGTTCTGTGTTATTCTTGTACAAGAAGGCCTTTACAATCTAGAAGTAGCTTCAACTGCCCTTCTCTGTTCTTTATGCAACTTATCAAGAGAAAAGAAAGTTATAAATACTTCGCCTTCAGTTAGGGATGCCACCTTTCCGATTTTCATCTGGAGACTCCACCTTTTGAAATCTATCTCAAGACTCTGGCTTTTAAAAGCAAATGTGCACTACCACGGCCTACGCAGGTTATGAAATGGGAAAAACCGTAGAATTTAATTTTTTTAAAGGCCCAATACCTTTTTTTTCTTGTGATTATTAGGCGGAACTCAGTAGAAAAACAATACAAGCATCGATGCATTTTTTCCGGGGTCGAACCCTAGGATTGGGCCAAAACGAAAAAAAGTCTGAGAATTAAAAAAAAAATTAACAAGATTCGAATGAAAGCAGAATTATGCACGAAAAATGAATATAATGTGAATTATGCAAAACGTTTAGAATATATTCAGAAGCCGGAACAAAAAGTTTCTAAAAAGGTTGTAAAGATAATTGAATGTATGAATCTAAATTAAAAAAAATACATATTTTTTATTAATTAATAAAATTTTGCAACAAAAATAATGATGGCGTTGATTATTTTTAAATAAATATATCATTATTACCTTTTTTGCGGGGGGAGCGGAATTTACTTAAAGCCAATTGGATATTTAAATCTGAAATGGTGGCAGCACTATATATAGTGTTAATCGAAAATTATATTTAAGAAAAATAATGGCCAACTTCTATGGGACAATAAAATTAAAGGAACGGGTATTAGTTTCTGTATTAAGCTACTCCGGTAGCATAATTTAAGGTGATTAATTAATAAAATTAATTTTTTAAATAAATATCCAACATATTTTTCTATGAATTTACATTAATATAAAAAAATCAATAAATTTTGACTCCTACCCCCAAACTTCAAACTCATTTGTTAAATTTGGGGAAGTATGTGCCCCATCGCCCCCCATTTAATTGCCTTCATTCTCAGAAATGTTAGAATTTTCAATTCAGCAAAATACTAATTATTTACAAAAATATATTTATTCCAGAATCAGCTGCTTGCTACAGAGGTCTGACAGGAACCTGTCAGTTTATATGCCATAGTAGAAGGTCTGTGAGGATGGCAGGACCTCAACAGAAACACAAAATAATCATTCATGCCATACCAGGGGCTCGAACCAGGTCCCTTAGCTTAAAAAGACGAAAATTAGAAAACCACAAATATTATCTTGCAAAGGATTACATTTGAACCTCTAAGTCAGTTCATCTCCTTTCTTTGATTTGTCATCCCGTTTTCCCATTTCTGCTTCTGGTAGGGATTAAGACCGAACCCAGGCAGCTACGGCGGATGCGCTTTGTCCGTGGATACTTAACGACTGCCCGAGGGACGGCTTTGGTTGGAATCACCTTTCTCTGTCTAGTTCTGCTATCTTTTCCCAGTCTGCTTTTACTAATTTTTCAAAGAGAGAAAGCACTACTTCAGGTATTTGGATTAGCACTCTCCCTTGGTACTCCCTGTCGGCAGAAATGGAACCTCAAGCATGCGGTTTTCAAGCAGCAGGTATCTAAAGGGTTAAACTAGAAAAGTGTAATTCCGATCTCCGAATAATCGAAGAATCTTTCTTAAAAGAAACGATCCGTTTTTAAAAAAATTAAATGCTTGGTTCAAACAGCATTAAGATGTAAAGAAAGTAAATAACAGAACCACTACTGAAAAATATTTTACCGGTATGTCGTACCAGCAAATAATTTCTTACCAGTACGATGTACCAGTGCATACCGGCCTACTTTCACCACTGGAGATATCCAATGTCCCCCAATCTTGAAGGATTCAAACGCACCAGGGTGAAAGCCCGTTTTATCCGGTGCCAGAGCCAGAAAGAATCTTGGATGAACTATATGTCTTTTATCACCTGCATGACCAGTTCTAAGGTCATGTGGGATAAGGTCCGGAAGATGTGTAGGAAGTATATGTCCCACTCATTATCGATCCTGGAGCACAATGGACAGGCAATTGCTGATCTCAAAGCAATTGCCGACACTCTGGGGGAGTCATTCTCTTCCATCTCTTCTTTATTCTCCTAGTCCCCCGAGTTTCTGGCCCAGAAGAGCAAGACCGAACTCTCTTCACTGTCTTTCCATTTGAATGGCCTGGAGTCTTACAACAGGCCATTCACATTGGAGGAGCTTTGCCTTGCTCTGCACACCTCTCGTGCTTCCGCCGTCGGGCCACACAATGTCCATTATGCTATGCTCCAACATCTCTCACCAATGAGTAAGGATCGGCTGCTCTGACTCTTCAACCGCATTTTTATCGAGGAGCACTTTCTGGACTACTGTCGGGAGGATGGGCCTTCACTAAGCCAAGCAAAGATCTTGGCCTTCCCTAAGCCAGGCAAAGATTCTAAGATTCCTTCGAATTATCGTCCAATTGCATTGACGAGCTATGTCTGCAAGGCGTTGGAAAGAATGATAAATACAAGGCCGGCCTGGTATTTGGATCATCACGGCCTTCTTTCCAACACCCAGTGTGGCTTTCACAGGCACGAGTCTACTTTACACCATCTGATCCGCCTCGAATCGACGAACAGGAATTTGTTTTTACGTCGAGAGCACCTGGTGTCAATTTTCTTTAACATCGAAAAAGTGTACGACACGGCATGGAGATGGAGATTCGGCATTCTTCGTGACTGCCACAGCTTCGGCTTGCGAGGTCACTTGCCGATCTTCATTGCAAATTTTTTATCATTTCATAATTTTCAAGTTCATGTCGGCAACACTGTCACAGCCTTTCCCCGAAGAACAGAGGGTGCCACAAGGCTGCGTCCTGAGTGTTACACTTTTCACTGTCAAGATAAATTCCATTACACAGCAACTTCCTCCGACTGTAGGCAATGCCCTCTATGTTGATGACTTTAACATCTTTTGCTCAGCATCCAGTATGAGGGTCATTGAACAACAACTGCAAACTGCCCTGAACAATCTCTCGGTTTGGGCGACAGCCAATGGGTTTCGCTTCTCCCCACAGAACACTGCTTGTGTACACTTTTGCCGCAAGTGTAATCTTCATCTGGACCCCGAGCTGCGGCTCGGAGGTAACATCATTGCAGTTGTGGCAGAGGCCAAGCTTCTCAGTCTCATCTTCGACCAGAAACTGACCTTTTTATCTCATATTCGACATCTGAGGTCCAAGTGCACGTAGGCATTGAACATCCTCAAGGTCTTCTACTCCCTTTCTTGGAGGGCAGACCAATGTTCTTTGCTCTGCCTCTACCGTACACTTGTCTGGTTGAAACTTGACTACGGGTCCCAGATGTAAGACTCCGACCGGAATTCGGTGGTGAAGGTGTCGGATCCCCGCCATCATCAGGCCCTCCGTGCTTGTACGGGAGCCTTCCGCACTTCACTGGTCCAGAATCTCTACATTGAGACTGACGAACCATCTTTATCTATTCGCTGTCAGCAGTTGTCCCTACAATATGCAGCAAAATTGCGATCTCTGCCAGGCCATTCCACTTGGGACTGAATTTTCAGTTCCCGGTGGGAAACCTTATACTAGAATCGGCCGACTGCCATTCGTCCTTTCGGTTTGCATGTCCAAGGTTAGTTACGAGACATTAACACCAGTCTTGATAGCATCGCAGAGTCAACAGCCGAACCACTTCCATCTTGGCTCGCTGTTTCCCCTTCCTGTGATTTCTCTCTTTGCGCGAAGGGGAATGCCTTTACACTCGACTGTGTGTATCAGCAACTTTTTGCCAGCCATCGTGCTGAACCAGGACTTCTTGCCTCCCATTTGGAATCGTATTTGTGATAGCCCATGACATTGGCTACGTCACAAGCTATAATTTGAGATGAGACTCGTTAAAATTTAACCCCTGCCCCCCCCCCCTTTTTTTTTATCAAGGACGGAGAATAGTAGGACTGAAAGTCGTAATAGTTTACGACTTTCAGTCGAAAACGTTCGTTATGACTTAACAGAGAGATTGACAGACAAACGAACAAATATTGGCGTAGGCAGACGACAAAGTGAACCATTAGCTCGTTTTTCAAACGAACCTTAAAAAAAGTGTTTTGTTGGTTTTCAGTTAGCTCATTTCACTTTTGCAGCCGTTTGCCATCTTCTGATGGAGTTTCTCGGAAAAAAATATTCATTAATTTATTTCTGAGTGAAATTTTTACACCGAAATGCAGCGCAATGAGGCATTGATAAAATATGACAGCTTTCATAGCCAAAAAAAAAATGGTAGAAAAATATAAAACTATAACAACTGAGAAGTTTTAACTTGGTTCATACACTAACTCATAGGCTTTCATCTCACTGCACGACAAAACATGGTGTCCATAAACCACGTGACTCAATCAACCAATGGCAGTGAATCACCAAGATGGCCAGCCTCTAACTATACAGGATCTCTACATGCACTAACATCCACGAATTTTCAAATGACATTCAGGGGTGTATCATATCCATCACTTAAGTTTCAACTTATTTTTTACAGCCCACAAAAATTAGGGGATATTTTTATCTCTTCATATTCATTTTGATATATCCCCTAATTTTTCTGAGCAGTATATTTTTCCAACAATAACCACGATAATGTAATTTCTGCGGGACAGTTCCGATGGTGGCTTCGATCTAAAATCGCGCAGAGGACGATCTATCGCACAGTAGCGATATGACCATGAACTATGCTAAAAAGATACCTGGTCATTGAACGTTGCATTTCCCCTAGGCAATGTGCAATTAAGAGTTGAACTAAAAAGACATGACATGGGTGAAATTAGGAATGTGTGGAATAATGTCTGTGTGTGTATAAACGTCTGTTAAACGGTAGATTTGCACTCATCATCCTCAAGCAGCCATGGGCTATGGAGGTCCAACCAGACCATGAAGTGTAATTCTCCAAGCATATCTGTCCTGAGCTGCATCTGCTGTATCCGGCCACTGCACAACAATTCTAACAAGGTCCTGTTTGACATTGTCCGCTCACCGCATCCTAGGTCTCCCCTCTCTTTCTGAGGCCTACTAGGCATATTGCTCATAACCCTATTCTGCAATCTATAATTATTCATACGGGCAACATGGCCAAACCAGGGGAGTCTCTCTCTGCACAATATGCTGGTTAAAGGAGGTTGCCGACTCTTTTGTCTAACGTCATCATTAGTTACAAAGTTAAACACCTAATACCCAAGATACTACGTAAGCATCTAGAATCAAAAGCATCTACCGTATTTCTTCGATTCTAAAACGCCATCGATTGTAAGACGCACCGTAATTTCAGTACTACCAATAGAAAAAAACTTTGATTCCAAGAAAAAAAATTAATAAAACGCTAAAATATACCTAACAAATATTTTTATCATAATTTTACTAACAAACTTTCTTCTGAATAAATATCAGAGTCTACTTCACATTCAACGTCTGATTCTTCTGAGCTGTCTTTACCTTTATTATCCCATAATACATCGTCTTCTGAGCCACCGAGAGCGTTGTTGATACAACATTTTTTAAATGAGTGCTGCACTATTTTTTCTGGGATTATCTTCCAAGATGTTCCGCCAAATTTGATGCAGGCGCTTTCTTAATTTTTTCCGAAGGTGTCAGCGGAATGTTGTCAATCTACATCCAGGTCCCAGCTTCATAATTGTCGCTGAGTGAGCTCCACTATAATGAAATAACGGTGGCTTCACATTTGAAAAGTGCGGGCAATGGAATTGGTGAATGCGATACCGGTCAAACTTCGAGGCGGGATATCTGCGTAAAAACAAAAAGTTTGGCGCCGTGTGCAAAGCGCGGGAAAATTAGAAAAAAAACTGCGATTTTAAGACGCACCCCGATTTTAGACACGTTCATATGGGGGAAAAATGCGTCTTGGAATCGAAGAAATACTGTAGTTTCCTTTTACCTTGTTTACACAGCGTTGAAGTTTCACTAACATAACTAACCCTAGAAAGAAGTAAGCTATTATACAGTGTAATTTTCGTCTTTCGGTGCATATGCCTATTTCTCCGCAATCTCCATAGATTCTTAAAAGTCCTGGAAGAAATCCCTATTCGTTTGTTAATCTCATGCAACACATCACCAGTATCTGTTACATAGCTCCAAAGGTAATTAAACTGTGACACCTGCTCAAGACTGCAACCATTGCACCAGACTGCAACCAGATTAACTGAATCACAGCCTGCCTGACCAATTTTCATCACTTTAGTTTTCTCTATGTTTATAACCAAACCTACTCTACTACCAGTCTCATTAACAGCTCGAATGAAAGAATTCATCTCATTAACATCATTTGCCAAAAGGGCTAAATCATCATCATAATCTAAATCAGAAATTTTGGTATCTCCAGACCATTTAAGGCCAAAATATTTCCCTTGAAGTGAATTTTGCATAATATAATCAAACTAAAGAGAAAAGGAGACAAAATGCACTCTTGCCGAACACCAGAAGTAATGCTAAATCAATTGCTACAAGCCTTACCAACTCTCACACAAGACTCAGTGTCATTATAGAGAGCTTTCGTCGTACTCGAAATTTTGCAATCACGAGTTCGACGTAACTATCTCTCGCCATTTCCTTTAGCCACCCGACTTTCCCTCAGTAGGACGGCTGGAAACAACAACTTCAACCGCCATGTTGAGGACGATGGATCATCTGGGCCTTTTCACACTGCCCCCCGTCCTGGAAAAGAGTAAGCAAGGCCAGAAAAAGGGGAAAGGGAGTTTTTCGAATACGTGCAGCAATGGTCACCAAGAGCTGCACAAGGATGACTCAGGGTCACGTCAGAGGCTGGGACGTCCAATAAAAAACAGACCGCACCAATTAACTTTGGCCACTGCTGGTCACTGGACGAACTTTGCTGACCAATGAGGAGTGACAGTGGGGGCCTTGTTTGAATTCGACAAGCGCGAAAAAGGAGGAGAAGAGAAGTGTGTGCGCAACAGTGCGGACGTGCAACCCAGAGCGAGCTTCAGCAACAAAAACACAATAGACCTCCGAAGATGAGAAATGAAACAGCTAAGCAATGGCCGAAGTTGCTGTAGACCGAGGCAGGCGATTAGGAAAGAAACGGTGAAGAAAGAGCATACCCCACCCTCCTGATGCAGCCGACTTGCGAAATCTCACAAGCTGTCGCTGAAATATCTTCGCGGAGGGGAAACATCCATGAGCAGCAGCCAACAACACAGAATACAGCGAGCATCCCAGCCCCTGGAGCGACCTGCGCGTAGGAAGAGACGAAGCCCCCTGCCGAGTTACCTGCCGGAGCCATCCACCGACACCTCTAGCCCTATCAGCAGTGGACTTATGAGGAGTCCTTTGCCGATGAACTATTCGTGCCACTAATGGAGTCCGAGTGACAACTCCCAGAGTGCGGAGGATCTCCCCTTGGCCAAGCTCAGCATAACAGATGAGAGAGCCCAGCGATGGAGCGAACTAATCTAAAAGTTCAGTATCCGTTTTCTGAGATTCTTTAGTTCCTACCTCTATCGTAATAGTCCCTGAGTGTCCCACTCTCTCTCTGCATCTCCCAGAATGTTTCGTCACTAAGGTCCAGTAGCCTGGCGAGTACTGTAGGATTGAAATTGTGATCCGACCCCAGATAATCGCTCGTGTATATTCTCGAATAATAAACTATGCTTGTAATATACCTTCCTATGCGAATGATTGCTTATTAATAAGAAGGAAAGCTTCCCCCGCAAACAGCATTGAAAACACAATGCAATCATCAGCCATTAACTTGGGACCTGACCTATTGGGTGCCCCTAGTTTTTACCTCCCATCAACTAGATCTGGTGGGGTAAGGTAGAACCAATTGCTCTAAGCCTTCCCAACTCTCACACACGACTCAGTGTTATTATAGAGAGCTTTCATTGTGTTAACTAACTTGTCAGGTGTACCATATGATCTCACAATCAACCACAAATTATGACGATCAACAGAGTCGAAAGCCTTTTTGAAATCAACAAAGCTAGCCACCAAAGGTTTCTGAAACTCTAAACATTTCTCAAGAATCTGTCTAAGTGAAAATATCTGATCTACACATCCCCTACCACTTGTGAATCCACATTGCTCATCACGCAATTGACTGTCAACCAGATTCTTAATTCTATTAAGCACAATCATGCAAAGAACTTTACCTGGAACAGAGAGTAGGCTAATACCCCTATAGTTATCACAAGAACTGCGATCACCTTTTTTGAAAATAGGGATAACAATAGCTCTGGTAAAATCCTTAGGAACCATGCCTTTATCATAAAAGATATTCAGAATTTCAGTCATCCAAGTGGTAACAGAAATATTCCCAGCTCTAAGCATTTCTGTAGTAATTTCATCTACCCCTGGGGATTTATGAAGTTTAAGTTTAGAAATAGCCAAATAACTTCAGAATGTGTTATAGGGCCAACACTAAAGCCACCAATGCATCTATCATCATTACAATCAATGGGAATAGAACTAACCAAATTTTTTTAGAACATCACTGAAATTCTCAGCCCACCTAGCCATGACAGAATCCTCACCTTCTATAACATTACCTTGTTTATCCTTCAATCCCTGTGTATCTGTCTGTTTTCTACCACACAAAACATTAATTATCTGATATAGCTCTCTACTGTTGTGCTGTCTAACTGCTTCTTCGGCTTTTTCAGCCAAGCCATCAAGCCAAAGATTCTTATCAGCAGCTAAACTGATATTTTACACGTTTATTAATCTCTCTGTAATCCTTTCTATTAGGACTAGTAGGGTATTGATTAAGGACATTCCTGCAGTTCCTTCTTTCTGAAATAAGCTCAAGTGCCTTATCACTCAAATAATTCTGTCTCCTCTGCTCCTTTTTCCCTAAAAGAGTACTGTTAATTTCCAAAAAAGCCTGTTTAAAATGGTCCCATTCTTCCTCAACTTCTGTAGTAAGCATACCATGACTGTCATAATGATTAAGTAACCTATCATAGTAAGCTTTGACTATAACTGGGTCATTCAGAACTTCAGTATTAAAAGTAAATTTTTAACCCTTGCAAAACACTTTTTAAGTTTAAATTGCAAGACACTTTTAACAAGGTAATGGTCAGATTCAATTTCAGCTCCCCTATATGACTTGGTATTCCTAACAGAACTAGCCCATTTGCTGTTAATTAATATATAATCAATCATATTCTTATGCAGCCCATCGGGTGAAACCCATGTGTACTTACATATGTCGCGGTGTTTGTAATAAGTGTTAATTATTCTGAAACCATTGAGTTTACTTACCTGTAGGAGACGTTGCCCATTGCAGCGACCAATACCAAAAGGGCCTATCACCCCTCCCCAAAGGTCAGAGTCAGTATCAACTTTGGCATTGAAGTCACCAAGAACAAGGGTAATATCTCCTTTCTTGACAGAATTCAAAATATCCTAAGTTGTTCATAAAACTTATCCTTCTCATCCTCATCGGCATCCTCTGTGGGGGCATAACAGCATATAAAATTCAAGTCTTTAACGCTTGTCTGATATTTTGCTGTAAGAGACCTTTCATTAATGCACTCATATCCTAGAAGAGCATCACTAGCGTGTTTGCTGAGAAGCAGACCCACGCCTTGGTGATGTTTTGTCGTCCCTCCCTGAAAAGAGAAATTTCAGATTATTTCTAAGAATCTGACTTTTATCTGTCCATCTGGTCTCTTGCAAGCCGAGAACCTAGATAGGTTACAGCGTTGGAATTCCTGCGTGAGGACATTAAGAGAATAATCTCTGTATAATGTCCTCACGTTTCACGTTCCTGCAGAGAAAAAATGATTAATAGGATTTTTAAAGAAACTGGGTTTATTGAGATAGTTAAGGCCAAGAATATCAAACAGCCCCCTGATCACAGGCATGGGGCAAAGACCTGTTCAGCTAAAGTCACCGATATTGGTATGAACTTCAGGCACCATCTTTTCAAGAGCCATATGTCCTGCCTGAGACACATTACTCCAGCTTACGCTTGACGATGCCCAACTAGCTAAGTAAGGTTCAACTACCTGCGATGGCCTCTGATTAGGATTATCCACCAGCTGATATAAGGTATCCCATGCCTCTGTTCATTTAGGGCTGGCAACCCAGAGGCAAACCGAAAACACAGCGGCGATTCTCCCTCAAAAGAGGCCCACCATTGCAGCAAGTCCAGGATCAATAATCAAGCTCGAATCCATAAAGAAGTCCAGTCTAGTAAGTATAAATGGTCAGCACCAGGACCCTGTGAAGTTAACCACTCCTCAGCAGGGTTGAAAAAAATAAGAAAGTGGCCATAGATGACCAGATCAGTAGGCCATATTGAACTGGCAGCCCTCCCCTTCCGTTCCTTTCCAAAAGAGAATATCTCTTTTGAAAGGTACTAACAGCCTGCAGTACCAGAAGGTGCGGTCGGACATTAGGTGTTAGACCTGACCGGTTCTGTGCATCATCACTGGGGATTGGTACACAGCTCTCCTTCCAGTTCATGCGTAGCTACCATTTACAGACCAGATTTGCATTATGGATGTCTATATTTTCAGATCCATTCTCATGCTCTTTTCAGGGTCCATGTGTATTTCTACAGCTCCCTGCTATGTTTGAATAAGCACGTAAGTAAACTGTGTGTATAAGAGCGATGGTGGTTATTTTCCCTGCAAGCACAGTTTTCGACAATGATATGTATTCACATACCTGTTTCATATGCGAGTAAATCTAACACGCACACTTCATGTCTATTGGTTTTTGATATTGTTATGTATTCCCATATGTGTTTCACTACGTGCGTAAATCTAATATGCATATTTCATGTTTAAGTAAGAGTGGGCTTAATAATATTTCCTGCACCAGTATGTATATTTCTGTGTTTTATAAGTGTAAAAGTGGTTGTTTTTCCGGTAAGCACACGTTTTTTCAACAGCGATATGTATTCACATATGTGTTTCATTACGCGAGTAAATCAATCACGCATATTTCATGTTCAACTATGAAAGGTTGTTATTTTTCCAGCATGAGAATGCATGTTTCTTTACGTTCGAAAGTTTTTCCCCTGTTTATTACAAGTATATACACGTGCGATGTACAGTAGTAACGATAGTTTAACCAGAAGATTTCATTTTTTAAATACGAGGGTTTGAATGTCACAATTTCGTTTCTTACAACGACGTTCATTTCTAATGAGATGTAAGTCAGCAACGTTATTTTTCCTGCAAACATTCAGTTTTTGTGTAAGCATGTAAAATTTACATGTGACATTTCATTGTATGTGAATCAAATATTCACTTTTCTGAACAAGGGTGAAATCCACACACTGTGTATGACATTTTATTTGTAAGTATGAACCAGTTTGGATAATTTTCATGCAACGCCTGCACGTGCGAGACCAACTTATGTTTTTCGGAGTGTTCGAATCTGCATGTATGAAATCATTTTTTTTCACCAGTTTCGAAGAAGCATTTTTTGTTCAAAAGGTGGTTATTACAAAATATTTCACCACTGACCTGAACTTGAATATCCCCATTTTGGTTGGCGTAAGGGTTTTTCTTCAACGGGTTTGAATGTTTTTGAATACGACTGTCTTACGTTACGTTTTGTGTCAGACGTCTCGTAACGAAAGAACGGGTGTTTTTTGTTAATACAGAAGGTGACACACAACCCGAGAACTTTTCAAACTTAGAATGACACAAAATCCTGATGCGCTAAGAACGAGACGGAAGGATGCTAACAGCTGAACCATGACCAGAAACGCACGAAATGCTTGTTGCTTCGCGCAAGGGGTGAAGGATGATAAAACATGGAATAATCTGAAAAGGGAAATCCAGTTGCTTTAAAAAAGAAGTCTGGGCGACCCTTTTGTGGCACAAGGATTTTTATCCCTTTTCACATTCTATTATTCTGCGAAACGCGTATTAAATGATACTTTTTTTGTGTGATTTTCCATTTTTATACTGAATTTTTTGTTACACAGGTATAAAATAAATACGCATTGTCTTGGGCATTAGGTGGTTTAACTTTGTAACTAATGATAAGGTTAGGCAAAGGAGTTTGCAACCTCCTTTAAGCAGCATATTGTGCAGAGAGAGACTCCGCTGGTTTGGCCATGTTGCCCATATGGATAATTATAAATTGGTGAATAGGGTTATGAACAGTGTGCCTAAAGGCCTCAGAAAGAAGAGGAGACCTAGGATGCGGTGGGCAGACAATGTCAAACAGGACCTTGATAGAATTGTTGTGCAGTGGCCAGATGCAGCAGATGTAGCTTGGAGAACAAATTGCAGTCTGGTTGGACCTCCGTAGCCCATGGCTGCTTAAGGATGATCATGATGATGATGAATGTATTATATTCCCTTTTCTGGTGATGTAAAACCATATTCTCCCGGTAAGAGCTACATACTTTTTTAATTGCGGTGAACAGTATAAGAGGACATTTTAAAATAAGCCGACCTTCTGGGGCTTTTTGCACGCCATAAACTGTTGCAATGCACCTGCACCGTTAAGCCGAAAAGATCCCCCGAAGATAAGACGGCAGCATACGGGAGCTTCGTTGATCTATCCGGTAAAGTGTTGCATTTCGTCATGAAACGAATAATCATTTCACTTTGTCATTAGGGTTGGAAAGATCCTTGAGGAAGATATGTCACGGAGCGGGCAGCTCTTTCCATAAGGATTTAGATATGCGGTGGTTTATCTGTTTTCGCATCGGAGGGCTCGTTCCATATGTCAGTACGTGTCACACGACCTGTGAGTCATCCCTGCTGGGCTGCCGGTTTCGTGCACGCGCTCGTCTCACTGCCATTACTGCAGATTAAGTGACAAGGTAGTGTTAAATTTTAAGAAGTCGGTGTGTGGAAAGCATTTTCCTGTTTTTTAAGAAGCGGATTTCGGGACTTGGAATGTTTCACACAGAGTGACTCTTAGTTTGTAAAGACATTATTTTTTATCTGTCGCTTATATCCAATGTACGCTCTACGTGAGAACTGAAGAATTTATTATTATTTTAGAGAAATTCTAAGTGTAGAATTCTTTTACTGATGCCTGATCACAACGTATAGGTCAGAGCAAACGACACCGTCCCTCCCCAGTGCGAGCCATTGGATTGTCGTTGCGGTTGTGAAAAGACATTATTGGGGGTGACTATGAAAATTAAACACAAAATTATTCGGTGTGTGACGAAATGGAACCGCTGCACGTCCCCGGCATGTGTGTGCAGTAATCCTTCGCTGATCCCACCATTCGCGAAAATAGGAAAAAAATTCATCAGACTGCCATTAACATACACTTAAGTTGTGTTTGGATATAGAATTTACGCAACGCAAGAGTACCCGCAACGTATGAATTGTTTTCTACTTTCACCATTGCTTACTTTCTATAAAACGCAACCGCGTACAAAATCTCTTTCCAGAATTATTTTTTATCCGATGAAAGACAACTGACCTTGTAAAGCGTAAACAAACACACTTGTACTAACGCCGGGTCGCAAGGCGAAATAAAATTTCATCAACGTAATGAGTCATTGGTTTTGTGATCATTCACCCGTAACGGTGGAAAAGACGATTTTTAAAACTGTGAGAGCGTTTAAAATTGCAGATTTAAAAAAAAAATGATATCTTACTTCCAAATAATCAGCTGATTTTTCTTCCAAAGAAGAAATATTTTGTTATCTTTTTTACTGAGTAACGTACTTCCTACGAAAGAGTAATATTTTGCATGAGTGAATCATGTACTGAGGACACAGCGGTAATAAGTATTAGGAATAAAATTTTTTAAACTTGTGACCCAGTCGCGTAACGGATATACGGAAATTAAAAAGGTTAATTGTATTTGATATTCTTTTGCAATCACGATGTCTTTGAAGTGACTTAGTAAAGAAAAATAAGTTAATAAATTGGGAGGCGTTTGAAATTTGTAAGGAATTTTTTTCACCTTTGATTCGTGAGGTTTTTGAAATGGTTTAGTATAACATGAAAATACGGAGAGTAATAAATTGAGATGCGGCAGAAATAGGAATTTAACGTAAAATCACGTTATCGTTCCTAAACAAGTCCTGACGCAGAAAGTGCAGAATATGTCACAACACAAATATCTGAAGGCAACATCCTTGAACCCGATGGAGACTAATTTTAATAAGAGAGGCGCAACATTTCGAGGTTTAGGGGAGTGATAGGAAATTTGAAAATGGTTTGTCTTCTTCCGATGGGGTACATTGCTTATTTACAAAATAACTGACCTATCATAAAGGGGAGATGGGTTAATAAGATGATGGAAAATTATTTCCAAAACATTTTTTTCGTACTGTATCTCCTGTGATGGCCTGAAACAAAAGGGGATTGAAGTGGGGGAGACAATGTGGGTTTAGTCAGAAGGACTGTTTACTATCAATGAGTGCCGTCTCTGGAATTGGAAAAATTTCAAGACGAGTCCGAAAACAGTGGTCAAGGGAGCGAGTGGGTTTTCATGTTGTAACACATTGCGTCTGATGCAGAAACAAAGGTGGGTTGACAGCGCCGGGGTGTGACGTGATACCAGATGACCATCGGTGGAAATTTCCAGGATTGACCGTTCAAGATGGCTGCAGCGGGGTGAGGGGGAGGAACTTTTGCTAAGAGTTTTAATTCATGAGGGTTTTTTTAATAAAGGGGAATTGGGAGGACTTTTTAATGAATAAAGAGTTTATCGAAAATGACCGCCAAAGGGATGAGGGGATACCCTGAACGTCGCCATAAACATTCGCAAAGGTTGAGCAAAACAGTGACTTTTACCACTATCTGAGAAGCACCACACTCGTGAGATATTGTAAGATACGTTCGAAGTAAACAAGCAGCAAAGGTCGAAAATGGGGCGAAAGTTGCAGCAGGATTATTTACTTAACTTCTATTTTTAAGGAAGGAAATAATTTCCCCGGTCTTATCAGCAACAACAAATATTGCAGCTATCACTCCTCTGCAGTCCAATCTGTGAGCCTGTCAGCCACAACTTGGGAACGTAGCGATAAGAACCATCCCTTCTCGACACTTGTCATGTGCACGACAATGCAATTTTGACATGTTAAATCTTGTAGATATTAAAATACGAATTATTATTCAGAGGCCTGTGATTCCCATTTGAAATATTTTTTTTTAATTTCGTAGGAAATTTCGAATTGTAAAAACATCCGTCAGTAAAACGTGGTCCCCGGTAGGGGTGAGATACTGACTTAGAGCAAGTCAGGAATGCACATTGCAGGACTTAGAATTATATGAAGGTGGATGTCATAAAATATGGGACTTTGTAATTATTTTCAGGATTGCATCAGCCATTCTGAGAGGGGATGACAACCAAAGTTTAGTTGGTCTTTGCAATTATTTTGAGGGTTGAAATTACGAGGTTAGCCTTCCAAGGGGGGTAGAACTTTTGATAAGTGTTTAATAAAGGGGGTGCATATTAATAAAGTTTTTTTAATGAGGATGTGTGTATTAATAAAGGGGGGCATCACTTTGGGTAAGTGTTTAATTAACAAGAAATAAAAACTATGAATTATTCGGGAGTTTTACCTAATGTCCTAGGGGGAAGTTGCACCCCTGAGGGGTGTCAAAATGGTGGAATTCAAATTGGCGAGAGGGGTGTTTTAATAAAGTGGGCAGAACTTTTGATAACAGGTTAATTAATGAGGAAGTGGCAGTTATGATAGGGTTTTTTCTGATAACGCGGTTTTTTAATGGGGTGTCGAACTTTTGATAAACCTTTTAATTAAGGAGAGGCGCGTATTAATAAAGGGGACGTTAATTTTGATAAGTATTTAATTAATAAGGACTGAAAATAAATACATGAAATAAAAATTTTCAGGTTAATAAAAAATTAGCAAATTAATAAAAATAAATACAAGGAATATACAACTACCACATTAAAGTATAGAATTATTTGTGGGGTTAAATGACCTAAAAATACGTAGATAATTTACAAGGAAATAAAAATTCGCGAGTTAACTTATAAAGAAATAAAAAACTCATAGGCTATAAAAAAGTCAATAAAAATAAATACATGTAACATAAAACTCATGAAGAAAATACGCTAGATGACGTCACAATTAAGTGAACTTAATTTCGGATGGAGAATTCTGAGACCTTTAAAGTTGTTTACTTCGCGATGGGTGGGTCAACCAGGGTGTGTGTGTGTGTGACGTCAGGTCTCAAGATAGCGGACTCTGGAAAATTTTCGGAAGGCGGACGAACGTCAGAAAACAAAATGACGGACTCGGGACTTGGAAAATTTGGGAGTTTGTGATTGGTGGATTTTCTTTAAAAAAGGGGGAGGAACTTTTGATAAGGGTTAATTAATAAAATATGAGTTATGAAATATGAATTATTAATGAGGGAGAAAGTAGTGTGGGTGCACTAGGGGGAGTGGTGTTATTGACGTGAACACCCCTTTCGTATGAGGGCAGTCCGCCATTAATGATTGACTCCTTTCCTGCTGATTTGGCCGTGCTGCGATTGTGCTGATTACTGAAAAGGGGACCTTCTCCGCAATAACCCAGAAACGTTACTTAATCATGAAAAATGGAGAGGAGTCAGATTTTCCAAGTTACACACAATTTATTTACAATAACATTACTAAAATATTCTCTAATACCATTTGCTCCCTTCGTCGGGATACAGCTATTCTCACTCGGTGTTCAGGCGATGTCCGCCTTTACAATGAGACGCCAAGAAATTGTTTTGGCAAAGTCCATCCATTGAGTTCGAGCTGCTAGCTCTAGTCATATTCCGTAGTCCGTTTCCTAGAGCACGGTGGCGGTAGCAGACAGACAATGATTTTTGTATGGAAAGACCAGATCTATAAATGAGGGTGACCCTACCTGTCTTACGTAGCCGGTGCAGGAGCCTTGGATGCGAAGTCCAGCACTGTCGACTGGGAGCCCATCGCCTAAGTTCGGCCAGACAAAGGAGGTTAGACTGCTCAACCGATGCAAACGGGGAGGCAACTCTTCCCGACCAGAGACACGAGGCCGTTTATCAACTCACTACGACGAACGACTCCCGGAAAAGGACATCTTATCAGAACGGGCGACTCGCTGCAAAAGACATCTTATCAGAACGGGCGACTAGCTGCAAAAGACACTCTTTTCTCACACTGTTCAACCTTGCCGCCCTTTTCCCACCGTGACCTCTAGCGGTGGTCAACGCAGAAGGCTGACGCGGGTGCTCGCCATTGGTTGTCGGACGCTTGAGACGAAAATCGCTCCACCTCCTCGGCTCCTATGATGGCGAGCCGAACTCTAGTCCGGAAATGCCTATACCTGGGGCGATGGTCGTCACTGGTTTTATCCGGTGTAACGGGCAAGTTCGTGGAAGCGGGGTGACCAACCAAGGTCTTTGTTTTCACCTTGGAAAAACATGTCCTAGGACCTCTTAGCCCAAGTCGTGTCCGCAGGATCAATTCCTGTGGGCACGACATTATGAATATTAATAAGGAAGCGTGGTCGATGATGTCATTGGGAGAAAGCACTGTTCGTGCGGGTAACCACGGTAGCACTACACTACTTACATATATGCTATTTATGAACTCAAGCCAAGTCTTTACTGAATCAATTGGTGCCAGGAGTACAGATATTATTATTATTGTGAATGCCTTTAACTAGAAGTATGGATGAATTAGTAAAGCTGATGACTGATACGAGTTAAATTGGTGAACTTACTAGTCAAAATAATGACAGTAAAGGTGATATAGCTGTCCTAGGCAGTAAAATTAGTCAACCTTCTGGTAAAAATATTGATATTAAAGGTGAGATAGCTGCCCAAAGCAGTAAAATTGACGACCTTCCTAGACAAAATGATGACATGAAAGCCGAAATGGCTGCACAAAATAATGAGTTGAGAGCTGAAGTGGCTTCTCCAATGTCCTCCCTGGCATAGGCAATAATTTGTTGATTACTTAAGTTCAGGGGGATGCAACTTTTTTTGTTTAAAGAAATAATGTTTTTTCTTAGTGATGAATTGAAAATTCCTTTCTGAATTGAATAGATAGTGAGGAAATATTACGATTCTTACTTTGCGAATCGGAAAAAATTTTAAGGCTGCCATCTAACAGTGAAACAGTTGAGAATTTCAAAGTTTAAACAGATATTGCAAGCGATGTATTTACGCTAAAATTTTTGATGGTAGAATGTGAAGGTAATGTAGTTTGCATTTACAACAATAAGTTGGCCCGTTAAACAAAGGTTGTGGAAAATTCCTCCAGGGTGTGTGAAAAGCAAATGTTTTGTTTTAAGAGATATCGATGAATCGTTTTTTGCTGGATTGATATTAATGAAATATAATTCGCATTTTTCAATTCGTTAGGTAGTTTCAGTTTACATTGTTAGTGGACACTAAATATTAATATGTCGCTTTTTCATAAGGCGAAATTTTAATGAATATTGCGAGTGATCTGTTTATGGTAGAATTTTGAAAATTCGGTGGTAGAGTGTTAAGGGATAATTCAAGAATCAAGAAAGATTCCACTGACAGCAACAATCTGCCCTCTTTTTTCAGAGGTTTTGGAGAAAAGCAACTTTTTAAATTTCATGAATAAAGGACAAATACTTTTTTACGTTAAGTACTAATGGAATACTATTTGTAATTTCTCAGTAATCAAATAGTTGGAATTAAAAAGTGCAAAAGAAAAACTTCACACTTTGAAAACGAGATTCCTATATTCACCAAAGGCGATATGCGTTAAGGTTAAATTTTGAATTTTCTAACTCTAAAACAGACAAACACCCAAAAACTATGCCCGTCCAACCCGCAGCTCATAAGATAATGAATATATTGAATGTGGCTCATTTTTACCTCTATTCCTATAGGCTTTGACATTTGTCAGTTAGACCGTTTATGGATTTCACAAAGCGTTGCTCCACCATGTCTGTCGAACGCGATGGAGAAACTTAATGATTTATGTTCGAAATGAAAGCTTGTGAAGTGGAGTTTCAGCATATTGTTAATGTGTCATAGGCTGTAAAAAATCTGACCCCCAATTCATTCTTCCCCTCTAAAAAGGGAAAACATGAAAACATTTCTTAAGTTATATCTCCAGAACGCGAGTGCCGAATGTAACAAGCTATATGTCAAATGAAAGCTTCTGATGCGGGGAATGTCACAGGCTATAAAAAAATTGACCCCCATACTTCTTCCCCCTTTAAAACGGGGGTACGGAATGTAACGAGCTATGCCTCAGATGAAAGCTTGTGGTGCCGTGTCATAAGCTATAAAAATTGACCACCATGCTTTCTTCCCGCCTAAAAAATGTGAAAGTCGTTCTACTATATCTTCCGAACGGAATTACGAGTTAGGTATCAAATGAAATCTCATATAATGAGGTCGTAAAGTATTACGACTTTCAGTCCTACTATTCTCCGTCCTTGATAAAAAAAAAGGGGGGGTGACGTAGTGTATTTTACAGGTTTAAATTTTGAAGAGCCATATCTGAAATTATAGCTTGTAACGTCTCCAATGTCGTGGGATTTCACAAAGACGACTCCAGAAAGGAGGGAATAATGCGTTTTTAGTGACAAAAATAAATTAAAATAAAAAAAAAATACCTATCTTTCTCTATAGGCCATAAAAAGACAAAAAAATAAAATATCCATGATGCAATCAGTCACTGAGTTCGTATTCATTTCAAAGTAAGATAGGTCGCCAATTTACCTATTCAACAAGATTGCTGGCTCCCCGTCATCCTTTGAAGTGAATATAAACTCAGTGACTGATTGCACCATCGACATTATTTGCTACCTTTATAGGGCTCATATAGGAAGACACTGGAACAACAACTGGAGCTACTTTTCACTTTTTTTCTACCTTGCTGAGGAGTGGTCAATCACACAGGATCCTGGTACACTAACGAGAAGGGAATATAAAATTCTGAGTTTGATAATGGATCCTGAATTTGCCGCATGGTGGTCTTCTGTGGAGGCAAAATCTTCTGCTGTTTTCTGTTTGTTGTGGATTGACATCCCCAAGTGAATAAATTCATGGCATATGTTTCATCACCTGGTGGATAATCCTGAGCATAGGTCATCGCAGGCACCTGAACTCTTGCTTCTGTATGGTAATCCCACATTAGAGGAAATCATCCAGTGTAGGTGGCTTCAGCTTTTTAGTAGTGGGGGAATGGATCTTTGCCCCATGCCTGCAATTAGGGGGCTGTTTGTTGGCATTCCCTCTCTCAATAAACAGTTTCGTTAAACATCCCAGTAACCATTTTCTCTCCATAGGTAGTTTGGATGTGAGGACTCTGAATAGAGCTTATTCTCTTGATATCCTCACACAAGAATTCCACCGGTATAATAGCTAGGTAGTCACTGCATGGAGGTATCTATGCACCAATCCCTTGTGATGATGCATAGAAATGGCCAGGCCCTAGCACCTAATGTCCGAATCCACCTTCTCGTGGTGCAGACCGTTAGTACCTTTCAAAAGAGATACTCTCTTGTGAAAGTGAACGGAAGGAGAGGGCTGCCAGATTAGTGTGGCCTACTGATCTGGACAACTCTAGCTACTTTACTTTTTTTTCTAATCTGCTGAGGAGTGGTCAACCACACAGAGTCCTGGTGCTGACCATATAAACCCATTGGACTGGACTGAATTAAGGTTCTGAGCTTGATTATGGATCCTGAATTTGCTGCACTGGTGGGCTTCTGTGGAGGGAAAATCTTCTGCTGTTTTCTGTTTGTTTGTGGGTTAACAGACCCAAAGTGAATAGATTCACAGGACTTATTCTATGATTATTTACTACCGATTTATTGATTTAACGCCCTGAGCGTGAGTGACAAATATTAATTCCATCTCTAATGAGGCAACAGAGTTGTCCACTTGCTGGATAGATGGCGCCACTGGTGCGAATCAAATAAAATCTGGAAAGTTTATAAGGTTACATAAGCTGAAAAAAAGGTTAGCCATTGATGGTGTAGTGGTTAGCATAACAGGCATGTTTCCTGGAGACGTGTGCTCGAATCCCACTCGTGGCAAAACCAATTTTTTTTTTCAGCTCATCATTTTATGAGTTTTATGTCTACAGGACTTATCCTGTGATTATTTACTACTGATTCACAGGATATGTTTATCAGATTGTGGATAATCCTGAGCAGAAGTCATTGCGGGCACCTTAACTCTTTCCTTCTATTGGTATCATCAAATTCTACATTGGATGAAGTCTTCCAATATAGATGGCTTCAGCCTTCAGTGGTGGGTGGAACGGGTCTTTGCCTATGTCTGCGATTAGGGGGCTGTTTGATATTGTCGGCATTCCCTCTCTCAATAAACATAGTTTCTTTAAACATCCCACTAACCATTTTCTCTCCATAGGTAGTTGGAATGTGAGGACTCTGCACAGCTTTTTGTCTTGATGTCCTCACACAAGAATTCCACCATTATAATTCAGATATTCTTGGCTTGCAAGAGACCAGATGGACAGATAAAGGTCAGATTCTTAAAAATAATCTTAAATTTCTCTTTTCAGGGAGGGACAACAATAAGCATTGCCAAGGCATAGGTCTGTTCTCAGTAGACACGCTAGTGATGCTCTTCTAGGATATGAGTGCATTAACGAAAGGTTTCTTACAGCAAAATTTCAGACAAGTGTTAAAGACTTGAATGTTATTTGCTGTTATGCCCCTGCTGAGGATGCCGATGAGAAGGATAGGTTTTATGGAAAATTTCAGGATATTTTGAATTTTGTCAAGAAAGGAGATATTACCCATGTTCTAGGTGACTTCAATGAACTAACACTTATTACAAACACCATGTATATTATATATATGTACACATATGTATATGTATATGTAACAACATGTATATTATATAAGTACACATGGGTTTCACCTGATGGGCTGCATAAGAATGATTGATTATATATTAACAGCAAATGGGCTAGTTCAGTTAGGAATACCAGGTCATATAGGGAAGCTGAAATTGGATCTGACCATTACCTTGTTAAAAGTGTCTTGCAACTTAAGCTTAAAAAGTGTTGTGCTAGGGTTAAAAATATTACCTTTAATACTGAAGCTCTGACCCAGTTATAGCTAAAGCTTACCATGATAGGTTACTTAGTCATTATGACAGTCATGGTTTGCTTACTATTGAAGTTCAGGATAATGGGACCATTTTAAACAGGCGTTTTTGGAAACTAACAGTTATCTTTTAGGAAAAAAGGAGCAGAAGAGACAGAATTATTTGAGTGATAAGGCACTTAAGCTTATTTCAGAAAGAAAGAACGGCAGGAACGTCCTTATTCAATATCTTACTAGTCCTAATAGAAAGCATTACAGAGAGCTTAATAAACGTGTAAAGGATCAGTTAGCTGCTGGTAAGAATCATTGGCTTGATGGCTTGACTGACAAAGCCGAGGAAGTATTTAGATAGCACAACAGCAGAGAGCTGTACCAGATAGTTAATGTTTTGTATGGTAGAAAACGGACAGATATACAGGGATTGAATTATAAACAAAGTAAGGTTATAGAAGGTGAGGATTCTGTCATGCTAGGTGGGCTGACCATTTCAGTGATGTTCTAAACAATGTCTTGTAGTTCTACTCTCATTCTTTGCAATGATGATAGATGCATTGGTGGCTTTAATGTTGGCCCTAAAACACAATCTGAAGTTATTTTGGTTGTTTCTAAACTTAAACTTCATAAAACCCCAGGTGTAGATGAAATTACTACGGAAATGCTTAGAGCTGGGAATGTTTCTGTTACCACTTGGATGACTGAAATTTTGAATATCTTTTATGATAAAAGCATGGTTCCTAAGGATTTTACCAGGGCTATTATTATCCCTATTTTCAAAAAAGGTGATCTCAGTTCTTCTGATAACTATAGGGGTATCAACCTACTCTCTGTTCCAGGGAAAGTTCTTTGCATGATTGTGCTTAATAGAATTAAGAATCTGGTTGACAGGCAATTGCGTGATCAGCAATGTGGATTCAGAAGTGGTATGGTATTTGTAGATCAGATATTTGCACTTAGGCAGATTCTTGAGAAATGTTTAGAGTTTCAGAAACCTTTGGTTGCTAGCTTTGTTGATTTCAAAAAGGCTTTCGACTCTGTTGATCGTCATAATTTGTGGTTGATTGTGGGATCATATGGTATACCAAATAAGTTAGTTAACATGATGAAAGCTCTCTATAATAACACTGAGTCGTGTGTGAGAGTTGGTAAGGCATGTAGCAATTGTTTTAGTATTACTACTGGTGTTGGACAAGGGTGCGTTTTGTCTCCTTTTCTCTTTGGTTATTGATTATGTTATGCGAAATTCACTTCAAGGGAAAGATTTTGGACTTAAATGGCTGGAGATTTGAAAATTTCTGATTTAGATTATGATTTAGCCCTTATGGCAAATGATGTTGATGAGACTGATAGTAGAGTAAGTTTGGTTATAAACAGAGAGAAAACTAAAGTGATGAAAATAGGTCAGGCAGGCTGTGATTCAGTTAATCTGAATGGTTGCAGTCTTGAACAGGTGTCACAGTTTAATTTTCTTGGGAGCTATGCAACAGATACTGGTGATGTGCTGGTGTATCACAACAACCAGATCAAACTGGTGATGTGCGGCATGAGATTAACAGACGGATAGGGATTGCTGCCAGGACTTTTAAGAATTCTTGGAGAGTGTGGAGAAATAGGCGTATACCCCTAAAGAATAGAATTAGACTGTATAATAGTTTAGTTTTTTTAGGGTTAGTTATGGTAGTGAAACTTGGACACTTTGTAAACAAGATAACAGGAAACTTAATGCTTTTGATTCTAGATGCTTACGCAAGTGTCTTGGGCATTAGGTGTTCAATTTTGTAACTAATGATGATTTTAGGCAAAGGAGTTTGCAACCTCCTTTAAGCAGCATATTGTGCAGAGAGAGACTCCGCTGGTTTGGCCATGTTGCCCGTATGGATAATTATAGATTGGCGAATAGGGTTATGAACAGTGTGCCTAAAGGCTTCAGAAAGCGGGAGAGACGAAGGATGCGGTGGGCAGACAATGTCAAACAGGACCTTGTTAGAATTGGTGTGCAGTGGCGAGATGCAGCAGATGTAGCTCAGGACAGGACTTGCTTGAAGAACTAAATTGCACGGTCTGGTTGGACCACCTCCGTAGCCCATGGCTGCTTGAGGATGATGATGATGATGAATTTAGATATTGTTGGCTTGCAAGAGACAAGATAGAGAGATAATAGTCAGATTCATAAAAATAATCTTAAATTTCTCTTTTCAGGGAAGGAAGATAAAAAGCATCTGCAAGGCATAGGTTTTCTTCTCAGCAGAGACGATAGGGCTGCTCTTTTACGATACGAGTGCATTAATGAACGGTTTCTTACAGCTAAATTTCAGAGAAACATTATACTTGAATGCTATTTGTTGTGATTCCCCCACTGGATGAGGGTAGGTTTTACGGACATCTTCGTGATATTTTAAATTCTGTCAAGAAAGGAGATAGTACTCTTGTTCTAGGTGACTTCAATGCCAAAGTTGGTACTGACTCTGACCTTCGGAGAGGAGTGCAACGCCCTTTCCACAATTAGTTACGGTAGTAAAACCCAGACCCTTTGTAAACAAAATAGCAGGAAACTTGATACTTTTGATTCTAGATGCTTACACAGTATCTTGAGTATTAGTTGGTTCAACTTTGTAACTAATGAAGAGACTAGGCAAAGAAGTCTGCAACCTCCTTTGTGAAAAGGGTTGGGTTGTTTTACCTCTGAGCGGCACTTTTTTGCACACCATGGGCTAAATGGCCAGGTCACATGGACCCCGAAGGCTCAGAGAAGGTTGGGGGAGGGGACCCACTGGAACAGCTGTTGGGAGACAGATGGTAGCATCCCGTCAAGGCCATCCAGCGTGTTTTTTAACGTGCACAGGGTATGACTCTCCTGCACACGGGGCCATGGCTTAACGTCCCATCCAACGGACGACAGTCTTTCCAAGCCCATCGGTGTCCCCTACTGACCGTGGGCAGGGCGGGGAATTTTGCGGAGATAAATCTCAACGCTGACCCAGCTGGGACTCGAACCTGGGAACTACAGATTACAAGCCTGGCGCGCTACAGCTTTCCGCCCCCCTTTGTGAAAAGAGAGACTCCTTTGGTTCGACTATGTTGATCGCATGCATAATTATAGATTAGCGAAAAGGTTCATGAACAGTGTGCCTAAAGGCTTCAGAAAGAAGGTTTGGTTGTTTGGGGTTTATTGGCGCAAGAGCCGCTAGGGCTATATTGTGCCAAACAAAAAATATGTAAACAGATAAAAGACCTTCAACCCACAACCAAAGTTAAAAGAAACACAAAAAATGGGAAAGAACAACACAAAATCGAAACAGTGCATAAATCAACAACAATGTATAAATCAACAAGAATAAAATGTAGAATACAATGTAAAAATATCAGAAGCGAGTAAAATAACCAGTAAAACAAAAAAGCAAAGACAGTAGGTAAAGAGGAGTCATCAGATAAAAGATGTCCGAATGTAAGAGGCTTGGATGTAAATTCATGAAAGTTAGAATAAAATCGCCGTTCAAGATTAAAAGCTGGAGATGAGATTAAAATATGTTTAATGGTTAAAATGGTATCACAAAATTGACACTTGGGTTCGTCGTCTGCCTGAAGAAGAATAGAATGAGTAATAAACGAATGACTTAAGCAGACACTAGGAAGTACAACTTCCTCCTTGCGATTCCTGCGAAAAGAAGACTGCCACAGTTTGATACAGGGCTTTATCCTAAAGTTTGTTACCAACCTGTTCAGACCGAGATCTCTGCCAATGTGCCTGGAGCTCGATGAAAAAACGCTGCAAGAAGTCCAAGTATTGAACCGGCAGCGGACGACAGTCAGAGAGGGGCTTGGCTGACTGACTTGCCCCTGTTCCCCATGTTCCTGGGCACCCAACAGAAGAGAATGGTTATGGTGACTGCCACACAATGGAGCTGCTGGTGGGTCTTGGAGAGAACAAGGTGAGGCCTAAGCCTCACTGAGATCAAAGCCTGTAGCGGGCTAAGCAAGTTGGTGTAGAGGACACACCAACAATGACGCTTAGCCTCTGTATGGTCCAAGGCAAGGCTGATAGCTTACAACTCTGCAGTGAAGATGGAACATTGCTGTGTGATATGGTCTGCAATGCATCACAGCAGACCATGGCTGATCCTATAGAATGTACTGGACTTCAAGCCATCAGTGAAGACAGGCAAGAAGTCCTGTGCTCAGCATGATGGCTGGCAAAGAATTGCTGATACACACAGTCGGGTGTAAAGGCATTCCCCATCCTGCAGAGAGAGAAATCACAGGAAGGGGAAACAGCGAGCCAAGGTGGAAGTGGCTCGGCTGTCGACTCTGCGATGCTATCGTGACTGGTGTTAATGTCTAGTAAGTAACCTTGGACATGCAAACTGGAAGGACGAATGGCAGTCGGCCGATTCTAGTATAAGATTTCCCACCGGGGACTGAAAACACAGTTCCAAGCGGGATGGCCTCGCAATTTTGCTGCATATTGTAGGGACAACTGCTGAGAGTGAATAGACAAAAATGGTTCGTCGGTCTCAACGTACAGACTCTGGACTTGTGAAATGCAGAAGCCCCCCCCCCCCCCCGTGCAAACACGGAGGGCCTGATGATAGAGGGGATCCAGCACCTTCACCACTGAATCCCGAGCCGAGTCGTACACCTGGGATCCGTAGTCAAGTTTCGACTGGACAAGTGCATGGTAGCGGCGGAGAAAAGAACATTGGTCTGCCTCCCAAGAAACGGAGGAGAGGGCCTTGAGGATGTTCAATGCCTGCGTGCACTAGGACCTCAGATGTCGAATATGAGATAAAAAGGTCAGTTTCTGGTCGAAGATGAGACCAAGAAACTAGGTCTCTGCCACAACTGGAATGTTACTCCCAAGCCACAGCTCGGGGTCCAGATGAAGGTTATGCTTGCGGCAAAAGTGCACACAAGCAGTCTTCTGTGGGGAGAAGCAAAACCCATTGGCCTTCGCCCAAACCGAGAGATTGTTCAGGGTAGTTGTCGTTCAATGACCCTAATAGTGGATGACCAGCCAACCTGGTATTTACCATTCTTTCCAACACTTTTCAGACACAACTCTCAATGCGATACTTCGAATGAATCTTAGAATGTCTGTCTGGTTTAGGGAAGGCCAAGATGATGGCCTCCTGCCAGAAGTCCGGAAGGTGCTTCTCGATGAAAATGCGGTTGAAGAGTCAGAGCAGCCAATCCTTACTCAATGGTGAGAGTTGTTGGAGCATAGCATAATGGACATTGTCTGGCCCAACGGTGGATGCACGAGAGGTGTGCAGAGCAAGGCAAAGCTCCTCCGCTGTGAATGGCCTGTTGTAAGACTCCAGGCCATTTGAATGGAAAGACTGTAGAGTTCGGTCCTGCTTTTCTGGGCAAGAAAAACGGGGGAGCAGGAGGATAAAGAGATGGAGGAGAATGACTCCCCCAGATTGTAGGCAATTGCCTGTCCATTGTGCTCCAGGATCGATAATGAGTGGGACATACTTCCCATACATCTTCCGGAACTTATCCCACATGACCTTACAACTGGTCGTGCAGGTGATAAAGACATATAGTTCATCCAAGATTCCTTCTGGCTTTGGTGCGATGAAACAGGCTTTTGCCCTGGTGCCTTTGAATCCTTCAAGACTGGGGGACGTTGGATATCCCCCCCCCCCTAAGCCTTGTTCTGAGCCTTACGAGCTGCGGTGCAGTCGGGATTCCACCATGGTTCTGGAAACATAGTCGAGATCTCAGGAATAGTAGAGTTAGATGCATGGACAATACAGTCCAACATCTCTGCCAGTGCAACATTGATTGGCTGCTGGTTGTCAGAGTGTTCATCGAGCTCAAACAAGAGCTTGAAACCCATCCAGTCAGCCCGATCAAGCTTCCACCGGGATATCCATGAAGGGCTGCAAGGCACCCCCATGGGTAATCCGGTGGAAGCTTGGTAATTATTAATGTAAATTCACAAAATCAGCATTTTAGCCAAAAACCTTCAACTGAATGTGGGGGAAGCCCTCCCCTTTTTGGAGGGGAATGTTAGAAAGAAGAAATGGAGATAAAAAAATATTAAACTTGTGCACATTTCACGCATTTTTTTAGAAAAACCTCTAAAAGAGGAAAATATTATATTGTAATGGAAGTCCAGTCGCTTGCCCCTCCCCACATATATTTTTGAAGATCCAGGCCTGAGTGCATATGCATCTGTGATTTTTTAGAACTTCCATAGAAAATACGTTATCAAAACCATGAAGTATGGTGGGTGGGGAATAACTTGAAACTGTTTCCCTCCTTTGGGTACACCACTGGAAGAGCTTTTTTTAATGGAGAGAGTTGAACGCTCCCTCCCAAACTACATACCTCTGCTTAAAAGCAGTGGTTAGGGTAAAAGAAACTGCTTGCTTTGTCAGACAAAAAACTCGTTTCCCATTGGATAAAAATTAAAATCATATATATCTAGAGGGAGGGGAATAAAATGAGCATTAATATAACCTCACTGGAATTTGAAATAAAATTATTTTTAGGAATATTATGTAAAAAAAAATCAGTTAAATATTGAAGCATGCAGAGAACTACATTTAGTTCTGTCGATAAAACACTCATCAGTGAATGAAACACTGAAGACTACTTGTAAATTGTACAATTGCCTAGATGTATTTTAGTACCAATAGAAGGAATCTCATAGAAATTATCAAACTTAATTACTTCCAACTGAATTACTTGCCGTAAATTATCATTTCAAAATTAGATACAGCTATCTTTTGTGATTTACTCCGCCCAAACTGTTGTACTTTTCTGATACAAATCGCCTTTTCCCCTTAAATAAAATAACGCTGAATATACAATCAACTTACAATACGAATCAAAAGTTATCGAATTCTAATTGAATAATAGTAGAAAATGAGAAACTAAATGGTGCTTTTTGGTTTCTATAGACCCCCTCACTCCTATAGTTATTTGACCTCGAATGCACTTGATCTGAAAATCCCTCCTCTTTCTGAATTGTACCACCTGAAATATTCACCATTTTTAGCTTTCCTGCACTGGTGGGGAACACATCCAAGGATACAAAATTGACATTCCTGATATCTACATCTCAAAACATCCCCATGTACTAATTCTTAGCCTTCTACCGCCAGTAGATCTACATTTGACATCGAAGGACCCATCGCATCCAAAATTTCACAATATTTCTGAGATCTACGACCCAAAATACACAAAGGAACGAATTTTCATCAACTATAGCATGGTAAATCTAAATTTAACATCAAAGTACTTTCTGAATCCGAAATTTTGTAACATTTCTAACTTCCACCCTCCCCCTCCCTCGTGACACCAATTTTCACGTTTTTAAAACTGGATAGATCATGGTTTGACCTCAACGTGACCTCCATTTCACTTAAAGTACATGTCGGAGACCAGATTTCGGATTTTCCAGAATTCTATGACCCCATTATCCCTAGAGCCGTCCTGTGGCCGAGTGGTTAGCACGCTTGGTGACTGATCTAAGGGGCCTGGTTCAAGTCCCAGATTAGGCATGGATGTGTGTGTCGTTTTTCTGCTGAGGTCCTGCCATCCTCTCAGACCTTCTACTGTGGCATATAAACTTACAGGCTCCTGTCAGATCTCTGTGGCAAGCAGCTGCTTGAGGGGGTATTTATATTTTATTATCCCTAGGTTCATACTTCAGAGCTCTATCATTTCTGCTTCACAGATAGAATTAGCTTGATCCTCTGTCAGCAAGTCGGCCGTCAATCACTCACAATCCTCTATATATTTTAGATATGTCTAACAGGACGTATAAATGCGAAGGAATTTTGCCTATCGATAAGTAGGTCTTCAGAGCTTCCAAAATAAAATCCTCAGATTTATGGTCAGTGCTCCCTGGTTTGTGGGTTGGGTTGTTGGGTTGTTTTACCTCTGAGCGGCACTTTTTTGCACACCATGGGCTAAATGGCCAGGTCACATGGACCCCGAAGGCTCAGAGAAGGTTGGCGGAGGGGACCCACTGGAACAGCTGTTGGGGGACAGATGGTAGCCTCCCGTCAAGGCCATCCAGCGTGTTCTTTAACGTGCACAGGGTATGGCTCTCCCACACACGGGGCCACGGCTTAACGTCCCATCCGACGGACGGCGGCCTTTCCAAGCCCATCGGTGTCCCCTACTGACCGTGGGTAGGGCGGGGAATTTTGCGGAGAAAAATCTCAACGCTGACCCTGGTTTGTGAAAAACAAGATCATTCACACTGACCATATATACACTCATATTCAGAAGCTCGCGCAGACCATTTTTTGAAACAGTGGGAGATCATCTTGTGATATTACAAGATCCTTGATCAATTACGATCCCTTGGTTTTAAACCAATTCAAGCATCCAAAGATACCATGTTTAACTTTTAGTTGTGTATTTTACAGCAAATTTGTTTTGCACTTGTGGCCCCTTTGGGGTTTATGTGTTTTAACTTTGTTATTGCCAATCAGTCACTATTTTGGACTTCCAGATATAAGCCCTAGGCTTAGAGCTCATAAACGTAATTCAAGATATCAGATCTATCGATAAGTTTATAGTGAAAAAACTCTCTAATGAACTTTTCCGAGATCATAATGAAAAACTAAATGTAAATACACGAGAAGATTGACGAGGGTTCATATGATGACTAACATTTATTGAAATATTTCATTCTCATCTACTATTCAGAGTTTATTTCATTAATGGAATAATTATTTTATATTCCTATCGCAATCGTATGAAATCTAATAGGATGGTGTATGTTCTACTGAAAGTAAACTGTGTACTCAAAAACGAAAGCGATACTAGCGCCATATTCTTCTTACGCTACTAATGAACAGCTAACACGATCATTTTATTTAAAAATAGGGCCACAACCACTGCCCAGCACTCTACCTGGCCAATTCTTCCAATTGGTTTCAAGGTAACGGAAAAACAGGGTATCGCTCTCCGGCACACGGGTGCACCTCTACCTTAAGTGCTGCTGGGCCTTTTAAGAATCTATAGAGTGTGGGAAAAGAGGTGTATACATCTGATGTCTAAAATTAGGCTGTATGATAGTTCGGTTCTTTCTAGGGTTATTTATGGTAATGAAACTTAGATCCTTTGAAAGCAACAGGAAACTTCATGCCTCTGATTCTAGATGCTTGTACAGCATCTTGGGTATTAAGGTGTGGTGTTCGACTTTGTAAGTAATGATGAGTTAGGAATCGGCAACGTTGGTTGAACAGCATATTATGCAGAAAGACTGCATTGGTTTAGCCATGCTACTCGTATACATAGCTGCAGATTGGCGGATAGGGTTATGAAGTGTGCCAAAAGGCTTCAGGAAAAGGGGGAGACAACGCTCATCAGTTTCCTATCGACCATCAAGTTAGCATAAGATACAAAACAACTGGAAATTTCAACTTTTCAAGTCAGGAATAACTACGGTCAAAAACATAAAATATTTGCTATCCCGACCATATTGAACTTCATACCCACAGAGCTTAACGACATTAAAAAACATTACACTGTTGGATTCTTGACGATATATTGAAAATGATGATATTCTTTATTGATAATAATGTGATTTATAACACAGACTTCTTTTATTGCTATCAATATATTTTATCTGGCTTTAATTGGTTTCTCAGAATTTTTTTTTATCCTCTACCGATACAGAAAATGATATTCATAAAAACAACTTATTCACACAGCCATTGCTCATTAATCATTTAGTCACTGCTCCCTTCTCTCGCTTAGTTGCCCTTCAAGCATTGCACGTAAACAACCCAAATATGACTGCTCCCTCTTCTCTCCCCCCCCCCCCATCATAAACCTGAAAGTTACGCCCAATTCCACACTCCATCTTCCTCTTACCACTCAATTGTAACATTATGCATCACACCATGTTCTTCTTTGCCATTTTCTACTCATCCTTTAAAGTATCTTTCAAACCCCAAATAATTTTTTTTGGAATGGTAAAAATATTTGACAGAAAATTAGATTATGTTCTAATATTTAATTGTGGCATTCTGCGCCATTTTTTCAAACACATTCAATATTTACTCTTTTTACCTGCTTTTCATCATCTTTATTACTTACAATCTGCCGTTCTTTTCTTTTGTATGTTCTGCAGATAAGCTACTGTTAGCTTTGCAGATTTACTATTTGGTAAAAATTTGAATTTTTAATAGATTCGTGAAGCATTAATAAAGATATTATTATTGAAAAAACTTTGGGTTGAGTATTGAATTTAAACTCTGCTGTGCCATATTTTTTGGTTCCACGAAACAATGGCACTGAAGAGTTGATACTGTGTGTTAACATCGCACAAATCAGTGAAACTTCGTTGAGTTACATCTCTTACTGAGTAAAAACTAGCATCATAACTTATCTTGTATTTGAGCAATTAATCTATGGCAATAAAACTTTTTATAGCTTTCGGGTAATTGTTCCAAGGATTTCAAAGCTTTATCTAACATGCTAAATGCACTTTGCGCAAGTAACAGATCTTTGTTTCCGTATGGATCTTTCTTATCATAAAAGTCTTCATTTAGATGTCTCCAAAATACATTAACAGCCACTCCAAAATCCAATGACTTCATATTGTGAAACCACAAAGCTGAAAAACAAAAACATTTGTCACTCACAGACACAAAAATAACCCTGATAAAATTTTTTTATTTTTTATTTTTATTTACACCACACTCATAACCTGTTAAGTATTTCATTCTTAGTAAAGAGAAGTATTGTTAATATAGTAGGAGGTTAATAGGGGTTCTAACTCAGTGGTGGATCAACATTAATCCTGTGGGATCCGCCACCCATGTGGCGGTTCCCACAGGATTAACATTGATCAACCACATTGGTCAGAACTCTCACGGTTTTAAGACAAGTCGGACAATGCCGAATAAGTAACCTCCCTCCAGTGATGTATTAATCTGGAATTATATAATTCGGTTAAATTGGAGGTCATAATTGATATATGACAGATGGTATTGAATGAAGTAAACAACCCACTGGTAATTTCTAGAGACGGCCATCTTGGATGACGTTACCCACCACGCTGTCGACCCCCCTCTGTTTGCGCATTGCATCAGACATAATGTGTTACAGCATGTTTTGGAAAAGTTCATCCCCTCACACTCTTGACTGCCATTTTCGGACCATCTGGAAATTTCTCTCAAGTCCAGAGACATCGGATGTCATCGCCTATTAGAAGTTCCCTGCTATAAACCAGTTTTGCCCAATACCATTCCCCCCTTTTCTACAGCACTGCCATTTTTTTTATTTCAGTTTCTGTGGAATAGTCCTTCTTCTAGTATAAATACGGCTTCCATCAGTCAGAATCCTCATTCTGTTGACAGTGACAGTTCTCTGCTGTTGATTTTTCAACTGCCAGAAGTCAATAGGGATAGTTCTCGATACCCTCATGTAGTATAAATCATCTCCAGTTATTTCACAAGTTACTGTTTTAAAATGCATCAAATGTGATATATGTCAAAAGATTTCACACTCCAATCTCATTCGTCATAAGTGATATCATGATGGAAAGAATCTGTTTAAGTGCTCTCAATGTGAATCTACATTCTCAAGGAAAGATAACAAACAACACCATGAGTTATCCCACACCTCCGAGGAAAACCTACAAAGGTGAAGAATATGCAATGGAGTTTGGAAGAAAAGACAGTTTTTTATGACATCAAAGAAAGCCACACAATAATAAGCGAAAACGTTCTGAAGATGAAAAGATTCCCCAGAAGAAGAAAAAACCGGACCCTGAAGACCCCTGCCAGTTTACAGAAGAAATGGACCTTGTCAACACATAAGCTGATGGCGACTGAAGAAATGTCTGTTTATCTCACCATTTTCCTCGAGTCCTCACGGAAGTCACTCCTAACTCTTCAGAAAGAAGAATTGGTCTCAAAAGGTAGCATTAAATGGTATCTTGTCCTGCAAGTGTACTTCAGGTGAAAAATTTCCCCTTCTACCTTCGAATAATACACCCCTTTTTTTCGAAGTAACTGTTTCACGAGTCTTCCTACATCGTCCCTAAACAGATAATTGGATTCAGCGTGCAAGAAGATCAAAACTTCATATGAAGAATTTGAAGGGCCACATAGTGGATGGATACTGGATGCAGTACTCCATGGTGAAATGAATATTGAAAAATATATCCCTCTTGTAGGGTCCAGTTACATTCCTACTCCAAGAGAATTACTATTAAAACATACTATTGTAAATGCTTGTAATTCAGATCAAAAATGTTTTGTCTGTTTTAGCCTCTATGTATCCCGCTACAGAAAACACAGAGCGCCCTAGCAACTACAGACATTTAGAAGAAAAATTAAACACATCTGATCTAACTTTCCCTATAACAATAAATCAAATACCAAAATTCAAAAAGTGAATAACATCTCCATCAATGTTTTCGGATACGAGAAAGGGGTGTTCCCACTCTACATCACGCCATTCAGATTTAAAAAGCACACAAATCTCCTACTTTTATCAGATGGTGAAAAGCAGCATTGTTGCTCAATTAAGAACACGAGTAGACTTCTCATCAAACACAACGGTGTGCATTTCTACTGTGATTACTGCCTTCACCATTTCACGAATGAATTAGTCTTTAAAGACCCCATTCCCTATTGTCCAGAGCATGGACCTCAGAGAGTAGTTTCCAACTGAAGAAGAGAAATGGTTGAAATTCACAAATTTCAAGTTCCAGCAACCTGTTCCTCACGTGATTTTATGCTGACTTTGAGTCATTCTTATTGAAAGTGGACACCTGTATACCAGACCCTTCAAAATCTCACCCCACTATCACAGCAAATCATGAACCATGTGGATTTGCATATCTTGTTGTTGGACCTGATGGCTGCAGCTGTAAACGTCCAGTAGTTTATAGAGGTCCTAATGTGGTAAAAGAATTTTTGGAATGTTTGCTTAAAGAAAACGATACAAAAAATTTACTCTCGGAGATCAAATCAATGTACCTTTCAGATCACGAAGAGGAATTATTTCACAGTGCTACTAACTGTCATATTTGCAAAGAGGTTATGGGACTAGATCAAGTGAGGGATCACGATCATTTAATAGGCAAATTCCGAGGAACCGCCCATAATGTGTGTAATCTCAATCTTAAGTTCACTAAGATTCCAGTTATATTTCATAACCTTAAGGGATATGACAGCCATCTTATTATGCAAGGAAGGGAAGGATCAAAAAATAAGAAGATAAATTGCATTCCCAATAACATGGAAAAAATATATAGCATTCTCCCTTGGAACTTTAAATTTCATAGACTCCTATCAAGTTTTTAAGTGCATCTCTTGAGAAGTTAGTCAATTATTTATCAGCAGAAGAATTCAATATTTTAAAGGAGCATGTTGATCCTGGATAGTTACATCTGGTTTAGAGAAAAGGAGTTTACCCCTACGATTAAATTGACAGTTGTAAATGGTTTGAAAAAACGTTACCTCCACGAGAGACATTTTACAATCAACTCACAGAAGAAGCGCTGGAGGAAGAAGACTAGAGCCATGCAATGAAAGTATGGAATACATTCAATATTAAAAAAAACCTAGGTCAGTATCGTGATGTGTTTGAGATTTTCTGAAAACTGTGTGTCAGATACTATGAAATTGATCCCTGCCATGTTTACACAGTTCCTGGGCTAGCTTGGCAAGCATGTCTGAAGATGACAAATGTTAATCTAGAGCTGATAACTGACCCTATAATACACCTATTCCTGAAAAGAGGCATACGAGGAGGAATTTTAATGATACGCAATCATTTTAGCATGCAAACAAGTTTTTAGATACCTATAATCCTCAGCTACCCTTTAAATACTATGATGTATTATGATGCCAACAATTTTTATGGATGGGCAGTGTCACAATATCTCTCCTCAAAGCGATTTTCGATGGCTTGATAGAGAAGAAATATAAGATCTAGATATTACTGCGGTTGCTGATGATTCCAAGTGTATACGTATATTGGAGGTCGATTTAGATTACCCAGTTTCTCTCCACAACGCACATAATGATTATCCACTAGCCCCTGAGAAACTTCAGATTACCAACAGCATGTTATCACCATATTGCCAAGAGTTCCTCATAACCTTGGAATAAATACCAACAAATCAGTAGTGAAACTAGTCCCCAATCTGTATTCTAAGGGAAAATATGTCCTACATTACCATAATATCAAACAATATTTAGCCCTCGGTATGAAGCTGAAGAAAATTCATCACATTTTAGAATTCAAACAATCTTGCTGGCGAAAACCATATATAGAATTTATGGAGGGCAGCGGAAGAAAGCTAGAAACAATTTCGAAAAGGACCTCTTCAAAGACGAAAATTGAATTGACTCAGAACCCAAAGGGAGTATGTAATCATCGCCTGCTTTTCATGTTTTTTGACAATGAACAATAGACCTGTTTATGCTGGTTTCATTGTTCTAGATATTAGTAAAATACTGATGTACAGCTTTCATCATAACTATAATTCCGAAATACGGAGGAAAGGATAAATTATTATTCACTGTGCTACAAGCTTCAAACAGAGGTTGTGTATGATGATATGAAAGATGATATATATACCATTTCGACACATCTGTTTAATCTACAGACCACTTCCTGCATAATATACGTAATAAAAAGGCACTGGGTAAAATGAAAGATTAACTTTCAGGAGTGCCTGCAAACGAGTTTGTTTTGTTGAAAAGTAAGATGTACTCTGTTCTGAGTTTACAAGAGGAGAAGAAAACAGGCAAAAGCAGTCCCATAATACATTGTAAAAAGAACTCTTTGCTGCAAGGATTACAGAGACTGCCTAATAAACAAATTACCTTCTCGAGTAGATTTGACAAGGATTCAAAGTACCAACCACCCTCATCATACAATGAAAGGTGTAAAACTTGGATTGTCACCATTCGATGACAAAAGGTACATATTAGAATATGGTTATGGCACACTTTCATACGGAGCACTACAAAACGGTGAAAAACTAATATAACGGAAAACGAATATTTTGTTAAACATGTACACTGTGATTTTTATTATGTTTGAGCTATATGCAGAAGAAAATAATAATGATTCTATCTGAATGTATTTACAATTTTTATATAACCCCTATATATGTAAAAATATCGTATGTAATTGCTATAGGTAGACCATTGTATGTAAAACCATTTCCTCTGTCAAGCTGTATTTTGTGAGCAGGCTGTAAAATATATCTGCAACCAATAACAAAAGAGTATCATTGTGAAATATATAATTAATCTACATAAAATTGCAAACCAATGGAAATCATTACATGTGTAAAATATTATGTTAAATCTACGCATTGTGAATGTTTTTATTCATTGTATCTACGAATTTAATACTTTGATATCAATAAAAAAATTTAAATTAATACGTGTATTATCTGAATTTCTGAGTCGACTCTTATATTTTATTTGGGAAGGTAAACAAAGTAGATGTTATTGTGACTCCTCCCGTGACCATGGGCTCCCTCCCCTGTGACATTCCTGGAGTGTGTGTGTGTGTGCATGTGTCATACAACAAGTTGCAACTCATTTGGGGAACTAGTTCACTTGGAAGTCGTGCTCGAGTTGGGTTGTTTTACCTCTTAGAGGCACTTTTTTTGCACAGAATGGGCTAAACGACCAGGCCACAAGGACCCTGAAGGCTCAGAGAAGGTTGGGGGAGGGGACCTGCAGTAACAGCTGTTGAGAGACAGTTGGTAGCCTCCCATCAAAGCCATCCAGTGTGTTCTTTAACGTGCATAGGGTATGGTTCTCTCACACATTGGGACATGGCTTAATACGACGGATATCAGCCTTTCCAAGCCCATCAGTGTCCCCTACTGACCTTGGACAGAGTGGGGAGTTTTGCAGAGATAAATCTCAATGCTGACTCAGGTGGGACTCGAACCTGGAACTGCAGATTACGAGCCTGGCGCACTACCGATTGAGCCCGATGCCATGCTCGGAGATTGGTCTCTGAGCATGACCCCGTCCAAGGTCATGCTCGGAGAGAAGTCTATTAAATACAAGCATTTATGGGATTATAATTATAATAAAAGGCGAGTAATTCTTTTAATTTTCATGGTTTAATAAACATTACTTATAATTTCACGATGTAGAGACGTTTTCAAATATTAAGAAGTAAAGAAAACATATATCCTTTCGAATTTATCGCAATTCTAATCGCTTGCTTGCTTGTTCATAGACCATTACGCTACTGGATCGAACCTCCTTGAAATCAGCATTTTTTTTAAAGCAACCACTTCTCAAAAGTGGCAGGACTTCTTTAAACACAGCACTGGACGCTGTGTTTATGTGAAATTTATCAGCTTGGAATGAAATTCTAAATTAATCTTTACTTTGCAGAGACAGAATATCCATGACTTTCACTACGTGAACTTTTACGTAAATTTTTACGGAGAAATAATCGAAATTATTGCATCAGCCATTTGGTGATAAAGGAATTTACTATCAAGCGTTTTAGAGCAGATTTCACCGTTTACTGAATATTGATACTTTTCAATAATGACCTACAAGGAAAAGGATAATTTCTCTGCATCATATAATACAGAGGAGTATACATGAATTTTATATACCTTTCATATGAGTAAGTAAATCGTAAAAAAAAAATCAATTTTCATACTGTTATTCGAATTACTCATTTTTCATACAGTTAATAATTTGTTTATTAACTGTATGAATTTTCATTTTTAATTTCATATTTTTGAATTATTATTATAGATTTTGAATTTTCATACAGTTAATAATTGTTTTACTTTGGAATGTTTCCCACTGGCAAAAAGTATGATTTAATTAAAAATAATATTTTTTCTAAATGCATTGAAATGAAAATTAAGGGATTTCACCATATAATTTAGGTGATTAAAAAAAAAGATAAAATTCCCCCAAAAAATGAGATTTTTTAATTACAGAGGTAAAAATAATGTTTTTCTTCAATAAATGCATTGAAACGGAAATCAAACGATTTCACCACTTGATTACCTATTTCAACTGTTTGCTAAAAAATATAGATAAAATACCTTAAAAATCTGTTTTTTAATGACCGAGATAAAAATAAATAATATGCTTTCCTACATTAAATACAATGAAATGAAAATTAACGACATTCGCAATGTAATTCTAATTTCATCTGTTTAATATCAAGAAATATACATAATTTCCTGTTTTTAACTTTGTATATACGGAACGAAAAGAACTAGTGAACTTATCAACATGTGTTCACTTCTGAGACTTAGATATCGCATGTTCTGTGTTTCAATTCTACGCATTTGTTTTAGTATTTTACACATTAATTATTAATTAATATAATTTTCTCATTCAATAGTTAAGTACCGAATTGGAAGTAACGCAAGCAATATTTCCTGTTTAAATACATCTCTACACAAATCATGTCAACTCTTTAAAACATTATTTCCCCCCTTAAATTATAAGAAAACAAAGAATTTAAATTGAATTTTAACACTATCCATACTTAACATACTATCATCAATGCATTCTATATGCAAAACAAATTAATACAGCTTAGTTAGTGGAAATTAACATAATATTGAAGTACATTTTACCTATAAGAAACAAATTAAAAACTGAATTCTTTAATTTTTAATTACATTATCCACCACCAGATGACAGTCAAACCTAGTGCCGAGAGGGATTTTCTAGTAGTATGTGCCCAGAATAGGTTTCCCCACCAAGGTGCTGAGTTTCATAAATTTCTAGGGAAATTTTTGGTGACGTCATCGGCCATGCATACTGAAGAGGGTACCATCTCTCGAGACTCCATTCCCTTCTCATTAACCATGAGCTTCTCAGGAAATTGCAAGACAAGCCAGACTCTGACATCACTATGTTTGCCATTGACTTCTACGACCGAATCATCCCTGCCAGCTCCACTGTTGGCAATATGCTCTTCCCTGACATTCCACCCTGGAGGATTATTGATGCTATGATCAATGTCACTGTCCGTTATCTAGGTCGAAAGAGCGACTCAGATCCAGTAGCCATCAGCCTTCTCTCCACCTACTATGTCACTGTACGATATGAGAGATGTACTGAGATCTACACCGACTGATTTGTGAACTGGGAGAGGCTATGTGCTGCCTCTGCCTTTGCCAACCCCTATACCGGCATCGCCAGGGGTTTCTGTCTTCTGCATCTCGTTTCCTCCACCTGTGCAGAGCTTCATGCTATCCTTGAAACTGTACTCTTCATCCTCAGCCTCGAGAGTGGCAACTGTCATCCTCTGTGACTAGAAGTCAGCCTTAGAAGCTCTCCAGAGGAGAGACGCAAGAGCTGCAATCACTTCCTCATCCAGAAGATCATGGAGACTTGCTCCAAGGTCACTTTTGCTGGAATCACGGTTCATTTCTAGTGGATACCCTGTCATGTAGGGATACCTGGCAATGAGCTCACTGATGCACCACGAAGGAGGCACCAAGAATCAGAGTGTGTAACTAATTACCTTCTCTCTCTCAGTGACTGCAAGAGTTCTGTCTCACAACTGATGATCCAATATCCTCTTGCCCAGTGGCAGAGGAACACCAGCTGTTCCTCATTTAGGTACCTGGTTGATACTTCTCTTGCTGCTCCTAACCTCCATAACCGCATATCTGAGAAGACCCTCATTCATCGTCTCTGAGTTTGTGTCATCTACAGCAACTCCATGCTTCACACTCTCGGCAGAGCTTACAGTCCTAACTGTGCCACTTGCAGCACATCTGAGACTGTATCCCACGTTCTGCTCAACTGCTCCTGCTAGAATGCCAAAAGAGAAGCTTTGTTCCAGGAGCTTCATGCTATCAGAATCACCAACTATTCCATCAACTGCCTGCTTGGTAATCAGCACAATAATGTGAAGCTGTAGCAAATGCATTTCTGACTGGTCACGATTTCTTTCAGAACAATGACCTCTTCTGCAAGGTCTAATGTTTCCTTTTTCGAGATTAGTACTCTTATTAGCTTCAAAAGACAGCTGATAGGCAGTTTCTTCTGCCCCCACTATCTCACCCTTCTGTTTTGACTGGTGTATGGAGCCCCTTATTGGAGGCTAATTTCACCATTAACTTACAACACCTAGAACTTTGATAGGGAAATTTTTGGTGACATCAATGGCCATGCCTGCAGTGGGGGCTTTTAATTAATAAAGGGTGTGGTTGAATATTAATAAGTGGGTGTGACCAGTAAATGATATCCATAAGTGGGTGTGGCCGGAAGTAACGTTAGCACACATTCGGACAAAAAATCAGAGCACACATTCGGAAATACCCTAAGTATGTCAGCCACTATATGCATAAAAAAAATCCTAACAGAAAATACCTTAGCTCAGACCTTAACTTAAGTAAAATGTACGAGCTGTACAAGGCTGATAACGAGGGATACCCTTTCATGAAAGAACACAAGTACAGAGAAAACTTTAATTTCGATTTCAACTTTCAAGCCACTTCACTGGGACACTTGCCAAAACTGCAACGATATGGCATTGAAAATGTCTGTGGCTGAAACAGAAGAGGACAAGGTCAGGCTGAAGGTGCAACACGAGCTGCATCTCTGAAAAGTGAAGAAGGCGCGAGAAATTCTGGCACAAGTAACTAATGATAGTAAGAATGATGACGAATTGCTAGCTTTCACTTTTGATTTGGAAAAAGCTCTAGCTTTCCCAAAGTTGACCACCTCTGTCGCCTACTACAAGAGAAACATTGTGTACAACTTAGGGTGTCACAATTTACATGATGGACTGGGGAACATGTATTTATGGAACGAGACGGAGCATAAAAGAGGTAGTCAAGAGATTGCAGCTTGCATTGGAAAAAACATTTGGCTGTATGGAAATGGCAAAAAGCGTTGCATACTGTTTAGCGATGCCTGCATGGGGCAAAATTGCAATTGGAAGTTGACCCTATTTCTTTTGAAGCTTTTGCATGAGCCCGGTATTCCCATTGAAATGGTCGACCATGTGTTCATGGTAAGTGGTCATTCCAACGTTTCATAATATTCAATTCATAAGTTACTCCCAAACGACAGGGATTTCGCACTTGTGGAAAAATCGTCCAAGAAATACCCAGATCTATACACCTACATATTGGATTGAAGCTATACAATCTGCCAAAAGGAAGGTACCATTTCAAGTATTTATAATGGATCGTTTTGAATTTTTATCGACCGCACTCTGGAAGCGCTTGTAGTAAAGAGAAAGGTAAACACCATACACAACAAAGTTAATGTCTACAAATACAATGGATACGGCTTTCCAAAGAAATTCCAACAGAAATCAAGTACAAGGAAAGTTTTATTTCCCTTGAAGAGTTCAAGACTATAAATTTAGCACCACCAAGAGCCCCCCAAAAAGAGCGACCAAGAACAGTCCACAAAACCTGGAACGACACTGAACAACCACCTTTGTACTGAGATCCCATTGCAGTCACAAAAGCAAAGAAAGAAGACATGATTAGCCGCTTGAATTTTATACCGCCAATCCACCACTCGTTTTCTCAATCTACAGTCAGAAATCACAAACAACCAAGATGAACCACTTCTGGACAAAGATGCTGATTAATGTGTTCTCAACTTGTATCTCCCCAAAAAATTTCATTTTTCATATGTTATTTTTCCAATCTTATTCCTAATTTTTATTGCAAATAAATGTTTTTCAAGACACTTTTCTGTATTTTTCCCAATTTCATTGAGTTTAAAATTTTTATAATTATTAGAATTTCATGTTTTCTGGCTGAAATTGAAAATTTGAAACTACCTTAGTTTAACTATGTTTGAAAAAATTGTTTTGAACATATGTATTTTTAAGAGCAGAAAACGCAAAACTACTTGTTTTGAAAAATTTGGTTTCCCTGACTTATACCACTTTTCATTCTGAGTGACACAATATATAGAATGCATTGATGACAGTATATTAAGTGGAGAGTGTTAAAATCCAATTAAAATTCTTTATTTTCTTATAATTTAAGGGGGAAAATAATGTTTTGAAGAGTTGACATGATTTGTGTAGAAATGCATTTTAACAGGAAAAATTTGCTTGCGTTACTTCCAATTCGGTACTTATTATTCGGAATTTCTATCACTGAAATTAGGAGGAGTGCGATAGTTTGACAGAATAAGTTCATAATAAGAGCTTTGGCTCCTTGCCCTTTTCTGCTAATATTTACTCATTAGGTCTGATGTCGAAATATTCCTTATTACTATGATATGCCTGATAAGAGTAAAGTCTATTTACCATTTTCTTGAGGCTGGCTCAGGTACACATAGAAGATCACTGTGGCGACATTTGCATTCGGTTGGACGTATGCAATAATGTATTATTCACCATGTCCATAGCAGACCAGTCTTTAAAGCAAGCACGATGGTCTGATGTTATTACATTAATCATATAATTGCATCACTCCTTGATGTAGCCAATTTTGAAGTGCGATTTTTATTTGAAATTATCCGTATTCTCTTTTAGTTGAGATGTTGTATTATTCACTATTCGGCAATATTTATCCTGTTGATATAGGAACAGTTCTTGATAGATGTTAGTTCATTACTGCGAGTTAGAATACGATGATTCTTTACCTTTGTTGTAGAAATGGTATCGCTTCACTAGTTGCTCATAGAACTTTGCCGTAAATACCTTAGCATATTTGTGCTGGTAATCACTAGTAAATAGTTTTGCTGAAAGTACGTTGCACATTCCTCCATATTTAAGCTTTTAAAAATACCACGATAAAACTTTAACCATCTAAACTGGCCAACCCAACTGTAAAATAAAAAATAGAACATTGGCCCTGTCTACTCTGGTGCAGAGCGACGGGTTACTCCGTTGGCCTACCTAAAGCTTCCTCAGGCTTTACTCTTATTCCTTCTAGTTTCCCTTTCAGCTAAATATCAAAGGCATATCATAGTAATAAGGACAGAGCGACGGGTTACTCCGTTGGCCTACCTAAAGCTTCCTCAGGCTTTACTCTTATTCCTTCTAGTTTCCCTTTCAGCTAAATATCAAAGGCATATCATAGTAATAAGGAATATTTTAACATCAGTACTAATGAGTAAATATTAGCAGAAAAGAGCTATGAGCCAAAGTTGTTATACTTATTCTGTTAAATTATTACAGTCCTCCTAATTTGAGTGATAGAAATAACTTTACTGTAACAGCTTAATTCGTGTATATTAACTACATATAGATAAATATTAGCTGTGTATCTTATTTATTAAATTCAGTTCTTAATTGTTGAATGAGAAAATTATATTAATTAGTAATTAATGTGAAAAATACTAAAACAAATGCGTAGAATTGAAACACAGAACATGCGATATCTAAGTCTCAGAAGTGAACACATGTTGATAAGTTCACTAGTTCTTTTTCTTCCGTATATACAAAGTTAAAAACAGGAAATTATGTATATTTCTTGATATTAGAATTACATGATGATTAGTAGATGAAATTAGAATTACATGGCGAATGTCGTTAAATTTCATTTCATTGTATTTAATGTAGGAAAGCATATTATTTATTTTTATCTCAGTCATTAAAAAACAGATTTTTAGGGTATTTTATCTGTATTTTTTAGTAAACAGTTGAAATAGGTAATCAAGTGGTGAAATCGTTTGATTTCCGTTTCAATGCATTTATTGAAGAAAAACATTATTTTTACCTCTGTAATTAAAAAAATCTCATTTTTTGGGGGAATTTTATCTTTTTTTTTCAATCACCTAAATTATATGGTGAAATCCCTTAATTTTCATTTCAATGCATTTAGAAAAAATATTATTTTTAATTAAATCATACTTTTTGTCAGTGGGAAACATTCCAAAGTAAACAAATTATTAACTGAGTAATTCGAATAACAGTATGAAAATTCATTTTTTTTTACGATTTACTTACTCATATGAAAGGTATATAAAATTCATGTATACTCCTCTGTATTATATGATGCAGAGAAATTATCCTTTTCCTTGTAGGTCATTATTGAAAAGTATCAATATTCAGTAAACGGTGAAATCTGCTCTAAAACGCTTGATAGTAAATTCCTTTATCACCAAATGGCTGATGCAATAATTTCGATTATTTCTCCGTAAAAATTTACGTAAAAATTCACGTAGTGAAAGTCATGGATATTCTGTCTCTGCAAAGTAAAGATTAATTTAGAATTTCATTCCAAGCTGATAAATTTCACATAAACACAGCGTCCAGTGCTGTGTTTAAAGAAGTCCTGCCACTTTTGAGAAGTGGTTGCTTTAAAAAAAATGCTGATTTCAAGGAGGTTCGATCCAGTAGCGTAATGGTCTATGAACAAGCAAGCAAGCGATTAGAATTGCGATAAATTCGAAAGGATATATGTTTTCGTTACTTCTTAATATTTGAAAACGTCTCTACATCGTGAAATTATAAGTAATGTTTATTAAACCATGAAAATTAAAAGAATTACTCGCCTTTTATTATAATTATAATCCCATAAATGCTTGTATTTAATAGACTTCTCTCCGAGCATGACCTTGGACGGGGTCATGCTCAGAGACCAATCTCCGAGCATGGCATCGGGCTCAATCGGTAGTGCGCCAGGCTCGTAATCTGCAGTTCCAGGTTCGAGTCCCACCTGAGTCAGCATTGAGATTTATCTCTGCAAAACTCCCCACTCTGTCCAAGGTCAGTAGGGGACACTGATGGGCTTGGAAAGGCTGATATCCGTCGTATTAAGCCATGTCCCAATGTGTGAGAGAACCATACCCTATGCACGTTAAAGAACACACTGGATGGCTTTGATGGGAGGCTACCAACTGTCTCTCAACAGCTGTTACTGCAGGTCCCCTCCCCCAACCTTCTCTGAGCCTTCAGGGTCCTTGTGGCCTGGTCGTTTAGCCCATTCTGTGCAAAAAAAGTGCCTCTAAGAGGTAAAACAACCCAACTCGAGCACGACTTCCAAGTGAACTAGTTCCCCAAATGAGTTGCAACTTGTTGTATGACACATGCACACACACACACACTCCAGGAATGTCACAGGGGAGGGAGCCCATGGTCACGGGAGGAGTCACAATAACATCTACTTTGTTTACCTTCCCAAATAAAATATAAGAGTCGACTCAGAAATTCAGATAATACACGTATTAATTTAAATTTTTTTATTGATATCAAAGTATTAAATTCGTAGATACAATGAATAAAAACATTCACAATGCGTAGATTTAACATAATATTTTACACATGTAATGATTTCCATTGGTTTGCAATTTTATGTAGATTAATTATATATTTCACAATGATACTCTTTTGTTATTGGTTGCAGATATATTTTACAGCCTGCTCACAAAATACAGCTTGACAGAGGAAATGGTTTTACATACAATGGTCTACCTATAGCAATTACATACGATATTTTTACATATACAGGGGTTATATAAAAATTGTAAATACATTCAGATAGAATCATTATTATTTTCTTCTGCATATAGCTCAAACATAATAAAAATCACAGTGTACATGTTTAACAAAATATTCGTTTTCCGTTATATTAGTTTTTCACCGTTTTGTAGTGCTCCGTATGAAAGTGTGCCATAACCATATTCTAATATGTACCTTTTGTCATCGAATGGTGACAATCCAAGTTTTACACCTTTCATTGTATGATGAGGGTGGTTGGTACTTTGAATCCTTGTCAAATCTACTCGAGAAGGTAATTTGTTTATTAGGCAGTCTCTGTAATCCTTGCAGCAAAGAGTTCTTTTTACAATGTATTATGGGACTGCTTTTGCCTGTTTTCTTCTCCTCTTGTAAACTCAGAACAGAGTACATCTTACTTTTCAACAAAACAAACTCGTTTGCAGGCACTCCTGAAAGTTAATCTTTCATTTTACCCAGTGCCTTTTTATTACGTATATTATGCAGGAAGTGGTCTGTAGATTAAACAGATGTGTCGAAATGGTATATATATCATCTTTCATATCATCATACACAACCTCTGTTTGAAGCTTGTAGCACAGTGAATAATAATTTATCCTTTCCTCCGTATTTCGGAATTATAGTTATGATGAAAGCTGTACATCAGTATTTTACTAATATCTAGAACAATGAAACCAGCATAAACAGGTCTATTGTTCATTGTCAAAAAACATGAAAAGCAGGCGATGATTACATACTCCCTTTGGGTTCTGAGTCAATTCAATTTTCGTCTTTGAAGAGGTCCTTTTCGAAATTGTTTCTAGCTTTCTTCCGCTGCCCTCCATTAAATTCTATATATGGTTTTCGCCAGCAAGATTGTTTGAATTCTAAAATGTGATGAATTTTCTTCAGCTTCATACCGAGGGCTAAATATTGTTTGATATTATGGTAATGTAGGACATATTTTCCCTTAGAATACAGATTGGGGACTAGTTTCACTACTGATTTGTTGGTATTTATTCCAAGGTTATGAGGAACTCTTGGCAATATGGTGATAACATGCTGTTGGTAATCTGAAGTTTCTCAGGGGCTAGTGGATAATCATTATGTGCGTTGTGGAGAGAAACTGGGTAATCTAAATCGACCTCCAATATACGTATACACTTGGAATCATCAGCAACCGCAGTAATATCTAGATCTTATATTTCTTCTCTATCAAGCCATCGAAAATCGCTTTGAGGAGAGATATTGTGACACTGCCCATCCATAAAAATTGTTGGCATCATAATACATCATAGTATTTAAAGGGTAGCTGAGGATTATAGGTATCTAAAAACTTGTTTGCATGCTAAAATGATTGCGTATCATTAAAATTCCTCCTCGTATGCCTCTTTTCAGGAATAGGTGTATTATAGGGTCAGTTATCAGCTCTAGATTAACATTTGTCATCTTCAGACATGCTTGCCAAGCTAGCCCAGGAACTGTGTAAACATGGCAGGGATCAATTTCATAGTATCTGACACACAGTTTTCAGAAAATCTCAAACACATCAGCTAAGAGTAACATGTCAGTCTTTAGGTAAAAGTCACGATACTGACCTAGGTTTTTTTTAAAATATTGAATGTATTCCATACTTTCATTGCATGGCTCTAGTCTTCTTCCTCCAGCGCTTCTTCTGTGAGTTGATTGTAAAATGTCTCTCGTGGAGGTAACGTTTTTTCAAACCATTTACAATTGTCAATTTAATCGTAGGGGTAAACTCCTTTTCTCTAAACCAGATGTAACTATCCAGGATCAACATGCTCCTTTAAAATATTGAATTCTTCTGCTGATAAATAATTGACTAACTTCTCAAGAGATGCACTTAAAAACTTGATAGGAGTCTATGAAATTTAAAGTTCCAAGGGAGAATGCTATATATTTTTTCCATGTTATTGGGAATGCAATTTATCTTCTTATTTTTTGATCCTTCCCTTCCTTGTATAATAAGATGGCTGTCATATCCCTTAAGGTTATGAAATATAACTGGAATCTTAGTGAACTTAAGATTGAGATTACACACATTATGGGCGGTTCCTCGGAATTTGCCTATTAAATGATCGTGATCCCTCACTTGATCTAGTCCCATAACCTCTTTGCAAATATGACAGTTAGTAGCACTGTGAAATAATTCCTCTTCGTGATCTGAAAGGTACATTGATTTGATCTCCGAGAGTAAATTTTTTGTATCGTTTTCTTTAAGCAAACATTCCAAAAATTCTTTTACCACATTAGGACCTCTATAAACTACTGGACGTTTACAGCTGCAGCCATCAGGTCCAACAACAAGATATGCAAATCCACATGATTCATGATTTGCTGTGATAGTGGGGTGAGATTTTGAAGGGTCAGGTATACAGGTGTCCACTTTCAATAAGAATGACTCAAAGTCAGCGTAAAATCACGTGAGGAACAGGTTGCTGAAACTTGAAATTTGTGTTGTTGTTGTTGTGTTGGGTTGTTTTACCTCTGAGCGGCACTTTTTTGCACACCATGGGCTAAATGGCCAGGTCACATGGACCCCGAAGGCTCAGAGAAGGTTGGGGGAGGGGACCCACTGGAACAGCTGTTGGGAGACAGATGGTAGCCTCCCATCAAGGCCATCCAGCGTGTTCTTTAACGTGCACAGGGTATGGCTGTCCCACACACGGGGCCACGGCTTAACGTCCCATTCGACGGACGGTGGCCTTTCCAAGCCCATCGGTGTCCCCTACTGACTGTGGGCAGGGCGGGGAATTTTGCGGAGATAAATCTCAACGCTGACCCAGCTGGGACTCGAACCTGGGAACTACAGATTACGAGCCTGGCGCGCTACCGACTGAGCCACCCCCGCCCCATTGAAATTTGTGAATTTCAACCATTTCTCTTCTTCAGTTAGAAACTACTCTCTGAGGTCCATGCTCTTGACAATAGGGAATGGGGTCTTTAAAGACTAATTCATTCGTGAAATGGTGAAGGCAGTAATCACAGTAGAAATGTACACCGTTGTGTTTGATGAGAAGTCTACTCGTGTTCTTAATTGAGCAACAATCTGCTTTTCACCATCTGATAAAAGTAGGAGATTTGTGTGCTTTTTAAATCTGAATGGTGTGATGTAGAGTGGGAACAGCCCTTTCTCGTATCCGAAAACATTGATGGAGATGTTATTCACTTTTTGAATTTTGGTATTTGATTTATTGTTATAGGGAAAGTTAGATCAGATGTGTTTAATTTTTCTTCTAAATGTCTGTAGTTGCTAGGGCGCTCTGTGTTTTCTGTAGCGGGATACATAGAGGCTAAAACAGACAAAACATTTTTGATCGGAATTACAACCTTGTTGACAAGGTCCATTTCTTCTGTAAACTGGCAGGGGTCTTCAGGGTCCGGTTTTTGCTTCTTCTGGGGAATCTTTTCATCTTCAGAACGTTTTCGCTTATTATTGTGTGGCTTTCTTTGATGTCGTAAAAAACTGTCTTTTCTTCCAAACTCCATTGCATATTCTTCACCTTTGTAGGTTTTCCTCGGAGGTGTGGGATAACTCATGGTGTTGTTTGTTATCTTTCCTTGAGAATGTAGATTCACATTGAGAGCACTTAAACAGATTCTTTCCATCATGATATCACTTATGACGAATGAGATTGGAGTGTGAAATCTTTTGACATATATCACATTTGATGCATTTTAAAACAGTAACTTGTGAAATAACTGGAGATGATTTATACTACATGAGGGTATCGAGAACTATCCCTATTGACTTCTGGCAGTTGAAAAATCAACAGCAGAGAACTGTCACTGTCAACAGAATGAGGATTCTGACTGATGGAAGCCGTATTTATACTAGAAGAAGGACTATTCCACAGAAACTGAAATAAAAAAAATGGCAGTGCTGTAGAAAAGGGGGGAATGGTATTGGGCAAAACTGGTTTATATCAGGAAACTTCTAATAGGCGATGACATCCGATGTCTCTGGACTTGAGAGAAATTTCCAGATGGTCCGAAAATGGCAGTCAAGAGTGTGAGGGGATGAACTTTTCCAAAACATGCTGTAACACATTATGTCTGATGCAATGCGCAAACAGAGGGGGGTCGACAGCGTGGTGGGTAACGTCATCCAAGATGGCCGTCTCTAGAAATTACCAGTGGGTTGTTTACTTCATTCAATACCATCTGTCATATATCAATTATGACCTCCAATTTAACCGAATTACATAATTCCAGATTAATACATCACTGGAGGGAGGTTACTTATTCGGCATTGTCCGACTTCAGTCTTAAAACCGTGAGAGTTCTGACCAATGTGGTTGATCAGCGTTAATTCTGTGGGATCTGCCACATGGGTGGCGGATCCCACAGGATTAACTTTGATCCATCACCGAGTTAGAACCCCCATTAACCTCCTACTCACTCATAACTTGTTAAATATTTGATTCTTAGTAACAGAAGTTTTGTTATTATCAATATTCATTAATTTAAAATAATCCGCATATTGAAATTATGCTAGATGTTAAGACAGAACAGAGTGCAATATTAGATAAAGCTATACTTACTTGGAAAAAAATTAATGTAAGGGTTGTACTGAAAGTAATGCCTGTAATATGAATAGCAATAGCTGTGTGTCTATGTACATTGTAAGATATGCCAATTGTACTTTCTTATGTCTTTCATATCTTTTCAACAGATCAGTGTTGATGAACAATGCATATGAAGCTAAAGCAAAGGGCTGTCATTGAGTCCCTGATGAAGTTGGGCTGCAGCACTTCTAACATTCCTACCAGACTCACCAAGATGTATGGTGAGCAGACAATCACATCAGTAATATGTGAAGTTTATCAAAGGAGAAACAACCATAAGAACTAAACACTACCTAAGAAGTTCAAAACTTAACAATCAGCAAGGGCCTTTAGCGCACCTGGCACATTGCCCCACTAAAAATAATCACGAAAAATAATAAACAAATTTCAAATTTAGTGTTCATTATTTGTCATATCTAAATGAACATATCTTTTTCTTATTCGTTTTGCAATCATTATTTGCCCTGTTATGTAGACAATCACATCATTTATTTTGTGAATTAAGGCTAAGTTGGCTACTTTCGAACTGTTAATATGAATTTTAACATTATGGCTACCATCTGGAATCTTAGTATTATTTATTATAGAGATGACACAAATGCACATGTGCTGAAATACAATAGTATTGAACTGCAGGAGTGAGGTCACCATTTTGTAGTGGACGTGACACTTGATCGGCTGATTAATTTTAACATAAAATCCCATTAGCAGTCCATAGCTCAGTCAGTTAAATGCTTTGGTAATTCTGATTTGCAAGTTAAAGGTCTTCAAGTTTGATCCTTACCTGCTGTCACCATAGCTTTTTTTTTCCAGTCATTTTTTTCATAATTCATTTTATTATTATATCACTATTTGGATTTCACTGCAAAACAAATTATGTAAAATATATATAACAAATTAATATTGTAATTTTAATATAACCAAAACAGACATTTCAAATGATAACACTGGGCAACACACAAAAATGCTTTGAAATGAAAATAGCCAATCTTTACTAATTTTGAAGTGCTGAACATGAAAATGACAATAAAATTTGTCGATTGGCTCGTTTAGGAGAGACAGAGATGGTCATGTATAAACGACTCAGCCTGCATCAAGTACATAGGTAACCAATTTGCAAAGCTGAATTTTAAACTCCAGATTCCAACATATTGCGTTGTATTGCATCAGCACACCATACACACAATCCCCGGATGTATTGCATCATTGTCTGATGCAATGTAGTTGAGTCATGACAGGGTTTTAAGATCGCGGACAAAAGACGATACAATTGTTAGTTGTAAGCGACGTCTCATAGGGTGAGCAAGTCTATTGATTGTAAGCGACGTCACATAGGGTGAGCAAGCCTATTGAGCGACACCCATTTACCCCTTGAGCCATAAGTACACATGATCCTTGCGTTTTAATCCAGCAGTAGCGATGCCTCATAACTGTGTTAATAGTGCAGATACATTTTATCACATTTGCAGGGAAGTGACGTTTGCAAGCCAGAAAAGGGCCATTATTCCAATAGTGAAAGTGGCGTGCGAGTTTTATTTTGGATGCAAGATCAGGAACAAGGATAAGGCCTAGGCTCCACACATATATGCTGCAGTGCATGTGCAAGAAATCTTCCGAAGTGACTCTAAGGCAAAAAAGTGGCAATGCCATTTCCTATAACAATGGTTTGGAGAGAGTCGAGCAATCACGCAAATGATTGCTACTTCTGCATGGTTCCACCTGGTTCTGGAGGCATCACAAGGAAAAAGAAGTGGACATCAGCATACCCGAATATACTATCTGCTCTCTGACCAGTTCTGCACAGCGAAGGCTTTCCCATTCCCAAACCACCAAAAGAATTTTCCATCGATTCAGAAGATGAGTAAATATTTTGCGGAAAAAACACTCTTTTCCTAAAATTAGCGGAAAAAAGACGAGCTGGCATTAGTTCAACTGGGAGAATACTCTGGCATATTTCTGGAGAGATGCAGGTTTGAATCTCGTATGTCGGCGAAAATTTTTTCTGCAAAATATTTATTCATTTCTCAACTCCAAAAGAGCAGCAGGTAACGCTGTGATTATCATCTATGTTTAAATCAGATGATGAGGAAGGAGGCGAACCGAAGTTGGGTTCTACGCAGCCTTCAGTGTCTAATGATGATCCATATATCTGCCACAGTGCATCATCTGCGCAACACATTCTCCCCGAAGAAGAAACAATCTTGTTTGCGATGTGTAGCTGTCCAAGGCAAAAGCAGAATGTGTCCAAGGCGAAAGCAGAATTACTTGGATCAAGATTTAATGGAATCCTCTCAAGGAAAATGTCCGAGTGAATAGGATTCGAACTTGTCATGAACAGTTTGCACCTTACTTCAGAAAGAAAGATGACTTTGTGTTCTGCTCCAATGTATATGGCCTGATAAATGCCCTCAGAATCAAACACGACCCTCAAGAATGGCGACTATTCATAGACTCCTCGAAATTGAGTCTCAAGGTGGTGTTGCTGCATAATGGAAATCGACTTCTATTCATTCCAGTTGGACATTCTGTCTACATGAAAGAAACCTATGACAACCTAAAACAGCTGTTGAACTGTCTTCAATACAGCAAGTATGGCTGGCATCTCTGTTGTGATTTGAAGGTAGTGGCTCTGTTGGTGAGTCTGCAGGTGGGATATACAAAGTACTGCTGTTTCTTATGTGAATGGAACAGCAGAGCAAAGACTTTGCCCTATGTGAAGAGAAACTGGCCTCAGAGGAAATCTCTGAAGGTCAGAGAGAAGAATGTGGAACACCCAGCACTGGCAGAAATGTACAAAATCCTGCTACCGTTCCTATACATCAAACTCGGTGTGATGAAAAACTTCGTAAAAGCCATGGACCAGACTGCACCAGTTTTCAAGTACTTGGCTGACAAATTCCCTCAACTCAGCGAAAATTAAAGAGAGAATTTTTGTGGGTCCTCAGATTTGTGAACTGTTCAGAGACCAGACGTTCGACATCCTGCTTCAGAGTAACGAGAAAAAGGTTTGGGACGCGTTTCGTCTGGTGTCAACTAAATTCCTTGGGAATATCAAGGCAGACAACTACAAGAAACTGGTTGACATATTGTCTCTGTATCACAAAGTTGGCTACAATATGTCCTTAAAGATCCATTTTCTCCATTCCCACTTAGATTTCTTCCCCCGACAACTGTGGCATGGTTAGTGATGAGCACGGTGAATGTTGCAATGATGGAGAAATGATACCAGGGAAACTGGTCCACTCCATTGTTTGCTGACTACTGTTGGACGCTCGCCAAAGACAATCCTGAGCAGCTGAATCTAATCTTTGAGTAATGGCTACTTTTATCTCAGAGTCCTGACTTTTATGAAAATTTGTTGCCCAGTGTAGTTTTATCTACATCTAGAAATTTTCGCAGGTTAAGATTAGAAATAGCCAAAATAAGTTCAGACTGTGTTACAGGGCCAACTTTAAAGCCAGTAAGGCATCTATGATCGTTACAAAAAATGGGAATAGAATTAACCACATTGTTTAGAGCAGTGTTTCCCAAACTGTTCCGTGAAAAATTATCGAAATTAATACAAACCTGGAATGGTTTTAAATGCTGGGACAAGTTCAAACATGTTTTAAAATCAGTTCAACGCATGTTGACCTTGATTCATCTGCTGGCGGTTGTCAACACATCCGAGCGCGAGTGAGTGTGGAGGTATCCATTCTAGTAAACGTGCAGTCACTAGCAAAGTCAAAGCGAAGTGCTGCAGGCAGGCACGCCTGTAGTGTGCGCTATCGCATTTTTGCTATGCAATACAGCCAGCTGTGGAGATAGTGTGCACTTAGCTTTACATTGAATATGAGACCGATGATACTCGACTCTAACCGAATATCTCCATAAAATATTCTTCTCACTCTTTTACCTAGATGAAAGTTTCATACTTCAACATATTATCCTGCTGGCTTAGCTGTCACAGTGACAGCTAAGCCAGCAAGATTTAATGCAAGTGATTATGAAAATCTAATTAAGTTAATTAGTGACTCTGATTTAAAACAAAAATATAAGGAACTGCCATTAAATGATTTCTGGACAAATTTAACAGAAGAGTACTCCAGCTTGTCAAAAGTAGCTATTCCTGTTTTACTTCCTTTTACAATGACATATTTATGCAAGGCAGGATTTTCAGATTATGCTGCAACCAAATCAAAGTCCAGGAAAAGACTCGACGCTACACCAGATATGAGAATTCAACTTTCTAATATTGTACCTGATATTAAAAGAATTTGTAATTCAAAGACCCAAAAACATCGAAGTTCTTAAGAGTGCAATTTTACAATATACAGGGTGAATCTGAAAAAGTGGGCAAAACTTTAGGGGGTGGTAGAACGCAGCTATACGAGCAATATTCGTCATAGAATGTATGGTCGGAACGCAAGCGGTGAGAAGTTAAAAGGTAGTTTTCCACTGTCACATTTAAAGAATGACCACAAGAAGGAGAGGAGATACTTCAGAAAACATTTTATTAACAGGAATGTAATTGAGGTACATGCTCAAAGAAATTGCTCAAAAGAGCTGCCGCCAGCTGTAATGCAGGCTTCACACCTGCGGGATAGGGACCGACGCACAATTTCCGATCTGGAGTGCATCTCATCAGAAATCAGTTGCGGTAACAACTCTGTGCCTCACTTGCTTTCCCGTCCGCCATCCTCTCGGCAATCCACGGTAGAAATGCCGTTGGGTGCGAGGACCGACCCTTTTATACCATTTCCAACGCCACCTAGCGGCTTGCCATTTGCGTTCCGCCCATACTTTCTATGACGAATATTGCTCGTATAGCTGCGTTCTACCACCCTGTAAAGTTTTGCCCACTTTTTCAGATTCACCCTGTATATATACGCTAGTTCATTTTACTATTTTTATGGGTTTTTTTAAATATGTACCATTGGAGAAAAAAATGCTTGTTTTTTCCTTAACGCTTAGATTTTTTCATTTATTTTATTTATATCTACCTACCCTAAAGAACAGTCAAGGTGTTCCATTAAAATTTCAAGATTTGTTAATTGTTCTGCTGCAGGAAAGGTTTAGGAAAGGCTGGTTTAGAGCATCACTGAAATGCTCAACCCACATAATCATGACAGAATCCTCACCTTCTATAACCTTACCTTGTTTATCCTTCAATCCATGTTTGCCTGTCCGTTTTCTCGCACAGCTATCTGCTATTGAGCTGCCTAACTGCTTCCTCAGCTTTGTCAGCCAAGCCATCAAGCCAAAGATTCTTGTCAGCAGCTAACTGATCCTTTACATGTTTATTAAGCTCTCTGTAATGCTTTCTATTAGGACTAGTAGGGTATTGATTAAGAACATTTCTGCATGTCTTTCTTTGTAAAATAAGCTCCAGTGCCTTATCACTCAAATAATTTTGCCTCCTCTGCTCCTTTTTACCCAAAAGAGTATGCTAGTTTCAAGAAAAGCTGTTTAAAATGTCCCATTATTTCTCAAATTCAGTTGTAAGCAAACCTGGAATGTCATAATCGCTAAGTAAACTATATGGTAAGCTTTATTTATAAATGGGTCTTTAGAGCTGCAGTATTAAAAGTAACTTTTTAAACCGTAGCACAGCACTTTCTAAGTTACAAGACACTTTTAACAAGGAAATAGTCAGATCCGCTTTTTTACGGGGGAATAAAGTATGGAGGGTAAACTTTCCATAGCCTATCACATTGCTTGCGTCAGAAGCTTTTATTTGACGTAAAGAATATGGAAGAATAGTTTTAATATTTCCTTTTTTTTAGGGGGGGGAGCCAGGGAATATATTTTTATAGCCTATGACACTCCCCGCATCACAAGCTTTCATTCGACACATAAAACATTAAGTTTCTCACTCGGGTTCGAAAGATATGGTGGAACAATTGTTTTGATCAAACCTGAAACTGACAAATTGACAAATGTCAAGCAATAGGAAGATAAGAAAAAATGAAAACAATATCTATCTTCTTTTCATCATCATCATCCTCAAGCAGCCATGGACTGCGGAGGTCCAACCAGAAGTGCAATTTAGTTCTCCAAGCAGATCTAACCTGAACTACATCTCCCACATCTGGACACTGCACACCAATTCTAACAAGGTCCTGTTTGACATTGTCTGCCCACTGCATCCTAGGTCTACCCCTCTTTCTGAGGGGTATGTGACAATTGGGCGATGGTCAACTGCACGATAGTCAAGTGGGCGACAGTGACAATCATTTTGATGACTGTCATTTTGGCAACAGAAACTTAAAAATTTTTTGCACGCTTAGCAAGCATACGATTTGCTGTTTTTTTTTTGTAAATATTGATAAAATATATATAAATATAAATATGGTTGACTTATGAGGTTTGAGTTATGAGTTATTTCCAGATAACTAAAAAAAAAAACTAAAACAAATCCACACTTAACGAACTAATCTCACCTTAGTGACCTGTGTATGACCTAAAGCTCACCTTAGCAACCTGTGATTCACACAGGTGATAAGTCACCTGTGTAAATTTGCTTCCGATATTCTAATTTTCGATAAATTAAAAAAAATTATTTTTTTGAAGAACTGATCATCAGTTTGAATTCTTAGAACTGATCATTAGTTTGCTTTCTGTTCTATTTTAGGTATCTGATGAATCTGTCGTCCGCATTATAAAAAACGACCCGAATGAGCTGAGGCCCCGTGAGAAATCAGTAAAGAATGGAATAACAAAAGTTGTCAAATTCAAATCAGGATATTGTTAGTTTTAGAATTATTTATAGTTTTAGAATTGTCAAATCCACTTCAGTCAAGTTTATATACCAACGAACAATAAATGGAAGCGATACGACAAATAATTTTGCGGAAGCCTGTCATCAAAAATTGAAATTGAGCTTTGGCAGCAGCACAATTCATCCAAATTTATGGATTTTTATAAATGAACTACGAAAATTTCAAAAAACATATGATGTTGATTATGAAAGAAATGATCTCGCATCTTTGCATTGTGTATTGATCTCGCATCTTTGCATTGTGTATTTGATCTTTTGTGACCCAGTTGTCCGGCACCCACTTGGCTGACCATTTCCCATTCGCCGTCACCCAGCTGACCGTGTCCATTTCTGAGCCATTGGGGAGCCTGTCTGTCGGCAGGCTGGGCAGCGATTTCAGGGGCAGCTGCTATACACCGCTTTGGCCTCTGCTTCAGGTAAACAAGAGGTTCCGGGGCAGCCCCCTCAGAATCAATCAGCTGGTGGGCAGGTCCTGCTGGGGTCAACCGTGCAGATCGGTGAGTAACCTTGTCCACGTTCCGGCAACGGTTACAAGTTTCCCCACGGATTTATTAATTTTGTAGTTTTTTCATTTGTGAGGACGAGTTGCTTCTCACTTTATTTTTCTGCCTCTTTTCTTTTGTGAGACCTAGATTGGGATTCTCACATTTCTCTTTTCATTTTCCTTCTGTTTCGTTGTGAAGGCTTGGTTCACTGGCTGTGTGGGTATGGTGCCAGGAAGCCCTGGTGCCCAATTGGGCGTCCCCTTGTTGGACTCTATGGTGGGTGGGGACAACGGGCACTGTATCCCAAACAACAACCATGAGTTCTACAACTCATAATTCAGCGGCCAATGCTGCCAAGAGGGCTTGCCATGAACCCCCATCTTCTTTGTCTTCACCGTTTTCTTTTGTGTCTCCATCTCCGAGGTTCCTGGTCATCCACTCTATGGGTGATGAGGTGCTTGGAGACATGTCCCCGCTTTTTATTAACTAGGGTATCAAAGGTCTTACAGGAGAACAGTAATCTGTCAAGTGCCTACGATCTGGTGACTTGTAGATGGAAACTGCCTGCTCCAAACATTCGGAGCTCCTTTTGAAAGTAGCAGCGACAACTGGAGTGGAGTCGAAGTCACTCCACGCAAGACACTCAATTCCTCTCGGACGTGATCTCTGAGTGGGGCCTCCTCAGAGTTTCTGAGGAGGAAATACTCTCGGAGATTTCAGCCCAAGGAGTGATAGCAGTTCACTAGGTTTTGACACGCTGTGATGGCGAAAGCATAATTACTTGGATCAAGATTTAATGGAACCCTCTCAAGGAAAATGATTCGAACTTGTCATGAACAGTTTGCACCTTACTTCAGAAAGAAAGATGACCTTGTGTTCTGCTCCGATGTATATGGCCTGATAAATGTCCTCAGAATCAAACACGACCCTCAAGAATGGCAACTATTCATAGACTCCTAGAAATTGAGTCTCAAGGTGGTGTTGCTGCATAATGGAAATCGACTTCTATTTGTTCCAGTTGGACATTCTGTCTACATGAAAGAAACCTATGACAACCTAAAACAGCTGTTGAACTGTCTTCAATACAGCAAGTATGGCTGGCATCTCTGTTGTGATTTGAAGGTAGTGGCTCTGTTGGTGATTCTGCAGCTGGGATATACGAAGTACTGCTGTTTCTTATGTGAATGTGAGCAGAGCAAAGACTTTGCCCTACGTGAAGAGAAACTGGCCTCAGAGGAAATCTCTGAAGGTCAGAGAGAAGAATGTGGAACACCCAGCACTGGCAGAAATGTACAAAATCCTGCTACCATTCCTATACATCAAACTCGGTGTGATGAAAAACTTCGTAAAAGCCATGGACCAGACTGCACCAGTTTGGTCCATGGCTTTTACGCACGTTATACATGGCTTTTTCCATGGCTTTCACGCACGTTATAACTAGGTGACGTTAAGTCGTATCGTTAGAGAGTTGAATCACATTGTTGAGACAGAGATGAAATTGTGAGATTGTGAAGTGTTGTTAGAGAGTGGTGACGATGGGTCACGGAGTGGAGATGTAATTTAGATAGATGCGAGTTGCTACAACTTTTGTACTCCAACCATTGAGTTTGGTGAGTTGAATTTTTTTGGAAAGAAACTTCGTTTGTTTTAGAAACTTTTGGATCTTTGCTATTTTTTCTCTTGAGCAACGTAAATTGATATTTTGATTAGATTTTAAACTTTAAGCTTGACAATCATTTTTGAATTCTTACTTGATAAGTAACACTTGATAAAAATATTAACGAACCCTATTTCAACTTTATTTGGCAAGTTATTATTGCCTGGCGCCCAATTCAGCTAACCGTAATTTGAATAAATTAGGATCAGAAAAAAGATCCAACTTTAAAAGTTAATAATCTTTGGAGCCTTACAACTGGACTTTCACCTATTAAGTCTCATGAAAAAGTGTTTGTGGACTAAGATTTGATGACACCACAATTTTTCCAAACAGTATTCCAGTCTTAGGTTCAGCAGTGGCACAAATATATTGTATGTGACATAGATTACTTTGAAGAGTAGTTTTATGTAGCACAACAATGGATGTATATATATGTGTAACTGGAACAGTCTATTCAGTATAATTAAGATGTTATTACCTAACAGGCATTACTCTTAGTACACCTTACGTATAACATTACTAAATATGTATTGATATTAAAATATATTTATTATTTTCTAAGAGAAAATATCCCGCTTACAAGAGCTTTATATGATTATTTTTCTCATCATATTTTGCATATTATAATCAGTGTAATTGCAACTACAACTCTTCACTTGCTTGATGTCACATCACTGTTTCTGAACACTCTGGTGTTGAATGCAGTGACATCACTGAAATCAACATGGCTAGAGTGCACAAGGCTCAAATAATTTACAGTTCATGATGCTTTGGACCTTGACACAAAAGCCAATTATTCTACCATTGCCAGTCAAATATGGGTCGAGTGGAGAGCATTGTGACGAGTTCCCACCTGTCTCACCTCATCACCGACACAATAAAGGTTTATGAGGAATCGGTAGCTTTAGCTAAATACAGTCATAAGCCAACTTTATACATTTGGCACACAGATGATATTTTAATCTTTTTGAATACAGTTTAATAGATTTAAACCAATTAATTTTCCATTGCTTATTAATACATTAATTACTATAAATTTCACTTATGCAGAAGAGCAAAATAAAAATCTTCCATATTTGGGCATATTAATATAACAACAAAATAAATGCACAACAGCAGCACAATGTAGTCTCATGCTGTACTTATACCTCAAATGTAACTTTTGAAAATTTCTCACACCTTATAGAGTTGCAGCTTTCAATTCTTATTTTTAACAAGCATTTAGCTATTGTTCAATACCACAACTATTAAACATAGAGATAAAATAAGAAGTGCAATCCAAAAGTTCCCAGATTGTATTGATAAAAAAATTTAGGCTTACCATAGTTTTCAATCACTGTTATCCCCTTTGAAGTAGTCCACTTGGGAGCTAATACAATGAGCCCAGCACTTTTTCCATTGCTAAAATATCCCCCAAAACTCCTGTTTTGTGATGTTGTTCACCACCTCATTTGATTCTGCCCGAGTCACTAAAACACAGTAAAATCAGCGATTTTTAAGGTAGAACTTCGTTTTGGGGAACAGGATGAAGTTCCTTGGAAGGGGGGGGGGGGGGGCAACTGAAACGTTATTTTTGACCAAAATCTGCTAAACAGATAGAGCAGTGTGGGCCAGCGTGTTGTTAAAATGATCATCTAGCCCTGTTCATGCCATTTTCCTGGACGCTTCAGCCTCACAGTCTCAACGTTGTGATTATCATCTATGTTTAAATCATTAAGAACGCTAAATAGTGTGATGAGACTATTATTTATTTCCATCTCACTCTGTGCAATATAAAGGTAATAGTTGCCACATGAGATCATAGATGGCGCCTATGGTTGGCCCGAAACTTTCAGTGATAGAGTTTAGTCTTAAAATTAGTGGAAAAAAGACAAGTTGGCATTAGTTCAACTGGGAGAATACTCTGGCATGTTTCTGGAGAGATGTGGGTTCGAATCCCATATGTCGGCGAAATTTTTTTCCGCAAAATATTTATTGACTGATCAATGCCAAAAGAGCAGCAGGTAACGCTGTGATTATTATCTATGTTTATATTACTCCATTAGGATTTGTTGCCACAAACTGTAGAGGTTAGCTACATTCTTGTCTGTTTAGCTTGCTGAGGACTGACCAGAACATTCAGAATCTTCCAACAATGTCTGCTCATTTTTAAACCATGAGAACCACTCAAAAGTCTGAGCACAACCCATAACATTATCACCAAATGCTTGTTTAACTCTTACCATGCCATGCTTGAAAAACTGAATTGTGCCATGTGGTCAGGTTTTTTTTTAACTGTGTTCACTCAAAAAAAAAAAAGTGAACTTTAGAATTTATTTTCCAAATAACTAGTGAAAGGGATTATGATATGTTGTATGCCAATTAATCAGCATTTACGTCTGAATATTCTGGAAATAAAATATTTAATGCAAAAGATGACTATTTGAATGTGTTCCCAGAGAAGAGAGCTTTCAGTGGGTTATTGTAACATATTTGATATGGTATTAACATAATAATAATAATTATAACATAATAAGTAACATTATACAAATGTTCGTAACAGTAGTATTTCTTACCTATGATTGGTGTATGAAACTTACTATATGGCTTGTAGTACTTTTATTATAGACAAAAATACATGTAAATAGGTAGTTGGGATAAAAAAAAACACAATTTGTGACCACAGAAAAATGTTGCGTGTACGCAACTTTGGGATTATCAGAATATGAATACTTAAAGTTAGAACACATGGAATTGTCTGAAGCAGTCTGCATGAGGATGAACTTGACACTTTTTACACATATATATTGCATTGCTTTTGCACTGTCTACATCTTCTTATTGCTTTATTCTCCTGTTCAAATATAACAAAATTGTCAAACCGTACTTCGGTGGGTAATGAGTTCTTGGACGGATGTCCATAGTTGGGTTTTGCAGAAATAATAATCAATCCACTAGACCCTGCTATCTCCTCATGTTCTTGACTATTACTGTCTTCTATTTTCATAAGAGTAACAGCTACATAAGATTTGAATTCTATCTGTGTCATTTTCTATATTATAGATTTTCCACGCATTCACAATTACACTATCATATTTATAAAAAGCAGCCACTATCATTTCTTTCCCCTTATATGAATTTATTAGTTTGCAATACCATTATAATGGACTCCCCCTTTTTGGCTGAGAAATAGCAATCTTCTTTGTTCTTTTCTATTGTATCTTTTAGCAGATACCAGTGGTTCAATATAGCAGTTATTTGTAGCAACAGTCACGACAAAATTATCATTCCACCTTACCATCAATAATTCGTGTTCCTTATCGAAAGAAATATCATATGAACCTCTTTCTTTTTTCTTGATATTCTTTACTGTTTCCAAAATATTATTGCTTGTACAATTCTCATGAATTGTATCCGTGGCATAAAAACCTTTATTTTTCAGTATGCAGAATAACTTGTGCGAGGAGAAAAAGTTATCAAAAAATACACAATGCTTAGATGGATGCTGCACAATGGACAAAAGATCCAGTATAACCCTTTCTCCTACACCTAAGTCGTTCTCATCGGTATTCACACTCTTTCCACCAGATGGTATAAATTTATACAAATATCCATTGGAACTACACAGACATCACAGTTTGAAGCCAAACCTTACCAGTTTTCCTTTTATGAACATTTTACATGAGTGTCGACCAAAATAAGGCACCATATCTTCATCAATACACAAGTTATGAGAAAATACACCGAATTGCATGTTTTTTGTCAAAAATGGACCTCAATTTGGAAAATTTATCATTTACATCTTATTGGTCATTATCTGATAAGTGCATATTTTGTTTGATGGAATCAAATCTATTCCTACTCATGCAATTTCTTACCAGTGGTATATATTTGTCCTCATCCTTCGACGAATGCATTTTTGTAGCTGATAAGGTATGGTAACCAGTAAAAATCAATATACCACAAAAGCACTTCAGACTTGCAATCCTTAATTCAAAAGAATGTCGATTTATGATCATTTGCATATTTTTTTGAATAACCAACAATTTTTTCCTAGACATCATCACTGAAATATAAAGAAAAAAATGTGGAGATTTGCCACTAATTTTTTTTTCAATTTCCTCTATCATAGTACGTTTTCTTGTGGTAAACTTTTGTATGTCGGATTTTCTTTTTTCCACTTCGGAATAACTTTCTTTGTTTTTGTTTTGATTGCTGTTCTAGTGAAAGTTTTTAGTCTCTTGGAACTTGGTGCTGTAGGTTGCTCTTCTTCGACATCTTCAGCTTCATCAGGTAAATTTGCATGGACCTCGTAGGTTCCAGCTATGTCTGGCAAAATATTTTCCCTCTCACATATATCATCACTAATATCCTCCTCATCTGTAAGCTCGTCAACCGTTGGTGGTATGTACACCGCATCAATATTTTCAGCCTTTTTGCAAATCGTCATCCTCTACTAATATAGCCATTGCAGTTAACAAAGGTCTGTTTTTTCCCACCACTGAGCCGAAGACATATTTAAAAATAAATATCCTAAGACAGCAAAACAACGATTTATTATTGAATTGTATTTACATCAAATAAATACTTGAACTATATATTTTTAGCTATACTGCTGAATATACACTTCACTAATTATCTCACACCAATTATTGTTATACTAATAAGACGAAAAGCTTTGTTCACAAATCTTTGAACACTGATGATATCGCTCATATCAGAACTAAAATCGCAAGAATACTCTTTCGCAATGAACCATCAAAAATGTGGCAGACATAATGTGTACATGTTGTGCAATCCCAATGTTTCGTAAATGCAACATTACTCTAAATGTTATACTGTGCAAAAACTAAAAAAAAAATTTAATTATATGAAACGTTGTCTTGAATGAAATATGTGTGAAGCTATTTTCATAAATTCTAGGGCATTTAGTATTTCTACATATCTTTTTTAGATCCGTCAAACTGCAAAAGATTAGATAGGCTGGCCGAGTGGTTAGCACGCTTGGCTACTGATCTAAGGGACCTGGGTTCGAGCCCCGGATTAGGCATGGATGTGTGTGTCGTTTTTCTGCTGAGGTCCTGCCATCCTCTCAGATTTCCTACTGTGGCATATAAACTGACAGGCTCCTGTCAGACCTCTGTGGCAAGCAGCTGCTTGAGGGGGTATTTATTTTTTTTATTATTATTTTAATATGAATAATAATCAGACTTTTATTTTATATTGATAAATATTTATGCTTGGACATAAAAAATTATGCCCTTTATAACATAGATTGACTTAAAATTGGATTAGTAGGCAAATATATATTTTTTTATTATTTGAAGAATGTTTCGTTTACGTGCAACATTGGGGATTAATGGGTTAAGTCATGAAACTATTTTGAGTAAATTAATACAGTATAGCACAATGATAACTATTAAAAAAGAAATTTTGACATGACCCCTTGTGATTGGTGGAAAGATACTCATCCTGTGGAATAGCTGCAGGTTGTTTTTTAACCTTTACCATGCCAGGCCTGGAAAACTGAGTTGTTTCCTGTGGTTAGGCTTTTTTTCAACTGTGTTCAGTGAAAAAAAAGGGAACTTTAGAACTTTTTTTCCCAATGAATTTTTGAACTAATGAAAGGACTGAGACTCAAAAGAAGTATAATAAAATAAAATAATAACAGAGGTCTGACAGGAGCCTGCCAGTTTATATGCCATAGTAGAAGGTCTGAGAGGATGGCAGGACCTCAGCAGAAAAACGACACATACATCCATGCCTTACCCGGGGCTCGAACCCAGGTCCCGTAGATCAGTAGCCAAGCGTGCTAACCACGGGACGGCTAAAGAAGTATACAATGATGCAAAAAAAAATAATAAATACCCCCTCAAGCAGCTACTTGCCACAGAGGTCTGACAGGAGCCTGTCAGTTTATATGCCACAGTAGAAGGTCGAAGGTCTGAGAGGATGGCACAACCTCAGCAGAAACACGACACACACAGCCATGCCTTACCTGGGGCTCGAACCCAGGTCCATTAGATCAGGAGCCAAGCGTTCTAACCACTCGGCCATGGGACGGCAGAGGTGGCGCAGCGGATATCATAGACAGAACATTCACTGGGAGAAGACCCCAGCTGCCCGAAGGCGACGGGGCTCGGAGTCCCTCACAGCTCACTTTCCCACAGGGCGTGTGGGCGAGAAGCACGCGGTAAACCAGTTATTATTATTATTCCCCTTTCTCTAAGTTCTTGTCTTTTTAGCTTGTTGAGGGCTGATCAGAACATTCAGAATCTTTCACTGACATTTGCTCATGTTTAAAACATAACCACTCAAAAGTCTGAATTTGGCTCATGGCATCGTTACCAAATGCTTGTTTAAACCCTTACCATGCCAAGCTTGAAAAACTGAATTGTACTCTATAGCCAAGATTTTTTCAACTGTGTTCAGTCAAAAAAAAGTGAATGTGTGAATCTGCAACAACACATATTGAATAACACGTATTGAACACCATCCATAGTAAATACACAGATTACCTAATTATTATATATATTATGAAGTATATTAATTAATAGACTTCAATTATTATTAAAAACATCTGAAAAAATTATTCCTGATGTGGTGGGAATTGAACTTGCAAACTCTCTATATACATGCCAGAGTGATTTCTGCTATTTGTTTAACACTATTTAATATTATCTAATACAATGATGTAACCAGTTATTTTTGTTGGAGGACTTTAATGAATTTAAAAATTTAATGAATTTACATTTAGGCCAGGAAGGATTTAAATTATTTATCATTAAATTCTTAATGAATTTAAAAGGAAATTTTTTCCTTTTAAATTCATTAAGAATATAATAGCGCTCAAGTATTCAGTTACTTTAGCTGGGTATATTTCATTATAATTTAGCTGGGTATATTTCATTATAATCTGATACATATCTAGGTTGAATAAAAATTGAATTTTTCGAATTTTTTTCGTGATACTATACTTTGAGAAAAGTTTAGGCTTTTCACCAGCTATGATCAGTCAAATAAACCAGTCAACTTCAGAATATGAAAAAGGAAACATTAAACAGAAATAGATCATATTACATACCAAAAGAAAAAAAACATTTAATTGCGGTTAAGAAAATGGCAAATATTTAAAAAAAGACAGGTACGTAAATTTTTTTTAAAGAAAATTGCAAGGTTTTGCTGGGTTTTATTTTTTGCATTTTAAATTTAGTAAAAGTTTTAAAAATTTCATTTTGCCATATTTTCTGAATAGATATATATATATACACAGGTGCTCCCCTACTTACGAACAGGTTAAGTTCCCGAGGTTTTGTCGTAAGTCGAAAACTAACCTAAAAAGTACATTTGTACACAGAATAACCACTTATAGTTAGTGTTTGATCCTTCAATGTACTTACTAGAATGCATTACACTTGTTTACCCACTTGCTACTGCTCACTAGCAGGTATTTCAAATGCGGTAAAAATCTGCTGTGGTTTATGGTAAAATGAAGTCAATTTTATAAATAAAACAACTTATACTTTAATGTATATGTTTGTACATAAATAATATAATATGTATTGTAAATAACAAAAAAAGAAAATTAGAGGTGTTATTCTTCACTTGCATTTTATTCTTCTTAAAATACAAATCAAGGGATGTCTGTACAGCTAATTTTTTTCTTGTCTTCGTAAATATGTCTGTAGCAACCAATAGCTTCTTGTACTTCTTCCGAAACGCGCTTAAATCTTTCCACGTTTGAGTCCTGAGACTCAAAAGAAGTTAGTGCCTTCTCGATCAATCGAAAATCTTCAGCCAGCTGCTTACAAGTGAATTTCTTTTATTCCTCAGTTTGTTGCTCCTCTGTCGTGTCGTCATTGTCAACCATTTCTTCCATTAACTCAATTAAATCCTCATTACTGAGCTTCTGACTATAGCTTTCCAGCACTTCATTAATATCTTCTTCCTCAATTTCCAAATGTAGTTGCCCTAGTTACACTACCTTGTTGGTCACTGAAGTCAGTGGCTCTGTTATGTTCTAGGTAAATTGTGGACAAAGCTTTTTCCAGACACCATTCATATTTTTATTCATTATTTCATGCCAGGAAGCGTCAATGTTTTTTACTGCATTGTATATGTTGTAGGGTCGTCCCATGGTCGAATGGTTAGCGCACTTGGCTACTGATCTAAGGGACCTGGGTTCGAGTCCCGGGTAAGGCATGGCTGTCTGTTGTTTTTCTGCTGAGGTCCTGCCATCCTCTCAGACCTTCTACTGTGGCATATAAACTGACAGGCTCCTTGTCAGACCTCTGTGGCAAGCAGCTGCTTGAGGGGGTATTTATTTTTTATTTATTTTTTTTACATGTTGTAGTTCTTACAGAACTCTCTAAATGTTACTCCACTCTCCCCTTCCGTCTTTTTCACTGGCAGCAAGAAAGTTCTGCATAGATAGTAAGCTTTAAAAATTGCTATTACACTTTGATCCATCAGCTGAAGGGCAGAGGTTCTATTAGGAGGCAGGTACACTACCTTGATATTGTTGTGAAAATTATCAAGAAGTTATGGATGGCTAGGGGCATTATCTAGTACAAGTAAGACGTTGAAAGGCAGGTTTTTGTCAGAGCAGTACTTTTCTGCTTCAAATGTATGGAAGAACCAGTCTTCAAACAGTACCTTTGTCATCCATGCTTTGGCATTGGATTTCCACAGAACCAGAAGCGAAGTTTTAGCGATGCCCTTAAAGGCTATGGGGGTTTCTGAATGGTACACTAACATTGGTTTAATTTTATAGTCAGCGGCAACATTTCCACCTAGCAGGAGTGTAACTCTTATCTTTTTAGGCTTTGAACCCAAGCATTGATTTCTCCTCTTTTGAAATGTACGTACATGTTGCCATTTTTTTCCAGTATAACCCAGTTTCATCGACATTGAATGTTTGTTCTAGAAGGTAGCCTCCATCCTCAATAATTGCGGCCAATTCCAAAGGAAATTCTGCTGCCACTGTCATGTCTGCACTTGCAGCCTCCCCGCTCACTTTTATGTTATGCAAGTTTGAACATGCTTTAAATCTATAAAAATACCTATGGCTAGCTGCAAAGGTATCTTCTCTAACACTCTCACCGCATTTCCTCTTTAAATCTTCAAACAGACTTATTGCCATTTGCTGAATTAAACTTAGGCTTATAGGCATGTGCCATTGATGCTGATCTTCCATCCAAACTCACAATAATTTTTCCATATTTTCCATCACTGCACTAATTATCATCGAATGTGTTGATGTAGAATTTTGAACTTATTCCAAAATGTGTTCCTTGTCTTTTAAAAATGTTGCAATGGTTGAATGTTTCATTCCAAACGTGCTTGCTATATTTGCAGTTTTTTCACCTAACACACTTTTCACAATGTACACACGTTTCATAATGTCCACTTTAGTTTCCATGTTAATAGAGCGACGCTTCTTGCATTTATCGCCACTGGTAGATTCATTACGTTTTTGAGGCATTTTTGAAGCACTAATCGTAAAAGTTTATAAAAATTGCAAACAATAGCGAAAAAAGCTGTTACTCAACTGAAATAAGCTCGCGCTGCTTGTTTACTGGCAAGAAACCAAGAAATAGAGACAAACGTTGTTACTCAACTGAAATACGTAAGCTCGCACTGCTTGTTTACTGGCTTTCAACGCCACCCCACGAGTGGCAATGGAACCTAAGAATTCGTGCGAAAACGAAAAATGATGTTACGCAATAGAAATAAGCCCATGCTATTGACTTCAATGCCACGAATCTGCGCAAAATTCAAATTTTAAATGTATGGTCAAATTGTTCGTAAGTTGAATGTTCGCAAGTAGGGGAGTACCTGTAATTCATAATATATGTATCACTACTTAAAAAATCTTTTTTTCATTTTTACAAAAATTATGTGGTCATTTATGCAAACAACCTGATCCAATTTTTTGTGTCATTTTTCAATGCTGATTTTTTTTTCCCTGATCAGCAAACTCTAAGACTAAGGTAGCAATGTTACAAAAATTTACTTTGGTTTAAAACAAGATTATTTAAATAAAAGATGGAAAATAAATACTAAAGAGTGATATAGAGCTGTGAAAAAATTAAATAAAAATATTTCAAAGCAAATAATAGTTTATTTGAACCTCTGAAATTTGAGATTGAACCCTTCCAGATCATTATGCATTTGATACCGATTACTGTAAAAAAAAGTTAAAAATTATAAAAATGCCAAAAACTTGACTTAAAAATTACATATCCTGAATGCTATTTATGAAACTACTTCAACTCATTAAAATTAGCACTAAAAATACTATCATTTAAAAATTAATTTTGTTGTTATATCTTAATCAGATGTCTCCTAAAGCATTTCAAATTTACTTGCATTTACTTGCATTTCAAATCCTAAATGATTTAATTTTTGATCAAGCTTCAAATAAATATTCTTTCTAATTGCAGTGCATATTTAAAAAGCAATATAAATAATTCTAGAAACTGTGTCCTTCTGAATCTGAGAAAAGTCAATTGATCTGAATCAGCTATGATTTTTCTCAACCAAATGAATTTATGAAATCAGAATCAATTAAATATTTTACAAACAAAAAGCGCACAATTTTCCAGTTCAACTTGAGAATATCCATTGATTTTGTCCTTCAAACATTATATTTCATCTGCAAAATGCAAAAAACTTCGGTACTCTCTGAATGCAGTATAAATATCTAGTCTATACAGTATAACATGCACACAAAGTTTGAAGTCAGATGTTTGCTGATTGATATCACACTCCTATGACCACCTAATTCAAATATGGAATTTTCTCTTTGTATTCCCTTTTGTAAAAAATATCCGAAAATAGATAAAAATAATTTAGAAATGCTGAAATAGTTTTTAATTGCAAAATATACTAAAATAATGCAAAAACATATACTGCTGTATTTTTGGGCAAATTACTGAAAGCTTCCAATAGAAAAAAATGTTCCCTTGGCATCCGACTTCGTTTTATTGAGAACACAGATGATCAGATGTTTACTAAATAACTCAAGTAAGTCGCTGGAGTTTGTAGCCAGCTAGTGGGGGAATGTTCTAAATATAGAACAGCAGCTTTGGTGATAGCATAATCTGGACTGTGCTAATTTGAGCAAGAGAAAGTGCTTTTCATTTTTTGACAATTCAAGTTGAGGAACAAATTGAAAAAAAAATAGCATTATTTACGAGCTCCGAAATGTCTATTTTACATATATATATAAATAAATAAATTAGTTCAAACTTTAATATTTCAAATTTTTTAAAATTTTTTCTTGACACTTTTTATGCAAAAGTTATGGTTCATGGCCAGATATGCAGGCTTCACGAACCTGATTTTCAAGGTTGTGAAAGCATAAGGTTTAAATATTTCGTGAATTGATGACATTTGATGCAAACATGATGTTCTTTCATATCATTATTTTTTTGTTAAAAAAATCATACAGCAACACAAATGCAAATGTACTAAATTTTTCATAAAGAAGGCTTGCTCCAACTGTTAAAGTGAAACTTGTCGGACTGGTTGAGAAAGGAGTAGGCTTGTGATATCTAGCAGTGGAAGTCAGAACTATGGCTAGATAACTTTCCAGTTACTGCTACATACAGTAATTCTGAGAATTTTTGAATTGCACCACATATATCTAATAGCAGAAGACGGAGAATACCAGATTCATCAATCCGTATAAGCATTAAATTCCAAATAAGACAAATCCCCCCTCCCTATGAGGTAGACATTTATATTTACCTAACTGATTATTTGTATTTTCCTTATTTATATTTTATTTGCATAATAGCTTAAAGTTTTGTAATTGGTTCTTGTTTATTTTTCAGATCACTCCAATGACATTGTCCAGTCCAGAGTTAAAAGTTTCAACTTCTTATATAGTTGCCTTCCCAATGGTTATGGAAAGTTATTACTGTAGTTATCTGTACACATATTGGAGACTTAAAGTGAAGCTACCTTTGATTGTGGAGGTTGTGTAGAAGTGAGCTAGTCCACTGGTTTAAATTAGTAGAGCTTTGTACAACATACTCAGCAACTGCTGTATTTGCCAATGTATAAGATTCACCTTTATTCCAATTGTTTGTCAAAATTGGTAAAGCCTTTTCACTCCCTCTGGAGGGGAAATAAAAGGACCACATTTAATTTTTGTTTCCCTAACCAATTATTTTTATTTTACTCACCTTTAATTTTCTTAACTTCATGTTGTTTTATTTTTGAGATCATTCACATGACCTTGTCCAGTCCAGAGTTATGAAAGAGTGGAACTCTATTTCTTCTTCTTTCCAGCAACTTCGTAGCCACCACAGCAGCATGTGTGCAAGGTCACAACATACTTAAGTCATCATACTAGCCCTAATGCTATGCAAATATGTTTTCACCCAGAAGCATGTGTGGCTTCTGCTATGTAAACTGCTAATATCATATTGGCAGTAAGGTTAGAAAGTTATAGAAAAGTTATAGTTGAAAGTTAGATAGCAGTAGAGTTGAGCCAGTAATGTGCTAAAAGGTGTCTGAATGTAAGGGGCCTTAGATAGTAAGTGATAAGAAACAAAAAAAAAAAATACAACATTCACAGTTAAAAGTAGGAAATGCAATTAAAGTATGTCTGATGGTTAAAATGGTATAACAAAACTCGCACTTAGGTCTGTCATCCACCTGTAGAAGAAATGAATGTGTTATGAACAAATGGCCTAAGCAGAGCAATTACAATTTCCTCCTTGTGAATCCTGCAAAAAGTTTGCCATAGTTTGAAATTAGGCTTGATCTTGAAAAGTATGTTAGTAATCTGTTCAGACAAAGATCTTTGTCACTGTGCCCGGAGTTCAACAGAGAAACACTGCTAGAAGTCCAGGTATAGGACCAGCAGTGGAGAGTCGAGCAGGGAGGGCTCATTTGGCAGTGGCATCTGCCAAGTCATTTCCCATGACCCCAATATAACTGGGGACCCAACAGAAAAAGATGCTAGCTTTGGCTGCCAGATGATAAAACTGCTGGCAGGTCCTGGAGAGAACAGGGTGAGGCATCAGCTTCATTGAGATCAAAGCCTGTAGTCAGTCAGTGTAGAGAAAATACAGAAGACAATACTTAGTCACCATGTGGTTCAAGGCGAGGCTGATAACATGTAACTCTGCAGTGAAGATGGAACACTGCTGTGGGATCTAGTCTGTAATGACAGTACCACAGAAGTCTATAGCTGATCCCACTGATGTGCTGGACTTTCAGCCATCCGTGAAGACAGGCAAGAAGTCCAGTTGCTCAGCATCATAGCTTGCAAAGAGTTGCCAGTACATGCAGTCAGGTGTAAAGGCCTTCCCTGTCCTGCAAAGAGAAAAGTTGCAGGAAGGGAAAAGAGCAAGCCACAGTGGAAGAGGCTTAGCTATTGAATGGGAAACAGTATCAAGACCAGTGATGATGTCTCAAAAGTAGACTTGGATATGCAAACTGAAAGGAGGAATGGCAATTGTGCAATTATAATAGAGCATTTCCCACTGAGGACTGAAAATGCAGTCCAAAGTGAGATGGACAGGCAGGGATTGCAATTTTGGCATATAGTGTAGGGACAACTGTTAACAGCAAATAGATAAGGATGGTTCTTGGTTTCAACATAAAGACTCTGGTCCAGTGAAGTGTGGAAGGCCACCATGTGAATATGGAGGGCCTGATGGTGGAAAGTGTCCAGCACCTTCACCACCATATCCAGAGTGGAATTGTACACCTGGGATCCTTTCAGTTTTGACTAGACAAGTGCATGGTAGAGGCAGAGAAAAAAAAACAGATGTCTGCTCTCCATGAGAGAGGAGAGAACTTTGAGGGCATTCAATGTCCATGTGTACTTGGACCTGAGATGACATATGTGAGGTAAAAAGATCAAATTCCAGTCAAAGATGGGACCAAGAAACTTGGTCTTGCAGTCCCATTAAAACCAGTGCTCTTTAATGGTGATAAAGCCATTCAGTGTGTTCTTTTAATCTGCAAAGGGTATGGGTTTTCCTGAACATGGGGATTACATCTCACAACTTAGAACTGGTCGTGAGGTGATAGAAGATGCATACTTGATTCGTGATTCCTTCTGGCTCTGGTGTAAGAAGAAATGGGCTTTCACTCAGGGTGTCAGATATCTCTGAGCTACCTCTGAAGTTTAGTTCTGAGCCTTACAAGCTGCTGTGCAGTCAGGATTCCATCACAGTTTTGGAAATCAATGAAACCATTGCAAAGTCTAAGGAATAGTTGAGGCAGCTTATATTAAAATAAAATAGTTTAGAAAAAGCTGAAAAAATAGTTTTTAAATTTCACTGAAGTTAAAATGGAAAAACACAGTTGAAGTTTTGCAATATTTAAAAGAAATGTTTTACTTATTTTTTTCTTTGAATTTTTGTTATTTTATTACTCATAATTAGTTTTCTGTTATAAAACTAGACTTTTTCCTTTCATTAGTTACTTCAGGGGAAGGTTCTAAAATTGTGTGTTTCATTTTTGGAAAATATTTAAAAATTAACTTGACCATCAGAGTGGGGCCAGTTTTACGAACCTGACACTTTAAGTGTTAACCCTTTCTGTGTTGGAACCCTAATAACTGTCTTCATCTTTCAAATTCTAGTGATATATGAAGTAAGTTTAGTTCCTGTAATACAAGGTTGAAAAAAATGTTTTTTTCAGCTGTTTCTAATGAAATATCAAAATAACATTTAAATCTGATATATATATATATTTTACCTGTTGACTCCCCTTTAAAAAAATTATGATAAAATTTAAAAATAAATCTATTTGAATCTGTAGTGAACATATGTGCATGTTCAGTCACTGCAAATAGCATCAAGCAGTGATGATTTAGTTTATGACTTTATTCTGCCACACTGAACGCAGATATTGATCAGTTGTGGTTCATGGTAGTTTGAACTATTTATAGCTCTAGAAGAGTGGTAATACTTTCTAAACGTTAAACATAAAGATATTGATTTTACTACTACTGGAAATTGTGTCATCTGGGAACTACACACTTTGGCTTTCAATCAATAGTTTGGCACATTTTCTATTTTGACTTTTTTTTTTACTTTAATGCTCCTATAATTATTTTTTATGCTTCTTAAATGGCTATTGTGATTTATAAACAATTATTAATTTGAAACAATTGAAAACAAAACCACTAGTAATCTATAATGGTGGATGTCAGAAGAAATTTAGGACACAATTAAAAAGACCTTGCTTCCAAATTAATTAAAATAACTTAAAGTTCTCTGTCTTTGAGCAATAAAATTTTTTAGGAGAAAACTCAGAAGCTTTTTTGGAGCAAGTGACAGCACTCTGTCTTCATTGAAGTGATTGCATTGAAGAAGTGCTGTCCTTACTCTGAAAAGCTTCTGAGGTTTCTCCTAAAAATATTTAGATGCAAATTGTTTGAAAGATAAACTTAAAAATTTTATTGCTCAATGACAGAACTTTAAATTATTTTAATTAGAACATTAGGATTATTCAAAGTGTGTTTTTTAAAGGTCTGTAAATGGTAGCTAGGTAGTCACTGGAAGGAGAGCTATGCACCAATCCCCTGTGATGATGCATAGAACAGGCCAGGCCTAGCACCTAATGTCCGACCCCACCTTCTCGTGGTGACTGTTAGTACCTTTCAAAAGAGATACTCTCTTGTGGAAGTGAACAGAAGGTGAGGGCTGCCAGATTAGTGTGGCCTACTGATCTGGACAACTATGGCTACTTTTCTTTTTTTCTACCCTGCTGAGGAGTGGTCAACCACACAGGGTCCTGGTACTGACCATATATACCAACCTGAACGGAATTATGGCTCTGAGCTTGATTATGGATCCTGATTTTGCTGCACTGGTGGGCTTCTGTGGAGGGAAAATCTTCTGCTGTGTTTTCTGTTTGTTTGTGGGTTGACAGCCCCAAATGAATAGATTCACAGGATATGTTTATCAGCTGGTGGATAATACTGAGCAGAGGTCATCGCAGGCACCTGAACTCTTTGCTTCTATTGGCATCATCAAATTCTACTTTGGAGGAAGTCTTCCAGTGTAGATGGCTTCAGCCTTTAGTGGTGGGGGAACGGGCCTTTGCCCCATGTCTGCGATTAGGGGGCTGTTTGATATTGTTGGCATTCCCTCTCTCAATAAACATAGTTTCTTTAAACATCCTACTAACCATTTTCTCTCCATAGGTAGTTGGAATGTGAGGACTCTGCACAGAGCTTTTTCTCTTGATGTCCTCACACAAGAATTCCATCATTATAATTTGGATATTCTTGGCTTGCAAGAGACCAGATGGACAGATAAAGGTCAGATTCTTAAAAATATTCTTAAATTTTTCTTTTCAGGGAGGGACAACAATAAGCATTACCAAGGCATAGTTCTGTTCTCAGTAGACAAGCTAGTGATGCTCTTCTAGGATATGAGTGCATTAATGAAAGGTTTCTTACAGCAAAATTTCAGACAAGCGTTAAAGACTTGAATATTATCTGCTGTTATGCCCCCACTGAGGATGCCGATGAGGATGAGGAGGATAGGTTTTATGGACAACTTCAGGATATTTTGAATTCTGTCAAGAAAGGAGATATTACCCTTGTTCTTGGTGACTTCAATGCCAAAGTTGGTACTGACTCTGACCTTTGGGGAGGAGTAATAGGCCCTTTTGGTATTGGTAGCTGCAATGGCAATGGGCAACGTCTCCTACAGGTAAGTAAACTCAATGGATTCAGAATAACTAACACTTATTACAAACACTGCGGCATACATAAGTACACATGGGTTTCACCCAATGGGCTGCATAAGAATATGATTGATTATATATTAATTAACAGCAAATGGGCTAGTTCTGTTGGGAATACCAGGGCATATAGGGGAGCTGAAATTGGATCTGACCATTACCTTGTTAAAAGTGTCTTGCAACTTAAACTTACAAAGTGTTGTGCTAGGGTTAAAAAATTTACCTTTAATACTGAAGCTCTGAATGATCCAGTTATAGCCAAAGCTTACCATGATAGGTTACTTAGTCATTATGACAGTCATGGTATGCTTACTACTGAAGTTGAGGAAGAATGGGATCATTTGAAACAGGCTTTTTGGGACACTAACAGTACTCTTTTAGGAAAAAAGGAGCAGAAGAGGCAGAATTAACTGAGTGATAAGCACTTGAGCTTATTTCGGAAAGAAAGAACTGCAGGAATGTCCTTAATCAATACCCTACTAGGCCTAATAGAAAGCATTACAGAGAACTTAATAAACGTGTAAATGATCAGTTAGCTGCTGATAAGAATCTTTGGCTTGATGGTTTGGCTGACAAAGCCGAGGAAGCAGTTAGACAGCACAACAGCAGAGAGCTGTACCAGAAAGTTAATGTTTTGTATGGTAGAAAACAGACAGGTAAGCAGGAATTGAAGGATATACAAGGTAAGGTTATAGAAGGTGAGGATTTTGTCATAGCTAGATGGGCTCAGCATTTCAGTGATATTCTAAACAATGCGGTTAGTTCTATTCACATTGTTTGCAATGATGATAGATGCATTGGTGGCTTTAATGTTGGCCCTATAACACAATCTGAAGTTATTTTGGCTGTTTCTAAACTTAAACTACATAAATCCCCAGGGGTAGATGAAATTACTACGGAAATGCTTAGAGCTGGGAATGTTTCGGTTACCACTTCGATGACTGAAATTCTGAATATCTTTTATGATAAAGGCATGGTTCCTAAGGATTTTACCAGAGCTATTGTTATCCGTATTTTCAAAAAAGGTGATTGCAGTTCTTGTGGTAACTATAGGGGTATCAGCCTACTCTCTGTTCCAGGTAAAGTTGTTTCCATGATTGTGCTTAATAGAATTAAGAATCTGGTTGACAGTCAATTGTATGATGAGCAATGTGGATTCAGAAGTGGTAGGGGATGTGTGGATCAGATATTTTCACTTAGGCAGATTCTTGAGAAATGTTTAGAGTTTCAAAAACCTTTGGTTGTTAGTTTTGTTGATTTTAAAAAGGCTTTCGACTCTGTTGATCGTCATAATTTGTGGTTGATTGTGAAATCATATGGTATACCTGACAAGTTAGTTAACACAATGAAAGCTCTCTATAATAACACTGAGTCGCGTGTGAGAGTTGGTAAGGATTGTAGAAATTGGTTTAGCTTTACTTCTGGTGTTCGACAAGGGTGCATTTTGTCTCCTTTTCTCTTTAGCTTGGTTATTGATTATGTTATGCGAAATTCACTTCAAGGGAAAGATTTTGCCCTTAAATAGACTAGAGATACGAAAATTTCTGATTTAGATTATGCTGATGATTTACCCTTTTGGCAAATGATGTTGATGAGATAACTCTTTCATTCGAGCTGTTGATGAAACTGGCAGTAGAGTAGGTTTGGTTATAAACAGAGAAAACAAAGTGATGAAAATTGTTCAGGCGGGCTGTGATTCAGTTAATCTGAATGGTTGCAGTCTTGAGCAGGTGTCACAGTTTAATTTCCTTGGTAGCTATGTAACAGATACTGGTGATGTATGGCATGAGATTAACAGACAAACAGGGATTGCTGCCAGGACTTTTAAGAATCTATGGAGAGTGTGGAGAAATAGGTGTATACGCCTAAAGACTAAAATTAGACTGTATAATAATTTGGTTCTTTCTAGGGTTAGTTATGGTAGTGAAACTTGGACACTTTGTAAACAAGATAACAGGAAACTAGATGCTTTTGATTCCAGATGCTTATGCAGTATTTTGGGTATTAGTTGGTTCAACTTTGTAACTAATGATGAGTTTAGGCAAAGGAGTTTGCAACCTCCTTTAAGCAGCATATTGTGCAGAGAGAGACTCCGTTAGTTTGGTCATGTTGCCCATATGAATAATTATAGATTGGCGAATAGGGTTATGAACAGTGTGCCTAAAGGCCTCAGAAAGAAGGGGAGACCTAGGATGCGGTGAGCAGACAATGTCAAACATGACCTTGTTAGAATTGGGGTGCAGTGGCCAGATGCAGTACATGTAGCTCCGGATAGACTTGGTTGGAGAACTAAATTGCACAGTCTGGTTTGACCTCCGTAGCCCATGGCTGTTTGAGGATGATGATGATGATTTTTAAAAGGTAGGACTTAATAGTTTTAATTATATTTCAACCAAATAAACTAATAAGGTCAAGATATTGCGATTTTTTAACCAAAATTTCTTTTAGAACTAAACTTTAATATTTATTTTATTTAATATATTTTATATATTTTATTTTAGAACTAAACTATTTTATAGCAGTTATGCAGCTTCAAAATAAAAAGATTCATTCTCAAATTCAGTGCTTCAGTTAAACTTTAAATGCTTTGAAACATTTTATTGAAATTTTTTTCACAGTTTTTATCGCTTTTCAGATATATTTTTCAATTTTTATTTTAATTATCTTGTTTTTAAAACAAAATGATTTTTATGGCAATGCTTTTCTTAGGCTAAGAGTTTACCGATCATCAAAAGTCAGATCAGCTGCATTATATATAATGTATAAATGACTAAAAATTTAGAAAAAACTAAAAGAATGAAAGATTTAAGCATTAATAGAAATATTTTGAACTATATATATATTAAAATAATAAGAAAATATAGAAAAATGGGGAAAAATATTTTTTTTAAATTTGACCAAAGTGGAAAAAACAGTAAAATTTTGCAACATTTTAAAAAATGGCTTAATTTAACTGACCTTTTTTTTCTTCGAATTTTTGCCATTTTATTAAGCAATATTAAATGTGCTTTCTTTTGGTACATAACATATTTCCATTCATTAGTTACTTCAGGATGAGGTTCTAAAGCTATTTATTTTATTTTCTGAAAACACTTTAAAGTAAATCTGGCCACCACAGTGAGTTGTTTTAGAAATCCACCACTATAAAGATTAATGGATAGTAGTACTGTTTTCATGAATTTTGAGCTACCCAGGTTTTCTATAATTTTATCTTTTTTTAGTCCCTTGAAGTTTGAATCAATCAGGATTCACTAATCTGAAACATATTACTTCACTTTAGGATAATAATAATAATAAATACCTCCTCAAGCAGCTGCTTCCCACAGAGGTCTGTCAGTTTATATGCCATAGAAGACAGGAGCTTGTCAGTTTATATGCCACAGAAGGTCTGTGAGGATGACAGGACCCTCAGCAGAAAAACAACACAAATATCCATGCCTTATCCGGGCTCGAACCCAGGTCCCTTTGATCAGTAGCCAAGTGCGCTAAACACTCAGCCACGGAATAGCCAGGATTATAATACTGCAACTAATTTCAAGGGTTCAAATATTTGTGGTTGTTTCTGATGAGGATCATCTGTCAATCAATAAAAAGTATCCTGTGTATTCAGTTGGAGCTAACAACCCACAAAAAGGAGCAAAAAATACAAAGACAGATTCTTAAACAGAAACCCACCAGTGGAAGAAAAAAAACTGTTTGTACAAGAAATGCAAAATTTAACAGCACCTTCCAAGATTATTTTGAGAATTTTAGTTACATGTAAGAAATTCTAAAAAATTTTTCTTCTTCTGCATTATATACTAACTTCAAACTTACAAAGTATAACAATTAAAATGTTAATCATATTATTACCTTAAATACAATTTTGAAACTACTTACCAGGAATGAAAAGAATATCTCCAGGTTCCAAATAGCACTCATATCTTTGAACATGAGCAAAGTTTGGATATTTCATCAAATCTGGATTATCAATATCTACAACCTCAGATTTGTCACCTAAAAATATTAAACTTAATTTAAAGTACTTTCAGATACAACTGTTTTTAGCTTAAAACATTAAATTTCAACTTGGGTGTTAGCCTCTGTCGAGACATTGGGACTGACATGACCCTAAGCATATCCCCAAAAGTGAAAATTATGATCAGCTCTAAAAAAGAAAATTGATCTTTTAATTATATTTCAACATCTTGAAATTATCTCTATGCACAATAGCATACTCTAAAATAATAACTGACAATCTCACAGTTACCTGTTGACTTTTAAACATCTATAAATAATGTTTTTGTGGAAAAAAAATCTGCCAACATAGGGGACTCAAACCCACATCTCTCCAGAAACATGCCAGAGTATTCTAACTGTTGAACTAATGCCAGCTCTGTCTTTTTTCCACTAAGAATGAGCATCGTTCTCAGCACACTAAAGAGAAATAGTTGCCACCTGAGATTATAGATGGTGCCAAATGTAGGTGCCAAAAATCATGGAAAAAGTGAAAGACACGCTTAGTGGAAAAAAGACAGTTGGCATTAGTTCGACAGTTAGAATACTCTGGCATGTTTTTGGAGAGTTGCGGGTTCTGCCCTGTATGTTGGCAAAAATGTTTTCCACATAAACATTTACTAATACTCTAAAAATATTCAGTGCAAAAAAAAGTTGAAATTTTAAAGGATTCATAAGACTAGTTTGCTTTGTGCACATTTGGTTAGCAAAGTGGTCATACAAAATAAGTGTGCAAAAACACAGGAATAATAATCGTATCATTGTCTGAGAATAAAGTTATATGTTGACTTTTTTTTTTACTTTCAAGATAAAATTCCCATGTAGGTATTTGGTGCTTCTACCAACCCCCCCCCCCCCTTTTTTTTTGATTGTTGCAAAAATAAACCTGTTTTAAATATAACCTGAAATTTTAGGAAATCAAACACTGCTGCTGCTTGGGATTTGAGTTGGTGCAAGGGCATGAATATGATTCATGCAGGATTGTGTAGTTTTTACATTTGGTTGAGTTAGTATCAAGGCCAGTGCTAGCTATTTTGCCACCCAGAGCAAACTTGGATATCTGCCACCCCTTTCTCCAAGTCTGATCTTAGATATTAATGATTAATTTAGCTAAATTTAATGTCATTATAAAAAGCAATTGAAAATCATCTGTTGAAAAACAGGTCATAGTTACTAAAGCGAACTTTACTGTGGGTTAAACTCGTTAGATGGCTTGCAAATTTGCCACTCCTAAAGTAAATGACACCTTGTGTGGTCACACAGGTTTTATATTATGTGCTAGCACCACCTCTGGTTGGTATTATTACTAGTGGTGGAAATGGGTGGGACATATAGGACAGTGCCCCATTAGTTCAGAATGTGAAAAATAATTAGCTGTTGAAAAACTAAAGAAAATATTAAAGCACAATTACTTCCAAAATCTGCTGTTTTTAAAAATAGCCGGCCTTAATTTATTAAGGCCTGCTACTTTGATATTAGGTTATTTTAGGTAAATATTTCTTTTTGGGGGTGAGGAAGGGGGTTTCAAAGAATCAATGTATTTTTCTGTACCTCTACTTAAAAAATACCATTTCTGATCAGGGCCGGGCAAAAAGAAATTTAGGTGCCCCCCCCACCTCCTCTCCTGAAATGTTTTTTAACTATAAAATTTTGTTGTCTGTTTATAAATGCAATTATTGTCTTTAATATTTTTTCCCTATGGAATCTCGATTTACACCTCAGGCATCCATAGGCACAAAGAACTGTAGTTTGCAATTATATGTGGTATGCTTTGAATTTTTATGATTTTTCTTTATAATTACCTACATAAAAATAGGTAAATCTAGATTTTTTGTAATAATTTTGTCACCAAATCCTTTAAAATTAAAGTAATAAATATTATACATATCATAATATATACTATTCAATATGCAATTGCTTTTAAAAATCAAATTACTAATATTTAAACATTTTCCTTCCATGCTTTTGTTTTTGCTCTGAGAATGAAAAAGTTATACAAAATTATCAAAAGTATTGGGGCACTTTCATGTTATGTGAATGGAAAGCTATATTGAAAGTTAACTAACCATAAAATAAAGACTTTTTTAGCAAAACGTTACAGAAATTGGAAATGTGTATCAAATCACGATTTTGAACAATATTTACTGAAGGGTTCTAGTGGCTGAAACAGTTAACAACAGTGTTGCTACTCATACGAATTTACCTTAAAAGTTATAACAAATTGTTTGTTAAAATAAATGTAGAGTTATTGTTAACAATTTGAAGGGACAGTCAAAACACTTTGCGATACTTGTAAATTTTTTATAAGAAATATTGATTGAAAAGTTGTCTAAAAAAAGAAATATACATGAATTTAACCTCAAATAATAAAGAGTAAACTGTAAATATAATAAGACTATTAAACACAGATAATAAAGACTAATTACTTTACTTTTAGTAAGCCATGCATCTAATGAGCAATGCCCCCACCCCCCGTTCGAAGCCATGGATTAGTTAGTGGTAAATCTTGAGCTTACCTTAATTTTTTTTTTAATTTTGGATAAAAAATTTGGTGGAATTTTATATACAGCCTAATTTTAGTCTTTAAGTGTTCACACCTATTTTTCCACACTCTCTAAAAATTCTTAATCCTTCCCAGCTCCCCGTTAGACAAAGACGTTGACAAATCCACAATGAGAGATCAGAGGCACAACAAACGTTTTTTTGTACAACACATGAAACTTCGATTCTTTTTTTTAAATTGTCATTTGAAAATTTTCTTAGATATATCTTCTAAAAGCCATCCCATGACCGAGTGGTTATTATGCTTGGCTACTAATCTAAGGGACCTGGGTTCGAGCTCCGGGTAAGTATTGGTTGTGTGTGCTGCTTTTCTGCTGAGGTCCTGCAATCATCTACTATGGCATACTAGTAGGTACTATGTAGTATTAGTATAGTAATTTGAGTTGTACTAGTAAACTATGTACTAGTAGCTACTATACTAGTAGTACTATGGCTAACTGACAGGCTCCTGTCAGACCTCTGTGGCAAGCAGCTGCTTGAGAGGGTATTTTTTTATTTTACATCTTCTAAAAATAATCTTTTCTTTCCTCATTTGATGCATATTTTATTAAACTATAATATAAATAATTTGTTAAAGCCATCTGATTGCCATTTTTCAGAAGCGCGATATGATATGCGCTATATGGTATTGCCGATTTATTTGTTACATTACTTTTTGCTGAACAACCCCCTTATTTAAACTCACAAGTTTGATTTGAACTATTATCAACAAATTTTTCTTAAATATTTGAAAATATCCTAAAAATTAAAAAAAAATGTTATTTTTAAAACAGCAGATTTTGGAAGTAATTACAAAGTACATACCACCATTTTTTTTTCTCCATTTTACACTCCTTTCTACCATAAACTTATTTCAGTATTCCCAGATTTATTTTTTATCATTTATAACATTTATCCCAGCATTCTATGCATCTCTTCTGCTCTTAAAATCAAAACTGTAAATAACATTAGCCTTCTAAGAAAGAAGCCAGCAAGTCGAGCTGTTGTTGCAATGTAACGTACATCATGGCAGCAGGTAGTTGAGTGCAATGACCTAGTTATTGCTCACATGTGCTGTAAAGTGCTCTTTAGTGGATGTTTACAGAAAGAGTTCTCAGGTATAATATAAAGTGACCACGAATCCAGTCAGTATTAACCTTCATTTTCATTTCTGTAGATTTATTTTATTTCCATAAATTGTCAATTTTTTTTTCATCCGCTAATCTCTTTTGGATGGTTGGCTTTAAAAGTTGTTGCAGATATTATTTAACATTAGATTATATGCAGTATTAGGTTATATGTCAATTTTCTTTCTATTCTTGTAAAAAAACTTTGATCTTCTACCGTTTCCTGAAAATGAATGAAGTATCAGTGTCCTGAAAATGAATGATGATCCAGTCAGTATTAACCTTCATTTTCATTTCTGTAGATTTATTTTATTTCCATAAATTGTCAATTTTTTTTTCATCCGCTAATCTCTTTTGGATGGTTGGCTTTAAAAGTTGTTGCAGATATTATTTAACATTAGATTATATGCAGTATTAGGTTATATGTCAATTTTCTTTCTATTCTTGTAAAAAAACTTTGATCTTCTACCGTTTCCTGAAAATGAATGAAGTATTCGATATGGAAGCAAAAAGGAATTCCTTAACATGGCAAGTTGTTTATATGGATGATTTAAGTCAAATACTTTCTCCAAACAAATTAGATTATAAACTCCCCAGTAAAGTTAGAATTTCCTTTTTTTTTAAAAATTAAACCTTAGTTTTCATTTCTGTAGATCTACTTTATTGCTGTAAGTTATTGATCTTTAAGCCAATTGATAATTATCAATTTTTTTCAGAATTAGGCTACATCAGATGGCCGGCTTACAACTTGTTGCTATGGATAGTTTATTTAACATTGCATTAGATAATATGTTATTTTTCTTTTATTATTTCTTTGTTTTCCAGTAAAAAACTTTGATCTGTATCATTTTCTGAAAATGAACGAGGTCTTGGATACAGAAGCATAAAAAGTACTTCTTTGACACAGATACCAGTCCTCATGTGGGAGGGCAATTTCGAGAAGGGTTTTTACCGCACCCCACTAAACACACTGAGACATTTTTACTTCCCCCCCCCCCAGCAAATTTTTTTTTAATTACGTGTTTTTATGTTAATATTGAATGATTTTCAAAGATTTCAATTTCAAAAACAGAAAATTCCTCTTTTGGTTTTTAGAAATATATTGAAAATTGTTTTTGAGTAGGATAGGTATTGATGAAATATTAGGATTAGAATTTTCCGAATGTCCCAATAATTTCAATATTCAATAGTTCCCTCTAGTGGTGGAAAACTTGCAAACTACCGAAACTTTATCCATTTATACTAAAAATTCGATAAATATACAAAACCTTGGATTATACCTTAATGAATGCATTAACATGCACTTCAACTAGTTGCTGATTTACACAGGTGCAAAACTAGGGCTTCTTCTGTAGGATATAATTTATCTTTACTATTTATTAAAAACAATATTATTTAAAATTTAAATTTCAATCATTAAATTTATGTTTAGTAGTCAAATACTGAAAAAACACTGCCAGGGACATAGCTATGGGGGGATGGGGGTGGGAGGCTTCCCCCCAAAGTAACTCAGAGTTGGCAAATTCGAAGCAACTTCGTAAAATCTAGGTGAGCTGTAAAAATTGTTAATTATTTTCTTTTTGTAAAATTAAGGGAGTTGTCAAAACCAAGGCAACTTGGCAAATCTAGGGCAGTTTGGAAAATTGACAGACAGCAAAATCTGCAGCAGTTCGCATAATTCGAAGCCACTGAGTAAAATACAGGCGAGTTGGCAAAATTCGGAGTGGCTTGGTAAAATCTTTGGGAGTTGACAAAATTCGGAATGACTTGGCAAAATCGTGGGGAGTTGGCAAATTTCAGGTAAGATGTAAAAATTGAGATTTTTTTCTGTAAAATTATCTCGAGTTGGCAAAATCTAGGAGAGTTGGCAAAATTCAGAGAACTTGGCAAAATTGTGGGAAGTTCGCAAAATTCAGGTGAGATGTAAAAACTGGGATTTTTTTTTTGTAAAATCATGGCCAGTTGGCAAAACTTAGGGATTAGGGAGTTAGAAAAATCTAGGGGCAGTTGGCAAAATTCAGAGTGACTTGGCAAAATCATGGAGAATTGGCAAAATTCAGGTGAGATGTAAAAATTGCAATCTTTTTTCTGTAAAATTTATGGTGTGTTGGCAAAAATCGAAGCAACTTCGTAATATCTAGGAGAGTTGGCAAATCTTGGGGGAGTTGGCAAAATTCAGAGTGACTCTGCAAAAATCAGGTGAGTTGTAAAAATTGGGATTTTTTTCTGTAAAATTGTGGTGAGTTGTGGAGAATCAAGGAAACTTGACAAAATCTAGGGCAGTTCACAAAATTCGAATCCACTTGGTAAAATATTGGCGAGTTGTGAAATTTGGGATTGTTCTTATAAAATTAAGGAGAGTTGACAAAATCGAGAAAACTTGCAAAAATTTTGGGTAGTTTGAAGTTTTTGAAGTGATTTGGCAAATTCAGGAGAGATGTAAAAATTGGGATTGTTTTGCGAAATTAAGGAGAGGTAAAATCGAGGCAACTTGGCAAAACTGGAAACCACTTGGTAAAGCACAGGTGAGTTGTAAAAATTGGGATTGGTTTTGTGAAATTAAGGAGTTGGAGAAACTGAGAACTCTTGGCAAAATCTATGGGAGTTGGTAAAATTCGAAGCCACTTGGTAAAACACAGGGGAGTTGCGAAAATTGTGCCTTTCTTGTGAAATTAACGAGAGTTGATAAAATTCGAAGTCACTTGTCAAATTCAGGGAAGATGTGAAATTGCGATTTTTTTCTGTAAAATTATGGCGAGTTGGCAAAAGTCGAATACACTTGGAAAATATGGGCGAGTTGTGATAATTGGGATTGGTTTTGTGAAATTAAGGCGAGTTGGCCAAATCAAGGGGAGTTGGTAAAATTTACACTGACTTGCTACAATTCAGATTTTCGCTCCGTGTGTGTGGGTGTGTGTATGGCCCCCCCCCCCCCCCCATACACACACACCCACACACACGGGGGCACAGGGCAAAAATCTAGGTACAAACCAGACAGAGATATTATTTTCTCAGTTGGCAAAATTTGATTTTCGAGTTGGAAAATTTTCGATTTCTCCCCCCCCCCCCCCCAACCATAGTCCTTCGCTACATCCCTGATGACTGCTTTAATTTTTAAGTATATGTTTTGCATATTGTTTCATTTTTAATTATATACTTCTATTTATACACTGTTCACTTATGTTAAATTTATAATGAAAGTTAAGAAGACATAGTAGTAAATATATTCTCTAGTCCACTTTCTCTATACATGTATACGAATATATATATAAAATATATTCTATATATTCTATATACCATTTGCATAAAAGAATAATTGGATTTAGAAATTTCATCATGAAAAGCTGTCATTTTTAACAAAACAATCTCTCTTTGGGCATCTCAAAATAATCTCCATGTCTGGGGTATCTAAATATTAAATCCACCACTGTCTTCAACGTATAATCAACAAGCATCATAACACCACTTTATATAAGAGATGACACTACTATAGTCTCAAGCTGTTCAACTCTTATAAACATCTTGCCTTAGAAAAATAGGTAGATTATGTTCTTTTTTTCCACAATCTGAAGACTTGAAAAAAGTTTGAACTTGCAATCATTTTAGCTTTTAACTGAGCTGTGATAATTCTATTATTTATATCTCCATAGGGTCTTTTTTTTTCTTTTTTTCTACCCTGCTGAGGAGTGGTCAACCACACAGAGTCCTGGTACTGACCATATATACCAACCTGAATGGAATTATGGCTCTGAGCTTGATTATGGATCCTGATTTTGCTGCACTGGTGGGCTTCTGTGGAGGGAAAATCTTCCGCTGTGTTTTCTATTTGTTTGTGGGTTGACAGCCCCAAGTGAATAGATTCACGGGATATGTTTATCAGCAGGTGGATAATCCTGAGCAGAGGTCATCGCAGACACCTTAACTCTTTCCTTCTACTGGCATCATCAAATTCTACATTGGGGGAAGTCTTCCAGTGTAGATGGCTTCAGCCTTTAGTGATGGGGGAACGGGTCTTTGCCCAATATCTGCGATTAGGGGGTTGTTGATATTGTCGGCATTCCTTCTCTCAATAAACATAATTTCTTTAAACATCCCACTAACCATTTTCTCTCCATAGGTAGTTGGAATGTGAGGACTTCTCGGATATGAGTGCATTAATGAAAGGTTTCTTACAGCAAAATTTCAGACAAATGTTAAAGACTTGAATGTTATCTGCTGTTATGCCCCACTGAGGATGCCGATGAGGACGAGAAGGATAGGTTTTACGACAACTTCAGGATATTTTGAATTCTGTCAAGAAAGGAGATATTACCCTTGTTCTTGGTCACTTCAATGCTAAAGTTGGTACTGACTCTGACCTTTGGGGAGGAGTGATAGGCCCTTTTGGTATTGGTAGCTGCAATGGCAATGGGCAACGTCTCCTACTGGTAAGTAAACTCAATGGTTTCATAATAACTAACACTTATTACAAACACCGAGACATACATAAGTACACATGGGTTTCACCTGATGGGCTGTATAATAATATGATTGATTATATATTAATTAACAGCAAATGGGCTAATTCTGTTAGGAATACCAGGTCATATAGGGGAGCTGAAATTGGATCTCACCTTTATCTTGTTAAAAGTGTCTTGCAACTTAAACTTAAAAAGTGTTGTGCTAGGTTTAAAAATTTTACCTTTAATACTGAAGTTCTGAAAGACCCAGTTATAGTTAAAGCTTACCATGATAGGTTACTTAGTCATTATGACAGTCATGGTTTGCTTACTACTGAAGTTGGGGAAGAATGGGACTATTTTAAACAGGCTTTTTTGGAAACTAACAGTACTCTTTTAGGGAAAAAGGAGCAGAGGAGGCAAAATTATTTGAGTGATAAGGCACTGAGCTTATTTCGGAAAGAAAGAACTGCAGGAGTGTTCCCTATTAGTCCTAATAGAAAGCATTACAAAGAGCTTAATAAACGTGTAAATGATCAGTTAGCTGCTGATAAGAATCTTTGGCTTGATGGCTTGGCTGACATGCCGAAGAAGCAGTTAGACAGCACAACAGCAGAGAGCTGTACCAAATAGTTAATATTTTGTGTGGTAGAAAACGGCAGATACACAGGGATTGAAGGATAAACAAGGTAAGGTTATAGATGGTGAGGATTCTGTCATGGCTAGGTGGGCTCAGCATTTCAGTGATATTCTAAACAATGCAGTTAGTTCTATTCACATTGTTTGCAATGGTGATAGATGCATTGGTGGCTTCAATGTTGGCCCTATAACACAATCTGAAGTTATTTTGGCTATTTCTAAACTTAAACTTCATAAATCCCCAGGTTACCACTTGGGTGACTGAAATTTTAAATATTTTTTATGATAAAGGCATGGTTCCTAAGGATTTTACCAGACCTATTATAATCCCTATTTTCAAAAAAGGTGATCGCAGTTCTTGTGATAACTATAGGGGTATCAGCCTACTCTCTGTTCCAGGTAAAGTTCTTCCCATGATTGTGCTTAATAGAATTAAGAATCTGGTTGACAGGCAATTGCGTGATGAGCAATGTGGATTCAGAAGTGGTAGGGGATGTGTAGATCAGATATTTTCACTTAGGTAGATAGAGTTTCAGAAACCTTTGGTTGCTAGCTTTGTTAATTTCAAAAAGGCTTTCAACTCTGTTGATCATCATAATTTGTGGCTGATTGTGAAATCATATGGTATACCAGACAAGTTAGTTAACATAATGAAAGCTCTCTATAATAACACTGAGTCGCGTATGAGAGTTGGGAAGTCTTGTCGCAATTGGTTTAGCATTACTTCTGGTGTTCGACAAGGGTGCATTTTGTCTCCTTTTCTCTTTAGTTTGGTTATTGATTATGTTATGTGAAATTCACTTCAAGGGAAAGATTTTGGGCTGGAGATATGAAAATTTCTGATTTAGATTATACTGATGATTTAGCCCTTTTGGCAAATGATGTTGATGAGATGAACTCTTTCATTCGAGCTGTTGATGAAACTGGTAATAGAGTAGGTTTGGTTATAAACAGAGAGAAAACTAAAGTGATGAAAATTGGTCAGGCAGGCTGTGATTCAGTTAATCTGAATGGTTGCAGTCTTGAGTAGGTGTCACAGTTTAATTATCTTGGAAGCTATGTAATAGATACTGGTGATGTGTGGCATGAGATTAACAGATGGATAGGGATTGCTGCCGGGACTTTTAAGAATCTATGGAGAGTGTGGAGAAATAGGCGTATACACCTAAAGACTACAATTAGACTGTATAATAGTTTGGTTCTTTCTAGTGTTAGTTATGGTATTGAAACTTGGACGCTGTGTAAACAAGATAATAGGAAGCTAGATGCTTTTGATTCTAGATGCTTATGCACAGTGTCTTGGGCATTAGGTGGTTTAACTTTGTAACTAATGATGAGGTTAGGTAAAGGAGTCGGCAACCTCCTTTAAGCAGCATATTGTGAAGAGAGAGACTCCGTTGGTTTGGCCATGTTGCCCGTATGGATAATTATAGATTGGCAAATAGGGTTATGAACAGTGTGCCTAAAGGCTTCAGAAAGAGGGGGAGACCAAGGATGAGGTGGGCTGACAATGTTGGTTGGTTGGTTGTTTAGGGTTTTATGGCGCATCAGCATCCGGGCTATAATGCGCCAAACGAAAGTCCAAAAAGTAAAAAGATAAAAATCATGGAACCCTGAACTAATACGTTAAAAGATAAATTACAAATATAACAAGCAAAATGTAAAGCAATAAAATGCCACGTTCGGATTAACAGTAAACAAATGTAGAAATATGTTAAAAAGAAATAAAAGTAACCCAGGTAAAAGCAATCTAGGTTAAATATATATATATAAAACGGAAGAGTAAAAACTATAGGCGAGTAAAATATCCAGTAAATCGTAAAAATCTAAATACAGAGGTAAAAAAACAGTTATCAGATAACAAATGTCCGAGTGTAAGGGGCTCGGACATAAAATCGTGAAAATTAAAAAACAAACGCCGTTCAAAATTAAAACATGGACATGAGATTAAAATGTGTTTGATTGTTAAAATGGTGTCACAAAACTCGCAATTGGGTTCGTCGTCCACCCGTAAAAGAAACGAATGAGTAATAAACGAATGACCCAAGCGGAGCCGAGCAAGTACAACTTCCTCCTTGCGATTCCTGCGGTAACAAGACTGCCATGGTTTGATGATAGGTTTGATCTCAAAGAGCTTGTTGGTAAGCTGTTCCGACCAAGATCTCTGCCACTGTGCCCGGAGCTCGGTGGTAAAACGCTGCCGGAAATCCAGATAGGGAACCGGCAACGGAGAGTGGGACAGGGGCGTGGCTGACCTGGCAGCAGCATCTGCCAAGTCGTTGCCCCTAATCCCGACGTGACCGGGCACCCAACAGAAATGGACGGTGGTGGTGGCTGCCAGACGATGTAGTTGCTGGCGGATCTTAGTAAGAACAGGGTGAGGCCGATGCCTCACCGAGATCAAAGCCTGTAGCGAGCTAAGCGAGTCGGTGTAAAGCACACACCGACGATGATGCTTAGTCGCTATGTGGTCCAAGGCGAGACTGATAGCGTGCAACTCTGCAGTGAAGATGGAACACTGCAGTGGGATCTGGTCTGCAATGATAACATCACAGCAGACCATGGCTGATCCCACTGAAGTGCTGGACTTCGAGCCATCTGTAAAGACAGGCAAGAAGTCCGGGTGCTCAGCACGATGGCTGGCAAAGAGTTGCCGGTACACACAGTCGGGTGTAAAGGCCTTCCCCGTCCTGCACAGGGAAAAATCGCAGGAAGGGGAAACAGCGAGCCATGGTGGAAGTGGCTCAGCTGTCGACTGTGCAACGCTATCGAGACTGGTGTTGATGTCTCTGAGGTAGCCTCGGACTCGCAAACCAAAAGGACGAATGGCAGTCGGCCGATTATTGTAAAGCATTTCCCACTTCGGACTGAAAACGCAGTCCCAAGTGGGATGGCCAGGCAGGGATCGCAATTTAGAAGCATACTGTAGGGACAACTGCTGACGGCGAAGAGATAAAGAAGGTTCGTCGGTCTCAACGTAAAGACTCTGGACCGGTGAAGTGCGGAAGGCTCCCGTGCAAACACGGAGGGCCTGATGATGTAGGGGGTCCAGCACCTTCACCACCGAATCCCGGGCCGAGTCGTACACCTGGGATCCGTAGTCCAGTTTCGATCGGACAAGTGCACGGTACAGGCGGAGCAAAGAACATCGGTCCGCCCCCCAAGAAAGGGAGGAGAGGACCTTGACGATGTTCAATGCCCGCGTGCACTTGGACCTGAGATGACATATGTGAGACATAAAGGTCAATTTCCGATCGAATATGAGACCGAGAAACTTGGTCTCCGCCACAACTGGAATGATGTTACCCCCGAGCTGCAGCTCGGGATCCAGATGAAGATTACGCTTGTGGCAAAAGTGCACACAAGCGGTCTTCTGTGGGGAGAACCGAAACCCGTTTGCCGTCGCCCAAACCGATAGATTGTTCAGGGCAATTTGCAGTTGTCTTTCAATGACCCTCATGCTGGATGATGAGCAAAAGATGCTAAAGTCATCAACATAGAGGGCATTGCCTACTGATGGAGGAAGTTGTCTAGTAATTGAATTAATCTTGACAGCGAAAAGCGTAACACTCAGAACGCAGCCTTGTGGCACCCCCTCTTCTTGGGGGTACGGCCGCGACAGAGTGTTACCGACACGGACACGAAAAGAGCGTGTCGATAAGAAGTTGGAGATGAAGATCGGCATGTGACCTCTTAAGCCGTAGCTGTGGAGGTCACGAAGAATGCCGAATCTCCAAGCCGTGTCGTACGCTTTTTCGATGTCGAAGAAAATTGACACCAGGTGCTCTCTACGTAAAAATGAGTTTCTGATAGCCGATTCGAGGCGTATCAGATGGTCAAGAGTTGACCGTTGCCTGCGAAAGCCACACTGGGTGTTGGAAAGAAGGTTGTGATGTTCTAAATACCAGATGAGTCTGGCATTTACCATTCTTTCCAACACCTTGCACACGCAGCTCGTCAATGCGATGGGACGATAATTGGAAGGAATCTTGGGATCTTTGCCTGGCTTGGGGAAGGCCAAGACGATGGCCTCCCACCAGGAGTCCGGAAACTGCTCCTCGAGAAAAATGCGATTGAAGAGATGGAGCAGCCGATCCTTACTCAATGGTGAAAGATGTTGGAGCATGGCATAATGGACATTGTCCGGCCCTACAGCAGAGGCACGAGAAGAGTGCAGAGCAAGGCGAAGCTCCTCCGCTGTGAATGGCCTGTTGTAAGGCTCCAGGCCATTCGAGTGGAAAGACAGCGGAGAGCGCTCCGCCCTGCCCTTCTGGGCCAGAAACTCGGGGGAGTAAGAGGGAGACGAAGAGATGGAAGAGAATGACTCCCCCAGAGTGTTGGCAATTGCTTTGGGGTCAGCAATTGCCTGTCCATTGTGCTCCAGGATCGATAACGAGTGGGACGTGTAGTTCCCACTCATCTTCCGGACTTTATCCCACACGACCTTAGAACTAGTCGTGCGGGTGATGGAAGACGTATACTTGATCCAAGATTCCTTCTGGCTCTGGCGTCGGACGAAACGTGCTTTCGCCCTGGCGCGTTTGAAATTTTCAAGGTTGGGGGTAGTCGGATATCTCCGAAACACCCCCCAAGCCTTGTTCTGAGCCTTACGAGCTGCGGTGCAATCTGGATTCCACCACGGTTTCGGAAAGCGAGGAAACCGTGTAGAAGTTTGAGGAATTGTTGATGCAGCTGCATCTACGATACAGTCCGTTATCTCCGCTACTGCCACATTGATTGGCTCCTGGCTGACAGAGTGGTCATCGAGCTCAGAGAGCAGCTCGAAACCACCCCAGTCAGCCCGATCTAGCCTCCACCGTGAGACGTGTGAAGGGCTGCAAGGCCCCCCACGGGAGATGGTGCAGACCACGGGGAGGTGATCGCTACCGTACGGGTTGTCCTCGACCTCCCATGTAAAGAGTGGAAGGATCGAGGAGGAGCAGATGGTAAGGTCAATGGCAGTGAAAGTGCGGGTTGGGGAGTGAAAGTAAGTACTGACACCGGTGTTCAACAGGGAGAGAGAAGGATCCAGGAGCCACTGCTCCAGGACCCCGCCCCTCCCATTGGTGTCAGCACTGCCCCAAAGTGGACTGTGTCCGTTGAGGTCCCCCATAATGAGGCAGGGGGACGGCAGCTGCGGGACGAGATCATCAAGGTCTTCCTGGAAGACGATGCTCCCAGGTGGAAGATATACAGAGCAGACAGTCAGTGAGAACCCCACGAAGAGACGGATGGCTACCGCCTCTAAGTCGGTAGTGAGGGGTACGACCTGGAATGGAGAATGGTTGCTCACGAGGATGGCGACACCCCCGCGAGCTGGACCATCTCCATCCCGGTCCCGGCGAACTAGTGAAAAGTGCCGGATCGTGGGATCTGTGACTGGCTGCAAGTATGTCTCCTGCAGGCACACACAGATGGGCTGGTGTGCCTGAAGGAGGGCCTTGATGTCGTCAAGATTCCTCTGGAATCCACGACAATTCCATTGTAGGAGTGTGGCCATCTCAGGACTTAGAAGAGTGGGCGGACGACGAATTCCTATTCAACTTCACCGCCGCAGAGGACGGTTTAGTGAATAGGGGGCGGTCGGTATCCATGTCCTCAGAATCGTCCGAGGGGCATGGATCGGTGACCGCCCTTTGAGGTGCAGTGATTTTCTTTTTGGGCCCCGGTGGGGGCCCCTTAGGTTTTGAAGGTCTTGCTGTCTGAGGACGGGGAGGAGGAGGCCTTCCGGTGGAGGTGGAAGGCTGAGCTGTAGGAATGGAAACCGGGGTTGATGTCGAAGTCGACACCACCCTCGGTCTCGCCTGCGTGAAGAGGTACTTCGCAGCTGGCGAGAAAGACTCAGTAGGTGGTACACTGATGTCAGTCTGCACCGCAACCGAAGTCATTGGAACGATGGGCTTTCCAATGACTGCACTGGCATAGGAAACCTTGCCAGGTGGGTCGGGCGGTGCAGCCAGCTTTCCCGCTTCAGCATACGAGATGTTGTTCACGACTTTGAGGCGTTGTACCTCCTTTTCCTCCTTCCACTTCGGACAGTCGCGGGAGTACGCCGGATGTTCGCCACTACAGTTCACACAGCATGCCTTTTCTGCTGTGCAGTCAGGATCGAGATGATCCTTACTGCCACAGCGAGCACAGGTGGGCTTGCCCCTGCATGCTGTGCGGGCATGACCGTATATCTGACACTGAAAACAGCGCAGAGGGTTTGGGATATACGGCCGAACCTCACAATGTAAGTAACCTGCCTTGATGGAAGAAGGCAGGCGTGGCGTGTTAAATGTCACAATCAACACCCTGGTGGGTGTCAATTTCCCATCACGGCGTGTCGAAACCCGGTGGACCGCTGTTACTCCTTGAGATGCGAGCTCCGAGAGGATTTCCTCCTCAGTGACTTTGAGGAGGCCCCACTCGGTGATCACACCCCGAGAGGAATTCAAAGTTTTATGGGGAGTGACTTCAACAGCCACCCCACCAATATCTTTTACTTTCAGGAGCAGTTCGGAGTGTTTTGAACAAGCGGTCTCAACCTGCAAGTCGCCAGATCGTAAGCGCTTGACAGATTTCGGCTCTCCCGCAAGACCTTTTAAACCTTTGTTGACGAAAAAAGGGGACATGTCCCCAAGCACCTGATCACCCGTGGAGTGGATGATCAAGAACTTTGGGAACGAAGACACAGACACAGAAGACGATGGCAGAGATAACGGAGACAAGGATGAAGACGGGGGTTCATGTCGAGCCCTCTTGTTGGCGGTGATCGCATTTTCATCATTCACTCGCATGTTTGGTTTTGTGTGGTTCAGTGCCCGCTGTCCCCACCCTCCACGGAGCCCAACAAGGGGACGCCCAGTCGGGCGCCAGGGCTACGCAGGCACTATACCCACACAGACAGTGAGCCAAGCCCTCACAAAGAAATATAAGGAAAATAAAAAGAGAAATGTGCAGAATAAAACATTCTACACAAATCAAAGAAAGCGTAAAATAAGAAAATTGTGACTGGCCAAACTGGCCGCACAAAGAAAGGATAACTACAAAAGGAAAATAATCTGTGAGGAAACTTGTAAACCTGTACCCGGACCGTGGGCAAGGTTACTCACCGCTCTGCACGGTTGACCCTAGCAGGACCTGCCCACCAGCCGATTGCTCCTGGGGGGGCCACCCCAGGAGCTCCCGTTTACCGGAAGCAGAGGCCAAAGCAGTGTATAGCAGAGGCCCCGGAATCCGCTGCCCAGCCCCGCGACAGACAGGCTCCCCAATGGCAAGACGGCCAATGGGGACCACGCCAGTCATGAGCTGAGGAGAGAAGACGGGGACCCCCGAGCAACTACCAGGATCCTCCTTTCCCGGGACACGGGTCTCCGCGCATGGCAAACACGCGGGCGAGCGTTTAGGACCCTGCGAAGGTAACCGAGCCAGCGGAACCTTCACAGGGTGGTCCCCCTCACCACGGACAGGCGCTCACACCGAGGGGGCTGACAATGTCAAACAGGACTTTATTAGAATTGGTGTGCAGTGGCCAGATGTAGCTCATGACAGATTTGCTTGGAGAACTAAATTGCATGGTCTGGTTGGACCTCCGTAGCCCATGGCTGCTTGATGATGACTATGATGATGATAGGGTCATTGCATAAAATATAACCAGATTTTGTTGTAGCACTGTTATACATTTTCTTCGTATTTTTCTCTTACTAGATGCAAAAAAAAAAAAATCTACAAATTATGCAATGTTGTTTTTACCAGAATTTAAAGCCTGCTCTCTCCTATATCACAATTCCCTATTATGCTTGGTTGAACATTTTCCCCTGATTCCATGTTACATAACTCTTTTTCCTTTTTGTAAGTCTTCTTTTTTGGTATGTTAATAAGCATAGCAAGTGAGTATTAAAGTAGTAGCAGTTAAATTATAATTAACAATACACTTCATTTAGCTAATTTTTTTCATTGTAACACGTAAAATAAATTACTACCTGCAAGAAAAAATTGTTAGTATTGCATGATATCATCTCCACACTATTCTCTCTCATGTATGTGATGTAATACAATCACTAATGTTCTCCTCTTTTCGAGTATCTCCGCAAAATTCCCCGCCTTGCCCACGGTCAGTAGGGGACACCGATGGGCTTGGAAAGGCCGCCGTCCATCGGATGGGACGTTAAGCCGTGGCCCCTTGTGCGGGAGAGCCATACCCTGTGCATGTTAAAGAACACGCTGGATGGCCTTGACGGGAGGCTACCATCTGTCTCCCAACAGCTGTTCCAGTGGGTCCCCTCCCCCAACCTTCTCTGAGCCTTCGGGGTCCTTGTGACCTGGCCATTTAGCCCATGGTGTGCAAAAAAGTGCCGCTCAGAGGTAAAACATCCCAACCCAACCCTCTTTTCGAGGTGTTTAACAATGTATGAGTGATCCTCTAGCTCAGATCTGGGCAAACTGTGCGACCTCATTTTGTGTGATCCATGAGCTACTAATGACAAATAAATTTGTGAAAGAGAAAAAGAACGTATAGAGGACAAGAAAGCAAAATTTGGGGAAGTGAATTCTCATTAAAATAGTTAACATATTTATATTGTTTATGTTTTACATCGATAACACATTATTGACATTGTTTTTTTTTTGGCGATAGCAATTCCATTTCAATTTTTTTATGAGGCTGTTTAGTTAAAATATTTTCGCAGGACTACTCTAGCCTTACCAACTCCAGTTCCCTGGTTTAAGTCCCAACTAGACCAGCATTGAGGTTTTTCCCTACCCTGCCCTCAGTCAGTAGGGGACACTAATGGGATTGGAAAGGCTACCATCTGGGATGTTAAAGCTGTGGTTTTGTGTGCTGGAGAGCCATAACCTGTGCATGTTAAAGGATACACCAGATAGCCTTGACAGGAGGCTCAGAGGAGAACATCATCCTCCCAACCTCCTCTGAACCCTCGGTGTCCTTATGACATGGCCATTTAGCCCATTGTTTGCAAAAAAAGTGTAGCTCAGATGTAATAGAACCCAGCCCTAGTCTTACCGAACTGAGCAAAAAGAAATGTCTTTTTTTTTTTGACAGACCGTTTTGTCAATATCAGTAATTTTTTAACTATGTGTAGCCCCGGGTATGGCATAGATGTTTGTGTTGTCTTTCTGCTGAGGTTCTGCCATTCTCACAGATCCTCTACTATGGCATATAAACTGACAAGATACTGTCAGATTTCTGTGGCAAGTAGTTGTTGAAGGGTTATTTTTTTATTATTTATATTTAATAATAACACCATTCAAAAACATTACAGTCAAAATATTTTCTGTCATTTGCTATGAGGCATGCTACTTTAAGAAAATAAAAAAAAATTAACTATTTGAAGTCAATGTTTACATTACCAACAGGTTTTTGTTTTTCCATTTTTGTTTAAAATTTGCTTGGGAATGAAATAAATCCAAAGCTCTAAATCTTTTTCACAAACTTTGATATTAATCAGATTAGGTGGCTTAATTTCTCTTAGTAGAAAAACTCATCCAGAAAAGGAAAAAAATTGCCTTATTTTCAGTAAAATAGTTAAATTTTAAAATACAGAAACTTATTTGCTTAACTTCCCTTCACTTTACTTTAATTACAGTTTAGAGCAGTTCCATCCAATCCAAGCTAAATGAATAGCTACTAGCAGTGCCATATCAGAAAATCTCGAGGCCACATCAAAAGAAATGCCCTTGGGGGGGGGGGTTACAAGTAGCTTTCAATTATTAAAATTTTGTAAGGATTTTGTATTACTATCTTGTTCAAACATTTTCTATAGTTTTTAATAATTTAAATTTTTAGAACTTATAGATATTTTACATAAAAAACCAAAATTACTACACTTTACTGTATAAAATACAAAGGTTTGTGTTTTAATTCAAAATATTATCTAAATTTTATACCTTATTAAAATACACATAAAACACTTATCTGAAAGCTAATTATATGATGCAAATATTATTCTTTAGAGAACTAATGAAAGGTTTTAAAACAATGAGTTCTGGTCGATATGTAGCATGAAGAGAAATTTCTAGGAGGGAAAATGAAGCTGATTTTCATTATCCATCTTTATTCATTCAAAGCTATTGAAAAAACAAATCTGGGCCATTCTTTAAATAGTTGCATGTCAAATATCACCATAAATTTTGCAAAAACATTTTTGGAAAACCTCCCTCCCCTGCACAGATGTTGTGGGGCCTATAAAATATTTCCTGTTATCATGTCATCCTCTAGCTGCTACTACTTACAGCCAGTAGGAAAAACAACTATATTCTTAAAGGGTAGCAGAAAAAATAATAGATGATAATCACAGCGTTACCTGCTGCTCTTTTGGCGTTGAAAAATCAATAAAAAAAATGCATTTATCTTTTATTCTATAAATTTAAAAAGTTGTTTTCCAAAAGGGTCAGATGGTTGCTCTCAGTGGAGTCTCTCTTGACTTTTGAATTATCTCTTGATACTCTATGATCAAAATTTCTATCATAAACAGATCTCTTGTCATCATCATCCTCAAGCAGCCATGGGCTATGGAGATCCAACTAGACCATGTAATTTAGTTCTCCAAACATATCTGTCCTGAGCTATATCCTGCTGCATCTGGCCACTGCACACCAATTCTAAAATGGTCTTGTTTGACATTGTCTGCCCACTGCATCCTAGGTCTCCCCCTCTTTCTGAGGCCTTTAGGCACACTGTTCATAACCCTATATGCCAATCTATAATAATCCATATGGGCAACATCGCCAAACCAGTGGAGTCTCTCTCTGCACAACATGCTGCTTAAAGGAGGTTGCCAACTCCTTTGCCTAACCTCATCATTAGTTACAAAGTTGAACCACCTAATGCCCAAGATACTGCGTAAGCATCTAGAATCAAAAGCATCTAATTTCCTGTTATCATGTTTACAAAGTGTCCATGTTTCACTACATAACTAACCCTAGAAAGAACCAAACTATATACAGTCTGATTTTAGTCTTTAGGTGTATATGCCTATTTCTCCACAATCTCCATAAATTCTTAAAAGTCCAGCAGCAATCCCAATTCATCTGTTAATTTCATGCCACACATCACCAGTATCTGTTACATAACTCCCAAGATAATTAAACTGTGACACCTGATCAAGACTTGAATTATTCAGATTAACTGAATCACTGTCTGCCTGACCAATCATCAAAATTTCAAATTCTAACATAAGTGCATCGCATGCTATATCTGTTTAAAAGTTTGCAATTTTCAAATTTTTTCATTGTTAGAGGATGAACTTTAATTTTTTGTGATTTGTAAAGCGTGAATTGTAATATGTTTTCAATACTTATCCAACTCAAAAAATAAATTTTAGTTCATCTCTTAAAACAAGCAGTTATTTCTTGAGACAAAAAAGTTGCCTTCTCCTCTCTGGGAGTAAGTAATCAAGTTATTGTTGTCTCGCCAAACCTTATAACACTTGCATTCATGAGCGAGATTTCAAAATTCTAGGATATACATTGTTTCCAAAATTCAAATTTTTTCCACCGTTAGGGGATGCAGTTCAAACTTTTGGGATATTTGGAAGTGCTAACCTTAAAATGTAATCTATACTCATCCAACCAAAATATTTTTTAATTTATCTTCAAAAACAAAAACATTGGATATATACAGACTGATGGAAAAACAAACAGACAACAAAGTGAAAATATTATTTTGTTTTCGTTTTTTTGAAAATGAGAAAAAGTGACTCTTCAGACCTCACTTTCACATTAACCAATGGAATTTAAATAAAATAAAAAATAATAAATACCCCCTCAAGCAGCTGCTTGCCACAGAGGTCTGACAGGAGCCTGTCAGTTTATATGCCACAGTAGAAGATCTGAGAGGATGGCAGGACCTCAGCAGAAAAACGACACAAACATCCATGCCTTACCCGGGGTTCGAACCCAGGTCCCTGAGATCAGTAGCCAAGCGTGCTAACCACTCGGCCATGGGAATTTAAGAGCATTAAAATATTCACCGCTAAACCTCCCCCTTTATATTAAATATAAATAATAAGAAGTAAATAATATGGTTAGTGCGCTTGACTACTAATGGGAAAAAAAAAAACCCAGCAACTGGATTGTTTACAAATTTTCAAAATTAACAAATTACATGAAATATTCTGGTGTGAAACATAGAAAAAATTATTTTAGACTTCAATTTCAGTAAAATGAGTTAAATTAAAAGAAAACAACATGAATTTGCTTTGGCTAAGTGATAGCATACTTGGCTACTGGTCAAAGGGGCCTGGGTTCGAGCCCTGGATAAGGCGTGGATTTTGTGTTGTTTCTCTGCTGAGGTCTCGCCTTCCTCATAGACCTTCTACTATGCGTGCAAACTGACAGACTGCTGTCAGGTCTCTGTGGCAAGCAGCTACTGGAGGGAATATTGATTTATTATATTGCTTTGCTTAGTTATAAGTATAGTCTTCAGCTTATTTAAGCAATTAAGGCATTCTAGAAACTCAGATTTTGCATCCTGTTTCAATGTAGTGTAAGACCACCTTTTGGAATGAGTCATGTGAAGCAAACAACGGAAGCTTAGGTGAAAAAAAATCCTGATTTTTGGTTTTCTACAGGTGTACTTATTTTTTTTCTGCAATTTAAAATTGTTTAACTCTAAAATAAGATGAACTCAAAAACAAAGACAAAATGAACTCAGAAAGAGAAGTTTTGATCCAGTATATTTAAAAAATTTATGGCCAATGGACGTTTTTGGCTATTCTGGATTTTCTGCCTATAGAGTGCAAGGAAGGTTCTTTATAAAAAATGTGTATATATTTCCAACATTGGTTTACATAAGACTGCTATGTAAAAAAAATATAAGACAGTATAAAATGGTTTAGCATTTATCAAAAATCTTGTAAAATCTCAATAAATGAATAAATATAAAAAAAAAAATCTAGTCTTCTATAGGTTTTAGTTATCCATACTAAATTTTTTTGCTCAGACATTGTTTATTAAAAAAAATACAGTGAGAATCGCAAATAAAAGATGAAAAATATTTCGAATAATAGCATAAATTCTGATCAATTTCCAAAACACATTCATCCTATTTTTAAAAGATAATATAGAATAAAAAATAAACCTATTGAAAGAAATCGGAAAAGTACGAGTACTACAAAGCAACCTTTATGTTGCTTTGTAGTTCTAGTTTTCTGATTCCAGTGTAATATCGATTCATGATTGAGGAATAAAAAACACCCTTAATTCTAAAATCATCACCACCTCAGATTTACATCTAACTCTGCTGATGGAGCTAATGGCTACTGCAACTAAAATAATTTTTATCTTATTTCATGACTTAAGAGTTAATGACACTCCCTCCCCCTCATCTCCTGCACTACTCTCAACTCACCCATTTCTCATGTGCCATAATTAATCATTCACTGAAAGTCACTATGTCTGTCATTTGCTATCTGTTGAGCAAATGTACCACATCAAGAAAAGAATTTCTAGAAATTTGAAGTCTACCACTTTAGCGAAATCATCTTGCCATTCAAGATTAAAGGGAACTGCAAGTGAGAAAGTCTTTTGTGTACATCTTCTGACAATGATCAGTGTTCTTCAGACAACATTGTGATTGCAACAATTTACTAAGTCCATTCTCCATATATCCAGCCTTTCTCTGCATGCTTATATGATTTCTGAGGGGTAACTGTAAAACAATAAATGTTTTTGTAGAAAACATTTTGCCAACATAACTGTAAAACATCTGTGATTTGAAATCAGTGATAATTAACTGCTCAGTTTCCTGATTTTCAACCAAATTGTGGCTGCCGTGTATGTTCTTTTATAGTTGCAGCTGCTTTATGGCAATCACATCTTCATATTCCCGAACTTTAATTACTCAGAGGGTTTTTCTGAATGCTACTTGGAGACAAACTATGGGCTGCATTGTTTGTTGTTGAAAGAAAACTTAAAATATGCATGTTTTATCAAGATGAAAATAAAAAAGGAAACAGTGACATATAATAAGCAAAAAACTAACTAGAAGTTTTTATAAGTTGGAAACTTTTATGTCAAGCAGCCTAAATTTCACCGGGATATTGCTTGGTGTCCCAACAGTCCAATCCTCCCATGGTCCCTCACCCACTACAGATCCCAAAACGGGGATTCCTGATAGAGTGCTATACTCTCACAAAAAATGAAAGGTGAAATAAAATAAATGTTTGAGGAACTTGGCTGTCTTCACAAATTAAAAATAAGAAGGATAATATGAGAAATGTGAGGAAACTCACAAACCTGTACCCATATATTAAAAGACACTCAGTGAACTACATAATTGGTCCCGATGGGACCACCCCAGGAACTCCAGCTTATTTGAGGCAGCAGCCAAAGCAGTGTATAGCAACAGCCCTCTAAAGTCTTGCCCAGCCCCATGATGAACAGGTTTTCCAATGGCCATGAGCTGAGGAGAGCAGAAGAAGACCCCCAAGCACTACCAGGATCCTCTTTTTTTTTGGAGACAAGGATCACCACACACAATAAACATCAGAGTGAGAGTTCAGGACCCTGTGAAGGTTGAACTCACTGAGGGTAGTAAATTCACGACCTTTCACATTTCACCACCCATATTTCTAGCATAAATACATCATTTGCAATATTCATTTAAATTTTAGGAATTTTTAACGTCTTCCATTGTTAGAGGGAGTAATTATAGATTTTGGGAGATTCGAAAAGCGTGAATCGTAATATTTCACCAATACCTATCCAACCCCAAAAGAATTATTAATTTATCTCTAAAAACAAAAAAGTTTGATATTTACACATGGACAGACAGACAGATGAAAAAAGTAAACACCTTATCTTATTTTTATTTGCAAACAAGATTTAAAAAATAAGTAAAATTTTGCTATATTTAAATAAACTTTAAAAAATTTAACTCACTTTTTTCTTCAAATTTTTGCTATTTTACTATTCACAATTAAATGCTCTTTCAATAATGAATACACAGATTACCCACTGACATATATATATATAATTCAAGAAACACTTATGTAGAAAAATCAGCGAAACATTTGGCAAGTAACTGGGAAGCAGGGTTCGAATTCCACTCATCAGCAAAACTAATTTTTTCCAACGTATTTCTCAAATGTTCTTTTTTTTGGTATATAACATAACATATTTCCATTCATTAGTTACTTCAGGATGTGGTTCTAATGTTGTTTATTTTATTTCCTGAAAACACTTTACAAAAAATCCAGCCACCACAATGAGCTCAATTTGAGAAACCCGACACTGTAAGGTCTAAGAATGTGACTCCTGCACATAATGAGTCAACATAGTTGACTCTAATATTACCATTTATACCACTATAATTTAACACATTTGTTCTTGCATAGCACTGGGCAAAAATGAGAATTAACCATTTCCATGTCGAAGTAATAATCAGTTTCATCCTTAAATTCTAGTGATGTGAGAAGTTACCGAACCAGCCCCACTTCATTCCCATAGTAAGAGGTTGTTAATTTTTTTTTCAAATATCAATCTGCAGTTTTTTTTAATTGTTGCTAATCAAATATTGAAAGTAACATTTTAAACCTATGATAAATTTTTTTTATCTGTTGACCCCAACTTGAAAAAAATTAGTGAGAAAAGTTTCATTTTGTGAATAAACTAAAAATTTCTTTGCTCTATTGTCCATTGCATTTAGATTACAATGGATGGGGTAATTTTATTAACTTTATAACCCTCATTATGCATAGGATTAATAATAAACATGTTAATGAGGACATTAACAGTGGTTATATCGGGAGGGATAGAGGGTATTGAGAAATGTGTGTGTGTGTGTGGGGGGGGGGGGGGGGGTTCTAATCACCAATTCCTAGCATGCATTTGTAATAGTTTAAGTTTTATTAGGGTGTGCATTTTAATGTATGTGATTGCAGGTGGGAATGGTGATCGGAGGTGAGTATGGGGAATGAGTTTAGGGGAAGGGGGCATTGCATTTCTGAGGGGTAGCTTATATCCCCTAAAGATCAGATGCCAAGAGCTGGGGAAGAGAGACAACATCTGTGTTGCAAATTTCAGTTAATTTCACATTAATAAGGATATTTTATGTGATGGTCTGTAAATGGTAGCTAGGTAGTCACTGGAAGGAGAGCTATGCACCAATCCCCTGTGATGATGCATAGAACCGGCCAGGCCTAGCACCAAATGTCCGACCCCGTCTTCTCGTGGTGCAGACCGTTAGTACCTTTCAAAAGAGATACTCTCTTGTGGAAGTGAACGGATTGGGAAGGCTGCCAGATTAGTGTGGCCTACTGATCTGGACAACTATGGCTACTTTTCTTTTTTTTCTACCCTGCTGAGGAGTGGTCAACCACACAGGGTCCTGGATGCTGACCATATAAACCCACTGGACTGGACAGATATATGGCTCTGAGCTTGATTATGGATTCTGATTTTGCTGCACTGGTGGGCTTCTGTGGAGGGAAAATCTTCCGCTGTGTTTTCTGTTTGTTTGTGGGTTGACAGCCCCAAGTGAATAGATATCAGCTGGTGGATATTCCTGAGCAGAGGTCATCGCAGGCACCTGAACTCTTTGCTTCTCTTGGCATCGTCATATTCTACATGGGAGGAAGTCTTCCAGTGTAGATGGCTTCAGCCTTTAGTGGTGGGGGAACGGGTCTTTGCCCCATGTCTGCGATTAGGGGGCTGTTTGATATTGTCGGCATTCCCTCTCTCAATAAACAGTTTCTTTAAACAACCTACTAACCATTTTCTCTCCATAGGTAGTTGGAATGTGAGACTCTGCACAGAGCTTTTTCTCTTGATGTCCTCACACAAGAATTCCACCATTATAATTTAGATATTCTCGGCTTGCAAGAGACCAGATGGACAGATAAAGGTCAGATTCTTAAAAATAATCTTAAATTTCTCTTTCCAGGGAGGGACGACAATAAGCATCACCAAGGCGTGGGTCTGCTTCTCAGCAGACACGCTAGTGATGCTCTTCTAGGATATGAGTGCATTAATGAAAGGTTTCTTACAGCAAAATTTCAGACAAGCGTAAAAGACTTGAATGTTATATGCTGCTATGCCCCCACTGAAGATGAGGATGAGAAGGATAGGTTTTATGGACAACTTCAGGATAATTTGAATTCTGTCCATCCTTGTCCATTCTGTCCATTATTGCAGCAAGTCCAGAAAGGAGATATTACCCTTGTTCTTGGTGACTTCAATGCCAAAGTTGACCTTATACATAATGACTCTGACCTTTGGGGAGGGGTGATTGGCCCTTTTGGTATTGGTAGCTGCAATGGGCAACATTTCCTACAGGTAAGTAAACTCAATGGTTTCAGAATAACTAATATTTATTACAAACACCGTGACATGCACCATGACATGCATAAGTACACATGGGTTTCACCTGATGGGCTGCATAGGAATATGATTGATTATATATATTAATTAACAGCAAATGGGCTAGTTCTGTTGGGAATACCAGGGCATATAGGGGAGCTGAAATTGGATCTGACCATTACCTTGTTAAAAGTGTCTTGCAACTTAAACTTAAAAAGTATTGTGCTAGGGTTAAAAAATTTGCTTTTAATACTGAAGCTCTGAAAGACCCAGTTATAGCCAAAGCTTACCATGATAGGTTACTTAGTCATTATGACAGTCATGGTATGCTTACTACTGAAGTTGAGGAAGAATGGGATCATTTTAAACAGGCTTTTTGGGACACTAACAGTACTCTTTTAGGAAAAAAGGAGCAGAAGAGACAGAATTATCTGAGTGATAAGGCACTTGAGCTGATTTCGGAAAGAAAGAACTGCAGGAATGTCCTTAATCAATACCCTACTAGTACTAATAGAAAGCATTACAGAGAACTTAATAAACGTGTAAAAGATCAGTTAGCCGCTGATAAGAATCTTTCGCTTGATGGTTTGGCTGACAAAGCCGAGGAAGCAGTTAGACAGCACAACAGCAGAGAGCTGTACCAGATAGTTAATGTTTTGTGTGGTAGAAAACCGACAGGTATACAGGGATTGAAGGATAAACAAGGTAAGGTTATAGAAGGGGAGAATTCTGTCATGGCTAAGTGGGCTGAGCATTTCAGTGATATTCTAAACAATGCAGTTAGTTCTATTCCCATTGTTTGCAATGATGATAGATGCATTGGTGGCTTTAATGTTGGCCCTATAACACAATCTGAAGTTATTTTGGCTGTTTCTAAACTTAAACTTCATAAATCCCCAGGGGTAGATGAAATTACTAGAGAAATGCTTAGAGCTGGAAATGTTTCGGTTACCACTTGGATGACTGAAATTCTGAATATCTTTCATTATAAAGGCATGGTTCCTAAGGATTTTACCAGAGCTATTGTTATCCCTATTTTCAAAAAAGGTGATCGCAGTTCTTGTGATAACTATAGGGGTATTAGCCTACTCTCTGTTCCAGGTAAAGTTCTTTCCATGATTGTGCTTAATAGAATTAAGAATCTGGTTGACAGTCAATTGCGTGATGAGCAATGTGGAATCAGAAGTGGTAGGGGATGTGTGGATCAGATATTTTCACTTAGGCAGATTCTTGAGAAATGTTTAGAGTTTCAGAAACCTTTGGTTGCTAGCTTTGTTGATTTCAAAAAGGCTTTCGACTCTGTTGATCATCATAATTTGTGGTTAATTGTGAAATCATATGGTATACCAGACAAGTTAGTTAACATAATGAAAGCTCTCTATAATAACACTGAGTCGTGTGTGAGAGTTGGTAAGGCTTGTAGCAATTGGTTTAGCATTGCTTCTGGTGTTCGACAAGGGTGCATTTTGTCTCCTTTTCTCTTTAGTTTGGTTATTGATTATGTTATGCGAAATTCACTTCAAGGGAAAGATTTTGGCCTTAATTGGGCTGGAGATACGAAAATTTCTGATTTAGATTATGCTGATGATTTAGCCCTTTTGGCAAATGATGTTGATGAGATGAACTCTTTCATTCGAGCTGTTGATGAGACTGGTAGTAGAGTAGGTTTGGTTATAAACAGAGAGAAAACTAAAGTGATGAAAATTGGTCAGGCAGGCTGTGATTCAGTTAATCTGAATGGTTGCAGTCTTGAGCAGGTGTCACAGTTTAATTATCTTGGGAGCTATGTAACAGATAATGGTGATGTGCGGCATGAGATTAACAGACGAATAGGGATTGCTGTCGGGACTTTTAAGAATCTATGCAGAGTGTGGAGAAATAGGCGTATACACCTAAAGACTAAAATTAGACTGTATAATAGTTTGGTTCTTTCTAGGGTTAGTTATGGTAGTGAAACTTGGACACTTTGTAAACAAGATAACAGGAAACTAGCTGCTTTTGATTCCAGATGCTTACGCAGTATCTTGGGCATTAGGTGGTTCAACTTTGTAACTAATGATGAGATTAGGCAAAGGAGTTTGCAACCTCCTTTAAGCAGCATATTGTGCAGAGAGAGACTCCGTTGGTTTGGCCATGTTGCCCGTATGAATAATTATAGATTGGCGAATAGGGTTATGAACAGTGTGCCTAAATGCCTCAGAAAGAAGGGGAGACCTAGGATGCGGTGGGCAGACAATGTCAAACAGGACCTTGTTAGAATTGGTGTGCAGTGGCCAGATGCAGTAGATGTAGCTCAGGATAGACTTGCTTGGAGAACTAAATTGCATGTTCTGGTTGGACTGCCGTAGCCCATGGCTGCTTGAGGAGGATGATGATGATGGTTAGTTGGAATTTAGTAGGGGTAGGAGGGGATATTTTAATATTTTGGTGGGTAGATAGTTTTCAGTGATTACTTGAGATAGTGCAGTTTTTTGTAGTTTAAGATGTATTTATGTTCTATACGTCGGGTGTTAAATGGGCGTGAGGTTTTCTCTATGTATTGGTTTTTGGGGAAGATTTTACCTGTGGGGTCTTTGAGTTGGATATAGTGAATTCGTCCAGAGCTGGGTATATGGTTTTTAAATAAATGCATTTTGAACAAGATGAGATATTGTGTGTGACATTTTAATTGGGGCTTTTAGAGTATTTTTAACAAAGTATATGAAATTATTATTGATGTATATTAGGGCTAGTGTGTATTTTTCCATTTCTTTATTTATAAGTGTTAAGAAGGTTTTGGGATTGTTTGCATTTGATTCATTTATGAACTTTCCTGATGGTGTGTGAGGTATATCTGGCCTGTTCAGCAAGTTCAAAAACATATTTTATTTTGCTGTTTAGTGCTTCTTGGGTGTTGCAGTATGTATAGGCTCAGGTAAAGTGCAAGTAGAAAGTTTATGATGATTTGTAGTTGTTTGGGTAGGCAGAGGTGCTAGTTATTATGTTAGTAATAAATGTAGGTTTTCAGTACACAGATGTATATAGTTTAGTGGAGGTATGGTATAAGTTAATATCTAAAAACAGTAGATATCCGTTATGTTCTTCTTGGCATGTAAATTGGATAGTTGGGAGGACTGCATTAAATTCAGATAGAAATTTCTGTAATTCTTCTTTGGAGTGTTGCCAGATAATTAGGATGTCATCAATATAATAGGTATAAAGTAGTGGGCGGATTTGATGTTCATGGAGAACTGCAGATTCTGCATGATGTAGAACCGCTTCCACCATCAATCCAAAGGGGGGGGGGGGAGCCCATTGGGACACCTTGACTATAGATGAAGATCCTGCCATCTTCTTGAAACCAGTTACTCCTATGTACTGAAATACTCAGGTGCCATGGGTCTGGCCACTTCGAGCTATTTGGCTTTAATTCGCATAGTTGCATTGAGCACAGGTGTGTTGCGGTAGAGTGCAACAGCAAATGAGTGTAGGGTGCAATCGGGGATAACAGGTTTTGGTTTTAAGTGTGTTAATTAGGCTTTATGGCTTTTCTTGGCTTAGAGTTTGCTAATCATTAAAAGTTTAAGCATATGCATTATGAGTTAAATGCATAAATAAGTAAAAAACTTAGAAAAAACTAAATACACTGCTTGTCATTGAAAGTGCCCCAGCCAGAAGGACATGTCGCACAAACATGCAAATAGAAGGTTGGGTATGCGCAGTTGAGATATGCAAATGATGATAATCTAGAGGCAATGACATGTGTGGCTTGAGAGAGAAAAGGTGCAAGAAGGAACAGGGATGGTATTGCATTTATGCAGGTAGAAGTCATGTGAACAGTTGAGATTAGGTGGTTCTGTTTGGAAACTGTTCAGTGAAGGCCAAAAATACCTGGTACACACTGTCAGTAGATTTAATGCCATTTGGATGCTTTTAAGAGAGGAAGAATTATAAGCCTATGGAAGCTGGATGGATTACACATTGTGTCGCTGCTCATGTTCATCGGGATGCACAAACTGTTGCACGCTGTTGGCAACAGTGGTGAAATGAAGGTTCTAGCATGCATTGCAGAGGGAATGCTGTTGTTCGAAGACATGGCTTGATAGGTGCATTGTTCGACATGCTTGTTCGTCACCACAGAGCACTGCAGGTGATATTCAACAGGCTGTGTCAGCAGCCATGGACATCCCCATAACAACCTGAATGGTAAACTGAAGGTTGCATGAGGCACACCTGTGCCCTAGGCAACCATTACATCGACTGCCATTGACTGCAAACCATCGCAGTGCTCGTCTGACTTGGTGCCTAAGTCGTGCGAACTGGGGTTACGAATAGAACACTGTTGTGTTTAGTTATGAGTCCTGTTTCTGTTGGATGGCCTTGACGGGAGGCTACCATCTGTCTCCCAACAGCTGTTCCAGTGGGTCCCCTCCCCCAACCTTCTCTGAGCCTTCGGGGTCCATGTGACCTGGCCATTTAGCCCATGGTGTGCAAAAAAGTGCCACTCAGAGGTAAAACAACCCAACCCTGTTTCTGTTTGGGTGCTGACGATCAATGGGCCCCATGTATGGCGACAACCTGGCGAGAGAACAGATCCAGTTTTTGTTCGCAACCAGAACACCGCCCATCAGCCAAGCATAATGGTATGGGGTGCTATTGAATATGACAGCAGGCCACCTCTTGTCTGCATCACAGAAACACTGACAGCTGCACGATATGTTAGTATGGTTCTGCAGCTCATTTTGTTACTGTTCCTGGAAGGCATGCAGCAGCCTGTTGTCCAGCATGACAATGCCTGTGTACACACTGCTAGGGTCTCCATACAATGTTTGCAACATGTTCAAATATAGCCATGGCCAACATGATCTCCAGATATATCCACAATAGAAAATCTGTGGGCCCACATTGGATGACATGTGCAATTCTCTCATGAAGCCAGGGTGGAATCTCGATGAATTATGGGAGCAAGTCAACGCTACTTGGTGTGCAATTCCTAAGGACCATATCCATCGATTATATAACTCCATGCCACGTCGATTTGCTGCCTGTATTGCCATTCAAGGCAGTGCAACCACCTACGAGGTATTCACATTGTGCTGCATTATCTCATCTTCTAACTGCTGTAAGTGGCTACAAATTAAATCATGGAATGCCAATATGTATTGCTGTGTGTTTGCTACAATTCACCCCTATCCCCTCACTCCTTGTGGGTGGGGCAATTTCATGTTGTGCGGTGTAAATGAAAGATTTAAGCATCAATAGAAATATAACAAAATGTTTATATTAACATAATGAAATAATATAGAAAAAAAAGAGGGAATTTTTTTTTTAATTTTACTAAAAATGAAAAAAGAGTAAAATTTTGCAATTTTTTAAAAAACATAAAATTTTAACTTATAATTTGTTCTTCGAACTTTTGCCATTTTATTATTAATCACAATTAAATGCTCTTTCACTTGGTATAACATGACATACACCAAAGGACCAAAACATTATGACCAGCATGTCTTTATGCAAATCGAAGCAACTGCAGGTAAACGATGGCATGTGTGAAGGTCATAAAATGGTATAAATAACACCTGATACTGAGCTCTGTCAATTAGTGTTATTCTTGTTCTTCAGATAGGAAAGACAGCGTATTTAAGTGAGTTTGACACAAAGGCCAAATTGTAATGGGTTAGAGCATTTCTGAGACAGAAAGGCTTGTGGGGTGCTCACAAGTCAGCCATGGTTAGTACCTTCAAAAAGTGGTCTGAGGAGGGAAAAACCACAAACCGCTGACAAGGTGTGGGCCAACTACGGCTCATTAATGCTAACGATGAGCGAAGGCTATCCTGTATGGTACAAGCCAACAGAAGGGATACTATGGTTACCTGTAATTTGAATGCTGGTGACATGAGTAATGTGTCACAACACACAATATATGGAACCCTGCTGAAAATGGGGCTGCTTAGCCACAGGCTGCTCCTAGTGCCCATGCTAACATCGGTTCACCATTGAAAGTGCTACAATGGGCATGTGAGAATCAAAACTGGACCTTGAATGATTGAAAGAAGGTCTTCTGTCCAATGAATCTCTTTTTCTGTTGCACCATGTGGATGGCTAGATGTGTGGTGGCACCAGGATGCACTGTGGGATGAAAACAAGCCAGTGGAAGAAGTGTAATGCTTTGGGCAATGTTCTGCTGGGAAACCCTGGGTCCAGTCATTCATATGCAGGAAACTATGACATCTACCACTACCTAAACATCATTGCAGACCAGGTACATCCTTTCATGGCAACAGTACTCCCTTCTAGAGGTTTCTTCTTTCAGCAGAATAATGCTTATGCCACACTACCCAGATTATTGGAGAATGGTTCGCAGACATGAGGAAGATTTCCAGGTATTGGCCTGGTCTCCAAATTCCTCAGACATCAATCGAATCGAGCATCTGTGTTGGAACAGCATAACCGATCTGCAGTGGCTCAACCACATAACTTACAAAAGTTAAAGTATCTGCTGGTAACGTGTTGGTACCAGATACCAGGTACCAGATACCACAAGACACCTTTAGAAAGCTTGCAGCGTCCATGCCTTGCTGGGTAAGAGCTGTTTTGGCAACACATGGAGGACCAACATTATATTTGGCAGGTGGTCATAATGTTTTGGCTCTTCGATGTATTTCTGTTCATTAGTTACTTCAGAATGAGGTTCTAAAGCTGTTTATTTCTGAAAACACTTTAAAATAAATCTGGCCAACACAGTGAGTGTTTCAGAAACCCAATACTGTAAGTATTAAATCTGCATAACACACACACACAAAAATAGAAATCCCATAATTTACACATTTGCCCAATTTTGTACTAGAGCAAAGTAAAAAATCCTTACATAACACAAAATAACAACCTGGAATTCTAATACAATAATAGACTATCTTGTGTAACAGATTTCTCTAATTTAGTGCAAAGCACTTGAAAAATGAAGAAATAGAAACACTATCATATGAAGATAACAGCCAGATAGAATGCCCTGTTAACCTGCAAGAAATGTAGTTAATATAATAACCAAGGAAACAACGATCTTAAACTCACACACACAACTTCTTAAAGGCTAGAGGCATAATTTAGTAAGACTTTAAAAACTTACCATTCAGGTACAAATTTAGAGAATCTTCTGGAGGAAATAACACTGCACGCTTCCGTCCTCTTATCTGCATTAGCATGTTATCCATAATCTATTCAGTATGATGATAAAGTATACTGAGAATTTAAAACACTGAATCAACAATATTTGATACAGATATTTTTAATATTCTAAGCAAAATTATATTACTTAATTTGTAATGAAGTATTTTGGACTGTACAGAAATCTGTTCACAAGACAATTTTCATATAAAAGTAATGTTGTAAAAGTAATGTACCTTAGATTCAATTCTAAATTCCCCTAATTTTTCACTTCAACAAAAAATTTATGAATTGTTATTGAATTTCCTCCGAGAGACGAATATCTGGAATAAAATATAAAAAAAAATACCAAAAAAAAAAAATTCATAAACATATGAAAAAAAAATAATAAAAAAATGATGGAAAAAAATAATTAAAAAAAGAATGAAAAAATAAAAAAAATGAATGAAAAAAATTAAAAAAAGAGAAAAAAAAATAAAAAATGAAAAAAAAAAAAAATAAATCATATGAAAAAAAAATATATCTTAATTCCCTCAAGAAAGACACTTGAGGATTTGCTATTAAAATTTTCTTACTTGTTCTGGGAAAGCCTGAATAAGGACCTCCCAATTTAGTGTTATGTGCAAGCAAGCAAGCAAGTAATGTAAAATAATATAGGGAATCAATTTATGGTCAAAAGTAAGAAGCAACATGGGTGAATAACTGAAATAAATAAGGAGTAGAGTAGGTTTTTTCGCACAATGCATTAAATCACCAGGACAAAAGAATGCCAACCAAGAACTCAGAGATGGGTAAGATAAGGGACATTAGGAGACGGTGGACGGCCATTAGGTAACAGATGGGAGCCTCTCTTCAAGACCATCCTGCATGTTCTTTTAACCCTTTCTGTGTCAGGGCAGTATTAATCATTTTCATGTTTTGAATTCTAGTGACCTGAGTAAACATGTCAAATAGTGCAAGGTTGTAAAAATAAATTTTCTGAATAACATCAGCAATCTTTTTAACTCTTTCTAATCAAATAATAAGCATGCAATGCTTTATTAATCTAATTATCTGATGATTTTATCCAACTGATATTTTCCAATGATAATCTAATCCAATTGATAATTATCCAACTCAAATCCCAAACAGCAGAAGAAATTTAATCATCAGATTTCCACTTGAAAAAATATGATAAAGTTTGAAAATAAATTACCAAAATAACTTCAGATTGTGTTATAGGGCCAACACTAAAGCCACCAATGCATCTATCATCATTACAAACAATGGGAATAGAACTAACCAAATTGTTTAGAACATCACTGAAATTCTCAGCCCACCTAGCCATGACAGAATCCTCACCTTCTGTAACCTTACCTTGTTTATCCTTCAATCCCTGTGTATCTGTCTGTTTTCTACCACACAAAACATTAATTATCTGATACAGCTCTCTGCTGTTGTGCTGCCTAACTGCTTCCTCAGCTTTGTCTGCCAAGCCATCAAGCCAAAGATTCTTATCAGCAGCTAACTGATCATTTACACATTTATTAAGCTCTCTGTAATGCTTTCTATTAGGACTAGTAGGGTACTGATTAAGGACATTCCTGCAGTTCCTTCTTTCTGAAATAAGCTCAAGTGCCTTATCACTCAAATAATTCTGCCTCCTCTGCTCCTTTTTCCCCTAAAAGAGTACTGTTGGTTTCCAAAAACGCCTGTTTAAAATGGTCCCATTGTTCCTCAACTGCAGTAGTAAGAAAATCATGACTGTCATAATGACTAAGTAACCTATCATGGTAAGCTTTAGATAAAACTGGCTTCAGAGCATCAGTATTAAAGGTAAATTTTTTAAGCTTAAGTTGGGTTGGTTGGGTTGTTTTACCTCTGAGCGGCACTTTTTTGCACACCAAGGGCTAAATGGCCAGGTCACATGGACCCCGAAGGCTCAGAGAAGGTTGGGGGAGGGGACCCACTGGAACAGCTGTTGGGAGACAGATGGTAGCCTCCCGTCAAGGCCATCCAGCGTGTTCTTTAACGTGCACAGGGTATGGCTCTCCCGCACACGGGGCCACGGCTTAACGTCCCATCCGACGGACGGCGGCCTTTCCAAGCCCATCGGTGTCCCCTACTGACCGTGGGCAGGGCGGGGAATTTTGCGGAAATAAATCTCAACGCTGACCCAGCTGGGACTCGAACCTGGGAACTACAGATTACGAGCCTGGCGCGCTACCGACTGAGCCACCCCCGCCCCATTAAGCTTAAGTTGCAAGACACTTTTAACAAGGTAATGGTCAGATCCAATTTCAGCTCCCCTATATGCCCTGGTATTCCTAACAGAACTAGTCCATTTTCTGTTAATTAATATGTAATCAATCATATTCTTATGCAGCCCATCGGGTGAAACCCGTGTGTACTTATGTATGTCACTGTGTTTGTAATAAGTGTTAATTATTCTGAAACCATTGAGTTTACTTACCTGTAGGAGACGTTGCCCATTGCCATTGCAGCTACCAATACCAAAAGGGCCTATTACTCCTCACCAAAGGTCAGAGTCGGTACCAACTTTGGCATTGAAGTCACCAAGAACAAGGGTAATATCTCCTTTCTTGACAGAATTCAAAATATCCTGAAGTTTGTCCCTAAAACCTATCCTTCTCATCCTCATCAGCATCCTCAGTGGGGGCATAACAGCAGATAACATTCAAGTCTTTAATGTTTGTCTGAAATTTTGCTGTAAGAAACCTTTCATTAATGCACTCATATTCTAGAAGATCATCACTAGCATGTCTGCTGAGCAGCAGACCAACGCCTTGGTGATGCTTTTCATCCTCCCTCCCTGTAAAGAGAAATTTAAAGTTGTTTTTAAGTATCTCACCTTTACCTGTCCATCTGGTCTCTTGCAAGCCTAGGATATCTAGGTTATAGCTCTGGAATTCCTGCGTGAGGACATCAAGAGAATAATCTCTATGTAATGTCCTCAAGTTCCACGTTCCTGCAAAGAGAAAATGATTAGTAGGATTTTTAAAGAAATTAGGTTTATTGAGATTGGTAGGGCCAACAATATCAAACAGCCCCCTGATCGCAGGCATGGGGCAAAGACCTGTTCCTCCTCTGCTAAAGGCTGAAGTCACCGATGCTGGTAGGAACTTCAGGCACCACCTTTTCAAGTGGACTTTTTCAAGAGCCACATGGCCTGCCTGAGACACATTACTCCAGTTTAGGCTTGACGATGCCCAACTAGCTAAGTAAGGTTCAGGTACCTGCGATGGCCTCTGATTAGGATTATCCACCAGCTGATATAAGGTATCCCATGCCTCTGTTCACTTAGAGCTGGCAACCCAGAAGCAAACAGAAAACACAGCGGCAGACTCTCCCTCAACAGAGGCCCACCAGTGCAGCAAGTCCAGGATCAATAATCAAGCTCAAATCCATAAACAAGTCCAGTCTAGTAGGTATAAATGGTCAGCACCAGGACCCTGTGAAGTTGGCCACTCCTCAGCAGGGTTGAAAAAAAAGAAAAAAGTGGCCATAGATGACCAGATCAGTAGGCCATACTGAACTGGCAGCCCTCCCCTTCTGTTCCCTTCCAAAAGAGAATATCTCTTTTCAAAGGTACTAACAGCCTGCACCACGAGAAGGCGGGGTCGGACATTAGGTGTTAGATCTGGCCAGTTCTGTGCATCATCACTGGAGATCGGTACACAGCTCTCCTTCCAGTTTATGCCTAGCTACCATATACAGACCTTATAAAGAATAATTAATTTGAAAGAATCGAAAATGAAATTGCTAGTGATATCTTTATGGCAGATATTGGAAGAATAGTAGGATTAAGCAATTAAGTCTAAAAGCATGAATTTTAAAATTTAGGATTTACTTTAGTGACACTTTTCATTACATTTTAACCAAATACACTAATTACGGTTAGGAAATTGCAATTTTTAACCAATATGTTTGCCATGAATTTAAAATGAAACTTTGCTGTAGTAATTATGTAGCTTCATACTAAAACAATTCATTCTAAATAATCTTTAATTTCATAAAATTCACTGTAACAAGAAACAAACATGTTCTCAGCAAATACTTTCAATAGAAAGCTGTGCAACATTATTATCTGGCTTCACGTATACAACTTGCAAATGCAAATTAACTGAGCTGGTACTGTGTACATTTGCCCTCCGATTGATTTTATGGCTACTTCATAGTATTATATGATAATTTACTAACTAGATAGTTCTTACTAGTTTTTTTTTTCTGCGAGTTTCTTGCTTGTTTTTTTTTTAGTTTCTGAAACATCAATGTAATCTCTGATGTCATTGTGGAGTTTTATCAGATATTCATTTATAAGTGCCATATTGATGATATTAGAGTCCCCTCACTCCTTGAGATTGCTCCTTGAGATAACTGTCAATGTCTGTTGTTATCCTTGGAGGGTTGCAAGAAAATACAACTCGATATTGTTGACAGATTGTAAGATGAGATAATTGGATCTGTCTCAGAGTGCAATAAATTATATAAACTGTGTTACACTTAACATCTAAATGAAAGTTGGTGACTGCAGATTCTAATTGTGTCATCTTGCAATCTGTCAACAACAAGTTATATCTTCTTTGCAATCCTTCAACAATAACAATAGACAGACTGGTTTCTCAAGGAGTTGGGTTGGGTTGTTTTACCTCTGAGCAGCACTTTTTTGCACACCATGGGCTAAATGGCTAGGTCACATGGACCCCGAAAGCTCAGAGAAGCAGGTGGGGAAGAAGGGGTTCCAGTTGGGAAGGGGACCCACTGGAACAGCTGTTGGGAGATAGATGGTAACCTCCCATTAAGGCCATCCAGCGTGTTCTTTAACGTGCACAGGGTATGACTCTCCCACACACAGGACCACCTTAACGTCCCATCCGATGGATGGCGTCCTTTCCAAGCCCATCGGTGTCCCCTACTGACCGTGGGCAGGGTGGGGATTTTTCCGGAGATAAATCTCAACGCTGACCCAGCTGGGACTCGAACCTGGGAACTACAGATTATGAGCCTGGCGCGCAACCAACTGAGCCACTCCCACCCCATTTTCTCAAGGAATAACAAATGTGAGATGACTATATACCATTAATATGGCACTTACAAATGAATATCTGCTAAAACTCCATGATGATATTGGAGATCGCATTGGTGTTTCGGAGACTCCTGAGTGTACCAACTGAAGAAGCAAGAAACTGCATGGTGAGAACTTCCTAGTTAGTAAATTATTATATACTAGAAAGGAGCCCTGAAAATCAATCCAAGGGCAAATATGCACAGTAAGATCTCAGTTAACATTAATCTCACTACTCTGAGATCATGTTTGTTTTTTATTACAGTGAATCATGTGAAATTAAATATTTTTTTAATCTAATATTACTGTGTTTTTAACTAATGTTAAACAATTCATTCTCAATTTCAGTGCTTCAGTTAAACTTTAAATGCTTTAAAATATTAATTTTTTTCTTGTTCTTTTTCACCTTTTTGATATATTTTTCATTTCTTTATCTTATTTTCAAAGCAAAATTATATTTATGACACTACTTTTCTTAGGTTTAGAGCATGGATTCTCAACAGGGGCGATACCGCCCCCCAGTGGGCGCTGGAGCCTTCCATGGGGTTGGTAGCAGATCCAGAGGCAAATGGGGGGTGTTGAGGCAGTCAAGAGGGGCGGTCAAATAAATAAATAAATTTAATGGAATTTTCTGTGACAACCTTTTTATCTCTTCTATTCTGTGGTGTCTTCCTGATGATTCTGGTCATCCACTACCTTATCCGTCATGTACAGCTTTTCAACTGCAGCTTGGACAATAAGTTCCCTGCTACCGCCTACTAGCGTACTGGTACGTCTGAAGTCGACTGAGATGCTCTCAAAAGTTCTCTTCAAGATCACAGATTGGATATAAGCTCCAATATGTTTTCCCACTCCAAGTCGCTTTGAGTATGCTTTATGGTACGTAGTTACAATACCATCCCACGTCAGAACATAAGGTATAATATTAACATTACACTTGTGAATTAGGCTCAACTCATTAGCCAGCAGATCATACTTCCTCTTCTTTTCAACCTCTACTGTCTGCAGGTTATCCTGAGATGTTATTCCTACTTCAATAATTGTAATCTCATTCAATACCTTACCATGCACTACTATATTAGGCTTATTATGTTGGACATGTGTGTCCATCCTGATAGGCAAATCAACCTTAATGCAATAATAATATAATAATAATAAATTTGTTACATTTAATATTTTTTTTATAATAATTTTTTTATTATAATAAAATACTTTGAAAATACCTGTTTTCATGAACAAATATTTTATCTAGCTATATAAATTATCTTATTGTTATCGTGTTAATAAGCATTTTTAAATTAGCATTAGGTATACCTATACCTAATTTGTTTTAGTTTAGAATAGATTGACTGTGACAAGTCCTTGCAAGGTGGTAGGCAAACACGCGGTTCATGCAATTTAACATGTTTCGACAAGAATATGGGAGCTTGAAACGACTTGTTTACGGAGCAAGTGCGCCGGCTTCGCAAACATACAAGTTAATGCGTGCACAAAATCAAATCTATAAAAGTGATAGCTCTAGGAATGTTAAATTATTTTTATGTGCTTCGCTGTGATAAATAGTCATGAGTGATAAGTGTTAGAAGTCATTATAAACATTATTTTTATAACTATCTATAAATCTGTTGAGAAGTTAATTTGTATTTGAAAATGTCTGAATCTACATCTAAAAAGAAATGCCGGCAGTACAGTATTGAGTATTTGAAATATGGATTTACGCACTCTCCTACAAACCAATCATTACCGATGTGTTTAATTTGCCGAAAAGTTTTTTCAAATGAAGCTATGAAACCTTCTAGGTTACAAGAGCATTTAAATAAAATGCATGCTGATAAGAAGAACAAAGATTTATCCTATTTTCAAGAACTGGAAAAGCAATATTTAAAACAGCCAACTATATCAAACCTTTTTGCGTCGTCTTCTAAACATGATGATGGACTACGAGCCTCATATAACGTTTCATTGTTAATCGCAAAAGCAGGAAAACCACACACAATTGGCGAGGAATTAATTTTGCCGGCAGTCAAAGAGATATTAAAACTGTTCTTCATCATAAGACACCGTCAGATATCATCAAAAAAATTCCTCTCAGTAATAATTCAGTGCAAAGAAGAATAGATGAAATGGCAAAAGACGTTGAAATATCATTATGTGATTACTTAAAGACTTGCAAATTTTCCATTCAACTTGATGAATTAACTCTACCAAATAACGAAGCTCTACTCTTATCATATGTACAATTTATAAAAGAAGAAAAAATTCATGAAGAGTTATTATTTGCTTAAAATTTGGAATCTGATACAAAGGGAGAATCTATATTTAATACCATGCAAAAGTTTTTTCAAGAGAAAGAAATTCCTATTTGCAATATTTTGTCTGCTGCTACTGATGGTGCTCCAGCAATGACAGGGTGTCATAAGGGTTTCATAGCACATTTGAAACAAGCAGTACCAAATGCACTCGCTGTACATTGTATTATTCATCGTCAGCATTTGGTTGCAAAAAATTTGAATGAACATCTGCATACGTCGCTCCATTACATTATTAAAGCAATCAATAAGATTAGAAGCAATTCATTGAATAACCGATTATTTGGTAAGCTTTGTAATGAAAATGATGTAGATTATAATCGCTTGCTGCTGCACACAGAAGTACGTTGGTTCTCTAAAGGTGTTTGTCTGAATCGTTTTTTCAATCTATTTGACTCAGTACTGGACTTTCTTGAAGACAGAGACGAAAAATTGCGCGAAAACCTGATTACGTCAAAAAATGACATTGCTTATTTGACAGACCTGTTTAAAATATTTAATCTAGTTAATTTACAATTGCAAGGTGACGAGTTGAATTTAATTAAAACAGAAAACGTCATAGCTGCTTTTGCGGGAAAACTTCTATTCAAACGAAATCTAGGTAGAGGTGAATACAACCACTTTCCCACATTATCAGCAGTCTCTGCAAAACCAGATGATTTACTTACTGCCAACATTTGGAAGTTCTTCATGTTGATTTTACGGAGCGTTTCCAAGATATTTTAAACATGAATATATCAAGTTGGGTTTTAGATCCTTTCGCAAACACAGATACTGAAGAATCATCAGATTTGGAAGGGGAACTCTTAGGACTCACGACTAACAAAGCACTCAAAGTAAAATTCAAACATGGATACCAAGAGTTCTGGCTTCAAAAATCAATACCAGTTCTCTACCCTGAATTGTGGGCAATAGTACAGAAGTTTTTAATCGCATTTCCTTCATCCTATATGGCTGAGCGTGGATTCAGTGCAGGAACAGACTACACATCACTGAACGTGGCGATCTGCGATTGATGTTAACGAAATTGGAACCCGACATTAACTAATTGTTAACACTCCACCAGCCTCAACCATCTCATTAATTTTTTTATTTATTATTAATTTTATGTTTATCTCGTTATTTTTTATTTCTTATTGATTCTGTGTTTATTTTTAAAATTTTAATAAACAATTTTATTGTACATTTGGTTGTCATTTTATTAATTTCTGCTTTATGATTTTTAATAGATAAATAAACAGATAAATTAGGTACAGATAATATGCAACAATATTTTAATATTTCATATAAAATTAACTATTATGGACTAGGGGGGCATTGAAATTTTTGTTCTCTTCTAAAGGGGGCGATGGTCCAGAAAAGGTTGGGAATCACTGGTTTAGAGTATACCAATTGTAAAAGTATAAACAAATGCATCATTTGCATGCCTACAAAAATTGTTAAAAAAAATAAATACCCCCTCAAGCAGTTGCTTGCCACAGAGGTCTGACAGGAGCCTGTCAGTTTATATGCCATAGTAGAAGATCTGTGAGGATGGCAGGACCTCAACAGACATTAGAATAATAAAATAGTTTAGAAAAAATGAAAAGTTTTTTAAAAATTTTAAGGTTAAAATGGAAAACTTACTGTAAAATATCACAATATTTAAAAAAAAATGCTTACAAAATTGTAACTTACCTTTTACTTTGAAATTTTGCTATTTTATTAACCCTTCCAGTGTTTCTGTCAATTACAAAAAAAAAAACGACTTTTTTAAAATAGAAATTGGCATTTGAAAATTTTCTTACATATACAGTAATTACTGGTTATCCAGCATTTTAAGGGTAATGGGGGTTTAGCAGGTTAGATGAATCTGCCAGTTGCATGAGAAATACTTTTATAGAAAATAAATACAGTATGTACAATTTTGCATTCAAGCCCATGGAAACAATGATAATAAGAATGAAGTATAATGCCCTTATTACAAATTCAAATATTTGAAATATAACTGTTTTTGATATGTATTTTCACAAGTAATGAACGCCTAAATAATCAGTGCACTTAACAAAAACTTAGGCAACTGCTTTACTCAAACCACCATGGAATGATTTGCAATTTTGGCCACCAGATGGTGCTGATTGCAGTAGTACCATATTTTCCTAACAGTGAAATGTAAGGAGAATTTTTGAAAGGTAAATCTGTAGAAAAGCATATACAAAAAAATACTATCCAAGACCAAGAATAGTGAAACTAGGCTAAACTTTGTGAGAGATATCCAAATGAACAGAACAACACGATCACAAATTCAACTTCCTGCTACTTTAATAGCCATAATGGAATTAATGTGCATGGTTCTGCTGAGGTCCTGCCAACCTCACAGATCTTCTACTTTGGCATATAAACTGACAGGCTCCTGTCAGATCTCTGTGGCAAGCAGCTGCTTGAGGGGGTATTTATTTATTTTATTTATAATATGAATATAACAATGCATGAAAGACGACACCAGTGGCATCTTGGAGTACTACCACATGCATTGAAATTTGCCTTACCAAGTTCAAATGTTCAATTTGAAATTTATGCCGATTGCATGAAAATTCCAGATGAAAGTACCAGATAACTGAGAGTTTACTGTATCTTATAAAAATACATAATTCCATCTAGAAAAAAATATAGTAATTATTAAGTAACAATTATAGTAATATAGTGAAAACATATATCGGACTATGCAATTTAAAGCCTTTGGGAGAGGGAGTTGTGATGGTTCACCCATCACTGTTACTTTCTCTTAACCAGTTTTACTTTATGTTATAATTATCATTTTGGGGCTTTTTATTTGATCCATCATACTCCTCTCCTGGTTCATTAAAGGAGTTACGATTGCACAACTCAACTTTTCATTAACAGCTGCTAAATATGAGTGGAAAGACACACCCACTTATGTCATAGCTAGTGCATGATCATCTATGCAAATGTGACTTCACTAGGGTGATGCACATGTGTCACTTTGCATACCAGAGACGTATGACAGGTGACATTAGGTCATGGAGTCAGTTACAGAGTAACTGTTAGTAGTACTGCTTCTACTGTGAGAAGCAGTCAGAGACAGTGGTGAATCCCAGCTGGAGATGTGCATTGTTGGTCTGCTAATGTGAGCAACAGTTAAAATTTTGTAAGGAGCTACTTTTTGGTACAATGTACACCGAAGAGCCAAAACATTATGACCACTTGCCACATATGATGATGGTCCTCCACTTCCCACCAAAACAACTCTTAGCTGGTGAGGATGGATGCTACAAGATTTTAGAGGTGTCTTGTGGTATCTGGTACCAACACGTTACCAGCAGATCAGATATGCTGTTCCAATACAAACCACAGATGCTTGATTGGATTGATGTCTGGGGAATTTGGAGGTCAGGGCAATACCTGGAAGTCTTCCTCATGTTCCATGAACCATTCTCGAACAATTCAGGTAGTGTAGCATGGTGCATTATCCTGCTGAAAGAAGGCACTACTAGAAGAGCATATTGTTGTCATGAAAGGATGTACTTGGTCTGCAATGATGTTTAGGTACTGCAAGGATGTTTAAGTAGGTGGTAGATGTCATTACTTGCACATAAATAACTGGACCAAGGATTTCCCAGCAGAGCATTGCCCAAAGCATTACACTTTCTCCACTGGCTTGTTTTCATCCCACAGTGCATCCTGGTGCCAACACTTCCCCAGGTAAATGATGCACATGTACCTGGCCATCCATGTGGTGCAACAGAAAATGAGATTTATCAAACCAGATGACCTTCTTCCAATCATTCAAGGTCCAGTTTTGATGCTTGCGTGCCCATTGTAGGCACTTTCAACGGTAAACAGAAGTTAACATGGGTACTCAGAGTGGCCTGTGGCTATGCAGCCCCATTTTCAGCAGGATTTGATGTACTGTGTGTTGTACACATTACTCCCATCACCAACATTCAAATTACAGGCAAGTTGCTCCACAGTATCCCTTCTGTTTGCTCATACCATATAGGATAGCCTTTGCTCACCTCTAGCATCAATGAGCTGTGGTCGGCCCACACCTTGTTTGTGGTTTTTCCCTCATTGGACCACTTTTTGAAGGTACTAACCATGGCTGATCATGAGCACCCCACAAGCCTTGCTATCTCGGAAATGCTCTGACCCAGTCGTCTCGCCATTGCAATTTGGTCTTTGTCAAACTCACTTAAGTCCACTGCCATTCCCATCTGAAGAACAAGAATAACACTGATTAACAGAGCTCAGTGTCAGGTGTTATTATACCATTTCATGGCCTTCACATTTCATGTGCCGTTATTTACCTGCAGTTGCTTTAATTTGCATAAAGATGCGCTGGTCATAATGTTTTGGCTCTTCAGTATATTTTTGGTGAGTCTAGATTTTGAAATAAAACATTATTTACTTTATGAAATTGATTTGACTTTATTTTTTTCTTAAGCAGAGTTTTGGTTTAGAGGCACTAATATTATATAATTAATTGTTTAGTTACAATCACTAAGTTCTTCTTTTCATCTAATACTATTATAAGGACCCTTATTTAAATTATTGGCAAGATTAATTACCTAGTGCCCAACTATCTGCTTTCCAGCAGTGTCCATATAAGAGAAAGTGTCAAATTAAAAATTAATGTACATTGGAGCATTACACTAGTTGTAGTTGATAAATTATATAAATGATAAAAAAATACATCTAGGGATATTAAAATAGGTTTAAGGCAGAAAAGAATGTAAAACAGAAAAAAAAACCTCTGCAAAAAATAAAGCCAAGAAATGTTTCCTCCACTTTATAAGTGGGACAGAAAATCCTAGGAATTGTGAGCAGTCCAAGTCACTTTGTATATAACACTGGGTAGTGTTTTAAAATATATATACCATACTGGAAAGAATTGTAAAAAGAAATAAAAATTGTGTTTCACATAAATATTTTATTATTCACAAAGAAATTACCTTTTGATTAACCTTTCCAAGGCTTTTTTTTTTTAACTTCAGAACCTTTTTTTTACCACCTGGTCATTTAGACCATTTTGTGCAAAAAAATGTAGCTCAGAGATAAAGACTGACTCTAAAATAATTTTTTTGCCATATAACTAATGAAAGGGTCATGACATGTTACATGCCAAATTAATCAGTATTTTGATTTGCTGAAAATAAAATATTTGACAGAAAAGATGATTAGTTCTATTTTAATAAGACTTTTTTTGGAGTAATAGAAAGGCTGTTTATTTCTGAATAACAAAAAATTAATTTTCTTATTTCAAGTAAACATTTCTGCTGATTCGTACTTTTTTTCTCAGTACCATACTTTGAGAAAAGTCCAGGATTTTTGCCCATTGTGCTGAGTCAGATAAACAAGTCAACTTTAAAATTAAAAAAAATAACCAATCAGCAGAAATAGGTCATGTTATATATACCAAATTAAACAGAATTTAACTCCAAATTTTATGAAAATAAAAAATTTATAAGCTTATTAATTTTAATAAGATATTCACAGTAATATAGCGAACAAATATATTGGACTAGCAATTAAAGCTTAATTTTGGAAAACCTGATGATTGAAAGGAAATTTCTTCCTGAATATTATAATATTGGACTGGTGTGCATGAAATATCTGAAATGAGAATTCATCATATGAATAGGAAGCAGCCTGCAAATTCTCATAAAAATAGGAAGCAGTTAGCTGCCTAGTCAAAGTAGTCCCCCCCTCCTCTGGCTTGACACATTTCTGCCAATGGGTTACTAGGCTGTGGATCCCACACCGATAAAACGTTGGAGTCTGTGAGGCAAAGAATGTGATGAAGGCTTGATACACAGCTTGGTCATTTGGGAATGTCTTCACCAGGAAATGGTCCAGATGACAGAAGAGGTGATAATCTGTGGGAGCAAGGTCTGTTTTAGCTCTGAGCAGCACCATTTTTGCACACAATGGACTAAATGGCCAGATCACAATGACCCCGAGGTGGGGTGAGGATACCCACTGGATGTCTGTTAAGAGACAATGTTCTTTAATGTGCACAGGGTATGGCTCTCCTGCATATGGGGCCATTGCTTTACGTCCCATATTATGATGGACAGCGACCTCTCCAAGCCCACCAGCATCCTCTACTGACTGAGAGCATGGCAGGGAATTTTGTGGAGATAAATCTCAATGTTGGCTCAGGCAGGACTCAAACCTGGGAATTGCAGATTATGAGCCTGGTGTGCTACTGCTGAGCCACTCCGTCCCAGAGGATAGAGATTGAACCCTCAATACTCTCCCTGATACTACACTACATATATTAATACTAATATCACAAAAATATTTGGGGCCAGGATGGCTCAGTTGATATCACACCAGGCTTATAATCTGCAGTTCCCAGGTTCAAGTCACAACTGTAGCAGCATTGTAATTCCCACCCTGCCCTCAGTGAGAAAGGGGACACCAATGGGCTTAGAAAGGTTGCCCCTTGGTATACAGCTGTTCATTGGATAGGACATTAAGCCATGGCCCTATGTGCAGGAGAGCCACACCCTGTGTGCACACTAAAAAATACCCTATATGTCCTTGATGGGAGGCTTCCATCTCTCCTAACAAGTGTCCAGTGAGTCTACTTCCCCCAACCTTCTCCGAGGCCTTTGGGTCCCCTTGTGACCTAGCCATTTAACTATTATGTGCAAAAAAAAAGTCACTCACAGGTAAAAATTGAACACAACACAAAAATATCGGCTTAAAAAAGTAGAATCATCTGTATTCAGGAACATAATTACTGTAACAGGATATTGTTCAAATGATTTGGAAACTAAGTATCCAGAATGACATTGTAGTTCAATTATTTGGAAACACAAGCAGATGGATAGCATTCTGGTTCAATGATTTAGAAACAAGTGCTGGGCAGCATTTTAGTTCAACAACTGGAATCATAGATATTGGAATGATATTTCCGATTTAATAAGATTTTGCTAACTGCTTCCCCTATACAAAAGGTTGCACTTTGCCACTGGGTAATAGAATAGGTTTAGTGATACACACAGAGAAAGCTAAAGTGATCAAAATTGGTCAGGCAGGATGCACTTTCAAATGGTTGCACTCTTGAGCAAGTGTGTCAGTTTAATTATTTTGTGAACTACATAAGACACTGGTTATGTGTGGCATGAGATTAAGAAAGAAATAATAATTGCTGCTGGACTTTTAAGGCTCTATAGAGAGTGTTGGAAAATAGGAATAGATACCCAAAAACTAAAATTAGGTTGTATAAGAGTTTAGTCCTTTATAAAGTTTGTTACAGTAATGAAACTTGGACCCTATGTAAGCATGATAACAGGAAATTTGATGCCTTAGATTCTAAATGCTTTAAGCAGTATCTTGAGCATTGGGTTAACTCTGTAAGTAATGATGACATTAGGAGCAAGAGTAGCAACCACTTCTAACCAGCATATTTGCAGAAAATACATTGGATTGGCCATGTCACTTGTATGCATGACAACAGTTAGTGAATAGAGTATGAAATGTCTGACTAAAGGCCTCATAGAAAAGGGGAGACCTAGGGTGCAGTGGACAGACAATGCCAAACAGGACCTTGTTAAAATTGGTGTACAGTGGTCAGATGTAGCTCAGGGCAAACACATTTAGAGAACTAAATTACATAATCTTGTTGGACCTTCAAAACCCATGGCTAATTGAGCCTGCCTGACTACCCACTCTCCGGCAACAGAGTAATGCTCTCAAACAGAAGGAAATATGTGATAGGTTGCAGACCTATCAGTTCTTTTTTCTTTTTCATTTTATTACATTGTTCTAGTGCAGATGTTCTTGTGTTGACCGAGCAATGCCTTTAGCTGGGTCCTCTCTCCCTCCAATAGGGTTTTTAACCAAGTTGTCCATTTCCACTGATGTCACATGATGAGCACGGTTAGATGGGACTTAGTATCCAAGTAAGCAGCTTTGTATCCTTTGCAACATGTAGCATAGAGCAACATCCCTCCACACAAAGTCAGTTTTCTTTGCATCAGTTCTGCATTTTGGAACCAGTCAGGACCAGTTCCTTTGTCCAAATTTAGTATTGGATGACAAGTCTATTTCCCATGGAATGCATCTGATTGGCCTATTGGGTTGGAATGTCAACAGATTTCTAGACATTTGAGTTTTGCCCAGGCAGATTCAAGGTCGGGTGATTGTACATAGCAGAGCTTACAGGACCTGCACTCAAACTGATAATCTATCGTTTTTTCTTTTCTTCATTCATATTATTTTGGGTTGTTTTACCTCTGAGTGGCACCTTTTTTTTTGCACACAATGAATGGGGCGGGGTGGCTCAGTCGGTAGCACACCAGGCTCATAATCTGTACTCCCCAGGTTCGAGTACCAGCTGGGTCAGCGTTGAGATTTATCTCCACAAAATTCCTTGCCCTGCCCACGGTAAGTAGGGAACACCGATGGGCTTGGAAAGGCCGCCGTCCGTCGGATGGGGACGTTAAGCCGTGGCCCCGTGTGTGGGAGTCATACCCTGTGCACGTTAAAGAACATGCTGGATGGCCTTGACGGAAGGCTACCATCTGTCTCCCAACAGCTATTCCAGTGGGTCTCCTACCCCAACCTTCTCTGAGCCTTCGGGGTCCTTGTGACCTGGCCATTTAGCCCATGGTGTGCAATAAAGTGCCGCTCAGAGGTAAAACAACCCAACCCATACAATGAACTAAATGGCCAGGTCAGAATGACTCCGAGGGCTCAGAGAAGGATTTGGTGAGGTGACGCGCTGGATGACTGTTAAGACAGTCATCCAGTGGACAGTCATCCAGAGGGTATGGCTCTCCCGTACATGAGGCCATGGCTTTATGTCCCATATTATGATGGACAGCAGCCTCTCCAAGCCCACCAGTAGCATTCCCTACTGATCGAGAGAATGGCAGGGAATTTTGTGGAGATAAATCTCAATGCTGACTTAGCAGGGACATGAACCTGGAAACTGTAGATTACAAGCCTGTTAAAAACAATTTAAAATTATCTGTTGTTGAGCAATAAAATTTTAGAGTTTATCCTTCAAACTATTTGCATGTTGAAATTTCTTAAGAGAAAACTCTCAGAAGCTTTTCAGAGCAAAGACAGCGCTCTGTCTTCAGTGAAGTGATGGTGCACTACTGATTGAGCCACTCGCTTTCTTCACATTCCCCAAATTGGTAGAAATTTCAGTGGACTTATTTTAGACCATAATAAGAGGGAAGATACAATAAATACCACTAATGTTAGGAATATTGTCAATATACACTAATTACCAGATATGCAAAATTCAAAACCTGCATTGCTTGTGGGCTGAGATAAGTACTAAGGTCCAAAAGTTTCTGGCTCAAGGGTATTCAAGAGGTAATAGAATCAAACAATAATTTTTATTTTTCAATATAATCACCCTTTATTTCAATACATTTTTTAGAACGGCTAATTAACTTTTCTATACTACTGAAAAAGTAATCTGAATTATTGTCCTTAAAATGGTCTAAAACTGCAGAAATTACTTCTTTGTTATTTGTAAATTTTTTCCCACGCAGAACTGACTTCAATTTTGGAACAAAAAATAGTCACTAGGGACTAGGTTGGGGCTATACAGTGGGTAATTTAATTCCCGGAAACCACATTGCTGAATAGCAGCCTTCCCAGAACTGAAGTGTGCATTGGCGCATTGTCATGCAATAACCTCACTCCCCGGGACAGCTTTCCGCAGCATTTCTTTTTGATGGTATCCTTCAATTTGTACATCAATGACATATAATATTCACCATTAACTGTAGTATTTCGTTCCTTAAAGTCATCTAGCAGAATCCCGTTTCAAAAAATAATAATAAAAATTTAAAAAATAATAAAAATTTTAAAAAAATTTAAACCTAAACGTCATTTAATTTCTGCCAAGCTTTCACCTTCTTTCGTCAAAAATTTAATAACTGCATGATACTCAAGTTTAAACATTTTAAAATATTGAGCAACAACACTTCTACCTGTGATGCTAGCTGGAGTGCTGATGCTAGAGCTGCAAAATTTTAATTGTAGTGCAATGAAACATACGGTGGGGGGTTGACGGAGTTAGATCTGTCAATTCTTGTTGTAATGTGTTCAGGCCAGAAACTGGTTGTACGTAGTAAGGTTTGGACCTTACTACGTACAACCAGAGTGATCTGATGTGGGCATTTTTTATCACTTGTTTTCATGTGCATTGTAGTGTGCCCCAATCATCATATCTATGAGATCTACTCATTGCTAGGACCATTTCATTTGACTTATGTTTTAAGCTGATTGTTGTCAGTTTAAGTTAGATTTGATATATTAGGTGTTGAGTATGGTTGATTATTGTAATGTGAATTCATTGACGTTTTAGCCTTTGATAGAAGTCTGTTATCTTCAGAAACTTATAATTTTTTATTTCTGTTTTTTAACCAAACATCATCATCATCATCCTCAAGCAGCCATGGGCTATGGAGGTCCAACCAGACCGTGCAATTTAGTTCTCCAAGCAAGTCTATCCTGAGCTACATCTACTGCACCTGGCCACTGCACACCAATTCTAACAAGGTCTTGTTTGACATTGTCTGCCCACCGCATCCTAGGTCTCCCCTTCTTTCTGAGGCATTTAAGGCACACTGTTCATAACCCTATTCGCCAATCTATAATTATTCATACGGGCAACATGGCCAAACCAACGGAGTCTCTCTCTGCACAATATGCTGCCTAAAGGAGGTTGCAAACTCCTTTGCCTAATCTCATCATTAGTTACAAAGTTGAACCACCTAATGCCCAAGATACTGCGTAAGCATCTGGAATCAAAAGCATCTAGTTTCCTGTTATCTTGTTTACACAGCGTCCAAGTTTCACTACCATAACTAACCCTAGAAAGAACCAAACTATTATAGAGTCAAATTTTAGTCTTTAGGTGTATACGCCTATTTCTCCACAATCTCCATAGATTCTTAAAAGTCCCGGCAGCAATGGCTATTCGTCTGTTAATCTCATGCCGCACATCACCAGTATCAGTTACATAGCTCCCAAGATAATTAAACTGTGACACCTGCTCAAGACTGCAACCATTCAGATTAACTGAATCACAGCCTGCCTGACCAATTTTCATCACTTTAGTTTTCTCTCTGTTTATAACCAAACCTACTCTACTACCAGTCTCATCAACAGCTCGAATGAAAGGTTCATCTCATCAACATCATTTGCCAAAAGGGCTAAATTTATCAGCATAACCTAAATCAGAAATTTTCGTATCTCCAGCCAATTTAAGGCCAAAATCTTTCCCTTGAAGTGAATTTCGCATAACATAATCAATAACCAAGCTAAAGAGAAAAGGAGACAAAATGCACCCTTGTCGAACACCAGAAGTAATGCTAAACCAATTGTTACAAGCCTTACCAACTCTCACACACGACTCAGTGTTATTATAGAGAGCTTTCACAATGTTAACTAACTTGTCTGGTATACCATATGATCTGACAATCAACCACAAATTATGATGATCAACAGAGTCGAAAGCCTTTTTGAAATCAACAAAGCTAGCAACCAAAGGTTTCTGAAACTCTAAACATTTCTCAAGAATCTGCCTAAGTGAAACTATCTGATCCACACATCCCCTAACACTTTTGAATCCACATTGCTCATCATGCAATTGATTGTCAACTAGATTCTTAATTCTATTAAGCACAATCATGGAAAGAACTTTACCTGGAACAGAGAGTAGGCTGATACCCCTATAGTTATCACAAGAACTGCGATCACCTTTTTTGAAAATAGGGATAACAATAGCTCTGGTAAAATCCTTAGGAACCATGCCTTTATCATAAAAGATATTCAGAATTTCAGTCATCCAAGTGGTAACCGAAACATTCCCAGCTCTAAGCATTTCCGTAGTAATTTCATCTACCCCTGGGGATTTATGAAGTTTAAGTTTAGAGATAGCCAAAATAACTTCAGATTGTGTTATAGGGCCAACATTAAAGCCACCAATGCATCTATCATCATTGCAAACAATGGGAGTAGAACTAACTACATTGTTTAGAACATCACTGAAATGCTCAGCCCACCTAGCCATGACAGAATCCTCCCCTTCTATAACCTTACCTTGTTTATCCTTCAATCCTTGTATGCCTGTCCGTTTTCTACCACACAAAACATTAACTATCTGGTACAGCTCTCTGCTGTTGTGCTGTCTAACTGCTTCCTCGGTTTTGTCAGCCAACCCATCAAGCCAAAGATTCTTATCAGCAGCTAACTGTTCCTTTACAAGTTTATTAAGGTCTCTGTAATGCTTTCTATTAGGACTAGTAGGGTATTGATTAAGGGCATTCCTGCAGTTCTTTCTTTCCGAAATAATCTCAAGTGCCTTATCACTCAGATAATTTTGCCTCTTCTGCTCCTTTTTTCCTAAAAGAGTACTGTTAGTGTCCAAAAAAGCCTGTTTAAAATGATCCCACTCTTCATCAACTTCAGTAGTAAGCAAACCATGACTGTCATAATGACTAAGTAACCTATCATGGTAAGCTTTGGCTATAACTGGATCTTTCAGAGCTTCAGTATTAAAAGTAAAATTTTTAACCCTAGCACAACACTTTTTAAGTTTAAGTTGCAAGACACTTTTAACAAGGTAATGGTCAGATCCAATTTCAGCTCCCCTATATGCCCTGGTATTCCTAACAGAACTAGCCCATTTGCTGTTAATTAATATATAATCAATCATATTCTTATGCAGCCCATCAGGTGAAACTCATGTGTACTTATGTATGTCGCGGTGTTTGTAATAAGTGTTAGTTATTCTGAATCCATTGAGTTTACTTACCTGTAGGAGACGTTGCCCATTGCCATTGCAGCTACCAATACCAAAAGGGCCTATTACTCCTCCCCAAAGGTCAGAGTCAGTACCAACTTTGGCATTGAAGTCACCAAGAACAAGGGTAATATCTCCTTTCTTGACAGAATTCAAAATATCCTGAAGTTGTTCATAAAACCTATCCTTCTCATCCTCATCGGCATCCTCAGTGGGGGCATAACAGCAGATAACATTCAAGTCTTTAACGCTTGTCTGAAATTTTGCTGTAAGAAACCTTTTATTAATGCACTCATATCCTAGAAGAGCATCGCTAGCGTGTCTGCTGAGAAGCAGATCCACGCCTTGGTGATGCTTATTGTCGTCCCTCCCTGAAAAGAGAAATTTAAGATTATTTTTAAGAATATGACCTTTATCTGTCCATCTGGTCTCTTGCAAGCCGAGAATATCTAAATTATAATGGTGGAATTCTTGTGTGAGGACATCAAGAGAAAAAGCTCTGTGCAGAGTCCTCACATTCCAACTACCTATGGAGAGAAAATGGTTAGTGGGATGTTTAAAGAAACTATGTTTATTGAGAGAGGGAATGCCGACAATATCAAACAGCCCCCTAATCGCAGACATGGGGCAAAGACCTGTTCCCCCACTACTAAAGGCTGAAGCCATCTACACTGGAAGACTTCCATCACCCACCACAATCAAAACCTCCCAGGATTAACCCAGAAAGTCCCTAGTGTGATTAATGGACATAACAATGCCCAGAACTCTTTTGCAAACATTGCTGTTCTGGCAGGACAACTGAATAATTTTTTAAACTTTGTCAGAAGTGGCCAAAATTGAAAAATGGCCATCAAATCAAAATTCAGAGGGAAGATGATGGAGTTTTTAACTGAGTCTACAGAATTCAGGAAAGAAGCCTAACTATCAAATTTCCAAAGATGATAATAAATAGGTTTGATACCAAAGAATCACTTTCAGATTTCACAAATTCACCACACTGAAACAAACACCTCAAGAAGATGTGATAGCATAATCCACTAGATTAAAAGCTTTGGCACATAAATATGCTAACAAAATCAGAAAAATCGCTGGAAGTTAAATGCTTCCAGATCAAACATTTTTATGCCAATTTGCTGCAGGAACTTCAGACGAAATAAATGGTATGTATTGAGCAGAAATTCCAAAATTTTTATTCAGCTCTTGAAATTTGCTGTGCAGGAACAAAATAATTTATTAATGTCCAAAACCAGATAAATAAATGCAGTGTATGACAGTGGAAATGCAGATGATTCCCAACTAATAGACACAATTATAGAAGAGTTGTACAAATGTGACAATCTGAACTAATGCTTCAGCTTTTGTCTCAAGCCAGTTCAGAACCTTGAAATTAATGTGGTTCATTTGAAAACCTCATTGGTGAACAAAGAAAACAAAATGCATTCAATTCAGAGACACTAGTAAAAAAAAAATTTCTATAACAGTCAGTAAAAAATGGACCATAGGAGTGTGTCTCTCTCTCACGAGGAGAGTTAATTTTGAGTGAAAATCTCTCTAACAGACTCCAAGAGCAATAAACTTACAGATAATCTTCACAGATAGTGTTGTGTAAATATGGTAGCTAGGTAGTCACTGGAAAGAGAGCTATGCACCAATCCCCTGTGATGATGCATAGAACCGGCCAGGCCTAGCACCTAATGTCCGACCATGCCATCTCATGGTGCATGCCATTAGCACCTTTCAAAGAAGATACTCTCTTGTGGAAGTTAATGGAAGGAGAGGAGCACAAGATTAGTGTGGACTACTGATTTGGACAACTATTGCTACTTTTCATTGTTTTCTACCCTGCTGTGGAGTGGTCAACCACACAAGGGCATTGTGCTGACCTTAAATACTTACTGGACTGTATTAAGGCTCTGAGCTTGATTATGGATCCTGATTTTGCTGCACTGGTGGGCTTCTGTGGAGGGAGAATCTTCTGCTGTGTTTTCTGTTTGTTTGTGGGTTGACAGCCCCAAGTAAATAGATATGTTTTATCAGCTGGTGGATAATCCTGAGCAGAGGTCATCGCAAGCACATGAACTTTTGCTTATACTGGCATCGTCTAATTCTACATTGGAAGAAGTATTCCAGTGTAGATGGCTTCAGCCTTTAGTGGTGGGGGAATGGATCTTTGTGCCATGCCTGCAATTAGGGGGCTGTTTGATGTTGTTAGCATTCTCTCTCTCAATAAACATAGTTTCTTAAAACATCCTACTAACCATTTTTTCTCCATAGATAGTTGGAATCTGAGGACTCTGCACAGAGCTTATTCTTTTGATGTCCTCACAAAAGAATTCCACCATTAAAATTTAGATATTCTCAGCTTGCAAGAGACCAGATGGACAGATAAAGGTCAGATTCTTAAAAATAATCTTAAATTTCTCTTTTCAGGGAGGGAAGATAATAATCATCTCTATGGTATGGGTCTGCTTCTCAGCAGACATGCTAGTGATGCTCTTCTAGGATATGAGTGCATTAATGAAAGGTTTCTTAAAGCAAATTTTCAGACAAGCATTACAGACTTGAATGTTATCTGTTGTTATACCCCCACTAAATATGCCGATGAGAAGGATAGTTTTACAGACAACCTGAGGATATTTTGAATTCTATCAATAAAGAAGATATTACCCTTGTACTAGGTGACTTCAATGCTAAAGTTGGTACTGACTCTGACCTTTGGGAGGGGTGATGGGCCCTTTTGGTATTTATAGCTGCAATGGCAATATCTCCTACAGGTTGGTTGTTTTACCTCTGAGCGGCACTTTTTTGCACAAAAAATTTTGGGTTAAATGGACAGGTCACATGGACCCCGAAGGCTCAGAGGTTGGGGGAGGGGAACCACTGGAACAGATGTTGGGAGACAGATGGTGGCCTCCCACCAAGGCCATCCAGTGTGTTCTTTAACATGCACAGGGTATGGCTCTCCTGCACATGGGGCCACGGCTTAACGTCCCATCCAATGGACAGCGGCCTTTCCAAGCCCATCGGTGTCCCCTACTGACCGTGGGCAGGCCATGAAGTTTTGCGGAGATAAATCTCAATGCTGACCCAGCTGGGACTCGAACCTGGGAACCACAGATAACGATCCTGGCACGCAACAGACTGAGCCACCCCCGCCCCCTATCCTACAGGTAAGCAAACTTGGTTGGTTGGTTGTTTTACCTCTGAGTGGCACTTTTTTGCACACCATGGGCTAAATGGCCAGGTCACATGAACCCTGAAGGCTCAGAGAAGGTTGGGGGAGGGGACCCACTGGAACAGCTGTTGGGAGACAGATGGTAGCCTCCCGTCAAGGCCACCCAGCGTGTTCTTTAACGTGCACAGGGTATGGCTCTCCCACACATGGGGCCACGGCTTAACGTCCCATCCGACGGACAGCGGCCTTTCCAAGCCCATCGGTGTCCCCTACTGACCGTGGGCAGGGCGGGGAATTTTGAGGAGATAAATCTCAACGCTGACCCAGCTGGGACTCGAACCTGGGAACTACAGATTATGAGCCTGACGCGCTACCGACTGAGCCACCCCCGCCCTCTATCCTACAGGTAAGCAAACTTAATGGTTACTTTCTAACTTTCGTTTCTGCAAACAAAGTGATAATGTCCTGTAGTTTTTTCTTAAGTGGTGAACTTGCTTGTGCTTAACTGATAGAACACTTCAACAGTTCAGATGTTCTGGAACCATCATGCTCCTTAAATCATCCTCCACCATGCTCTTTTAGTTTTGAGAATGATCTTTCAGCAGTAGCAACTATTACAGATATGGTTAAAAAAAGTACATGAATCTGGGAAACTGGCCAAAAATGTAACATTACCAATAATTGATAGATTTGAGAGTTCTTTTAATGCAGTCAATTTTGCAATCATCATCATCATCCTCAAGCAGCCATGGGCTACGGAGGTCCAACCAGACCGCGCAGTTTAATTCTCCAAGCATATCTGTCCTGAGCTACATCTGCTGCATCCGGCCACTGCACACCAATTCTAACAAGGTCCTGTTTGACATTGTCTACCCACCACATCCTAGGTCTCCCCCTCCTTCTGAGGCCTCTAGGCACACTGTTCATAACCCTTTTCGCCAATCTATAATTATCCATACGGGCAACATGGCCAAACCAGCGGAGTCTCTCTCTGCACAATATGCTGCTTAAAGGAGGTTGCAGAGTCCTTTGCCTAACCTCATCATTAGTTACAAAGTTAAACCACCTAATACCCAAGATACTGCGTAAGCATCTAGAATCAAAAGCATCTAGTTTCCTGTTATCTCTATATGCCTTGGTATTTCTAACAGAACTAGCCCATTTACTGTTAATTAATATATAATCAATCATATTCCTATGCAGCCCATCAGGGGAAACCCATGTGTATTTATGTATGTCGCGGTGTTTGTAATATGTGTTAGTTATTCTGAAACCATTGAGTTTACTTACCTGTAGGAGACGTTGCCCATTGCCATTGCAGCTACCAATACCAAAAGGGCCTATTACTCCTCCCCAAAGGTCAGAGTCGGTACCAACTTTGGCATTGAAGTCACCAAGAACAAGGGTAATATCTCCTTTCTTGACAGAATTCAAAATATCCTGAAGTTGTCCCTAAAACCTATCCTTCTCATCCTCATCAGCATCCTCAGTGGGGGCATAACAGCAGATAACATTCAAGTCTTTAATGTTTGGGTGAAATTTTGCTGTAAGAAACCTTTCATTAATGCACTCATATCCTAGAAGAGCATCACTAGCATGTCTGCTGAGCAGCAGACCCACGCCTTGGTGCTTTCCATCCACCCTCCCTGTAAAGAGAAATTTAAAGTTATTTTTAAGTATCTCACCTTTACCTGTCCATCTGGTCTCTTGCAAGCCTAGAATATCAAGGTTATAGCGCTGGAATTCCTGCATGAGGACATCAAGAGAATAATCTCTACGTAATGTCCTCACATTCCACGTTCCTGCAAAGAGAAAATGATTAGTAGGATTTTTAAAGAAATTAGGTTTATTGAGATTGGTAGGGCCAACAATATCAAACAGCCCCCTGATCGCAGGCATGGGGCAAAGACCTGTTCCTCCTCTGCTAAAGGCTGAAGTCACCGATGCTGGTAGGAACTTCAGGCACCACCTTTTCAAGTGGACTTTTTCAAGAGCCACATGGCCTGCCTGAGACACATTACTCCAGTTTAGGCTTGACGATGCCCAACTAGCTAAGTAAGGTTCAGGTACCTGCGATGGCCTCTGATTAGGATTATCCACCAGCTGATATAAGGTATCCCATGCCTCTGTTCACTTAGAGCTGGCAACCCAAAAGCAAACAGAAAACACAGCAGCAGACTCTCCCTCAACAGAGGCCCACCAGTGCAGCAAGTCCAGGATCCATAATCAAGCTCAAATCCATAAACAAGTCCAGTCTAGTAGGTATAAATGGTCAGTACCAGGACCCTGTGAAGTTGGCCACTCCTCAGCAGGGTTGAAAAAAAAGAAAAAAGTAGCCATAGATGACCAGATCAGTAGGCCATACTGAACTGGCAGCCCTCCCCTTCCGCTCCCTCCCAAAAGAGAATATCTCTTTTGAAAGGTACTAACGGCCTGCACCACGAGAAGGAGGGGTCGGACATTAGGTGCTAGACCTGGCCGGTTCTGTGCATCATCACTAGGGATTGGTACACAGCTCTCCTTCCAGTTTACGCCTAGCTACCATTTACAATACTACTTTTAAGATAATAACACAAGTATTTTCAACCGATTGCTAAGAAAACTACAAAATAACTTTAATTTTTTAATATCCTAAAATGTAATTGACAAAAAATTTATTTTTAATTTTATATTAATACTAAAACTTAGCAAATGTATAAAAAAATAAATAAATTAAAATTTTTAAAAAATACCTATCTTCCTATAGGGCCCTAAAAAGTAGAAAATAAACTTAAATCATATCGATGGTGCAAACAGTCACTGAATTCAATTTCACTTCAAAGGAAAATAGGGCACTGGCAATCTTGTTGAGTAGGTAAATTGGCATCTTATCTTCCTTTGAAGTGAATACAAATTCAGTGACTTATTGCACCATCAATATGCTTTAGGTTTATTTTTAACTTTTTAGGGCCCTATAGGAAGATAAGCCGTCCCTTGGCCGAGTGGTTAGCATGCTTAGCTACTGATCTAAGGGACCTGGGTTCGAGCACCGGTAAGTCATGGATGTGTGTGTGTGTGTGTGTGTCGTTGTTCTGCTGAGGTCCTGCCATCCTCTCCGACCTTCTACTATGTCATATAAACTGACAGGCTTCTGTCAGACCTCTGTGTCCAGCAAATGCTTGAGGGGGTATTATAGAAAGATAGGTATTTTAAAAATGTTTTAATTTATTTATATTTATTGTCACTAAAAACACCTACCTTCAAAAACTTTTACATGACTCATAAACATCGAGCACATTTAATTCTCCTTTTGACGCCATGTTTGAGGTAGACCATAACATTGGAGACGTCCTTAAGCTTGATACAACTCATTAAAGTTGAACCCCACAAAAATCTGCCCATCCCCCTTTATCAGGGGAGAATAGTGGGGACAAAATTTGAAATAGTTTAGAACCGTCTTTATACGAGCTTTCATTTGACACCTAACTCATAATTGTAGGCATTGCACTAATTGAAGCATTTGGAAGATATAGTAGAACGACATTCACATTTCCCATTTTTAGGAGGGATAAAAGCATCAGGGGCCACTTTGTTATAGTTTACGACACTCTCCGTACCACAAGCTTTCATTTGACACATAACTCATTACTTTTGACATTCAGGGATATAGGGGAATAATCATTTTCACATTCCCCCCTATTTAGAGGGGAAGAAAGCATGGGGGTCATTTTTTCATAGCTTACGATATTCCCCGCCTCAGAAGCTTTCATTCAACAGGTAACTTGTTATTTTTGGCATTCACGTTCTGGAGATATAGTGGAACAACAGTTTTCACATTTTCCGTTTTTTAAGGGGAAAGAACGCATAAGGGGTCAATTTTTTTATAGCCTATGACACTCTCTCTGTCCAAAGCTTTCATTTGACACATAACTTGTTACTTTCCACACTCACATTCAGAGATACAAGGGAACAATAATTTCATTCCCTTTTTCAGGGAGTACGAAAGCATGGGGATCAATTTTCTGTAGCCTATGACATTCCCTGCATCAGAAGCATTCATTTGATGTATGATTTGTTACTTTTGGCATTCGCATTCTAGAGATATAGCCTTAAGAAGAGTTTTTGCATTTCCCCTTTTTTAGGGGGGGGGAAGAAAGCGTGGGAGGGTCACGTTTTTATAGCCTATGACACTCCCTGCAATCCAAGCTTTCATTTGGCACATAAATTATTAAGTATCTCCATCATAAAAGATATGGTGGAACAATGTTTTGTCAAATCCACAAACCAACCCAACCAACAAATGTCAAAGCCAAAAGCAATAGGAAGACAGGTAAAAATAGACATTCTATACACACTTGGGTGTCTCAGCTCAGGTTTCATTTGGGGTCCTCTGCTGAGGTCCCCAGGATATACCTTGGGCATCCTGGATGGTAACTATACCATTGATATTATGTACAAAACTAACTCCATCCCACTTTATTAGGAAGAGATTCATGTTATGTCAGAATATCAGATTAATGATAAGAAACTTTTTAAATAAGGTTTTTGTGGAAAATAAGTCACTGATATAAATTAAAGGTCTGAATCAAATCTATCACTCTTAACCAGGGGTGCTAAAAGGTGGTCCAGAGGGTGAGAAACATTTGGAGATAAGATTTTTTTTTCATTTTATTTGTTTTTAAATATAAACCAAGCAAGAGAACTGTAAATGGGGGTGTGAGAATTGATGGGGGTACCAGGCTTCCATATATCACTGCAAGGGGTGAGGGATCTGAAAAAGATTAAGATCCTTTATATAAATCGTTGGTTTATTGGTTGGTTGGTTGTTTTACTACTGAGTAGTACTGCTATTCACACAATGAACTAAATGGCCAGATTCCAATGGTTTAGAGAAGGTTAAGGAAGGGATTCCATTGGACAACTGTTAGGAGATAGATGCCTCCCATGAAGACCATCCAGTGCATTCTTTAATATACACAGAGCATGGTTATCTTGCACATGGTGCCATGGCTTAATGTCCCATTTGATGAACAGCGACTTTCTAAGGCTATCAGTGTCCCCTTTCTCACTGTTTAATGGAGACAAATCTCACCCTCAGCTGGAACTCAAATCTGGGAACTGCAAATTATGAGACTGCAAAAATATGAGCCAACTCCCCTATCTAGTAAATCATAAATTTCAAAAGTTTCCTCTTTTTTTCTTATTTAAACCTTACCGTGACAGGACTGAAAAACTGAATTGTACCCTGTGGCCAGGCTTTTTTTCAACTGTTTTCAGTTACAAAAAAAAATAACTTTAGAACTTTTTTGGCAATTAACCAATGAAAGGAATTATGGCATGTTGTATACAAATCAATCAGCATTTCATTCTGGATTTTCTGAAAATAAAATATTTAACGAAAAAGATGCCTAATGTTGTTTTAATATGGCTTTTATAGAAGCATGAAATTAAAAAATGCATTTGGCAATACAAATAAAAATTTATTTAAAAAAACCAAAAGACAAAAATAACTATATTGCATATGAACAGAAAGACTACCTATTTTTGAATAATGGAAAAATAAATTTTTACTTAAACAAAAAAAAAAATCTTTATTAAAATTTTTTCTCAGTACTATACTTTCAGAAAGGTCACCAGCTGTAACTAGTCAAATAAATAAGTCAACTATAGAATTTTTTTTTAAAATTACCTGTGAACAGAAATAGCTCATGATATATACAAAATAATATTTAATTGGGGTTAAGAATGGTAAAAATTAAAAAAAACACAGAAGTAAAATTTTATAAGCATTTTTTAAGAAAATTGCAAGGTTTTACAATATTTTTTGCGTTTTAAATTCATTAAAATATTAAAAAAACAATTTTGTCATATTTTCTGAGTTATTTCATTACTTTAATACAACTAATTCATAATATTCCAATCATTATTTAAATCTTTCATTAATTAAATTTTTTTCAAACTTATTTCATCATTTATGCAAGCAATGCAAATTGCTGTTTTTTTTCCAATTGGCAAAAGTAGAGACTAAGGTGGTAATAAAAATAAATAAATACCCCCTCAAGCAGCTGCTTGCCACAGAGGTCTGACAGGAGCCTGTCAGTTTATATGCCATAGTAGAAGGTCTGAGAGGATGGAAGGCCCACAGCAGAAAAACTACACACACAGCCTTACCTGGGGCTCAAACCCAGGTCCCTTAGTTCAGTAGCCAAGCACGCAAACCACTCGGCCATGGGACGGTGAGTGTTATAAAATTTATTTTGTTTTAAAAAACAACATAATATAAATAATAAAAAATAAAATAAATAGCTCTTCAAGCAGTTGCTTGCGACAGACAGGAAGCTGTTGAACCATAGTAAGTCTGAGAGGATGCAGGACCTCAGCAGAAAAATTACACATATATTCATACCCTTACCCAGGGCTTGAATCCCGATCCCTTATATCAGTAGCCAAGTGCACTAACCACTAGGCCAAGAACTAAAAAAAAATATAATTACAACAAATAAAGCAATGGATTACTTAGTCATTATGACAGTCATGGTTTACTTACTACTGAAGTTGAGTAAGAATGGGGCTATTTCAAACAGGCTTTTCTTCAAACTAAGAGTACTCTTTTGAGTAAAAATGAGCAGAGGGGGGAGGGGGATAAGGGAAGAAAAGGGAAGGAGAAGAGGAGGGGGAAAGGGAAGGGAAAAAAATGAATGTCAAATAATTGTAACTAACACCATAATACATTTATCTTGACTAGAGTGTTTATGTTTAGTTTTTTTTTTTTCAACCACAATAACAGTGTACATTACGTTTACTAACAAAACTTATTATTTATGTCTTTTGTCTGTAATATGTGTAAGGGGGGGGGAAAGAGGGAGGAAGGGGAAAAAGGAATAAATAAAAATGCAAAAACAGTGTATATCATGTAACTAATTTTAACTCAGTAAATAATTATATTTCTCATGCCCTATGTCCAATGCTAATTTTCAATAATATCTAAAACTATAAACGTTAAAATACTTTCCTATATACTATCTTTGGGTTTCCCAAATACACCTCTCTTCAAGACAGGCTCCCAGTCAGCTAGAGGCCCACATTCCATCTATTCCCCCCAAACCCCCCACCTACCTCAGCAATCAGCTCAAGATTTCCTGCACCAGCCAGCTTGCATTCCTTTCCCCCCACAACCTCACACCCACTCTGGCTTGCAACCTAAGCTGGTAGCTGCTCCTACTCTGCTCAGCCCGATGTTACTCAACATCTTGCTGTAGGCCTACCCTCTCAACTCAAGAATAGAGTAGGTATTTCCATCTATGCGGATGACATCTGGTTCCCTAGCTAGGACCCCTCCTATGCTCAGCTCATGATGAAACGAGCTATGATCACGGTTGTCAAGTTCTTCGACAACCTAAGCTTCACTCTTTCCACCGATACGATAGTGGCCATGGTTCTCACGAAGAGATGCCTTCCACCTACCTTCCCAGGCCTCATGCTTGGACCAGACCACATCAAGGTCGTCAAACTGCATAAGTTCCTTGGTGTGGTCCTGGGTTGTTGGGTTGTTTTACCTCTGAGCGGCACTTTTTTGCACACCATGGGCTAAATGGCCAGGTCATAAGGATCCCGAAGGCTCAGAGAAGGTTGGGGGAGGAGACCCACTGGAACAGCTGTTTGGAGACCTCCCATCAAGGTCATGCAGTGTGTTCTTTAACATGCACAGGGTATGGCTCTCCTGCACATGGGACCACGGCTTAACGTCCCGGTGTGGTCCTGGACAACAGGCTAACCTGGGGACCTCACATCCAGCATCTTAAGACAGCTGCCACAGCACAGAGAAATATACTGTCTTTCTTTGCTGGTACCCACTGGGGAAGTTCCTGCAAGACCCTCCTGGTCTTGTACGAACACTTGATCCTCTCCCACGTCAACTACAGTGGTCACCTTCTGAGCAATGCTTCTGCCTCACTGCCGAGCAAGTTGGACTCTATATATCTGCACCTCTGTCTCAGACTCTGCCCTAACACACCACATGCCTTTCTGCCTGCACCGGAAGAGAGATATACTGTGTCATCTCTCAAGGCTCCATTCCCTCCACTTTAACCATGAGCTTATCAGGAAGTTGCATGACAGGCCAGACTTTGCCATCGCCATGTCGGCCACTGACCTCTATGACTGAGTCATCCCTGACAGCTCCATGGCTGGCTGTACTCTCTTCCCTGATCTTCCACTCTGGAAGAACAGTGATCTTATGATCAATGTCACTGTCCCTTCTCTAGGTCAAAAGAACGACTCAGACCCAGTGGCCATAAGGCTTCTCTCCACCTCCTATGCCACTGCACGATATGAGAGATGTACTGATGTCTATACTGATGGATCTGTTGACTGGGAGAGGCTATGTCCAGCCTCTGCCTTTACCATCCCAGATACGGGCATTGCCAGAGGTTTCCATCTCCCACATCTCACTTCCTCCACCTGTGCAGAGCTTCATGCTATTCTTGAAGCTGTACTTTACAACTTCAGCCTCAAGAGTGGCAAATTTGTCATCCTCTGTGACTCCAAGTCAGCCTTGGAAGCTCTTCAGAAGCGAGACAGCAAGAGCTGCAACCCCTTCCTCATTCAGAAGATCATAAGACTTGCTCCAAGGTCACTTCTGCCAGAATCATGGTTCATTTCCAGTGGATCCCTTCCCATGCAGGAATCCCTGGCAATGAGCTTACTGATCGCACTGCAAAGGAGGCACTTGAGAATCAGAGGTGTGTATCTAATTACCCTCTCTCTCTCTCAGTGACTGCAAGAGTTGTCTCACAACTGATGAGCCAGTACCATCTTGCCCAGTGGCAGAGGGACTCCAGCTATTCCTCATTCAGGTCTCTAGTTGACCACTCTCACTGCTCCTAACCTCGGCAACCTATGCAGATCCGAGGAGACCCTCCTTCACTTTCTCTGAGTTGGTGTCATCTACAGCAACTCTACGCTTTACACTCTCAGCGGAGTGTACAGTCCCAACTGTGCCACATGCAGCACACCTGATACTGTATCACATGTTCTGCTCAACTGCTCATGCTACAATGCCAAGAGAAGCTTTGTTCCGGGAGCTTCATGCTATCGGAACCACTGACTATTCCATAACCTCCCTATTAGGTAACCACCACAATCTGAAGCTGCTGCGAACGTGCTTCCGACTTGTCACTGATTTCTTTCAGAACATTGGCCTGTCCCGCAAGGTCTAATGTTTTTTTTCTTTCTTGAGATTAGTACTCTTATTAGCTTTGAGAGATAGCTGAGAGGCAGTCCCTTCTCCCTCTATTTTCTCACCCTTCTGTTGTGATTGGTGTAGGGAACCCCTCATTGGAGGTTAATTTCACCATGAACTTACAACACCTTGAACCTTAATGGTGTAGTGGTTATCATACCTGGCATGTTTCTGGGAGATGTGCGTTAGAATCCCACTGATGGCAAAACCAAATTTTTTTCAGCTAATTATTTCAAGTGTTTCTTGTCTACAGGATATTTTCCTGTGATACTTTATTATGGTGTCATTTTCTTAACTTTTTTTTACAAGGTTATAAAAATATGTACTTTTTTTATACTTTTGCCAAAATATAGAGTATAGAACATTCTATTTGAGTATTCTTTCAAAAAAGAAAGTATAAAGTTATGAAAAATGAAAAAGAAGAAAACTATTGTTTAAAGCAAAACATTTTACAGAGCATTAACAATCAGTCTATAGGGGGATAAAAGCAATGAGCACAGTAAAGTGGCCATAATCAACAAACCTACTCTCAAATATCCTATCACATATCCACATTCTTCCCTCTCCACAAATGCAAAGCCCTTTTTATGAGGTCTGGAGCAGAATGCTTCTTCTGCTGTCTTCAAGACTGATTATGATTATTTTTATCATACTAGACTGATTTACATTACATCTAAATTCAAAGTTTCATTCTATGATTCACTTACATCATAATGTGTCCATAGGCATATCCCAGAAGAAGCTATTCTGAAAACACTTGAAAAGAACTGATCTTCTGGGAAAATATTTGGGAATATTATATCCTCAGATAATACAGGGAACTGCTTCCTGATGTCTGCTACATCTTTTCTTGGATTTTTTCCAATGGATCTCAAATAATAAAATTCTGTCTACAAAAATAATACATTAATGAAGGCCAAGGAAAATACACATACAAGAAATTTAAATTTTAAAATAATACCACTTTCTATAGTTATTTGTACACAGCACAATAATAATTATGTTTAAGTAAACAGCTTCACAACCTTATTAAAAATATGTACATACAAAAAGTTCGAAAGGTTTTTTAAAAAAATGTCTTAAAAGCTCTGAGAGCAGAATTAATTTTGAAATGTTTTAAGAAAATAAACAACTTTCAAAACTTATCCTAAAGTAATTTATAAACAGAACATGGTAATGTTAAATACCAAAAGGAAGACCATTTAATTACAATTAATAAAATGCAAAAATTAAAATTCAAAATGAAAACTTTCGTGCATGTTTTTTTCTAAAATGGCAAAATTTTACTGTATTTTATTTCATTTTAATTTCAGTAATTGTTGGCACTTCCTCTCACAATAAATATAGCTCCTTTAAACATCCCACTAATCATTTTCTCCCCATGGGTAGTTGGAATATGAGGACTCTCCACAGAGATTATTCTCTAGAAGTCCTCACACAAGAATTCCACTTTTACAACTTAGATATTCTCAGCTTGCAAGAGACCAGATGGACAGAAACAGGTCAAATTCTTAAAAATATTGTTAAAATTGTTCTTAAAAATAATCTTAAATTTCTTTTTTCAGGGAGGGAAGATAAGAAGCATCTCAAGGCATAGATTTGCTTCTCAGCAGACATGCTAGTGGTGCTGTTTTAAGATACGAGTGCATTAATGAAAAGTCTATTGCACCTAAATTTAGGACAAGCATTAAAGACTTGAATGTTATCTATTGTTATACCCCGACTGAGGATGCCGATAAGGATGTGAAAAGTAGGCTTTACGGACACTTCAGGACATTTTGAATTCTGTCAAAAAAGGAGATATTACCCTAATCATTTACCTTGATCTAGGCGACTTCAATGCCAAAGTTGATATTGACTCTGACATTTGGGGAGGGGTGATAGGTTCCTTTGGTATTGGTAGCTGCAATGGGCAATGTCTCCTATAGGTGAGTAAACTTAATGGTTTGAGAATAGCTAATATTTATTACATATGGTGACATATATAAGTACACATGGAATTCACCAGATGGGCTGCATATGATTTGTTGTTATTTTACCTCTGAGCAGCACTTTTTTGCACACCATGGGCTAAATGGCCAGGTCACATGGACCCCAAACACTCAGAGAAGGTTGGGAGAGGGGGACCCACTGGAACAGCTGTTGGGAGACAGATGGTAGCCTCCTGTCAAGGCCATGCAGCATGTTTTTTAAAGTGCACAGAGTATGACTCTCCTGCATATGGGACTACGGGTTGGGTAGTTTTACCTCTGAGCGGCACTTTTTTGCACACCATGGGCTAAATGGCTAGGTCACATGGACCCCGAAGGCTCAGAGAAGGTTGGAGGAGGGGACCCACTGGAACAGCTGTTGGGAGACAGATGGTAGCCTCCTGTCAAGGCCATGCAGCATGTTTTTTAAAGTGCACAGAGTATGACTCTCCCGCATATGGGACTACGAGTTGGGTTGTTTTACCTCTGAGCAGCACTTTTTTGCACACCATGGGCTAAATGGCCAGGTCACATGGACCCCGAAGGCTCAGAGAAGGTTGGGGGAGGGGACCCACTGGAACAGCTGTTGGGAGATAGATGGTAGCCTCCCGTCAAGGCCATCCATGCGTGTTCTTTAATGTGCATAGGGTATGGCTCTCCTGCACACAGGGCCATGGCTTAACGTTCCATCCAACGGATGCAACCTTTCCAAGCTCATCGGTGTCCCCTATTGACCGTGGACAGGGCGGGGAATTTTGCGGAGATAAATCTCAACGCTGACCCAGCTGGGACTTGAACCTGGGAACTACAGATTACGAGCCTGGCGCGCTACCGACTAAGCCACCCTCGCCCCGATGGAACTACGGCTTAAGGTCCCATTAGACAGACAGCAGCCTTTGCAAGCCCATCGGTGTCCCCTACTGACCGTGGGCAGGGAATTTTGTGGGGCTGCATAAGAATATGATTGATTATATATTAATTAACAGCAAATGGGCTAGTTCTGTTAGACATACCAGGTCATACAGGGGAGTTGAAATTACCTTGTTAAAAGTGTCTTGCAACTCAAACTTAAGAAGTGTTGTGCTAAGGTTAAAAATTTACCTTTAATTCTGAAGCTTTGAAAGACCCAGTATATTCACCACCCAGAAGGACATGTCATACAAACATGCAAATAGAAGGGTAGGTGTGCACAGTTGAGATATACAAATGATGATAATCTGGATAGTTAAAGCTTATCATGATAGGTTACTTAGTCATTATGACAGTCATGGTTTGCTTACTACAGCAGTTGAGGAAGAATGGGACCATTTTAAACAGGTTTTTTTGGAAACTAACAGTACTCTTTTAGGAAAAAAGGAGTGGAGGAGGCGGAATTATTTGAGTGATAAGGCACTTGAGCTTATTTTGGAAAGAAAGAACTGCAGGAATGTCCTTAATCAATACCCTACTAGTCTTAACAGAAAGTGTAAACATGGAAAGGCTTATTTAACAGCTGATAATCTCTGGCTTGGCTGACGAAGCAGAGGAAGCAGCTTGACAGCATAACAGCAGAGAGCTGTACCAGGTAGTTAATGTTTTGTGTGGGAAGTAATGGATAGTTATATAAAAAAGTTTGGTTATTGATTATATTATGTGAAATTCACTGGAAGTGAAAGATTTTAGCCTTAAATGGTCTGGAGATCAGAAAATATCTGATTTAGACTATGCTGACGATTTAGCCCTTTTGGCAAATGATGTTGATGAGATGAACTCTTTCATTCAAGCTGTTGATGAAACTGGTAGTAGAGTAGGTTTGGTTATAAAAAGAGAGAAAAATAAAGTGATGAAAATTGGTCAAGCAGGCTGTGATTCAGTTAATCTGAATGGTTGCAGTCTTGAGTAGGTGTCACAGTTTAATTATCTTGGGAGCTATGTAACAGATACTGGTGATGTGTGGCATGAGATTAACAGACGAATAGGGATTGCTGTTGCGACTTTTAAGGATCTATGGAGTGTGTGGAGAAATAGTGTGATGCCCCACCGTTCACTTTTGCTTTACCTTAACCAGTTTTGTTTAATTTACGTTATATTTATCTTTTTGGGGATTTTTATTTCCTTTTTGGCATCGCAGCACTCGTTTCCAAGTTTCTAGGAGTTGCGCATGTGCCGCAACTCCGATCTTCCGACTGTACCATTAAAGCGCGTGCAAAGGACACGCCCCCTCTTGCGTCATAGCTTGCGTCGTTCGTCATAGTATGCAAATGTCTTTCCCGGCATGCGCCGGCTCATTGTCAAAAACCAGTGGCCTGCGAGTCACTAAGGTAGAGTAAGCAGTAGAGTAGCACAAGTTGTAGCACAGTGGAGTGCACAAGGTGCGTAGCACCAAGCACAGTGCGTGTAGCACAGGAGTTGGAGTTATGTGTTCTTCATTGATGTCTTGGTGAGTTGAATTATTTTGGAAATAAATATGTTTTGTTATAAACCTTTTGAGTCTGTACAGTTTTTTCTCTTGAGCAACGCGAATTAAGGATTTTTTTTATATTTCATATTACTTGACAAATCATTTTGATTCTTACTCATTAACGCTCGCTGGTATTTGAACCCTAAATCAACTTATTATCAACTTATTCTACTTTTGGCAATTTGTTAATTATTGCCTGGCGCCCGTCTAAGCTATCCGGAGCATAAAAACTTCAAGTATTTTGCATTTGTTTGGAGCGTTACAGAGTAGAATAAAAGAAGTGGCGCAGCGAACAGGGACTCGCCAGTATTTAAAGATAGTATATATATCTGTGGATAAATTTTGTATGATTGTCAAAGACAGTAATTTTTTGAGCTCAGTAGTTGTATGTACTAGTTGTAGATTTAACGGCAGCTTAAGCCGAAAATTTTTGTTGAGCAAGTAGCTTAACATTTTTTGTGTATTATTCAAAGGTACTGAAGTTTCAGCGTAGATATTGCTGAATATTTAAGATATTTGTTGTATGTAATGATTAGAAGTGTCCGGGCACACACGTACGTAGGAACAATAAGAAAAAATATTTTTTTGATAAGCAAATTTATATTTTTGTAAGCTTAGTTATAGCTTTAGTATTGTTGTATAGCAGTACCTTTGAGCGCTGCTCAAGATTAAAAAAGATTTCCAAAATTCCGGCAGACCGCTAAACATGTCTGCTAACAATATGGCCGATTCCGCCATAATGACTCCCGACATAGAAAGACCTGTAAAGGGTAGATTGCAAGATGTAATGATGGAAGCAGAAGTGCTAATGAATCTGCTTGATGATAATCGGGAGAAAAGGGGAACGACAACAACCCCTAAATTTGCTGACAGTGCTACGTCAGTTCACCGACGAAGAAACTTTGAACGTAAGGTTCCATTTTCTGTTCCGTCAGAAGCAAGCGATAGAACAGAGTATTTTCAACCGCCACAACGACGATTTGCCAACCCATCCATTAACTATAGTCCTTATGTTAATTGGCCTTTACCTGAGATGGGGTTCGACGGTTCGAAACGTCCGTCATCATGGACATTTGTCAAGTCCATGGAGGAGCACTTCTGTTTACATGAAGTGCCAAGCAACAAAAAAGTTGTTTTAGCAGTATCTTGCCTAATTGGATGTGCTAAGCAATGGTGGAATAACGTAGGATGTCGTCATGGCATAGAACTTTGGGAAGAATTTAAAAACGAAATCATGGACATATATCCGGCTTATAATGATTTTACAGAACTAGCTACAGAGTTGTTTTCACGAAGACAAAGGGAAAGAGATGATATAGAAAAATTTATATGGGGTACAGTAGAGTTATACCAGTTGTACGATGCTGATGCCACTGAAATTGATATTGTAAATTGCATTTTGTCTCAATTGCTTTTGCCCATTAGAGAATTCCTAGAAGTACGAAATGTAAATTCAATTGCAGAGTTAGTCAAATTGGCTCGGCAATACACTGCAAGAAGAGAATCTGCAGCAAATACACATAACCAACAATGGATGCCATTCCCGCCAAAGCAGCGATATCAGGTTGAGTCGCGTAGAATGACTCCCACACGACCGGAATTTACACGGTCCCGACAATTTGCGCCGAACGCGCCTAGAACTATAGAATATGAACGAAGTAGAGACTTTTTGCCACGTTAAGCTTCGAACCATAACACTACACCTAAAACTTTGTTTAAACAAACTCAGTCTTTCAGATGTAATTTTTGTGGCCAACTAGGACACAGTGACAAATATTGCTATCAAATGAATGAAAATTCGGGAAACTTTCATCGGGATCTTTGAAGCGAGAGGCCAAAGTTCCTCAAGAAAAGCCCTCCCATGAGTTAAGTCTTGCTACTGTGGGTATACATAATGTCTTACATTTACCTTTTGTAAAACTTTATCACGATAAGACAGAATTCATAGCTCGCATTGATACAGGAGCTGATCTTACATGTCTACATAAGAAAGTATGGGATAAAATTCAGAAAAATTGTAAACTGAATTTGCAGCCGTGGTCCGGTGGACCTTTGAACTTAGCTTGTGCTTCCAAGCAGTGTTTTCCGCAAGGAACTGTTGAGTTACCTATCACTTTAAATAATGTGGAGATAAGACTTGAATTCTTAGTAATAAGTGAATTATTATATGACTCTTTAATAGGAATAGATGCGATACAGAAACACTTGATTGAATTTGATTTTGCCAACAATACTATTTCATTAAAAGCAACAATGATAGAAAAACATGATATCGATCAGATAAAATCGGACATTAGAAAACATGCTGACAACGCTCATTTGGGAAATAGCGAGAGAGTTAAGTTAGAAACTCTGCTCAATGCTAATTACGAACTTTTTAACAACAAGCCCGGTAGATGTCAGATTTTAGAACATCATATCGACACTGGCAATAATAGACTTGTTTACAGCAAACCATATAATTATCCTCCCAGTAAAGAAGAGATAATTTCAACACAAATTAAAGAAATGTTAGAGGATGGGATAATAAAGCCAAGTTTTAGCCCTTGGGCTTCACCGGTCGTGCTTGTTAAAAAGAAAACTGGTGATTTGAGATTTTGCGTAGACTATCGAAAATTAAATGCTGTTACAGTCCCCGACAGATATCCACTACCTATTATTCAGAATCTACTAACACAACTGGCTGGCAAGAAATTTATTAGCACACTAGATTTGTCTTCAGGATATTGGCAGGTGTCCGTATATCCACCAGATCGACCCAAAACAGCATTCCTCACAAAAGATGGATTATTCCAATTTCGTTGCTTACCGTTTGGCTTATCAGGAGCACCCGCCATGTTTCAACGTCTTATGTCCGTAGTTCTGGGTGACCTAAAAGGAAAAATATGTGAAGTATACTTAGATGACATAGTCATTTTTTCTACTGATTTTTCAGAGCATCTACGTGATTTGAATTTGGTATTTGCAAGGTTAAGAGAAGCCGGACTCACCATAAAGTTGTCCAAATGCACATTTCTCCGAGAGGACGTTCAATACCTCGGTTTCACTGTTAATAAAGATGGAGTAAGAACATTACCTAATAAGGTCGAAGCAATAGAACGATTTCCCACACCGCGCAATTCGAAACAACTTAGTAGATTTTTAGGAATGTGTGGATGGTACCGACAATTTGTACCCAATTTTGCTAATTTGGCCGAACCTTTGTGTGAATTACGTCGAAAGCGAAAGCGGTTTCACTGGACACCTGTTTGCGATACAGCATTTCAGACATTAAAGGATGCATTGTGTCATGCTCCCGTGTTGGCCTTGCCACAGTTAGGCAAACCTTTTTTCATCTACACTGATGCTTCCGATGTCGGTCTCAGCGCCGTGCTGAGCCAAGTACAGAATGACAATTGTGAACACGTTATCATGTAGGCCAGTCGCAGTTTGAGTCATACTGAAAGAAACTATACAGTGACTGAAAAAGAATGTCTAAGCGTAATATGGGCTCTAGAAAAATTTAAAGTACAATTAGACACATCCGACATAACTATTTTTACTGACCATGCTGCTTTACAATGGTTACAGACATCTACCAATCTAACAGGTCGTCTAATGCGCTGGGCATTACGCCTACAAGAATTTAATTTCAAGGTCGAGCATCGAAAGGGAAGTGCACATCAGCTACCAGATGCATTATCCCGTGCTCCCGTGTGGCCGGCAGAAGTTACGCCAGAGCTCGAAGATAAGCCTTTTGCTCCCTCACTCGCCACAATAGTTCCCATCAAATACAAGGAACATTTAATTACTGAACAACAAAGAGATTTAGAATATGGAAACGTGTATCATTATTTGAAAACTGATGAATTACCTCTAGATCCTAGTATAGCTTCAAGTATTGTTGGAAGAGCCAGACATTTCAGATTAATTAATGATATTTTGTACTACTGCAGACGACCGAGTCAAACAGGCAGTTATAGCCCATTTATTCCAAAGAATTTAAGAGAGTACGTACTCCGAGAATTAAATGATGTACCTTCAGCTGGACATTTAGGTACACGGAAAACCTATCAGAAAGTGGCCAAAAGATCATATTGGCCAGCTTTGAAAAAAGACGTAAAAACCTATGTAGAAACATGCCTAATTTGTCAAACCACGAAATTCGATCAAAACCGTCCTTGTGGTCTTATGAAAAGCACGATCTCCAATGAACCCATGGAATTAGTTGGCATGGATTTAATGGGCCCGTATCCACAAACACAAACGGGATCCCAATATATTCTGGTCTTAGTAGATTATTTTTCGAAATGGGTCGAAATATTTCCTGTTAGAAATGCAACAGCAACAATCGTAGCAAAGAAATTTGTAAATGAATTTATATGCAGATACGGGGTACCCAGAGTATAGTTTCGGACAATGGGCCCCAATTCATTTCCAATGTGCTTGCTGAAGTATGTGAAACGTTCCAAATAAAACACATATATACAACTCCATATCATCCACAATCAAATTTGACAGAAAGAATTAATCGAAATATTGGCAGAATGATAGCTGCTTACGTTGAAAATAGACATAGTACATGGGATAAATATTTGCAACAGTTTTCCTTTGCTTTACGCACTTCATTACATGAAACCACCAAATTCACGCCTTCACGAATATTTCTTGGAAGAGAACTAACATTACCCTGGGACAGACTCATTGGCCAACCCGCATCTCCACAATCCATTGAGTTTAGAACAGAACAGCATATTCGAGCCATTTCAAAGGCACAAGATAATTCCCTACGAGCACAACAAAAGCAACGAGAGGATTATAATAAAAGACGACGACATAGGGAATTTAAAATAGGTGATAAGGTCTTGATTAAAACACATCATAAGAGTGATAAAGAAAGAGGATTCATCAAGAAATTTGCACCATTATATGCTGGACCATATGTTATAAGGAAGAAACTTTCTCCACTTCTGTATGAATTGGCCAATATGACCACTAATGCCTCAGTAGGATACTTTAATGTTGTGAATATAAAGTTATATAAAGTTTCTATAGAATTTTCTAGATCAGTAGTAGATGCTCCACAACAAACCCAGGAGAAAGATGGCTCTGATGATGATGAACCTTTACCAAGCAGAAGAGAAAAGAACAGATTAGATTATCACCAATTGCACACAACAGGGCAAAGACTGACAAAGCCAGATTCAGCTGTTCCATCGACGTCAAGAGCGTAACGAAAAGCCGCCGAAACGACCAGAGCCTGCAGAGCGACAACCGGCAGCGAACATCAGGAAGATGACGTCACGAGAGATCTACAGCGACGACTTGACTTGAACGAGATCTTCAGTAACAACTTTACGTGAAGCCACCCAACGACGACGGAAGGATGTTATCGGAAACGGACTAGATGATTTATTGCCACGCAGTGCCAACAATGAAATTTAAGTATATTTTTCTTTCACTTGGCACTTGACTGAGTTATAAAATGTTTTTTTTCTGGAATAGATGAAGACGAAGAAGAAGCCTTATTGAGAATTATATAGTTAGCGATGTTTAATTTCTTGTTGAAACTTTAGAGTTCGATATTTATTTTTGAAAAGTGAATTTATTGTAGTTCGAGTTTATACTTGTGTGAATAGAATTTTTTTTTTTTTGCATTCTTGTTCATCGAGGTTCTAGTTATTGTATTTATGCGAGTTAAAATGTATTTTTGTAGATTTTTTCGTTTCAGCGTCGATATTGGAAAGTTTAGAAATTGTAAAATGCTTATGGATATGAATGAGAAGAGTGAAAGAGAATTAGTGATTTAATATTTTTTATGTTTAAGAATTTGTATTGTAAAATAACGTGAATTCCAAAGTGAATTTATGTAAAAAAAAAAAGAGATTCATGTAAAAGTTATTGGATGAAATGTTATCATCGTATATTATAAATTATTTACACTCTTTTTTTCTTTATTCTTAGATACGATTTATGTATATGTGTTTAAATCTGTTCAGTGTCATCAGTGATATTTATGTGTCAATGATACGTAATTTTTGGGATGACATTGGCAGTATTTATTGGTATATATAGATGATGACCATGATGATGACTGCAGAATTTTTTTTTTGTGTACCTTTTTGGAGCTGTCCCCAAATGGCCTAGTCTGATAACCGAGTTGTTACCAGCATAACTCCTTTGGGAGGGGGACGTTAGCTCTGAAGGGGGAGGTAATTAATGATTTTTTATTTCAGCTAGATCGCGATTTCTGTGAGTAGAAGAAGAATTAGCGGATGATTACAATCCCGCTTGTTTGTAAATTTTGAATTTTCTTAGCTTTGCGTATTTGAATGTAATTAGGAGGAGATAACGGTGTTCGAATACCCGTTTCTTTTATGTGATTTAGGTGAAGATTTAGCTGTCACATACTTTTTTGTGGTTAGGGGAAAAGCGGAAGTTATCACCCCGCTAACAACAATTGTAATGAATTTTTTCCTCTTTTCATCTTTTTAACAATTAGAATCTAAGGAAGATTAGGAGTTAATTAACCTATTTTTTCTGTACAGTTCAAGATATGCCAATTTCGAGTTTGTATCAGAATGTGATACTAGTTAGACCAATGATGCTAGTATACAGTTAACTGTCACAGCCACTGGAAGTACACTAGGTTAGCTGTTAATTACATATTTTTGTCAGGAGGAAAAGGAGGAGGTACCTTTGATTGTGCTGGAAAATTGTGTCAAAGTGAGAATAGTTCGTCATATCAAAATTTGCGCTAGCATACTTTTACTTATTTATGTTCAGCCATGTGTAAATGACGTAAGATGTGTCCTTTATTCAAAATTGCTCGTCAAAATTTGTTAGGTCAAATCTTTTGACTCCCTTTGGAAGGGGGAGTTGTGATGCCCCACCGTTCACTTTTGCTTTACCTTAACCAGTTTTGTTTAATTTATGTTATATTTATCATTTTGGGGATTTTTATTTCCTTTTTGGTATCGCAGCACTCGTTTCCAAGTTTCTAGGAGTTGCGCATGCGCCGTAACTCCGATCTTCCGACTGTACCGTTAAAGCGCGTGCAAAGGACACGCCCCCTCTTGCGTCATAGCTTGCGTCGTTCGTCATAGTATGCAAATGTCTTTCCCGGCATGCGCCGGCTCATTGTCAAAAACCAGTGGCCTGCGAGTCACTAAGGTAGAGTAAGCAGTAGAGTAGAACAAGTTGTAGCACAGTGGAGTGCACGAGCACAAGATGCGTAGCACCAAGCACAGTGCGTGTAGCACAGGAGTTGGAGTTATGTGTTCTTCATTGATGTCTTGGTGAGTTGAATTATTTTGGAAATAAATATGTTTTGTTATAAACCTTTTGAGTCTGTACAGTTTTTTTCTCTTGAGCAACGCGAATTAAGGATTTTTTTTATATTTCATATTACTTGACAAATCATTTTGATTCTTACTCATTAATGCTCGCTGGTATTTGAACCCTAAATCAACTTATTATCAACTTATTCTACTTTTGGCAATTTGTTAATTATTGCCTGGCACCTGTCTAAGCTATCCGGAGCATAAAAACTTCAAGTATTTTGCATTTGTTTGGAGCGTTACAATAGGTGTATACACTTAAAGACTAAAATTAGGCTGTATAATAGTTTGGTTCTTTCTAGGTTAGTTATCCATGGCCGAGTGGTTAGCGCGCTTGGCTACTGATCTAAGGGACCTGGGTTCGAGTCCCGGGTAAGGCATGGATGTTCGTGTTGTTTTTCTGCTGAGGTCCTGCCATCCTCTCAGACCTTCTACTGTGGCATATAAACTGACAGGCTCCTGTCAGACCTCTGTGGCAAGCAGCTGCTTGAGGGGGTATTTATTTATTTTTTTTTATGGTAGTGAAACTTGAACACTTTGTAAACAAGATAGCAAGAAACATGATGCCTTTGATTCTAGATGCTTACACAGTATTTTACCGGGGGGGGGGGGGGGAGGGGATAGGGTGATTGAGATGATTATAATCGTCTTCCAATATTCAATCCTCCAACCCAAAGGAAATTATTTTGGCCGTGATCGTATATTTTAAAGCATAAATTGATCCATATTTAAAATACTTAAGATAATTAGAGCATAGTATCCTACTGGGAACAGAGTCATCCTCCCACACAAAAAGGAATAACCAAAGGCTGGTATGGTTTTTCAACAAATACAAAAACAGGTTATTTACAGAGTTATTCCATTTTTAAAATGCATTTTTTGGTGATAGTAACTTACAATAATTTCCACAGTACATCTTCTGCCTCTGTCCTGCCTACACTAAAACTAAGCAAATCTTTTGTTATTGGAAACATTCATACTCGACTCACTTTTAGTTTGAATAAATTGGATCAGACAGAATTAAAGGTCCAAAACTTTAAAAGTTATTAATCTTTGGAGCATTACAGCATGTTCTCATGTAATAAGTGTTTGCATATTGTATAAGAAACCAGGACAAACCTAATATAACTTCTAAGTTATTCTCTGTCCCTTGTGTAGGGAAGTAACTTCTTCCTTTTAAAAAAATGCTTAAAGACTAGAATTAAATTATATGTAGGAATTTCACTCACATAGTTTAGTCTCACTCAATGAGCTTTCACAATAACATTTCAAGTTTATCAATAGCATTATATAACTCATCAATGGATAATTTTTTGAAAATTATTTTTTCACATACTCACTTTACTTGTAAAATAATCAGTATGTTCATTTTCTGAAGCTCGCTTTATAAATTCACTAAATGGAAGTGCCCTGAAAAGGAAAATTAGAACTGATAAAATTAAGTATATGCAAAATGCAAAATATGTAGGAGGTTTTGCATTTTTTGGGTTTTGTACCTCAGAGTTGCAGTTTTGTGCACACAATGGACTAAATGGCTAGGTCACAAGAACCACAAGACTCAGAGAAGATTAAAAAGGTGTAGCTTTCAGGAGACAGGTAGAAGCCACCCATCTAGACTATCAACGTGTTATTATGCACAGGGCATAGCTCTCATAACAGGAAACTTGATGTCTTCGATTCCAGATGCTTGGAAAGCATCTTGGGCATTAGGTAATTTCACTGTAAGTAATGATGAGGTTAGATGAAGAAGTAACAACCACCTTTGAATAGCATCCTATGCAGGGAGCAACTGTGCTGGTTTGGCCTTGTTGCCGAGTTGAATAATTACAGATTAATAAATAAAGTTATAAAGAGAATACTTTAAGTGCACTGTTTATAACTCTATTAATCTCACTTCAGAAAAAGAAGAAAGCTTAGAATGCAATAGTTGGACAATGTCAAAAAGGTCAATCAGGAAAAATTGGCCTGTAATGGCCAAGTGCAACCTCTATAGCTCAGGGCAGATGTGCATGGAGAACTAAATTGCACAGTCTGGTTGGACCTCTATAGCCTCTGGCTGCTTGAGGATTTATGTGTCTGTCTATACCTACGTGGATCATTTAATTCGTCAACTGCCATTGTCAACAATTAGCAGCTTTTTGTATGAGCTAATATCTTATATGTGGCAACACTGTGGTTCTTCTGTCTGTATTTAGGGGATCACTTAATTTGTGGACAGCAACTGCCAACAATTAGCAGCTTTTCATGTCAGTTAATATATACATAATGATACAGTCACTCCTCTGTCTGTCACAAGATGGATCATTTTATTCATGGACTTTGGCCACCAACAATTAGCAGCTTTTCCTAAGAGTTAATACATATTTGACAACACAGAGACTTTTCAAGGGCAGCAGTGTGTGCAAGTTACATGTGATACAGTCATAAGTAACAGCACACAATTAGTTGCATTCATTTTCTCACTTTGGAAGAGTGTTCATTTTTATGATTTTTTTGCAGGCAACAGCTGATCTGGAAAGTGAACAGTGATATGACACATTATTGTATTTGGCAAAGCTTAAGTGGTTCACAGACAGTCGCAGAAATGACTCAAGTGTATGGAAAACAGTGTTTGAAACAATGCATGCTTTTCAAGTAGCACAAACACTTCACACAAGTGCATAATTCTGTGAAGGACAGTCCAACACCTGGGCAAACAAGTACTTCTAATGAAGTGCAACAGATCTCCTGAGCCCATGATATTTTCAACAGATTATAAAATAACCCTGCATTCACTAGCAGCAAGGATGGGCCTTTCTTATAACAGCATTCCCACAATAGTGACAGAGCACTTCAAAATTGTCAAAAATGTTAAATATTTGTGCTCACTGGATAACAAATAACCCGAGGCCTGAAGTGGTTGGCAAGCTTGAGGATGAAAGTGAAAGATTCTTACAGTGTATTGTAACCAGTTGAGACGAGATCTGAAATTTCCACTATGATCAGGAAACAAAATGTCAATCCAACAAATTCAACCACTCAAGTTCACAATGGCCTAAAAAAGTTTGAACTATTAAGTGAGCCAAGTAACATATGGCTCTGGTGATTTTGCTTCCAAAACCATCTCACAAACACATTTTTATGCTGTGGATCAACAATGAATAAAGAAGCTTATGCAGTCCTTTAAAAAGCAAGGCTTTTCACCTATGGTTCTGAGTCAAATAAACAAGTTGACTTTAGAATGTTTTTAGCGAATAATCAAGCAATGGAAATAGATCATTTTACATTCCAAATTAAACATAATTTTAAACTTTATGAAAATAAAAAATTTTAAATGTATTACTTTTAATAATAGTGATATAATGGGGGAAAAAAACTAAATCTGACTAGGCAATTAAAGGCTTAATTTTGTAAAACCTTATGAATAAAAACACTCAAATTATATATCAATGGAAAGGAAACTTCTTCCTGAATAATATAGTAATAAAAGAAAATTCTTCAAAAAACCTTCTGTTTCGTTTATATTTTTTCCATTGTAATATTTTAAAACACTGGCCAGAATTGCAGTGCAAAAAAATGAAAAGAAGCTACGCATTGAATGTTGGGATAAATGAATAAAATAATTTTAGGAATACTGAAAGAGGTTTAAGGAAGAGAGCTTAATAAAATATGCATCAAATGAAATTAAGCATTGTTTTTCAAGCTTGAATTATGAATTTTTATAAGACACATGTAAGAAAATTTTCAAATGGCAATTTCTGCTTTTAAAAAAACTAAAAACAGATATAGTCGTTTCAGGGCTCTCATTTCAGATTCTGTCAACATGTATAATAGAAGGGGACCCTTAAATATGGGAATTAAAATATCAAATTGCATATCTTACCATAAATAATATAAAATCAATACAAAGTTATTATTTATATTAGGAGTACACTGCCCAGCCAAATTATTATGAACACCTACCAAACACTTTGTCATAATATCATGGTCGAGTTCCCAAATTTCGAAGCTTTAATTTCTCTGCACATAGTTCTTATTGAAATAGCTTTCAAAGTACTGCCAGCAGTCATTTCTCTCAGCAGGAATTGTAGCAGCTCTGTTTCACCATACAGTTCATGCTAATGAAGTTCTGTCGCTGTTGGGGGCGGGGGTGGCTCAGTCGGTAGCGCGCCAGGCTTGTAATCTGTAGTTCCCAGGTTCGAGTCCCAGCTGGGTCAGCGTCGAGATTTATCTCCGCAAAATTCCCCGCCCTGCCCACAGTCAGTAGGGGACACCAATGGGCTTGGAAAGGCCGCCGTCCGTCAGATGGGACGTTAAGCCATGGCCCTGTGTATGGGAGAGCCATACCCTGTGCACGTTAAAGAACATGCTGGATGGCCTTGACGGGAGGCTACTATCTGTCTCCCAACAGCTGTTCCAGTGGGTCCCCTCCTCCAACCTTCTCTGAGCCTTCGGGGTCCATGTGACCTGGCCATTTAGCCCATGGTGTGCAAAAAAGTGCCGCTCAGAGGTAAAACAACCCAAATCTGTCCCTGTTTATCAAAGCCTTTTTCTTTCCAATTTGCCATGACTGGTGGAGTTTGAGACACTGATTGGGTGGTTGGTTGCTTAAGGTTTTATGGAACAAGGGCAACTAAAGCCATGCTGTGACAAACAAGATGTACAGTAAAAAAAAATTTTTGGAACTTTTGCCATTCTCCATACAGTTGGGTAACTGAGTCCTGTGCTTTACAGAAAATTTTACATACACTGCTCGACACTGTAAGTACACCACCCAAAAGAACATGTCATACAAACATGCAAATAGAAGGGTAGGTGTGCACAGTTGAGATATACAAATGATGATAATCCGGAGCCAATGACGTGTGTGGCTCAAGAGATAAACGGTGCAAGAAGGAACAAGGATGGAATTGTGTTTATGCAGGTGGAAGTCATGAGAACGGTTGAGATTAAGTGGTTCCGCTTGGAATTGTTCAGTGAAGGCCGAAAATGCCTGGTATACGCTGTCAACAGGTTTATCACCATTTGGATGCTTCTGAGAGAGAAAGAATTATAGGCCTACGTGAAACTGGATGGACTACACATTGTATCGCTGCTCATGTTAATCGGGATGCACAAACTGTTGGATGCTGTTGGCAACAGTGGTGAAATGAAGGTTCTAGCGTGCATCACAGAAGGAGTGGTGCTGTCCAACAGATGTCAGCATGGCTTGATAGGTGCATTGTTCGACATGCTCGTTCGTCATCACAGAGCACTGCAGGCGATATTCGACAGGCTGTTAGCAGCCATGGATGTCCCCATAATCTGAATAGTAAACCGAAGGTTGCACGAGTCACACTTGTGCTCTAGGCAACCGTTATGTCGATTGCCATTGACTGCAAACCATTGCAGTGCTCATCTGGCTTGGTGCTGAACTGGGGTCATGAATGGAAAACTGTTGTGTTTAGTGATGGATCCCATTTCTGTCGGGTGCTGACAATTGATGGGTCTGTGTATGGCGACAACCTGGCAAGCAGATGGATCGAGCTTTTGTTCGTGACCAGCACACCATCCCTGTCAGCCAGGCATAATGGTATCATTGTAGAAAGTTTGTATGGATTAAAGGCGAGTTACGTATTAAAGGCGAGAAGGTATTTTGTTGTATCTAATAAACTTATATTCTACTGGAATGTAACACTTTGTTGGTAACATGTAATAAGAAACATTATTCGAAACTACAGGTTATAGTATTGATGAGTGAAACATATCAAGATACACAAAAAAGATTTCAATCACATAAATCAATATTTCGATTTTCAAAAATATTCATTTAGTATTAATGAGTTATGGAAATTTGAATTTTAACAACAGCAATGCCAATATTAAACTTATACAAAACTGAAGTATAGTGAAAGAATTCTTTACACAAAGTTCTAAAATTCAAACTTATTTTATTAAACACTTTGATAAACACTTATTACTAAGTTTTAATTAACTTCTGAAGTCTTTTTTGTAGCTGGCATTGTTATCGCTAAATATTCAAACTCCATAACTCATTAAGCACTGAATGAATATTGTTGAAAATTGAGATATTGATTTATTAGACTAAGATTTGTATCTGAATCACATTTTTCAAAACAAAAAACTTATTTTAGAAGTTACAGAACTTTGCAGTTAGTTTCCCATTGACTTAACATAGGGATTTTCCTTAATTTATGGAAATCAGTGTATATCTTTCATATTCTGACAAAAAAAAACCTTAACAGATTGTACTGCTAATAGATTATTCTACTTTGCCCACACAAGAAAAGTTTTAATTTTTTATATTTATTATATGTATATTAGTAATAAAATATACATAATTATAACAGTAATGTGAATAATAAAACACAGTCAAGAAGTTATAAATCATTTTCACAAATGCACATCAGTCAATTGGCTTGGACAGTGTCAGACAGCAAAAGGTACGATTACATTTGCTGGCAGAGCAACACATCAAATGAAATTCGGGTATAATTTGAAAGTGGAGAAAGCTGACACAAAACAATTACAAAACAGAATTTTTCTTCTCATTTATCTAAAAAACACCAAAAAGCCTACATTTACCTTTGATAAACTACTATGTACTTTGTTTCCTTAGTGACATTACCAATAATGGGACTAAACAATCACAAAACAAATAGTCAGCATTTAGAAGACATTGATTTCTTAGTGAAAAGTGTTGTGAAAACTTGCCTTTAATACATACAAACTTTTTACAATGATTGAGAAACAAACACTGCAACATACACAGTACACGAGTTTTACCAGATGGGCTGCATAAGAATATGATTGATTATATATTAATGAACAGCAAATGGGCTAGTTCTGTTAGGAATACCAAGTCCCAAGTCATATAGGGAAGCTGAAATTGGATCTAACCATTTCTTTGTTAAAAGTGTCTTGCAACTTAAACTTAAAAAGTGTTGTGCTAAGGTTAAAAAATTTACCTTTAATACTGAAGTTCTGAAAGACCCAGTTATAGCTAAAGCTTACCATGGTAGGTTACTTAGTCATTAAGAGAGTCATGGTTTGCTTACTATTGAAGATGAGGAAGAAGGGACTACATTAAACAGTCTTTTCATGACACTAACAGAAAATAAAAAACTATGGCATATAAACTGACAGGCTCCTGTCAGACCTCTGTGGCAAGCAGCTGCTTGAGGGGGTATTTATTTTATTTTTTTTTTAACAGTATTCTTTAAGGAAAAAAGTAGCAGAGGAGGCAAAATTATTTGATTGATAAGGCACTTGAGATTATTTTAGAAAGAACTTCAGGAATGTCCTTAATCAATACCATACCAGTCCTAATAGAAAGCATCATAAAGAGTTTAATAAATGTGTAAAGGATCAGTTAGCAGCTGATAACAGATGTCTTTATGGCTTGGCTGGCAAAGCCGAGAGAGCTGTACCAGCTGGTTAATGTTTTATGTGGTAGAAAACAGACAGATATACAGGGATTGAAGGATAAACAAGGTAAGGTTATAGAAGGTGATGATTCTGCCATGGCTAGATGGGCTGAGCATTTCAGTGGTGTTCTATCTAAACAATGTGGTTAGTTTTCCCATTGTTTGTAATGATGATGATAGATGCATTACTGGCTTTAATGTTGGTCCTATAACATAGTCTGAAGGTATTTTGGCTACTTCTAAACTTAATCTATATAAATCCCTAGGGGTACATGAAATTACTACAGAAATGTTTAGAGCTGGGAATGTTTCGATCACCACATGGATGACTGAAATTTTGAATATCTTTTATGATAAGGAATGGTTCCTAAGGATTTTACCAGAGCTATTATTATCCCTATTTTCAAAAAAGGTGATCACAGTTCTTTTGAAAATTATAGGGGTATCAGGCTACTGACTGTTCCAGGTAAAGTTCTTTGCATGATTGTGCTTAATAGAATTAAAAATCTGGTTGAAAGACAATTGCATGAAGAGCAGTGTGGATTCAGAAGTGGTAGGGGATGTGTAGATCAGATATTTTCACTCAGGCAGATTCTTGAGAAATGTTTAAAGTTTCAGAAACCTTTGGTTGCTAGCTTTGTTGTTCATCATAAGTTGTGGTTGATTGTGAGATCATATGGCATACCTGACAAGTTAGATAACATAATGAAAGCTCTCTATAATAACACTGAGTCTTATGTGAGAGTGGATATTGGTTTAGCATTGCTTCTGGTGTTCAACAATGGTGCATTTTGTCTACTTTTCTCTTTAGTTATTGATTATATTAAGCGAAATTCACTGCAAGGGAAAGATTTTGACCTTAAATGATCAAATTCTGATTTAGATTATGGAAATACTGGTAGTAGAGTAAGTTTGGTTATAAACAGAGAGAAAACTAAAGTGATGAAAATTGATCAGACAGGCTGTGATTCAGTTAATCTGAATGGTTGCAGTCTTGAGTAGGTGTTACAGTTTAATTATCTTGGGAGCTATGTAATAGATACTGGTGATGTGTGCATGATATTAACAGACGAAAAGGGATTGCTGCTGCAACTTTTAAGAATCTATGTAGAGTGTGGAGAAATAGGCATATACACCAAAAGACCGAAATTAGACTGTATAATAGTTTGGTTCTTTCTAGGGTTAGTTATGGTAGTGAAACTTGGATGCTTTGTAAACAAGATAACAAGAAACTTACGGTTTTGATTCTAGATGCTAATGCTAGTATCTTGGGCATTAGGTGGTTCAACTTTGTAAGTAATGATGAGGTTAAGCAAAGGAGTCGGCAACCTCCTTTAAGCAGCATATTGTACTGAGAGATACTCCATTGGTTGGGCCATGTTGCTCATATGGATAATTATAGGTTAGCAAATGGAGTTATGAACAATGTGCCTAAAGGTCTCAGAAAGAGTGGGAGACCTAGGATGCAGTGGGCAGACAATGTGAAACAAGACCTTGTTAGAATTGGTGTGCAGTGGCCAGATACAGCAGATATAGCTCAGGACAGATATGCTTGAAGAACTAAATTGCACGGTCTGGTTGGACCCCCATAGCCCACGGCTGCTTGAGGATGATCATGAAAACAAAAACAATATGGTGTTTGATCACATGCTATTCAAATGAATTCAGATTCGAATGCATTATTTTACTCTGAGCAGTACCTTTTTGCATACAATTGGCTAAATGACATCATAAAGGCCCCAAGGGCTCAGAGAAGGATGGGGGAAGGGAACCCACTGGAAAGGTATTAAGAGACAGATGGTAATCACCCCATCAAGGCTATCTAGCAAGTTTTTTAATGTGTACAGGTCTGGAGGTTGGTCCACTTACAATTTCCAGGGCTGTTTCCATTTACCAGTCTGCCACTGTATGCAACTCAACTCAAAGGAGGTTGCTGACTCCTTTGCATAGACTTATCATTACTTATGAAGTTGAACCACCTAATTCCCAAGATATTGCATAAGCAACCAGTATTAAAAGCATCAAGTTTTCTGCTATTTTGCTTACAAAGGGTTCATGTTTCACTATCATAACTAACTCTAGAAAGAGCCAAACTATTATACAGTCTAATTTTAGTCTTTAGATGCTTACACCTATTCCCCCATACTCTCCAAAGATCATTAAAAGTCTCAGCAACAATCCCTAAATGTCTGTTTATCTCATGCCACATGTCAACAGTATCTGTTACATAGATCCTAAGATAATTAAATTGAGACACTTACTCAAGAGTGCAACCATTCAGTAAAACTGAACCACAACCTGCCCAACCAATTTTCATCACTTCAGTTTTCTCTCTGTTTATCACCAAACCTACTCTACTACCAGTCTCATCAACAGATCTAATGAAAGAGTTCATTGCATCAACATCATTTGCCAAAAGGGCCAAATCATCAGCATAATCTAAATCAGAAATTTTCTGGTCTCTAGATCATTTAAGACAAAAAAAAAATTCCTTGCAGTGAATTTTTCATAACATAATCAACAAAAGAGGAAAGAGAAAAAGTGTACTCTTGGCGAAAACCAGAAGCTAAAAAAATTCAATAACCAAAAAATAAAAATTCATAAACCAATTGCTACAAGCTTTACCAACTCTCACACATGACTCAGTGTTATTGTAGAGAACTTTCATTATGTTACCTAACTTGTCTGGTATGCCATAAGATCTAAAAATCAAGAACAAATTATGATCGTCAACAGAGTCAACTGCCTTTATGAGATCTACAAAGCTAGTAACTATAGGTGTCTAAAACTCTAAATATTTCTCGAGAGAAAAAATCTGATCAATACATTCCCTACCACTTCTGAATCCATATTGCTCATCACACCATCAGCCAGATTCTTAATTCTATTAAGCACAATCATACAAAGAACTTTACCTGGAACAGAAAGTAGGTTGATACTCCTATAGTTATCACAAGAACTGCGATCACCTTTTTTAAAAATAGGGTTAACAATAGCTCTGGTAAAATCCTTAGCAACCATGCCTTTATCATAAAAGATATTCAAAATTTCAGTCAGCCATGAGGTAACAGAAACATTTCCACTATAAGTATTTCAGTAGTAATTACATCTAACCCTTGGGATTTATGTGGTTTAAATTTAGAAATAACCAAAATAACTTCAGATTGTGTTATAGGGCCAACATTAAAGCCACCGATGCATCTATCCTCATTTCAAACAATAGGCATAAAACTAAGCACATTATTTAGAACATCACTAAAATGCTCAGCCCATCTAGCTATGACAGAATTCTCACCTTCAATAACCTTACCTTGTTTATCCTTCAATCCCTGTATGCCTGTCCATTTTTTCCCACACAAAACATTAACTATTGGGTACAGCTCTCTTCTGTTATGCGGTCCAGCTGATTCCTCAGCTTTTTTGGCCATGCTATCAAGCCAAAGATTCTTATCAATTGCTAACTGATCCTTTACATATTTATTAAGCTCTTTGTAATGCTTTCTGTTAGAACTACTAAGGTATTGATTAAGAAAAGCTCTTTGTAATGCTTTCTGTTAGAACTACTAAGGTATTGATTAAGAATGTTTCTGCAGTTCTTTCCTTCCAAAATAAGTTCCAGTCCTTATCACTCAAATAATTTTCCCTCTTCTCCTCCTTTTTATCCAAAAGAGTATTGTTAGGTTCAAGAAAAGCCTGTTTAAATTTAAATAATAGGATCTGACTTGTATTTATCTTACTTACTATTCCATTACCCTTCCAGTGTCCAGCCTAAAAAACTTGCTTACATCCAGAGGCCAAGCTATTTTCTCCCTATACTCAGGCAAAACAAATATTAACTTTATTTTTTGGAACTTTTTTTCCCAAATAACCAACGAAAGAAATTATGGTATATTATATGCCAAATTAATCAGCATTTAATTCTGGATTTTTCTGAAAATAAAATGTTTAATAAAAATTTATTAGTTTTATTTTAGTAGGACATTTTATCTGGCAATGCAAATAAAAATTGATTTAAAAAAAATTAATAGGCAGAAACGATTATAATTCACATGAATTTAAAGGCTATTTATTTCTGAATAACAAAAAAAATATATTTATTTAAAGCAAGAATATACTTCCGTTTCATAATTTTTTTCTCGGTGCCATACTCTGAAGGAAGTCCAGGCTTTTAGTCAATTGTGCTGATTCAGATAAACAAGTCAACTTAGAATTTTTTTTTAAATAACTAATCAACAGTGGTTAGCGCACTTGGGACCTGGGTTCGAGCCCCAGATAAGGCATGGACGTATGTATCGTTTTTCTGCTGAGGTCCTGCCATCCTCTCAGACCTTCTACTATGGCATATAAACTGGCAGGCTCCCGTCAGACCTGTGGCCAGCAGCTGCTTGAGGAGGTATTTTTTTTTTATAATCAACAGAAATAGGTCATGTTATATACCAAATTAAACATAACTCGAAATCTTATGAAAATAAAAAAATTAAATGAATTTACAAACATATTAATTTAAATTAGGCATTTTCACAGTGATATGGTGAAAAAAACAGATTGTACTATAAATTCAAGGCTTAATGTTGGAAAATGTGCTGTATAAAAACAGTTATATTACATATTAATGAAAAGTAAAATTCTTCACAAATAATATATTTACCTGAAACATTATTTTTATTTCTTTCAATATTGGGTCAGCATTATATAAGGTGACTTAGATTGCTCGTATTAATGGGATTTTCTGTCCTGTTTATGAAATGGAGGACATTTTCTTAGGCTGCTAGTTTTATTTTTTTACTAACATCATGACTTTTTTCTTTGGGTTTTCAATTTTGGGGGTTAGTGTCATTGAATTTTGGGGGCTTAGTGTCAAAACCTTAGTGTACCAAAGCAAAAAAAAACAAAACGTATATGTATATCATCAGATTGGCACAGCCAAGTTACTGTGTGGGGTTGGTTTTTTTTTTTGTGTGTGTGTGGGTGGGGGGGGGTGGAGGTAAATCTTTTGAAACCATTGAACATAAACTTAGAAACTCATAATTTCATTTTTTTAATGAAACTTTGCTGGTTGGGGGAGTAAAACATCCTCAGTGAGAGTAATGCAAAATGAGTATTATGCAACATGAATAAATATTATGAAGTCTAGTAAATGGGGGGAAAAATCAGTTTCTATTATTTGATTACACCCATTATGGCACCTCTTTGCCATTGGCGCCCTGGGCAACTGCCCCTGCCTTGGCACAGTCCCTGTTCTTAAGATAATATCAGCAAAGAAATATTCTTCCTCAAAGATAAAAAAAAAAAGGAGATAATCATGGTTACACCAACAGTTCACATGTTCAGGAATCATTTTTTTTTTCACTAATTCTTATAGAACAATTGACCAAAAATAAAGCATAATTTACTGTTTTCAAGTTATTCAAACTGAAATCATAATATTTAATAACCTGTACCAGTTTTACCAATCGGAATCTGCTCACCCTATATTTCATTCAACAACTGTATTGCTAAATTTGTTCCCTCAAAAACTGTGCTTTTTACCAAGAATACGAACTTTTATCAAGGCAACTCATTTTACCAAGGATACGAACTCTTATCAACAACAGCATTAGAGCTGTAAGTAGCAGCGAAATGGCAGTTGAAGTTACAAAGTCACGCTTGAGTATAATATTATTGGTAATATAGATATAGACTATTTTTTTTTCTCTCATTATCCAAGAAATGACCATACTCCAAATTTTGTATAATGTTTCTATGGAGTATAATGTACAACATATCAACATATGTCAGTTTTAATTTTTTTATCTATAAAACCACATCACTTTTTTTCACAATTTAAAATTTTCAGTTTTTTATTTCAAAACCATAATACAATATGCAAATTTTTATTTATTTATTTAATTAATACTCAAAATCTACATCAAAATACCAAATTTGGTCTTCCCATATACCACAGAAACAAAGAGATAAAAGAAAAACTTTTAGTCACAACTGCCCTTAGGTTAAATGATTTATAACCCATTAAAGCATTTTTTTTTTACTTAAATATTTTGGGAACTTAGACATTCTATGTACTAACATTTATGCCAAAGACTATTGAAATCTGTGATGGGTGGTGAATGTTTTCCAATATTTTGGTTGATTTGACATTCAATGACCTAACTTTTTATCACCAAATTTGAATATTATAGATTATTTATTATGAAAATACTTTTATGTCAAAACATTTATATTTTACATATATATTTAACATATAATTCTCAATAAATATTTAGATAAACTCAGATGAACTCGACAGTTCAACATCCAGTAATAAATAGGCACTTTGACGTCGATTTCAACTTTAGAGGAAAAATTGTCTGAGCCAGGTGGGATATGAACCCACGACTCCCTGACAACATGTCACTCCCTGATGACCCCCTGACAACATGTCAACTCTTTCTATTCGTGAAAATTTTAAGGGAGTCACTGTTTGCTTTCACGGATGCTTTCACCACAGCATATATTTCTCATTTTCACATGACCATTTTTATTTTAATAAAATCACAATCATAAAAACACACACTTGAATCTGCCCCCATTTCACGCTAAAATCTTTCACTGACATTTAACTCTTTCCATGTTGGCCCCCCAAATAATTGCTTTCATCTTTCGAATTCTAATGATCGGAGATTGAAGGTTTTGGTTCCAAAGTCATAATCATCATCCTCCTCAAGCAGCCATGGGCTACGGAGGTCAAACCAGACGATGCAACTTAGTTCTACAGGGATATCTGTCCTGAGCTACATCTCCTGCATCTGACCACTGCACACCAATTCTAACAAGATCCTGTTTCACATTGTCTGCCCACTGCATCCTAAGTCTCCCCCTCTTTCTGAGGCCTTTAGGCACATTGGTCATAACCCTATTCACTAATCTATAATTATCCATACAGGTAACATGGCCAAATCAATGGTCTCTCTCTCTGCACAATATGCTGCTCAAAGGAGGTTGCAGATTTCTTTGCCTAACCTATTCATTACTTACAAAGTTGAACCACCTAATGCCCAAGATACTGAATTAGCATCTAGAATCAAAAGCATAAAGTTTCCTCCCATACTGTTTACAAAAAGTCCAAGTCTCACTACCATAACTAACTCTAAAAATAACCAAACTATTATACTATTATGCAGTTCCCAGATTTGAGTCCCAGCTGGATCAGTGTCAAGATTTATCTCAGCAAAACTCCCCACCCTGCCCACAGTAAGTAGAGGACACTGATGGGCTTGGAAAGGTCACCTGTGATGCCCCATCGTTCACTTTTGCTTTACCTTAACCAGTTTTGTTTAATTTACGTTATATTTATCATTTTGGGGATTTTTATTTCCTTTTTGGCATCACAGCGCTCATTTCCAATAGTTAGGAGTTGCGCATGCGCAACTCCGATCTTCCGACTGTCACCGCTAAAGCGCGTGCACAAGGACACGCCCCTCTTGCGTCATAGCTTGCATCATTTTATGTAAATGTCTTTTCCGGCATGCAACATGACACGTGTCTGGTTCTTGTTTTAAACCGGTGACTTGCTAGTCACAGCAGGCAGTAGAAGGTGTGAGAGTGCCTAGTGCACGGAGTTGTAGAGTGAGAGAGGAGAAGAGAGTACGCTGTAGCATGGTGAGTTGATATTTTGGAAATAAATCTGTTATTTTAAACCTTTTGAGTCTTTACAGTTTTTTCTCTTGAGCAATGCGAATTTAGATTGATAGCATCTAGACTTTTGACAATCAATTTTGATTCTATCTATTTACTCATTAATGCTTGCTGACATTTTGAACCCTACTTTAAACTTAGTCTATTTTTTTGGCAATTTGTTAATTATTGCCTGGCGCCCGTATCAGCTATTCGGAACATAAAACTAATTGGATCAAAAGAAGGATCCAACTTTAAAGTATTATTGCATTTATTTGGAGCGTTACACACCGTCCATCAGATGGGACATTAAGTTGTGTCCATGTGTACAAGAAAGCCATATCCTGTGCACCTTACAGAATGTGTTGGATGGCCTTGACAGACTATTTCGTTCTCCCAACAGCTGCTCCAGTGGGTCCCCTCCTTCAACCTTCTCTGAGCCTTCAGACTCCTTGTACCCTGGCCATTAAGCCCATTGTGTGCAAAAAAGTGCTGTTCATAGGTAAAACAACCAAACCGAACCTATTTCTCCACTCTCTCTCCACAGATTTTTAAAAGTCCTGGCAGCAATCACTATGCGTCTGTCTTTCAGAGCTTCAGTATTAAAGGTAATTTTTTAACCTTAGCACAACACTACTTAAGTTTGAGTTGCAAGACACTTTTAACAAGATAATGGTCATATCCATAATCAACTCCCCTGTATGACCTGGCATTCCTAACAGAACTAGTCCATTTGCTGTTAATTAATATATAATCAATCATAATCTTATGCAGCCCATCTAGTGAAACCCATGTGTACTTATGTATGTCGTGGTGTTTATAATAAGTGTCCATTAATATGAAATCATTAAGTTCACTTACCTGTAGGAGACATTGCCCTTGCAGCTACCGATACCGAAAAGGCCTATCACCGCTCCCCAAAATTAACAGTCAGCACCAACTTTGGCATAGAAGTCACATACACAATGGTAATATCTCCATTCTTTACAGAATTCAAAATATCATGAAGCCATCTGTAAAACCTATCTTTCACATCCTCATTGGTATCCTCAGTGGGGATATAACAGCAGATAACATTCAAGTCTTTAATGAATGTCTGAAATTTTGCTGTAAGACACCTTTGATTAATGCACTCATATCCTTGAAGAGCATCACCGGCATGTCTGCTGAGAAGTAGACATGCCAGTGATGCTTACCATCTTGCTTCCCTGAAAAGAGAAATTTAAGATTATTTTTAAGAATCTGTCCTTTATCTGTCCATCTGGTCTCATGCAAGCTGAGAATATCTAAATTATAAAGGTGGAATTCTTGCGCAAGGGCATCAAGAGAATAATCTCTGTCCAACTCATTCCATTCTCACATTCCAACTACCTATGGAGTTGTGTTGGGTTGTTTTACCTCTGAGCAGCACTTCTTTGCACACCATCAGCTAAATGGCCAGGTCACAAGGACCCCAAAGGCTCAGAGAAGGTTTGGGGAGGGGACCCACTGTAACAGATGATGGTAGCCTCCCATCGAGGCCATCCAGCGTATTCTTTAACGTGCACAAGATATGGCTCTCCTGCACACAGTGCCACAACTTAACGTCCCGTCCGATGGATGGCGACCTTTTCAAGAGTATTGATGTCTCCTACTGACTGTGGGCATGGTGGGGAGTTTTGCGGAGATAAATCTCACCCAGCTGGAACTCGAACCTGGGAACTGCAGATTACAAACCTGGTGTGCTACCAACTGAGTCATCTCTGCCCCCCTACTTATGGAGACAAAATGGTTAGTGAGATATTTAAAGGAACCATATTTATTGAGAGAGGGAATGCCGACAATATCAAACAGTCCCCTAATCGCAGGCATGGGGCAAAGACCCATTTCTCTACCACTAAAGGCTGAAGCCATCAAAACTGGAAGACTTCCTCCAATGTAGAATTTGACAATGCCAGTAGAAGAAGAGTTCAGGTGTCTGCAATGACCTCTGTTCAGGATTATCCACCAGATGATAAAACATATCATGTGAATCTATTCCCTTGGGGCTGTCATCATCATCCTCAAGCAGCCATGGACTATGGAGGTCCAACCAGACCATGCAATTTAGTTCTCCAAGCATGTCTGTCCTGAGCTATATCTGCTGCATCTGGCCACTGCACATCTATTCTAACAAAGTCCTGTTTGACATTGTCTGCCCACTGCATCCTAGGTCTCCCCCTCTTTCTGAAGCCTTTAGACACACTGTTCATAACCCTATTTGCCAATCTATAATTATCCATATGGGCAACATGGCCAAACCAACGGAGTATCTCTCTTCACAATATGCTGCTTAAAGGAAGTTGCGGACTCCTTTGCACTCACCTCATCATTAGTTACAAAGATAAACCACCTAATGCCCAAGATACTGCGTAAGCATCTAGAATCAAAAGCATCTAGCTTACTGTTATCTTGTTTACACAGCGTCCAAGTTTCACTACCATAACTAACACTAGAAAGAACCAAACTATTATACAGTCTAATTTCGGTCTTTTGGTGTATATACCTATTTCTCCACACTCTACATAGATTCTTAAAAGTTGCAGCAGCAATCCCTTTTCATCTGTTAATATCATGCACACATCACCAGTATCTGTTACATAGCTCCCAAGATAATTAAACTGTGACACCTGCTCAAGACTGGAACCATTCAGATTACTGAATCACAGCCTGCCTGACCAATTTTCATCACTTTAGTTTTCTCTCTGTTTATAACCAAACCTACTCTACTACCAGTTTCATCAACAACACTTTTAACAAGGTAATGGTCAGATCCAATCTCAGCTCCCCTATATGACCTGATATTCCTAACAGAATTATCCCATTTGCTGTTAATTAATATATAATCAATCATATTCTTATGCAGCTCATCAGGTGAAACACATGTGCATTTATGTATGTTGCAGTGTTTGTAATAAGTGTTAGTTATTATGAAACCATTGAGTTTACTTACCTGTAGGAGACGTTACCCATTGCCATTGCAGCTACCAATACCAAAAGGGCCTATCACCCCTCCCCAAAGGTCAGAGTCAGTACCAACTTTGGCATTGAAATCACCTAGAACAAGGGTAATATCTCCTTTCTTGACAGAATTCAAAATATCCTGAAGTTGTCCGTAAAACCTATCCTTCTCATCCTCATTGGCATCCTCAGTGGGGGCATAACAGCAGATGACATTCAAGTCTTTAATGCTTGTCTGAAATTTTGCTCTACGTAACCTTTCATTAATGCACTCATATCATAGAAGAGCATCACTAGCGCGTCTGCTGAAAAGCAGACCCACACCTTGGTGATGCTTATTGTCTTCCCTCCCTGAAAAGAGAAATTTAAGATTATTTTTAAGAATCTGACCTTTATCTGTTCATCTGGTCTCTTGCAAGCTGAGAATATCTAAATGCTAACGGTGGAATTCTTGTGTGAATACATCAAGAGGAAAAGCTCTATGCAGAGTCCTCACATTCCAACTACCTATGGAGAGAAAATGGTTAGTGGGATGTTTAGAGAAACTATGTTTATTAAAAGAGGGAATGCCGAAAATATCAAACAGCCCCCTAATCACAGGCATAGGGCAAAGACCCGTTCTCCCTCCTGGGGGCTGAAGCCATCTACACTGAAAGACTTCCTCCAATGTAGAATTTGACGATGCCAATAGAAGCAAAGAGTTCAGGTGTCTGCGATGACCTCTGCTCAGGATTATCCACCAGCTGATAAATGGGTCTGTAAATGGTAGCTAGGTAGTCACTGGAAGGACAGCTATGCACCAATCCCCTGTGATGATGCATAGAACCGGCCAGGCCTAGCACCTAATGTCTGACCCCGCCTTCTCGTGGTGCAGACCGTTAGTACCTTTCAAAAGAGGAACTCTCTTGTGGAACTTTCTCTTGTGGAAGTGAACGGAAGGGGAGGGCTGCCAGATTAGTGTGGCCTACTGATCTGGACAACTATGGCTACTTTTCTTTTTTTTCTACCCTGCTGAGGAGTGGTCAACCACACAGGGTCCTGGTGCTGACCATATAAACCAACTGGACTGGACAGATATATGGCTCTGAGCTTGATTATGGATCCTGATTTAGCTGCACTGGTGGGCTTCTGTGGAGGGAAAATCTTCCGCTGTGTTTTCTGTTTGTTTGTGGGTTGACAGCCCCAAGTGAATAGATTCACAGGATATGTTTATCAGCTGGTGGATAATCCTGAGCAGAAGTCATCGCAGGCACCTGAACTCTTTGCTTCTATTGGCATCATCAAATTCTACATTGGTGGAAGTCTTCCAGTGTAGATGGCTTCAGCCCTTAGTGGTGGGGGAACGGGTCTTTGCCCCATGTCTGTGATTAGGGGGGCTGTTTGATATTGTCGGCATTCCCTCTCTCAATAAACATAGTTTCTTTAAACATCCCACTAACCATTTTCTCTCCATAGGTAGTTGGAATGTGAGGACTCTGCACAGAGCTTTTTCTCTTGATGTTCTCACACAAGAATTCCACCATTATAATTTAGATATTCTCGGCTTGCAAGAGACCAGATGGACAGATAAATGTCAGATTCTTAAAAATAATCTTAAATTTCTCTTTTCAGGGAGGGACGACAATAAGCATCACCAAGGCGTGGGTCTGCTTCTCAGCAGACATGCTAGTGATGCTCTTCTAGGATATGAGTGCATTAATGAAAGGTTTCTTACAGCAAAATTTCAGACAAGCATTAAAGACCTGAATGTTATCTGCTGTTATGCCCCCACTGAGGATGCCGATGAGGATGAGAAGGATAGGTTTTATGAACAACTTCAGGATATTTTGAATTCTGTCAAGAAAGATGATATATCCCTTGTTCTTGGTGACTTCAATGCCAAAGTTGGTACTGACTCTGACCTTTGGGCAGGAGTAATAGGCCCTTTTGGTATTGGTAGCTGCAATGGCAATGGGTAACGTCTCCTACAGGTAAGTAAACTGAATGGTTTCAGAATAACTAACACATATTACAAACACCGCGACATACATAAATACACATGGGTTTCACCTGATGGGCTGCATAGGAATATGATTGATTATATATTAATTAACAGCAAATGGGCTAGTTCTGTTAGAAATACCAGGGCATATAGGGGAGCTGAAATTGGATCTGACCATTACCTTGTTAAAAGTGTCTTACAACTTAAACTTAAAAAGTGTTGTGCTAGGGTTAAAAAATTTGCTTTTAATACTGAAGCTCTGAAAGACCCAGTTATAGCCAAAGCTTACCATGATAGGTTACTTTGTCATTATGACAGTCATGGTATGCTTACTACAGAAGTTGAGGAAGAATGGGATCATTTTAAACAGGCTTTTTTGGACACTAACAGTACTCTTTTAGGAAAAAAGGAGCAGAAGAGACAGAATTATTTGAGTGATAAGGCACTTGAGATTATTTCAGAAAGAAAGAACTGCAGGAATGTCCTTAATCAATACCCTACTAGTACTAATAGAAAGCATTACAGAGAGTTTAATAAATGTGTAAAAGATCAGTTAGCTGCTAAGAATCTTTGGCTTGATGGTTTGGTTGACAAAGCCGAGGAAGCAGTTAGACAGCACAACAGCAGAGAGCTGTACCAGATAATTAGTATTTTGTGTGGTAGAAAACGGACAGGTATACAGGGATTGAAGGATAAACAAGGTAAGGTTACAGAAGGTGAGGATTCTGTCATGGCTAGGTGAGCTGAGCATTTCAGTGATATTCTGAACAATGCGGTTAGTTCTATTCCCATTGTTTGCAATGATGATAGATGCATTGGTGGCTTTAATGTTGGCCCTATAACACAATCTGAAGTTATTTTGGCTGTTTCTAAACTTAAACTTCATAAATTCCCAGGGGTAGATGAAATTACTACTGAAATGCTTAGAGCCGGAAATGTTTCGGTTACCACTTGGATGACTGAAATTCTGAATATCTTTTATGATAAAGGCATGGTTCCTAAGGATTTTACCAGAGCTATTGTTATCCCTATTTTCAAAAAAGTGATCGCAGTTCTTGTGATAACTATAGGGGTATTAGCCTACTCTCTGTTCCAGGTAAAGTTCTTTCCATGATTGTGCTTAATAGAATTAAGAATCTGGTTGACAGTCAATTGCGTGATGAGCAATGTGGATTCAGAAGTGGTAGGGGATGTGTGGATCAGATATTTTCACTTAGGCAGATTCTTGAGAAATGTTTAGAGTTTCAGGAACCTTTGGTTGCTAGCTTTGTTGATTTCAAAAAGGCTTTCGACTCTGTTGATTGTCATAATTTGTGGTTGATTGTGAAATCATATGGTATATCAGACAAGTTAGTTACCATAACGAAAGCTCTAATAACACTGAGTCGTGTGTGATGCAGTAGATGTAGCTCAGGATAGACTTGATGCAGTAGATGTAGCTCAGGATAGACTTGCTTGGAGAACTAAATTGCACGGTCTGGTTGGACCGAGGAGGAGGAGGAGGAGGAGGAGGAGGAGGAGGAGGAGGAGGAGGAGGAGGAGGAGGAGGAGGAGGAGGAGGAGGAGGAGGAGGAGGAGGAGGAGGAGGAGGAGGAGGAGGAGGAGGAGGAGGAGGAGGAGGAGGAGGAGGAGGAGGAGGAGGAGGAGGAGGAGGAGGAGGAGGAGGAGGAGGAGGAGGAGGAGGAGGAGGAGGAGGAGGAGGAGGAGGAGGAGGAGGAGGAGGAGGAGGAGGAGGAGGAGGAGGAGGAGGAGGAGGAGGAGGAGGAGGAGGAGGAGGAGGAGGAGGAGGAGGAGGAGGAGGAGGAGGAGGAGGAGGAGGAGGAGGAGGAGGAGGAGGAGGAGGAGGAGGAGGAGGAGGAGGAGGAGGAGGAGGAGGAGGAGGAGGAGGAGGAGGAGGAGGAGGAGGAGGAGGAGGAGGAGGAGGAGGAGGAGGAGGAGGAGGAGATCCTATGAATCTGTTTGTTTGTGGGTTCTCAACCCACAAACACAAGCAAAAGATTTTCAGTGCAGCAAATTCGGGATCCATAATCAAGCTCAGAGCCTTAATTCAGTCCAGAGGGTTTATATGCTCAGCACCAGGACCCTGTGTGGTTGACCATTCCTAAGCAGGGTAGAAAAAAAAAAGAAAAGTGGCCAGAGTTGTCCAGATCAGTAGGCCACACTAATCTGGTATCCCTCCCCTTCCATTCACTTCCACAAGAGAGTATCTCTTTTGAAAGGTACTTACGGTCTGCACCACGAGAAGGTGGGACATTAGGTGCTAGGGCTGGCCAATTCTATGCATCATTACAGGGGATTGGTTCTGTTCAGGTTGCTATATATGGTCAGCACCAGGACCCTGTGTGGTTGTCCACTGCCTCAGCAGAGTAGAAAAAAAGAAAAGTAGCCATAGTTGTCCAGATAAGTAAGTCACACTAATCTGGCAGCCCTCCCCTTCTGTTCTCTTCTACAAGAGAGTATCTCTTGCGAAAGGTACTAATGGCCTGCACCACAAGAAGGCGGGGTCGGATATTAGGTGCTATGCCTGGCCAGTTCTATGCATCATCACAGGAGATTGGTGCATAGCTCTCCATCCAGTGACTAGCTAGCAACCATTCACAAACCAATAAAATAACCATACCATAAATTAATAATAATTTCGCACTCTGTTAAAATCCCCGAAAACATTTCCTTTATAAAGTTCCAATTAAAATGTCACACATTTAATTTCAACTTGTTCAAAACGATCACAACAATATACCCAGCTCTGGCGGAGTTTACTATATCCAACTCAAAGACCCCATGTGAAAAATTTCCCCCAAAGACAAATACATAGGAAAAACCTCATGCTCATTTAACGCCTCACTTAAAGAACATAAATACATCTTAAACAAACTACAAGAAACCACACTATCTCAAGTAATCACGGAAAATAATCTACCCACCAATTCACTCAGCTAAAATTATAATATTCCCACCCACCAAATTCCAACTAAGTATCACAGAAAACATCCTTATTACGGTAAAATTAACTGAACTCTGCAACACAAGCATTGTCCCCCTTCCCCCAGTGTGATGTCTTATCTTTAGGGGGCATAACCTACCCCTTGGAAATACCACACACCCCTAAACACACTCCACATACTCACCTCTGATCCCCGTTCCCACCTGCATTAAAGCAAATACCCCAAATCCCTTTAAAAACTACCATAATGCATATGAAGAATCGATGATTAAAATACCCCACTCACACACACTTCCCCATACCTCCTATTGTCACAGATATGAAAATCATTATTAATGTCCTCACTAACATGTTTATTATTAATCCCACACTTTATTTCATGAAGCATGTTTCAGAAACTAAATAGCATGTTTCCAGGAGATGTGGACTTGAATTCTACTATGGCAAAACCAATTTTTTTCCGCCTATTATTTCATGATTACCATGTCTACAGGATTATGTGATCCTGCGATTATTTACTACTGAAGTTTATAAAGTTAATAAAATTGTCCCACTCATTGTGGTTCCAACATGGTGAACAACGAGGCAAAGGAATTTTTAATCTATTCACAAAATGAGGCTTCCCTTGTAACTCACTAATCTTGGAAAGTTCCTACAGCTCCACACTCTCTTACCAACTTCCTTCACATGCAGATCGAATTGCGGTCACCTGCACATATGCTGGTCACTCTGAACCTCGGAACTGAGCCATTGACAATGCAATTTATGGCACCCCACCCCTCCTCCACATTCAACAACCAACTACCTCTCACACAATGCCTAAAGCTGCTCACTTGCCACCTGGCGATGCACCCAAAAGGCACAAAACATGCATCATGGACTTCACAGTTTTTAAGCATTCTATGCTACCAAAAGTATTATTGGTTACTTCTGATACTACTGCAGTCACGAAGCATTGATCAGATGAATTATCAACATTCCCCATCACCTTCTGAAATTCTACTGAATCGTGACTTGCTGGCAGGAACATCGAAAAATAAACATGTCATCACGGAAGCTTTTCTCACTATCCATAATCTACAGTATGGTACATAAAATCTTCTTAATAATTTTGATTCTTGATAGCATAGAACATTTATTTAAGTGCTTAAAAATATTTAAAAGTTAAGATAGAGAATTAAAGATTTCAATTTCAAAAAAAAAAAATTTTCCGAATTTTTGCCATTTCATTAAAAAAAATTAAATGCTCTGTCTTTTAGTATATAACATGAAATATTTCCGTTCATTAGTTACTTGAGGATGAGGTTCTAAAGCAGTAAAGAAGCCTTCAAAATAATTCTGGCCACCACAGCAAATTCAGTTTCAGAAACCGAATACTGTATGAGCTTAATAAATAAAAAAAATAAATACCCACTCAAGCAGCTGCTTGCCACAGAGGTCTGACATGAGCCTGTCAGTTTATATGCCATAGTAGAAGGTCTGAGAGGATGGACCTCAGCAGAAAAATGACACATACGTCCATGCTTTACCCAGGGCTCGAATCCAGGTCCCTTAGATTACTGGGGCGGGGGTGGCTCAGTCGGTAGCGCGCCAGGCTCGTAATCTGTAGTTCCCAGGTTCGAGTCCCAGCTGGGTCAGCGTTGAGATTTATCTCCGCAAAATTCCCCGCCCTGTCCACGGTCAGTAGGGGACACCGATGGGCTTGGAAAGGACGCCGTCCGTCGGATGGGACGTTAAGCCGTGGCCCCGTGTGCGGGAGAGCCATACCCTGTGCACGTTAAAGAACACGCTGGATGGCCTTGACGGGAGGCTACCATCTGTCTCCCAACAGCTGTTACAGTGGGTCCCCTCCCCCAACCTTCTCTGAGCCTTCGGGGTCCTTGTGACCTGGCCATTTAGCCCATGGTGTGCAAAAAAGTGCCGCTCAGAGGTAAAACAACCCAAACAACAACAACCCTTAGATTACTAGCCAAGCACGATAACCACTCGGCCGAGCTTAACAGTAAAAAAAAATTATTAAAAACATGGTACTATTCTTTAGTTGTTTTTTTTTTTTAAATCTACTGAAAATGCCATTGAACCATTTTACCTATGTTGGTTATATAATACCAGAGAATGAACACACTTTGAACATTATTTCATTATAGTAAACATGGATAAACACATTAGTTTTCTAGTTTTATAATTTACCTATATAAAAAGTTTTTCTGAATAAAGTCCATGAGGGATGAATGGCACACATGAATTTTCACATCTTGGTTGCCTAAAGCTTCAGAAAGATAACTGGGACTCCATTTTTCCAGGCATGATCCAATATGCATTCCACGTAAAACTACAGGCTGACGCTAAATAATATATAAAGAAAAAATATATAAAGATAAATATTTATTATATGCAGAGTTTTATTCTGAAATGCTAAATTTTTAAGTATAAGGGAAAAAAATTATTATTATCATTCTTTTAATACTACACTGGTGTTACCACAGAATAAGGATTAAAACAAATCCTTAAAAGACCAATGATTCTAAAAACATTTACTGAAAACCTACAGGGATATTACCTATGGAATTTTGTACATTTGCAAAAAAGCATTCTTTAATACTTACTTATTTTACTATACATTTCTTAACCCCTTGTTTGGGATTTTATGGTGTAAGGGTAACTAAGGCCATGCTGCAGCAAACAAGGTGGGATGGGAAAGTAACTATCCCCCCCCCCCTTTATTTATTAATGCTTAAGCCATCCATGCTGGTGGGAATTTCTACTAGTATAGGTTTTGCAATGTCCATAGAAGGGTTCAGGTACCTGTGATGACCTCTATTCAAGATTATCCACCAGATGATAGGGTGATTCAGAAGTGCAGGCTTGTACAAATTATCAAGCCACTGAGTGATTCAGAAGTCTGTGCACTTTTTGCCATGCAAAATGAGTATGCTGACACATCACCATGTTGCATTTGCATATGGTACCCTGTACATCTGTTCACTTAGGGCTATAACCATAGGCAAACATAAACCACAGCAGATTTACCCTCAAGAGAGCCACACCAGTGCAGTTCAGGATCATTAGTTATGGCTCAAAGTCATAAGCCATCCAGTGGGATTAAATGGTCAATACCTGGACACTGTGTAGTTGGATCACTCCTCAGCAGGGCAAAAAAACATAAAATGTGATCATAGATGATCAAAGTAATAGTCAACACTGATCTCGCAGCCTCCCCCTTCCATTCCCTTGCAGAAGATAATGTCACTTTGGAAAGGTACTAATCAGGGCTGGACTTCGACCTTCTGAGGCCTGAAACTATGGCAAATTTGAAAGTCCCTAAACTATACAAATTTAAGAGGCACAAAAACTTTAAAGTTGATATATATATATTTATTCTTATTGAAGGGAATATTGAAAAATAAACCGAAAAATGATGCAGTGAAAACATTATTCTAGCATTGGTAAGCTCAGATGAACAGTGTTTGCAAAATCAATTTAAATATTAAAATTTCCATTTCATAACACAGTAAAAATTAAAATGCATTTCTTTGAGGCTTCCTCATATTGTGAAGCCCTGAGCTGTAGCTTAGTTGCATATGCTTAAGGACTAAAAACTTTAGGTACTAGGCCAGGCTGCTTCTGTACATCATCTCATGGGATTGGTTATCCACATGGCTCCCTTTCAGAGTATACCTATAATATCATCCTAAAAAGAATTTAAATTTTAAACAACATAATTAACAAATACCAATATATATAGAGTCATTCCTATTAAATTTAGTACTAGCACATTTAATATAACCCTCAGATAGTGAGGTGCAGGCCACATATATTTTTTTAATCATTTGCAGCATTAGCCACCCCTTTTCCTCTTCCTCATCATCCTCAAGCAGCTATGGGCTATGGAGGTCCAACCAGACCATACAATTTAGTTCTTCAAGCAGATCTACCCTGAGTTACATCTGCTGCATCTGGCCAATGCACACCAAATATAACAAGGTCCTGTTTGACATTGTCTGCCTACCGCATTCTACGTCTCCCCTTCTTTCTGAGGCCTTTAGTCACACTGTCCATAACCCTATTCATTAATCCAAAATTAGCCATACAGGCAACATGGCCAAACCAACGGAGTCTCTCTCTGCACAATATGTTGCTCAAAGGGTGATGCCAACTCCTTTGCCTACCCTCATCATTACTTAAAGTTGAACCACATAATGCCCAAGATACTACATAAGCATCTATAATCAAAAGCATCAAGTTTCCTGTTATCTTGTTTACAAAGCGTCCACGTTTCACTACCATAACTAACCCTAGAAAGAACCAAACTATTATACAGTCTAATTTTAGTCTTTAGGTATATATGCCTTATTTCTCCACACTCTCCATATATTCTTAAAAGTCCCAGCAGCAATCCCTTTCATCTGTTAATCTCATGCCGCACATCACCAGTATCTGTTACATAGCTCCCAAGATAATTAAACTGTGACACCTGCTCAAGACTGCAAACAGTCAGATTAACTGAATCACAGCCTGCCTGACCAATTTTCATCACTTTAGTTTTCTCTCTGTTTATAACCGAACCTACTCTATTACCAGTGTCATCAACAGTTCGAATGAAAGAGTTCATCTCATCAACATCATCTGCCAAAAGGGTTAAATCATCAGCATAATCTAAATCAGAAATTTTCGTATCTCCAGTCCATTTAAGGCCAAAATCTTTCCTTTGAATTGAATTTCGCATAATATCAATAACCAAGCTAAAGAGAAAAAGAGACAAAATGCACCATTGTCGAACACCAGAAGTAATGCTAAACCAATTGCTACAAGACTTACCAACTCTCACACACGACTCAGTGTTATTATAGAGAGCTTTCATTATGTTAACCAACTTGTCTGGTATGCCATATGATCTCACAATCAACCACAAATTATGACGATCAACAGAGTTGAAAGCCTTTTTGAAATCAATGAAGCTAGCAAATGAAGGTTTTTGAAACTAAACATTTCTCAAGAATCTGCCAGAGTGAAATATCTGATCTACACATCCCCTACCACTTCTGAATCCACATTGTTCCTCAATCCTATTGACTATCAACCAGATTCTTAATTCTATTAAGCACAATCATGCAAAGAACTTTACCTGGAACAGAAGAGTAGGTTGATACTCCTATAGTTATCAAAAGAACTTTGATCACCTCTTTTGAAAATAGGGATAATAATAGCTCTGGTAAAATCCTTAGGAACCTTCCATTTATCATAAAAGATATTCAAAATTTCAGTCATCCAAGTGGTAACTGAAACATTCTCAGCTAAAAGCATTTCCGTAGTAATTTCATCTACCACTGTGGATTTATGAAGTTTAAGTTTAGAAATACCCAAAATAACTTCAGACTGTGTTATAGGACCAACATTAGAGCCACCAATGCATCTTATCAGCATTACAAACAATGGGAGTAGAACTAACCACATTGTTTAGAACATCACTGAAATGCTCAGCCCACCTAGCCATGACAAAATCCTCACCTTCTATAACCTTACCTTGTTTTCCTTCAATCCCTGTATACCTCTCCATTTTCTACCACACAAAACATTAATTAATGGAACAGTTATCTGCTGTTGTGCTGTCTAACTGCATCCTTGGCTTAGTCAGTCAAGCCATCAACCCAAAGATTCTTATCAGCAGCTAACTGATCCTTTACACGTTTATTAAGCTCTCTGTAATGCTTTCTATTAGAACTAGTAGGGTATTGATTAAGGACATTCCTTCAGCTATTTATTTCTGAAATAAGCTCAAGTGCCTTATTACTCAAATAATTCTGCCTCCTCTGCTCTGCTTTTCCTAAAAGAGTACTGTTAGTTTCCAAAAAAAGCCTGTTTAAATGGTCCCATTCTTCCTCAACTGCAGTAGTAAACAAACCATGACTGTCATAATTACTAAGTAACCTATCATGGTAAGCTTTAGCAATAACTAGGTCTTTCAAAGCTTCAGTATTAAAGGTAAATTTTTTAACCTTAGCCCAACACTTCTTAAGTTTAATTGGCAAGATACTTTTAACAAGGTAATGGTCAGATTCAATTTCAGCTCCCCTATATGCCCTGGTATTACTAACAGAACTAGCCCATTTGCTGTTAATATATAATCAATCATATTCTTTTGCAGCCCATCAGGTGAAACCATGTGTACTTATGTAGCAGTGTTTGTAATAAGTGTTAGTTACTCTGAAACCATTGAGTTTACTTACCTGTAGGAGACATTGCCCATTGCCATTGCAGCTACCAATACCAAAAGGTCCTATCACCCTTTCCCAAATGTCAGAGTCAATATCAACTTTAGCATTGAAGTCACCTAGAACAAGGTAAATAACAATGGTAATATTTCCTTTTTTGACAGAATTCAAACTGTCCTGAAGTGTCCGTAAAGCTGACATTTCACATCCTCATCGGCATCCTCAGTCGCTGCATAATAATAGATAACATTCATCTTTAATGATTGTCCTTATATTTAGGTGTAAGAAACCTTTCATTAATGCATTCTAGAACATCGTATCCACATTCGTATCGTAGAACACATTCATTTATGAACACCACATTTGTATCCTAGAACAGTACCACTAGCATGTCTGCTGAGAAGCAGACCCACACCTTGTTCTGCTTATTATCTTCCCTCCCTGAAAAGAGAAATTTAAGATTATTTTTAAAAATCTGACCTTTATCTGTCCATCTAGTCTTTTGCAAGCCAAGGATATCTAAATTATAATGGTGGATTTCTTGTGTGAGGACATCAAGAGAATAAGCTCTGTGCAGAGTCCCCACATTCCAATTACCGATGGAGAGAAAATGGTTAGTGAGATGTTTTAAGAAACTATGTTTATTGAGAGAGGAATGCCAACAATATCAAACAGCCCCCTAATCGCAGACATGGGGCAAAGACCCATTCCCCCACCACTAAAGGCTGCAGCCATCTACACTGGAAGACTTCCTCCAATAATTTGACAATGCCAGTAGAAGCAAAGAATACAGTTGACAGCAATGACCTCTGCTCAGTATTATCCACCAGCTGATAAACATATCCTGTGAATCTATTCACTTGGGGCTGTCAACCCACAAACAAACAGAAAACACAGCAGAAGATTTTCCCTCCCACAGAAGCCCACCAGTGCAGCAAATTTAGGATCCATAATCAAGCTCAGAGCCATAATTCTGTTCATGTTGGTATATATGGTTAGCACCAGGACCCTGTGTGATTGACCACTCCTCAGCAGGGTAGGAAAAAAAAAGAAAAGTAGCCATAATTGTCCAGATAAGTAGGCCACACTAATCTGGCAGCCCTCCCTTCTGTTCACTTCCACAGGAGAGTATCTCTTTTGAAAGGTACAAATAGCCTGCATCACGAGAAGGTGGGGTCAGACATTAGGTGCTAGGCCTGGTCGGTTCTATACATCATCACAGGGGATTGGTGCATAGCTCTCCTTCCAGTGATTACCTAGCTACCATTTACAGACTTCAATAAAAATTTTATTTTTTTTTTCCTTTTTTTTCAAATTATGTGATTCTAATATACCTAATTCATAATATTTCTAGTAATGCTTAAATCTTTCATTTAGTTTTCCATTAATTTTTTAGTTATTCATGCAAATAACACAAAATGCATATGCTTAGATGTTTGGTGAAAACTCTAAGTCTAAGGTAAGTAGTGTTGTAAAAAAATTCATTTCGGTTTTGAAAAAAGATAATTTAAATAAAAACTAAAAAAACACTGTGAAAAAAATTTAATAAATATATTTCAAAACATTTTTAAAGTTTAATTGAAGCACTGAAATTGAGAATGATTTGGTTTAGTATAAAGTTGCCTAATTGGTATGGAAAAGTTTTATTTTAAAATTGTGGCATATATTTTGGTTAAAAACAGAAATTTCCTCATGTTAATTAGTGCATTTGGTTAAAATATTAAAAATATTGTTGAAAAAAGTTGTACTTTTTAAAAATTGTACTTTTAAACTAATTGATTAATCCTACAATTCTTGCAATATCAGCCATTAGAAATCACTAGTGGTTTCATTTTTGATCATTTTAAATTATTCTTTATAATCACAGCATACATTGAGAAGCAGTAAAAAAAAAATTCCCGATTCACCAGAGTAACGAAGTCTTTGAACTAATGAAGAAATTGAAGGTCTGTAAAATATTAACTGAGAGTGATGTGCAATGTTCTCGGATGACAAAACTTCCTGTAGAAATTTAAATCAATATCTAGCATTAAAAGTTTAGAAAGTAATACAACTCTGCTTGAAAGATAAGATCAGAACACCAGAAATCAAAAACCGATTGATAATGTACTATGGTACGATAAAACGAAGGCATAACTAAATCATCCTTATTGATGCTATTTATAGCGATTCAGCATATTTTTTTAAACTTTATCATAATTTTTCAAGCCAAATCAACAAGTAAAAATATATATCATAGACTGGAATGTTATTTTCTACATTAGGTTATAAATAATTAAAAAATGCTAATTGGCATTTTAAAAAATTCAAATTTAGCACCTTGCACTATGAAACAGTAAACTCTCCTTGGCCACTAGAATTGGAAAAGTGAAAACAGTAAACCCATCTCAGACACACAAAGGGTTAAAAGTTAAATATGGCTGGTCAACAAGGAGCTTCTGTTGCCAAGTTACCCCAATTCTCAAGACTTTGTAACACCAAATTTGGATGATGCTGAAAGTGCCTTTTGCATTCTGACAAATCAGTTTATGTTATTATTGATGATATTTATAGTGATTCTGCATATTCAGCAAGAAGTGTTCATAAAACAAAATTAAAGATTCAAAAAGTGAACAATCAGATCTGTGATGTTGAGCTTTCAAATAATTATCTTATAATTATCATTATAAGAATAAAAGAAATAAAAATGACATCAAATTAGATAAATCTTACACTGCACTTTCAAATGAAGTAATAAATAATAGAGCAATAGCCATATATATATATATCATAGATCTTCCTATATCCCTACTGCACAAAGAATTTTAATGTAATAATTTCCAAAAAACATTTTATTTAAAAATCTATGTAATGATAATTAAATTATGTATGACCAAGATATATTCATCAAAATGTGTTACTGTGAATATAAAACTGTATACAACAATGAAAAAATGTCATATGATAACATTCTTATAAATAATGTGTGTCTTATACTTAGTACATAACATTTGATCCTTGATAATACTAACACTGAGTTTCATAAATTAAGGTACAATCTGAAAACCCAGTTTTTCTCGAAGACCTGTTGGATCTGTTGAAGGTGAATCGGATGATAGGTGTATATAAAACACTGTGCATAAGAAAAACAGTTGAAAACTGGAATACTTTTAACTCCCAAAATTATATAGAAATACAGTAACTTGGTAAAATTTTGAGGATCAACTGTGATATCCCAAGTGGTTCAATATGGGGTGTGGTCACCTCTTATCACTATGAAGGCCTCACACTGATGTCTCATACTGTTTGATAAGACTGTCCAGCAATGCTGTGGACAGTAATCTCCAGTGTTCCTCCAAAGCTCAAGGAGGCTTGCATGAGCAGGATTAAGAGGGGCAACCCATTTCCCTAGCACATTGCATGCATATTCTATTGGATTTAGGTTGGGAGATGGGGCTGGCCACTCTGTATAATTAATAGTGCTATCTATGCTATATCCCTAGATAGCAATTGACAAGGTGACAATGGGAAGGGAGGGTGTTATCATCATGTAGGAGGAAGGTATTGCCTATTGCAGCTGCATTTGTTCAGACAAAGGAGTCCAAAATTTCATCCCTGTACCTGCGACCAGTGAAGTAGCTCATTGAAAGTATGTACAGATCTATGCAACTGCCCAAAGATATCCTTCTGCAACAAACGACATTACCACCACTGCAGGTATTCTATTCACAAATATTTGTGGCATGATAGGGTGTTCCTGGTTCCCTCCATATCAACTGAAACCATGAATCACTGCGAAGGGTAAATCTTGATTTATCCTGAAGAGCATGAACTGTCATTGCTACTGGATTCAGTTGACATTTGATAAGGAGGGAACCAGGAACACCTTATCATGCCACAAATATCTGTGAATGGAATACCTGTAGTGGTGGAAATGTCTTTTTTTTGCGGGGGGGGGGGGGGGGGGGGGAGATATCTGTGGGCAGCTGCACAAATCTAACATGTGGGCAGCTGCACAAATGTATATGCTTCCAACAAGCTACATCACTGGTCACAGGTACCGGAATGAATTTTTGGACTCCTTTGTGTGAACATATGCAGCTGCAATAGGCAATACCTTCCTCCTACAGGATAACACCCTCCCTCACCACTGTGGAGGGAATATCTTGATTCATCCTGAAGAGCATGGATTGCCATTGCTACTGGATTCAGTTGACATGATATCTGCACCAGTTTAGATGGTCCCTCCAATGATGTTGGATCTGAGATCCAAACACCACTGGCCACCTCATACATAGGCACACTTTGTGAAGACTGGTGTACAGTGGTAGCAGATATTGCCATTCCACTCGCTGCTGCGAGGTCCGATCACAGTTGACGTGGTGTTGACATCCTGTTCCTCTGGTCACATAACACTATATAGAGGTCCTCCCTTGAAGTTGCTGCTCTTTGTTGTCCACTACTGAATTATCTGAATACATTCTGTCCTTGTTGGAATCTCTGTTAAAGTCTATACATCATTGAACAACTCATATTAAGCAATCTGGCAGCATCTGCTTGACTTTGTTATGCCTCAAGCCAACCTATAGCTTGCCAGCACATTTACCAGTAAATAATATCTGGTAGACACAGTCAGCAAATTCTATCTTGAAAACCCCAACTTGCACTTTACAGAACTGGAGAACAACTTAGAAACATCTGCTTTTAACACTGGAAGCATTTGCATATAGCACGGCCAGCACAATTCATTTACACACTGTACTTCAATCCTGCATTGTATTTTACATACATGATTTCATGCATTTGTACTGCAGAGTTTTATGATATTGCATTATTTTCAATTGTTCAATTTATAGAAACTAATATGAATGACTTGTACATATAGAATACTTATGTGTATACAATTCCTCTTAAACTGTGCAATTAGGTGACTTGCATATGCCATGCTATTTATTTAAAATCAAATAATTTCAGTTCTAGCTATGGTTGCCAGGTGTCCAATTTTTTGCACATTTGTCTTGTCAAAAATTTTGGATCTGACAGGACAAAGAATTGTCCAGTTTTCCGAATTAATAGAAAAGAAAATATTTTATAAGCTTTCACCTGTAATGGTGTATTCTGTTTAGTTATTTATGGTGCAAATATAATGACCTCAACATTAATTGATAAATCATTAGTTGTAAAAAGGCCATCCCATTGCTGAGTGGTTAATGCATTTGGCTACTGATCAGAGGGACCTGGGTTCAAACCCCAAGTTTGTGTTGTCTTTCTCCTGTGAGGTCTTGCCTTTTTCACACATCTTTTCTATGTTGCATTAAACTGGTAGACTCTTATCAGACCTTTGTAAAAACCAGCTGCTTGAGGGGTAATTTTGAGCCATCCTGTGGCTGAGTGGTTAGCATGCCTGGCTACTGATCAAAGGGACCTGGGTTCAAGTCCCGGGTACGGCATGGCTGTCTGTATTGTCTTTCTGCCGAGGTCTTTTGTCATGTCAGATCTCCTGTATGGCATATAAATTGACAGACTCCTATCAGACCCCTCTGTGACAAGCAACTGCTTGAGGAGTATTTATTTATATATTACTATTAAAATGATTTGGATCATAATTGACATCTCACTAATAGTTTAGTGGCAAAGTGAACATCAGTGATATTTAAATGGTAAAATTATTTGGTATTTATATTGAAGATGTTATTCTTATAATACTGAAATTGTAACACTTTTCCTACATTTTAAAATAATTTAAAGCTTTCTGCCATTGAGCAAAAAAATTTTGAAGTTTATCCTTCAAACCTTTTGAATATTAAAAAGTTTTTAGCAGCAAATTAAGCAGCTTTTCAGAGAAAAGACAGCACTCCATCTTCACTGAAGTGAAAAGACACTCCACTTCAGCAAAGAGACATCTTCAGCGAAGATACATTGGGGCTGTTAACAAATGAAACGAATAACTTCTTTCCATGTGTTGTGAAAAGTGATGCCAGTTATTCAGTTGCAAGTGGGGATGGGTGAGGTCATTATTTCAATAGCCATAGATGATGGAATCCACTAACTGCGAACTATCATATATGAGACTACTGAAATAATGAGCCACATTTATATTAATACAATTGGAGCTATTCTAAATGTTGACCCTACCACTAGCATCAAAAACAAGGTTTGCAGGCTAAAAAAAAAAACCAGTGGCTCTCAGGACCTAAAGAATAGTGCAGTGCCATCCAACTATCAGACACCATGAATGTTAGCCCAATGCAAAATGATAATCACCCCATTCGGCCCTTAATGTGCAAAAGATTGTCTCCAACATTCTTTCTTGAACAGAACCTCTCCAAATTTTTATCTAGCTCCATTTGTGATCACCCATTTTCCATTAAATCTAAGGCCAAATTTCTCAATGAACTCAAGGATCTATCCATTCCTTCCAACAGCAAATTAGTCACACTTGATGTATTCTCCTTGTTCCCATCCACTCCAGTGCTTGTTATGTTATTATAGACAAAAATCATGCAGGCACAAAACTTTTTCTTCCAGAAATCAACATCATTCATTAAACACTAAAACTAGTCACTAAAAAATAATTATTTTCAGTTCAGCAACAAAATCTACAGGCCCAACTCAAGGGCCCCCATGGGCTTAACACTTTCCAGCATCCTGTCCAAGATTAAAGATAGATTAAGTTAACTCTATAAACACTGTAGGTGCTGGACTTGTCATGTGTTATTGTGACAAACAATCGGCTCATTGACACTGTGATAATTGATGGTCACTGAGTGGTGCTGTGAAGTTCAGTCGTGTCTCTATCTCATCCTGCTGCCAGGATAGTGCCTGCCTGACGACATGCTGAAGTGGACAGCATGAAACATGTCGCAATGCCCAGTCACCAACATCCTGTATAGGCAACTGGCTCAGCACACAAATAGGAGCACAAAGTTTAGAATGCTGTGACTCATACCACAGAGGCAGCAAAGTGCAACACCGCCACACTTAAAAATTATCACCAAATGAGGAGCAACAATACTGGACCTGTGAAAAAATATCAGCTACCAAGAACAGCACACAACCTAGAATTGTCCTCCTTGAACAACTGATGAAGCTACCTCTGAAGAAAATGCAGGTATGACTATTTAACCTAAACTTCACTGCACCACTTTATGACCATCAATTATCATATTAGTGTCAATGAGTTGATTGTTTGTCACGATAACATGTGACTAGTTCAGCACATAGTGTTTATAGAGTTAACTTAATCTGTTTTTAATTCAGCACACTGTACTTTTGTCCTTTATATTTACTGTCCAAGACTGTTCCTTCAAGACCTCAAAACAAAATTATTCAACTCAGCAGCAATTTTACCAGTCTTCTGGTGTTGCTATGTTGACTATATATTTTTAATCTGGAATGGCAGCAATGAGCAATTAAACTGCTTCATTAATAGAGCCAACAGTATCTATACTACAATACATTTCATGAAGGAGAAGGTTGGGTTGTTCTACTTCTGAGAGGCACTTTTTTTGTACACAATGGGCTAAATGGCCAGGTCACAAGGAGCCCAAAAACTCAGAGAAGGGTGGGGGAGGGGACCCACTGGACAGCTATTGGGAGACAGGTAGCTTCCTGTCAAGGCCATCCAGCATATTCTTTAAGTGCACAGGATATGGCTCTCCCACACTTGGGGCCAAGTCAACATCCCATCTGATGGGCTGGCCTTTTCAAGCTCACTGGTGTCCCTTACTACTAAGGCTTGAAACTGAAAACCACTGACAGGCTACCAACTGAACCATCTCCGCCCCTCAAAGGAGGAGGAAAACAGCAATACATCCCCCTATTTAGATGTTTTTATCCAGAAAGATGATGCAGGAGCACTGATGATGTAAATATACCTAAAGCTTACTTATATACCCTCCATCATACCTACAGACTCATGCATCCCATGGGAGTACAAAATTTCAGCTTTCTGTTCCCTCATCCATAGTGCTTTTACCGAATCCTTAAACAAATTTTTGCTTAAAAAATGAAATTCAAATCAATCTATTGCTGTGTCCCATGGTTTCCACCCAAAAACAATAGAGAAGCTAATCAATAAGTATAGAAATGACAGCAAAAGACTCGACTCACCACCCAATCATCAACTTCGAGAGGGCAACCTTTGCCTGATCTATATACTATGTTCTTGTCCTGTGCGAATCAGTCTGCAAATTACTCAGAGCCCCCTCCCCCCCACCCCCCCAAAAAACAAAAAAAAAACGATGTTTTCAACCCAGCTCCAAATCTGAAGAAAATTATAAAAAGGGGCAGAGACAAATTTGGCCTCCTTCAAAAATCAGGCTTATTCAGATTTCTCCTATATTTGCCAGATAATTCTGTTATTTTATCAGAAAAATCATGTTCTCTACAGGAGAGGTTTATAGAGCATCAAACATATATCAGCCAAAACAAATTAACAACTACCACTGGCAAGCTGGCACTACAACATGCAGCTACCATAGATTGGAAGCATGCCACACTGCTAGCACATGCATTGACTTACTATGGAACCACTGTCTGTGAAGCGATTGAAATAATGACTTCAACCATCCCCACCTGCAACCAAGAACCACTCTTTACGACATGTGGGTTGGGTTGTTTTACCTCTTAGCAGCACTTTGGGACCACCAGGTTTGGGGAAGGGGAACCAATAGACAGCTGTTAAGAGACAGATATCAGCCTCTTGTGAAAGGCCATCCAGTGCATTTACCATGCACAGGGTATAGCTCTCCTGCATACAAGGTCATGCTTAACATCCATCTGACAGATGACAGCCTTTCAAAGCCCATCAGTGTCCCCTACTGAGAACAGATCAAGGAGTTTTACAGAGATAAATCTCATGCTGGCCCAGCTGGGACTTGAACCTGGGAACTGCAGATTAGCATGGCATGCAATCGAGAGCCACCCATGACATGTGGGAAGTTTTAAATAGTCCTATGGCAGTACCAAGCTGAAAGCACCAGTTCTTGTCCGATCACTGAAGTTAAGCAGCTTTGGACATGATCAGTACCTGAGAGGGTGACCACCTGGGAACACTGCGTGCAGTTGGCAAAAAAAATCTCCTGAGGACCCACCATCCTCACAGATCCCTTCTACCATGGCGTATTAAACTGACAGTCTCCTGTCAGACATCTGTCGCAAGCAGCTGATTGAGGCATTTATTTTATTTATCATCACCACATACTATCACTTCACTGCAGAAGGTTCACTGAAGATGGACTAAGTGGATAAATGACAGAGCTGGTGATAGCTTAGTGGTTAGAGCACTTGGCTATAACTGGGAGGCATGGCTTCAAAATCTCATTCATCAGCAAATAATTTTTCTACAAAATTATTTCTTGAATTAAATGTCAACAGATAAATTGTGAATTATTATTGATTAATGCTTCCAAGTTTGCTCCTAAAAACCTTTTAATATGCAAATTAGTTTCAATGATAAACTTCCAACCTTTTATTGCTCAACAACAGAGAACAAAGCTATTTTAATTATTTTTTGAGCAAGGTCTTTTTAATTGTGTTTCCCTATTATCAGTGATAAAGGTGATTACTTACACACCTGCTATAAGAGCACTAAACGGAAATGACCATTCTATGTATATTACGATTGTATTTAATTTATATCATGGCCATCACTCCTGGGTACAGTGTCAAAAGCCTTAAATCATTAAGCAATTACCATTAAATGCCATGTACTGAATGCTTAAATTATACACTATATTATAAAATGTCTTCAGACACTTCAAAAACTTCTGTTCACACTTGGAAACAGATTTAATTGAGATCCTTAAATTATTTTCAGTCGCATTTTGCATAAAAAGCTTATTTACTAGGTTGATATCTGTATCAGTTATTATCGACATCGTAATAGTGGCCACTGAGTGCATGTACACAGTGATTACTGCAATCAAATTTCAAGCAAAGCCCTTTCTACAGAGAGGCAGATGTCACATGACTGGGATGTGGCAAACAGGCTCTCCACTCCTGCGAGTCCTTTTATCCAACTTGTTCTCTCTTTTCAGTTCTGTAGTAGATATACATTAAATTTTTTTTTTAGGTGAATATGTTGTGAATTGTTATTTATTAGTGTTTAATGCCTGAAGTGTAATTGGTAAAGTGATTTGTAGATAGTTTGTTTGTATCATTTTTATGTGAGTTGCCTTGTTATCACAAGGCTTCTTTATTACGTCCAGGGCCAGCATGGGTGGAGTGGGCGATCACTCAGAGCACCAAGGAGCAGGGGACACCAAAGGTGCCCATGTCATTTCTTAGATATGTGTTTAAATTTTTTTATATCTATAATAGGCAGGGTCAGAATTTCCAAAAAGCATTTAAAGGTAACACAAAGGCACATTATTTCCTACATACGATTTCCAAAGGCAAAGTTAAAAATAAATAAGGCAAAATAAAGGCAAAGTATAAAATAAAAGACAAGTTAAGCATTTGCATAGGACCACCAACATAATAGGGCACCATCATTTAAGTCTTACGATTTATTTAAGCAACAATGATGTTCATTTCTTGATGATTATGTTCATTTCTTCAATGATGTTCACGATAATAACTTCTTGTTGGTTCAATTCTTAGATGTTGTAATAAAATAGTTGCAATTATCATGATATAGTGATTCTCTCTCTTTAAAGCATTCTCTCTTCTGACAATTCGAAGTGAAGTTTTAAAAGAATAATCATGAGAATATATATGTTATCAAATGTATTGGGATTATGTGAATTAATTTTTTTATTCATTTTTGTGAATAGAAAATCTCATTTAAAGCTATCTAACTTTGAAAATAAAATTTTTTACAGAGAAATGTAACAAGAGATAAATATAGTACTCATTCAAATTTATCCATATCTTAATTTTAGTCAACATCCCTTTAATAGCTATTGAAACAGAATTATTTGACAGCAGTGGCTGCCCACCCCAGACATTTTCAAAATTGGTAGAAGCTAAAAAATGCAATTCAGATAAACTTTTAAAATTACATTTTACAAACAATTTGTTATAAATTTTAATGTAAATTTTTGCGAACAATTCTCACTATTAAATGTTTCATCTGCGAAAACCCTTTAATTAGTAAATATTGTTCAAAATCATGAGTGGGTGAATAATTTCTGCAACATTTTGCTAAAAAAAAGGCTTTATTTCAAGGTTAGAGAACTTTCAATATAGCTTTTCATTCATATAATATGGAAGTGTCCCAATATTTTTACTAATTTTGTTTAATTTCTGAATTTTAATAATTTGATTTTTAACCCTTCGTTGGTCACGCTCTGTTTTGTATCACAGATGAACACACTGGATCTTACAGACCCAAGATATATTTCTTAATACTAAACATCTACATGTTGGCACTTTTTTATGAATCCTTTTTTCACTAATCTGATGCATATTCTTATCATTGATATACATATTAATCTATTTTTAGCCCATAAATAATAATCCTTATTTTTTCTTTCTATAACCAATATTTCACAGTTTTATACTTGTGAATGACATCACAGCATTTCTAAATACTAGACAAGAATCTGCTAAATATCTAAGAGGGTCTGTTTGTCTTTTTGTTTTAAAGAGCTCCACCATTTTTCCTCCCTTCAATTCCCCCCCTCCTTTTCAAAAAGTAAAAACAGAGTTTCTAGCACTTACCAGTCGAAGCAAACTCAGTGTACTGCTTCCCCTAATCGTAACTTAGACAAATGCAAGAGTTTGGAGCCCAAACATTTTCCTCCCCAAAATATTTACCCCTCCCATTTAAAATGTGGTAGAAACTGCTTCTAAATGGTGAAAGCTAATAAAACTGCCAAACTCAGTATACTGCTTCCTCTAACCACAGCTTATACCAATGTAAGGATTTGGACCTCCAAAAATTTTCTCCACCCCTCAAAAAAATGCCTCCCTCCCACAAAAAAGTGGTAGGGACTGTTTCTAAACAATATGAGCTAGAACTGCTAAATTTAGTACTGCTTCCCTTAATTATAACTTGGATCAATGGTAGGGTTAGGGCCCCTCAAAAGTTTACTACCCTTGAAAAAGTGGTAAAAACTGCTACTAAATGGTTGGGTTGTTTTACCTCTTAACAGCCTATTTTGCACACAATGGGCTAAATGGCCAGGCCACAAGGACCCCAAAGGCTCAGAGAAGCTTGAGGAAGAGGACCAACTGAAACAGCTGTTGGGAGACATGGAGCCTCCTGTCTAGGCCATCCAGCATGTTCTTTAACATGCACAGGGTATCTCTCCTGCACACAGGGTTGCAGCTTAACATCCCATCCAACAGATCTCAATGCCAGCCCAGGTGTGACTCAAACCTGGGAACCACAGATTACAAGTCTGCCATGCTCTGAACTGAGCCACCCCTACTCCACTACTAAATACACTAAAACTATTATTTATATGGTAAAAGCTACAATAGCTAAATTAAGAATACAACTTCCTCTAATTGTAATTTAGAGCAATGTAAAGGTTAGAACCTTTAAAGGTTTTTCCTCACCGAAAAAATCTCCCTCCCCCAGAAAAGGGCATACAAACTGCTTCTAAATGGTAAGAGGTTGGACAACTAAATTCAATCAAGAGTTTCCTCAACTTAAAATACTTAACTACAACTTAAAATAGTGAAACAGTTTCACTCTCAAGATTTTTCTTTCTCAAAAAAATGGCTCCTTAGAAATTATGATTTTTCTTTATAAAAAACTGGGAGGGATTTCTCTTAAATGATATGAGCTAGATTACCAAATTTGGTATGCAACATCCCCTCAGAGTAGAATAAAGAAACATAGGAATTGCAACTCTTGGTCTTTCTTCCATCTCTGCATAATAGTCCCCCCATACACACACATAGAAATACCAGGTAATTTCCCTCACACAATAACAGGTAGGATCACCAAATGTAATATACAGCTTCCTCTCATCCTCTCTTTAAGTAATATTAAGTTTTTACCTGCCACAACCTTTTCCCAATAAGATGCACTACATAAAACAGGGAAAAGAATTTTTCCTAAACGGTAAGAACTGTTATCACCAAATTTTACACATAGCTTATTCTCTTCATGGCTCTAAGCAAAGTAAGGTTTGCCCTTTTGAAAATTTTATATAACAAAAAATATATTTTCATTCAGCTCTTAAAACAAGGGTTTTTATTTCACTCAACTTTCCCAGTGATAAGGGAGATAAATCATTGCTACGGGTACATATCTCTTGATCTGATCACATCCTACCAACTAATTTCAAATTTCTTGAGTGAACATCTTTTATAATATTCTTTTAAAATAAGTGCTATGGAATCTGAGTTGAAAGCACTTTTAGTGCTGCTGGAGTCAGTACATTTTTACCAACTCCAACCTCAATAGAAATTTTAATAAAATATGTTTTTGTGTGTGACATCATTGGTAGCTTAAGTGGTTAAATCACTTAAATAATAAAAACAATATTTTTCATTTCAGACACTAATGCCATTAATTAATTTTTTCTTTTCAGAAAATATTTAATTTCTAATATTTAGCTCAGGACAGACTTGCTTGGAGAACAAAATTGCACAGTCTGGTTGGACCTCCGTAGCCCATGGCTGTTTGAGGATGATGAGATGATGATTTATTTAATTTCGAGTTTTTTCCAAATTTTGTAAGTTTTAAACTTTCAAGTCTAAAACCCCTTTCACAATGGCAAAGAGAGTTCCAATGAAGTCTGCAGTTTTTGAATATTTTACAATAACCACAGATGGGAAACATTTCATGTGTCAGTGTATGATAGAAGATGATGATGGTGAAAAATTATGTCAAGCACAAATTAGTGGTTTTAGTGGCTCTGGTAAATACACTGAGAACAAGTTATTCGTAAATTTTAGATTTACACCCTTGGCCTTAGTTTAATAAATTTTGCAGGAAAATTTTTATATTTTTGATTGCATTTAATGAAATTTTTATTTTGTCATAGTCTAAAATTTATTTTATGCTCAATGAATTTTTTTTATGAATAATAAAAAAAAGCCATAGTGGCATAGCTACAACAATTACACTCTAATTTTTGTAGGTTATTTGTTTAAAGAGTAGCCTAATGATTCACATGGTGGTGATGAAATGCCTCTTGTGTAATTATCATCATAACCATTAGCATTCTCTACCAGTAAAAATTCGAGTAAGTGGATGGTTTGAGAAATGCAAATAAAAATATTTTACTAGTATTTTTATTCATGTCTTAAAATGAAAAGTTGCATTTTGCCATCCCCACTGGGGATAAGAGGGCAATTATTATTGCAGTGAAAATATCACCCCTACCATGAAACTTCCATATTTCTGGCATGAATGGATAATTTGTAATATTTGTTTCAAAGTTTGGCATTTTCCACCATTAGAGGGTGCTATTGAGAGTTTCAAAAATATGAAAGGAAATGTTATATCATGACTTATCCAAAATGGTGAATAATTTTTAATATTATGTCTAGGAACAAAAAAAAAATGACACTAGATATTGATTAACCAAGTATTGGATAAATGAGGTTCTTATATAAGTCTATTATTGCATTTAATTCATCAGATCTGAATTTTTTTCTCTTTTTTACATAAAAAAATTCAGTTATTTTGAATAAAAAGTGAAAAACAGAGATATTGAAATATATCTGATATCTCCAAATAGTTACATTGATGGTCACGCTAGATCTGTGAGATCCATTCATATTACAATTATATGTCATGTTGAGTAATTAATGGAAGGAATTAAGCAAAACTGCACCAAGTATGGTGAAGGAGTGGGCTGAAAGCTACTGAGAAGGAATGGGTCCTAGCTACTGTCGTTTAGAAATCATTCAAGATACAAAATCATCTGGGTCTGTGAGACCCAGCATGACCAATGGAGGGTAACCCTTTGTCATATGCATATTGAATACTATATATTATATGCTCTATATAAAATTTATTACTTCAATTTTTTAGTATTTGGTAAAATTGTTACAAAATATCTGGAATTAGTTGTTTTCATGGATGTAAACAACATTAAAAAACAAAACTTTTTTCTAGAAAATTCAAAACATAGTACATGTATATTGTGCTCTCCCACTTTTGGTGCCTAGGGCATTTGAGATGTAAATCCAAGCTCTGTAGAAAAAATACTTTTATAATGTAAAAGACAATAATTAAATCTATAATATAAAGTCAATTTTTTTACTCTTAAAACAGTTTTGGGAAAGTGTGATTGTGGGGGGGGGGGGGGGCAGCAAAAAAACTTTTCACCCAGTATATTTACTGTTGCACCAGCCCTGGTTAGGCCTAATCATCATGACTCAGAAGCACTGCATGCTTGGTTGCATCTACTGCACTAATTGTTATAAAACACCTTTATATAATGTATCTTTCCAGCTGTGGCTCTGAAAAATACAAAAAAGTATTTTATGTCACGCAACAACAGTGCTGTTTGTGAAAATAATTTTGATGAGAATTTCATTGTCACTAATGATGAACTCCCAGCAGAAAATAAAGTTTTGAAAACTTTATGGTACGTGATTTAGTTACCAGTTGACATCTCACTGACATTTTAAATGATAACATGATTTGGATTACAGTTGACATCTCACTAATATTTTAGTGGGAAAGTGAACATTTCACTGAAGTGGTGAAACGATTTGGTTTAAAATTGACATCTCTATGATAAATAAGTGATAAAATGATTTGGTTTACAGTTCACATTTCATTACATTTGAATGGTAAAGTGATATGGTTAAAGCTGATATTTTATTAATACTTAAGGTAAGAAAGTGCATGCCATTAAGAGGGATTGAAATATTATTAACAGTTGATTTGCTAACTGTAATTAGAATTATGACAAGGTGGAGATGTCAAATTAAGTGTCATGGTGTTTTGTGCCATTATCACAAAACATTTTAGATGGTGTGGGGTTACCATTCAGGATTTTGTGTATATATAATATACATTATTAAAGCATTTCTCCTACTTTAATAAAACTTTTATATCTATTTTTAGATAATTTGCATAACTAAAATTTACACTATGTAGAAAAGGATTCTCCATTTTTTCTGAGCATCACAATTAATCAATGAATATATGATAATGGTTTGATGCAAAACACATAATAAATAAAAATAAATAAATACTACATTAAGCAGCTGCTTGCTGCAGAGATCTGACAGGAGCCTGTCATTTTAAATCACCATAGTAGGTCTGTGAAGATGGCAGGACCTCAGCAGAAAAACAACAGGAATATCCATGCCTTACCCAGGACTCGAATCCAGGTCCCTTTGATCAGCAGCCAAGTGCGATAACTACTCTGCCAAATCTCTTCTGTTTTTGTTTCGATATTTACTGATAACTTTGTCTATTGTTGTTGAGACTCAACAACACAACAATAAACAAAGTTATCAGTAAATATATAAACAAAAACAGAAGAGATTCAGCTCTCCTCCCAATCACTGACCCCAAACATACAACTTTTGCTGGACCTATTTCTTACATTCCTGTCTTATGTGAATCAGTCCGCAAATTACTCAGAGCCCATAATATCAAAATTGCTTTCAGCCCAGCTCCAAATTTAAAGAAATTAGTCAAAAGGGACAGGGACAAATATAGCCTACTTCAAAAATCGGGCATATACCGATTTCCCCTACATTTGCCAGATAATTCCGTTGTGTACTACATCGGCAAAACCATTCGCTCTTTACAAGAAAGGTTCGCGGAGCACCAAACTGATGTCAGCCGAAAGAAGCTAACGATGGCCGTCTCTGAGCAAGCAATGCAACACACGGCAACAACAGACTGGGAGCACGCCACACTGCTTTGCACATGCATCCACTTTCTACAGAACCAAAGTCCACAAGGCTATTAAAATAATGACCTCGTCCGTCCCCACCTGCAACTGAGACACTGGAATCGCCCTTCACGACATGTGGAAAGAAGCTCTTTGTCTAAACAGACCTAACATCACTACATAGCATCACTTCACTGAAGATGGAGCGCTGTCTTTGCTCCGAAAAGCTTCTGAGAGTTTTCTCCTAAGAACTTTCAACATGCAAATAGTTTGAAGGATAAACATTAAAAATTTATTGCTCAACAACAGAGAATTTTAAATTATTTTAATTAATTTCTGAGCAAGAAGGTCTTTTTAATTGTATACTCATTACAATCTTATTAGCATATAAAATCCACATCCATTTCAATTACTACTATACCATTGTAATATACACAGTTGTATCACAATAATATGACCACCTACATAATAATGGGAATAACCACCCTTGGCGTGGATGACAGCGGCGAGGCAGCATGGTATGGACTCAATGAGGCCCTGGTAGGGTGCCAGAGGCACATGTGCCCATTCGGACTCCAGAGGAGCACAAAGGTTCCAGAGATGACGTGGTTGTAGGTCTATACACTGAACCTGTCAATCCAAATGGTCCCACAAGTGCTCTATGGGATTGAGCTCAGGTGATTTCGCTGGCCAAGGGAGAATGGAGACATTGCTGTTGTGTTCATGGAACCAGTCACGCACCACCTTAGAGACATGGCAAAGGGTGCATTGTCCTGTTGGTAGACACCATCACCACCAGTGTAAACACCAAACATGAAGGGATGCATGTAGTCAGTGAGGATGAACAGGAGCCATTGACATTCAGGGAACCATCCAGTGGTCCAGGTCATACCAAAAAAATTCCCCAGACATGCACACTGCCCTCGACAGCCTGTACTTGACCGACAAGTGTGTCCAGGTGTTGGTTCTCATGTGTGTGACGCCGTATCCGCCACCACCATCATTTCTGTGGAGTAGAAAACTCAATTCATTGGAGAACGCAACCTTTTTTCACTGTCCAATGATGATAGTTCTGTGCAAACTGCAGGCTTCATTGCCAATGGACCTTGGTTAACATGGGCACCTTTACGCAACGTTGAACTCCGGAGACACATGCGTAACAGGGTTTTCTCTACTGTTAACGGGAACATGTACTTGGGTGTCCCAGTGCTCATTTGAGTGGTCAATTGCTGCACTGTTGTATGTGAATTGCCTTTACCAGTTGACATTCTCCTCTGGGGTCGATGGCCTTTAGGGTTCCACAGTTATGATGTCTGGAGGTACTTGGTGTGCCAGCGGTTCATTCTTGGTACACCCTTACTACAGCACCTTGCGAACAGCAGGTCTGCTTTTTCCGAAATGCTTCCACCCTTGGCTCAGTGGCCAATGATCATTCCTTTTTGAATGCCAAATCAATACCTCTGCCCATTGTGCTCATATTATACACACTATGACTCACCTGCTTATTTCTCCATATATGGCCAGCTGCTTATATCTTCATGTGGTCAACCTTGTCACGTGCACTCTGTGACACAAATGGGTGAGTACACTGTGCTTCCGTGGGTGGTCATATTATTCTGATATGACTGTGTATGCACAATAGGTAAATACATTAGCTAAATGAAGCACTACTGAATATCAAAGTCCATGGCCAACATTATAGGACAGATATAATGCAATAGTTCTCATATTTCTTCATGGCAAATAAATATGTTAAGAACACATTATCCTTTTTAAGACTTATTGATTGATGCATGCTAAAATTTATATTAAATTTTATGTTATAAAAAGCAATTGTTTAAAGCAGATTTGAAAATTATGTATTAATTACTTGAAGAATTTTGGAGACAATAATGATAGTCTTTCAAGGGAATGTTTTAATGTCTTTTTTTATAATGATCTTGATTCATTAACTGCTTCAAGAATTTTTCATGATACACACTCATGAACAAAACATGAAATCACATTTTCAAATATTACTATATGTGCTAATTATGTATTTGAATATATTTTAGATACATCATTTTGGAACACCGCTTGGTAAAAAAAAATTTCTGGAATTATTTTTTATGCACTTTTTTTTCATCTTGGATTTGATGTCAAAAGTGCTGGAGAAAATATTCCATGAAGCACGGTACAAATTTTACAGATTTTTTTGGCAATTAGGTTTTAGTTTAGGTACTAAGGTGGTAGTGATTTCCATGAATAAAAATAAAAGATTTGAGTATTAAATACTTCATTGTTGTGGAAAAAATACAAAAAGTTGAAAATTATTCAGTTGATATAATAAATGGCATATTACTTTTTGTTTTGCTCTGAGACACTATACCACGGCTGAGTGGTTGGTGTGCTAGGCTACTGATCAAAGGGATCTTGGGTTTGATCCCTGGGTAAGGCATGGATGTTGTGTTTTTCAGTTGAGGTTAATTAACAAAATGTAAGAGTGAAAGATGCTAATACATAGCATTATTCAGCTCTGATAGATCCATAAATTTTTTGGAAAATTATATGTAATATATTATTAACATTATTGTAAATTTATTTTTTTTAAATTTGTCAATGGAGTCACCAGCCTTCTCCATAGAAAGGGCTTTGGTTGTAGTCATAAGAAAATCATTTGCCATTTCAATATATGCAGAAGCAACAAATAATAACAAAAATATTTACTCGTGTACCATCATTTTCTTACTAAACTTTCGTTTACTTCCCCAAATACTTTCATTCAACTAAGAAATCTATCAGATAATGGCAGTGTACATCAATTTCAATAACTATTTCAGCAATATTTTTAGATTCATATCGTATTCTGGTTTCTAGTAGCACATTATTCAATATTTCTAAAGATTAGTTTGCATAAAAAAGTAGAATTTGCATTACGAAAAACAATAGAATTGCCTTTAAAAAACTAACATTAATCCTACATTTTTATATAAATCATGGTAAAAACTCTTTATACAATATTTCTAATACCAAAGGATATATTTTGGAAAGAAAATCACATTCCTCCATGCCTTTAACAACACGTATATCGTGATTATTTTCGCCCATTTTTGAAGTCGCTATAATCTCATAATATAAATAACCGTTTATAACTATTTGGTAGAGTACTACTAATATTCAATATTATAAATATACCACATTTTACACAGTATCGCGGCTACGGTTTCGCAGATACCCCATTGATCGCTTTCCGAAAACATTTGGTAACGAGATTATGAGCGAGTTTCTAAATCCACAATTTACGGATTTCTTTCCTTTGTAACTTTAATTTTTGGCCGTCCCGTGGCCGAGTGGTTAGCACGCTTGGCTACTGATCTAAGGGACCTGAGTTCGAGCCCCGGAATTTAGGCATGGATGTGTGTGTCGTTTTTCTGCTGAGGTCCTGCCATCCTCTCAGATCTCCTACTGTGGCATATAAACTGACAGGCTCCTGTCAGACCTCTGTGGCAAGCAGCTGCTTGAAGGGGTATTTATTTATTTATTTATTTTTTATAATACGGCCGATGGATCATATATATTCTCTAAAAAACAATTCATGATCGTAGGATTCATACTTTTAAAATTTTAATGTAAACTTAACGGAGATATGCATATTCCCGGGGAGAGGGCTTCACCGGCCCAAATTTTCCTTATCATATTGGATGATAGATGCGTATTTTACATCGCCATTATACAAAAGGACCGATAAAAATGTTGACCGTTACTAGTCAGGGCGAGAAAGCAGATAATGAATTTTTTACAATTATTTTACAATAAATATTCAAAAACGCGTGAAAGGAGAATTCATGATTACACGATTAAAATCAGAACTTCAGTATTAAAGGTAAATTTTTTAACCCTAGCACAACACTTTTTAAGTTTAAGTTGTAAGACACTTTTAACAAGGAAATGGTCAGATCCAATTTCAGCTCCCTTATATGCCCTGGTATACCTAACAGAACTAACCCATTTGCTGTTAATTAATATATAATCAATCATATTCTTATACAGCCCATCAGGTGAAACCCATGTGTACTTATGTATGTCTCGGTGTTTGTAATAAATGTTAGTTATTCTGAAACCATTGAGTTTCCTTACCTGTAGGAGACATTGCCCATTGCCATTGCAGCTACCAATACCATAAAGGCCTATCGCCCCTCACCAAAGGTCAGAGTCAGTACCAACTTTGGCATTGAAGTCACCTAGAACAAGGGTAATATCTCCTTTCTTGACAGAATTAAAAATATCATAAAGTTGTCCGTAAAACCTATCCTTCTCATCCTCATCGGCATCCTCAGTGGGTGATAACAACAGATAACATTCAAGTCTGTAGTGTTTGCCTGAAATTTTTTCGCGAAGAAATCTTTCATTAATGCATTCATATCCTATAAGAGCATCACTGGCGTGTCTGCTGAAAAGCAGACCTACGCCTTGGTGATGCTTATTATTTTCCCTCCCTGAAATGAGAAATTTAAGATTTTTTTAAGAATCTGACCTTTATCTGTCCATCTGGTGTCTTGCAAGCTGAAAACAAATTTTAATGGTGGAATTCTTGTGTGAGGACATCAAAAGAATAAGCTCTGTTCAGTGTCCTCACATTGAAAATGGTTAGCGGGGATGAATTTGTTTCTTGTTGTTGGAGAGAAAATGGTTAGCGGGATGTTTAAACAAACTGTGTTTATTGAGAGAGGGAATGCTGACAATATCAAACAGCCCCTAATCGCAGGCGTGGCAAGATCCGTTCTCCCTCCTGGAGGCTGAAGCACTTGGAAGACTTCCTCCAACGTAGAATTTGACGATGCTAGTAGAAGCAAAGAGTTCAGATGCCTGCGATGACCTATGCTCAGGATTATCCACCAGCTGATAAACATATCCTGTGAATCTATTCACTTGTGGCTGTCAACCCACAAGCAAAGAGAAAACACAGTGGAAGATTTGCCCTCCATTGAAACCCACCAGTGCAGCAAATTCAGGATCCATAATCAAGCTCACAGCCATAATTCCGTTCAGGTTGGTACATATGGTCATCACCAGGAACCTGTGTGGTTGTCCACTGCCTCAGCAGAGTAGAAAAAAAAAGAAAAGTAGCCATAGTTGTCCAGATAAGTAAGTCACACTAATCTGGCAGCCCTCCCCTTCCGTTCACTTCCACAAGAGAGCATCTCTTGCGAAAGGTACTAATGGCCTGCACCACGAGAAGGCGGGGTCGGATATTAGGTGCTAGGCCTGGCCTGTTCTATGCATCACTACAGGGGATTGGTGCATAGCTCTCCTTCCACTGACTACCTACCTACTACTTATAGACCATAACACTGCATAAGTTATAAAACTATACATTGCATATAGTTTTGAAAGAAAAAAAAACTTTTTTTTTGCAGTTATGACGAGAATTTATAAGAGGAATATTAAAACTTTAGATTGTACTCAAAAATAAATAGTCTATTTTACTTTTACATTTAAAAGCATTCAAGTCGAAAATGCACTTTGGAACAAGGAAGCCGATTTTGGTTTCTGTTAACTCCGTAATCAATACTCCATACACCGGTAGAAGCTAGAGGTCCTGTACAGTGGCGGCTCGTAGCTAAAATTAGTGGGGGTGTTGCTCCAGAAAAGTTTTAGCCTTTGTTTTAAAATTGTGTAAAAGGAAACATGTATAAAAAGAAAATTTATTCAGAAACTTGAAAGATTAAAATACTGGATAACTTGATAATATTAAAGCTACGAATATATTTCTTGTTGTTGCTTATGCCTGGCTGAGATATTAGAATATCAGGTGTTGAACGACCTCTTTTCCTAACTGCAACTTTCTCATGGAGAGACAGCTGTGAAAACGTAAGCTGTTGAAGTTCACTTAGAGTCACAGAACTTATTTCTTGGGGTGGCCATGGTTAAAGTTTTCTGTTAAATAAAAGAACCGAAAAAAATAAATCAAATAGAATAGCTGGAAGCAGGATAATAATCTAATTCTACACTTTATCACATTCAAGAATATGGTGCACGGTTTTTAAGCACAACACACGCGGAGTAAAAAAAAACTACCTTCAACCAGCACGCCAGGGTCGGCACTGCGGGAATGACAGTGCTCTCTCTCCCTTGTAGCCTTGCGTGTAGCTTCCTATGTGCGCATGCGCACAACAGTCAAACACCTCGCCGCTAGTACTGTGAAGCGCACAGTTCCATACAAAGATTTTTGTATCTTTTTCATAAACTGGGGGATGGCTACTGACATTAAGCTTAAGGATTATATATTGTACAAGCATAAAGAAAGAATTAAAGAAAAAAGGACTCATTATATTAAATGCTATCGATAATATCAAGTTGAAATTGGGGGTGCTGCAGTTCCACAGTGCCTATACGTGAGCCGCCACTGGTCCTGTATAGTTAGAGGCTGGCCATCCAACACCTCCTACAAGAGAAGGCCGTACAACTTCGTCATAGAATACGGACCACACTAAATAATAAATAAATAAATACCCCCTCAAGCAGCTGCTTGCCACAGAGGTCTGACAGGAGCCTGTCAGTTTATATGCCGCAGTAGGAGATCTGAGAGGATGGCAAAACCTCAGCAGAAAAACGACACACACATCCATGCCTAATTCCGGGGCTCGAACCCAGGTCCCTTAGAGTCCCTATATACCAAGCCAACCAGGGCGACCTATCCGAAATTCTTATGCCAACTGGTGACGTGACTTAGTGTTATAGTCAATGCAGCCGCCGTGTGCGCCGCAGTTTTTCAAATCCTTAATATATAAAAAAAACAATTTTATCGGAAGATATTCAGCTGAGAATTATCTAAACAACTATTGGAACAATTGCACAGTGTTTAAATTCCAGGATGATCCAATTAAATTTAAAAAAAGTGGGTTGAAAGAATTCGATCGAGAACGTGCATTAGGTTTAGAGCGTTCTATAGCATATACTTTTGACTATTGCTTCTGCATTTTAATGTTAATTTATGTGAAATATCGATTAGTAATAAGTAGATGAATGATAGCTACATTTAAGTTAGTAGTCATTCATCGTTTACGATTAAATTTAGTTTGGTTAATATCATAAAATATGCATGCGTCAAACTTCGATCATGACGGCCGTAACCTTCCGCTTCCCGTGCGGGCATACCGAGATCGACGACTACCGTAGTCGCTAAGCCGATCGTCGCTGGGAACGGGGAGGCCAATTTTGGATTCATTTATACTTAGCTATACAGTAATTACACACATAGCAGAATGTGGCGATAGGAAAAATCTTTCATATAGAAGGAAAACATTTCATAAACAATATATTATATGATTACAAAAATCTGCATTTCATTGATTATTAAATGCCACTGTTCAGAAATTGCTGACTTCTTTTACAGCCAATTTTTATAATTTTCAGGCGAGACCAAATTAAGTTTGACATTATCATCCTCAAGCAGCCATGGGCTACTGAGGTCCAACCAGACCGCGCAGTTTAATTCTCCAAGCATATCTGTCCTGAGCTACATCTGCTGCATCTGGCCACTGCACACCAATTCTAACAAGGTCCTGTTTGACATTGTCAGCCCACCGCATCCTAGGTCTCCCCCTCCTTCTGAGGCCTATAGGCACACTCTTCATAACCCTATTCGCCAATCTAAAATTATCCATACGGGCAATATGGCCAAACCAGCGGAGTCTCTCTCTGCACAATATGCTGCTTAAAGGAGGTTGCAAACTCCTTTGCCTAATCTCATCATTAGTTACAGAGTTGAACCACCTAATGCCCAAGATACTGCGTAAGCATCTGGAATCAAAAGCATCTAGTTTCCTGTTATCTTGTTTACAAAGTGTCCAAGTTTCACCTACCATAACTAACCCTAGAAAGAACCAAACTATTATACAGTCTAATTTTAGTCTTTAGATGTATACGCCTAAGTAGTTTAATCACACCCTACGGATTCCCCTTTGCACAGTGCTTTCCCCCCCTATGTCGCAATCGTCCACGTTCCCTTCTTGACTTGGACCCCCTATGTCGCAATCGACCGGAAATTGACCTGTGCTGGGCCACGCTGCCTTCTGAACTTTGACCCCTATGTCGCAATCGACCGGAAATTGACCCCTATGTCACAATCGACCGGAAATTGTCTCGTAATTTTCAACGACCTTGAAAAGCCCCCCAAGGTCACGGTTCTGGCTGTATATAACCGCTGAAAAAGGTTTGACATTTATTCTGAGCCACACGTTATGGACGACGACGACAACTTGGATTTTGGTCATAATTGGACGAGTGATGTAGACTCCGGCTACGAGAGCGATCCACAACACTTTTGAACGCGTATTCGTCGATTGCTACGTCGACCTGTGATTGTGCCACCCCCTCCACCGCCACCACCACCTCCGGCCGTCACTATTAAGGTGTTGCCGCGACCTGGGATTGGTGGTCCGATGCTACGGGCTGTTGTCATGGAGGACACTACCCCACCACCACCTACAAGACTACGTGGACCTCTGGTGATGAAGCCGCCCGAAACCTGGCCCCCGGGATTACCGCAGAACATCGTTCAGGCTCTGAGGCATAAACGACAGAGACGTCTGTAGCCTGTGTGAAGACGTCAAGTGTTTTTGCCTCCAGATACTCGAACTAGTGCAACCATGCAAAACATCTGTATGGTTCTAGATCTCGACGGTTTCCGTGTAAATGGTCGTTTCCTAGTGCGCGAACTTGGATATGCAACTCTGAATGGGAAATGTGGTGTCTACCGTTTCAATCTTCGGCATCACCAGTCTTTGTCAGTAAAAGACAGAAGGACAGTCAACTACGTGTCTAAATATGTGATAGGCCTACCATTTCGTCCTCTGCCTCGTGAAAAGGTGTGGTCGTTAGATCACGTTCCTAACATCGTGAAATATGCTTACAAACTTGCACGTACTGAAGAAGCTACTGTGGTGGGTTACAAAGGAGGTACTGTGGAAAGAAATCTCTTGGAACAATTAAATCTGCCCAGTGTTAATCTCGAACTTTACGGTTGCCCCAAATATTGTGATCTCCCAAAAGTTTCCAAGTTCGAGTGCGGATATCACACCGGAGAGGACGTCCACTGCTCTTTAGCCGAAACAGCTGCTTTCTTCGGATGGATCGATCGTCGTCGAGAACATGTCCCAACAAACACTTGCTTATCAGATCATTCCTGATTGGTCGTCCCAGGTGGTGCGGCTCTCTAGTTAAATAGGGAGCGAGCGCTGTGTGCCACATTGTTCACGATGCAGCCTAGCAATCCAGATGTGTGGTGTCTCGGTGAAGATGTTTACGTTGTACCTACACTGTTCAAAAATAAGTTTTCTGTGCACGTACGCCGCTACAAGAAATATGAAAATGGTGAACTCATCTACCCCACACCTGCGGGGGTTAGCCTTTCCATACCTGAATGGGAGGCTTTGTGTGCCACGGTCCCCCACATAGAGGATCAAGTGAAAATTGGCCCTGATCAACACACATGGTATGTGACGCATGGTTTACGTGTCTACATGTATCGAACTGCGGATGGTGAACGTTGTGTCGACTTCATCAAAGAATCAGCAGACCAAAGAACTCTACAGTTCCGTGTTGTGAGACGTTGTATAACACTGAATGCTTCGCAGTGGTTCACACTGGCTATCCACGTAGACGAAGTGATGCGCATTGTGCATAGTGTGTGCGGGACCCCCAAAGATCACCAACTCCATACAGCTATTATGGAGCATTCAGAATCCATTCGTCCTTTCCTACTGGGTCCTGTTTTCGACGATCCCGATTGTGTTTACCCGCTGATGGTGAATATTTTTCAGCAAGAACTTATGCGTGTGATACCGTTAGATGGACTGCAACCCGAAGAAAAAATACCGACCATCGTAGGGTGGTCTGGTGACTTGGACATTAATGCCTTAGCACAGGTATTTGTGGATACTGCCTGGAAACGAGGTCTGTTGAATTTTGTAGATTCTGGTTTTGTTTGCACTCTAAAATATAACGCTATTGTCGACGAGGCAAAAAATGAAATGTATAAATTAAATAAATAATTGTAACCTTATATAATGTGTCTGTCTTTTCATCCAATGTCATTTTAGTCTTGGTATGGATAGGAGAAAGAAGGTGTTAGCTAGTGTGGGTAGTGTAATCGTGACAGTGTTAACGATAGCCGTACTTGTATTAGAACTTGTAGCTCCTAGTAAAAATATTCAGTGTGGAGAGTCAAAAGCCTTAGACGACGAATACAAAATTCGTGTGTGTAACTTAACAGTGGACATCAGACAGTTTATAGGGGACGTTCCTACACTGACGGGTGTTACACTTTCGCTACATCAATGGCAAAACCTGGTGGGGTACGACGTCTGGGTGCAGCAGAAAACAAAACTTTGGAGTCCAATTATTTCGACCCCGAAAGAGGGTTCGGTAGTGTAAAAAAGTTAGCTGAGAATACGGGACTGCCACTCAAACTCGTCCGTGAATGGTTAGAAAAGCAACCTGCCTACACGCTACATAAACCTGTTCGCAGAAAGTTCCCCCGTAACAAAGTTTACGTCACAGGGTTAGACGAACAATGGCAAGCTGATCTCATGGTGGTGAAAAATCTAACGCACTTCAATGACGGGTATCGCTACATATTAACAGTCATCGATGTGTTCTCGAGGTATGGGTGGGCGGTTGCCATGAAGGCTAAAACAGGGAAAGAAATGGTATTGGCTTTCAAAAAAATCCTTTCCAAGGGTCGGTCCCCAATGAATTTAAATACGGATCAGGGTACGGAATTTACCAACAGAGTGTTCCAGAAATTCCTGAAAAAGAAAGGTATTCGGTTCTTTGCCACCTACTCTGACAAAAAAGCAGCTTTGGTGGAGAGATGGAATCGTACCCTACGTGAGAGACTGGGTAGATATTATACACGTAATAACACCTACCGCTACCTGGATGTGCTACCGCGCGTTGTACGGGGATACAATGCCACCGTTCACAGTGCACACGATATGGCTCCCAAGGACGTGACCTTACGCAATGAAGACGTTGTGTGGGTTCGACTCTATCGCAATCCGACCGTAGTAAAAGAAAAACCAGCATTTAAAGTGGGGGACACAGTTCGACTAGCCAGTGTAAAAGTACCCTTCAAGAAGGCAAGAACGCATTTGTGGACCGAAGAAATATTTATAGTCGACAAGGTGTTACAGCGACAACCCCCTGTGTACGTCATACGGGATTCTGAGTGAGAAGTGCTGAAAGGTACATTCTATAAATCGGAACTTCAAAAAGTGACAGAACCCGAACTTTACACTGTCGAGAAAATAATCGAGCGTAAAGGTCACAAGGCACTGGTCAAATTTTGTGGTTATCCAAAACCTTCCTGGATCCCTAAAAAATGGATAGTTTCTACCTGACCCTACCCTCCACGGCTAGTCAGAATATTTACCCAAACAATTCGCAGACTGATTTCACGGTTCGTCTAGCACAACCCCTAAGACTGAGTGGAAAATGGAAAGTGGGACTAGCAGAAGTTCACTTACCCGTGAGCTGGTACAATGTGGACGGTTCTAATGACACGTATGAATATTACGCTCCCACCGAAGAATACAGGAAAATCAAACTTAAACCAGGTAAAATAACTCGAATGGAACTGTTGTCTCTCCTCACCACCCAACTCCCAAAAGAAATAATAGTTTCCTATAACAGCGGTTACTGGGTATTCAAACCGAGTGAGGGATACGGTTTGATGTTTCCTAAAACGAATTTCGGTAAACTTCTGTGTATCGGGGAGGGTGAAGTTGACAAACCCTTCCACCAACGATTTGCCAGCAAACTTTGCAATACACCAACGTTCGACATAGATGACGAATGTTATTTCTACGTGATACCCCCAGGTAGTTTCCAAGAACGAAAGGTGCCCCACGGACGATACGAAACAGCCGAATCATTATTCGATGCAATGAACCAGATGTTACCCTACAGGCTGAGAAAAGCTTACCGTTTCAAGCAACAGGCAGATCACACCATATTGATGGATACAGACAAGTCGCATTACATTAAATTTCCTCGATCGAACCCCGGATTAGGAGACATGCTAGGAATTACTAAATTAGATATACCACTGAATAAAGTCCAGGGTGATTATCCCATTGATATGAACAGAGGAATGTATGGTATTTATTTGTATTCAGACCTGATTGCGCCTCAGTTGTTAGGTGATACTCACGGCGAACTGTTGCGTGTCGTGAACCCCGCCGTCAGAACCAGTAATAACGAAGCCATTGTTGCAGTGTATCAGCAACCTGATTACTACCCTCTTGCAAGGAACAGTTTCGAGAGTGTGAGAATCTTCCTTCGTACTGACACCGGAGAACCTCTGCATTTTAAATTCGGTAAAGTTTTAGTCAAGTTACATTTCCGCCATGAGGGTTAAATTCGTTCCCCCTTCTGCAGATGCCTACGTGAGCTACTACAAGAGCCAAACGGGGAAGGGTGTGTTCCGTGGTCCTCGTTATCAGAGAGGCGATGGGCTAGGAAGCATCTTTGCCACTATTGGACGTTTCATCAGCCCTCTCGTACGACCTGCACTGTCCACCCTACGTAAGGGTGGGCTACGGTTCGTTTCAGAGATGTCCCAGGGGCAAAATTTCAAATCTGCAGCCAAAGCGGGACTCCGTGAAGCGGGCGCCGACCTATTACAATGTGCCAGTTCAAAGCTGCAGGGAGGGAAAGGAATAAAACGCCGCCGTCAGCATCCCAAGGTTCATAAAGTGAAGAGACACTGTACTGTGCAGGACGTGTTTTCATCATGAGCATTCAGAAAATTCACGCTGATTCTGGCGACTGTGCCAATTCAGAACTGGACCTGTTTCTGATCCCTCCCACAGTCTCACAATTAGAAAGAGGCTGTTATGTCAATTATTTACCTGTGGCATCCTTGGAAGGTAATGCTCCACTTGAATTCATCGTGAAAGGAACAGACGATTACATTGATCTATCCCGATGTCACCTACGTCTCGTCTTGAAAATTGTAAAATCCGATGGTACAGCACCGTCGGAAGTGATTGCTCCCTGCAATCATTTCTTCCATGCCCTCTTCAGCCAGGTAGACGTCTTCCTCAATGATCACCTAGTGAGTGCTTCTCACACCCTGTACCCCTACAGGGCATACCTGGAGATTCTATTGAATTACGGTACCGATGCCACACGAAGCCAGCTCGGCACCTCGCTCTGGTACCTCGACACCCCCGGTAAAATGGAACTGACCAGTCGGGAGAACGAGGGATGGCATCAGCGCAAGGGCTACGTCAAACCAACAGGTATCGAACTCATCTCGTGGATCCACGCTGACCTGTTTAATCAAGATCGTTAGCTGCTCAATCAAGTCGATCTGAGACTGCGTTTATTGAGATCCAAACCCGAATTCTGTCTCGTGACAGGTGAAGCGGACCCCTCTTACAAAGTACAGATACACGAAGCCGAATTTTTCGTGCGTAAAGTCAAACCCACTTCGGGTGTCATCCTCGCACACGCTCGCCTGCTGGGTTCGGAGAGTGCCAAGTACCCTCTGCGAAGAACGGATTTACGTATGTTTTCCATTGCTTCGGGACTGACGAGTGTGAACCGTGACAATTTATTTCTAGGTCAGCTCCCCATACGTCTGGTACTGGGTATGGTGGAAAGCACCAGCCTGAATGGATCGTACGAAAAAAATCCCTTCAACTTCCAACATTTCGACTTAAACTACATCAGCCTTCACATTGACAGCGATCACCAGTCCTACGCACCAGACTTTGCGAATGGGCGCTATCTCCGCTGTTACCAAGGATTATTGGAAGCTGTGGATGCCTGGAAATCCGATAGTGGTATTAACTTATCGCGAAAAGCCTATGGAGAAGGTTTTACATTGTTTGGATTCCAATTGACCCCTGAGCAACGTGAATGCAATCAAGTGTTTTCTTTAATAAAGAGTGGGAGTGTGAGAGTCGAATTAAAGTTTGCCAAGCCGCTATCCACATCGGTCACTGTGATCCTGTATGCCGAATATCAGAATTTGCTGGAAATCCCGTTGGATCGTAAAGTCCTGTTTGACTACAGCTCATGAATACCTATCAACTGGAATCCATCCTTTCGATGTTACCCACAAGTCTCGGAGTGTTCCCCCGTGACAGACTACCTAGCAGAATCACCCAATCAGAAGCCTTGTTTATCTACAATACCGATCCGTCCTCCATGCCTGGAGCCCACTGGATAGCAGTTTACAAGAAAGGAATGCACGTGGATCACTTTGACCCCCTAGGTACGAGTCCCGATGTCGCCATGCAAGAATACTACAGTCGACTAGGCATACGTCACGTCTTACATCCTTCAATACCTCTGCAGAACCCCCTGGGAGACACTTGCGGTGCTCACTGTCTGTATTTCCTGTTTAAAAGAGCGTGTGGTTCGACTCTTCCCACAGTACTGCATCGTGATTACACGTGTCGAGTAGACTTTAACGACTGCATGGTGTTGCGATGGCTCTCCGAACTCCTTCGAATATTATAATTGCTGCTCCTTCACAGTGTGGAAAGACGACTTTCACTCTGAAACTCATCAGAGAAGCAGCTCAAGTATTCGAACCCCCACCCCAACGTGTCGTTTACTGCTACGGGGAGTGGCAGTCTGCCTTTGAACCCTTCAAGAAAATGGTGGAATTTTATGAAGGACTACCTACGGATCTGGAATTTGATCCCCTCAGACCTACACTTCTGGTACTGGATGACTTGATGGAACAGTCTGTAGCCAGCGAACGCATATCACAATTGTTTATTCGTGGTGGTCATCATAAAAATATCACGATTGTCCTGATATTACAAAATCTGTTTTTAAAGGGAAGACATTCGAGGACTATATCGCTCAATGCTCACTACATGTTTTTATTTCGCAACTGTCGGGATGCTTCACAAATAACTCACCTGGCGAGACAAGTATACCCCCATCAATCTAAACTCCTGACGGATGCTTATAGGTTAGCTACACAAGCAACCTGTGGCTATTTGTGTGTTGACCTTCATCCCAGAACGTTAGATACTGAAAGGCTCCGTGCAAAGATTCTTCCATCAGAAGAACCCGAAATACTTTACGTTCCAAATGAAAGTTAAATCTCAAGGCCCGTTCCTTCAGTGCTTGCCAAAGCTAGGGGGAAAGCAGCGTGCAGCTCTGATGAAGCACATCTCCGACCCCCAGATGTATGCTCTATGTGAAGTGTGTTCCAATTTCTTAAAAGGCAATATACCTGTCTCCCATCGAGTATTAAAGAATTTACGCCAGCACAAGACGGTCATAAGGAGTCTAGCATCCAAACGTGCATCTTTACGCCACAAGAAGCATCTCCTGCAGCGTGGTTCAGGGTTCATTATACCACTATTGACTGCTGCCCTCCCCCTGCTGGTATCGTTATTTAGAAAAAAATGATTTCAGTGAAAGCAGTGCAGAGGAGAAACATAAGAAAAAAAGTGTGTGATTTAGACTCAGAGATGAAGAAAATATTAGAGTCTGGTGATGCTGACGATAAGTCTGAAAAGTATCTGACTGCTTTGAAAAATTATTTGTTATTCTCAAAACAGCTTGACACTCCACAGGAAGTAAAAGTCAACATTCCCAGAAATCATATAGCTGAAGAGCGACCCCCAAAAGACATTGCTGTTCCCATCCGACGTAAGAAAAGAAAATTATCCGAGTGGACGGCGTATTGAAAATATCTGTAAAAAACTTTCCAAGACTTGTGTGCTTGAAGACTTGTGTTAAAAAACCATGTATTAAAAATCTGTATCCAATAAAAGAGAAAATATCTGTAAAAAAAAAAAAAAACTTTCCAAGACTTGTGTTAAAAAACCATGTATTAAAAATCTGTATCCAATAAAAGAAAGTAAAACTGATAATTTGCCTTTTGCCATTTTTATGTCTCTTCCCATTCAATGTTTTCACACTGATGGTTCATTCAATGTTTGACATCCGGAAGTGATCTGCATGACTGGGCGCGGTTGTACGAGTGCTGCTACACTCGGGAGTACAGCAGAGGGCGTTAGTGTCGATGGGCGGGGAAATGAGAATGCTGCTGCAGCAGTGAGACTTGGAGGGGAGCAGCGCATTGTGCAGATCACTGATAAGACTTACGAAGCACCTGAAAAACAAAGTTACCTCTTGCTTTCTCCCACCATAGTGTCTTCCAGTTCTGAGAAATAAAGAGACGGTTTTTTTGAAACCTTTTTTATTAAAAAATTTACATGACAGAACCACTGTTGCTTTCACATGCCATATCCACTGTTGGTTTCACATATACAATGCTGGACAGTAACATATTGTAGGTTTCAAAAATACAAGTTTCAAAAACTGCTGACGCCGCCGAGTGCAAGGACATTATGCATGATAAATTAAAGTCCGCTAAGGACAGTGAAATAATAATAATAATTAAAGTCCCCTAAGGACACTGAAATAATTAAAGTAGGAACATTGAATTATTTAAAGTCCACTAAGGATACTGAAATAATTTAAAAAAGGTCCATTAAGATCCATTAAGGATATTGAAATAAAAGGCGTACAGTGAAATAATAAATAAAGGTGTAATAAATAAAGATGTAATAAATAAGTTGAAAACTGTACAATGTAATAAAGGTGTAATATGAAATAAATAAGTTGAAAACTGTACAATGAAATAAAGGTGTAATATGAAATAAATAAGTTGAAAACTGTACAATGAAATAAAGGTGTAATATAAAATAAATAAAGGTGTAATATGCAATAAATAAGTTGAAAACTGTACAGTGAAATAAATAAAGGTGTAATATGAAATAAATAAGTTGAAAACTGTACATTTACTCATCCATGAGTTGGATAAGGGTATCCAGGCCCAGGTCATTGTAACCATAAGGTACAGTGAGAGTCGAACCCGGGCTGAGATACCGCTTATCTAGGTTAGCCTTAAACCTTTTCACCATGGGCTTATTCGTAAGTGACCCATCCACTTTATTACGAATTACATTGAAAGGGACTTCGAAGGTCTCACTGGTTGGGGAGTTCCCTAGCACCATGGATTTCAGTAGTTCAAAATTGTATGTGCACCGGTTTTTCTTCGTGAGTGATATGCCCTTGGCACGAAGAATTTCATCCCCGTTGCTCAGCCGAAGGGCATAACTTTTTGCTCCGGCGCTGACATAGTCAGTGATGTGTACACCGGAGCCGTACTTTGAAGAAATTTCATCTACAAGACCTCCGAGAAAGGGATGTTGTGGTGGTGTGTAGGTGTCGCGAGGAGACGTTGTATAAATTACTGAATCCGTGTCAGAATACATTGCACGACTGTCTAATTTTGATAGAAGCTCGTACAGTTTTAGTCTGGCGTGACTCGTCACCATTGCGGCGAGAATCAGGCTTCCACGGGTGTTCGCTGGAGTGGCAGACTCCGCCGGCTTGTGCGTGACAAGCACGGCCTGATCACTGATAACAGCGACGTCGGTGATGACTAGCGATGCGTCCGTCAAGAGCTCCATGTACTTGACAGGACAACTCACAATGGTCGTCTGGGTTCGACTCATGTTCTGCGCATGCTTCCCCCATGACGAATTAAGCGAGACCTTGGAAAGTGTACGCTTAAGGTTGTTTTTTTCAACTTCCGAGGGGAGGATCCGAACCCCCTCCGCCTGGAAGAAGGCCTCACAGAAGGCTTCCTTTTGCTCCTCGGTCTGCACGTCAGGGGGAAACCCGGAGTAGCGCTGCTTCAGCCCCAGAAAAGTATCTATGTACCCAGCATAGACACCTCCCTTTTTTGTTGCAGGATCATATTGCAGGATGGTATTGAAATGCCACACGTCGTGGAATTGAAGAAGTTTGTATCCAGCACGCATCGCAGCGTAAATTTCGAACGTTGGCCAAGATCCTGTCAATGCGCGCTGGTTCACGGTGTGCTGACAAGGGGGTGCCAGCTGACCATCTGCACAGCGCCTGCAAAGGGGGAAAAGTAGCTTCCCATTACACCTGTAGGGCAGTACAGGGATGAACAAATCGTCGGGGGCTAACAGTGTGGCGTGTGCAATGCCAAAATAGTGGTCGAGGTCCGTGGCGAAATCAGAGGTGATCCGAACCGGGTGACCTTTACCGAATGGAGCCTTCTTGCAAACATAAGGGTACAGGCTGTTGTAATCAACGTAGTTAAGGCTACATCCTAGGTCCGCCGATGCAAAGATGGAAAACACCTCCACGCGCCCTCCGTAGAGGTAGTCACGGGCCCCTATACGTCTGATAGGCTCGACGGATTTATAAATTAATGCGACGGGTGAGTTGTTGCGCATTAACTCGTCGAATTCGTGCTCCCACATGATTTTGCATGTGTACCCGTTCATCAGCACTTTCAAGGTCTCAAGACGATCCATGGTCCGGGTGTTTAGCAGACCAAATGGCTTTCTCGTGCGCTGATCTATTTTTTCAGGTTTGAAACATTTCAAACAGTGATGATAGTAACAACCTAAAAACTCGTAATAACAACGGGTACTGTGGCACACGCCGTCTAATTTGTACTGCCCTATCTTATACTCACCTCCGGGTGATCGCGCAGTTTGAATTACGATATTGTCCTTGGAAGCCTCATACTCTAACCATGCGAGAGCTTTCAAGGACTGCCGGTTGTTACTTGCCGAATACCCTTGGGCGGGACACACACCGAGGGTATTCTTTTGCAGAAACTTCCCACGGAAAATTCGAAGACAAGCACCGGCAATAGTCAGGTCACGTGCAAATGGGTCTACGCCTGTGAGATTTAAAAATTCCTCACGGAAAGCTTGGGCACCTCGCTGCAACAACTCTGTATCTGCCTTGCAGTAATACAGAAGCTGCTGTTGAAAATCCCAGGGTTCAAGGCTTGCTGTGACATACCACTCGTTGAACGCTGACAGAGTTTCAGGCTCCATGTCTTCCGGCTGGAAAAAAAGCCGATCAGGGATGGGTCCTGCATACTGTAGATTTTCCTCCTTCACGAATTTAAAGGGGAAAAAGCCTTTCACCGTCTCCAAGTTGAAGGTCTTCGTGAATGATCGAAGAGGAGCCTGAATAAAGGACAACGTGTCAATGAACCTTATTTTAAGGCCAGGTAAAAAGATACCTAAAATCTTGGATCCATCGAACACGAGATCCGGTTTTAAAAATTTTCTGTACAGGTAACTAATGATGAACATGCCGTCAAAGCCTTTCAGATTATGTGCGAGGACTGTGGCGTCCTTGAATCTTTGAACTCCGGGACGTTCTTCGGCGAGAATCCAATCCATAAAGGCGTCCGTTTCCGGGAATGAAGCATAGACCCACTCGTCGTCCACTTGGTATGTGACCACACATAGTATCGGTTTTAGCAACCCGTCGGCACACTGCACAGTCTCTACATCAAAGTAGAGGTAAGTCTGACCGACAGGGTCAATTTTGCAGGGCTCGACGAATTTTAAGGTGTCAGCCTTGCAAACGTGCTTTTTCAGGGGATCGTAAATGCTAATGCACTTAACACAGCGATGCCGTGTCTGACATGCCTTCAGCAGGTGCGCCTGAAAGCATTCAGCCCCGCGCAAATACACACAGCATACTGTGCAAAGCAACAGCTCCCCTGTATGAAGCACATCGACTGACAGGCACCTGTTGCAGGTTCCCTTGCAAACGTGCCCATTGTTAGAACCCTTTAAGCAAATGTGACAGAACTCCTTAACCCCGAAAAACCCTGATGGTTTAGTAATCACGTCGTAATGCCCTGCACTAAACAATAAATAAATGTTGTCCCCACCTTCGGGACCAATGAAGATGGGGAGAAAGGCGTCGTCAGCAGAATACACAACAATCCTGAACTGTGTCAGGTGAGCTTGAAAGAGACGTACTTCCGGGAGTCCACAAGGACCCTCGGGAATACCCGCATCCTGGTGAAGTCGACGGGCTTCTTGGCGTTGTAAAGGGTAGCGGTAGTCCCGAATCTGCACATAAGTGTTTGGCAGGCCTTTATTTTTTAAGCAAAGCTCTCGTGCGACGACGAGAGCCCTTGCTAAGCAGATCTGGTCCACATTGACAATTTTTGTGACAGTCTGCTTATTGTGGATGAAAGACTGGACATCCACGAGGCTGCGCTTCTCAGGTCCTGCACGTCTCCCAATACCTCCACCACTGCCGACCCGGTCCAGGTTGGCACAAACGAAGTCAAACTCCAGCTCGCTCCCGGGACCGAGAGACTCATTTGACTGCACTACTTTGTCGAGTGCAGCCATGAATCTCTCCCCCGTCAGGGCATTACGCCGAATAAGAGCCAAGTTGACGGGGTTTTTCAAATCCCGGGAGCGTAAACACAGCCGAACATGGCTATACTCCCCTGTGGGGACGACGTCGGCCAACATTTTCTCATGTAGGTCGTGTAGGACCGGGAGGAAATTGTGTGGTTCCACATTCTCCATACCTCCAAGTCGCACACTTGTAGAGACGAAATCTGTCTTGAATTTTTTCGAGTTGTACCGCCGAGTGTGCGACACTGTGAAGTGGGGAGACTCTGTAGAGCTGACAGGAACGTTGGAGAATCCACTGACAGGAACGTTGGAGAATGCGGACCTAGAAAGATAATTTATTTTTCAGAATATGCAGTACATTTACATGTTTTTTATCTTAGAACAGAAAATGAAAAAACCAATATGCTTCAGTTTGCTAACTTGATCAAAAATCTAACTAAAGTTTGAAAATTATCATTTAGAATAAAAATGACAAGGGTAGAAACAAATACATTGAACTGAACAGTTGTAATAAAAGCACACTTGAGCAAAAATCTAACTAACGTTTGAAAATTATCATTTAGAATAAAATGACAGGGTAGAAACAAATATAAAACTCTATATTGAACGTTAGTAAGTGGTTCAGTTGAGTGCCTTAAGGGTAACATTAAATAAAATTACATTTACCTGGTAGCGGTGGAGGTACCAGCGGCGATAGTGAATGGTGTCCTTATGCCGGAGGAGACGGGAACACGAACGCTGGAGGGTCCGGTACCAGCGGCGATAGTGAATGGTGTCCTTATGTTGGAGGAGACGGGAACACGAACGCTGGAGGGTCCGGCACCGGTGGAAGGGCTAGACCTGGATAGATAATTTAGTCTCAGAATATGCAGTACTTTACATGTTTTTTTTATCTTAGAACAGAAAATGAAAAGGTAACATGCTTCAGTTTGCTAACTTGATAAAAAAAAAAAACTAAGTAACTAAAGTTTGAAAATTATCATTTAGAATAAATGACTTTACATGGTATAAACAAATATAAAAATCTATATTGAACGTTAGTAAACGGTTCAGTTGAGCACCTTAAGGACACCATTAAATAAAATTACATTTACTTCACACAGCTCGATCAAAAAACTAACTAAAGTTTTAAAATTATTTAGAATAAAATGACAGGGTAGAAACAAATATAAAACTCTATATTGTGCGTTAGTAAGTGATTCAGTTGAACACATTAAGGACAGCATTAAATAAAATTTCATTTACCCGGTAGCGACGGAGGTATCAGCAGAGAACACGGAGGTGACGTCAGATGAGGCAGGAGCGAGGCAGGCAGGAGCGCCGGTTGAAACTCTCTTGATAGCCGCATCCATCACGGTGCCTGCGTTAATGTGATCGGTGGTTGCATTGTGAGACCTAGAAAGATAATTCGGTCTCAGAATATGCAGTACTTTACGAGTTTTTATCTTAGAACAGAAAATGAAAAGGCAACATTGCTAGCTTGATCAAAAAACTAATATTTAACTAAAGTTTGAAAATTATCATTTAGATTAAAATGACTTTACTAGTTAGAAAAACCTATATTGAACAGTTATGTTGTAATAAAAGCACACTTGACTAGCTTGCGCAAAAATCTAAGTAAATATTTAACTAAAGTTTGAAAATTATCGTTTAGAATGAAATGACTTTACTAGTTAGAAACATAAATATAGTTAGAAATAATAAATATATATATATATAATTATAGTTAGAAACATAAAATATAAAAAACTATATTGAACTGAACAGTTGTAATAAAACCACACTTTACTAGTTTGAACAAAAAAAAAACTAACTAAAGTTTGAAAATTACCGTTTAGAATAAAACGACTTTACAGGGTAGAAAACAAATACATTGAACTGAACAGTTGTAATAAAAGCACACTTTACTAGCTTGATCAAAAAATCTAACTAAAGTTTGAAAATTATCGTTTAGAATGACTTTACTAGTTAGAAAACTCTATATTGAACAGTTATGTTGTAATAAAAGCACACTTTACTAGCTTGATCAAAAAATCTAACTAAAGTTTGAAAATTATCGTTTAGAATGACTTTACTAGTTAGAAAACTCTATATTGAACAGTTATGTAATAAAAGCACACTTTACTAGCTTGCGCAAAAATCTAAGTAAATATTTAACTAAAGTTTGAAAATTATCGTTTAGAATAAAACTACTTTACTAGTTAGAAAAACAGAAACAAATATAAAACTCTGTATTGTACGTTAGCATGTGATTCAATAGAACACCTTAAGGACAATATTAAATAAAATTACATTTACTTCACACTTTGCTAGCTTGATCAAAAAAAATCTAATATTTAACTAAAGTTTGAAAATTATCGTTTAGAATAAAACTCTATATTGTACGTTAGTAAGTGATTCAATTGAGCGCCTTAAGGACAATACTAAATAAAATTACATTTACTTCACACTGTGCTAGCTTGATCAAAAAAATCTAATATTTAACTAAAGTTTGTAAATTATCGTTTAGAATAAAACTCTATATTGTACGTTAGTAAGTGATTCAATTGAGCGCCTTAAGGACAATACTAAATAAAATTACATTTACTTCACACTGTGCTAGCTTGATCAAAAAAATCTAATATTTAACTAAAGTTTGAAAATTATCGTTTAGAATAAAACTTTATATTGTACGTTAGTAAGTGATTCAATTGAGTGCCTTAAGGACAATACTAAATAAAATTTCATTTACCTGGTTGCAGTTGAAGGCACGACGGGGACGTAGGGATTTCCCATACCCGCTGCGATAGTGGACTGGCGACGCTTCTTGAGGGAAAGTTTCGATGTCCTTTGCCTTAATTCCCTGCCTCCCTGTTGGAGTATGCAGATTCGTTTCGATGATGTAGGAAGCTCAGGTGTAGGAGGTCTTTTGGTTGTCGCCTCTAGAATGTGCACTGCCGTGAGTAGCTCTTCAAAGCAGTCGGCATCAGTGGAAGGACCACCATCAGACCTGGATAGATAATTTAATCTCAGAATATGCAGTACTTTACATGTTTTTTTAACTTAGAACAGTTATGTTGTAATAAAAGTACACTTTACTAGCTTGATCAAAAAATCTCATATTTAACCAAAGTTTGAAAAATTATCGTTTTAGAATAAAATGACAGGGTAGAAACAAATATAAAAATCTATATTGAACAGTTGAAATAAAAACACGCTTGACTAACTTGATCAAAAAAAAAATCTAACTAAAGTTTGAAAATTATCGTTTAGAATAAAATGACAGGGTAGAAACAAATAAAAAAAATCTATATTGAACTGAACAGTTGTAAAAAAGCACACTTGACTAGCTTGATCAAAAAAAAAAAAATCTACCTAAAGTTTGAAAATTATCGTTTAGAATAAAATGACAGGGTAGAAACAAATAAAAAAATCTATATTGAACTGAACAGTTGTAAAAAAAAAAAGCACACTTGACTAGCTTGATCAAAAAATCTAATATTTAACTAAAGTTTGAAAATTATCGTTTAGAATAAAAAAAAGTAAAATGACTTTACATGGTAGAGAAATCTATATTGAACTGAACAGTTGTAATAAAAGCACACTTTGCTAGCTTGATCAACAAAAATATAACTAAAGTTTGAAAATTATCATTTAGAATGACTTTACTAGTTAGAAACAAATATAAAAATCTATATTGTACGTTAGTAGGTGATTCAGTTGAGCAACTTAAGGACAATATTAAATAAAATTTCATTTACCTGGTATCAGTTGAGGATCCAGCACGGGAAAATTCTCGCATAGTGGACATCTCAGGTAGAGAAGAGGATCGACGAGCTAGCAGGTAGAGAAGGAGAGCGAGCAGGGTTGACAGGTCGCAAACTGACAGATGAAGAACACAGTGACAGTCGCTGAGAAGTCGGTGTTTATATACACCCTCCCCCACTGGACTTTGACCGTTGTGCAATGTGGATTCTAGGAATCATCTATTTTTAAATCTTATCAGTGTCAAATGCAGACACAGTGAAGCGCTGGACATTTGACCTTTTGACCTTCCAGCTGATAAAGGATTACACCATATCGTGTGATGTGGCGAAAGTGCTGTTGCTACCCCCTAATAAGCGATCTGAAGGATGTCTACAGGAAACGTACGATTTCCGATACACTGATAACGGACTTGGAAAACTTTTAGCCTGTTGAACGTCTATTGCAAGGTAGATCTTATATACAAGTCCTACGAATAATTTAAACCAAATTTTATTAATTTTTCTGTGGAACAGTTACTGTGTCATTCTTCTAGTAAAATACGTGAACCTTGGATCCGATGAGACTTTTTCCCGAAATTAACGTTGAGGTACGCTAGCGATGGAATGATTTTTTTTTTTTACCGATTAAACTGATTTATTACGAGCGCTGGATGATTTTAATAAAGGTAAGTGAGAGTTTTTATTTACTAGGGGATCGATTAACGGGGTTGGAAAAAATAAATACCGGAGTTTTAATAAAAGGGAATCGTTTAGTAGTCCTGGCAAAATGAATACCGAAAGATTTTTAATAGAGGTAACTTTTAATAGAAAGGGTTTTAATTAATAAGAATACAACTTTGAGAGTTGATTTTTACAATTGAGACTTGTGTCATCCTTTTCTGCGGAATTATTCTGAGACTTGTAATCCGAGGGAAGGAGGGGCCTTAAAATATAGGTCAATCAGTGGGGTCTGCAAAATCCAGGGCTTAAAATATATGTCAACCAACAGGTATGCAAAATCCAGGGCTTAAAATATATGTCAACCAGGAGGTATGCAAAATCCATGGCTTAAAATATAGGTAGGGTTTAAAATATAGGTCAACCATGGTGGGTCTTTTTGGAGGTGTTTTTACAATTGATACTTGTATCATCCTTTTCTGTGCAATTATTCTGAGGCTTGCATCAGCCGTTCCGAGGGAAGGAGGGGGGTTTAAAATATAGGTAGGGCTTAAAATATAGGTCAGCCAGGGGGTTTGCAAGTGGAGGATTTAAAATATAAGTCAACCATTGGGGCCTGAAATAAAGAAAAAACGAGACTATTCGAGAAGGAGGGCTTAAAATATAGCTCAACCATGGGGGTTTGCAAAATCGAGGTTTTAAAATAAAAGGTAAGTCTGAAATAAAGAAAAATCGAGATTATTCGAGAAGGAGGACTTAAAATTAGAGTTAAAAACTAGATAGCACAAGGGGTTAAAAGGGGGAGGAATTTTTAATTATGAATTATTAATTATGAATTATTAATTATGAATTATTAATACCACGACAGTTGCTACGCCAGGGTCAATTTCCTGTTGATTGCAACATAGGGATCAAAGTTCAGAAGGCAACGTGGCCCAGCACAGGTCAATTTCCGGTCGATTGCGACATAGGGGGTCCAAGTCAAGAAGGCAACGTGGACGATTGCGACATAGGGGGGAAAGCACTGTGCAAAGGGGAATCCGTAGGGTGTGATTAAACTACTCGCCTATTTCTCCACAATCTGGGGCGGGGGTGGCTCAGTCGGTAGCGCGCCAGGCTCGTAATCTGTAGTTCCCAGGTTCGAGTCCCAGCTGGGTCAGCGTTGAGATTTATCTCCACAAAATTTCCCCGCCTTGCCCACGGTCAGTAGGGGACACCGCTGGGCTTGTAAAAGGCCGCCGTCCGTCGGATGGGACGTTAAGCCGTGGCCCCGTGTGCGGGAGAGCCATACCCTGTGCACGTTAAAGAACACACTGGATGGCCTTGAAGGGAGGCTACCATCTGTCTCCCAACAGCTGTTACAGTGGGTCCCCTCCCCCAACCTTCTCTGAGCCTTTGGGGTCCTTGTGACCTGGCCATTTAGCCCATGGTGTGCAAAAAAGTGCCGCTCAGAGGTAAAACAATCCAATCAAATCTCCACAATCTCCATAGATTCTTAAAAGTCCCGGCAGCAATCCCTATTCGTCTGTTAATCTCATGCCGCACATCACCAGTATCTGTTACATAGCTCCCAAGGTAATTAAACTGTGACACCTGCTCAAGACTACTCAATATGCATGCGGCAAACTTCGATCGTGACCGCCGTAACCTTCCGCTTCCAGTGCGGGCATACCGAGATCATGCGGTCATACCGAGATCGGCGACTATCGTAGTCGCTAAACGCCGATCGTCGCTGTGAACGGGGAGGCCAATTTTGGATTCGGTCGCAAGGTGGAAAGTGGTCTTTGTACTGCGGGTCCTCCCTTGAAAACGTACGAGTGTCTTAAAATATTTTCAAGGTCTAACTTAATCGCTAATAAGTAATAACTATTCACCGCAGCTTGATGCAATAAATTGATGGAATAAGCATTTTTTTAAATAATATGGTTTTAAAAAACATGTCAGGGACATGGAGGAACTGCAGGAATGTCTTTAATCAGTACCCTACTAATCCTAATACAAATGATTACAGAGAGCTTAATAAACGTGTAAAGGATCAGTTAGCTACTGATAAGAATCTTTGGCTTGATGGCTTGGCTGACAAAGCTGAGGAAGCAGTTAGGCAGCACAACAGTAGAGAGCTGTACCAGATATTTTGAAATCAACAGAAAACCTAACAAACCACATAAAACATAAACAGATAGTTAATGTTTTATGTGGTAGAAAACGGACGGGCATACAAGGATTGCAGGATAAATAAGGTAAGGTTATAGAAGGGAAGGATTCTGTCATGGGTAGGTGGCTGAGCATTTCAGTGATGTTCTAAACAATGTGGTTAGTTCTACTCCCATTGTTTGTAATAATGATAGATGCATTGGCGGCTTTAATGTTGGCCCTAGCCGTCCTGTGGACGAGTGGTTAGTGCGCTTGGCTACTGATCTACGGGACCTGGGTTCGAGCCCCGGGTAAGGCATGGATGTTCGTGTTGTTTTCTGCTGAGGTCCTGCCATCCTCTCAGATCTTCTACTGAGGCATATGAACTAACAGGCTCCTGTCAGACCTCTGTGGCAAGCAGCTGCTTGAGGGGGTATTTATTTATTTATTTTATAACACAATCTGAAGTTATTTTGGCTATCTCTAAACTTAAACTTCATAAATCCCCAGGGGTAGATGAAATTACTACAGAAATGCTCAGAGCTGGGAATGTTTCGGTTACAACTTAGATGACTGAAATTTTGAATAATTTTTATGATAAAGGCATGGTTCCTAAAGATTTTAGCAGAGCTATTGTTATCCCTATTTTCAAAAAAGGTGATCGCAGTTCTTGTGATAACTATAGGGGTATCAGCCTACTCTCTGTTCCAGGAAAAGTTCTTTTCATGATTGTGATTAATAGAATTAAGAATCTGGTTGATAGTCAATAGGATTGAGGAACAATGTGGATTCAGAAGTGGTAGGGGATGTGTAGATCAGATGTTTTCATTTAGGCAGATTCTTGAGAAATGTTTTGAGTTTCAGAAACCTTTGGTTGCTAGCTTTGTTGATTTCAAAATGGCTTTCGACTCTGTTGATCGTCATAATTTGTGGTTGATTGTGAAATCATATGGTATACCAGACAAGTTAATTAACATAATGAAAGCGCACTATAATAACACTGAATCGTGTGTGAGAGAGTTGGTAAGTCTTGTAGCTATTGGTTTAGCATTACTTCTGGTGTTCGACAAGGGTGCATTTTATTTGCTTTTCTCCTTAGTTTGGTTGTTGATTGTATTATGCAAAATTCACTTCAAGGAAAAGATTTTGGTCTTAAATGGGCTGGAGACACGAAAATTTCTGATTTAGATTATTCTGATGATTTAGCCCTTTTCGCAAATGATGTTGATGAGATGAACTCTTTCATTCGAGCCGTTGATGAGACTGGGGGTAGAATAGGTTTGGTTATAAACAGAGAGAAGACTAAAGTGATGAAAATTGGTCAGACAGGTTGTGATTCAGTTCATCTGAATGGTTGCAGCCTTGAGCAGGTGTCACAGTTTAATTACCTTGGGAGCTATGTAACAGATACTGGTGATGTGTGGCATGAGATTAACAGACGATTAGGGATTGCTGCTGGGACTTTTAAGAATCTATGGAGATTGTGGAGAAATAGGTGTATACACCTAAAGACTAAAATTAGACTGTATAATAGTTTGGTCCTTTCTAGCATTACTTATGGTAGTGAAACTTGGATGCTGTGTAAATAAGATAACAGGAAACTAGATGCTTTTGATTCTGGATGCTTACGCAGTATCTTGGGTATTAGGTGGTTCAACTTTGTAACTAATGATGAGGTTAGGCAAAGGAGTCTGCAACCTCCTTTAAGCAGCATATTATGCAGAGAGAGACTCCGCTGGTTTGGCTATGTTGCCCGTATGGATAATTATAGATTGGCCAATAGGGTTATGAAGAATGTGCCTATAGGCCCCAGAAGGAGGGGGAGACCTAGGATGCGGTGGGCAGACAATGTCAAACAGGACCTTGTTAGAATTGGTGTGCAGTGGCCAGATGCAGAAGATGTAGCTCAGGACAGATATGCTTGGAGAATTAAACTGCGCGGTCTGGTTGGACCTCAGTAGCCCATGGCTGCTTGAGGATGATGATGTCAAACTTAATTTGGTCTCGCCTGAAAATTATAAAAATTGGCACTTTTTACAGATGTCAGCAATTTCTGAACAGTGGCATTTAATAATCAATGAAATACAGATTTTTGTAATCATATAATATATTGTTTATGAAATGTTTTCCTTGTATATGAAAGATTTTTCCTATCACCACATTTTGCTGTGTGTAATTACTGTATAGCTAAGTATAATTGAATCCAAAATTGGCCTCCCCGTTCCCAGCGACGATCGGCGTTTAGCGACTACGGTAGTCGCCGATCTCGGTATGCCCGCACGGGAAGCGGAAGGTTACGGCCGTCACGAGTTTGACGCATGCATATTTTATGATATTAACCAAACTAAATTTAATCGTAAACGATGAATGACTACTAACTTAAATGTAGCTATCATTCATCTACTTATTACTAATCGATATTTCACATAAATTAACATTAAAATGCAGAAGCAATAGTCAGAAGTATATGCTACAGAACGCTGTAAGCCTAATGCAGTTTTCAATCGAATTCTTTCAACCCACTTTTTTTAAATTTAATTGGATCATCCTGGAATTTAAACACTGTGCAATTGTTCCAATAGTTGTTTCGACAATTCTCAGCTGAATATCTTCGTATAAAATTGTTTTTTTTTATATACTAAGGATTTGAAAAACTGCGGCGCACACGGCGGCTGCAATGACTATAACACTAAGTCACGTCACCAGTTGGCATAAGAATTTCGGATAGGTCGCCCTGGTTGGCTTGGTATATAGGGGCTCTAGAAGTCGTCCGTTTTCTATGACGTATTGTACGGCCTTCTCTTGTACGAGGTGTTGGGCTTCTTCTTCTTGTTAAACATTTCTCTTCTAGGCTGGACCTATTTGTAAAGGGGGCCTCAGCCGTAACCATCGAGACTCAAGGCCTTTTCACTGGTGACGTCATACGTTCTGACGTCAGCATTCGTCGATCTAGCATCTTGACAGCCCGTAGCAGCTTGTGTGTTTGTTGGCGGGATTATTATCTTTAATTATTATTTGGTGTTCAACAAATGCATTTTTAGACAATTTTTGCAAGATAAAAAAAATGATTGTTTGTTAGAGAATTTAGGAAATAAGAAAAAATGTCTTAGACCGACCTGGGTTCGAGCCCGGTAAGGCATGGTTGTGTGTGTTGTTTTTCTGCTGAGGTCCTGCCATTCTCACAGACCTTCTACTATGGCATATAAACTGGCAGGCTCCTGTCAGACCTCTGTGGCAAGCAGCTGCTTGAGGGGGTATTTTTTTTTAGTTTTTTTAGTGCCAAAAAGAGAAAGATGTCTACCCTCAATAAATAGTATCCACAGAATTAACTGTTGGCTTTGATATTAATAGTTTTGTGACAAAAAGTTTTTCTGGCATGTGGGATTTGAACCTTATCTCTCCAGGTACATGCCGCAGTGTTCAAAGACCACTAAACTAATAAGTTATATTAGTGGAAAAAAGGCAGTCTGTTAGTTTAGTGGTCTTACACCACTGGCTTATATCTGGAAAGATGTATGCCTAAATGATTTAATCTTTCTTTACCAGGGTGCATAGAATTATTTTTTTAACAATCGAAGATTGATTAGAGACTATTTTCTTTACATTTGGGAGGTTAGTTGAGCGATTTATTGTCAAATCTTTAGTCATAGATTTAAAGGTAGCTTTGTAAACCAAAATATATATGTGTGTATGCTTTCAGTAAAACGTAGTTTCTAAAGTTTAGATGCACTTTTCCTGCTAGTTTTTGAATATGTATTCCATCGGAAGGTTGTATCCATGTCCAAATTTAATGAGAGTTCAGAAAAAAATACAGCTCAATATTTCTATTAATTCAGTCTAATCACTAAAAAACAGTATTGAAATTAAATCATAACTAACTGAAATTGTTACAACTAAAGCTATTACAGTATATCATTAATTTTTAGTTCACATTTGCGAATAAAATTGTTCTGAATATTTTTTGTGTTTTCTTTTCTCTTTAATAAAACACACTAATTTTCCATAACAATTTATATGTCACGATTATATTATTAATGGTACAAACAACTAGATCAGTTATTGACAGCATTTATCGCGAAAAATATGTGTAGGAAATGATTTTATTTTTGTTAACATATAACCGAATAATTATTTGCATTTAACTTTATTTTTAAACATATTGTGTCATTGTAATTATACGTACAACCGATTATGACGCTCCTGGTAACTTATATGTCGTTCTACATGTTCAGAGAACGTTAAACGACGATTACATTTTGAGTCATCAATTTGGCATAATTACAAATCAAGATCTATTTTTAGTTTCAACGTCTTCCTTATTTGACGGTTTTTCATAGAAATATTACACTAATGTACATATATACAATATAATCATACTATGTCAATCAGTTTTGAGCACATTATCAAAAAAAAAATGCCCACCGAACTTATAAAAAAAAGTGAATGCTCGATTTGCGACGGTCCTCGTTTTTGAAACGGTGGTGGAATCCAGATTGCATCGCAGCTCGTTAGGCTCATAACAAGGCTTTTGGGGGGGGGGGGTGTTTTGGAGATATGCGACATCCCCCAACCTCGAAAAGTTCCAAAAACAAAAAAAAGCGAAAGCTCGTTTCTTCCGACACCAGAAGGAATCTTGTATCAAATATACGTCTTCTATCACCCCCACAACCAGTTCTAAGGTCATGTGGGATAAAGTCAGTAAGATGGGTGGGTACTACACGTCCCACTCGTTATCGGTCCTGGAGCACAATGGACAGGCAATTGCTGATCCCACAGTAATTGCCGATACTTTGGGGGAGTCATTTTCCTCCATCTCTTCTTCGTCTTCCTACTCCCCCGAGTTTCTGGCCCAGAACAGCAGGGCGGAATGCTCTCCACTGTCCTTCCATTCGAATGGCCTAAAATCTTTCATCAGGCCATTCACAGCAGAGGAGCTTTGCCTTATTCTGCACTCGTCTCATGCATCTGCTGTCGGGCCGGACAATGTCCATTATGCCATGCTCCAAATCTCTCACCATCGAGTAAGGATCAACTGCTCTGACTCTTCAATGGCATTTTTCTTGAGGAGCATTTTCCGGACTCCTGGCGAGAGGCCATCGTTTTGGCCTTCCCGAAGCCAGGACAGGATTCCAAGATTCCTTCTAATTATCGTCCCATCGCGTTGACAAGCTGCGTGTGCAAGATGTTGGAAAGAATGGTAAATGCCAGACTCATCTGGTATGATGACCACAACCTTCTTTCCAGCACCCAGTGTGGCTTTCACAGGCAACCGTCAACTCTTGACCATCTGATACGCCTCGAATCGGCATCAGAAATTCATTTTTACGAAGAGAACACCTGGTGTCAATTTTCTTTGACATCAAAAAAGCGTAGGACACAGCTTGGAGATTCGGCATTCTTCGTGACCTCTATAGCTTCGGCTTGAGAGGTCACATGCCGTTCTTCATCTCCAACTACTTATCGACACGTTCTTTTCATATCCATGTTGGCAACACTCTATCGTGGCCATAACACCAAGAACAGGGGGTGTCTCAAGGCTGCTTTCTGAGCGTTACACTTTTTGCTGTCAAGAATAATTCTATTACTAATCAACTTCCTCCATCAGTAGGCAATGCCCTCTATTTTGATGACTTTAGCATCTTTTACTTTTTGTCCAGCATGAGGGTCATTGAAAGACAACTACAAATTGCCCTGAACAATTTTTCTGCTTGGACGACAGCAAATGGGTTTCGGTTCTCTCCACAGAAGACCTCTTGTGTGCACTTTTTCCACAAGCGTAATCTTCACCTGGATTCCGAGCTGCGGCTTGCAGGTAACATCATTCCAGTTGTGGCGGAGACCAAGTTTATGTGTCTCATATTCGATCGGAAATGGACCTTTTTACCACACATACATCATCTCAGGTCCAAGTGCACGTGGGCATAGAACATCGTCATGGTCCTCTCCTCCATTTCTTGGGGGGCTGACTGATGTTCTTTCCTCCGCCTGTACTGTGCACTTGTCCGATCGAAACTGGACTACGGATCCCAGGTATACGACTCTGCCTGGGATTTGGTGGTGAAGGTGCTGAAATCCCCTCCATCACCAGGCCCTCCATGTTTGTAAGGGAGCCTTCTGCACCTCACCTGTCCAGAGTCTCTACGTTGAGACTGACAAACCATTTTTATCTCTTCGCCGTCAGCAGTTGTCCCTACAATATGAATCTAAATTGCGATCCCTGCCTGGCCATCCCACTTGGGACTGCATTTTCAGTCCAAAGTGGGAAATGCTTTTAAACAAATTGGCTGACTGTTATTCATCCTTTTGGTTTGTGAGTCCGAGGTTACCTCAGAGACATCAACACCTGTCTCAATATCATCGCACAATCGACAGCCAAGCCGCTTCCACCATGGCTTGCTGTTTCCCCTTTCCGTGATTTTTCCCTGTGCACGAGGGGAAGGTCTTTACACCCGACTGTTTGTATCAGCAACTCTTTGCCAGCCATCGTGCAGAGCACCCGGACTTCTTGCCTATCTTTACTGATGGCTCAAAGTCCGGCACATCAGTGAGATCGGCCATGGTCTGCTGTGATGTAATCGTTGCAGACCAGATCCCACTGCAGTGTTCCATCTTCACTGCAGAGTTGCACGCTATCAGTATCGCCTTGGACCACATGGTGGCTAAGCATCATTGTGGGTGTGTATGCTTTACACTGAGTTGCTTAGCTCGCTACAGGCTTTGATCTCGGTGAGGCATCTGCCTCACCGAGTTCTTTCTAAGATCCACCAGCAGCTACATCGTCTGGCAGCCACAACCACTATCCATTTCTGTTGGGTGCCCTGTCACGTCGAAATCAGGGGCAATGATTTGGCAGATGCTGATGCCAGGTCAGCCGCGCCCCTGTCTGACTCTCCATTGCCAGTTCCATATCTGGATTTCCGGCAGTGTTTTTACCAACGAGCTCCAGACACAGTGAAAAAGATCTTGGTCAGAACAGCTTACGAACAAGCTCTTTGAGATCAAACCTATCTCAAACCATGGCAGCCTTCTTACCACAGGAATCGCAAGGAAGAAGTTGTACTTGCTCGGTTCCGCTTAAGTCATTCGTTCATTACTCATTCGTTTCCTCTACGGCGGACGACATACCTAAGTGCGAGTTTTGTGACACCATTTTAACAATCAAACATATTTGAATTGAATGTCCATGTTTTAATCTAGAACGTCGTTTGTATTTTACTTTTCACGATTTTACATAGGAGCCACTTACACTCGGACATCTTTTATCCGATAATACTTTTTTACCTCCAAATTTTTACCTCCAATTATCAAAGCCTGTGGCGAGCTAAGCGTCATTTGTGCTCCTGTCTATTGTGCTCCAGGATCGAAAACGAGTGGGACGTGTAGTACCCGCCCATCTTCCGGACTTTATCCCACATGACCTTAGAACTGGTCGTGGTGGTGATAGAAGACGTATATTTGATCCAAGATTCCTTCTGGTGACGGACGAAACGAGTTTTCGCTTTTTTTTTTTGTTTTTGGAACTTTTCGAGGTTGGGGGACGTCGGATATCTCCAAAACACCCCCCAAGCCTTGTTCTGAGCCTTATGAGCTGTGATGCAATCTGGATTCCACCACCTTTTCAAAAAACGAAGAAACCATGTCAAAGTTTGACGAATTGTTGATGCAGCTGCATTTACAACACAGTCCGTTATCTCCACTACTACGACATTGATGGGCTCCTGGCTGACAAAGTCATGAAAGTCTGAAAAGTGGTCATCGAGTTCAGAGAGCAGCTCGAAACCACCCCAGTCAGACCGATCAAGCCTCCAATGTGAGACTCATGAAGGGCTGCAAGGCCCCTTATGGGATGTGGTGCACATGACGGGGAGGTGATCACTTCCATAGGTGTTTTCTTCGACCTCCCATGTAAAGAGTGGAAGGATCGAGGAGGAGCAGATGGTGAGGTCTATGGCAGTGAATGTGTGGGTTTGGGAGTGTAAGTAGGTACTGACACCGGTGTTCAACAGGGAGAGAGAAGGATCCAGGAGCCACTGCTCTGGGACACCACCCCTTTAATTGGTGTCAGCACTGCCCCAAAGTGAACTGTGTCCGTTGAAGTCCCCCATTGTGAGGAAGGGGGATGGCAGCTGCAAGACGATATCATCAAGGTCTTCCTGAAAGACGATGCTCCCAGGTGGAAGATATACAGAACAGAGAGTCAGGGAGAACCCCACGAAGAGGCAGATGGCTACCACCTCTATGTTGGTGGTGAGGGGTACGACCTGGAATGGAGAATGGTTGCTCATGAGGATGGCGACACCCCTATGAGCCGGACCACCTCCATCCCTGTCCCTTCGAACTAGTGAAAAATGCCGTATCATTAGATCTGTGACTGTCTGCAAGTAAGTCTCTTGCAGGCACACACAGATGGGCTGATATGCCTGAAGGAGGGCTTTGATGTCGTCAATATTCCTCTGGAATACACGACAATTCCATTGTAGGAGTGTGGCCACCTCAGGACTAGAAGAGGGGGTGTAGATGAATTTCTATTCAACTTAACCACCGCAGAGGATGCTCTGCGGTGGTTAAGTTGAACAGGGGGCGGTCGGTATCCATGTCCTTGGAATCGTCCAAAGGACATGGATTGGTGACCGCCCTTTGCGGAGGAGTGATTTGTTTTTTTTGGGCCCTGGTGGGGGTCCCCTTTGATTCGGAAAGTCTTTCTGTCTGAGGACAGGGAGGAGGAGGCCTTCCATTGGAGGTGGAAGGCTGAGTTGCAGGAATGGATACCGGGGTTGATGTCGAAGTCGACACCACCTGCGTGAGGAGGTACTTCGCTGCTGATGAGAAAGACTTAGTAGGTGGTACACTGATATCAGTCTGCACCGCCACCAAAGTCATTGGAACAATGGGCTTCCCAATGACTCCACTGGCATAGGATACCTTGCCAGGCAGAGCAGGCGGTGCAGTGAGTTTTCTTGCCTCAGCGTAAGAGATGTTGTTCATGACCTTGAGGCGTTGTACCTCCTTTTCCTCCTTCCACTTTGGACAGTCATGGGAATATGCCAGATGTTCGCCACTACAGTTCACACAGCATGCCATTTTTGCTGTGCAGTCATGATCGAAATGATTCTTACTGCCACAGCGAGCACAGGTGGTTTTGCCCCAGCAAGCTGTGCGGGCATGACCGTATATCTGACACTGAAAACAGCGCAGACGGTTCGGTATATACGGGCGGACCTCACAATGCAAATAACCTGCCTTGATGGGAGAAGGCAGGTGTGGTGTGTTGAATGTGACAATCAGTACCCGAGAGGGTACCAATTTACCATCAGTGCCAGTTGAAACCTGGTGGACCGCTGTTACTCCTTGAGGTGTGAGTTCTGAGAGGATTTCCTCCTCAGTGACTTTGAGGAGGCCCCACTCAGTGATCACACCCCGAGAGGAATTCAAAGTTTTATGGGGATTTATCACTTCAGAGTGTTTCGAACAAGCGGTCTCAACTTGTAAGTCACCAGATCGTAAGCGCTTGACGGATTTCAGCTCTCCCACTAAACCTTTCAAATCTTTGCTAACAAAAAAGGGGGACATGTCCGCAAGTATCTGATCACCCATGGAGTGGATTATCAGGAATCTCGGGAACGAAGACAAAGACAAAGAAGACGACGGTATAGATGACAAAGACAACGAAGGTAGGAGCTCGTGTCAAGCCCTCTTAGCGGCATTGATAGATTAAATTTCTTCATCAACTCTCATGGGATATTTTTGTGTGGTTCAGTGCCCGTTGTCTCCACCCTCCACAGAGTCCAACAAGGGGACGCCCAGTCGGGCGCCAGGGCTATGCAGGCATTATACTCACACAGTGAGCCAAACCCTCACAAATAAATAAAAGGAAAATAAAAAGAAACTATGCAGAGCAAAAACATTCTACACAAAAGGAACAAAGCATAAAATAACAAAATTGTAAAAGACCAAACTGGCCTCACAAAGAAAGTATAACTTCAAAAGGAAAATAAGTTGTGAGGAAACTTGTGAACCTGTATCCAGAAAGCGGACAAGGTAACTCACCGCTCTGCATAGTTGACCCTAACAGGACCTGCCCACCAGCCGATTGCTCCTGGGGGGGGGGGACCCCAGAAGCTCAAGTTTACCAGAAGCAGAGGCCAAAGCAGTGTGTAACAAAGGCCCGAGAATCTGCTGCCCAGCCCCGTGACAGACAGGCTCCCGAATGGCAAGGCAGCCAAAGGGGACCCTGCCAGTCATGAGTTGAGGAGAGAAGACGGGGTCCCCGAGCAACTACCAGGATCCTCCTTTCCCAGGACACAGGTCTCCACACAGGGCAAACACGTGGGTGAGCGTTCAGGACACTGTGAAGCTAATCGAGCCAGCAGAACCTTCGCAGGGTGGTCCCCTCACCACGTATCAGAGCGACTAAAGCACCAACTGCCTAACCAATTTTCATCACTTTAGTTTTATCTCTGTTCATCACCGAAATAACTCTATTACCAGTCTCATCAACAGCCCTAATGAAAGAATTCATCTCATCAATATCATTAGCCATCAAGGCCAAATTACCTGCAGAATCTAAATCAGAAATTTCAAATCTCTAGACTATTTAAGGCCAGAATCCCTTGCAAAGAATTTCGCATTGCATAATCAATAACCAAACTTAAGAGAAAAGGAGAGAAAATGCCCCCTTGTTGAACACCAGAAGTAATGCTACATCAATTGCTACAAGACTTACCAACTCTCACACACGACTCAGTGTTATTATAGAGAGCTTTCATTATGTTAACTAACTTGTCTGGTATACCATATGATTTCACAATTAACCACAAATTATGACGATCAACAGAGTCGAAAGCCTTTTTGAAATCAACAAAGCTAGCAACCAAAGGTTTCTGAAACTCTAAACATTTCTCAAGAATCTTCCAGAGTGAAATATCTGATCTACACATCCCCTTCAACTTCTGAATCCACATTGCTCATCACGAAATTGCCTGTCAACCAGATTCTTAATTCTATTAAGCACAATCATGCAAAGAACTTTCCCTGGAACAGAAAGTAGGCTGATACTCCTATATTTATTGCAAGGCCTGCGATCACCTTTTTAAAAATAAGCATATTAATAGCTGTAGTAAAATCCTTAGAAACCATGCGTTTATCATAAAAGACATTCAAAATTTCAGTCATCCAAGTAATAACTTCTGTAGTAATATCATCTACCCTTGGGGATTTAGGTAGTTTAAGTCTGGAACTAGCCAAAATAATTTCAGATTGTGTTATCGAGCCAACATTAAAGCCAGTAATTGTGATGGTCCACCCATTCGCTTTTACTTTTCCTTAACCAGTTTTGATTTATTTACGTTATATTTCTCGTTTTCGAATTATTATTTTTTTTGGAGATCGTAATTCTCGTTTCGAGACCTAGGAGTTGGCATGCGCAATCCGACTTTTTGATTGTCAGCCCCTAATGTGTCCGTGTTGAACCAACACATGAGTCTTGCGTCATAGCTAGCACGATCGTCAGATTATGCAAATATTTTCCCAGCGTGCAACAGACACGTGACGTGTCGGATTTCTAAGCAGCATGTTATAACATGCTGCTTAGAACCGACCTAACGTCACAGAGTCAGACGTTGGGTTGTTTTAACTCTGAGCGGCACTTTTTTGCACACAATGGACTAAATGGCCAGATCACAAGGACCCCGAGGGCTCAGAGAAGGTTGGGGGAGGGGACACACTGGAATAACTGTTGGGAGACAGATGGTAGCCTCCTTTCAAGGCCATCCAGCGTATTCTTAATGTGCACAAGGTTGTGCTTTAATGTGCACTCCCACACACGGGGCCACGGATTAACGTCCTATCCGACGGACAGCGCCGTTTCCAAGCCCATCGGAAGAGTCAGACGAAGTGTAGTTATAGTTAGGGGAGAGAATGAGACTTGTCAGTAGAGAGAATGAGACTTGTCAGTGGAGATGTAGTATTGTATTGCAGAGTAGATTTAGATAGATGTGAGTTGCTAGCAGGGCCGTGCCGTGCTATGATACAGAGAGGCGGCCGCACCAGGCGGCACCGTAAGGGGGCGGCATAAACAGGGAAATCAAAATACAATTTGAACCATTCAATAATTAAAAATCTTTACGCAACGCTTTTCTATATTGGTCTATGTTATTCCGATATTGATGTATACGATTTATGATTTATCGTACGCCCCTGGCTAAGCGCTTTCGGTACCCTTTGATCTCGGTTTCTGGTGCAGGTGCATCGTTGGCGAGCGCTCGCCGAAAGGTTTTTGATATGACAGCGCGAAGCTATTATTTTTGTTTGTAATATTTCGCGCGGCCGCTCCTAAAAGCTGAGGCGGCAATTATCACAAAAGACAATTGCACGTGTTACGTGTTGATAGTTCTGCTTTGAGCTTACAATTATTGACAATATTTGATTTTAATGTTAGTTTGTCATGAGAAGTGGCAAGTGGCTGTGCTGTATTTAAATCAGTAAATCAGATACATAATATAACTGTATCAGTATAATATTTGTGCATTTATACTAATTCAGTTTTTGTGTTTAAAAAGTAGATCAGGTAAGAGATTTATTGTTTTTTACAGCAATTGTAGTTACTTATTATCATTGAAAATGATTATGTTATGACAATAGGGACTCGAATTGAAAAGTAGCATTTGCATGGACTGGGTATATCTCAGGTGCTGAACGTGTGCCTCTGTGTGATAGATAGAGATTTATTTAGGTAATATTGGGCTACTTTTGCGTTCTGTATGTGATAGAGAGAGAGTTGCTTAGGAAATATTTGAATTTGCCTACTTTTGCGTTCGTTATTTATTGTTCTATTTTTACCAAATTCATATACGTTGAAGTGGAGACAATACAATAACAAGTTAAAGAAAGGCATATGTCAAAACGGTTGCTAGCTGTCAATTTGACAGATATTCGTTATCTATTTATTATGTTCTATTACCTACAAATCTTACTAGCTTTGCAACTCATTTCTGTCGTTATTTTATCTACTCTACTTTAATAGCATGATAAGCATCATCATATTTAATAATTTTCAATGACCCCCCCTCCCCCGGTTGCATCTTTGCGAAGGACTGTGAATTTTTATTTAATATTTTTATTACAGTATGGAACAGAAAAGGAAAAAATTGTCTGGAAGTCAATATAAAAAGAAACGCTTAAAGAAAGAGGAACAAGGAAGAAAGCTAAGCTATGAGTAGTGTCATCCCATTATACCGTTCCCCCTTTGCACAGTGCTTTCCCCCTATGACGTCACCGGCCACGCCCACTTCCGGTCCGTGTTATGTTACAACTGTCCACGTTGCCTTCTTGACTTGGACCCCCTATGTCGCAATCGACCGGAAATTGACCTGTGTTGGTCCACGTTGTCTTCTGAACTCTGGGGCCCTATGCTGCAATCAACGGGAACCTGGTGTCGCAACTGTCGTTGGCGCTCCTTATTAATAATTAATAATTCATAATTAAAAATTCCTCCCCCTTTTAACCCCTGGCGCTATCTAGTGCCTATGAGGAACACTATTTTCCCAAAAAATCCTTATTTTTAACTCTAATTTTAAGACCTCCTTCTGGAACAGTCTCGATTTTTCTTTATTTCAGACCCTCCAATGGTCGACTTATATTTTAAACCCTCCACTTGCAGACCCCCTGTTTGACCTATATTTTAAGCCCTAACTATATTTCAAGCCCCCTCCTTCCCTCGGACCGGCTGATGCAAGCTTCAGAATAATTGCACCGAAAAGGATGATACAAGTCTCAATTGTAAAACCACCTCCAAAAAGACCCCCCAATGGTTGACTTATATTTTAAACCCTCCACTTGCAAACCCCCTGGTTGACCTATATTTTAAGCCCTACCTATATTTTAAGTCATGGATTTTGCAAACCACCTGGTTGACCTATATTTCAGACTCACCTTTTATTTTAAAACCTCGATTTTGCAAACCCCCTGGTTGAGCTATATTTTAAGCTCCCCTTCTCGAATAGTCTCGATTTTTCTTTATTTCAGACTCACCTATATTTTAAGCCCTGGATTTTGCAAACCCCCTGGTTGACCTATATTTTAAACCCTACCTATATTTTGAACCCCACTCCTTCCCTCGGAACGGCTGATGCAAGCCTCAGAATAATTGCACAGAAAAGGATGATACAAGTCTCAATTGTAAAAACACCTCCAAAAAGACCCACCATGGCGGAACTATATTTTAAACCCTACCTATATTTTAAGCCCCCTCCTTCCCTCGGATTACAAGTCTCAGAATAATTCCGCAGAAAAGGATGACACAAGTCTCAATTGTAAAAATCAACTCTCAAAGTTGTATTCTTATTAATTAAAACCCTTTCTATTAAAAGTTACCTCTATAAAAAAAATTTTGCTATTCATTTTGCCAGGACTGTTAAACGATTCCCTTTTATTAAAACTCCGGTATATATTTTTTCCAACCCGTTAATCGGTCCCCTAGTAAATAAAAACTCTCACTTACCTTTATTAAAAATCATCCAGCGCTCGTAATAAATCAGTTTACTCTAGTTGCGTTTAATCGGAAAAAAAAAAAAATCATTCCATCGCTAGCGTACCTCCACGTTAATTTCGGGAAAAAGCCTCATCGGATCCAAGGTCCACGTATTTTACTAGAAGAATGACACAGTAACTGTTTCACAGAAAAATTAATAAAATTTGGTTTAAATTATTCGTAGGACTTGTATATAAGATCTACCTTGCAATAGACGTTCAACAGGCTAAAAGTTTTCCCAAGTCCGTTATCGGTGTATCGGAAATCGTACGTTTCCTGCAGACATCCTTCAGATCGTTTATCCGTGGGTAGCAACAACACTTTCGCCACATCACACGATATGGTGCAGTCCTTTATAAGCTGGAAGGTCAAAAGGTCAAATGTCCAGCGCTTCACTGTGTCTGCATTTGACACTGATAAGGTTTAAAAATAGATGTTTCCTAGAATCCACATTGCCTTCTCAGATTGGACTTTGACCCCTATGTCGCAACCGACCATATTTTAAGTCCTCTTCATAGACCCCATGGTTGACCTATATTTTAAGTCCCCTTCTGGAATTTTCTTGTTTTTCCCCTGTTTAACTCATATTTTAAGCCCTCCCCTCTTCATAGACCCACCTATTGATCCACCTATATTTTAAGCCCTCCCCTCTTTAAACCAAATCAGTTTTTGCGCATTTAATCGGTGTCATCCAACGTCCATACTATTTTTAGTACGTCTCCTGTATTTAAAAAAAAAATATTGGCTTTCGTCGCCGTATTTGAACGCGCTACCTCAGTGCCGATAGCTGAAGCGTCATCGCCAGGGCGCGGATTTTTGCGGAGATAAATCTCAACTCTGGCCCTGCTATCCGCTCGACAATATTTGCTACTGGTAAAACGATTTCCTTCATTAAAAATAAAAACCAATTAAATAATGGGGTATCACTGGGAAAATACTGGGAAGAACCCAAACTGATTTCGTGCTAAAACATCTCCAGATTTCAGCTTACTTGAAAAACTATTGTTAGAAATGAACCAGTGACTTGAATCACTCAACTTCCATAAGAATACACAATTATGGTACAGTGTCGGGAAGAAATATGTTTCAACGAAATTCAATTGCATGTATTACGATCAGAAAAATAATTTAGTGGACAAAGTTTAAAATAGTTATTAAATGGTACCTTACAGTGCAAGTGCGCTTCAGGCGAAAAGCCTCCCCTTCGAACACTGCACCCCGTTTTTCCGAAGTAACTGTGTCACAAGTTTTCCTACATCATCCCTAAACAGAGAATCGGATTCAATGTGCAAGAAGATCAAGACCTCATTTGAAGGAGCACATAGTGGATACTGTACTCCATAGTGAAATGAACATTGGCCTCTTGCGGGACCTAGTTATATCCCTACTCCAAGAGAATTACTAATGAAAACGTGCTATTGTTAATGTATGTAATTCCGACAAAAAATGTTTTGTCTGTTTCAGCCACTTTGTATCCTGCAATAGGAAACACTGAACACCTTAACAACTATATACATTTAGAAGAAAACGCATCAGGTCTAATTTTCCCTTTAACAATCTGGATACGAGAAAGAGATGTTCCCACTCTACATCACACCATTCAGATTTAAAGCGCACGCAAATCTCCTACTGTTGTCAGACGATGAAAAGCAGCATTATTGTTCCATTAAGAATTTGTTTCTATGAAATTCAAAGGGAGAATGCTGTTTTCCATATTATAGGGAATGCAATTAATACATTCCTTGCAGATGGATGTCCTTTAGGTTATGAAATAATCTTATTAGAACGCTTAAAATTGAGATGACACACATTAGCTCCTCCGAGAAGCGCTAAGGGGTAGAAGAATATACCCGTGTAATGAAAATATTCATTCGACATAAAAAAAAAACCTACGCCAATATCGCGTACACTGACGTGCTCCTCTTAGCTGATCTGTTTGGTGGCAGATACTGACCCCTGCTATGTTTACACAGCTCCTGCCTTCATACCTGAAGATGACAAATACTAGAGTTGATAACCTACAATGTACCTTTTTGGAAGGCATACGAGGAGGAATTTCGGTGATATGCAGACAACAAGCATTTAGAATGAAAAACTGATTGCAAGTTTGCTTTACTGTCATACAAACCCGAAAAGAGATGAAATGTGTGTGCATTTACAGATATTCCAACACTCTTTACATTTTAGTGATTCTCATTGAATTTACCAAGCATTTCGTTGTTTTTCTAATTTTCGTTTATGCATGTAATTTGATTTAACGACCTAGTCACAGGGTGTATCATGGGTAAGTATTACCCATTTCATCTCTTTTCAGGTTTGCTGTGCATGCTGCTTTTCATCGTCTGACAACAGTAGGAGATTTGCGTGCGCTTTAAATCTGAATGGTGTGATGTAGAGTGGGAACATCTCTTTCTCGTATCCAGATTGTTAAAGGGAAAATTAGACCTGATGCGTTTTCTTCTAAATGTATATAGTTGTTAAGGTGTTCAATGTTTCCTATTGCAGGATACAAAGTGGCTAAAACAGACAAAACATTTTTTGTCGGAATTACATACATTAACAATAGCACGTTTTCATTAGTAATTCTCTTGGAGTAGGGATATAACTAGGTCCCGCAAGAGGCCAATGTTCATTTCACTATGGAGTACAGTATCCACTATGTGCTCCTTCAAATGAGGTCTTGATCTTCTTGCACATTGAATCCGATTCTCTGTTTAGGGATGATGTAGGAAAACTTGTGACACAGTTACTTCGGAAAAACGGGGTGCAGTGTTCGAAGGGGAGGCTTTTCGCCTGAAGCGCACTTGCACTGTAAGGTACCATTTAATAACTATTTTAAACTTTGTCCACTAAATTATTTTTCTGATCGTAATACATGCAATTGAATTTCGTTGAAACATATTTCTTCCCGACACTGTACCATAATTGTGTATTCTTATGGAAGTTGAGTGATTCAAGTCACTGGTTCATTTCTAACAATAGTTTTTCAAGTAAGCTGAAATCTGGAGATGTTTTAGCACGAAATCAGTTTGGGTTCTTCCCAGTATTTTCCCAGTGATACCCCATTATTTAATTGGTTTTTATTTTTAATGAAGGAAATCGTTTTACCGGTAGCAAATATTGTCGAGCGGATAGCAGGGCCAGAGTTGAGATTTATCTCCGCAAAAATCCGCGCCCTGGCGATGACGCTTCAGCTATCGGCACTGAGGTAGCGCGTTCAAATACGGCGACGAAAGCCAATATTTTTTTTTTAAATACAGGAGACGTACTAAAAATAGTATGGACGTTGGATGACACCGATTAAATGCGCAAAAACTGATTTGGTTTAAAGAGGGGAGGGCTTAAAATATAGGTGGATCAATAGGTGGGTCCTATGAAGAGGGGAGGGCTTAAAATATGAGTTAAACAGGGGAAAAACAAGAAAATTCCAGAAGGGGACTTAAAATATAGGTCAACCATGGGGTCTATGAAGAGGACTTAAAATATGGTCGGTTGCGACATAGGGGTCAAAGTCCAATCTGAGAAGGCAATGTGGATTCTAGGAAACATCTATTTTTAAACCTTATCAGTGTCAAATGCAGACACAGTGAAGCGCTGGACATTTGACCTTTTGACCTTCCAGCTTATAAAGGATTGCACCATATCGTGTGATGTGGCGAAAGTGTTGTTGCTACCCACGGATAAACGATCTGAAGGATGTCTACAGGAAACGTACGATTTCCGATACACCGATAACGGACTTGGGAAAACTTTTAGCCTGTTGAACGTTTATTGCAAGGTAGATCTTATATACAAGTCCTACGAATAATTTAAACCAAATTTTATTAATTTTTTCTGTGAAACAGTTACTGTGTCATTCTTCTAGTAAAATACGTGGACCTTGGATCCGATGAGGCTTTTTTCCGAAATTAACGTGGAGGTACGCTAGCGATGGAATGATTTTTTTTTTCCGATTAAACGCAACTAGAGTAAACTGATTTATTACGAGCGCTGGATGATTTTTAATAAAGGTAAGTGAGAGTTTTTATTTACTAGGGGACCGATTAACGGGTTGGAAAAAATATATACCGGAGTTTTAATAAAAGGGAATCGTTTAACAGTCCTGGCAAAATGAATAGCAAAATTTTTTTTATAGAGGTAACTTTTAATAGAAAGGGTTTTAATTAATAAGAATACAACTTTGAGAGTTGATTTTTACAATTGAGACTTGTGTCATCCTTTTCTGCGGAATTATTCTGAGACTTGTAATCCGAGGGAAGGAGGGGGCTTAAAATATAGGTAGGGCTTAAAATATAGGTCAACCAGGAGGGTTTGCAAAATCCAGGGCTTAAAATATATGTCAACCAGGAGGTATGCAAACTCCAGGGCTTAAAATATAGGTAGGGTTTAAAATATAGGTCCGCCATGGTGGGTCTTTTTGGAGGTGTTTTTACAATTGAGACTTGTATCATCCTTTTCTGTGCAATTATTCTGAGGCTTGCATCAGCCGTTCCGAGGGAAGGAGTGGGGTTCAAAATATAGGTAGGGTTTAAAATATAGGTCAACCAGGGGGTTTGCAAAATCCAGGGCTTAAAATATAGGTGAGTCTGAAATAAAGAAAAATCGAGACTCTTCGAGAAGGGGAGCTTAAAATATAGCTCAACCAGGGGGTTTGCAAAATCGAGGTTTTAAAATAAAAGGTGAGTCTGAAATATAGGTCAACCAGGTGGTTTGCAAAATCCATGACTTAAAATATAGGTAGGGCTTAAAATATAGGTCAACCAGGGGGTTTGCAAGTGGAGGGTTTAAAATATAAGTCAACCATTGGGGGGGGGTCTTTTTGGAGGTGTTTTTACAATTGAGACTTGTATCATCCTTTTCGGTGCAATTATTCTGAGGCTTGCATCAGCCGGTCCGAGGGAAGGAGGGGGCTTGAAATATAGTTAGGGCTTAAAATATAGGTCAAACAGGGGGTCTGCAAGTGGAGGGTTTAAAATATAAGTCGACCATTGGGGGGTCTGAAATAAAGAAAAATCGAGACTGTTCCAGAAGGAGGTCTTAAAATTAGAGTTAAAAATAAGGATTTTTTGGGAAAATAGTGTTCCTCATAGGCACTAGATAGCGCCAGGGGTTAAAAGGGGGAGGAATTTTTAATTATGAATTATTAATTATTAATAAGGAGCGCCAACGACAGTTGCGACACCAGGGTCAATTTCCTGTTGATTGCAGCATAGGGCCCCAGAGTTCAGAAGACAACGTGGACCAACACAGGTCAATTTCCGGTCGATTGCGACATAGGAGGTCCAAGTCAAGAAGGCAACGTGGACAGTTGTAACATAACACGGACCGGAAGTGGGCGTGGCCGGTGACGTCATAGGGGGGGAAAGCACTGTGCAAAGGGGGAACGGTATAATGGGATGACACTACTGAATCGTGTGTTCAAGAATAAACATGTTATCTGTCAGTTGCTCGTTACAAAAGAAGCTAACACTTTACAAACCTCAACAGATTGGTATTATAGCTCTATTAGGAATTTCCAAATCTCATAGAAAAGTCACTAAACAGATAGTTGTGAAAAGTGTACTAAAAGAGAAAGACATACTACAATATTGTATACAGTTTTCAGATAGTCATTATTTTACCTTTCTCGATTCAGTTAAGTAGAAGGAATAGTCAATAAAACAGCTTTGCAGCAAAAATATTTTATTCATACACTATCTTCAGGAAGGTTACAATTATCGACTACTTAAAAATAATTTATTTTTTCGAAGCAGAGTTTGAAGGATTCAAGATCGTAATAAAAGTTACACGAACACACCATTTTAGTTTAAATCACAATGACGACCAATCAGATATAGAACACTATTTAGTAACACTATTAGCATTTATTTAGCACATATTCAGAGGCGCGTACCAGTTCGTCGTACACTTCGTTTAGTAACATATGAAAGTTCCATTCAGACATGTAGGAATAATTATCTTCAACTCCTGCCTCTTCCACAAAAAGTTTAGTGATATCGCTTAAACGAATGTTTCTCACGGCTTCTGTGAAATGGGTATCAACTGATTCATTAGATATGGCAAGACACGAATGTCGAAGCTGACTTGGGTGATCGACCTCGCACCCAATGCAGTTCGTACATAGAATCTGGAAAAGTTCTTTTCTGACGAGTGTGTTTAATGTTTTTCTGAAACTTAGTTTTGCTCTCTGATCATGCAATTCAACATTAGGTAGTCTTGGAGTGTGGTGTGTAGTTAATTCGACATCCTTGCGGCATTAGAAAAACTTTCAAACTTCAGAGCCAACAAGCTGCAGGTGATGGAGTTGTGCGAATCTTTTAACCACTCCATTGTTTGATGCTGAGATGTACCGAAGAAATCATTGAAGTACCGTCGTCACACACAACACCTTTTTCAATGACCACTCCTTTTTTACCCTTGAACACCACCATGCCATTCAGTTCATACTCGAAAGTAAACGTACAGGTGAGTGTAGAAGTCAGTCCATACCACTGTTCGTCGAATAATATAACCGAAGCCTTTATGGATCTAAACGGAATGTCACTACACTTCTGAAACAAACAAATGTGTACACTCGGGAACGTTCTTGCAAATCTTCACCAACAAGTCAGAACCAATCTGGTAGTAGTCATCTCCAATAGCAAACCGCTTCACGTTGAGATCACTTTCGGGCTAAACACAAGCCATCGTTAACACTTCAGTACTGCAAAACTATGTCTTTTCACACATCAAGTGTACTATTTATACCTAAAACCTTTGCTGTCATCTGGCAATAGCCTGCCATTGGTGAGATCTAATTCGTAGTGATATTAAAAACCCAATTGTTGAAGAATAATTTCTGTTCTATATCTGATTAGTCGTCATTGTGATTTCTTAGTGTATAAGCTGTTTTATTGACTATTCCTTCTACTTAACTGAATCGAGAAAGGTAAAATAATGACTATCTGAAAACTGTATACAATATTGGAGTACATCTTTCTGTTTAGTGACTTTTCGATGAGATTTGGAAAATCCTAAGAGCTATAATGCCAATCTGGTGTTAGCTTCTTTTGTAACGAGCGACTGACAGACAACATGTTCATTCTTGAACACATGATTCATAGAAACATGAAAACACACACACACACGCACACACATCCGATTCGCAGAAACAAACATGAAAACATATACACACACAAACATAGATATTTACTGATCTATTCCCATGTACTTTGTTGATTTTACCGTTATTTCTGTCATCCATTGCAGCATATGTTGAAGGTATTCTATCATCTCCAGTACACTATGTTTGATTTTGCAGTTATTGTGTCTTGCACTTCCAAAGAATTGTGAAAATATTCACCTATCCATTGAAATGTGTGCGCATTACATTGCGATACACATTTCAGGGGCAATATTCTTTCTACTGAAATGATGAAATTCTTTCAGTGGCATATACACTGAAATGTATGCGCATTACATTACAGATATTCCGAGATCCATTTCATTGTAATTTAGTGTCTTACAACCAATTCTACCAACCACTACAAAGTGTGCGACTTTACAGATATTCCAACACCCTTTACATTTTAGTGATTCTCATTGAATTTACCAACCATTTCGTTGTTTTTCTAATTTTCGTTTATGCATGTAATGTGATTAAACGAACTTGTCACATGGTGATTCTGTATCGTGGGTAAAGTACTGAATAGTGTCCATTACAGGCTATTGTGAGATTTTCAACGTAAAGAAGGGACCAGGAACAGGGTTCCAGCAAACATAAACAGTTCCTGTCTAGTAGGTATAAATGGTCAGCACCAGAACCCTGTGAAGTTGACCACTTCTCAACAGGGTTGAAAAAAGAAAAGAGTGGCCATAGATGACCAGATCAGTAGTCCATACTGAACTGGCAGCCGTCCCCTTCCGTTCCCTTCCAAAAGATAATATCTCTTTTGGAAAGTACTAACGGCCTGGACCAGGAGAAGGCGGGGTCGGACATTAGGTGCTAGACCTGGTCAGTTCTGTGCATCATCACTGGGGATTCGTACACAGCTCTCCTTCCAGTTTATGCCTAGCTACCATTTACAGACCAGTCTGGATACTTGCTCATAAAACTACAATTGAGTCAGTCTGCAAGCACGCAATGAGAAGTGGACACCTCTGATTGCGGAACACGATTTAATGATCCAACTACGCCTTAGGACTTTCAAATTTTGTTTCGTCCGCTATTTTTTGTGAAAGGAAGGGCATGGAAAGTAGGAAGGACGTAATTTCAGAAGAAATAGTTGTCCTTCCCAGCTATTGCTACAAGACGCTTTTCTTATAACGATTGATCTAAAGGATTAACTTAAAATCTACGTAGATTATAATATTCCTAATTTAGTTCGGAGTACGGTGAGTAATCAGTCCCTCCCCGATCTACTACTGCATACTACTACCACACAGATTCAACATTAAGAATTACACGGCGTTGCTAGCGTCAGGGCGTGATCTTCCGTTTCGACAGATTTTGGCAACTTGTGGTTTCCATGAGAGGCCAACGAGAAAGAGATGCCTCGACGCAGTGGCAATCCTCGCCCGTCACGTGATAAACTTGGTCCGGTATCTGCTCTTTCGCATAGACTCTATATTTCGTTTTTCGACGTTATCTTTGACATTAAACCACATGAAAAAATACTTCCTTGTCTAGAACATATAACGGATGTATTCCTTTCAGACAATTTTAAAAGTTTCATATAAGCGATTTCCACCCCCCCTCCCTTCTCATGGTGCAGATAAAATGGTGCAGGTAAAAGGGATGGCTGCCACATCAATGTAGACTATTGATTTGGACTACTCTCACTATTTCTTTCTACAATACACGGTTATAATAAAAACTTACGGTGAAATGCACGGGAAACTTAAATGGTAATTTTTGTTTCTTTTCTTTTCTGTTTAATATAATTAAATCTAATTTGCCATATTACTAAGTAGACTTTAGTATTCTCTATTTAAAAATCAACGATACAGGTAATTTTAAATATAGAAATATAATGCGCAATATTATGATATTCGGAAATAATGCAGAGAGTAAAATCAGAAAAAATGGGACCTATTTAAGGTGGAGGTTTGGGGTATGTGTATGCAATATATAAATATTTCAAACTTTTTATATATTTTTATGCTTCGAAAACCATATGGTACTTTAGGACTCTGCATAGAGATTAAAAATAATTTATTCCATTGTTACAGTAAAGCCAAGATACAGGTAATTTTAGATATTAATTTAAATGTTCAAGTGATTGATACTGATCTCCTCCACAAAAAATCAACCGCTACAACATAGATATTCTCGGCTATACAAAAAGATTTACTGTGATAGTTTACTTAGTCATTATGACAGTCATGGTTTGCTTACTACTGAAGATGAGAAACAGCGGGACCATTTCAAAGAGCTTTTTCTTGAAATTAACAGTACTCTTTTGGGTAAAAAGTTACAGAGGAGGCAAAATTATTTGACTCATAACGCAATGGAGCTTATTTTCGAAAGAAGATACTGTAGCAATATCCTTAATGAAAACGCTACTAGTGCTTACAAAGTGCTTAACGAAAGTGTAAAGGATCAGTTAACAGGTGATAAGAATCTTTGGCTTGATAGCTTGGCTGACAAAGCAGAGGTAGCAATTAGACAGCACAACAGCAGGGGGGGGGGGGAGTGTACTTGGTTGTACTGGCTTGTTAATGTCTCGTGTGAGAAGAAACGGGCACGTATAAAAGGATTATTGGAGGAGAGGATTCTGTCATGGCTAGGTGGGCTGAGCATTTCAGAGATGTTCTAAACAATGTGGTTAGTTCTGCTCCCATTGTATGTAATGATGATAGATGCATTATTGGCTTTAATATTAGCCCCATATCAGAGTCGGAAGTTATTTTGGCTATTTCTAAACTTAAGCTACGTAAATCTCCAAGTGTAGATGAAATTACTACTGAAATGCTGAGAGCTGGGAATGTTTTTTGTTATATATGGCTGGCTGAAATTTTGAATGTCTTTTTTGATAACGTTGTTGTTCCTAAGGATTTTATCAGAGCTATTATTATCCGTATTTTTAAAAAAGGTGATCGCAGTTCTTGTGATTATTGCATGATTGAGCTTAATAGAATTAAGAATCTGGTTGACGGACAATTAAGTGATGAGCAGTGTGGATTCAGAAGTGGTAGGGGATGTGTAGATCAGATTTTTTCACTTAGACAAATTCTTGAGAAAATTTAGAGTTTCAGAAACCTTTGGTTGCTAGCTTTGTTGATTACAAAGAGGCTTTGAACCGTGCTGACCGTCATAATTTGTAGTTAATCATATGACATACCTGACAAGTAAGTTAATATAATGAAAGCTCTGTATAATAATACTGAGTCGTGTGTGAGAGTTGGTAAGGCTTGCAACAATTGGTTTAGCATTGATTCTGCTGTTCGACAAGTCTGCATTTTGTCTCCTTTTCTCTTTAGTTTGGTTATTGATTATGCTACGTGGAATTCACTGTAAGCGGAAGATTTTGGGCTTAAATGGTCTAGAGATTTGAAAACAGCTTATTTAGATTATGCTGATGATATGGCCCTTTTGGTAAATAAAGTTGATGAGACGAAAGTTCAATAGAGATGTTGATGAAACTGATAATAGAGTACATTTAGTGATAAACAGGGAGAAACCTAAAGTGATGAAAATTGACCAGGCAGGCTGTGGTTGAGTTAATCTGAATATTTGAGTAGGTTTCACAGTTTAATTATTTTCGGAGCTATGTAACAGATACTGGTGATGTGCTGCATGAGATTAGCAGATGAATAGGGATTGCTTTTGGGACTTTTAAGAATCTATGGAGAGTATGGATAAATAGGCGTATACACCTAAAGACTAAAATTAGGCTTCAATAAGTTTGATTCTTTCTAGGGTTATTTATAGTAGTGAAACTTGGACCCTTTTGGAAATAAGAGAGCACGAAATTTGATGCCTTTGATTGTAGATGCATATGCAGCATTTTGGGCATTAGGTGGTTCAACATTGTAAGTAATTATGTATAAGATTAGGCAAAAGGGTCGGCAACTTCCTTTGAGCAACATATTGTGCAGAGGGTGACTCCGTTGGTTTGGTGATATTTCCTGTATGCATAACTGCAAATTAGCGAATAGGGTTATGAACAGTATTCCTAAAGGCTTAAGAAAAAGGGGGGGGGGGGAGCTAAGATGCTGTGAGCAAACTTTGTGAAACCGAACTTCGTTAGAACTGGTCTACAATGGCCAGTATCATATTGGACCTCCATAGTCCATGGCTGCTTTTGGATGATGATGACGACGACGACGATGATGATGATGATGATGATGATGTTGATGATGATGATGATGATGATGATGAATGTTGAACCCAAAAACAGATTAGGACAGTGAAAAATGGTTGGAAAACTTTAGTGTAATTAACAATTATCAGATTATCTCTAGAATTCTGCTTTCACAAGTCTTTAAATCTGTAAAAGGAATATTACAAGGTTCTAAAGGTTATGCATTTTCAGAGGAATACAACAGTCAATGAATTAGAGGGAATACGAATTTTGCTTCTTTCAAATACATGTATAAGCATGAAGCATAATTATGGGAGCATAGATTAGATAATGATGCGTAATTTGCTTACTGGACATCACCAGTTAATAATATGGTAAGATAGAGAAGTTACATGTTTGCATTGAGAGAAAAAATATTTTTTTTCGAGTGATATGTGCTGATATATCAGCACAGGATATAATTATTTTTGAAAATCTCTATCCAGCAATCATATGGTAGAAAAATAGAGGATTCTATATTCACATATGAAACACAAAGAGTGGAAATACAGACCATAAATAATGCATATCCTCATTGGAGCCCTATTGTGATGTGAATATCCAGCTATACTCTTGCTCACACATGAATAAAATAAATAAACCGTCAGAAGCAGCTGCTTGCCACAGTGGTCTGCTAGGAGTAAAAGTAGAAGTATGTTGCTCTTCATCGCAGTTCTACCAGCATCGAACAACACTGCAACATGAGCACGATTAGTTTTCCGCTTCTGTAAATTGCAAGGAACTAGAAAATTACTCTTCGCAAACCTCTTTTTATATAACAAGTGAAAGAACTCAGCAACTTATGAGATTAAATGTGATTTTTCCATCTTTGACGAATAAAAGAAACGTTAATATTAAGATAATATCTTCCCTAATCAACTGAATACTTCATAGTCATTGTATGCAAGTGAATGGATATATAACGATTAAACTTCTTGTTAGTCTCAGCCAATAGAAATAGCTACAGGCTATAACCATACAACAACAACAAAATGGTCACAAACATCATCAATATGTACATTGACATTAGAAATTATTATTTTATATAAATATCAATATCTATGACATATATACTACATCATGTACTTATTAAATTATAAAAAATAGTCACTCAATTAATTATGCGAGAGATACTACACTGGTCATCTTCCTAAGCCAAACATAGTTATCGATCTTTCTGGGAGATGTATAGTAATAAAACCACGTCTCATCACCAGTTACAATGTCTGTTAACCATTTGTGGCCACTAGGTTTAAACATCGCCGGCATTTCCTTGCAGAGATGATTTAGCCCTTTTTGCTCTTCTGTCAATTTATGAGGTAGGTTGGGTTGTTTTACCTCTGAGCGGCACTTTTTTGCACACCATGGGCTAAATGGCCAGGTCACATGGACCCCGAAGGCTCAGAGAAGGTTGGGGGAGGGGACCCACTGGAACAGCTGTTGGGAGACAGATGGTAGCCTCCCGTCAAGGCCATCCAGCGTGTTCTTTAACGTGCACAGGGTATGGCTCTCCCGCACACGGGGCCACGGCTTAACGTCCCATCCGACGGACGGCGCCCTTTCCAAGCCCATCGGTGTCCCCTACTGACCGTGGGCAGGGCGGGGAATTTTGCAGAGATAAATCTCAACGCTGACCTAGCTGGGACTCGAACCTGGGAACTACAGATTACGAGCCTGGCGCGCTACCGACTGAGCCACCCCCGCCCCATTTATGAGGTATCCATTTGGAATAAATCTTTTGGAACATTTAATGTAGATGAATAATTCTTTGCAAATTGCCAGTCAATTTTGGGTTGGGTTGTTTTACCTCTGAGCGGCACTTTTTTGCACACCATGGGCTAAATGGCCAGGTCACATGGACCCCGAAGGCTCAGGGAAGGTTGGGGGAGGGGACCCACTAGAACAGCTGTTGAGAGACAGATGGTATCCTCTTGTCAAGGCCATCCAGCGTGTTCTTTAACGTGCACAGGGTATGACTCTCCCACACACGGGGTCACGGCTTAACGTCCCATCCGACGGACGGCGGCTTTTCCAAGCCCATCGGTGTCCCCTACTGACCGTGGGCAGGGGGGGGGGGATTTTGCGGAGATAAATCTCAACGCTGACACAGCTGGGACTCGAACCTGGGAATTACAGATTACGTGCCTGGCACGCTACCGACTGAGCCACCCCCGCCCCACCAGTCAATGGACTGGCATCTCAACGCATTACCTGAACGGTGATGTATGGGTTTTCCTTAATGAGTTCACGAACAGCAGCGATGGTTCTCTCGTTCACGGCGTCTTTCTGCCTTTGCGCATCCATCTTGTAACAGTGACATATGAACCGGTTTGATCCCCATATACTTCTGATAAATTGACATGAATTTTTCATGCGTCGTCCCCAAGCGGCATCCTTGTGAAAATGTAAAGTCTTTCCCCGTCTATGGTAGACTCCGTAGAAACAACGCACAAATTTCGCAGACGTGCTCTGCAGATTCCAGGTTCGAGTCCCAATGAATCTCTTGTTGCGATCTTATGCAACCACGGCAATTCCCGATTCCGCTTGTACAGCACTACCTGGTTATGAAGAGCCGTGCTTATCTAGAGCCGGGGGCAAGGAATACGCCCTATAGGCGCACCTCAACCCCAGCCTCACATGGCAGCAGTCCTATAGAAGGAAAGCTGACCACCGGAAGAAACTTTGTTTTAATCTATTCCCCGGTTAGCCATGAACAAGGATATATAGATCCAAGTTAGGTTCGAGTCCCAGTTGGATGAACGTTGAGAATTATCTCCGCATAACTCCTCACCTAGCCTACATTCTAAGAGGACACCAATGTCCTTGGAAAAGCCGCCGTCCTTCGGATTGGACGTTACGCCGTGACCCGGTGTGCGAGAGAGCCATACGCTGTGCAGTTAAAGTACACGCTGGATGGCCTTTACGAAAGGCTACCATCTGTCTCCCAACAGCTGTTCAGTGGACACCCTCCCCAAACCTTTTCTAAGCCTTCGGGCTCCCTGTGACCTGGCCATTTAGTTCACTGTATGCACAAAAGTGCCGCTCAAAGGTAAAACAATCCAATAAATGTTTTAAATTTTTTTAAATGTTCTAGCAAGCATCTTTACGTGAATCCTTAAAACACTTGAGTGAAGGAGGACACTGTAGTTCCCAGAACCAAATGCAGTCTCATATCCATTCGGAACTACAGTACCCAAGATAGTATGCTCTAAGAGTTTATTTTCCCACCATTGAAATTCGCCATTTTAAATGCTTTTTTAATCAATCCTGGAAATTTATAAACTAAACGCGAAAATTATATTTCAAATGTCTTCCATATGAAACCTTATATATAGAAATAATCTCTGACACATGTCTCATATATGGAATATCTGACCCATGAGTTTCATATATGGAATACCTTACCCTTAATATCTCTTCCATATATGACCCATGAGTTTCATATAATGAAAAACTTATCCATAATTTTTCTTCCATATATGACCAATGAGTTTCACATATGGAATATCTGACCCATAATATCTCTCCCATATTTGACCCATGAGTTTCACATATGGAATATCTGACCCATAATATCTCTTCCATATATGCCCCAGGAGTTTCATATATGGAATATCTGATCCATAAATATCTCTTCTATATATGACCCATGACTTTCACATATGGAATATCTGACCCATAATATATCTTCCACATATGACCCATGAGTTTCATATAATGAATATCTTATCCATAATATCTGTTCCATATATGACCCATAAGTTTCACACATTGAATAACTTAGCCATAATTTCTCTTCCATATACAATCAATGAGTTTCACATATCGAATATCTGACACATAATATCTCTCCCACATTTGACCCATGAGTTTCACATATGGAATATCTGACCGAAAATATCTATTCCATAGATAACAAATGAGTTTCATATATGGAATTTCTTATCCCTAACATCTCTTCCATATATGACCTATGAGTTTCATATACTGAATATCTTATCCATAATATTTTTTCCATATATGACCCATGAGATTATATATTGAATATCTTATCCATAATATCTCTTACAAATATGACCCATGTGTTTCATACATGGAATGACTGAAACGTAATATCACTTCCATATATGACCCATTAGTTTCATATATTGAATATCTTATCCATAATATCTCTTCCAAATATGACCCATGAGTTTATATATTGAATATCTAATCCATAATATCTCTTCGGTATATGACCCATGAGTTTCATATATGGAATATCTGACACATGATATCTCTTCCATATATGACCCCTGAGTTTCATATATGGAATATCTGACCCATAATATCTCTTCCATATATGACCTATGAGTTTCATATATGGAATATCTGACCCATAACATCTCTTCCATATATGATCCATGAGTTTCATATATTGAATATTTTATCCATAATAACTCTTCCATATATGACTAACGATGTTCATATATTGAATATATTATCCATAATATCTCTTCCATATATGACCCATGAGTTTCATATATTGAATATCTTATCCATAATATCTCTTCCATACATGACCATGAGTTTCACATATTGAATATCTTATCCATAACATCTCTTCCATATATGACCCCATGAGTTTCATAATTGAATATCTTATCCATAATATTTCTTCCATATATGACCCATGAGATTATATATTGAATGTCTTATCTATAATATCTCTTACATATATGACCCATGTATTTCATATATGGAATATCTGACCCATAATATCTCTTCCATATATGATCCATGAGTTTCATATATTGAATATCTTATCCATAATAACTCTTCCATATATGACAAACGATGTTCATATATTGAATATATTATCCATAATATCTCTTCCATATATGACCCATGAGTTTCATATATTGAATATCATATCCATAATATCTCTTCCATATATTATATGACCTATGAGTTTGATATATTGAATATCTGACCGATAATAACCCTTCCATATATGACCCATGAGTTTATTTATTGAAAATCTTATCCATCATATACAACCCATGAGTTTCATATATGGAATATCTTACCCATAATATCTCTTCCATATATGACCCATGAGTTTCATATATTGATTATCTTATCCATAATATCTCTTCCATATATGACCCATGAGTTTCACATATGGTATATATAACCCAAAATATCTCTTCCATATATGACCAATGAGTTTCATATATGGAATATCTGACCCATAACATATCTTCCATATATGACACATGAGTTTCATATATTGAATATCTTATCCATAATATCTCTTCCATATATGACCCAAGAGTTTAATATATTTAATATCTTATTCATAATATCAGTTCCATATATGACATATGAGTTAAATATATTGAATATCTTATCCATAATATCTCTTCCATATATGACCCATGAGTTTCCTATATTGAATATCTTATCCATAATATCTCTTCCATATATGATCCATGAGTTTAATATATTTAATATCTTATCCATAATATCAGTTCCATATACGACCCATGAGTTTCAGATATTGAATACCTTATCCTTAATATATATTCCATATATGACCCATGAGTTTCATATATTGAATATCTGACGATAACATCTCTTCCATATATGACCCATGAGTTTCACATATGGAATATCTGATCGAAAATATCTCTTCCATACATGATCCACGAGTTTCATATATGGAATATCTGACCAATAATATCTCTTACATATATGACCCATGAGTTCCATATATTGAATATCTTATCCATAATATCTCTTCCATATATGATCCATGAAATTAATATATTTAATATCTTATCCATAATATCAGTTCCATGTATGACCCATGAGTTTCATATATTGAATACCTTATCCATAATATATCTTCCATATATGACCCATTAGTTCCATGTATTGAACATCTTATCCATAATATCTCTTTCATATATGACCCATCAGTTTCGTATATGGAATAGCTGACCCAGTATATCAATTCCATATATGACCCATAAGTTTCATATATTGAATATCTTATCCATAAATTCTCTTCCATGTATGACCCATGAGTTTGATATATTGAATATCTTACCGATAATATCTCTTCCATACATGACCCATGAGTTTCGTATATGGAATAGCTGAACCATAATATCTCTTCCATATATGACCCATGCGTTTATTTATTGAATAATTTATCCGTGATATACGACCCATGAGTTTCATATATGGAATATCTTATCCATAACATCTCTTCCATATATGACCCATGAGTTTCATATACGGGGTCATCATCATCATCATCCTCAAGCAGCCATGGGCTACGGAGGTCCAACCAGAATACGCAGTTTAATTCTCCAAGCATATCTGTCGTGAGCTACATCTGCTGCATCCGGCCACTGCACACCAATTCTAACAAGGTCCTGTTTGACATTGTCTCCCCACCGCATCCTAGGCCTCCCCCTCCTTCTGAGGCCTCTAGGCACACTGTTCATAACCCTATTCGCCAATCTATAATTATCCATACGGGCAACATGGCCAAACCAGCGGAGTCTCTCTCTGCACAATATGCTGCTTAAAGGAGGTTGCAGACTCCTTTGCCTAACCTCATCATTAGTTACAAAGTTAAACCACCTAATACCCAAGATACTGCGTAAGCATCTAGAATCAAAAGCATCTAGTTTCCTGTTATCTTGTTTACACAGCGTCCAAGTTTCACTACCATAACTAACCCTAGAAAGAACCAAACTATTATAGAGTCAAATTTTAGTCTTTAGGTGTATACGCCTATTTCTCCACAATCTCCATAGATTCTTAAAAGTCCCGGCAGCAATGGCTATTCGTCTGTTAATCTCATGCCGCACATCACCAGTATCAGTTACATAGCTCCCAAGATAATTAAACTGTGACACCTGCTCAAGACTGCAACCATTCAGATTAACTGAATCACAACCTGCCGGACCAATTTTCATCACTTCAGTTTTCTCTCTGTTTATAACCAAACCTACTCTACTACCAGTCTCATCAACAGTTCGAATGAAAGAGTTCATCTCATCAACATCATTTGCCAAAAGGGCTAAATCATCAGCATAATCGAAATCAGAAATTTTCGTATCTCCAGCCCATTTAAGGCCAAAATCTTTCCCTCGAAGTGAATTTCGCATAACATAATCAACAACCAAACTAAAGAGAAAAGGAAACAAAATGCACCCTTGTCGAACACCACACGTAATGCTAAACCAATTGCTACAAGACTTACCAACTCTCACACATGACTCAGTGTTATTATAGAGAGCTTTCATTATGTTAACTAACTTGTCTGGTATACCATATGATCTCACAATCAACCACAAATTATGACGATCAACAGAGTCGAAAGCCTTTTTGAAATCAACAAAGCTAGCAACCAAAGGTTTCTGAAACTCTAAACATTTCTCAAGAATCTGCCTAAGTGAAAATATCTGATCTACACATCCCCTATCACTTCTGAATCCACATTGCTCATCACGCAATTGACCACGTATCTGACCATAATATCTCTTCCATATATGAACCATGAGTTTCATATATTGAATATTTATGCGTAAAATCTCTTCCATATATGACCCATGAGTTTCATATATGGAATGTCTGACCCATAATATCTCTTCCATATATGACCCATGAGTTTCATATATTGAAATCTGATCCATAATTTCTCTTCGATATATGACCCATGAGTTTCATATATGGAATATTTGACGAGAATATTTCTTCCATATATGAGCCATGATATTCGTATGTGGAATAGCTGGAAAACATAATATCTCTTCCTATATGACCCATGAGTTTATATATTGAATATCTTATCCATCATATACGACACATGTATTTCATACATGGAATATCTTATGCATAATATCTCTTTCAGATATGACCCATGAGTTTCATATATGGAATATCTTAAACATAATTTCTCTTCCATATATGACCCATGTTTTTCACATATTGAATATATGACCCATAATATCTCTTCCATATATGACTCATGACTTTCGTATATGGAATAGCTGACGCATAATATCTCCTCCATATACAACCCATGAGTTTATATATTGAATATCTTTTCCATCATATACGACCCATGAATTTCATATATGGAATATCTTATTCATAACATCTCTTCCATATATGACCCATGAGTTTCATATTTGGAATATATCACCCATAATATCTCTTCCATATATGACCCATGAGTTTCATATATTGTATATCTTATCCATAATATCTCTTCCATATATGACCCTTGAGTTTCATATATTGAATATCTGAACCACAATATCTCTTCCATATATGACCCATGATATTCATATATGGAATAGATGACGCATAATATCTCTTCCATATATAACCCATGAGTTTATATATTGAATATCTTATCCATCATATACGACCCATGAGTTTCATATATGGAATATCTTATCAAAAATATCTCATCCATATATGACCAGTGAGTTTCGTATTTGGAATATCTGACCCATAATATCTCTTCCATATATGACCCATTAGTTTCATATATTGAATATCTTATCCATCATATCTCTTCCACATATGACCTATGAGTTTCATATATTGAATATCTTATCCATAATATCTCTTCCATATATAACCATGAGTTACATATATTGAATATCTTATCCATAATATCTTCCATATATGAACCATGAGTTTCATATATTGATTTCTTATCCATAACATCTACTACATATATGACCCATGAATTTCACATATGGAATATCTGACCCATAATATCTCTTCCATATATGACCCATGAGTTTCATATATGGAATATCTTAAACATAATTTCTCTTCCATATATGACCCATGTTTTTCACATATTGAATATATGACCCATAATATCTCTTCCATATATGACTCATGACTTTCGTATATGGAATAGCTGACGCATAATATCTCCTCCATATACAACCCATGAGTTTATATATTGAATATTTTTTCCATCATATACGACCCATGAATTTCATATATGGAATATCTTATTCATAACATCTCTTCCATATATGACCCATGAGTTTCATATTTGGAATATATCACCCATAATATCTCTTCCATATATGACCCATGAGTTTCATATATTGTATATCTTATCCATAATATCTCTTCCATATATGACCCTTGAGTTTCATATATTGAATATCTGAACCACAATATCTCTTCCATATATGACCCATGAGATTCATATATGGAATAGTTGACCCATAATATCTCTTCCATATATAACCCATGAGTTTATATATTGAATATCTTATCCATCATAATCGACCCATGAGTTTCATATATGGAATATCTTATCAAAAATATCTCATCCATATATGACCAGTGAGTTTCGTATTTGGAATATCTGACCCATAATATCTCTTCCATATATGACCCATTAGTTTCATATATTGAATATCTAATCCATCATATCTCTTCCACATATGACCTATGAGTTTCATATATTGAATATCTTATCCATAATATCTCTTCCATATATAACCATGAGTTACATATATTGAATATCTTATCCATAATATCTTCCATATATGAACCATGAGTTTCATATATTGATTTCTTATCCATAACATCTACTCCATATATGACCCATGAGTTTCTTATATGGAATATCTCACCCATAATATCTCTTCCATATATGACCCATGAGTATCATATATTGAATATCTTATCCATCATATACGACCCATGAGTTTCATATATTGAATATCTTATCCATAATAACTCTTCCATTTATGACACATAAGTTTTGTATATGGAATAGCTGACTCATAATATCTCTTCCATATATGACCCATGAGTTTATATATTGAATATCTTATCCATCATGTACGACCCATCAGTTTCATATATGGATTATCTTATCTAAAATAACTCTTCCATATATGACCAGTGAGTTTCATATTTGGAATATCTGACCCATAATATCTCTTCCATATATGACCCATGAGTTTCATATATTGAATATCTTATCCATCATATCTCTTCCACATATGACCCATGAGTTTCACATATTGAATATCTTATCCATAATATCTCTTCCATATATAACCATGAGTTACACATATTGAATATCTTATCCATAATATCTATTCCATATTTGACCCATGAGTTTCATATATTGAATATCTTATCCATAATATCTCTTCCATATATGACCCATGAGTTTCATATATTGAATATCTTATCCATAATATCTCTTCCATATATGACCCATGAGTTTTGTATACGAAAGAGCTGACCCATAATATCTCTTCCATATATAACACATGTGTTTATATATTGAATATTTTATCCATCATATACGACCCATGAGTTTCATATATGGAATATCTTATCCATAATATCTCTTCCATATATGACCCATGAGTTTCATATATTGAATATCTTATCCATAACATCTCTTCCATATATGACCCATGAGTTTCATATATGGAATATCTGACCCATAATATCTGTTCCATATATGACCCATGAGTTTCATATATTGAATACCATATCCATAATTATTCTTCCATATGTGACCCATGAGTTTCACACATCGAATGTCTGACGATAATATCTCTTTCATATATGACCCATGAGTTTCATATATTGAATATCTGACCCGTAATATTTCTTCCATATGTGAGCCATGAGTTTCTTATATGGAATAGCTGACCCATAATATCTCTTCCACATATGATCCATGAGTTTATATATTGAATATCTTTTCCATCATATACGACCCACGAGTTTCATATATGGAATATCTTATTCATAATATCTCTTCCACATATGACCCATGAGTTTCATATTTGGAATATCTGACCAATAATATCTCTTCCATATGTGACCCATGAGTTTGATATATTGTATAACTTATCCATAATATCTCTTCCATATATGACCAATGAGTTTCATATATTGAATATCTTATCCATAACATCTCTTCCATATATGACCCATGAGTTTCATATATTGAATATCTGACCCATATTATCTCTTCCATATATGACCCATCAGTATCATATATTGAATATCTTATCCATAATATCTCTTCCATATATGACCCATGAGAGTCATATATTGAATATCTTATCCATAGCATCTCTTCCATAAATGACCCATGAGTTTTGTATACGAAATAGCTGACCCATAATATCTCTTCCATATATAACACGTGTGTTTATATATTGAATATTTTATCCATCATATACGACCCATGAGTTTCATATATGGAATATCTTATTCAATATATCTCTTCCATATATGTCCCATGAGTTTCATATTTGGAATATCTGACCCATAATATCTCTTCCATATGTGACCCATAAGTTTGATATATTGTATAATTTATCCATAATATCTCTTCCATAATATGACCAATGAATTTCATATATTGAATATCTTATCCATAACATCTCTTCCATATATGACTCATGAGTTTCGTATATTGAATAGCTTACCCATAATATCTCTTCCATAAATGACACGTGAGTTTATATATTGAATATCGTATGCATAATATCTCTTCCATATATCACACATGAGTTTCACATATTGAATATCTTATCCATAATATCTCTTCCATATATGACCCATGAGTTTCATATATTGAATATCTGACCGATAATAACTCTTCCATATATGACCCATGAGTTTCGTATATGGAATAGCTGACCCATAATATCTCTTCCATATATGAAACATGAGTTTATTTATTGAATATCTTATCCATTATATACGACCCACGAGTTTCACATATGGAATATCTTATCCATAACATCTCTTCCATATGTGACCCATGGGTTTTTTATATGAAATAGCTGACCAATAATATCTGTTCCACATATGACCCTTGAGTTTATATATTGAATATTGTATCCATCATATACGACCCATGAGTTTCATATATGGAATATCTTATCCATAATACCTCTTCCATATATGACCCATGAGTTTCATATATTGAATATCTGACCCATAATATCTCTTCCATATATGACTCATGAGTTTCATATATGGAATATTTGACCCATAACATATCTTCCATATATGACCCATGAGTTTCATATATTGAATATCTTATCCATAATATCGCTTCCATATATGAACCAGGGGCGGGAGCGGCTCAGTCGGTAGCGCGCCAGGCTCGTAATCTGCAGTTCCCAGGTTCGAGTCCCAGCTGGGTCAGCGTTGAGATTTATCTCCGCAAAATTCCCCGCCCTGCCCACGGTCAGTAGGGGACACCGATGGGCTTGGAAAGGCCGCCGTCCGTCGGATGGGACGTTAAGCCGTGGCCCCGTGTGTGGGAGAGACATACTCTGTGCACGTTAAAGAACACGCTGGATGGCCTTGACGGGAGGCTACCATCTGTCTCCCAACAGCTGTTCCAGTGGGTCCCCTCCCCCAACCTTCTCTGAGCCTTCGGGGTCCATGTGACCTGGCCATTTAGCCCACGGTGTGCAAAAAAGTGCCGCTCAGAGGTAAAACAACCCAACAACCCAACCCATATATGAACCATGAGTTTCATATGTTGAATATTTATCCATAAAATCTCTTCCATATATGACCCATGAGTTTCATATATTGAATATCTGACCCATAATATCTCTTCCATATATGACCCATGAGTTTCATGTATTGAAATCTGATCCATAATTTCTCTTCGATATATGACCCACGAGTTTCATATATGGAATATCTGACGATAATATTTCTTCCATATATGATCCATAAGTTTATATATTGAATATCTTTTCCATCTTCTACGATCCATGAGTTTCATATATGGAATATCTTATTCATAATATCTCATCCATATATGACCCATGAGTTTCATATTTGGAATATCTGACCCATAATATCTCTTCCATATGTGACCCATGAATATGATATATTGTATAAGTTATCCATAATATCTCTTCCATATATGACCAATGAGTTTCATATATTGAATATCTTATCCATAACATCTCTTCCATATATGACCCATGAGTTTCATATATTGAATATCTGACCCATATTATCTCTTCCATATATGACCCATGAATATCATATATTGAATATCTTATCCTATAACATCTCTTCCATATATGACCCATGAGTTTCATATATTGAATATCTTATCCATAACATCTCTTCCATATATGACCCATGAGTTTTGTATACGAAATAGCTGACCCATAATATCTCTTCCATATATAACACGTGTGTTTATATATTGAATATTTTATCCATCATATACGACCCATGAGTTTCATATATGGAATATCTTATTCATAACATCTCTTGCATATATGACCCATGAGTTTCATATTTGGAATATCTGATCCATAATATCTCTTCCATATGTGACCCATGAGTTTGATATATTGTATAACTTATCCATAATAACTCTTCCATATATGACCAATGAGTTTCATATATTGAATATCTTATCCATAACATCTCTTCCATATATGACTCATGAGTTTCGTATATGGAATAGCTTACCCATAATATCTCTTCCATATATGACACGTGAGTTTATATATTGAATATCATATCCATAATATCTCTTCCATATATCACCCATGAGTTTCACATATTGAATATCTTATCCAGAATATCTCTTCCATATATGACCCATCACTTTCATATATTGAATATCTGACCGATAATAACTCTTCCATATATGACCCATGAGTTTCTTATATGGAATAGGTGACGCATAATATCTCTTCCATATATGAAACATGAGTTTATATATTGAATATCTTATCCATTATATACGACCCATGAGTTTCACATATGGAATATCTTATCCATAACATCTCTTCCATATGTGACCCATGGGTTTTTTATATGAAATAGCTGACCCATAATATCTCTTCCACATATGACCCATGTGTTTATATATTGAATATTGTACCCATCATATACGACCCATGAGTTTCGTATATGGAATATCTTATCCATAATATCTCTTCCTATATGACCCATGAGTTTCATATATTGAATATCTGACCCATAATATCTCTTCCATATATGACTCATGAGTTTCATATATGGAATATTTGACCCATAACATATCTTCCATATATGACCCATGAGTTTCATATATTGAATACCCTATCCATAATATCTCTTCCATATATGACTCATGAGTTTCATATATTGAAATCTGATCCATAATTTCTCTTCGATATATGACCCATGAGTTTCGTATATGGAATAGCTGACCCATAATATATCTTCCATATATGAAACATGAGTTTATATATTGAATATCTTATCCATTATATACGACCCATGAGTTTCATATATGGAATATCTTATTCATAATTTCTCTTCCATATATGACCCATGAGTTTCATATTTGGAATATCTGACCCATAATATCTCTTCCATATGTGACCTATGAGTTTGATATATTGTATAACTTATCGATAATATCTCTTCCATAAAAGACCAATGAGTTTCATATATTGAATATCTTATCCATAACATCTCTTCCATATATGACTCATGAGTTTCGTATATGGAATAGCTTACCCATAATATCTCTTCCATATATGACACGTGAGTTTATTATATATTGAATATCTTATCCATAATATCTCTTAAGGCTTGTAAATGGTATCTAGGCGTAAACTGGAAGGAGAGCTGTGTACCAATCCCCAGTGATGATGCACAGAACCGGCCAGGTCTAGCACCTAATGTCCGACCCTGCCTTCTCGTGGTGCTGGCCGTTAGTACCTTTCAAAAGAGATATTCTTTTTGGAAGGGAACGGAAGGGGAGGGCTGCCAGTTCAGTATGGCCTACTGATCTGGTCATCTATGGCCACTTTTTTCTTTTTTTTCAACCCTGCTGAGGAGTGGTCAACTTCACAGGGTCCTGGTGCTGACCATTTATACCTACTAGACTGGACTTGTTTATGGATTTGAGCTTGATTATGGATCCTGGACTTGCTGCACTGGTGGGCCTCTGTTGAGGGAGAATCTGCCGCTGTGTTTTCTGTTTGCTTCTGGGTTGCCAGCTCTAAGTGAACAGAGGCATGGGATACCTTATATCAGCTGGTGGATAATCCTAATCAGAGGCCATCGCAGGTACCTGAACCTTACTTAGCTAGTTGGGCATCGTCAAGCCTAAACTGGAGTAATGTGTCTCAGGCAGGCCATATGGTTCTTGAAAAAGTCCACTTGAAAAGGTGGTGCCTGAAGTTCCTACCAGCATCGGTGACTTCAGCCTTTAGCGGAGGAGGAACAGGTCTTTGCCCCATGCCTGCGATCAGGGGGCTGTTTGATATTGTTGGCCCTACCAATCTCAATAAACCTAATTTCTTTAAAAATCCTACTAATCATTTTCTCTCTGCAGGAACGTGGAACGTGAGGACATTACATAGAGATTATTCTCTTGATGTCCTCATGCAGGAATTCCAGCGCTATAACCTAGATATTCTAGGCTTGCAAGAGACCAGATGGACAGGTAAAGGTGAGATACTTAAAAATAACTTTAAATTTCTCTTTGCAGGGAGGGAGGATGGAAAGCATCACCAAGGCGTGGGTCTGCTGCTCAGCAGACATGCTAGTGATGCTCTTCTAGGATATGAGTGCATTAATGAAAGGTTTCTTACAGCAAAATTTCAGACAAGCATTAAAGACTTGAATGTTATCTGCTGTTATGCCCCCACTGAGGATGCCGATGAGGATGAGAAGGACAGGTTTTATGAACAACTTCAGGATATTTTGAATTCTGTCATGAAAGGAGATAGTACCCTTGTTCTTGGTGACTTCAATGCCAAAGTTGGTACCGACTCTGACCTTTGGGGAGAGGCAATAGGCCCTTTTGGTATTGATAGCTGCAATGGCAATGGGCAACGTCTCCTACAGGTAAGTAAACTCAATGGTTTCAGAATAACTAACACATATTACAAACACCGCGACATACATAAATACACATGGGTTTCACCTGATGGGCTGCATAAGAATATGATTGATTATATATTAATTAACAGCAAATGGGCTAGTTCTGTTAGAAATACCAGGGCATATAGGGGAGCTGAAATTGGATCTGACCATTACCTAGTTAAAAGTGTCTTGCAACTTAAACTTAAAAAATGTTGTGCTAGGGTTAAAAAATTTACCTTTAATACTGAAGCTCTGAAAGACCCAGTTATAGCTAAAGCTTACCATGATAGGTTACTTAGTCATTATGACAGTCATGGTTTGCCTAATACTGAAGTTGAGGAAGAATGGGGCCATTTTAAACAGGCTTTTTTGGAAACTAACAGTACTCTTTTAGGGAAAAAGGAGCAGAGGAGGCAGAATTATTTAAGTGATAAGGCACTTGAGCTTATTTCAGAAAGAAGGAACTGCAGGAATGTCCTTAATCAGTACCCTACTAGTCCTAATAGGAAGCATTACAAAGAACTTAATAAACGTGTGAAGGGTCAGTTAGCTACTGATAAGAATCTTTGGCTTGATGGCTTTGCTGACAAAGCTGAGGAAGCAGTTAGACAGCACAACAGCAGAGAGCTGTACCAGATAGTTAATTTTTGTGTGGTAGAAAACGAACAGGTATACAGGGATTGAAGGATAAACAAGGCAAGGTTATAGAAGGTGAGGATTCTGTCATGGCTAGGTGGGCTGAGCATTTCAGTGATGTTCTAAACAATGTGGTTAGTTCTACTCCCATTGTTTGCAATGATGATAGATGCATTTTTGGCTTTGATGTTGGCCCTATAACACAATCTGAAGTTAGTTTGGCTATTTCTAAACTTAAACTTCATAAATCCCCAGGGGTTGATGAAATTACTACGGAAATGCTTAGAGCTGGGAATGTTTCAGTTACCATTTGGATGACTGAAATTTTGAATAACTTTTATGATAAAGGCATGGTTCCAAAAGATTTTACCAGAGCTATTATTATCCCTATTTTCAAAAAAGGTGATTGCAGTTCTTGTGATAACTATAGGGGTATCAGCCTACTCTGTGTTCCAGGTAAAGTTATTTCCATGATTGTGCTTAATAGAATTAAGAATCTGGTTGACAGGCAATTGCGTGATGAGCAATGTGGATTCAGAAGTGGTAGGGGATGTGTGGATCAGATATTTTCACTTAGGCAGATTCTTGAGAAATGTTTAGAGTTTCAGAAACCTTTGGTTGCTAGCTTTGTTGATTTCAAAAAGGCTTTCGACTCTGTTGATCGTCATAATTTGTGGTTGATTTTGAGATCATATGGTATACCAGACAAGTTAGTTAACATAATGAAAGCTCTCTATAATAACACTGAGTCATGTGTGAGAGTTGATAAGTCTTGTAACAATTGGTTTAGCATTACTTCTGGTGTTCGGCAAGAGTGCATTTTGTCTCCTTTTCTATTTAGTTTGGTTATTGATTATGTTATGCGAAATTCACTTCAAGGGAAAGATTTTGGCCTTAAATGGGCTGGAGATACGAAAATTTCTGATTTAGATTATGATGATGAATTAGCCCTTTTGACACATGATGTTGATGAGATGAACGCTTTCATTCGAGCTGTTGATGAAATTGGTAGTAGAGTAGGTTTGATTATAAACAGAGAAAATATTAAGGTTATAAAGTGATGAAAATTGGTCAGGCAGGCTGTGATTCAGTTAATCTGAATGGTTGCAGTCTTGAGCAAGTGTCACAGTTTAATTACCTTGGGAGCTGCGTAACTGATACTGGTGACGTGCGGCATGAGATTAACAGACGAATAGATATTGCTGCCGGGACTTTTAAGAATCTATGGAGATTGTGGAGAAATAGGCGTATACACCTTAAGACTAAAATTAGACTGTAAAATAGTTTGGTTCTTTCTAGGGTTAGTTATGATAGTGAAACTTGGACGCTGTGTAAACAAGATAACAAGAAACTAGATGCTTTTGATTCTAGATGCTTACGCAGTATCTTGGGTATTAGGTGGTTTAACTTTGTAACTAATGATGAGGTTAGGCAAAGGAGTCTGCAACCTCCTTTAAGCAGCATATTGTGCAGAGAGAGACTCCGCTGGTTTGGCCATGTTGCCCGTATGGATAGTTATAGATTGGCGAATAAGGTTATGAACAGTGTGCCTAGAGGCCTCAGAAGGAGGGGGAGACCTAGGATGCGGTGGGCAGACAATGTCAAACAGGACCTTGTTAGAATTGGTGTACAGTGGCCGGATGCAGCAGATGTAGCTCAGGACAGATATGCTTGGAGAATTAAACTGCGCGGTCTGGTTGGACCTCCGTTGCCTATGGCTGCTTGATGATGATGATGATGATGATGATGATGATGATGATGATGATGATGATGATGATGATGATGATGATGATGATGATGATGATGATGATGAATATCTCTTCCATATATCAGCCATGAGTTTCACATATTGAATATCTTATCCATAATATCTCTTCCATATATGACCCATGAGTTTCATATATTGATTATCTGACCAATAATAACTCTTCCATATATGACCCATGAGTTTCGAATATGGAATAGCTGACCCATAATATATCTTCCATATATGAAACATGAGTTTATATATTGAATATCTTATCCATTATATACGACCCATTAGTTTCACATATGGAATATCTTATCCATAACATCTCTTCCATTTGTGACCCATGGGTTTTTATATGTAATTGCTGACCCATAATATCTCTTCCACATATGGGTCATATGTGGAATATAGTATATATCATATGTGGAATATAGTTTATATATTGAATATTGTATCCATCATATACGACCCATGAGTTTCATATATGGAATATCTTATCCATAATATCTCTTCCATATATGACCCATGAGTTTCATATATTGAATTTCTGACCCATAATATCTCTTCCATATATGACTCATGAGTTTCATATGTGGAATATTTGACCCATAACATATCTTCCATATATGACCGATGAGTTTCATATATTGAATATCTTATCCATAATATCTCTTCCATATATGAACCATGAGTTTCATATATTGAATATTTATCCATAAAATCTCTTCCATATATGACTCATGAGTTTCATATGTGGAATATTTGACCCATAACATATCTTCCATATATGACCGATGAGTTTCATATATTGAATATCTTATCCATAATATCTCTTCCATATATGAACCATGAGTTTCATATATTGAATATTTATCCATAAAATCTCTTCCATATATGACCCATGAGTTTCATATATGGAATATCTGACCCATAATATCTCTTCCATATATGTCCCATGAGTTTCATATATTGAAATCTGATCCATAATTTCTCTTCGATATATGACCCATGAGTTTCATATATGGAATATCTGATGATAATATTTCTTCCATATATGAGCCATGAGTTTCGTATGTGGAATAGCTGAAACATAATATATCTTCCATATATGACCCTTGAGTTTATATATTGAATATCTTATCCATCATATACGACACATGAATTTCATACATGGAATATCTTATCCATAATATCTCTTCCAGATATGACCCATGAGTTTCATATGTGGAATATCTTAAACATAATTTCTCTTCCATATATGACCCATGATTTTCACATATTGAATATATGACCCATAATATCTATTCCATATATGACTCATGACTTTCGTATATGGAATAGCTGACGCATAATATCTCCTCCATATACAACCCATGAGTTTATATATTGAATATCTTTTCCATCATATACGACACATGAGTTTCATATATGGAATATCTTATTCATAATATCTCTTCCATATATGACCCATGAGTTTCATATTTGGAATATATGACCCATAATATCTCTTCCATATATGACCCATGAGTATCATATATTGAATATCTTATCCATAATATCTCTTCCATATATGACCCTTGAGTTTCATATATTGAATATCTGACCCATATTATCTCTTCCATATATGACCCATGAGATTCGTATATGGAATAGCTGACCCATAATATCTCTTCCATATATGACCCATGAGTTTATATATTGAATATCTTATCCATCATATACGACCCATGAGTTTCATATATGAAATATCTTATCTAAAATATCTCTTCCATATATGACCAGTGAGTTTCGTATTTGGAATATCTGACCCATAATATCTCTTCCATATATGACCCATTAATTTCATATATTGAATATCTTATCCATTATATCGCTTCCACATATGACCCATGAGTTTCATTTATTGAATATCTTATCCATAATATCTCTTCCATATATAACCATGAGTTATATATATTGAATATCTTATCCATAATATCTGTTCGATATATGACACATGAGTTTCATATATTGAATTCTTATCCATAACATCTCTTCCATATATGACCCATGAGTTTCTTATATCGAATATCTCACCCATAATATCTCTTCCATATATGACCCATGAGTATCATATATTGAATATCTTATCCATCATATACGACCCATGAGTTTCATATATTGAATATCTTATCCAAAACATCTCTTCCATATATGACACATAAGTTTTGTATATGGAATAGCTGACCCATAATATCTCTTCCATATATTACCCATGAGTTTCATATATTGAATAAATTATCCATAATATCTCTTCCATATATCACCCATGAGTTTCATATACTGAATGTCTTATCCATAATTTCTCTTCCATATATGACCCATGATTTTCACATATTGAATATCTTATCCTTAATATCTCTTCCACATATGACCCATGAGTTTCACATATTCAATATCGTATCCATAATATCTCTTCCATATATGACCCATGAGTTTCTTATATTGAATATCTTATCCATAATGTCTCCCCCATATATGACCGATGAGTTTCATATATAGAATATCTGACTCATAATATCTCTTCCATATATTACATCATGAATTTCGTATATGGAATATCTGACCCATAATATCTCTTCCATATATGACCCATGAGTTTCATATATGGAATATCTGACCCATAGTGTATCTTCCATATATGACCCATGACTTTCATATATTGAATATCTTATCCATAACATCTCTTCCATACATGACCCATGAGTTTCATATATTGAATATCTGACCCATAATATCTCTTCCATATGTGACCCATGAGTTTCATATATTGAATATCTCATCCATAATTTCTCTTTCATATATGACTCATGAGTTTTACACATGGAATATCTGACGATAATATCTCTTCCATATATTACATCATGAATTTCGTATATGGAATAGCTGACCCATAATATCTCTTCCATATATGACCGATGAGTTTATATATTGAATAACTTATCCATCATATACGACACATGAGTTTCATATAGTGAACATCTTATCCATAATTTCTCTTCCATATATGACCCATGATTTTCTCATATGGAATATCTCAACGATAATATCTGTTCCATATATGACCCAGAGTTTCACATATGGAATATCTGACCCATAATATCTCTTCCATATATGACCCATGAGTTTCATATATGGAATATCTGACCCATAGTGTATCTTCCATATATGACCCATGACTTTCATATATTGAATATCTTATCCATAACATCTCTTCCATACATGACCCATGAGTTTCATATATTGAATATCTGACCCATAATATCTCTTCCATATGTGACCCATGAGTTTCATATATTGAATATCTCATCCATAATTTCTCTTTCATATATGACTCATGAGTTTTACACATGGAATATCTGACGATAATATCTCTTCCATATATGACCCATGAGTTTCATATATTAAATATCTGATCCATAATATCTCTTCCATATATGACCCATGAGTTTCTTTTATGGAATAGCTGACCCATAATATTTCTTCCATATCATCATCATCATCATCCTGAAGCAGCCATGAGCTACGGAGGTCCAACCAGACCGCACAGTTTAATTCTCCAAGCATATCTGTCCTGAGCTACATCTGCTGCATCCATCCACTGTACACCAATTCTAACAAGGTCCTGTTTGACATTGTCTGCCCACTGCATCCTAGGTCTCCCCCTCTTTCTGAGGCCTTTAGGCACACTATTCATAAACCTATTCACCAATCTATAATTAGTCATACAGGCAACATGGCCAAACCAATGGAGTCTCTTTCTGCACAATATGCTGCTTAAAGGAGGATGCAAACTCTTTTCCTAACCTCATCATTAGTTACAAAGTTAAACCACCTAATACCCAAGATACTGCGAAAGCATCTAGAATCAAAAGCATCTAGTTTCCTGTTTTCTTGTTTACACAGCGTCCAAGCTTCACTACCATAACTAACCCTAGAAAGAACCAAACTATTATACAGTCTAATTTTAGTCTTTATATGTATACGCTTATTTCTCCACACTCTCCATAGATTCTTAAAAGTCCCGGCAGCAATACCTATTCGTCTGTTAATCTCATGCCGCACATCACCAGTATCAGTCACGTAGCTCCCAAGGTAATTAAACTGTGACACCTGCTCAAGACTGCAACCATTCAGATTAACTGAATCACAGCCTGCCTGACCAATTTTCATCACTTTAGTTTTCTCTCTGTTTATATCCAAACCTACTCTACTACCAGTCTCATCAACAGCTCGAATGAAAGAGTTCATCTCATCAACATCATTTGCCAAAAAGGCTAAATCATCAGCATAATCCAAATCAGAAATTTTCGTATCTCCAGCCCATTTAAGGCCAAAATCTTTCCCTTGAAGTGAATTTCGCATAACATAATCAATAACCAACCTAAAGAGAAAAGTAGACAAAATGCACCCTTGTCGAACACCAGAGGTAATGCTAAACCAATTGCTACAAGCCTTACCAACTCTCACACACAACTCAGTGTTATTATAGAGAGCTTTCATTATGTTAACTAACTTGTCAGGTATACCATATGATCGCACAATCAACCGCAAATTATGACGATCAACAGAGTCGAAAGCCTTTTTGAAATCAACAAAGCTAGCAACCAAAGGTTTCTGAAACTCTAAACATTTCTCAAGAATCTGCCTAAGTGAAAATATCTGAACTACACATCCCCTACCACTTCTGAATCCACATTGCTCATCACGCAATTGCCTGTCAACCAGATTCTTAATTCTATTAAGCACAATCATGGAAATAACTTTACCTGGAACACAGAGTAGGCTGATACCCCTATAGTTATCACAAGAACTGCAATCACCTTTTTTGAAAATAGGGATAATAATAGCTCTGGTAAAATCTTTTGGAACCATGCCTTTATCATAAAAGTTATTCAAAATTTCAGTCATCCAAGTGGTAACTGAAACATTCCCATCTCTAAGCATTTCCGTAGTAATTTCATCCACCCCTGGGTATTTATGAAGTTTATGTTTAGAAATAGCCAAACTAACTTCAGATTGTGTTATAGGGCCAACATTAAAGCCAACAATGCATCTATCATCATTGCAAACAATGGGAGTAGAATTAGCCACATTGTTTAGAACATCACTGAAATTCTCAGCCCACGTAGGCATAACAGAAACCTCACCTTCTATAATCTTACCTTGTTTATCCTTCAATACCTGTATACCTGTTCGTTTTCTACCACACAAAACATTAACTATCTGGTACAGCTCTCTGCTGTTGTGCTGTCTAACTGCTTCCTCAGCTTTGTAAGCCAGGCCATCAAACCAAAGATTCTTATCAGTAGCTAACTGATCCTTTACGCGTTTATTAAGCTCTCTGTAATCCTTTCTATTAGGACTAGTAGGGTACTGATTAAGGACATTCCTGCAGGTTCCTTCTTTCTGAAATAAGCTCAAGTGCCTTATCACTTAAATAATTCTGTCTCCTCTGCTCCTTTTTCCCTAAAAGAGTACTGTTAGTTTCCAAAAAAGCCTGTTTAAAATGGCCCCATTCTTCCTCAACTTCAGTATTAAGCAAACCATGACTGTCAAAATGACTAAGTAACCTATCATGGTAATCTTTAGGTTATAACTGGGTCTTTCAGAGCTTCAGAATTAAAGGTAAATTTTTTAACCCTAGCACAACAGTTTTTAAGTTTAAGTTGCAAGACACTTTCAACAAAGCAATGGTCAGATCCAATTTGAGCTCCCCTATATGCCCTGGTATTTCTAACAGAACTAGCCCATTTGCTCTTAATAAATATATAATCAATCATATTCCATTGCTGCCCATCAGGTGAAACCCATGTGTATTTATGTATGTCGTGGTGTTTGTAATATGTGTTAGTAATTCTGAAACCATTGAGTTTACTTACCTGTAGGAGACGTTGCCCATTGCCATTGCAGCTATCAATACCAAAAGGGCCTATTGCCCCTCCCCAAAGGTCAGAGTCGGTACCAACTTTGGCATTGAAGTCACCAAGAACAAGGGTAATATCTCCTTTCTTGACAGAATTCAAAATATCCTGAAGTTGTCCGTAAAACCTACCCTTCTCATCCTCATCAGAATCCTCAGTGGGGGCATAACAGCAGATAACATTCAAGTCTTTAATGCTTGTCTGAAATTTTGCTGTAAGAAATCTTTCATTAATGCACTCATATCCAAGAAGAGCATCACTATCATGTCTGCTGAGCAGCAGACCCACGCCTTGGTGATACTTTCCATCCTCCCTCCCTGTAAAGAGAAATTTAAAGTTATTTTTAAGTATCTCACCTTTACCTGTCCATCTGGTGTCTTGCAAGCCTAGAATATTTAGGTTATAGCGCTGGAATTCTTGCATGAGGACATCAAGAGAATAATCTCTATGTAATGTCCTCACGTTCCATATTCCTGCAGAGAGAAAATGATTAGTAGGATTTTTAAAGAAATTAGGTTTATTGAGATGTGATAACTATAGGGGTATTTATTGAGATTGATAGGGCCAACAATATCAAACAGCCCCCTGATCGCAGGCATGGGGCAAAGACCTGTTCCTCCTCCGCTAAAGGTTGAAGTCACCGATGCTGGTAGGAACTTCAGGCACCACCTTTTCAAGTGGACTTTTTCAAGAGCCATATGGCCTGCCTGAGACACATTACCACAGTTTAGGCTTGACGATGCCCAACTAGCTAAGTAAGGTTCAGGTACTTGCGATGGCCTCTGATTAGGATTATCCACCAGCTGATATAAGTTTTCCCATGTCTCTGTTCACTTAGAGCTGGCAACCCAGAAGCAAACAGAAAACACACCCACCAGTGCAGCAAGTCCAGGATCCATAATCAAGCTCAAATCCTTAACAAGTCCGGTCTAGTAGTTATAGATGGTCAGCAACAGGACCCTGTGAAGTTGACCACTCCTCAGCAGGGTTGAAAAGAAAGAAAAAAGTGGCCATAGATGACCAGAGCAGTAGGCCATACTGAACTGGCAGCCCTCCCCTTCCGTTCCCTTCCAAAAGAGAATATCTCTTTTGAAAGGTACTAACGGCATGCACCACGAGAACGCGGGGTCGGACATTAGGTGCTAGACGTGGCCGGTTCGGTGCATCATCACTAGGGATTGGTACACAGTTCACCTTCCAGTTTACGCCTATCTACCATTTACAAGCCCTTCCATATATGACCCATGAGTTTATATATTGAATATCTTATCCATCATATACGACCCATGATTTTCATATATGGAATATCTTATTCATAATATCTCTTCCATATATGACCCATGAGTTTCATATATGGAGTATCTTATTCAAAATATCTCTTCCATATATGACCCATGAGTTTCATATTTGGAATATCTGACCCATAATATCTCTTCCATATATAACTCATGAGTTTCATATATTGTATATCTTATCCATAATATCTCCTCCATATATGACCCATGAGTTTCATATATTGAATATCTTATCCATAATTTCTCTTCTATATATGACCCATGAGTTTCGTATATGGAATATCTGACCCATAATATCTCTTCCATATATGAACCATGAGTTTCATATATTCAAATCTTATCCATAATTTTTCTTCCATATATGACTCATGAGTTTCACATATGGAAAATCTGACGATAATATCTCTTCTATATATGACCCATGAGTTTCATATATTGAATATCATATCCAAAATATCTCTTCCATATATGACCCATGAGTTTCGTATATGGAATAGCTGACCCATAATATCTCTTCCATATATGACCCAAGAGTTTATATATTGAATATCTTATCCATAACATCTCTTCCATATATGACCCATGAGTTTCATATATGGAATATCTGACCCATAATATCTCTTCCATATATGACCCATGAGTTTCATATATTGAATATCTTATCCATAACATCTCTTTCGTATATGACCCATGAGTTTCATATATTGAAAATTTATCCATCGTTTCTCTTCCATATATGACCCATGAGTTTCACTTATGAAATATCTGACGATAATATCTCTTCCATATATGATCCATGAGTTTCATATATTGAATATCTGACACATAATATCTCTTCCATATATCAGCCATGAGTTTCGTATATGGAACAGCTGACCCACAATATCTCTTCCATATATGACCCATGAGTTTCATATATGGAATATCTGACCCGTTATATATCTTCCATATATGACCCATGAGTTTCATATATTGAATATCTTATCCATAATATCTCTTCCATATAAAACCATGAGTTACATATATTGAATATCTTATCCATAATATCTCTTCCATATATGACCCATGAGTTTCATGTATTGAATATCTTATCCATAACAACTCTTCCATATATGACCCATGAGTGTCATATATGGAATATCTGACCCATAATATCTCTTCCATATATGACCTATGAGTTTCATATATTGAATATCTTATCCATAACATCTATTTCGTATATGACCCATGAGTTTCATATATTGAAAATTTATCCACGGTTTCTCTTCCATATATGACCCATGAGTTTCACTTATGGAATATCTGACGATAATATCTCTTCCATATATGATCCATGAGTTTCATATATTGAATATCTGACACATAATATCTCTTCCATATATCAGCCATGAGTTTCGTATATGGAACAGCTGACCCATAATATCTCTTCCATATATGACCCATGAGTTTATATATTCAATATCTTATCCATCATATACGACCCATGAGTTTCATATAGTGAATATCTTATCCATAATTTCTCTTCCATATATGACCCATGATTTTCACATATGGAATATCTCACAATAATATCTCTTCCATATATGACCCATGAGTTTCATATATGGAATATCAGACCGATAATATCTCTTCCATAAATGACCCATGAGTTTCATATATTGAATATCTTATCCATAATTTCTCTTCTATATATGACCCATGAGTTTCGCATATGGAATATCTGACCCATAATATCTCTTCCATATATGACCCATGAGTTTCATATATTCAAATCTTGTCCATAATTTTTCTTCCATGTATGACTCATGAGTTTCACATATGGAAAATCTGACGATAATATCTCTTCCATATATGACCCATGAGATTCATATATTGAATATCATATCCAAAATATCTCTTCCATATATGACCCATGAGTTTCGTATATGGAATAGCTGACCCATAATATCTCTTCCATATATAACACATGAGTTTATATATTGAATATCTTATCCATCATATACGATCCATGAGTTTCATATATGGAATATCTTATCTATAATATCTCTTTCATATATGACCAGTGAGTTTCATATTTGGAAAATCTGACCCATAATATCTCTTCCATATATGACCCATGAGTTTCATATATTGAATATCTTATCCATAATATCTCTTCCATATATGACGAATGAGTTTCATATATTGAATATCTTATCCATAATATCTCTTCCATATATGACCCATGGGTTTCATATATTGAATATCTTATCCATAAGATCTCTTCCATATATGACCCATGAATTTTGTGTATTTAATTACTGACCCATAATATCTCTTCCATATATGACCCATGAGTTAATATATTGAATACCTTATCCATCATACACGACCCATGAGTTTCATATATGGAATATCTTATCCATAATATCTCTTCCATATATGAGCCATGAGTTTATATATTGAATATCTGATCCATAATATCTCTTTTGAATATGACCCATGAGTTTCATATATTGAAATCTTATCCATAATATCTCTTCCATATATGACCCATGAGTTTCATTTATTGAATATCTTATCCATAATGTGTCTCCCATATATGACCCATGAGTTTCATATATTGAATATCTGACCCATAATATCTCTTCCATATGTGACTCATGAGTTTCGTATATGGAATAGCTGACCCATAATATATCTTCCATATATGACCTATGAGTTATATATTGAATATCTTATCCATCATATACGACCCATGAGTTTAATATATGGAAAAGCTTATCCATCATATACGACCCATGAGTTTCATATTTTGAATATTTTATCCTTAATTTCTCTTCCATATATGACCCATGATTTGTACATATGGAATATCTCAAGATATCTCTTCCATATCTGACCCGTGAGTTTCACATATGGAATATCTGACCCATAATATCTCTTCCATATATGACCCATGAGTTTCATATATGGAATATCTGACCCATAATATATCTTCCATATATGACCCATGAGTTTCATATATGGAATATCTCACCCATAATATCTCTTCCATATATGACCCATGAGTTTCATATATATGGAATATCTGACCCATAACATCTCTTCCACATATGACCCATGAGTTTGATATATGGAATATCTGACCCATAATATCTCTTCCGTATATGACCCATGAGTTTCATATAATGAATATCTGACCCATAATATCTCTTCCATATAAAACCATGAGTTACATATATTGAATATCTTATCCATAATATCTCTTCCATATATGACCCATGAGTTTCATGTATTGAATATCTTATCCATAACAACTCTTCCATATATGACCCATGAGTGTTATATATGGAATATCTGACCCATAATATCTCTTCCATATATGACCCATGAGTTTCATATATTGAATATCTTATCCATAACATCTATTTCGTATATGACCCATGAGTTTCATATATTGAAAATTTATCCATGGTTTCTCTGCCATATATGACCCATGAGTTTCACTTATGGAATATCTGACGATAATATCTCTTCCATATACGATCCATGAGTTTCATATATTGAATATCTGACACATAATATCTCTTCCATATATCAGCCATGAGTTTCGTATATGGAACAGCTGACCCATAATATCTCTTCCATATATGACCCATGAGTTTATATATTGAATATCTTATCCATCATATACGACCCATGAGTTTCATATAGTGAATATCTTATCCATAATTTCTCTTCCATATATGACCCATGATTTTCACATATGGAATATCTCACAATAATATCTCTTCCATATATGACCCATGAGTTTCACATATGGAATATATGACCTATAACATCTCTTCAATATATGACCCATGAGTTTCATATATGGAATATCTGACCCATAATATATCTTCCATATATGACCCATGAGTTTCATATGTTGAATAACTTATCCATAACATCTCTTCCATATATGACCCATTAGTTTCATATATGGAATATCTGACCAATAATATCTCTTCCATATATGACCCATGAGTTTCATATATTGAATATCTTATCCATAATATCTCTTCCATATATGACCCATGAGTTTCATATATGGAATATCAGACCGATAATATCTCTTCCATAAATGACCCATGAGTTTCATATATTGAATATCTTATCCATAATTTCTCTTCTATATATGACCCATGAGTTTCGCATATGGAATATCTGACCCATAATATCTCTTCCATATATGACCCATGAGTTTCATATATTCAAATCTTGTCCATAATTTTTCTTCCATGTATGACTCATGAGTTTCACATATGGAAAATCTGACGATAATATCTCTTCCATATATGACCCATGAGATTCATATATTGAATATCATATCCAAAATATCTCTTCCATATATGACCCATGAGTTTCGTATATGGAATAGCTGACCCATAATATATCTTCCATATATGACCTATGAGTTATATATTGAATATCTTATCCATCATATACGAGCCATGAGTTTAATATATGGAAAAGCTTATCCATCATATACGACCCATGAGTTTCATATTTTGAATATTTTATCCTTAATTTCTCTTCCATATATGACCCATGATTTGTACATATGGAATATCTCAAGATATCTCTTCCATATCTGACCCGTGAGTTTCACATATGGAATATCTGACCCATAATATCTCTTCCATATATGACCCATGAGTTTCATATATGGAATATCTGACCCATAATATATCTTCCATATATGACCCATGAGTTTCATATATGGAATATCTCACCCATAATATCTCTTCCATATATGACCCATGAGTTTCATATATGGAATATCTGACCCATAACATCTCTTCCACATATGACCCATGAGTTTGATATATGGAATAGCTGACCCATAATATCTCTTCCATATATGACCCATGAGTTTATATATTGAATATCGTATCCATCATATACGACCCATGAGTTTCATATATGGAATATCTTATCATAATATCCCTTCCATATATGACCCATGAGTTTCATATATAGAATATCTGCCCAATGATATATCTTCCATATATGACCCATGAGTTTTTTATATTCAATATCTTATCCATAATATCTCTTCCATATATGACCCATGAGTTTCATATATGGAATATCTCACCCATAATATTTCTTCCATATATGACCCATGAGTTTCATATATTGAATATCTTATCCATAATGTCTCTTCCATATATGACCCATGAGTTTCATATATTGAATATCTTATCCATAATATTTCTTCCATATATGACCCATGAGTTTCGTATATTGAATATCTTATCCATAATTTATCTTCCATATATGACCCATGAGTTTCACATATGGAATATCTGACGATAATATCTCTTCAGTGTATGACCCATGAGCTTCATATGTGGAATATCTGACCCATAAATATATCTTCTATATATGACCCATGACTTTCACATATGGAATATCTGACCCATAATATATCTCCCATATATGACCCATGAGTTTCATATATCGAATATCTTATCGATAATATCTCTTCCATATATGACCCATGAGTTTCATATATTGAATATCTTATCCATGATATCTCTTCCATATATGACCGATGAGTTTCATATATTGAATATCGTATCCATAATATCTCTTCCATATATGACCCATGAGTTTCGCATATGGAAATGCTGACCCATAATAACTCTTTCATATATGACCCATGAGTTTATGTATTTAATATCTTATCCATCATATACGACCCATGAGTTTCATGTGTGGAATATCTTATCCATAATATCTCTTCCATATACGACCCATGGGTTTATATATTGAATATTTTATCCATAGTATCTCTTCCGTATGTGACCCATAAATTTCATATATGGAATATCTGACCCATAATATCTCTTCCATATATGACCCATGAGTTTCATATATGGAATGTCTGACCCATAATATATGTTCCATATATGACCCATGAGTTTCATATATTGAATATCTTATCCGTAATATCTCTTCGATATATGACCCATGAGTTTATATATTGAATATCTCATCCATAATATCTCTTCCGTATATGACACATGAGTTTCATGTATGGAATATCTGACCCATGATATCTGTTCCATATATGACCCATGAGTTTCATCCTGTCATGAGAGGGAAGGGACCTTCTCTTAGTTTCTGCCTTAGCCCTAAAGGTTTCATCATTATTTTTTAAAATTTGGATAAGTGGAATTGAAATATAGAATTTTATATTTCTTTCCTTTTAATTGGCATTCACCCCGCCTCCCGATTTTTTGATGGGGGAGGAATTCGACTGAACCGGAATCCAGCCCTCACGATACTTGAAGTCACGATGAAAGGAAGAAATGTTACCTTTTATGTGACATTTTCATGGGGGAGGAATAAAGGTTCAATCGAACCTTTATTCTTCCCCCATGAAAATATCATCTAAAAGAGAAATTGGCCATCTTAGCTATTATTTGTTTAGGAGGACTTATTCACGATGATTTTTGAAGGAATTTTTCTTTCAGGAGGGAAGGGATGTTTTACATCCGAGCGGCACTTTTTTGCACACAATGCATTAAATGGCCAGATCGCAAGGACCCCAAAGGCTCAGAGAATGTTGGGGGTGGGGACTCACTAGACTGCTGTTGGGAAACAGACGGCAGTCTCTCGTCAAGGCCATCCAGTATGTTGTTTTTCGTGCACAGGGAATGTCAACCGTTCATGGCGCCACGGCTTCACATCTTATCCGACGGACGGTGGGCTTTCGAAGCCTATCTGTGTCCCTTATTGACCATGGGCAGCCATGGCCTTATTGACCATGGCAAACATTGTCCCAGCTGAGACTCGTACCCGATAACTGTAGATTGCGAGCCTGGCGCATTACCAACTGAGCCACGCTCACCCCTTAGGAGGGTAGGATAAAAGTTTTGGAAAAAATTATTATATTTCTTTTGCTGATAATAAGAGGAAGCTGCATACCATTGGAGTTGTTTTGATAGCACTTTTTCTGCACAGAATGATCTAAGTGGTCACGTCTCAAGTACACCAAGGGCTTAGAGAAGGATGGAGGGAACTTTCTCTAAGTCTCCACTGGACAGCTGTTAAGAGACAGATGGAAGAATCCCATGAAGGCTACTCAGCATATTCTTTAAGATGCTGAGGATATGATTCTATTGCACAGAGATCACGGCTTAATCCCATCTGATGAACGACACACTTTCTATGCCCTCGATGTCTTCTCCCTCACCGAGGGCAAAGTGGGGGGAAGGAGGAAAGAATTCTCAATTCTAGAACATTTGATACTCGAACCAGGAAACTGGAAATTACTAAACTGGAGCGTTACTGAGTCAACATCCGCCCCTCTTCGTAATATGAATTTATTAGCGCTATCTGCCGTCACTTAGGTGAATGGCATAATATTATAATATACAGAGCCCATAATATAATATATAAAGCTCCCAGAGCCCTTAACCAATATAATTATGTTTATGAGCCATGGGGAAGAATTGATGTATACGAGCGCCTGTGCCCTTTTAGTTATAATAAGAGGAAACTGATACCAAAGTTGGTGCTCCCAGTTCTTACAGTTTCGAATGAGTTCTTAATCAGACAGACAAAGTCGTTCTGAAACCTATAGTAGATTTAGCTAATGTTAAATCTGATTCAAAATTGAGTGATAATTTTAAAAGAATGTTAAAGAAAATTTATTCAAAGACTGTTATCTGGTGTAATGTGATCTACCAATGCGAGAGAGGATCTCTAAAGAATTTAAACAAATTGTCGAATCCGTGAACTGCAATCGGCTAGAATTTTTTTTTGAAAAAAAAAATTATTATAGAGGAAGTAGGTTCTGATTCATTTCCGCTTCAATTCAACAACTTGCTCTCTTAGCAATCAATTTTTACGAAAAGAAACTGTTAAACAATTTCATCAATTCATTCATCAATTTCATCAGACAGAGAGAAGTCTCCCAATTCCCATCAAGGTCATCCAGCATATTCCCGTCAAGATCAAGTAGAGCGTTGAGGACAGGGCCGATTTCATCAGCATCCACGACTAGCAATGCCGACGTTTGAAGGATTCTGACCTATGGACTACATTACGAGCCGTGAGAGCTACTGACCAAGTTCCCCCCCCCCCCCCCCCGCCCTTGGAAATAAGGTAAGTCCATTAATGAATAAGGTAAGCGAAACTAATACTTTTGAATTTTTTAGGTGCAAATAAGTAGAGTATTAAGTTTTGTGTATAGGAAACTTTGCAATCTTTTTGTCATAAGGGAAAATTTCTCTCTCATTTTGCTGCAGTAATAACAACGGTGGGGCTCCTGCTGGTGGGCATCACATCCATCGAAAATTTTAAAATTAAATTTTTCTAAACTTTAAAATTTGTTCTCAGTTTTATTCGTTAAGGTTAAGGCACATGTTATTACATTCTAAATTTAATTTATAGAAAACCTATGTTAGATGTTAGCAAATGGCGCTCAAATCCAATCTTTCCCAGCAGGGACGTCTTACAAATTTCAGGGGGCGATTTTTTAGTTGATAGAAATAGATTAAATATAATACTTAATAGTTCCTAGGAATGCAAAGCACTCGTAAATTTGAACTGCAGGTAAATATTATTTCAACTAGGTTTATACAAGGAAACATATTCAGTAAGAGAAAACAGAGGGTGTTTGCGGTGATAGATGGTAAGGGAAGACGCAAATTTTTATTTCGACACGTATCAACACATGTGACTACGTATGCTGCGGACCGAACAGCGCCGAATGCCGTGTTGCGACTCCGATGAGATAAATAACGCTCTTTTTAGCAGACGAGATCGCTTAGTCTTTTAATTAAATTCACTATCACTTAAATGAGATAACAAGTTCGCGGTTGTTACACCCAATACCGACGTATGCCTCAGACTTGCTACGCAAAGTGATGTCTAGAAATGTGTCCAACAATTAAGCACGAGAGTTGTATAGCGAGGACACTTAATTAAATTCACCTTCACTTAAATGAGATAACAGGTTCGTGGTTGCTACACCCAATACCGACGTATGACTCAGACTTGCTACTCCAAGTGATGTCGAGAAATGTGTCCAACAATTAAGCACGAAAGTTGTATAGGGAAGACACTTAATTAAATTCACCATCACTTAAATGAGATAACAGGTTCGAGGTTGTTACACCCAATACCGACGTATGACTCAGACTTGCTACGCCAAGTGATGTCTAAAAATGTGTCCAACAATTAACACGAAAGTTGTATAGCGAGGACACTTAATTAAATTCACCATCACCTAAATGAGACAACAGGTTCACGGTTGTTACACCCAATACTGACGTATGCCTCAGACTTGCTACGCCAAGTGATGTGTAGAAATGTATCCAACAATTAAGCACGAGAGTTGTATAGCGAGGACACTTAATTAAATTCACAATCACTTAAATGAGACAACAGTTTCGCGGTTGTCACACCCAATACCAACTTATGCTTCAGACCTGCTACGCTAAGTAATGTGTAGAAATGTGTCCAACAATTAAGCACGAGAGTGGAATTGCGAGAACACTTAATTAAATTCACCATCATTTAAATGAGGTAAGAGGTTTTTGGTTGTTACAACCAATACCAACGTATGCCTCACACTTGCTACGCCGATGTCTAGAAATGTGTCCAACAATTAAGCACGAGAGTTGTATAGCGAGGACACTTAATAATATTCACCATCACTTAAATGAGATAACAGGTTTCTGGATGTTACACACAATACAGACGTATGCTTCAGACTTGCTACGCCAAGTCATGTGCAGAAATGTATCCAACAATTAAGCACGAAAGTTGTATTCCGAGGACAATTAATTAAATTCACCATCACTTAAATGACATAACGGGTTAGCGGTTGTTACACCCAATACTGACGTATGCCTCAGACTTGCTACACCGATGTCTAGAAATATGTCCAACAATTAAGCACGAGAGTTGTATAGCGAGAACTTAATTAAATTCACCATCACTAAAAAGAGATAACAGGTTCGCGGTTGCTACACCCAATACCGACGTATGCCTCAGACTTGCTACGCCAAGTGATGTCTAGAAATGTGTCCAACAATTAAGCACGAAAGTTGCAGAGGGAGGACACTTAATTAAATTCACCATCACTTAAATGAGATAACAAGTTCGCGGTTGTTACACCCAATACCGACGTATGCCTCAGACATGCTTTGCCGATGTCTAGAAATGTGTCCAACAATTAAGCACGAAAGTTGTATTCCGAGGACACTTAATTATATTCACCAGCACTTAAATGAGATAACAGGTTCGCGGTTGTTACACCCAAAACCGACGTATGCCTCAGAATTGCTACGCCGATGTTTAGAAAAGTGTCCAAAAATTAAGCACGAGAGTTCTATAGCGAGGACACTTAATTAAATTCACCATCACTTAAATGAGGTAACAGGTTCACGGTTACCCAATACCGATGTATGAGTGAGGCTTTCTCCGACAAGTGATGTATAGAAATGTGTCCAACAATTAAGCACGAGAGTTGTATAGCAAGGACACTTAATTAAATTCACCTCACTTAAATGAGATAACAGGTTCACGGTTGTTACATCCAATACCGACGTATGTCTCAGACTTGCTACCCTAAGTGATGTGTAGAAATGTGTCCAACAATTAAGCACGAGAGTTGTACAGCGAGGATATTTAATTAAATTCACAATCACTTAAATGAGATAACAGGTTAGCGGTTGTTACACCCAATACCGACGTATGCCTCAGACTTGCTACGCCAAGTGATGTGTAGAACTGTGTCCAATAATTAAGCACGAAAGTTGTATTGCCAGGACACTTAATTAAATTCAGCACCACTTAAATGAGGTAACGGGTTAGCGGTTGTTACACCCAATACCGACGTATGCCTCAGAATTGCTACGCCGATGTCTAGAAATGTGTCCAACAATTAAGCACGAGAGTTGTATAGCGAGGAGACTTAATTAAATTCACTATCACTTAATTGAGGTAACAGGTTCGCGGTTGTTACACCCAATACCGACGTATGCCTCAGACTTGCTACGCCAAGTAATGTGTAGAAATGTGTTCAACAATTAAGCACGAAAGTTGTATAGCGTGGACACTTCTCTAATTCACAATCACTTAAATGAGATAACAGGTTCGTGGTTGTTACACCAAATACCAATGTATGTCTCAGAATTGCTACCCTAAATGATGTGTAGAAATGTGTCCAACAATTAAGCACGAGAGTTGTATAGCGAGGACACTTAATTAAATTCCCCATCATTTAAATGAGATAACAAGTTCGCGGTTGTTACACCGAATACCGACGTATGCCTCAGACTTGCTACGCCAAGTGATGTGTAGAAATGTGTCCAATAAGTAAGCACGAATGTAGTATTATCAGGACATTTAATTAAATTCACCACCAATTAAATTAGGTAACATGTTCGCGGTTGTTACACGCAATACCGACGTACACCTCAGAATTGCTACGCCGATGTGTAGAAATGTGTCCAACAATTAAGCACTAGAGCTATATAGCGAGGTCACTTAATTAAATTCACCATCACTAAAATGAGATAACAGGTTCGCGGTTGCTACACCCAATACCGACATATGCCTCAGACGTGCTACACCAAGTGATGTGTAGAAATGTGTCCAACAACTAAGCACGAGAGTTGTATAGCGAGGACACTTAATTAAATTCACCATCACTTATATGAGATAACAGGTTCACGGTTGTTACCCCCAATAGCGACGTATGCCTTAGACTTGCTACGCCAAGTAATTTGTAGAAATGTGTCCAACAATTAAGCACGAAAGTTGCATTTCGAGGACATTTAATTAAATTCACCATCACTTAAATGAGGTAATAGGTTCGCGGTTGTTACAACCAATAACGACATATGCCTCAGACTTGCTACGCTAATGTCTAGAAATGTGTCCAACAATTAAGCACGAGTGTTGTATAGCGGGGACACAACTAAATTCACCATGATTAATGAGATAACAGGTTCGCGGTTTTTACACCCAATACCGATGTATGCCTCAGACTTGCTACGCCAAGTGATGTGTAGAAATGTGTCCAACAATTAAGCACGAAAGTTGTATTCCGAGGACACTTAATTAAATTCACCATCACTTAAATGAGATAACGGGTTCGCGGTTGTTACACCCAATACCGACGTATGCCTCAGACTTGCTACACCGATGTCTAGAAATGTGTCCAACAATTAAGCACGAGAGTTGTATAGCGAGGACACTTAATTAAACTCACCTCACTTAAATGAGATAACAGGTTCACGGTTGTTACACCCAAAACCAACGTATGCCTCAGACTTGCTACGCCAAGTTATCTGTAGAAATGTGTACAACAGTTAAGCACGAGAGTTGTATAGCGAGGACACTTAATTAAATTCACCATCAATTAAATGAGATAACAAGTTCGCGTTTGTTACACCAAATACCGACGTATGCCTCAGAATTCCTATGCCAAGTGATGTGTAGAAATGTGTCCAACAATTAAGCACGAAAGTTGTACAGCGAGGAGACTTAATTAAATTCACTATCACTTAAATGAGATAACAAGTTCGCGGTTGTTACACCAAATACCGACGTATGCCTCAGACTTCCTACGCCAAATGATGTGTAGAAATGTGTGCAATAATTAAGCACAAAACTTGTATTGCCAGGGCACTTAATTAAATTCACCATCACTTAAATGAGACAACAGGTTCGCGGTTGTTACACCCAATAACGACGTATACCTCAGAATTGCTACGCTGATGTCTAGAAAAGTGTCCAACAATTAAGCACGAGAGTTGTATAGCGAGGTCACTTAATTAAATTCACCATCACTAAAATGAGATAAGAGGTTCGCGGTTGCTACACCCAATACCGACGTATGCTTCAGACTTGCTACACCAAGTGATGTCTAGAAATGTGTCCTAAAGTTAAGCACGAATGTTGGATTTTGAGGACACTTAATTAAATTCACCATCACTTAAATGAGATAACAGGTTCGCGGTTGTTACACCCAATACCGACGTATGCCTCAGAATTCCTACGCCGATGTCTAGAAATGTGTCCAAAAATTAAGCACGAGAGTTGTATAGCTAGGTCACTTAAATGAGATAAAAGGTTCCTGGTTGTTACATCCAATACAGATGTATGCCTGAGACTTGCAACGCCAAGTGATGTGTAGAAATGTATCCAACAATTTAGCACGAAAGTTGTATTCCGAGGACACTTAATTAATATCACCATCACTTAAATGATAAAACGGGTTCGCGGTTGTTACACCCAATACTGACGTATGCCTCAGACTTGCTACACCGATGTCTAGAAATGTGTCTAACAATTAATCACGAGAGTTGTATAGAGAGGACACCTAATTAAATTCACCATCGCTTAAATGAGATAACAGGTTCGCGGTTGCTACACCCAATACCGACGTATGCCTCAGACTTGCTACGCCAAGTGATGTGTAGAAATGTGTCCAACAATTAAGCACGAAAGTTGTATTCCGAGGACACCAAATTAAATTCACCATCACTTAAATGGGATAACACGTTCGCGGTTGCTACACCCAATACCGACGTATGAGTCAGGCTTTCTACGACAAGTGATGTATAGCAATGTGTCCAACAATTAAGCACGAGAGTTGTATAGCGAGGACACTTAATTAAATTCACCTAACTTAAATGAGATAACAGGTTCACGATTCTTACAGCCAATACCGTTGTATCCCTCAGACTTACTACGCCAAGTGATGTGTAGAAATGTGTCCAACAATAAAGCATGGAAGTTGTATAGCGAGGAGACTTAATTAAATTCACTATCACTTAAATGAGATAACAGGTTCGCGGTTGCTACACCCAATACCGACGTATGCCTCAGACTTGCTACGCCAAGTAATGTGTAGAAATGTGTTCAACAATTAAGCACGAAAGTCGTATAGCTGGGACACTTAAATAATTCACCATCACTTAAATGAGATAACAGGTTCGCGGTTGCTACACCCAATACCGACGTATGCCTCAGACTTGATACGCAGATGTGTAGAAATATGTCCAATAATTAAGTACGAGAATTCTATAGCGAGGACACCTAATTAAATTCACCACCATTTAAATGAGATAACAGGTTAGCGGTTGCTACACCCAATACCGACGTATCCCTGAGTCTTGCTACGCCGATGTGTAGAAATGTGTCCAACAATTAAGCACGAGAGTTGTATAGCGAGGACAGGTAATTAAATTCACCATCACTTAAATGAGGTAACAGGTTCGCGGTTGTTACACCAAATACCGACGTATGCCTCAGACTTGCTATGCGAAGTGATGTCTAGAAATGTGTCCAAGAATTAAGCACGAAAGTTGTATTCCGAGGACACTTAATTAAATTGACCATAACTTAAATGAGGTAACAGGTTTGGGGTTGTTACAACAAATACCGACGTATGCCTCAGACTTGCTACGCCGATGTCTAGAAATGTGTCTAACAATTAAGCACGTGAGTTGTATAGCGACGACACCTAATTAAATTCACCATCACTTAAATGAGATAATGGGTTCGCGGTTGTTACACCCAATACCGGCGTATGCCTCAGACTTGCTACCCCAATGTCTAGTAATGTGTTCAACAATTAAGCACGAGAGTTGTATAGCGAGGACACTTAATTAAATTCACCATCGCTTAAATGAGATAACAGGTTCGCGGTTGCTACACCCAATACCGACGTACGCCTCAGACTTCCTACGCCAAATAATGTGTAGAAATGTGTCCAACAATTAAATACGAATGTTGTATTGCCAGGACACTTAAGTAAATTCACCACCACTTAAATGAGATTACAGGTTCGCGGTTGTTACACCCAATACCGACGTATGGCTCAGAATTGCTACGCCGATATCTAGAAATGTGTCCAACAATTAAGCACGAGGGTTGTACAGTGAGGTCACTTAAATGGGATAACACGTTCAGGGTTGATACATCCAATACCGATGTATGCCTCAGACTTCCTACGCCAAGTGATGTGTAGAAATGTGTCCAACAATAAAACATGGATGTTGTATAACGACGAGACTTAATTAAATTTACTCTCATTTAAACGAGATAAGAAGTTCGCGGTTGTTACTCCCAATACAGACGTATGCCTCAGACTTGCTACGCCAAGTAATGTGTAAAAATGTGTTCAACAATTAAGCATGAAAGTTGTATAGCGAGGAACTTAACTAATTCACCATCACGTAAATGAGATAACAGTTTCGCGATTGTTACACCCAATACCGTCGTGTGCATCAGAATTGCTACGCCGATGTCTGGAAATGTGTCCACCAATTAAGCACGAGAGTTGTATAGCGAGGAGACTTAATTAAATTCACTATCACTCAAATGAGATACCAGGTTCGCTGTTGTTACACCCAATACCGACGTATGCCTCAGAGTTCCTACGCCAAGTAATGTGTAGAAATGTGTTCAACAATTAAGCACGAATGTTGTATGGCGAGGACACTTCAATAATTCCCCATCACTTAAATGAGATAACAGTTTCGCAGTTGTTACACCCAATACCGACGTATGCATCAGACTTGCTACGCCAAGTGATGTGTAGAGATGTGTCCAGCAATTTAGCAGGAGAGTTGTATAGCGACGACACTTAATTAAATTCACCATCACTTAAATGAAATAACGGGTTCGCGGTTGTTACAACCAATACCGACGTATGCTTCAGACTTGCTACGCCAAGTAATGTGTAGAAATCTGTTCAACAATTAAGCACGAAAGTTGTATAGCGTGGACAGTTAACTAATTCACCATCACTTAAATGAGATAACAGGATCGCGGTTGTTACACCCAGTACCGACGTATGCATTCAGACTTGCTACGCCAAGTGATGTGTAGAAATGTGTCCAACAATTAAGCACGAGAGTTGTATAGCGTGGACACTTCTGTAATCCGCAATCACTTAAATGTGATAACAGGTTCGCGGTTGTTACACCCAATGCCGACGTATACCTCAGACTTGCTACGCCAAGTGATGTGTAGAAATGTGTCCCACAATTAAGAAAGAGAGTTGTATAGCGAGGACACCTAATTAAATTGACTATCACTTAAATGAGATAACAAGTTCGCGTTTGTTACACACAATACCGACATATGCCTCAGACTTGCTACGACAAGTGATGTGTAGAAATGTGTCCAACAATTAAGCACGAAAATTGTACAGCGAGGAGACTTAATTAAATTCACTATCACTTAAATGAGATAACAAGTTCGCGGTTGTTACACCCAATACCGACGTATGACTCAGACTTCCTACGCCAAATGATGTGTAGAAATGTGTGCAATAATTAAGCACAAAACTTGTATTGCCAGGACACTTAATTAAATTCACCACCACTTAAATGAGATAAACGGGTCGCGGTTGTTACACCCAATAACGACGTATACCTCAGAATTGGTACGCATATGTCTAGAAATGTGTCCAGCAATTAAGCACGAGAGTTGTATAGCGAGGTCATTTAATTAAATTCACCACCACTTAAATGAGATAACAGGATCCTGGTTGTTACACCCAGTACAGACGTATGCCTCAGACTTGCTACGCCAAGTGATGTGTAGAAATGTGTCCAACAATTTAGCACCAAAATTGTATTCCGAGGACATTTAATTAAATTCAGCATCACTTAAATGAGATAACTGGTTCGCGGTTGTTACACCTAATACCGACGTGTGCCTCACACTTGCTACACCGATGTCTAGAAATGAGTTAAGCAATTAAGCACGAGAGTTGTATAGCGAGGACACTTAATTAAATTCACCATCGCTTAAATGAGATAACAGGTTTGCGGTTGCTACACCCAGTACCGTCGTATGCCTCAGATTTGCTACACCAAGCGATGTGTAGAAATGTGTCGAACAATGAAGCACGAAAGTTGTATTCTGAGAACACTTAATTAAATTCACCATCACTTAAATGAGATAACGGGTTCGCGGTTGTTACACCCAATACCGACGGATGCCACAGACTTGCTATACCGATGTCTAGAAATATGTCCAACAATTAAGCACGAGAGTTGTATAGCGAGGACACCTAATTAAATTCACCATCACTTAAATGAGATAACAGGTTCGCGGCTGCTACACCCGATACCGACGTATGCCTCAGATTTGCTACACCAAGTTATGTCTAGAAATGTGTCCTACAATTAAGCACGAAAGTTGTATTCCGAGGACACTTAATTAAATTCACCATCACTTAAATCAGATAAGAGGTTCGTGGTTGTTACAAACAATACCGACGTATGCCTCAGACTTGCTACGCCAGGTAATGTGTAGAAATGTGTTCAACAATTAAGCAAGAGAGTTGTATAGCGTGGACACTTCTGCAATTCACAATCACTTAAATGAGATAACAGGTTGGCGGTTGTTACACCCAATACAGACGTAGAATTAAGCACGAGAGTTGTATAGCTAAGACACTTAAATAATTCACCATCACTTAAATGAGATAACAGGTTCGCGGTTGTTACACCCAATACCGACCTATGCATCAGACTTGCTACGCCAAGTGATGTGTAGAAATGTGTCCAACAATTAAGCAAGAGAGTTGTATAGCGTGGACACTTCTGTAATTCGCAATCACTTAAATGAGATAACAGGTTGGCGGTTGTTACACCCAATACAGACGTATGCCTCAGATTTGCTACGCGAAGTGATGTGTAGAAATGTGTCCAACCATTAAGCACGAGAGTCGTATAGTGAGGACACTTAATTAAATTCACCATCACTTAAATTAGATAACAGATTCGCGGTTGTTACACCCAATACCGACGAATGCCTCAGATCTGCTACCCCAAGTGATGTGTAGAAATGTGTCCAACAATTAAGAAAGAGAGTTGTATAACGAGGACACTTAATTAATTTCACCATCATTTAAATGAGGTAACAGATTCGCGGTTCTTACAACCATTACCGACGTATGCCTCAGACTTGCTACGCCGATGTCTAGAAATTTGTCCAACAATTAAGCACGAGAGTTGTATAGCGATGACACTTAATTAAATTCACCATCGCTTAAATGAGATAACAGGTTCCTCGTTGTTACACCCAATACAGTCGTATGCCTCAGACTTGCTACGCCAAGTGATGTGTAGAAATGTGTCCAACAATTAAGCATGAAAGTTGTATTCCGAGGACACTTAATTAAATTCACCATCACTTAAATATGATAACTGGTTCGCGGTTATTACACACAATACCGACGTATGCCTCAGACTTGCTACACCGATGTCTAGAAATGTGTCAAGCAATTAAGCACGAGAGTTGTATAGCGAGGACACTTAATTAAATTCACCATCACTTAAATGAGATAACAGGTTCGCGGTTGCTACACTCAATACCGACGTATGACTCAGGCTTTCTATGACAAGTGTTGTCTAGAAATATGTCCAACAATTAAGCATGAGAGTTGTATAGCGAGGACACTTAATTCACCTCACGTAAATGAGATAACAGGTTCAGGGTTGATACACCCAATACCAATGTACGCCTCAGACTTCCTACGCTAAGTAATGTGTAGAAATGTGTCCAACAATAAAGCATGGAAGTTGTATAGCGAGGAGACTTAATTAAATTCACTATCACTTAAAGGAGATAACAGGTTCGCGGTTGTTACACCCAATACAGACGTATGCCTCAGACTTACTACGCCAAGTAATGTGTAGAAATGTGTTCAACAATTAAGCACGAAATTTGTATAGCGAGGACATTTAACTAAATCACCATCACTTAAATAAGATAACAGGTTCGCGGTTGTTACACCCAATACCGACGTATGCCTCAGAATTGCTCCGTCGATGTCTAGAAATGTGTCGAAAAATTAAGCACGAGAGTTGTATAGCGAGGAAACTTAATTAAATTCACTATCACTCAAATGAGATAACAGGTTCGCGGTTGTTACAACAAATACCGACGTATGCCTCAGAGTTCCTATGCCAAGTAATGTGTTCAACAATTAAGCACGAAAGTTGTATAGCGAGGAGACTTCAATAATTCACCATCACTTAAATGAGATGAGTTTCGCGGTTGTTACACCCAATACCGACGTATGCATTAGACTTGCTACGCCAAGTGATGTGTAGAGATGTGTCCAACAATTGAGCAGGAGAGTTGCATAGCGACGACAATTAATTAAATTCACCATCACTTAAATGAGATAACAGGTTCGCGGCTGTTACACCCAATACCGACGTATGCCTCAGATTTCCTACCCCAAGTGATGTGTAGAAATGTGTCCAACAATTAAGAAAGAGAGTTGTATAGCGAGGAGACTTAATTAAATTCACCATCACTTAAATGAGGTAAGAGGTTCGCGTTGTTATACCCAATAGCGATGTATGCCTCAGATTTGCTACGCCGATGTCTAGAAATGTGCCCAACAATTAAGCACGAGAGTGGTATAGCGAGGAGATGTAATATAATTCACCATCACTTAAATGAGATAACAGGTTCACGGATGTTACACCCAATACCGACGTATGCCTCAGACTTGCTACGCCAAGTGATGTCTAGAAATGTGTCCAACAATTAAGCAGGAAAGTTGTATTCCGAGGACACTTAATTATATTTACCATATTTAAATGATGTAACAGGTTTGCGGTTGTTACAACCAATACCGACGTATGCCTCAGACGTGCTATGCCGATGTCTAGAAATGTGTCCAACAATTAAGCACGAGAGTTGTATAGCGAGGACACCTAATTAAATTCCCCATCACTTAAATGAGATAACAGGTTCCTGGTTGTTACACCCAAACAGACGTATGCCTCAGACTTGCTACGCCAAGTGATGTGTAGAAATGTGTCGAACAATTAAGCACGAAAGTTGTATTCCGAGGACACTTAATTAAATTCAGAATCACTTAAATTAGATAACGTGTTTGCGGTTGTTACACCCAATAACGACGTATGCCTCAGACTTCCTACACCGATGTCTAGAAATGCGCCCAACAATTAAGCACGAGAGTTGAATAGCGAGGAGTTTTAATTAAATTCACCATTACTTAAATGAGATAACAGGTTCACGGTTGTTACACCCAATACCGACGTATGCCTCATATTTGCTACACCAAGTGATGTCTAGAAATGTGTCCAACAATTAAGCACGAGAGTTGTATTGCGAGGACGCTTAATTAAATTCACCATTACTTAAATGAGGTAACAGGTTCGCGGTTCTTACAACCAATACCGACGTATGCCTCAGACTTCCTACACCGGTGTCTAGAAATGTGTCCAACAATTAAGCACGAGAGTTGTATAGCGAGGACACTTAATTAAATTCACCATCGCTTAAATGAGATAATAGGTTCGCGGTTGCTACACTCAATACCGACGGATGCCTAAGAATTGCTACGCCGATGTCTAGAAATGTGTCCAACAATTAAGCACGAGAGTTGTATAGCGAGGAGACCTAATTAAATTCACTATCACTCAAATGATATAACAGGTTCGCGGTTGTTACACCCAATACCGACGTATGCCTCAGAGTTCCTACGCCAACTAATGTGTAGAAATGTGTTCAACAATTAAGCACGAAAGTTGTATAGCGAGGACTCTTCAATAATTCACCATCACTTAAATGAGATAACAGTTTCGCGGTTGTTACACCCAATACCGACGTATGCATTAGAGTTGCTACGCCAAGTGATGTGTAGAGATGTGTCCAACAATTAAGCACGAGAGTTGCATAGCGACGACACTTAATAAATTCACCATCACTTAAATGAGATAACAAGTTCGCGGTTGTTACACCCAATAGCGACGTATGCCTCAGACTTGCTACCCCAAGTGATGTGTAGAAATGTGTCCAACAATTAAGCACGACAGTTGTATAGCCTGGACACTTCTGCAATCCAAAATCACTTAAATGGGATCACAGGTTCGCGGTTATTACACCCAATACCGACGTATGCATCAGACTTGCTACGCCAAGTGATGTGTAGAAATGTGTCCAACAATTAAGCACGAGAGTTGTATAGCGTGCACACTTGTGTAATCCACAATCACTTAAATGAGATAACAGGTTCGCGATTGTTACACCCAATACCGACGTATGCCTCAGACTTACTACACAAACTGATGTGTAGAAATGTGTCCAAAAATTAAGCACGAGAGTTGTATTGCGAGGATGCTTAATTAAATTCACCATCACCTAAATGATGTAACAGTTTCGCGGTTCTTACAACCAATACCGACGTATGCCTCTGACGTGCTGGGCCGATGTCTAGAAATGTGTCCAACGATTAAGCACGAGAGTTGTATAGCGAGGACACTGAATTAAATTCACCATCGCTTAAATGGGATAACAGGTTCGTGGTTGCTACACTCAATACCGACGTGTGCCTCAGACTTGCTACGCCAAGTGATGTGTAGAAATGTGTCCAACAATTAAGCACGAAAGTTGTATAGCGAGGACACTTAATTAAATTCACCATCACTTAAATGAGATAACTGGTTCGCGGTTGTTACACCCAATACCGACGTGTGCCTCAGAATTGCGACACCGATGTCTAGAAATGTGTCCAGCAATTAAGCACGAGAGTTGTATAGCGTGGAAACTTAATTAAATTCACCATCACTTAAATGAGATAACAGGTTCGCGTTTGTTACACCGAATACCGATTAATGACTCAGGCTTTCTATGACAAGTGATGTCTAGAAATGTGTCCAACAATTAAGCATGAGAGTTGTATAGCGAGGACACTTAATTAAATTCACCGCACTTAAATGAGATAACAAGTTCAGGGCTGATACACCCAATACCGACGAATGCCTCAGACTTGCTACCCCAAGGGAATGTGTAGAAATGTGTCCAACAATTAAGCACGAGAGTTGTACAGCGAGGGCACTTAATTAAATTCACCATCATTTAAATGAGATAAGAGGTTAGCGGTTGTTACACCCAATACCGACGTATGCCTCAGACTTGCTACGCCAAGTGATGTATAGAAATGTGTCCAATAATTAAGCACGAATGTTGTATTGCCAGGACACTTAAGTAAATACACCACCACTTAAATGAGATAACAGGTTCTCGGTTGTTACACCCAATACCTTAGTATGCCTTAGAATTGCTACACCGATGTCTATAAATGTGTCCAACAATTAGGCACGAGAGTTGTATAGCGAGGAGACTTAATTAAATTCACTATTACTCAAATGCGATAACAGGTTCGCGGTTGTTACACCCAATACCGACGTATGCCTCAGAGTTCCTACGCCAAGTAATGTGTAGAAATGTGTTGAACAATTAAGCACGAAAGTTATATTCGTTGTGATTTCGTTAAGTGATGGTGAATTATTGAGGACACCTCAATAATTCACCATCACTTAAACGAGATAACAGTTTCGCGGTTGTTACACCCAATACCGACGTATGCATCAGACTTGCTTTGCCAAGTGATGGGTAGAGATGTGTCCAACAATTAAGCACGAGAGTTGTATAGCGACGACACTTAATTAAATTCACATTCACTTAAATGAGGTAACAGGTTCGCGGTTGTTACACGCAATACCGACGTATGCCTCAGACTTGCTACCCCTAGTGATGTGTAGAAATGTGTCCAACAATTAAGCACGAGAGTTGTATAGCGAGGACACTTAATTAAATTCACCATCACATAAATGAGGTAATAGTTTCGCGGTTGTTACACCCAATACCGACGTATACCTCAGACTTGCTACGTCAAGTGATGTGTAGAAATGAGTCCAATAATTAAGCACGAAACTTGTATTGCCAGGACACTTAATTAAATTCACCACGACTTAAATGAAGTAAAATGTTCTCGGTTGTTACACCCAATACCGACGTACACCTCAGAATTGCTACGCCGATATCTAGAAATGTGTCCAACAATTTAGCACGAGAGTTGTATAGCGAGGTCAGTTAATTAAATTCACCATCACTTATATGAGATAAAAGGTTCGCGGTTGCTACACCCAATACCGACGTATGCCTCAGATTTGCTACACCAAGTTATGTCTAGAAATGTGTCCTACATTTAAGCACAAAAGTTGTATTCCGAGGACACTTAATTAAATTCACTATCACTTAAATCAGATAGGAGGTTCTCGGTTGTTACAACCAATACCGACGTATGCCTCAGACTTTCTACGGCGATGTGTAGAAATGTGTCCAACAATTAAGCACCAGAGTTGTATAGCGAGAACACTTAATTGAATTCATCATCATTTAAATGAGATAACGGGTTCGCGGTTGTTACACCCAATACCGACGTATGTCTCAGACTTGCTACACCAAGTGATGTGTAGAAATATGTCCAACAATTAAGCACGAGAGTTGTAAATCGAGGACACTTCATTAAATTCACCTCACTTAAATGAGATAACAGGTTCACAGTTGATACACCAAATACCGATGTATGCCTCAGACTTCCTATGCCAAGTGATGTGTAGAAATATGTCCAACAATTAAGCACGGAAGTTGTATCGCGAGGAGACTTAATTAAATTCACTATCACTTAAATGAGATAACAGGTTCGCGGTTGTTTCACCCAATACCAACGTATGCCTCAGACTTGCTACGCTAAGTAATGTGTAGAAATGTGTTCAACAATTAAGCACGAAAGTTGTATAGCGAGGACACTTAACTAATTTACCATCACTTAAATGAGATAACAGGTTCGCGGTTGCTACACCCAATACTGACATATGAATCAGACTTGCTACGCCAAGTGATGTGTAGAAATGTGTCCAACAATTAAGTGCGAGAGTTGTATTGCGAGGACACTTAACTAAATTAACCACCACTTAAATGAGGTAACAGGTTCGCGGTTGTTACACCCAATCCCGACGTATCCCCCAGAATTGCTACGCCGATGTCTAGAAATGTGTCCAACAATTAAGCACGAGAGTTCTATAACGACGACACTTAATTAAATTCACCATGACTTAAATGAGAGAACGGGGCAGGAGTTGCTCAGTCGGTAGCGCGCCAGGCTCGTAATCTGTAGTTCCCAGGTTCGAGTCCCAGCTGGGTCAGCGTTGAGATTTATCTCCGCAAAATTTACTGCCCTGCCCACGGTCAGTAGGGGACACCGATGGGCTTGGAAAGGCCGCCGTCCGTCGGATGGGACGTTAAGCCGTGGCCCCCTGTGCAGGAGAGCCATACCCTGTGCACGTTAAAGAACACGCTGGATGGGTTTGACGGGAGGCTACCATCTGTCTCCCAACAGCTGTTCCAGTGGGTCCCCTCCCCCAACCTTCTCTGAGCCTTCGGGGTCCATGTGACATGGCCATTTAGCCCATGGTGTGCAAAAAAGTGCTGCTCAGAGGTAAAACAGCCCAACCCAACTTAAATGAGATAACAGGTTCGCTGTTGTTACACCCAATACCGACGTATGCCTCAGACTTGCTATCCCAAGTGATGTGTAGAAATGTGTCCAACAATTAAGCACGAAAATTGTATAGCGAGGACACCTAATTAAATTCACCATCACTTAAATGAGATAACAGTTTCGCGGTTGTTACTCCCAATACCGACGTATGCCTCAGACTTGCTACGCCAAGTGATGTGTAGAAATATGTCCAATAATTAAGCACGAAAGTTGTATTGACAGGACACTTAATTAAATTCACCACCACTTAAATGAGATAACAGGTTCGCGGTTGTTACACCCAATACCGTCTTATACCTCCGAATTGCTACGCCGATGTCTAGAAATGTGTCCAACAATTAAGCATGAGAGCTGTAGAGCGAGGTCACTTAATGAAAGTCACCATCATTTAAATGAGATAACAGGTTCGCGGTTGCTACACCAAATACCGACGTATGCTTCAGACCTGCTACACCAAATCATGTCTAGAAATGAGTCCTGCAGTTAAGCACGAAAGTTGTATTCCGAGGACAATTAATTAAATTCACCACCACTAAAATGAGATAACAGGTTCGCGGTTGTTACACCCAATACCGACGAGTGCTTCAGAATTGCTACGCCGATGTCTAGAAATGTGTCTAACAATTAAACACGAGAGTTGTATAGCGGGGACATTTAAATAAATTCACCATCACTTAAATGAGATAACCTGTTTACGGTTGTTACACCAAATACCGACGTATGCCTCAGACTTCCTATGCCAAGTGATGTCTAGAAATGTGTCCAACAATTAAGCGCGAAAGTTGTATATCGAGGACACTTAACTAAATTCACCATCACTTAAATGAGATAAAAGTTTCATGGTTGTTACACCCAATACCGACGTATGTCTCAGACCTGCTTCGCCAAGTGATGTGCAGAAATGTGTCCAACAATTAAGCACGAGAGTCGTATAGCGAGGACACTTAATTTAATTCACCATCAGTTAAATTAGGTAACAGGTGCGCGGTTGTTACAACCAATTCCGACCTATGCCTCAGACTTACTACGCCGATGTCTGGAAATGTGTCCAACAATTGAGAACGAGAGTTGTATAGCGACGATATTTAATTAAATTCACCATCACTTAAATAACAGGTTCCTGGTTGTTACACCCAATACAGACGTATGCCTTAGACTTGCTACGCCAAGTGATGAGTAGAAATGTGTCCAACAATTAAGCACGAAAGTTGTATTCCGAGGACACTTATTTTAAATTCACCATCACTTAAATGAGATAACGGGTTCGCGGTTGCTACACCCAATACCGACGTATACATCAGACTTGCTACGCCAAGTGATGTCTAGAAATGTGTTCAACAATTAAGCACGAAAGTTGTATAGCGAGCACATTTAATTAAATTCACCATCACTTAAATGAGATAACAGGTTCACGGTTATTACACCCAATACCGACGTATGACTCAGACTTGCTATGCCATGTGATGTGTAGAAATGTGTCCAACAATTAAGCACGCGAGTTGTATAGCGAGGACACTTAATTAAATTCACCACACTTAAATGAGATGACAGGTTCACGGTTGTTACACCCAATACCGACGTATGCCTCAGACTTCCTACGCCAAGTAATTTGTAGAAATGTGTCGAACAATTAAGGACGAAAGTTGTATTGCGAGGACACTTAATGAAATTCACCATCACTTAAATGAGGTAACGGGTTCGCGGTTGTTACAACCAATACCGACGTATGCCTCAGACATGCTACGCTGATGTTTAGAAATTTGTCCAACAATTAAGCACGAGTGTTGTATAGCGAGGACACTTAATTAAATTCACCATCACTTAAATGAGATAATAGGTTCGCGGTTGCTACACCAAATACCGACTTATGCCTCAGATTTCCTACGCCAAGTGATGTCTAGAAATGTGTCCAACAATTAAGCACGAGAGTTGTATAGCGGGAACAGCACTAAATTCACCATGATTAAATGAGATAACAGGTTCGCGTTTGTTACACCGACTGCCGATGTATGCCTCAGACTTGCTACGCCAAGTGATGTGTAGAAATGTGTTCTACAATTAAGTACGAAAGTTTTTTGTGAGGACACATAATTAAATTCACTATCACTTAAATGAGATAAAAGTTTCGCGGTTGTTACATCCGATACCGTCGTATGCCTCAGACTTACTACCCCAAGTGATGTCTAGAAATTTTCCAACAATTAAGCACGAGAGTTGTATAGCGAGGACACCTAATTAAATTCACCATCACTTAAATGTGATAACAGGTTCGCGGTTGTTACACTCAATACCGAAGTATACCACAGACTTACTACCACAAGTGATATCTAGAAATGTGTCCAACAATTAAGCACGAAAGTTGTATTGCGAGGACACTTAATTAAATTCACCATCACTTAAATGAGATAACAGGTTCGCGGTTGTTACACCCAATACTGACATATGCATCAGACTTGCTACGCCAAGTGTTGTGTAGAAATGTGTCCAACAATTAAGCACGAGAGTTGTATTGCGAGGACACTTAACTAAATTAAACACCACTTAAATGAGGTAACAGGTTGGCGGTTGTTACACCCAGTCCCGACGTATCCCTCAGAATTGCTACGCCGATGTTTGAAATGTGTCCACCAATTAAGCACGAGAGCTGTATAACGAGGACACTTAATTAAATTAACCATCACTTAAATGAGAGAGCGGGGCAGGGGTGGCTCAGTCGGTAGCGCGCCAGGCTCATAATCTGTAGTTCCCAGGTTCGAGTCCCAGCTGGGTCAGCGTTGAGATTTATCTCCGCAAAATTCCCTGCCCTGCCCACGGTCAGTAGGGGACACCGATGGACTTGGAAAGGCCGCCGTCCGTCGGATGAGATGTTAAGCCGTAGCCCCGTGTGCGGGACAGACATACCCTGTGCATGTTAAAGAACATGTTGGATGACCTTGACGGGAGGCTACCATCTGTCTCCAAACAGCTGTTCCAGTGGGTCTCCTCCCCCAAACTTCTCTGAGCATTCGGGGTCCATGTGACATGGCCATTTAGCCCATGGTGTGCAAAAAAGTGCCGCTCAGAGGTAAAACAACCCAACCCAAGTTAAATAAGATAACAGGTTCGCGGTTGTTACACACAATGCCGACGTATGCCTCAGACTTGCTATCCCAAGTGATGTGTAGAAATGTGTCCAACAATTAAGCACGAAAATTGTACAGCGAGGAAACCTAATTAAATTCACTATCACTTAAATGAGATAACAGTTTCGCGGTTGTTACTCCCAATACCGACGTATGCCTCAGACTTGCTACGCCAAGTGATGTGTAAAAATGTGTCCAATAATTAAGCACGAAAGTTGTATTGCCAGGACACTTAATTAAATTCACCACCACTTAAATGAGATAAGAGGTTCGCGGTTGTTACACCCAATACCGTCTTATACCTCCGAATTGCTACGCCGATGTCTAGAAATGTGTCCAACAATTAAGCATGAGAGCTGTATAGCGAGGTCACTTAATGAAATTCACCATCATTTAAATGAGATAACAGGTTCGCGGTTGCAACACCAAATACCGACGTATGCTTCAGACTTGCTACACCAAATGATGTCTAGAAATGAGTCCTACAGTTAAGCACGAAAGTTGTATTCAGAGGACACTTAATTAAATTCACCACAACTAAAATGAGATAACAGGTTCACGGTTGTTACACCCAATACCGACGAGTGTTTCAGAATTGCTACGCCGATGTCTAGAAATGTGTCTAACAATTAAGCACGAGAGTTGTATAGTGAGGATATTTAATTAAATTCACCATCACTTAAATAACAGGTTCCTGGTTGTTACACCCAATACAGACATATGCCTTAGACTTGCTACGCCAAGTGATGAGTAGAAATGTGTCTAACAATTATGCACGAAAGTTGTATTCCGAGGACACTTAATTAAATTCACCATCACTTAAATGAGATAACGGGTTCGCAGTTGCTACATCCAATACCGACGTATGATTCAGACTTGCTATGCCATGTGATGTGTAGAAATGTGTCCAACAATTAAGCACGCGAGTTGTATAGCGAGGACACTTAATTAAATTCACCTCACTTAAATGAGATGACAGGTTCACTGTTGTTACACCCAATGCCGTCGTATGCATCAGAGTTGCTACGCCAAGTGATGTTTAGAAATGTGTTCAACAATTAAGCACGAAAGTTGTATAGCGAGGACACTTAACTAATTCACCATCACTTAAATGAGATAACAGGTTCGCGGTTGTTACACCCAGTACCGTCGTATGCCTCAGACTTGCTACACCAAGCGATGTGTAGAAATGTGTCCAACAATTAAGCACGAAAGTTGTATTCCGAGAACACTTAATTAAATTCACCATCACTTAAATGAGATAACGGGTTCGCGGTTGTTACACCCAATACCGACGTACACCTCAGAATTGCTACGCCGATGTCTAGAAATGTGTCCAACAATTAAGCACGAGAGTTGTATAGCGAAGTCACTTAATTAAATTCACCATCACTTAAATGAGATAACAGGTTCGCTGCTGCTACACCCAATACCGAGGTATGCCTCAGATTTGCTACACCAAGTTATGTCTAGAAATGTGTCCTACAGTTAATCACGAAAGTTGTATTCCGAGGACACTTAATTAAGTTCACCGTCACTGTAATGAGATAAAAGTTTCGCGGTTGTTACAACCAATACCGACGTATGCCTCAGACTTGGTACGACGATATCTACAAATGTGTCCAACAATTAAGCACGAGGGTTGTACAGCGAGAACACTTAATTAAATTCACCATCATTTAAATGACATAACCAGTTCGCGGTTGTTACACCCAATACCGACGTGTGCCTCATACTTGGTACACGAAGTGATGTGTATAAATGTGTCCAACAATTAAGCATGAAAGTTGTATAGCGAGGACACTTAATTAAATTCACCATCACTTAAATGAGATAACAGGTTCACGGTTGTTACATCCAATACCGACGTGTGCCTCAGACTTGCTACACGAAGTGATGTGTATAAATGTCTCCAACAATTAAGCACGAGAGTTGTATAGCGAGGACACTTAATTAAATTCACCATCAGTTAAATGAGATAACAGGTTCACGGTTGTTACACCCAATACCGACGTATGCATCAGACTTGCTACGCCAAGTGATGTGTAGAAATGTGTCCATGAATTAAGCACGAAAGTTGTATAGCGAGGTGACTTAATTAAATTTACTATCACTTAAATGAGATAATATTTTCGCGGTTGTTACACCCAATACCGACGTATGCCTCAGACTTGCTATGCCAAGTGATGTGCAGAAATGTGTCCAACAATAAAGCACGAGAGTTGTATTGCGAGGACACTTAACTAAATTAACCACCACTCAAATGAGGTAACAGGTTCGCGGTTGTTACACCCAATCCCGACGTATGCCTCAGAATTGCTACGTCGATGTCTAGAAATGTGTCCAACAATCAAGTACGAGAGTTGTATAACGAAGACACTTAATTAAATTCACCATTACTTAAATGAGATAACAGGTTCTCAGTTGTTACGCCAATATCGACGTATGACTCAGACTAACTTCCCCAAGTGATGTGTAGAAATGTGTCCAAAAATTAATCACGAGATTTGTAGAGCTAGGACACTTAACTAATTCACCATCACTTAAATGAGATAACAAGTCCGCGGTTGTTACACCCAATACCGACGTATGCTTCAGACTTGCTACACCAAGTGATGTGTATAAATGTGTCCAACAATTAAGCACGAGAGTTGTATAGCGAGGACACTTAATTAAATTCACCATCACTTAAATGAGATAACAGGTTCACGATTGTTACACCCAATACCGACGTATGCCTGAGACTTGCTACGCCAAGTAATTTGTAGAAATGTGTCCAACAATTAAGGACGAAAGTTGTATTGCGAGGACACTTAATTAAATTCACCATCACTTATATGAGATAACAGGTTCGCGGTTGCTACACCAAATACCGACGTATGCCCCAGATTTGCTACGCCAAGTGATGTCTAGAAATGTGTCCAACAATTAAGCACGAAATTCGTATAGCGAGGACACCTTATTAAATTCACGATCACTTAAATTAGATAACAGGTTCGCGCTTTTTACACCCAATACCGACGTATGCATCAGACTTGCTACGCCAAGTGATGTGTAGAAATGTGTCCAACAATTAAGCACGCGAGTTGTATAGCGAGGACACTTAATTAAATTCACCACACTTAAATGAGATGACAGGTTCACGGTTGTTACACCCAATACCGACGTATGCCTCAGACTTCCTACGCCAAGTAATTTGTAGAAATGTGTCGAACAATTAAGGACGAAAGTTGTATTGCGAGGACACTTAATGAAATTCACCATCACTTAAATGAGGTAACGGGTTCGCGGTTGTTACAACCAATACCGACGTATGCCTCAGACATGCTACGCTGATGTTTAGAAATTTGTCCAACAATTAAGCACGAGTGTTGTATAGCGAGGACACTTAATTAAATTCACCATCACTTAAATGAGATAATAGGTTCGCGGTTGCTACACCAAATACCGACTTATGCCTCAGATTTCCTACGCCAAGTGATGTCTAGAAATGTGTCCAACAATTAAGCACGAGAGTTGTATAGCGGGGACACAACTAAATTCACCATGATTAAATGAGATAACAGGTTCGCCTTCGTTACACCGAATACCGATGTATGCCTCAGACTTGCTACGCCAAATGTGTGTAGAAATGTGTTCTACAATTAAGTACGAAAGTTGTTTTGTGAGGACACATAATTAAATTCACTATCACTTAAATGAGATAAAAGTTTCGCGGTTGTTACACCCGATACCGTCGTATGCCTCAGACTTACTACCCCAAGTGATGTCTAGAAATTTTCCAACAATTAAGCACGAGAGTTGTATAGCGAGGACACTTAATTAAATTCACCATCACTTAAATGTGATAACAGGTTCGCGGTTGTTACACCCAATACCGACGTATGCCTCAGACTTACTACCCCAAGTGATGTCTAGAAATGTGTCCAACAATTAAGCACGAAAGTTGTATTGCGAGGACACTTAATTAAATTCACCATCACTTAAATGAGATAACAGGTTCGCGGTTGTTACACCCAATACCGATATATGCCTCGGACTTACTACCCCAAGTGATGGGTAGAAATGTGTCCAACAATTAAGCACGAGAGTTGTATAGCGGGGAGAAAGGTTATTTACACTTATATAGAATTACGAGCAGGGAATGCGCTCCATTCCTTGTGCCTTTGTTGCTGCAAACAATCATGCAAATATAAGGAAATCTGCGCTTTGCAGATTCCCGCTTTACCGACTTCAAACTCGGTGAAAAGAAAATTCGATCATTTCCTACAATCTGGTTCACACAGAACCGCATTTCATTTCACACAGAACTAAACCGTTGTTCAACACATCGTATCTTGGTTCAGATAGAACGAAACCTTCTCCTAAGGGTTTCGTTTTTGAGCAAAAGCGGTGTCCCTTGATGTGTGTTCAAACAACCTTCCTGTTTGACAGCGATGCTCAGACTGTTGATCGTTATTGATGACCTTATCTCCAGCGCTAGCACTTGCGACCGAGGCTAGTCGTAAAGAGTCGTAAAAGTGCTTTTCGACTTGTCAGCATGTGCAGTCAGTCAGCTCAGCCCTGAAAACAACAGCTCAAGAGTCACATCCGCACAAGAGCACATTTCCAAAATTACATATATATATTTACAACAACAAAAATACGATAAAAACACAATAATAAATAAAAGTAAATAAATTGGATTGATACGACAGCAGTAGAAAAGATTAAAGGACTATTAGACTCAGAAAAGTTCGGAATCACTATCCTAGGCAAACAATGTAATAGGAGTCGTCACTCCCAATTCCCAAAGGCAGATTCAGGCTGAGATGTTTAGTAAATTAGGAAACATTTCGAGTCTTTTAACCTTTTAATATATTTAAGCAGTGGTGTAGCAAGGTGATGCAGGTCCCTGGGACGAGGGTTCTTTTACTGGGCACTGGGATGTGATTTCTTTACTGGACTCTATTCTTAAAATATTATGTTAGGATAAATATTATACGTCAAACACCCATCAAAATTTTTAGAATTTCGTTGTTTCATATGTATTTTCTTGAAAATTTCACTTTATTTATTTTAAACTTTATTACTCTAGAATTTTGTGCCCAATTTAACTTGCCGCTATAGGCGGCCATGAAGTTCGCTTAATGAACCTCCCTCTCATAACGACCAGTAATCTGCTAGGCTCGTAATTCGCAGTTCCGAGTTGTGCTCGCGTTCCAATAACTTAAAGCGTTTTTGGGAGTTCCAATTGTCCCGGTGATGAAATGTATCTCCGCTAAACCTGCTTTCAGCGAGAAAGGGGACACTTCTGTGTTTGAAAAGTCACCGTCCGTCGAATGGGACATTAGGCCGTGTCCTCATGTGCAGGAAAGCAATAACCACGTTGAAGAATATGCTGGAAAGATTGAAGAATCAAACCCTGAGTCATTGAGGTTTTTGTGACCTAGCCATTTGGCCCAATGAGTGCATAAATGTACCTCTTACAGCCAACCCAATTTTTATACAGGAATTTCAAAATATATTGCTTTTTGCTCAATATTTTTATGTCATATTTACTTACAAAATAATAATTGTGAATTTTATTTTATGGCTAATTTTTTTTGTGTGCAGACATACTAACACAATAACATTCTTTGTGTTTTTTTGGTGTGTTTGTTTCTATATACTTAGTGTACTATATATATACTTAGTGTTTACGTTATTTTTGTAATAATAATTTGTAATAATTTTGTAATAATCGTTCCATTGTAAAATTTTATCATTTCATAAATCGATATTGATTAAGCATTTTTTGCCGGAAGCGAGATACTACTCAGATCCGATATTGCTTGTATGTTGCTGCATTGTGATTGGTTGTTTATTGTTGAAAGCAATAACATTTTTGAATATTTTATATTGTCGGAAGTAGTATGCGTAAAGGAAATAAAGTGTCAATAATTTCCCCGCCGCTAACAACAAATAAATTGTTGCTATGGGAACATTCAGGATGTTTATTGTTTATATCAGTCGTGCACTTATTCGAATACTTTTAATAATTTTATACAGCCCGCTTAAAAATTTGAAACTATAAAATAATAATTATTCTCAATCTGGACTTATTAAAGTGAATAGCATTTTAATAAGACAAACATTTGAAAAATATCATAAACTAAGTTCAACGTCATTGCAGCCGAATGTTTAACAGCTCATTTCATGGATGCACAAAGCATTTCAGAGAAGGACATAAGTTTTGACGTTAAAATGAATTTTATGTTAATATTATATTTAATATTTTTTTGTACCAATACAGGTCCGTATCTAGAAAAAAAAATCGTGAGTGAGAGGGTTGCCAAAACACAAAATCTACTTGAAAAAATGTAAAGGGAGGGGGGGGGGGGCAAGAGACTGGATTTCCAGTGAAGTATAACATTTCCTCCTCCATTTCACATGTCTTTAAAACATTTCCTGAAAAATGCACGAAATATAAATAAAATAATAATTTATCAGTATTCTGAAATGGGGAAGGGGGGGGCATGACCCCCTCAGATCCATCCCTGTAACCATAAACGTAACAAGTGAAATATAATAAAATCGTTATTTTTTGTTCATTTTATACTACAGGTATCTCAACTCTTGTTTCTAGGGGCATTGCACACACATGGATGTCTGTCTGTGCACCCTAATAAGTAATGTTGAAATCGCTTACAGATTTTTTATCAACTTCAAAGGATGAAAGGGGGCAGAAAAAAAATTTTTTTTTTTTCAATTGCTAAGAGACACTTGTTTTGGCATCCTAGTTTCCTACTGAAATTAATATGAATTCAATAAGTGATTTCATGATTGACATGTTTTACTTTTAGTGCACATGTAAGAAGATACACATTTTCTAATTCACTACCGAGTGGTTAGCGCGCTTGGCTGCTGATCTAATGGGATCTGGGTTCGAGTCCCGGGTAAGGCATGGATGTTTGTGTTGTTTTTCTGCTGAGGTCCTGCCATCCTCACAGACTTTCTACTATGGCATATAAACTGACAGGCTCCTGTCAGACCTCTGTGGCAAGCAGCTGCTTTAGGGGAGTATTTATTTATTATTTTATATTGCACCCTCTGTCAATTATTTTCCAACAGCAAAAGATTTCCATGTGGCTCGCTGTCAAAAGGTTTGTGCACCCCTGATTTATTGTTAACTCAGTCGGACATTAGACTAATTTTGAAAAACAAATGTACTTATGGGAAATGCTTTAAAGTTATAATTCTAAGGCTTCAGCATTTACGTTCAAATGTTTTATTAAAGCATTACTCCACAATGAAAAGCGGACATTTAAAACATGGATGCACAACTCATACGTCTGAAAAGAGAACCTTTAATCTAACAATTCGTATTCTCTCATATCGGTATGATCTTCGTTCGCCTAAAAGTAGCTAGGATTTAACAAGTTTAATATTATTAAAGCAAAATTTAATATCTAATCATACTACACATGTCGGCATTTCTATATTTTAATTTCAATTATTTCTATTGTTATATTTGCATTCTTTCATATCGAGTAGTATGTCCTAGAATATTTTTCTTTTCTAAGGAAAAAAAGGATAGAGGTGGGAGGGGGGTCCGAAATATTCAAATGAGGTAGTACCATTTGGAATCTCCCTATTTCATTAATTCGTTGAATGAATCTACGCTAATATAGGCTTATTACTTCAATAATAATGACGTGCAAAATGAGGTGGTATTCTACTCTTATTCCAAATTGTCATATCATTTGAAATTCGATCCTCCCACCACTTCTATGTTCCCGTAATGGTTTAATATCTGATGAATGAGTGCAGGCAGATGAACGAGAAAGAAAATGATAAAAGAAAATATAAATAAAATCCATATATGAAATGACATGTAAATAAGGATTAGGTAGTTGTACTCTTCGTTTGCATAACGAATAAGGTTTCATTCGAAAGAAAGAAGTGTTTCGACCAGTTTTAACGATGGAGCACCAAATATTCTGAAGATTTACTGTGAAATCTTTCAATTGTTTTTAATTTCTTTGAAAAATACCCAGATGTTTGAAACGAATCAGCGGGAACTTTGGATTATTACTTTAATAATAATGAACTGCAAGAGACGCGCTATTGTATTCTTATTATACAATTGTCACATCATTTGATATTCGAGCCACCTATCATTTTATCGTTTCGGTCCTCTCTAATATCCATTGAACTATTGAAACAACGCTAATAAGTTGCAATAGTGGAGAATTAGGAATCTCTCTTTTTTTATTAAGTTCGAAAACGAGATTAAGAGAGTCAAGGTTAGGATTATTTTAATCATCGTATATCTTTATAAATTCATTTTTCATTCAGTGTGTAATGATCCCCGAATAATTCAAGGCACTGACCCGAGATGTAGAGAGGTATCCCAAGCCAGCTGGGTTAAGACAGATAACACAATTGAAATAGAAATAATTATCAAAACCAATGGATCTGTCCATTTCTGTTTTTCTTATATGTCTGTCTCTACTTATGAATGTTAGTGTATTATTCTCTCTGCCTCTATGAGCTTTAGTATGTAAGTATTTCTTTCTGTCTGTATGTCCTTTACTATGTTAGTTTTTAGTTTTTCTTTCTGTATGGATGTTATTGTGTTAGAAAATCTGTCTTATGTCTGTCTGTACTTATGAATGTTAGTGTGTTAGTATGTCTGTCTGTCTGTATGTGCATTAGTATGTTAGTTTTCTTTCTGTATGTCTGTTATTGTGTTAGCATACTTACGAATGTCAGTGTGTTGGTATGTCTGTCTGTATGTGCATTAGTATGTTAGTTTTCTTTCTCTATGTATGTTATTGTGTTATTACTAACATTCGTAAGTACAGACAGACAAATAACAAACGTACCAAAACAATAACATACCTACAGAATACGAATGTTAGTGTGTTGGTATGTCTGTCTGTCTGTATGTGCATTAGTACGTTAGTTTTCTTTCTGTATATATGTTATTGTATTAGTATGTCTGTTATATGTCTGTCTGTACTTATGAATGTTAGTGTGTTATTCTATCTGTCTGTCTCTATGTGCATTAGTATGTTAATTTTTCTGCCTGTCTGTATGTTATTGTGTTAGTACGTCTCTTATATGTCTGTGTATTATTAGTTTCTTATATGTCTGTGTATTAATGTTAGTGTATTATTCTCTCTGCCTCTATGAGCTTTAGTATGTAAGTATTTCTTTCTGTATGTATGTTATCGTGTTAGTATATATGTCTCTACTTATGAATGTTAGTATACCTCTCTCTCTGTGCATTAGTATGTTTGTTTTTCTTTCTGTATGAGTCTTATTGTGTTAGTCTCTACTTATGAATGCTAGTGTGTTATTCTGTCTGCATGTGCATTACTATGTTAGTCTTTTAGTATGTATGTTTTTGTGTTAGTATGTCTGTCTCTACTTATGAGTGTTAGTGTGTTATTCTGTTTGTCTGTCTATATATGCATAAATAGTTTAGTTTTTCTTTCTGTATGTATGCTATTGTGTTAGTATGTCTGTTATATGTCTGTTCTCTACTTACGAATGTTAGTGTGTGCTTTAGTATGTTAGTTTGCTTTCTGTATGTATGTTTCTGTTAGTATGTCTGTCTCTACTTATGAATGTTAGTGTGTTATTCTGTCTGTCTGTGCATTAGTATGTCAGTTTTTCTTTCTGTATGTATGTTATTGTGTTAGTATGTCTGTCTCTACTTATGAATGTTAGTGTGTATTCTGTCTGTGTGTCTGTATGTGCATTATGTTAGTTTTCCTTTCTCTCTGTATGTTATTGCCTTTGTATGTCTATTATATGACTGTCTTTATTTATGAATCTTAGCGTGTTATTCTGTCTGTCTGTGCATTAGTATGTTAGTTTTTCTTTGTGTATGTATGTTATTGTGTAAGTATGTCTCTACTTACGGATTTTAGTGCGTTATTCAGTCTGTCTCTCTCTATGTGTATTAGTTTGTTAGATTTTCTTCTCTATGTATGTTATTGTGTTAGTATGTCTGTTATATCTCTGTCTGTACTTATGAATGTTAGTGTATTATTCTGTCTTCCTGTATGTGCTTTAGTATGTTAGTTTTTCTTTCTGTTTGTATGTTATTTTTTAGTATTTCTGTTATATGCCTGTCTCTACTTATGAATGTTAGTGTGCTATTTGGTCTGTCTGTCTGTGCATTATTAGTATGTTAGTTTTTCTTTCTGTATGTATATTACTATGTTAGTATGTCTGTCTCTACTTATGAATGTTAGTGTATTATTCTGTCTGTATGGGCTTTAGCATTTTAGTTTTTCTTTATGTATGTATGTTATTGTGTTAGTATGTCTGTTACATGACTGTGTATGAATGTTAGTGTGTTATTCTGTTTGTTTGTGTGTGCATTAATATGTTAGTTTTCTTTATGTATGTATGTTATTGTGTTACTATGTCTGTTACATGACTGTGTATGAATGTCAGTGTTATTCTGTTTGTTTGTGTGTGCATTAATATGTTAGTTTTCTTTCTGTATTTATGCTATTGACTTTAAAATAATTTTAAACATAGCTACAAGTATAACAATTTAATTCCACGATGATGCTGTGATACAGTATAAAACCTCTGATGTTAGATACTTTCCAAGTATAGAGGAGTGCTTTACAATAACAAGGACCTTAACAGACCTTTTTGCTCCTAAGGCATACTTAAATACCCATATACCATAAACTTTACATTAGAAGTATACAAATTAACTCTAAAGATAATCTTCACAAGTAAAGATAACTAGAGTCACTAATAATTGAAGTGAACATTTTTACCGTTTTTCTCATATGCTGGTCAGTTGCATTTACAGCTGTTGTTACTTTGCTGTTGTTGGTACTTTTAATGCTACCAGTCCTTACCTAATTTCTCGATATCTTAGCAGGTACTGTACGTATGAAGTGAACACATGATAACTCAATGCCTTTCACATAATAGCTTAACCTCTGTTGACACTAGTAATAGCATAAATGAGAGTTCTGGCACAGTAAAAGGGCTCGAGAATTCTATGAAAATCCATGGGAAAAGTTATGGGGATGAGGGAAAATGTGTTTCTTGTGGTTTTTGTGAAAATATGTGTGAAAATTAGAAAAAAACCGGGGTGTTTTTTAGCATGAGAAAAACTAATTTAAATTTTTTTTAAAGATGAGGTTTAAACTAATTTGTGAATTAGTTTAAATGAATTAGGTTGAAATGAGGTGTGTGTGTGTACGAGATAAAAAATGAATTAGGTTGAAATGAAGTGTGTGTGTATGAGATAAAAAAATGATGTGTTTTGCTAAGTTATCATACACTTCACTGGATACAACAGAATCAAAACTTTCTAAGCAAAGTCCGAAGTATTAATTCTGTTATCAAAGAAGAATATTAAAAGTTTTATCTGAAAGTAAATAAATTTCTTATCATGGAAAAAAATATTGAAACTTTTAATCAAAGTCCAAAATGATTGTTTTGCTACAAGAATATTAAAAACATTTATCTAAGCAACGCTTAGGTAATAATTTGCATAATATTAAAACATTTATCTAATAAAAGTCTAAAGTAATAATTCTGTTACCAAACCGAAACTTTCTGAAGTGTATGATAATTTAACATAGAAGAATATTAAAATTTTAATCTAATCAATGTTCAAGTAATAATTTTGCTACAAGAATATTAAAACTTTATCTAACTAAAGTCCACGTAATAATTCCCGTTTTCCAGCTTTACAATTAAATGTATTTAAATCGTACTTACCTTAGATTGGGACTCTACACCGAAGGGGGAACTCAAACTGACTTCGAATCGCTTGAAATATTTCTTAAATACTCAACCGAAATTTAAAACCAAAACTAAATAAATTTCTTATCATAGAAGAATATTAAAATTTTCATCTAATCAAAGTTCAAGTAATAATTTTGCTCTAAGAATATTAAAACTTTTATAAAAGTCCACGTAATAATTCCCGCTCTAGCTTTCCAATTAAATCTATTTAAATCGTACTTACATTAGATTGGGACTCTATACCGGAGGGGGAAAGTCAAAGTGACTTGGAATCGCTTGAGACCTTCTTAAATACTCCACAGAACCAAAACTGAATCTTGAACTTTGGTTTTGGATAAAAAAAAAATTTCGGATTGATAGCAAAGTCCAAGTAATAATTTTTGCAATCAAACCGAAATGTTTATCCAAAACGAAAGTTCAAGATTCAGTAGCAAAGTCCAAGTAATAATTTTGCTATCAAACCTAAATTTTTATCCAAAACCAAAGTTCAAAGATTCAGTAGGAAAGTCCAAATAATAATTTTGCTATCAAACCGAAATGTTTATCCAAAACCAATGTTCAAGATTCAGTAGCAAAGTCCAAATAATAAGTTTTATCCAAACCGAAATTTTTATCCAAAACCAAAGTTCAGGATTCAGTAGCAAAGTCCAAGTAATAATTTTGCTATCAAACCGAAATCTTTATCCAAAACCAAAGTTCAAGATTCAGTAGCAAAGTCCAAGTAATAGTTTTGCTATCAAACCGAAATGTTTATCCAAAACCAAAGTTCAAGATTCAGTAGCAAAGTCCAAGTAATAATTTTTCTATCAAACCGAAATGTTTATCCAAAACCAGTAGCGAAATCCAAGTAATAATCTTTATCCAAAACGAAAGTTTAAGATTCAGTGGCAAAGTCCAAGTAATAATTTTTATCCAAAACCAATGTTCAAGATTCAGTAGCAAAGTCCAAATAATAATTTTTATCCAAACCGAAATTTTTATCCAAAACCAAAGTTCAAGATTCAGTACCAAAGTCCAAGTAATAATTTTGCTATCAAACCGAAATGTTTATCCAAAACCAAAGTTCAAGATTCAGTAGCAAAGTCCAAATAATAATTTTTATCCAAACCGAAATTTTTATCCAAAACCAATGTTCAAGATTCAGTAGCAAAGTCCAAGTAATAGTTTTGCTATCAAACCGAAATGTTTATCCAAAACCAAAGTTCAAGATTCAGTAGCAAAGTCCAAGTAATAATTTTGCTATCAAACCGAAATGTTTTTCCAAAACCAAAGTTCAAGATTCAGTAGCGAAGTCCGAGTAATAATCTTTATCCAAAACCAAAGTTTAAGATTCAGTAGCAAAGTCCAATAGTAATTTTTATCCAAAACCAATGTTCAAGATTCAGTAGCAAAGTCCAAATAATAATTTTTATTCAAAACGAAATTTTTATCCAAAACCAAAGTTTAAGATTCAGTAGAAAAGTCCAAGTAATATTTTTGCTATCAAACCGAAATTTTTATCCAAAACCAAAGTTCAAGATTCAGTAGCAAAGTCCAAGTAATAGTTTTGCTATCAAACCGAAATGTTTATCCAAAACCAAAGTTCAAGATTCAGTAGCAAAGTCCAAGTAATAATTTTGCTATCAAACCGAAATGTTTATCCAAAACCAAAGTTCAAGATTCAGTAGCGAAGTCTAAGTAATAATCTTTATCCAAAACGAAAGTTTAAGATTCAGTAGCAAAGTCCAGTAATAATTTTTATCCAAAACCAATGTTCAAGATTCAGTAGCAAAGTCCAAGTAATAATTTTGCTATCAAACCGAAATGTTTATCCAAAATCAAAGTTCAAGATTCAGTAGCGAAGTCTAAGTAATAATCTTTATCCAAAACGAAAGTTTAAGATTCAGTAGCAAAGTCCAGTAATAATTTTTATCCAAAACCAATGTTCAAGATTCAGTAGCAAAGTCCAAATAATAATTTTTATCCAAACCAAAATTTTTATCCAAAACCAAAGTTCAAGATTCAGTAGCAAAGTCCAAATAATAATTTTTATCCAAACCGAAATTTTTATCCAAAACCAAAGTTCAAGATTCAGTAGCAAAGTCCAAGTAATAGTTTTGCTATCAAACCGAAATGTTTATCCAAAACCAAAGTTCAAGGTTCAGTAGCAAAGTCCAAATAATAATTTTTATCCAAAACCAAAGTCCAAGATTCAGTTTTAGTTCTCTGGAGTATTTAAGAAGGTCTCAAGCGATTCCAAGTCACTTTGACTTCCCCTCCTGAAGAGTAAGTAGTTATTTTTGTATGTTTTTTCAAAGTTGCTTAGTTGAATCACTTGAAATCTTTCTTAAATACTCAACCGAAGTTTAAAACCAAAATTGAATAAACTACTTATCATAGAAGAATATTAAAATTTTCATCTAATCAATGTTCAAGTAATTATTTTATAGTTCAAGTAATAATTTTAAATCATACTTACCTTAGATTGGGGCTCTATACCGGAGGGGGAACTAAAACTGACTTCGAATCGCTTGAGACCTTTCTTAAATACTCTTAAATACTCAATCGAAAATTAAAACCAAAACTTAATAAATTTCTTATCATAGAAGAATATTAAAATTTTCATCTAATCAATGTTCAAGTAATAATTTTAAATCGTACTTACCTTAGATTGGGGCTCTGTACCGGAGGGGGAACTAAAACTGACTTCGAATCGCTTGAGACCTTTCTTAAATACTCTTAAATACTCAATCGAAAATTGAAACCAAAAGTGAATAAAATTTCTTATCATAGAAGAATATTAAAATTTTTATCTAATCAATGTTCAAGTAATAATTTTAAATCGTACTTACCTTAGATTGGGGCTCTGACCCTACGTATGGGTAGTCAATTAAAGTGTCTTGGAATCGCATCAGACTCTTCTTAAATACTCTACAGAACCAAAACTGAAACTTGAAACCAAAAAAGTCCAAGTAATAATTTTTGCTATCAAACCGAAATTTTTATTCAAAATCAAAGTCCAAGATTCAGTTTTGGTTCTGTAGAGTATTTAAGAAGAGTCTGAAGCGATTCCAAGTCAAAGTGATTGAGTGTAAATAATGAATGTTCAAGTAATAATTTTGCTGAGACTTGACTTTGACTTTCCCCTCCTGAAGAGTAAGTAGTTATTTTTGTACGTTTTTTTTCAAAGTTGCTTAGTTGAATCGCTGGTCGGCCGTTGCCGTGGGCTGCCAGCGATTCAACTAAGTCCAGCATTCACTATAGAAATTTGAAAAGATTGTCTCATGAAGTGAAAATGATCGCTAAAATTAAGATAAGAATTTTTAGGATCTTCAACAACATTTGAACGGATTAATTGAAATTTTCTCTTAAAAACATTTCATCAGATTCAATTAGAAGGTTAAAAAAAACTTTTCTAAAGAAAGAATAATTGAAACACTTACGTTAAAAATATATCACTGACCGCACCCAGCTGCCGTGGCTGCTCGATGTAGCAGATATTCAGTTTCGTAATCAGGTCAAAGTTCGATGTAACAGATGAGACGAGACGAATGACGCCAGGATGTTATTCAAACTTATCGTTTCATTCACAGCTGAGAACTGATGAATGAAATGATAAGTTGGGAAGAGATATAGCAAATCTTTTTGAACAGAATTTTCAATGTTTCACTAGTGAAATTAATTAATTTCAATAATTTAATTAATTCGCTTAATTTTTCGCTTAATGAAAAATTTCAATTTTTTGCTTTATTGATCCATGATTTTTACCAACTATATATATAATAAAGAGGGTATAACTGCTAACTCAAAGATGAGCGCAACTATTCAATGTACCAAATGTGGGGTATTTATTCGCAAATCCAATATGAATTGTCATATGAAAACTGCATGCACATCTCGCACATTTGAAAAATGCGAATTTTGCAATTCCACCTTTAGCAGAAAAGACAATTACAATCATCATCTGAATCAATATCATATAAATGAAAGCAGTGCTTTTCGGAAAACGTTTCGCACATATAAAATTGATAACATAGATGTCAGAGAAGATATAAAATGTTTCCTGGAGAAAAATAGCAATAAATGGAAACGTATAATTAAGAATAAACTCAGTCAGCCTCTAAAAGTTAGATTCATATTACAAATAAAATTTAAAAAGCAAACGGATCCTGAAGGACAGAAAAAAATACGTGCACATTTTTCGACATGTAACGAAATAATCAATTTGCCTACCTATCTCAATGAATTACTAAAAAATGCTTATGAGAAAACTGATAACGACTTTGAAAATTTTATACAAAAGGGAAGTGGATGGGTGTTTGACAAAATAATTTCTATGGAAATTCAAATGTCTCAGTATAATGCAGTTGGAGCATCTGCTTTCGTAAATTTACCAGAACATTTGAAATCTACAAAAGGAATAGTGAATGTTAAAAACTACGACAACAAATGTTTCTTGTGGTCAATATTATCAGCTCTACATCCTGCTAAAGACAATCCGCAACGTGTGGAAAAATATAAAGTATTTGAAAACGTCTTAGACACATCTTCATTGACTTATCCAGTAACCCTTGATCAAATCCCGAAGTTCGAGGTTTTAAATAATATTTCTATAAATGTTTTCAATTCTAAGAAAGATGGTTTGCATACGTTATATATTTCACAGAATCCTGTTAGAGAACCCAAACAACTTTTACTTTTAAAAGATGGCAATAATTCTCACTATTGTTGGATTAAAAATATTAGGGTTACAGCATACCTTTCAAGACATAATGGTAAATTTTATCCCTGCCCATACTGTCTTCATAATTTCACTCCCGACGATTTATTAAAGAATCACGTAGATATTTGCAAATCAAACACTTTACAAATTATCGAGTTTCCCGAAGCGAATAGTATGAAATTCCATACAATTAAAAACGGTTTGAATCACCCATAAGTGATTTATGCAGACTTCGAATGCTTTTCGAAATATAGAAGAATTGAGATTGATCCATGTAGGGTGCGAACTAAGTATTTAGTACCGTCAGGATTTGCATATATTATAGTTGGACCAGAAGGCAAACTGATCAAAACCAGAACGTACAGAGGGAAAAATGTAACAGAACAATTTTTGAATGAAATGATCGAAGCCGAAACTTTGATCAATGATTTGAAGGAAAGAAATGTTAAGATGACTGATTTTGATTGGCAAATTTTTACTGGAGCAAAATATTTTAATATTTGTGGGAAAATTCTAGGAACTGATAGAGTAAGGGACCACGATCACTTAACTGGAAAATACAGAGGTGCTGTTCACAACAAATGTAATCTTCAATACAAATTCTCACTTGAAATACCAGTGTTGTTTCATAATCTCAAAGGATTTGATGTCACTTTATAGTAAAAGATTTGTGTAAATTTAAAGATAAGAAGAAAATTTCTTGTATTCCACAAACTACAGAAAAATATATATGCATTAAATTCGGTCAAATTAAATTTATTGATTCATTCATGTTCCTCAGCTCTTCACTGGATTCACTGTGGAAAATTTCTACATCCTAAGTCAATACTGTAGACAACATAATCTGAATGATTCACAGAAAGAACTTTTGAAAAGCAAAGGAAGTTTTCCATATGAGTACTTACAACAGAGTGCTCAGTTTTTGCAAACGTCACTTCCATCCAAAGAGAATTTCCAAAACAATGAACAATACGAAAGAGCTCAAATTTTGTGGAAAGCCTTTTCTATTGCTACCTTCGGGGAATATCACGATCTGTACATGATCACTGATGTATTACTGCTAGGAGATATATTTGAAAACTACAGAAATTCGTGTATGAATAACTATCAACTCGATCCTTGTCATTATTTTAGCTCTCCTGGCCTATCGTATGCTGTCTGTTTAAAAATGACAGAAATTGAGCTGGAACTTATAAAAGGTGATATGTATTTTTTCATAGAAAGAGCTCTGCGAGGAGGAATATCTTTAGTGTCTAAGAGGTTTGCACAGGCCAACAATTCATTAGTAGATCCATATGAGAGAAGTAAACCACAAAACTATATCATGTACTTTGATGCAATCAATTTATATGGCTGGGCAATGTCTCAACCTCTTCCAACTGGTAATTTCAAATGGGTAAATGATATTGACCTAGTTAATATTCCAGACGAGAGCAAAAAGGGTTATTTCTTCGAAATTGATCTAGAATATCCGGCACATCTACACGATTTACACAATGATTTCCCCTTGGCTCCTAAAAAATTGAAACTTTCTAATAGTAGTGTCTCATTCTTGATTCCAAATCTGTTCGACAAGCAAAATTATGTCGTTCACTATAGGTTACTTAAACTCTATGTGGAACTGGGACTGAGGGTGAAACAGGTGCATAGAATCTTGGAATTTGATCAAAAACCATGGCTGAAACCTTACAAAGATTTTAATACAACAAATCGAATTAATGCCATAAATAATCTTGAAAAAGTCTTTTTCAAACTGATGAACAATGCTATATTTGGCAAAGGTTTAGAAAATAAGAGAAAGAGAATAAAATGCCACATTGTGAATACTGAAGAAAAGCTTAAAATATTAATTGCAAATCCTAGGTACGTTTCTTGTGTTAAACTTGCGGAAAATTTCGTAATTCTCCATATGAAGAAGAAAAATATTATATTAGATAAACCATATTACATTGGTGTAACGATTTTGGAGATGAGTAAATTACACATGTATAATTACTTCTACAATTTTCTGAAGCCAAAATTCAATGCTGAATTGTTATTTACCGATACTGATTCCTTCTGCGTCGACATCCAGACAGATGACATATATCAGAAATTTAATTCAGATTACTTTGATTTCTCAAATTACTCCACAAACATTATACAGTGAATCAAATAAAATGGTCCAGGAAAATTTAAGGACGAATTAAAAGGTCTTCCAATCAAAGAGGTTATTGCGTTAAGACCAAAATTATATTCTATAATCGCGCCAATTCCCAAAAAAGCAGCTACTGGAATTAAAAATGAATTTAGTCACGAAAATTATCGTCAATGTATATTTGATCAAAAAGTCTTATATACGCAACAAACAGAATTTCGATTCGAGCAACATGATATACACGTATACCAAATTAAAAAAATTGATTTATCCCAAGAATATACAAAACGACATGTCACCAATGGAATTTATTCTTATGCTTTTGGAAACTATCGAATATCGGATATGTATAGAAAAGTAGGAAATACCATTTACAAAACATTGAACTGAAAACAACAAATGTTAAAAAAACATCGAATATTTTGCATAATCGGAAGTTGAAATAGACATGACTATAGTGTGTGTCCAAGACTAAATTTCTAAACAATACCGATGTTATTGAACATAATCTTATGTTCCTTTTTGTCAATAATATCGTTTTTTAGCAAAATATCCAAAATTTCGACAATTTCATTTATTACTTCTGTACTGGTGTTTCCAGCTCGTTTACTGGCAACCAAGATTGATAATTTTTCATATATGTCATCAAAACTCTTGTATAGTCCAGAACCAAACTGTTGACTTTCTATTACAGTGAGCCTCATTTTAATCGACTTTAAATATTTTCTAAGTGCCTCAATGTGATTATCGATAATTCGATATTTCTCAGTAGTTCTACCATAGCGTTTGGTTTCTGTAGCCCAGTTTCTGAAGATGCCCGATTGTTTGATAAATCATTTCTTTCAGCTCAGGAATGGGGTTTCTCGCCTGTAAGATATCACTCGGAAGTTTTAGTTTATATTGGTGTAATATTTCATCTTGCAAGTTGGAATGTGGATTATAAACGAACGTTTTTTCTGGCATCTCAGTGGGCTCTTCTGGCTCTAAAGTTTTCACTACATCCTGTGTGTTTTTCATGGTTTCTCCACGCACAGTTTCCAGACCTTTTAACCGTTCGACCACTGGCTTGTGAAATTTTTCGAGGGTTTTCTTAACTCGTTCCTCTCCCAAAAGAGTGTCTTCAATTTTCGATTTTGTAGTAGCTCGCGATTTCAAAATTTCATCTATAATACTGTGTAATTGCTTAAGGTCCTTCATCTTTATTCATATACAATAAAGACATATACCCAGTGATGAAAGTCTGCAACAAGACCTCCAGGTACTTTTCTTTTGGATCTGGATAGTGTCTAGCAAGTGAAACACTAATCTTGCTACCCCTGTCAAATTTCTTGTTTACTGGAGTAACAGAAAAAAACTGCTGACGTTGTGGTCTTACTACTTCAATGAATTTTTGATCGTCCAAGTTGATACTATAATTTATAGTAAAAGAGGGATTTGTTGTGTAGCAGATTACCTTGCTTATGTATCCATTGGAAATGCATAAATGGTAATTATCTTTGAAAATAGGTGGCGTTAATAGGTTGAATTTTGTATTTATCTGTATAATTGGATGAGACTGCAATGTGTCTTTTTTCACTTCTTTATCACCATAGGTAAGGCAAATTACAGTATTTTTTTATCAACGTATAGTTTCGTAGCAGCATCATTGTTTACAATTGGGGTGCCAACATTCATAATTCGTTTTCCCTTTGCATCGCCATTAAAACTGCCCCCACTTGATGCAAAAAGTCCATTTTCATTTCTCAATAGAGAATTGGATGGGTTAGGATCTAACTTTGTCAAGCCATCAACGTAACTTTTTGTTGTCGCATTTCTGTTGTGCCTCGGTTCCCCGAGATTTCCTATTCTCTTATTGTTCGCATTAAAGACATCCTCGCCTATTAATGCGACTTTTTCCAAATATCCCTTAGTTACAGCAGCAGAATCAGACTCGGGATCGGCAATATCGAGGATTTTTTTTTTTTCTGCATTGAAACTATGCCCGTCGAATGCAATGCTTCGTGGAACGTAAAGCCCATCTTTATTTCTCACCAATGTATTCATTGGAATGTTTTGAACAGTGGTCAAGTTGTCGACGTAGTGTTTCGTAGTGGTATTGGATGAATCGATCGGTTCTGAAATATTTTTAATGCGTTTATTGCTTGCATCGTAATTATCATCGTCATTGCAAAGTGCTCTTTTTTCCAAATATCGTTTTGTAACTACTCCAGAATCTGCATCCGGTTCAGTGACATTGATTATTTGTTTATTTCGCGCATCGTACCTATTGTTCCAAAAAATTAAAGAACTATTATTAACGTATTGAATGGTAGCGGCATCTCCATTTTCAATAGGTCTGCCTATATTTGATATTCTTTTAGTATTTGCGTCATAATTTCCCGTGTGATTCAGTGTTATAGACTCTTGTTGCAGATATTGTTTTGTCACAGAGTCCGAACCCTCTTCGGGATTGGCGACATTTCTCAATTTTTTATTACTCATGTCGTAGTTCCCATCGTGTGTCAATTTAAAACCTACACCTGGAATTCCCGCTGGTCCTCTTTCGGAGCCGGTCTCAGAGCTGATGACGCCAAATTTTGTCAAGTTATTCATCTTTATTTACCAAAGATTTTTCTGTACTTGAGAGGCATGTGCTTGGTTTTTTTTTTTATCAATTAATAAGAAATCCTGTGGTTTTGAAACTGCATATGCATAAAACTGCTTAAAAATATCTTTCCTGATTTCTGTTGCATGATCCATTTGTATCTGCAACATTTCTCTCTTGTTCTGCATATTAAAGAATATAAAATAATTACACTGTAGTCGAATGTCTTTCGGAGTCGAAAAACAACTCTGTGTCAGGTAAATCAATGATATGTTCTTTTTCCTTCCTCTGACGAATAATTCTTCGATGAGTTTTTGATATTTTTCCGTTACGAAATCGTCGAAAACAATTAAATTTTGCATGTCGGGATCCAATTCGTTGAACTTGACGATATCTTTTTTACTGGCAGAGAAAGTTGCAATTGAGATTTTTCCGCCAAATGTTTTCTCCAAAATTTCGTGTAAATCGTCGAATATTTCTTGCATAAACTGATATTTCGGCTCGGTTAAATCTTTGGCATATAAAAAGATTTTATTATAGTAGAGATGTTTAAATATTAAGTTCAACAAAAGGTTCTTCTTCCCTGAGTCCGATGGGCCACAGATTAAAAGTGTAAAAGGCCAGAGAGGTGCTAATTACGTTTCTGTTCAGGAATTTCTCATATTCTTCAAAGTCAAAATTTTAAATCTCCATTTGCTTTATTTAAAAAGATTATGTTCTTTGACCCAGGAATTAAATGTATTGTCATAACCAAACCATTTAACATAATACTCTTTTTTATTATTCTTCACTCTAGTTTTCAGAATGGTTTCAACTTTATAAATGTCATCTTGCTTTTCGTATTTTACCATTTCTTGGGTGTAAAAACTACCAATGATTGGTTCTCCTTTCAGATCCTCGATCTTATAGGTTATGGGATCTGTATTCAGAACTTGAACAATTTCAAAAATCTCTTCTGCAAAATTGGGCAGATAACCTTTTTTAAACGGTGTCTTGTACTTGGCGATTCTCACTCTGTCGCCAAATTTAAATTTTGGTGCTGTAATAGATTTAATTCTTTTACCAAACAGATTAAAATGCACAATATCTTTGTTTTTCTGCAAGCTTGCCTCTTTTGGGGTCATTCTTATTGATCTATGATAAGAAGTATTGTAATTCTTAACGAGTTTTGGTAGGACATCGATCCATTTTCTAGTGTTATTAGCAGTGAAATATTTCCACATTTTTGTCTTTAGAGTCATATTAAATCGTTCCACAATTTGAACTTTAGTCTCATTTTCAGTGGCAAACCAATGGACACTTCGTTGGTTAACAATGCTTGGGTTTCTTTATTGATAAACTCAGTTCCCTTATCCGTTTGTAACTTGGATGGCTTACGTTGTTTAAAAATTTCTACAAATGCTTTGGTAATCTCGCTATCCGTTTTCTTTTTAATAGGTATTGCCCAGGCGAATTTGCTGAAAATGTCAATCACGGTTAAAATGTAATTCGTGTGGTAATTGTGAAATTTAAATTTTTGCATGTCGATTAAATTACTCTGCCACTGGTCGTCTACATTCGAGACATAAACCCGTCTGGTTTGGAATTTTTTATAAATGGGTTTGTGTAACGTGTACACATTTTGTTGTTGGAGAAATCTTTTTACTTCTTTTTCCGTCAATCCAGTTTTGCGCATTAGATCTTATATACCGGAAAATCCCTTTAATGGGTCATAGTAAACGGAAGAAAGCATCTTATTTCTTGTGTCCTAAACCGAACCGTTTCTTTGTTTTAATGATAGGTTTGATTATCGTTCTTGAAATTCTTTCTCCTAAAGTTGGATTCTGAATTTCTTCCAAATCATTTAACAATTCTTGGTCGGCTTCGTGTCTCTTTTTAGTTTCTGTAGATTTGCTGTAAGAAATGTTGTGCTTTTTGCAGGCTTTGTCCATACGGTTAATACCAGGATCTCCTCGCATTAACATTTTCTCCAGTTTCGTAAAAGGTCCACAATACTGGTAACCTGGAATGTGCATTTCGGGTGGATTAAACTTTTCTTGAATCCAGCTTACTATATCACCACCTTTTACAAATTTTCCTTTCTGTTTCACAAATTTATACTAATTTTTCCACACGTTCGACATCTACCTCTCATCATTACTCTTTTATTCTTTGAAGTGACATATTCGACGTTAACCGTTAAGTTTTCGTTTTACACTTTACACAATACATGCTTAATTTTTATATATAAAATTTAAGTACGTGATACTTATAAAATAAAGTATAATGTATCACAGTTATCTGACTGGTTTAACGCCTGGACAAAAGCAGAAATTGAAGAGTGCATTTGTAAATAAGAATCCTATAACTTTAAGTATTGATCCACAGAAGAAAGGTAACGATACTTTGAAACTGACAAAGAGACAAATCATTAAACTGAAAAAATCTACAACGCCAGTTCGACTTCGTTTCAGTAAAACACAGCTAGGTGGATTTCTGCCATTCTTAATACCTGCACTCGTAGCATTGGGAAAAGCAGCTGTTGTTGAAGCTGTGGGATATGCTGGTACTAAGCTTGCACAAAACGTTTTAGAAAAGAAGTTATATGTTCTTGGAAAGCAAAGAGCAGCTGGTTTATCTAAAAATAAAGGAAAGGGAAAAGGTTTGTACATTCCAGGAAAACAAATAGCTCAGAGATAAAAAAAAAGAGCCATTAAGTAACTTAGATATCGAAAAAATAATGAAAAACGAAAAAGGATTCCGTGGTGTGTACTCTATCGATTCTTTGCCAACAAAAATATTCAAGAACGAAAATGGTATAGTGAACTTTGATGTTTTCCGTGGTTCAGGAACTCATTGGGTATCTTATTTCAGTGATGCGAAGTTACCTTACGTCGAGTACTTTGATCCATTCGGTTTATCGCCACCAGAAGAAATAAAACACTATTTACTTACATCTTCAAAGCCGATTGTGTATAACTCTTCGCAAATTCAAGCAAATTACTCTGTAAAATGCGGTTATTATTTCATTTATTACATTAAACGAAGGAATAATAACCTAAGCCCATATGATGTATTGTATCAGTTTGAACAAACTCCTAACGATAGGAATGAATTGTTGGTAACAACTAGCATATGAGTACTACATAGTACTACACTATATTAATAAAGATGGTACTCATAACTATCAATTCCTCTACTATTACGGCATACAACCCCGAAGATTTGGAAATTAATTATGAAACGCCGATCACACTCAATGATGAATACGAGATAGCACTGATCGGTAGCAATATGTGGTATTCCTGGTACAACATCAGTGATAAATATAACAATAACACTCTGAAATACTTCAATGGAAGACAATGGAATAAAATAACTTTCCCGAATGGAATGTACGACATAGAGGGATTCAATGATTTAAAAAACTAGAAAGCAACCTCCCCACATTAATATTTGTTATTCGTTTGGCAAGAGGATATAAAATAGATTTTTCTGAAGGAAAGTTACGAGAAATACTAGGGTTCGAATCGAAAATTATCGATGCAGCAAAAAACGAAGGAAAATTCCCACCCAACATAACGAGAGGGGTCGATCGCATTCGAATTCACTGCTCTATTGTCGAATCATCCTAACTCAATAACCAGAAGAGCGACGTGTTGTACAGTTTCGTGCCTCAAACACCGCCTGGCAGTTTAATCGACACACATCCTTTCTTCCCCATATATTTACCGCTGAATAAAACTGATTACATTTACAACGTTAGAATGAAAGTAACCGATCAGAACAATAAAGTAATTGACTTGAACAAGGAAAACGTGACTTATATGTTTCACATCAGACCCAAATAAAGATGAAGATACTGAGAAAGCGAATTAAAATATTTTATACAAATCCGTCGCCTATCATTCGAAAAAACGAGAAAATATCCCCTAAAAGCAGAAATATTCTTAATCGGTTAATTTACGGAAATGGCCTAAAAATCATAAAGTCATAAAGTAAGTATAGGATGAACGTTGAAGCTACTTACTGGAATTTGTTCGAAGATCCAATAGACGATAATTCAACGACAAAATACGAGTACTTGGAATATCGAGAAACCAATGTGAATGTTAAAAATTTCGAAAAATACGAAATATTTACCAAAGATATGGACGTTTTTCTACATCCGCACAATAGTTATATACACGTCAGAGGCAAAATACTGAAATTTGATGGGTCTGATATCGGCGGCAATGATGTAGTTACGATGGTCAATAACGGGTACAACATTTTTAAGAGAGCTCAGTATTATATAGAAAACAGAGAATTGGAAGATATTGAATTGTCAGGAGTGACGACCACGATTTACAATTTAATTGATTTTACCGAAGACTTTTCACACAGTGCCGCCACAAGTATGATGTGGTTCAAAGATACCGCAGACAGTTCGAAAATGAATAAGTATTTGTACGACGGAGGCGAAGATAAACTGGACACGAATAATAAGATAAAGGATTTTGCACAAGCGTTGAAGAAAAATCCTGAATTCAATCAAGGATTCTCGGACAGATATGAAATTACAAAAAATAGTCAAAATGTAAGTTTATTCTTACCACTGAATCGACTGTTTGGATTCTGCCAAGACGTGGATAAAGTGTTTCGCGGTGTAAAACATACCATAAAACTAGAAAAAAGTGACGACAAAGACATTATTCAGAGAGTTGGGACGTTGTATAAATGTGAAATATCTCACGTATCTTGGTTTACTCCAAAAGTGGACCCAACGCTACAAGTACTTGCAAAACTAGAATCTCAGTTAGCAAGTGGCAATCCACATGAAATCTTTTGGGAATCGTGCAAACTGAATCTGATACTCGAATTGACTCTCATGTCAGTTGGCGGGTTACTACAACTCAAAACAAACCTGTCCATCTTTATGTCATCTTACAAAAGTATAACCGATTAAATACTCAAACCAGAAACAATATAGTGTTTGATCACATGTTACTAGAACGGTTTCAGATCAGAGTGAATAACAAACAGTTTCCCGAACAAGAATTCAAGTGCAACTTTGAACCCAACACTTCAGACTATGCGCGAGTTTACAACAGCTTTTTAGCTGCAAAAAATATGGATATCGACTTGGGTACACAAGTCAGTTACCAAGATTTTATGAAACTGTATCCGATATTCCACTTCGATGTCAGCAAATACGAATCACGTCTGTACGAATTATCAGCAACTGCTGATATCGAAATACGATTCAAATTAAATAGACCGCCAAACGAATTATATCACGTATATTGCGTAATTTTCTCAGAACGGAAAGCAACTTTACAACCACTAGAGGGAAAACTATTAGTTGTTGGCTAAAAAAATATTTTAAATGCAATCAAAATTTAGATCTATTTGCACGTTTAAAAAAATATGTATATTCCCCTCTTCTAATTGATTCTGATGAAATGTTTTTAGGAGAAAATTTCAATTAATCCGTTCAAATATTATTGAACATCCTGAAAATTCTGATCATTAAGATTGTTTAAGGATTTTTTTTTCACTTCAGGAGACATTCTTTTCAAACTTCTATCTGGACTAGAAAAATTGACGGCCGCCCGCTCCAACGGGCGACCAGCGATTCAACTAAGCAACTTTGAAAAAACATACAAAAATAACTACCTACTCTTCAGGAGAGGAAAGTAAAAGTGACTTCGAATCGCTTGAGACCTTCTTAAATACTCCACAGAACCAAAACTGAATCTTGGACTTTGGTTTTGGATAAAAATTATTATTTGGACTTTGGTTTTGGATAAACATTTCGGTTTGATAGCAGAATTATTACTTGGACTTTGCTACTGAATCTTGAACTTTGGTTTTGGATAAAAATTTCGGTTTGGATAAAAATTATTATTTGGACTTTGCTTCTGAATCTTGAACATTGGTTTTGGATAAACATTTCGGTTTGATAGCAAAATTATTATTTGGACTTTCCTACTGAATCTTTGAACTTTGGTTTTGGATAGAAATTTCGGTTTGATAGCAAAATTACTACTTGGACTTTGCTACTGAATCTTGAAGTTTGGTTTTGGATAAAAAGTATTACTTGGACTTTGCTACTGAATCTTAAACTTTGGTTTTGGATAAAGATTATTACTTGGACTTTGCTACTGAATCTTGAACTTTGGTTTTGGATATAAATTTCGGTATGATAGCAAAATTATTACTTGGACTTTGCTACTGAATCTTAAACTTTCGTTTTGGATAAACATTTCGGTTTGATTGCAAAAATTATTACTTGGACTTTGCTATCAATCCGATATTTTTTTTTTTATCCAAAACCAAAGTTCAAGATTCAGTTTTGGTTCTGTGGAGTATTTAAGAAGGTCTCAAGCGATTCCAAGTCACTTTGACTTTCCCCCTCCGGTATAGAGTCCCAATCTAAGGTAAGTACGATTTAAATAGATTTAATTGGAAAGCTGGAACGGGAATTATTACGTGGACTTTTATAAAAGTTTTAATATTCTTAGAGCAAAATTATTACTTGAACTTTGATTAGATGAAAATTTTAATATTCCTCTATGATAAGAAATTTATTCAGTTTTGGTTTTAAATTTCGGTTGAGTATTTAAGAAATATTTCAAGCGATTCGAAGTCAGTTTGAGTTCCCCCTTCGGTGTAGAGTCCCAATCTAAGGTAAGTACGATTTAAATACATTTAATTGTAAAGCTGGAAAACGGGAATTATTACGTGGACTTTAGTTAGATAAAGTTTTAATATTCTTGTAGCAAAATTATTACTTGAACATTGATTAGATTAAAATTTTAATATTCTTCTATGTTAAATTATCATACACTTCAGAAAGTTTCGGTTTGGTAACAGAATTATTACTTTAGACTTTTATTAGATAAATGTTTTAATATTATTCAAAATTATTACCTAAACGTTGCTTAGATAAATGTTTTTAATATTCTTGTAGCAAAACAATCATTTTGGACTTTGATTAAAAGTTTCAATATTTTTTCCCCATGATAAGAAATTTATTCACTTTTGGATAAAACTTTTAATATTCTTCTTTGATAACAGAATTAATACTTCGGACTTTGCTTAGAACGTTTTGATTCTGTTGTATCCAGTGAAGTGTATGATAACTTAACAAAACACATCATTTTTTTATCTCATACACACACACTTCATTTCAACCTAATTCATTTTTTATCTCGTACACACACACCTCATTTCAACCTAATTCATTTAAACTAATTCACAAATTAGTTTAAACCTCATCTTTAAAAAAATTCAAATTATTTTTTCACATGCTAAAAAACACCCCGGTTTTTTTCTAATTTTTACACATATTTTCACAAAAACCACAAGAAACATACTTTTTCCCTCATCCCCATAACTTTTCCCATGGATTTTCATAGAATTCTCGAGCCCCTTTTACTCTGCCAGAACTCTCATTTATGCTACTACTGACACTGGCACTTGAGCATTTATTTGTGCTAAGCCAATTGCTATCTACATTAGATGTACCTGGTAATATCAGTTCACTTTCAGTACTAGTTATTAATACTGCTGTACTTATCAATACGATTTGCGCATTCAAGATGACACCAGGCAAATAGCACTGTCCTCCAAACTTGGAAAATTTTTACAAGTCAGTGCAAGAGTTCAAAGTAGCCCAATGCCAATTTTAAAACGCAACACGTTTTAAAAAAACTTTAAAAAAGAGGAGAACCAGCCTATAATGGCTCACGCAACGCGTTTCTCCACTATCAACTATGTGGCATCTTCAGGCGTGTGATGGTGACTGTGAATACCTTGGTTTAAATAGTCGGCTCTCGTCCCACTGCCAGCCAACTGCAGCTATTCTTTGTGGTGCGCATTCTCGATGGTTGATGCAACAGGAGATTCCAGGCGGAAGGAAAGGGTGGGATCTCCGTGTTGCATACATTATCGAGGCGTTTATGAATCAACAACGTCTCAGCGTATTGCAGCTGAAACCTTGTTTTTGGGGCCATACAGGGTTTAAAATTAATTTTATCTATTTGTATGTTGTTTTCTAATATTGTTTTAGCTAATGCAGTAGTCGGATTATTTCTAATTATATCTGTGTAGTGTGTGACTTGTGAAGATTATTTTTAGAGTTAATTTGTATACTATAATGTAAAGTTTATGGTATATGGGTATTTAAGTATGCCTTAGGAGCAAAAAGGTCTGTTAAGGTCTTGTTATTGTAAAGCACCCCTCTATACTTGGAAAGTATCTAACATCAGAGGTTTTATACTGTATCACAGCATCATCGTGGAATTAAATTGTTATACTTGTAGCTGTGTTTAAAATTATTTTAAAGTTGAAAGCGCAGACATGGAGGTTCGTATTTTTGTGAAAGGTCGTCTCGCTCTTAACAGGCAGTTGCTGAAGCTAAGCTTTTTACTTACATGCAGAAACTTATCGATTATCCCTAAATCGTTAATAATCGATAAATCAAAATTTAATCCTAAGTTACAATATATTTCACAGCAGGCTGAAACAATAATGTTAAAGAAAGTAATTAGAGAGATTGGGAAAGAAATTCGATTAAAAGAAACTTTAGTATATAAAAGCTATTTAAAATTAAATTGAGATAATTTGACTCAAATTATGGGTAGTGTGGCATGCAGAATAAAAATTGATACTCTAAAAATTCAGAAAAAGCATGAAAAAAATTTATAAAAAAATAAAAAGCAACCAAAAAGAAATAAAGTACAATCGAAACAAACTAAGAAATATATAAATTTATCAAAATTTGAATTAAATGAAGAGCAAGATAGGATTTTACAAAAAGGAGCAAAATTTGCTTATGAAAATAATTCTATTAATATAAATCAATTAATACCGCAGATAGAACAATCATTGAATAAAGTACCAAATAATTTAAAGGATAAGGAACGATTCAAAATGTATAGGGCTATCCAGAAAACACAGTATAGTAAAAACGAGAATACAGATATTAAAGGAATTAAAACAGAATAAGGAAATTAAGATTGTACTTCCTGACAAAACAAGTCAAATAGTCATTTTTGATAAAGAACAACATGACAAGAAAATAACTGAAACCCTAGAGGCATTAAGATGTCAACCATTAGAAATGAACACTATTCCAACCTTCATGACAAAACTGAGCAATCTGAAAAACAACCCGTTTTTACCTGAGAAAATTGTAAAACATTGTAAAGCGCCCATGTACCCCGACATTCCCCAATTATTTGTCAAAATTAAACTGCATAAAGCAGATATGCCTTTTCTGCCACTGGTTAACAAGCGTAAATCACCCACATATAACTTGGAAACAGCTTTATTTAAAATTTTTAAAGACTATTTTCCCCTACAAAATATATAGTAACGTCATGTCAGGATGTCCTTAGTAAGATTCAGAATACACCCATTACACCAAACGTAACTATGCATTCACTGGACGTCGTATCGCTGTATCCTAATACTCCGGTATTGGATGCAGCGATGCGACTAAAGGCTGAATGGTTACGAGTTGCACAACCCACACATCCACAATATTTCAGTATGCATGATGCATTGGAATTGGCTATTAATTCCAATTTCTTTGACATCAACGGTCGGATATGACTTCAGAGCGAGGGAGTCCCAATGGGTTCACCTCTGTCTGGACTCATGGCCGTGTGGTCATAAGACACGTTGAAGAAAAAGCACTAGCAAAGTTACCATAAAACCTGACCTATATATTCGTTACATCGATGATATCTTAATTTTTTGGCGCACCCTGTAGTTAAGGTAGTAAGTATAATGCGTCAATTAAATTTACATGCGAATCTGAGATAGATCGACAAATACCATACTTAGATATTAAAATAACACGAAAACCGCATTTCTGTGAAACTACTGAATACAGAAAGCCTACGAATGTACCTAATTACATTCCCGCTGATTCAGCGCACCCCATGAAATATAAAAAAGCTAGTATTATGCCACACTATATCAAACCTTACAGATATTGTTCAGAAAACATTTCAAGAAGAAATACAATATTTTCAGCAAACGAAGCAGGTTATGATATAAAATTGTTACAAAAATGAGAAAAAGGCTAAATACATAGTAAGAAAAGAAACACAACCGCAACCCCAGCAAATCCAAAATAAAACCCAATATGCCACCAGTTTTCCATATATAAAAAATATAACAAAAACCGTGGAAAATAGGTTGGGTAAATATAACTTTACCTAACACCATCACTCACTCCATAAAAAATCTTGTGATAAACGACAGAGATCAAAAACTCTCCTATGGCGGAACTTATGAAATTAATATTCCTGACCCTACCAATGTATTGGGAGGTAAAAATAAATACAAAGGCAAAACTTATCGGCAATACGAGACCGGTATACACGAGCACTACACATATATAATTAGCATTAATCCAACTACGGCATTAGCTAAAACAATATTAGAAAACAACACAAATAGATAAAATTAATTTTAAACCCTGTATGGCCCCATAGACAAGGTTTCAGCTGCAATATCCTGAGACGTTGTTGATTCATAAACGCCTCGATAACGTATGCAACACGGAGAACCCACCCCTTCCTTCCGACTGCGCACGCATAACCAATAGCTGCAGTTGGCTGGCAGTGGGACTGGAGACGACTATTTAAACGAAAATATTCACAGTGTGCTATGTATGCTGATGATACAGCATTTCTGACTTCATCAATTTCTATTAAACATGCGCATCAGCGAATGACCGAAATGCTGGACTCTTACGAGGAATGGTGCACCTCGTGAATTCAAATTAATACCAGTAAAACTATTGCAGTTATTACTTCTCACAAGAGAAACCCCCGACCTCGATAACTTTTACCTGTTTGATAAACAGATTGGGTGGAGTAACAAAATTCAAAATTTAGGAATTACTATTCATAAAAATCTTGTGATCATTATATTGATAATGTAATAAACAGAGAGCAGCAAAAATTAAACTACTCCCTTTAATTTGCAGACAATCCAAGCTCCCTATTAAACTGAAACTTCTCCTATACAAGCAGGACATCCGCCCCATACTCCTATATGGTGAGCCTGTTTGGTGCATCTGCACACCCAGCAATATTCAAAAACTTCAAAGGTTTTAAAATTCATTTCTCAGATCAGCTGTAGCAGCTCCCTGGTTTGTCAGAAACTCGATCATCAAAAGAGATACCAACATTCCTGATGCCATAAAACACATGGTTAGGAACTTCTACATCACCACCCAAATAGCCCCGGATTTGGCATGGATGTGTGTGTCGTTTTTCTGCCGAGGTCCTGCCATCCTCTCAGATCTTCTACTGTGGCATATAAACTGACAGGCTCCTGTCAGACCTCTGTGGCAAGCAGCTGCTTGAGGGGGTATTTATTTTTTTTTTTATTTATTTATAATACGCTTCCGTTTTAGCAGGCTAAAATGAGTAAAAATTGTGCCGAGATTTTACGGTAAAATAAAAAAAATTCTAAATTGTACTCGTTAGCCAAAAACGTAACTGCATATCATCCTCAAGCAGCCACAGAGGTCCAACCAGACCATGCAATTTAGTTCTCCAAGCATACCTGTCTTGATGGTTCTCATCTACCCATGTTTGTAGTCGTCTTTTGTTTATCGCCTTCTCTTCTGAACTAAAAGTTCTTTTCACAACTAGTAAATAACAAAATGGCACATGGCCAAATTGCTTCTTTATCCAGAAGTAGCAAACGCACTCGCCGTGCTTCGGGGGAAATCATTTCAATTGATGAACTATATAAAACTAAAGAAATAGAAAATATAAAATCTGGCAATCTTAATTTTCTGCGATTATATTCGTAACAATCAGTGTACAAAACAGAAGTCGCGAAGTAAAACAACCCAACCAAAACTGGAAATAAACAGTGATAATTTGCCTTCCACAGCAGAGGGGAAAAAACGCGGACAATGGTTTTCATTTGGCCTCTGGTCATAACATTGTTCCTAATTTTTCCCTCGCAAAAGGAATACGTCCCAACTTTCCTTTATGTTGCTATTCATTCATTCCTAGTTTTTTCACTTGACATTTGTCAAGTTGTTCCACAGCATCTTACGAACGGGATACGCAAACTTTGTTTCAAATGAAAGCTCGTGACGTATACATAATCATAGGCTATAAAGCAGTTCGCCAGTCGCACGTATATATACGTTATCATAGGCTATTGATTCCGGTTCTCTTCCCCCTAAAGGGGAAATTTGGAAACTATTCTGCTCTGTAGAACGCTTAGCTACTGATCTACGGGACCTGGGTTCGAGCCCCGGGTAAAGCATGGATGTTCGTGTTGTTTTCTGCCGAGGTCCTGCCATCCTCTCAGATCTTCTACTTTGGCATATAAACTGACAGGCTCCTATCAGACCTCTGTGGCAAGCAGCTGCTTGAGGGAGTATTTATATTTTATTTAGAACGAGTGCGAAAAACGAGCCATGCGTTAAAACTTCTAAGCTCCTCCCCTGAAAAAAAAAGAAACGTGAAAACTATTGTTGCTCCGCCATATTTCCGGAACGCGAGTGCAGAAAGTAACAAGTTATGCGTTTAATGGAAACTTTTGACGCGGGGAGTGTCATAGTCTTAAAAATTGACCCCCCCCATGCATATCGATGGTGCAATCAGTCAGAGTTCGTATTCACTTCATAGATTGGGCGCGATTTACCCACACAAGATTGCCAGCGCCCTTCCTTTGAAGTGAATACGAACTACTCTTTAGGGTGCATATAGGAATTGAAGGATAAATTATAAATAAAAAAATTTAATACTTATTTCCTCTATTCTTTTTTTACCAAAACAGTTACTTTTAGTTTCAAGAAAACCGTCCAATCTTGATCATTTTTTCTACCGACTCTCATAATGACTAATATCCGATCATGGTATGCTTTGGCTATATCTCGATCTCTCGGAGCTTTCGTGTTAGAGGAAATTCTCTTAACCTAAACACATTTCTTAAGCTTCAGTTGCAAAACACTTTTGACCAGTAAGTCAAACACAATATCGGCTCCCCTATACGATTTGTTCCTATGAAAGCCAATGTCCTGGTGTTTATATTATGTGTTTTTGAAATACCATTAGAACGGAGAGGAAAAATCTTATAGGTAATTATTACAGATGGACGAAATATCATTAAAATGGGTCAAAATTTTTTTTTGTTAAATAATGAGTTTCGAGAAATGCTGAAAAAAAAAATGCATTATGGAAGGAACCTCTTTTTGGTCCGATCGCTAAAATTCAATACCAGGCATCTCAAAATTTCTTTCTACATCAGGGCCCTGCTTGTGCTAGTTAAAGTGTCGCACCAAAAAGTTTAGTCGCGAGCCGCCATTTTGTAAATAAATGAAAATACGATTTAAAAAATTTCTAAACTTAAACGGCTATTAAAATAAACTGATTCCATTCTGAAGTATATGAATTTATTTCAGCTAATACAAAACAGCTTACTTTGGAATTATGAACTTTAACATCTTAAATTAAGAATAGTAATTATTACATATCCAGTTTGGATTGTGGTAGGATAAACAAGTTTCATCAACGAGAAAAAATGTTTTACAAAAAAAAAATATTCATATTTAAAAGCACTACCTACACATCTTTACTTGGTATAATACCGTACAATTAAAAGAAAAACAGTTACGAGTAAGAGTTTTACTTTGGTTCCAAATATAGGTTAAAAAACTCAGCTACTTGAAAAACCAGGCCACCTGATATCTAATTACAAGGCATATAACTGCTTAGCAACACACAAAATGGTTTTCATTTATTTGTTAAAGTAGTACTTTTAAACCCACCACACTCAAAAGTTCATGTCATTGCTCTTTCACTTATTAAATATACAAACAACTGGATACTAAATAAGAGCTTACTGTATCTGTAACTAGAAGTTACAAAGTGCATGACAGATCAGTATACACCAAGAGTTATTAAAGTTACCCATAAGTTTTCACAAACAAAATATTACGGCCGGCAAATGCTTCCTAGTATCTACTGCAAAAAACAATTTTGGTGAGAGTACATTTAAGAAAATACAAAACTATACACCTGATACTTGAAGATTTTATTCAGTTCTATTATACTTTCTCCTGAACCCAATTTTGTAAATCTAGACACTAAAACTGACGTCCATGTACCATACAGAATATCAATGCAATTTTTTGCTGTTTGAGATGGCACTCAGTTGAACTTGGTCTGCATCATATTTTTTAAACCAACGAAATTCCCATAACAAATGTCAAGACTTCGCATTTTGTTACCTTGCAACATTTATAAAATGGTCAAAATGGGGGTGGCATTATGCATTAACATAAAATTAGGGCAAATAAAGCAAAACTAGCTTCCTCGCACGATACAAAATATTACTGCACTTTTACATAGCAGTCTTTATAGTTTTCATGACAATTTTTAGTGTTTGAATTCTAATACTAAAAGCTGTTGACAAGTAAATACAAATCAAAAGGCACCACATGCTTACGTACTTTAATTTCTGATATATTTTCAACAGCATTGGAATGCTTATACACTGTGCTGGACAAAATGTAACATAAAAATCATCCACAATATAATTCTGATCGAATCAAATATTTTTTAAACTGCAGAAAAATTAACAAAACTTTTAAGAGATTAAGTTTTTGAAAAAACATAGAAAGTGATGAAAAGATTTTTTGATGGTAATTTTATTTTAACCCTAGAATGGATAATTGGGTGAATTTTTATTTGGCAAAAAAAGTTATACCATTAACTCTACTTTTTTAAACTATTTTAATTGTTTGCCATCTAAAAATAAATGATCACGCACGAAATAGAATAAAAATATCGACACAAATCTAATAAAAATGTTCTGAATAACTTTGTTAGTGACTTGATTATTTTACAGAGTAAGAATTTTATCGCGTTTTGATGCTTTAAGAATGACTATTTAGGATCTACATTTGAATGCAAAAATTATTTCATATGTTACTTTTGTGAATGTTAGACAAAACAATTTTTGCATGATATAAATGATGCAATGCATAAAGAAAAATAGAAATATTTTAAGGAATTTATACACATCTGGCTTTGAATGAGATTCGATATTTGTATAAGGTACAGAACACTCACTGATACAAGAACTCCTTTTATATATACCAGCAAGAAAAAAAAACCTTCATAAGCAAATTTGACACCTAACACCACATGTTATGCTCTGATAGTGAATAGTTTGCACTAGAACTTTGGGGGGGGGGGGGGGTTATTAAAAAAAATTGCTCTATATCAGTTTTTTTCAACTCCTTGAAGCAGCATTTTTAAATTTTTTGGTGTCTTATACACTTTCAAAAATAAATGACTTATTAAAACTTAATTTTTAACAAAAAACGAATAGTGGCTTTTTTTGCATAAACAATGAGTACTTACGTATACCCCCCATGAGCAACTGCTTGATTGAAAAATTTCTCTAAACAATTTACTAGTAACAAGCAAAAAAAAAATGTCGACATCCAAAATATTCTGATAATGTGATGTACATATTATTGCAAAGAAAAGTGCAACCATTTTCAACTGCACAACTGTTGTTTGTAAACAGAAGTTACATAATTCATAAACTATATTTCTATATATTAAAAAACCTTTAATGAACCAGATTTTTCACTATGTTTAGAGATTTTTTACCTTTACAATTTATCATTACACCTTTAAACTTTTACTTCCTATTCTGTAACTATTCTTATTAGATATGCACTGCTAATCATAATCACTGGAAAACTACTAGTTCTGCGAACATTGCACTCAACCAGACTACTGTGGTTGAACAAAGGATGCAACCTACTGGTAGACACAACTGACAGGAAGTTGCAAACAAGTGCTTCAGTTAGTTTACATTTCTATTAATCTTTTTATAAAATAATTTTTTTTGAGTAATACTAGATCTTAACTATGATTTTATATTTTGGAAATATCTGGGGGGCTGTTAACACGTTGCCAAAATTTGCATTACAATGTTTTATATAATTTACGTGTCCAGCACAGTGTATAATTTAAAATTGTTTACGAATCTTCCTGTGAAAATGCCTTTAGATGCATGAAGGCTAATAAAAAAAGACAGTAAAACTTATATTGTGAGGATAATTCTTTTTTTATTAGCCTTCATGAATCTAAAGGCATTTTCACAGGAAGATTCGTAAACAATTTTGAATTATACACTGTGCTGGACACGTAAACTATACATCCAAAAAGAAAATGTGCGACTTAAAGCAAAAACATTTTAGTGCCTGTGAATGCAGACTTTCAAGCGACCTACTGCATTTGCTTGGACTAGGTAACAAAACCACGACTGCCCTATTGAGGCAAACCTGTTCCATTGCTTAAATTTAGAAATGTATTTTTTAAATACCTGAAAGGCATTTATATTCCTTATTTCATAAAACTCTTCAAATCTCAGATTTTTTTTTACTGCATATTCTAAAAACACTATTAAAATGCTACCACTTTTGCAAAATTATAAAAATTTTGTTCGGAATTTAATGCTCTTTTCATTTAATATACCACATAATTGTATTCCGTAAAACATTCAGGAAAAGGTATTCTATTTTCTTTAAAATTCGGCCACTAGATAAGAATTCACTGTTTAAAAAGGCTGTAATGTTTCACTGTTTCAAACAAATTTGAAAAAAAAAAATACCGAACATTTAAAGCTATTTTTTACTTTCATTATGCATTGATTTCTTGTATATTTTGAATAGAGCTTATACATTCTAGGGTTAACTATTTTTCAACCAGAAACATTTGGAAGGAGTCAAAAAAAAATACTCACCTATAATGTAGATGAAATGAGATTTTGACATATACACTAAACTTTTGACTCTTAGGGTTATTTTTTTTCTAATACTTTATTGAGTAAAATAGGTGGTAACAGCCACAATTTTTCCTAAAAAATAAAAATAGGTGTGGAAAAGAAAGGTAGAAAAATATCTTCGCTTTTAAAAAAAGTTTTATCATTATGTATTTTTCACACAGGTGCCAATGCTTTATTTACATTTCACAAAGATTACATAGCATATATAAAGGGAAATAAAAAATGAACTTTAATCATTCGTTTCAGATTTATCACCACTTTGGGGTGATTTTGAAGGTGAACGGCTTGGTGACTTTTCCTTGCTCTTGCTCCTACTCTTTGATCTCGATTTACTTGGAGATTTTACTTCCCTTTCTCTTGGAGATGGAGATTTAGATGGAGACTTTGAACGCGACTTTGAACGAGATTTAGAACGAGACTTGGAACAAGAAGGAGACCTTGAACGTGACTTGCTTTGACTCTTGCTCCTGCTGCGACTTCGGCTATGGCTCTGGCTACGACTATGAGACCTGGAACGGCTGTGACTTTTAGATCTGGATCTTGACCTTGACCTTGAACGTGACCTTATAAAGAAAAACAAGATTTGAGCACACTTAAAAAATCTTACTATTAGGAAATTTAATTTTTGATGTGGAAAAAAGTAATTTTTTAAAAAAAATATATTTATATTAAGGCAGGGCACTAAACTTTCAGATATATCAGCTCTTCGTTTTGGAATTTTAGGTTCTTTTGAAGGCTAGAAAGAAGATAAAAGACGTAAAAAAAATAATCACCAAAGCAGCAGTTTGCAAAAGATTATAAGGCTATCGGTATAATCAGCTGAAGATTAGTTATGAAGACGAGATGTCAGTAAAAAAAAGACACAAAAAGGAGCAAGTTGTCAGCATGATTTTTGAAATTTTTATGGTCAGCTTAACCTTTTAACATCAGGGCGTTCTCAACTTACATGAATTGCACACCTAACAGCTTTATAAAGTCCAACTATATTTGCTCTAGTGTTATTATTTGGATTCCTATTAGATAATATCTACAGTGTATATCTATAGCATACTACTATATTACATCAGCAAACATCAATGAATTTTTTTAAATCTGACTAGCTGTTGCCCCAAATCCTCCCTATCATTCCTTTACTTGGAAAGTACCTGCTGGTTCTAAGTCAAGGAAATCTTCATTGTTTCAGACTCTTCATTCAACTCAAAGGAAATAAAATATTGCACTTTCTTAACCAGGTAAACTCAAAATTATTACTGCCAGATTGAGTTAAAAAAAACATCTTTACGAGCAAACAAGTTCTAAGCCCCTTTGAGAACAGAAACAACAAGTGCTGTCATTTACTGCATACTTGTTCCTAATCAAGATGTAACATCTCTTCTGCATTGGAAACAATGTTCCCTGAACTAAAGGTTTGGAAGAGATTACACGAATGAAGAAAAATCCATTTTTATACCTACAATAACCAAAAAGGCATCCTATACATTTCCACACTCAAACAGTTTCATGGATGGTCACCATAGGATTCTCTGTGCAATAGCATGCAACATTTACTAACAGATATATTTGCCAGGGGATCCTATTGTAAGGACACCACTTTGATTTTACCCTCTATTTTTTTTTCTTGGGGAGGCTTTGTAAAGAACTGTATACATCGTATACTGTATGGCAAAAAGTGGAATACTGACTGATTGGACATATGCATTTTGCAATTCAGTGATTATGTTTAAAACTATTTGAGAAATACTTTCAATCAAAGTATTACTTCCTCAAATATGTATATTATTTTCTGGTTCTCGAAACACCAACATTATTTTTTGGACACTGCATATGTGTATTTTATATACAAGGTAAATAAATTTATTTCTCCATCCCTTAGACCAGTAGTTCTCAACCTTTTATGCTTCACGTACCCCCTAGAAATGTATGTAACTGGCGAACCACTTGTATAGATAGATAAAACTATAGTTATAGTATAACAATGGGAATAGAAAATGATGATGTATATACATATAAAATTTTCTATTCATAAATTACATATATCGATAAACACAAAAAATGACATTTTTGCAAAGCACTGTTGCCAACTGAGCGACTTTGTTATTAGATCTAGCAACTTTTGAGCTCTCATTAAAGCCCATTAAAGGCACAGTTAAGGCCAAAATCTTTCCCTTGAAGTGAATTTCGCATATCATAATCAATAACCACACTAAAGGGAAAAGGAGAAAAATGCACCCTTGTCGATCACCAGAAGTAATGCTAAACCAATTGCTACAAGTCTTACCCTCATACAATAACAGATGAAAAAATTTCAATCACTAATTATAAAAAACCAACCAATACAGGAAAAATACTAGACTATTTTATCTAATTCTCACATTATGAGAGAAATCTCTTCCACATCTCCAAACATCACTGCTTATCAGCAAAGCTCCGCTCAGAGAAGAGAACACATCATGCCAAGGTTTCTGTTTATAACTGCATGCAAAGGTTTCTGTTTATAACCAGATTATCAATCCGGGCAGAAAAATTTAATAGACCAAGTAATAAAGAAAATTCAATTACAAAACATAGAAGACAAACAATAGTGCAAATTAAAAAACTTTATATTAAAAAAAAAACCCTGCAGAAAACCATTATCCTGCCAATTTCATCCTAAAGATAAAAAACAAAAAAAACATATAACTCAAATGAAACAAAAGAAAAACCACACTTTAATAAAAAATTGCCTTATCATAAAGGTCTTTTTGAAAAAATCCAAGAGTAAGCAATAAATTTAATATAAGGATAGCACAGACCTGGACAAGAAAATAAAAAAATACCCCACAAACACCAAACAAGAAAAAAATATATACAGAAAAAGTGGAATAATTTATAAAGTATCACGTGAATGTAAAAAAAAAGCCTATTGGAGAAACAGGAAGAATCCTAGAAACAAGAATAAAAGAATACAAAGCAGCAATAAAAACACAATAAAACAGGACTGGACAGACACATAGAAAAAACTAATAATAAAAGACTGGAACACAACAATCATAATTAAAAAAAAAATCATTCATAAGAAAAGCAGAAGGACTATTAATACAATCCTGGTACCAACATATTTTACCAGCAGATCTTTTAACTCTTGTAAGTTACGTGGTTGAGCCACCATAGATCGGATATGCTGTTCCAACATAAACCACAGATGCTAAATTGGATTGATGCCTGGGGAATTTGGTGGCCAGGGCAATTCCTGGAAATCTTCATGTTCCATGAAACATTCTTGAACAATCCGGGCAGCATGGCACATTATCCTGCTGAAACTGCACTACTAGAGGGTAATACCGTTGCTGTGAAATGATGTCCCTGGTCTGCATTGATGTTTAGGTAAGGTGATCGATGTCATAATTTACTGCACAAGAATGACTGGACCCAGGGTTTCCCAGTAGAACATTGCCCAAAGCATTACACTTCCTCCACGGGCTTGTTTTCGTCCTATGGTACATCCTGGTGTCAACAGTTCCCCAGGTAAACGACTCGTTTCCTGTTGCACCATGTGGATGTCACCTGGCCATCCACATGGTGCAACAGGAAACGAGATTCATCGGATCAGATGACATTCTTCCAATCATTCAAGGTCGAATTTGATGTTCACGTGTCCATTGTAGGTGCTTTCGAGGGTGAACAGAGGTTAGAATGGGACTCGGAGCTGCCATTGGCCACATTACCCCAATCACCAACACTGAAATTATGAGCGAGTTGCACCAAAATATCCCTTCTGTTGGCTAGTACCATATGGGACAATCTTATCACCTCTAGCATCAATGAATCATGGTTGGCCGACACCTTGTAACAATTCTCCATTACAACAGAGAACGCATATGTACTTAATCGTAACGATATCATTCCGGGCTAATCTCTTGGGGATGTGGATTAAGTCATAACCTATAAGCAGTGCTTGCCAACTTCCCTCAGGGTCCCAAGTTTGATCCCAGCAGCGGAAAACCTCATCTTGGCATGATGTGTTCTCTTCTCTGAGCTTTGCTGATAAGCAGTGATGTTTGGAGATGTGGAAGAGATTTCTCTCATAATGTGAGAATTAGATAAAAATTAATGAGTTGAATTCAGATATTGGTTCCCTGCTCTGTGCCTAGATGGCAGCACAAATCAAGAAGACAGTATCAGAACTCGCCTTGAAAAAAGAAGAGAAGGATAGTCACAAGCATACGATCTAAATAAAATTAGTATGGTTGTGGGTCTTCAGATGGCTCCCTTCTACTTCACATTGCAACATGCGGGTGGCCTCGCCAATGAAGATGTTGAACCCAGAGATTTGTAGAGATGATTTGAGAAGATATTTGGAAGATTTAAAGTATGAAAAAAGGAGAGTGTCACAACCTTGCCTGTGCTTCATGGTTTTTTCCCTCCTTGAACCAATATCCCTTCAGTTGGCTCATACCAAATGGGATAGCTTTCACTCACCTCTAGCATCGATGAGCTGTGGTCAGCATACACCTTGCTGGCGGTTTGAGGTTTTTCCCTCTTCGGACCACTTCTTGAAGGTACCAAGGCTGACCATGAGCACCCCACAAGCCTTGCCATCTTGGAAATGCTCTGGCCCATTTGTCTGGCCATTACAATTTGGCCTTTGTCAAACTCACCAAATCCATTGCCTTTCCCATTTGAAGAACAAGAATAACACTGATTAACAGAGCTCAGTATCAGGTGTTATTTGTATTGTTTCACGACCTTCACAGGTACTGTCGTTTGCCTGAAGTCCTTTGAATTTGCATAAACATGTGCTAGTCACAATGTTTTGGCTCTTTGGTATATCATCCTCCTCAAGCAGCCATGGACTACGGAGGTCCAACCAGCCCACGCAATTTAGTTCTCCAAGGATATCTGTTTCAAGTTATATCTCCTGCATCTGGCCACTGCACACCAATTCTAATAAGGTCCTGTTTGACATTGTCTGCCCACCATATTCTAGGACTCCCCCTCTTACTCGAGGCCTTCAGGTACACTGTTCATAACCATATTATCTAATCTATAATTATCCATATGGGCAACATTGCCAAACCAATGGAGTCTCTCTCTGCACAATATGCTGCTTAAAGGAGGTTGCAAACTCCTTTGCCTAACCTCATCATTACTTACAAAGTTGAACCACCTAATGCCCAAGATCCTGCATAATTCCTGTTATCTTGTTTACAAAGTGTCCAAGTTTCACTGCCATAACTAACCCTAGAAAGAACCAAACTATTATACAGTCTAATTTTTGTCTTTAGGTGTATACACCTATTTCTCCACACTCTCCATAGATTCTTAAAGGTCCTGGCAGCAATCCCTATCCGTCTGTTAATCTCCTGCCGCACATCACCATTATCTGTTACATAGCTCCCAAGATAATTAAACTGTGACACCTGCTCAAGACTGCAACCATTCAGATTAACTGAATCACAGCCTGCCTGACCAATTTTCATCACTTTAGTTTTCTCTCTGTTTATAACCAAACCTACTCTACAACCAATTTCATCAACAGCTCGAATGAAAGAGTTCATCTCATCAACATCATCTGCCAAAAGGGCCAAATCATCAGCATAATCTAAATCAGAAATTTTCGTATCTCCAGACCATTTAAGGGCAAAATCTTTCCCTTGAAGTGAATTTCGCATAACAATCAATAACCAAACTAAAGAGAAAAGGAGACAAAATGCACCATTGTCGAACACCAGAAGCAATGCGAAACCAATTGCTACAAGCCTTACCAACTCTCACACACGACTCAGTGTTATTATAGAGAGCTTTCATTATGTTAACTAACTTGTCTGGAATACCATATGATCTCACAATCAACCACAAATTATGACGATCAACAGAGTCGAAAGCCTTTTTGAAATCAACAAAGCTAGCAACCATAGGTTTCTGAAACTCTGAACATTTCTCAAGAATCTGCCTAAGTGAAAATATCTGATCCACACATCCCCTACCACTTCTGAATCCACATTGCTCATCACGCAATTGATTGTCAACCAGATTCTTAATTCTATTAAGCACAATCATGGAAAGAACTTTACCTGGAACAGAGAGTAGGCTGATACCCCTATAGTTATCACAAGAACTGTGATCACCTTTTTTGAAAATAGGGATAACAATAGCTGTGGTAAAATCCTTAGGAACCATGCCTTTATCATAAAAGATATTCAAATTATCAGTCATCCATGTGATAACCGAAACATTCCCAGCTCTAAGAATTTCCATAGTAATTTCATCTACACCTGGGGATTTATGAAGTTTAAGTTTAGAAACAGCCAAAATAACTTCAGATTGTGTTATAGGGCCAACATTAAAGCCGCCAATGCATCTATCATCATTACAAACAATGGGAGTAGAACTAACCACATTGTTTAGATCACTGAAATGCTCAGCCCATCTAGTCATGACAGAATCCTCCCCTTCTATAACCTTACCTTGTTTATCTTGCAATCCTTGTATGCCTGGCTGTTTATTACCACATAAAACATTAACTATCTGGTACAACTCTCTGCTGTTGTGCTGCATAACTGCTTCCTCGGCTTTGTCAGTCAAGCCATCAAGCCAAAGATTCTTATCAGTAGCTAACTGATCCTTTACACGTTTATTAAGCTCTCTGTAATGCTTTCTATTAGGACTAGTAGGGTATTGATTAAGGACATTCCTACAGTTCTTTCTTTCTGAAATAAGCTCAAGTGCCTTATCACTCAGGTAATTCTGCCTCTTCTGCTCCTTTTTTCCTAAAAGAGTACTGTTAGTGTCCAAAAACGCCTGTTTAAAATGATCCCATTCTTCCTCAACTTCAGTAGTAAGCAAACCATGACTGTCATAATGACTAAGTAACCTATCATGGTAAGCTTTGGCTATAACTGGATCTTTCAGAGCTTCAGTATTAAAAGTAAAATTTTTAACCCTAGCACAACACTTTTTAAGTTTAAGTTGCAACACACTTTTAACAAGGTAATGGTCAGATCCAATTTCAGCTCCCCTATATGCCCTGGTATTTCTGACAGAACTAGCCCATTTGCTATTAATTAATATGTAATCAATCATATTCTTATGCAGCCCATCAGGTGAAACCCATGTGTACTTATGTATGTCACGGTGTTTGTAATAAGTGTTAGTTATTCTGAAACCATTGAGTTTACTTCCATGTAGGAGACATTGCCATTGCAGCTACCAATACCAAAAGGGCCTATTACTCCTCCCCGAAGGTCAGAGTCAGTACCAACTTTGGCATCGAAGTCACCAAGAACAAGGGTAATATCTCCTTTCTTGACAGAATTCAAAATATCCTGAAGTTGTTCATAAAACCTATCCTTCTCATCCTCATCGGCATCCTCAGTGGGGGCATAACAGCAGATAACATTCAAGCTTGTCTGAAATTTTGCTGTAAGAAATCTTTCATTAATGCACTCATATCCTAGAAGAGCATAACTAGCGTATCTAATGAGAAGCAGACCCACGCCTTGGTGATGCTTAATAGCGTCCCTCCCTGAAAGAAGATTATTTTTAAGAATCTGACCTTTATCTGTCCATCTGGTCTCTTGCAAGCCGAGAATATCTAAATTATAATGGTGGAATTCTTGTGTGAGGATATCAAGAGAATAATCTCTATGTAATGTCCTCACGTTCCACATTCCTGCAGTGAGAAAATTATTAGTAGGATTTTTAAAGAAAGTAGGTTTATTGAGATAGGTAGGGCCAACAGTATCAAAAAGCCCCCTAATTGCAGGCATGGGACAAAGACATGTTCCCCCTTCACTAAAAGTTGAAGTCATTGTTGCTAGTAGGAACTTCAGGCACCACCTTTTCGAAATGGACTTTTTCAAGAGTCATATAGCTTGCCTGAGACACATTACTCCAGTTTAGGATTGACGATGCCCAACTAGCTAAGTGAGGTTCAGGTACCTGCGATGGCATCTCAGGATTATCCATCAGCTGATATAAGGTATCCCATGCCTCTGTTCACTTAGGGCTGGCAACCCAGAAGCAAACAGAAAACACAGGGGCAGATTCTCCCTCAACAGAGGCCCACCAGTGCAGCAAGTCCAGGATCCATAATCAAGCTCAAATCTATAAACAAGTCCAGTCTAGCAGGTATAAATGGTCAGGACCCTGTGAAGTTGACCACTCCTCAGCAGGGTTGAAAAAAAAGTGGCCATAAATGAGCAGATCAGTAGCCCATACTGAACTGGCACCATTCCCCTTCCAAAAGGGAATATCTCTTGAGAAAGGTACTAATGGCCTGCACCACAAGAAGGCAGGGTCGGACATTAGGTGCTAGACCTGGCCAGTTCTGTGCAACATCACTGGAGATTGGTACACAGCTCTCCTTCCAGTTTATGCCTAGCTACCATTTACAGACCCTTCGGTATATATCTCTAATAAAAAAAACTAAAGTCGAAAATATAAAAATGTTGGTATCAAAAATAAACCACTTATTTAGTGAACATATGACTTTCATCACAATCATAAAGGGAAAATTTGCATTACATAGAAACACCCAGAACAGAAAATGTGCCAAAATGGCAATGATAACTTTGTTAAAAATCAATCCAAAGTGAATGCACAGTATTCCCTGTTAAGATAGACATCAAACATTAATTAATAGATTCTGAAAAAAATTCATCCCTGCCACAGCGGGAATCGAACCCGCATCTCTCCAGATTCATGCCAGAGCACTACCATTGCACCATGCGTCGGACAACAAACTCAGAATATGACCTTATTTTCTTCCTCAGATGTGACTGAGACAGCGCTATCTATACTCAAGGAGATGCAACTGTTTCAGTTGTTGCTTTGATTATCAGATGTTAATGAGAAGGTCACTAACGCTAAGACGTTAATATATAATTAAAAATCAATCCCAAGTGAATCCACAGTATTCCCTGTTAAGATAGACAAACATTAATTAATGGATTCTGAAAAAAATTCATTGCTGCCACAGTGGGAATCGAACCTGCATCTCTCCAGATTCATGCCAGAGTGCACTACCATTGCACCACACGTCGGACAACAAACTCTTCTCACTGAACTGCTAATGCTTGAGAATAAGTCAGTAAACGAGTATGTTTCACAATCACACGATGACTACAACACCTCACTCAAATATGTACTTCACAGGGTGAAATTTCATTTTGATTTATTGAACTGTAAAACATTTCTTTCACATTTTTATCCTTTCCTATCATCCTCAAGCAGCCATAGGCTACGATACAATGCCAAGAATAACAAACAGCCCCCTAATTACAGGCAAGGAGCAAAGACTCATTCCCTCACTACTAAAGGCTGAAGCCATCTACACTGGAAGACTTCCTCAAATGTAGAATTTGAGATGCCTATAGAAGCAAGAGTTCAGGTGCATGTGATGGCCTCATATCACATTTATCAGCTGATGGATAATCCTATCCTGTGAATCTATTCACTTGGGGCTGTCAACCCACAAAGAGAAAACACAGCAGGAAAAAAGAACACCAGTGCAGCAAATTCAGGATACAAATCAAGCTCAAAGCCATTATTCCTTAAGTTTGGTATATATGGTCAGCACAAGGAGCCTGTGTGGTTAATGAGATGACTGTGCTTTCTTTTTCAAGGCACTATTAAAATTTTCACAACATGTAAAACATACACAATTCCACATTCTGAGATAATATAAAATAGAGTATTGAGTTCACTCTAATTAGATAGATGGGTATTATGGGATGACAGTTCATGCAGTGATTGTTAGGTTTGGACTACCCAAAAAAGTGCAGGAATCCTACCAAAAGCAAAAAGAGGAAATTTCTCCACTAGACATTGTTTTATTTGCATTTGAACCATTAATGAGAAAACCTATTATACAAAATAATTGCAGAACCTGTTAAACACTTTTTTTTGTTCTGTAAAACGCAACATGACCATCTAATATAAAAAGAAAATTTGTGTCATCCTTTCTTATACACTTGATTCCCCAGAAAAGCTAAAACAACAAACTTTGCATGAACCCAGGGGAAGAATACTAAGATTTAAATATAAAAAAGTAAATACTAACTTTACTTTAAAGAATGACACACACTAAAGTGTGGCCAGTCGGTAGGGCACCAGGCTCATAATCTGTAGTTCCCAGGTTCGAGTCCCAGCTGGGTCAGCGCCGAGATTCATCTCCGCAAAAATTCCCTGCCCTGCCCACGGTCAGTAGGGACACCGATGGGGTTGGAAAGGTCGCCGTCCATCAGATGGGATGTTAAGCCGTGGCCCTGTGTGCAGGAGAGCCATACCCTGTGCACGTTAAAGAACATGCTGGATGGCCTTGACTGGAGACTACCATCTGTCTCCCAACAGCTGTTCCAGTGGGTTCCCTCCCCCAACCTTCTTTGAGCCTTCGGGGTCCATGTGACCTGGCCATTTAGCCCATGGTGTACAAAAAAGTGCCACTCAGAGGTAAAACAACCCAACCCACACTGGGGTGTCATTCTTTAAAGAGCAGAAAATTTCTATAAAACGGGTGGGGTAGTGGGGACTGGAAATATTTTAATGAGTTTTATGCCAAATGAAAGTTATGCCATGGGTGAGTGCCATGTGATATATATTTTGGAGAGCGACTTCCCCTAATAGAAGGGGATGAAATTTTACCATTGATGTTTTTTTGCTAAATAATAGCTTGCGATGTGGAGAGTGCTATCCACTATATACTTTAAACCCTTAAACCTTGTGTTATGGTATATGGTCAGGGGCTCTCTGATGCCATTTACCAACAGGACAATGCCCGACCACGTGGCATACATTGTCCAACAATTCCTGGATAGCTGCCATGTGACACTTCTGCCTTGTCCTGCACGCCCACAGATCTGTCCCCAGTTGATGTCTGGTCCATGATCTCATGACAACTAGCAAACCAGCAGCTTCTACAACATATGAACTTTGGTTACATATCAAAATTGCATGGACTGACATTTCCCAAACACATATCCGACATCTCATCCTCTCAATGCCTGAACATGTAGTAGTGGTTATTGCCACTCATGGTGGCTACACAAGATGCTAATTTCTTTGTATTCCACAAGTCTAACAGAGTTGTATTTGCAATCATTTGATCCTTATAACAAGCTATGTATTCACTAAATATGGCTTTGATATCTCTTGTCTTTCCTGGTGTTGGCCTGTTGCGTCCACCTCTACATTACTGCGAGATTTCTTGAGCATTAAAAGGTTAAATGTTTACTTGAATCAAAAATATGATTTCCCAAATGACAAATGAATAAATCGTTGCAACAAATTCAAAATGCATTTCATTCTAAATCATTTGCATTATGCAGGAAATGCACATTAGTCAGTTTGCTGAAATGGCTACATCACCTTCACCATGAGATTAATAGAGATTTCAATATAATGAATAAACAACACATAATTTATCTTAAAATACAATTTGGAAAGCTTTTGAAAAAGGATTTTATAAAAAAAAATTGACCGATTCTTAGCAGCATAAACACGACTGACAGATTCTAATGGTTAACAGCAGCAACACTGATCTGACAGCAACTGGTACCTAATCATTTGCTGTTATGTAAGATATTTTTTGATGAATTTATTTTATAATACCTCATTCAAATGTGCTTGACAGGTGATATTTTATGGTTTATTAAACTAACTTTTTTGTTTCCATTTTAAGTCATATAAGTAAAAATCAGGGATTTGTCCTCAATGATACTGAAAAGAATCATATTTCAGGTTGATTATTTTGGAGGAAATTTCCTTTCGATTAATATAAATTTTAACTATTTTTATTCATAAGGATTTCCAAAATAAAGGCTTAATTGTATAGGGCGATCCTAGTTAACATTTTTGTTAGAGTGAACTTTTTTACAGTCCCTTCAATCCCATCGCAATGAACTATTACTGTAGTTTGTGGCTTTGCAACCCAGTGTAATCAAAGAATGTTTTGGCATTATTTTTACCTTCTGCTGCGATGTGGTCTATCTTCCACCAGTTTAATGCGTCTTCCACTCAAATCAGTATTGTTCAGTTTAGAAATGGCATTCTTCAGGTCTGAGTACGATGCAAATTCTACAACTCTGGAAAAGAGAAATTTACATTACTTCCACAAATAAATTATCATTTCAAAATCCAACTTTATGTAATATTAATACTATAAATAATTATCTACTTTTGTTATTGTGCTGTATAAAGTAAGAGAATACATTTCATATTCCATAGATATCAATGTTTATAACAGCCAAGGTATGAAATTAGAAGTCCATCACCAACTATATTCATTATAAATGCATCCATCTATAACTTGAATTTACTCCCGACCCTACGAAATAGGAACCCCTTCAGCTTATTTCTGCAATAACAAAATACTTAGATTAGCGAACATTTACTGTATAAAAAAACATCAACTGGCATAATTGGTTCATTGTTCAAAATACACTGAAGCGACATTGAATTAGGGATAGATGTTATCCAAATTCAGTACAGCAAGTCCCGCATTTGTGCGCATGCGTGGCTGAAACTCTGGTCATATATAGCTGTCAGCTTTGGCTTCTCCAAGCATTTATTGTGAGAAGCATAATGGGAAAGGCTTGGGATTTAGATGCATTTGACAGAGGGTAGATCATAGGTGCCCGAAGGATGAGACACTCGATCTCCGAAAATGTCAACAAACTTAGATTTTCTCATAAGATAATTTCAAGAGTGTTCCGCGAATATGAAAATTCTGGCAAAAAAAATAAAGTACCTGGATAAACTGCACAGGACAGCCAGCCTTGAATGATCATGAGCTTCACTGCCTTACCCACATCGTACAGACCAATAGGACCAGACATTATATGAAATCACCTCCCATCTGAACAATGGTTCCAGCCGGGAAGTCAGTGCACACTTCACTGTCTCGACTTCGGAAGCCACCGACCTACGAGAGTCCCACTTCTTACAGCAAGATACCGGGCTCGCCTTGCCTGGGCTAAAGGACATCGAAAACTGGCAATGGATAGCCTGATTGATGAATCCCGATTTAAACTTCATCATGCTGATGGGAGACTGAGGGTATGGCGTCAATCCCATGAAGCCATGGATCCTGCATGTCAAGTCAGAACAATACAAGCTTGTGGTGGCTCAGTGATGGCCTGGGGTGTCTTCAGTTGGCCGTCTGTGGGAACTTTGGTATGTGTACTGACGACTCTCAATGCATCCCGGTACGTAGAACTCATGGCTGACCATTTACGGCCATTATGCATCCCAATGGAGATGGCATCTACTAGCAAGACAACTGTTCATTTCACAGGTCCAGGTTGGCCACTGCATGGTTGCAGGAGCATTCTGCTGACTTTGAAATAATGAATTTCCCACCTGGAAGCCCAGATTTAAATCCCATATAAAATCTTTGGGATACTGTCAAGCAGTGTTCGGGCCTGGGTCTCATCAGCGAAGACCTTGAGAGAATTGTGGACAGCTCTGGGGACGTATACCTGTGGAACATTTACGAAAGTTTGTGGAGTCCTTGCCTCATCGTGTGGTGGCTATTATCAAGGCCAGGGAGATTTCAACACGTTACTAGGTTGCTATCCCTAATTCAATGACACTTCATTGTATAAGAAAACAATGAATTGGCTTGTTCTATTTTGGATGTGCAAATAAAATGTCTAATTATCAAATAGTTTTGATACCTTTGTAATAAGTTTTATTTTACTATCCACATTTCGTTAGGCCAATGCACAACAGTGGGTGACAGTAGTAACCAACAGTGGGTGAGATATACTCTGACTTGACAAGTCAGATTTAAAATTTTCATGCTATAACTTCTACAGAAATTAAAATTTTGCATTTTTGAAACATCCACTGAAATATACTAAGTAAAAATGAGTAACCATTTCCTTATTGTACTGTAAAATTAAATATGTATTGCAGCAAACTCCTAATCATCCATGTTAATACAGCTGACTACCACTTCTTATATACAGCAATTAATATGAAGGTTGGGTTGTTTTACCTCTGAGCAGCACTTTTTTGCACACCATGGGTTAAATGGCCAGGTCACATGGACCCTGAAGGCTCAGAGAAGGTTGGGGGAGGGAATCCACTGGAACAGTTGTTGGGAGACAGATGGTAGCCTCCCGTCAAGGCCATCCAGTGTGTTATTTAATGTGCATAGGGTATGGCTCTTCCATTTATAAATGGGACAGAATTTGTCATCTTCCTTATAAGGTTATAGATATAAAAGGCAGAATTTGCCCCATTAAATTAATGAATATTATCTTTTAAAAAAATTGCCCCTTATGTATTTAGAGGCAGAAGTGAAATGGCACAGTATTATACATTAAATCTTTGGGCATGTAACAATAAGTTTGCCTTTTCAAGCTAGGTGTAAAAATAATGTCATACTGGTAACCCTAGTTGTAGCAGTTTTCAGAATTCAATCATTCGTTACTTTGTATAGTACAAATGCTAGTGGCACCACATTTTAGGCAGCTTTAACACTGGGATAAAATCATTAAAAGTTCTCTTCACTGAGCAGTAAAATTTTTAAATTATTTTCTGAGCAAGTTCTTTTTAATTGTGTTGATAAAATTCTATTGGCAACTATAGGAGTGAAATCTTTGTTTCTCCCTATTATGTGCTCTGGAAAATTGGGAATTATGCCATTTAATGTTCTAACCTATGCATTTGATCTAAACTTATGTACAGCAAAGCTATATCACACTGAAATGACAGCATACTCATCTGAAATTAATGACAGAAGCAGCCCCCCACCCATCCAACTGTAAAAAAATAGGTGCACTGGTTGGAAGTGCTGCATTACATTTGCTTTCTTCTAAATAGTCATTCTTGACATTGACAAAATTTTTTTAGGGTTGGATTATTTTACCTCTGAGTGGCACTTTTTTGCACACAATGGGCTAAATAGACAGGTTACAAGCACCCTGAGGGTTCAGAGAAGTTGAGCAACACACAGAGAGAGCCGTATACAAAGCTTATGACTCTCCAACACATTAACATGGCTTTACCTCTCATCCAACAGATGGCAGCCTTTCTAATCTATTGGTGCCCTCTCCTAACAGGCTGGGTGGAGTTTAGCAGAAATCAATCTCAATGTAGGCTCAGGTGTGATTTGAACCTGGGAACTGTAGATTATGAAACTGGCATGCTAGTGGCTGTGCCACCACTTCCCCCAAAACATTTTAGGCAAATTATAATTATTTACCATTTTTTAAATAAAACTTTATATGTTGTATTAATACATCCCTCAAAATTAGTGGGTGTAAAACAGCAATATAAGAATCGTCCACTTTTACTGAAGAAACGAAAAAAACAAACAACCTGTTATTAATGAAATCTTAGAAAAATAAGAATGTTTTGAGGGAAATAAAATAAGCAAAATTTCTAGTCATAAAAGATAGGTGCAATTATTACACGAGAGAAATTGAATGAGTGAATATGGTAGTTTTACTTACCCTTCATTTCGACGCTGCTTATGGGCATCTGCATAAGTTACTTCTCCAGCTTGCCTCATATAATCTTTCAAATCCTTGAATATTAAGTAGATCATATGAATAATCAGAGAAATGCAACTTTTATTCACAGCAAGGTATCAACATGATTTTGATTGACTATTTGCAAAACAAGTTTTACAGGCAAAAAGTTAAATCTAGAATCAAAATTTTGTTTTAATAAAAAAAAAAAGCCATATTAGGATAGTACCAAGAGGTTTACCAGTTTAAATCAAAATATCTTATTGACATTAAACAACATAATATAAATTGAGTTATACAAAATTTTATTCTAAAGAAATTTTTTTTAAATACATTCCAGCTCTGATGATGTTTATTTTTTTTCATTGTATTGAGATTCTTTTGTCACTGTTCATTTAAATTGCAACAGATATTCTAACATTTTAAAGACAATGTTAATAAAATACTGGTATCTTATTTGCTTCATTAAAAATGGATACATTTGGGAGAAAAAACAATGCAATAGGTATGGTTTAGTAAACATTTAAGTGAATATTAACTTTTATATAAAAAATTAATTTTAAAACAGAAAATTTTACAGTTAAGAGCTGGAAAAAACTTATCAATAATTTGATAAGTTGAAGTGCTTGCTAAAATGGCCAATAATTCAACAATGCTCTAAATATATTTTATCTCAATTGATATACAGAATTTATCCTTAACAAACTTACCTGCATTTTAAATTTAACTTTTGATAGTATATAAATAAATTGAAAAAAAATCTAAAAACACTAAATATTAACTGATTTTCTAATTATAATACAAAATTCATGATATTCATGGCTAAATAAGATTTTTTTCTTCATTTTGCATTTGCTTCAGAAAACTTGTAACATTTTAAAACTGTTTTGTAACAAAAGTCATTTAGAAATCAGCAATTAATTTAAAGGCAAAAATAAAAAAAAAAAGCCTTCCTGGAATCAGCTATTGCACGAGACATTTTGTGGGCATTTGCAAACTATTCCAATGCAAATTTTTCTTAAAATATTCTATAATTTGAATTGCTAAAATATTTTCACTAACCATTTTGTGATAGAAACTCAACTGCATTCAATATTTGAAAGGCTGAGTTGTATAAAGTACCATATGAATAGGACAAGTGTATTGCATAATATAGCAACATGAAAATGTATTCTTCTGTTGTGTAAAGACTCTTGCTACAGATGGTTTAACTTGGGGCATGTTTGTACACTTAAGTTTATTCCATTAAAATATTGAAATAAACTTATAAAACAAAAAATTATGATCAGTATCACAAATTAACATTAAAATTCAGAGTATATACAAAAAAATTTAATTCTAGTATCTGACCCTAGTGATCACCCTCATTGGTTTGTATCCTACAAACTCAAGGAAATTTTTTTTACCCAGCATAAAATTTACCATTAATCTATCGATGCTTGCCTGCTAATTCTTAATGATGCATATACATGTGCATAATTTGCCTTCCCCCCTCTCTCCTACACATATCAACACCAGAACAGCAAATCTGATAAGAGATCAATATTTTGCAGGTTACTCTTTGTGTAAAAAATCAACTATGGTCTAATAATGAAAGGAAAAAAAAAAATGCACATCGCCATTCAGGTAATAGTTTAAATGTCAGTGTATCGACTGGCAGTGTGGAAACAATTATTCATCAACATTTAAATTTCTGACAGCTCTAGGCCAAATGGGTAGCCTACAAACTGCCAACAGCAAACAAGGGCTAGAATCGACTCGTGCAAGGAGATGCTGACAATGCTTGAACCTAGTGGTTTCAAACAGTTAACATTGCTATAAGTGATGAGAAATAGTTTTATAACAACTCCCAGAAAAATTGAGAACTATGTTTGGGTTGCAGAGATGATGCTCACAATTTTTTTCAATTGCCAAGGAGTGGTAACCACAGACACCTTACCTGAAATAAATAACAATAAATGGCCAATACACCAACATTGTTTTGACCAAAATGGTTACAGAGATGAAAAGCAGCATCTAACAACAGGTGTGTCAAGAGTTCTTCATGACGTCAGTGTTCGCAAAACCCAGCAAGTTACAGCCTATCTGGAGCAGAAAAAATATTGCTGGAGAGAAGTACTGTGAAAGACAATAGAAGTTTTGTTGAAATGCAGCAGATGGATATCAAAAGCTTTTTAAATGCCTCTCGTACACTCAAATTTATCACACTTTGTAAAAGACAGCATAGCTTCTCTACAAGAATCTGAGCTTAAAGAAAGGAATATGCTTTCTTGTCTACTCAGTATATTTTCTCCCTTTTTTTGCCACTGCCACTTCTACTGTATCAGACAACCAGGAAATAACTAAAGAGTTTACAGATTTTTTTTTTAAACAATGGAAAGAAGATATACCCTTACACAATGGATGGAGACAACCTAGAAGCTCTATTAGGCTTGTCTTGGTTTCTGATAAGACATACAAACATTGGATATAGATGATACTGTGTTTTGAGGAACCATATTTACATTAATAATTGGCTTATAGTAACAACTTCTGGAAACCATATACACACTATAATCATTCTTACATTAAGTACAATAACAATGGCCTCCAGTGATTATGTAGTTTGTCTTCTGCTGAGGTCCCACTATCCTCACAGACCTTCTCTATGGCATATAAACTGACAGGCTGTTGTCAGACCACTGTGGCAAGCAGCTGCTTGAGGGAATATTTATTTTTTTCATATTCCAAGTGAGAGTCACCTAGAGAACTACTACTTCACCACTCTGTGAATGTTAGTATAACACAATGGCAGATTTTTTTTAAGTTTTCTTTTAATTTGCAACTTGTATTTAGAAGCCAGTACTCAAACCCTTAACCCCTATAGTGCTAGAAGATACTAGTTCCATATATGCTGGGAACTACAATTCCCAAGATAACGTGAATTAAGAGTTTGCTACCAAGTAATTATAAATCACCTGGAAATTTATGAAATTCGATAATTAATATAAACCTGATGATTTATATCCAATAAAGTTGCAAAAAATGACGAAATAAAGCATTATACTGTTATGATAGCCACTGCTTGGGCTTTTTTTTTTTGCACCCGAGAATAGACTAATTTGAGAACATTAAAAGAAGGAATAAAACAGTTTCCTAGAGGGCGTTCTTTGAACTCTTAATAGTCTCTCTTGGTATTTAAAAATTCCCTAAAAAAAAACCTGTATAATGAGTTAGTAGTAAATGTTGATACTGACAGTGAAAGTACAACTCAGTGATTGATAAAACTTTCAACAGTATGGTACAAGAAAAAAATAGGGATAAATTATTATCCTGTTTCAGAAGATAGCACTCCCCGTGTCGCAAGTACTGTATAAATTTCATTATGATAGTTTCCTACATCTCCCTCCCCCCATGCCTTGGTAAAAGTTTCTGTTGGGGAATTCTTTTGGGAAGGTCAAACTCTAAGATATATAGAAGCATATTGCACTCCCCACACCAGAAGCTTTCATTTGGCATAAAACACATTACAATTCTTCCACCCTCCCCCTTCTCAATGAAAATTTCATCCTTCTCTTTTACTGGACATCAGAAACTCTCTAAAATACAGGATGGTTATAATTAAACTGACATTACTCAGAGTGATGTAGAGAATGATCTACTCGACAGATCACAGCAAAAAGTGGTGGATACCTTAATAAGAACATGGGGTAGAGAATTTGAGTATAGTGTTAGTGCCACCAGGTGATGTGGGTGCACTAAAAACGTGGCAGAACATGCTAATTTCCACGACATTGCAGCCAATCGCATGTGAGAGTTGCATGAGGCATACTATAAAATTTGATGTCTTCCCTGTAATCACTAGAAGGAACCATGGGTATCTGTAAGAATGACTGAGCTTTGCTAGTTAAACTTTTTTACCAAACCGGCAGTAATGTCGCCACTGCATTACATGAATATCGTCGTCTGAAAGATGTAAGGAAAGGACCTTTATTGCTAAATGGACAAGAATATAAAAAGAAATTCAAAAGAAACAGGCGAGTTGGGTGTGGCTCCGGCGGCTGTTACACAAAGATACGTGGAAGACATTGCAACTAAATTTCTGCAATGGTAAGTGCAATCGGAGTTACCCGTAGTTAGTGCGAGACCGGTATCCCGTCAACTTCCATGGTTAACTGTCTGTAAAATTATACAGTCCATCCTGAAATGGTATCCTTAGAAAATTCATAGGGTGCAGCAGCTGTAACCACATGACCCTGAACAGCGCACCGACTTCGCTTTGGGATCTCTAGCGAGAATGCAGCTCGATGACATGTTGCCTTCGAAAGTCTTATGGACTGATGAGGCGCATTTTTCCCTACACGGAGTAGTGAATACACAAAACTGCCAAATATGGGGCCTACACATGATGTGCCCCTACTCTCTGACTATGTAACTGTATAGTGCGGGTTTACCGCTAACTTTATATTGGACCATTTTTTCGTTTACGAGATCATGCCTCAAGGTCGCATGTGTTGATCGGTGAATGGACTACGTTATACAGATCTTCACCATTGCAAGATTATTCCAGCATTGCAAGAAAGAAATTGCTTAGACTCCATAACCTTCATGCAGGATGGGCACCACCCCACATTGCACGTATGGCAACACAATTGTTGCATACCACATTTGGTGAGGATATAATTTCTCGAACGTTTTTCAATGCTTGGCCACCATGCAACACTCCAAAGATTTATTCAAACTCTGGATAGCTAAAGTCAGGCGCCAGGCAATAATTAATAAATTGCCAAATAAGTTCAATTAGGGTTCGAATACCAGCGGGCGTTACTTAGCGAGTAAGAATTCAAAAATTAAATGATTGTCAATTCTAATTTAACTTACAATCAAAACAACTAACATTGCTCAAGAGAAAAAATAGCAAAGATTCAAAAAAGTTTCTATAACAAACAAGTTTATTTCCAAAAAATTATTTTTAAACGCTCTCCAACTTCACTGAGATGTCAACTACATCATCACTATTGTGTCTAACACCAACTTCTGTGACACTACTACCTGACAACTAACAAACACCAACTCCTGTGACTACTTCCAACTTCTAACAGACATGTCACGGTTATAACAAGTGTACAGGCTCGGCAACACGTGGCTGTTGCACCGGTAAAGACATTTGCATAAAATGAAGAGCGTGCAAGCTATGACGCAAGAGGGGGCATGTCCTTGTACACACGCGTGCTTTAGCGGGTGACAATCGAAAGTTTGGAGTTGCGCATTCACAACTCCTATGCTCTTGAAAATGAGCGCTGTGATGTCAAAAATGAAATTAAAGTAACCCAAAATGATAAATATAACATAAATTAAGCAAAACTGGTTAATGTAAAGTAAAAGTGAATGAGGGGGCATCACAACGACAACCTAAACCATGCGATTTTTGGTTATGGGGTTATTTGAAAAGCTGAGTTTACCAAGGCAATGTTGAATTGCTTGCTGAACTGAAGGTGAGAATAACAGCATAATAAATGCAGCCATTGCCCCAAACATGTTTCCAGCAACTTGTTGGAAAAACACTATTATATTTCCAGCAACTTTGGACCATGCCGGTATTATGTTTCCAGCACATTTTGCATACAAATGGTTCACATATTGAGAATCTTTATTTTTAAAATAAGGGTTGTTTGTTCAACTTGATATTTTCTTTATTTTAGTGCACACACACACACCATCTGGTGACACTAATTTTTTTTATTCGCAAATTCTCTATCCCCATATTCTTATTAAAGGTATCCACCACTTTTCGCTGTAGTCCATTGAGTAGATCCTTCTCTACATTGCTCTGAGTAATGTCAGTTTAATTATAAACACCCTGTATAGAGTAGATGGCCCTCCCCACATTGCAAGCTTTCATTTGGCATAAACTTATTATGATCATTTATCCTCTCCACAATAAAAATTCCATCCTCCACTTTTATGGGAAGGTCTGAAATTTTCTAAGGTATATAGTAGATTACATTCCCCACACCAGAAGCTTTCATTTGGCATAAAACTCATTACAATTTATTAGTCTCCCCCACAGTAAAATTGTAAAAAAAAACAGTAAAATCCAACACTGAAATTTCACTAATAAAGTATCATAGGAAAAATGTCCTGTAGACAAACACTTGAATCAGTTGAAAACTTTTTCAACTAATTATTTCACGAAGTCACTCTCTAAAGTTATAGTAAATGGCACTCCCTATGTAATTTTGAATAATTGCCAATGCTAAGTCTATGAGAGAGAGAGGTTTTTAATCCCCAATGTTAAGTCTATGGGGATTTCAAGAAATTTGAACCCACCTAACCCCATTGGGTTTGCACATAACCTATATTCTTCCCCTTGGGTGAAGAGAACATTCATGCAAAGTTTGGTACCCTAGCTCTCATGGGGCAGAGTGCATAAGCGCACAGACAAAAGAACAAACATTTTTTTTTTTTTATAAAATTAGATTGGCAACATTACATGCAATTTGAATATCCAATGGATATTGGTCTATGACCACACAATTCCTTACAACGTGTAAATTATTAATGCTTATAAAAACATGGGTTGGTACCAGATCAACCAATTTCAATTGCTGCTTGCAAGGAGGGTTAATCTAATTATTTCTACTAAAGATGACAAGCCATCATCATTTAACTCATTCTTGGCAATGACATGGATAAAAATGAGAAATGTTTTATTGGCCATCTTTAAGATATTTTGAATTCTATATAAAAAGAAATAGTAGTCTTTTGGTGATTTATGCTAAAGCTGTGACTGCATAGAAATACGATTATGTATTAACAGCAAATGGGCTAAGTCTGTTAGGAACACCAGGTCCTACGTGGGAGTTGAAAATTTGGGTCTGGTTTATTACCCTGTTAAGTCTTGCAATTATAGCTTAAGAAATCTAGTGTTAAAAGAATTATCTTTAACACTGAAGCTATGAAAGACACTTAAGAGCCAAACTCATTAGTTGTAATTGAAAAATTTTTGGCAGACAGAAAATCAAAGCAAGATAAGTAAATGATGTTTAGTTTTAAAAAATTAACTCACTTCTTTCTACCTCCAAACATGACAGGAGCATTATCAAATTACAAGCCAAAATCTGTGCAGCTTTTACACCATTTGATGTAACAATTGTAGATTTGTGTACAATTGGATTGTGAAATTCTATATAATTGAACTTGGGGGTGGGATCTAATTGGAAATGCAACCTATGTCCGGAAAATTCCAAGACTGACAGTATAAACATGAGTACGGTGTACTCACACTCTGGTGTTAAGGATCTCCTTTGAAATAGTTTCTGAAGGTCTTTGAAGTGTCCTGAAAAGCACTTTCTGAAATGCTGTGAAGCTGTTCTGTCATGGTTGTCTGAATGGTGTGAATTGTTTGCGGGACAAATTGTAGGCACCATGCTTCATTTCCAGCAATGATGGAAGAGCAGAATGTGTTGTCCTTGCTTGCAGTTTCCAAAAGGTTTCCACAAAATTTAATGTTAATGTTCATTCTTTGCTTGTCCATTGGCACGGCTAAACTGCCAGTGGAAATATCTAGCATAATCGAGAGCTGTTGCAGCGAGTAGTGGTGAAGGTCTAAACATGTCAAAACTTGTGCAGCATTAGGGGAATAATCCCACTTTATTGCCACAGAAACATAACTGGCTGGTTATTTCTGGTTTGTCTCCAATAAATTCAGTCTTGGAACTATCCGGACATAGGTTGTATTTCTACAGTTGAACACCCTCCTGGAGCATTACAATGGTAAAGGGTGAAAAAACCACTGATTTGAAGTCTTTATTGAAGCTTACTTCATCACCATCGGACAGGACTGCCCCCCCCCAAATGCTAATAAGAGTTGATGGCAAGTCATTTTGGGGTCCTTGTGTGAAAAAAGTGCTGCTCAGAGGTAAAACAACCCAACCTTAACTTATGTTTAAAGAAAAACATTTTTTTGTTGATTTTTCTTTCCACATACATAAAATACTGCAAGGTATGTAGGAAAAGTGGATGAGAAGACAACATACACCTAGTGACTACACTTAAATTCTTTGAAGACCTAAAAAACAGATGGGGACCAATCACCCCCCCCCCCCCACACACATTTTTTTTTGGCTAGCAGCCTCTTGGCTTCTCCCATTTTTTTCCCTAGATCCGGACTTGCCACCAGAGAATAAATTGTCATCAAAATCTTTGATGCTGCCAGCTGCCATATTTCATCACTTCAGCTGATTTTGGAAACATTGCACCAAATAGCATGGAGGCATGATCAGCAACTGCTAATGGGATGTGCTGCTGTAGCAAAATTTTGCAAATACAAGACCTCTGTATTGATTTACTGATTTTACTTCCAGTGGTCTCAAATCTGTTCAATTCTGCAAAAGAACATAGATAGGTGAGACTCTACCCAGTGCTCGTCTAGAAATGACTATTTCTACAAAAATTAACATTGCATTTTGCACCTTAAAATTAACACTATATTTTGCACCTAAAAATTAACATTGCATTTTGCACCTTAAAATGTATAACAGTAGTACACTGTAGCTGAATGCCAGACTTTCTGTGTGATCTTCAGGGCATTAGTTTAGGTCACAGAAAGTGTACAGCAAAGTTCAGCTTCCATAGGGGACAAAATACAGCATTAGTTAGCCCTTAGGCAATTACATATTATTGTATAACTTCAGTGCATTCACTTTTTCTGTGTATCCATTTGCATTTTGCACCTTATATTGGCATTACATCTAATGATTAATTTAAAAACATCTTGAAACAGTAATTATTAATGATTTATTTCTAGATCATAAATTTGATTTTAAATGTTTTCCACCCATTTCACTTATAGCAATTGATTCAATAAAAATGATTCCATTGGAGAAAATGACCATCCATTTGTATATTTTTCAAATACAAAGTGTGGTTCTAATTTTTCTTTTTGAAATTTCAAATTTTAATGCATAATTAGTTTTATTGCTATAACAAATGCACAATAGGAATCAAAACATAATTTGAAGTAGCCACTTAAGCTTCATTGATGATGAAACTCTTTCTCTTAAAAATATAACATGCTTTGTTTTATATGGTATGGATTCAACATTTTTGTATACACAAACATCTGTTGCTTTGCAAACCATGGATCTGAGATAACTTTTTATCTATACATGGTTCAGTGTGGAGTGTCCTTCACTTCTTTGCCCTTGAGAAATGATGGAGGGCTGAAAATTCCTAATTGCTTTGTCACTGCACTTTACTGTTGCAATGTCTGTCTGTGGCCAAATCAAGGGTTTTTTTTTAATTTTCCATTTTTTTGGCTGAGCATAGTGAGAAAATAGCTTGACCTCTGGATGAAAATCAGTTTTTCAGACTGGAATGGTTAAAGGGTTTCAGATCTCCCCCAGAAGTGGGATATTATTGCTGAGGGGAAGGGGAGCAGGGAAAGGTGAATAGATCATAATGAGTTTATGTCCGTTAAAGTTTGTAACATGGGGAATGACATTACTATATACTTTGAAGAGTTTCAGACTCAAAAACCTCAGGTAAATCTACTAGCAATTAAATTTTATGGTGAAATTTGAGAAATGTATAACAGTAGTACACTGTACTTTTTTTTTTAACTCACTTTTTAAAAATAAATTTTAAATGCAATTTTAAGTAAGTATATAAAGAAAAAATAAAGACATACAATAAAATTTCATTACAATGAGGAGCATTTCAATGAGAAATGTCTTTAAGTATGAAATTTAAAAGGTTTCACCAATTTATTACATTCTGCATAATGAGCTAAATTTAAGCCAAAAAACACTCCTTAAATAAATACAATGCTGGCCATTAAAAGTGCAACACCAGGAAGAACTCATCAGATTCTCCTGAAATATGCAATATGGGTAGCCCATGGGAGAACATATAAATGATTCAAAGCACAGCACATACACACATCATGTGTGACAGTAATGGCCCCTGGAAGTGGTATAAGAGAGATTACAAAGAGCCGGTTTAAAGCACTGGAATTGTGTTTGCTCGCAGTTCTTGCACATTACAGGATCAAGTATGCCCCATCAAAGAACACAGCATCCATACAACCAGGTTTCAGACTTTGCAGCTACCAATACCAAAAGGGCCTATCACCTCTCCCCAAAGGTCTGAGTCAGTATCAACTTTGGCATTGAAGTCACCTAGAACTAAGGTAATGACAGAATGCAAAATATCCTGAAGTTGCCCGTAAAACCTATCCTTGTCATCATCAGAATCATCAGTGGGGGCATAACAGCAGATAACATTTCAAATCTTTAACTTTGCTGTAAAAAACCTTTCATTAATGAGCTTGAATCCTAGAAGAGAATCGCTAGCATGTCTGCTAGAAGCAGACCTGTCTTGGAGATGCTTATTATCTTCCTTCCCCGAAAAGAGAAATTTAAGATTATTTTTTAAGAATATGATCTTTATCTGACCATCTAGTCTCTTGCAAGATGAGATTATCTGAATTATAAAGGTGGAATTATTGTGTGAGGTCATCAAGAGAATAATCTATGTGCAGAGTCCTCACTTCCAACTACCTATGGAAAGAAAAATGGTTAGTGGGATATTTAAAGAAACTATGTTTACTGAGAGAGGGAATGCTGACAATATCCAACAGCCTAATCGCAGCATGGGGGCAAAGACCCGTTCCCCCACCACTAAGGGGGTGAAGCCATCTATAATGGAATACTTCCTCCAGCGTAGAATTTGACGATGCTCATAGAAGCAAGATCTCTGCTCAGGATTATCCACTAGCTCAGTGGTTCTCAACCTTTCACACTTCACGTACCCCCTGGAAATGTGTATGTAACTGGTGTATCCCTTACACAGATAGATAAAACTATATAGTATAATGCCAACTTAGCAACTTTGTTAATATATCTAGCAACCTTTGAGCTCCCAAGGCGTACCCCAATTTGAGAACCCCTGAACATTCTGTGAATCTATATTCACTTGGAGCTGTCAACCCACAAACAGAAAACACAGTGGAAGATTTTCCATTCCACAGAAGCTCACCAAATTCAGGATCTGCAATCAAGCTCAGAGCCTTATTCCAGCCTAGGACCCTGTGTCCCCCTTTTGACCAGTCCTCAGTAGGACAGAAAAAAAAAAGTAGCCATAGTTGAGCAGTCAGTAGGACACACTAATCTGACAGCCCTCCCCTTCCGTTCACTTCCATAAAAGAGTATCTCTTTTGAAAGGTACTAATGGCCTCACCATGAGAAGGCGGGGTAGGACATTAGGTACTAGGTCTGGCCGGTTCCATGCATCATCACAGGGAATTGGTGCATAGCTCTTCTTCCAGTGATTACCTAGCTACCATAAAAAATTATTTTAAAACAACTCTTTGCCCATTTACGGAAAAATTTAAATCTAGGTGATACCAGCTTACCACACTAGAAAAATATTTTTTTGCAACAAAAAGTTCTGTTAAAATCTCTTAAAGACTCGCCAGCTTTTACCAGACTTTCTTGGTAACACACGATTTTAAGAGATTTTTCTGTGTAATCTATATAATAAAAGATGTCTGTGGCAGCCATAACTCATTGGGAAATCAATGTACATGCTTCAAAATTTAAGATCATGTTTCAGGTTGTGGTCCGGAGTGCAGTGCCAAATTTCAGGTCGAAAGTCTAAAAGGGGGGCTTGCTAGAAGCAAAAATATTCACCATGCTATTCCTACAGGAAACTATAATTGCTGTCAAATCTATTGTTGCCATTTACTGCTCCCTAACTCTGAAAGTAGAGTTAAAATAGGATTTAAATCTGCTGCCATTGCCAGATTCCCCACATTTCCAAAGGCATTATTTAGGCATTCCATTGCAGCTAGGGACTTCATTTTCTAACTAAACATGGGCTCGGGCAGGGGGAACCCGCCTACGAAATTTGAGACATTTCAGTAAAGTACCTCGGGAATAACAGAATGCCAAAATCTGATGAAATAAATATCTTGAACGTTTGCCACAGGCTCTGAGAGAGAGTGCCAGGTCACCAAAAGACCTTTGCAACAATGGAAAATTCTTCGTGTTCAAACTGTGTAAAATGTTGGTTGGGGGGGGGGGGAGACACTCACAAAACTAACCATTAGTGCAGGAAACAGAATATGCATATTAAAAGTAAGACATGAGCTGTCACAATTTGTGTAAAAATAAAGCCACGGTCCAAGTGGGAGCCTGATTTTTAAACCAATCACTGATGTACACAGAGGACGCTGTGCAGAAAATTTGGGCCATGTGGACGAATATCACAGGAACCATAGAGCAGCAAAATCTGTGGTAACGGAAATAAAAATCTCAATAGCTTACATAGAAACTAAGCCACGGGCTATGAGAGAACTTGCTGATGTCAACAACGATCCAAGCCAACACTGGACTTGGATTTCTTCCTGTTGAAAATCTGTACTAAAGTGTGTGTGTGTGGAGGGGGGTACTTACAAAATCTACCTTTAGTGCGGTGAAATAAGAATATACAGATTAAAAGTACTCTCAAGCAGTGTCGAGTATGTTCAGCTAGTATTATAATAAAATTATATTATTCAATGCTTATACTGAGATTTTCCTGTTATGAAATATTATCCACTGTAGAAAATATGCTGCCCTTAATTCTTTCCCAACAGAAATCACCATTTTCAAACTGTTTCTAATCAAATCTTGAAAATAACCTTTCAGTCTATGATATATAGTTCATGTCTGTTGTTTCTGCTTGAAAAAAATTATAAAAAAGTAAAAAAAAAAAACTAATTTGAGCCTGTAGTAATTACACACATGTTGAATCACCAGAAATAGCATCAAGTAGTGATGATTTAGTTTATACCTTTATTCTGCCTTACTGTAGTAGATTATTGGTTTATTTATTAGGTTATTCGTTATTATTTGGTCAATATTTTAGCAGACCTTTGATTTCAGACTTTTTTTTTTACTCTAGTTCTGGAATTATTTTTTACTGCTTTTCAAATGTATATTGCAACTATAAATAATTTAAAATGATCAATATGAAAACCTCTAATTCCCAATGGTGGCTAAAAGAATTGTAGGATTAAGCAATTGGCCTAAAAAGGGTCATTTTCAAAAGGAAGAACTTATTTTACCAATAATTTTAATGATATTTTAACCAAATTCACTTAGGAAATCTAAATTTTAAATTAAAAACTTTTGTGCTGCAATTTTAAAAATGAACTTTCTGTAGCAGTTATGCAGCCTCTTATTAAAATGTTTCATTCTCAATTTCAATGCTTTGAACATTTTTATTACAATTTTTTGACATATCTAAAAAACGATATATACTTTTTCAAAAATATATCATTTTTTAGATATATTTTTCAATTTTTATTTAAGTTATCTTGTATTTAAATGAAAATGAATTTTTTTATGACACCACTTTTCTTAGGCTTAAGAGTTTGCTGATCGCCAAAAATTTGGGCATATGCATTGTTTGCATAAATGACTAAAAAATTCAGAAAAAAAAAATAGATGAAAGATTTAAGCTGTGCAGATATGAGTTCACATGTTCCGACTTCTCAAATAAAAATGCATCATGAAATATAAATCATTGCAATCCATCCCCTTCTCTGTCATAAGTTTATGCACCTCCTTTTGAAGATATAATGGTATGAAGGAATGACATTGGGAAAACATAAAGGGGGATGAATTTATTGTATTTTCCATTGTGCTTCCATTGCCACTAGCTTCCATTTCATGTATGACTCATGACTAAGCCCATTAAATTTTGCTCCCTCAATTTGGGGTCACCGACCATACTCCCTAGCTTTCGTTTGATATGACTAGTGATCAACTCCCATCAAGTTTACTCTTTGGGGGAGGCATAGTTGAAATAGGGAATAATTTCAGGTTGCCACATTCATCATAAACTTTGGTTCGACATATAACATGCTATGAATGACCCTCTTTAAATTTTATTCCCCCCTGTCAGAAAGATGTACAGGCTTTCATTTGATATCATACTTTTTACAATGGACCCTCGTTTAATATTATTCCCCCTGTGGAAATGTGTGGGCATAATTTGTCATAGCATATGATATTCCTTATATCACAAGCTTTCATTTGGTATATACGAAAGCAATAATATTTTTTCAATGTCATTATTTTTCTTGTATCATCCCCACTAGCTTGGAATGTGGGCTTACCTGATTGGATTAAGTGAAGCTTACACCTCCCCCCCCCAGAACAATATATGACTGCATTGGCAGTATTTCAAACACAACCCATCCTGGCCATAAGGGGCCAACTCACTACTGCCAATGGAAACTTCATGTCATTTATATTCCACCACCAAAATTTCAAACATATACACTTCATTTGTAATATTTGTTAAAAATTTTGAATATAAATTTTTTCCCCACCGTTAAGAGATTTTTTGGGAGATTCGGAAATGGCAAAAATCATATTTCATCAATACCTATCCAACACAAAAATAATTTTAATTTCTATAAACAAAAAAGTCGGATGTCTGACAGACAATAAAGTGAACATATTACCTCATTTTCTGTAAATGAGAAAAATGGAGTAAAATTTTGCAATATTTAAAAAAAAATACTTAAATTTAACTTGCTTTTTTCCCTTCAAAAATTTTCTTTTGGTATATAACAGGACTGTTTCATTAGTTACTTCAGGATTAGGTCCTAAAAAGCTGTGTATTTTATTTTCCAAAACACTCAAAAATGAACTTGGCCACAAGAGCGAGACCAATTGCATCACTTTAGGGTTAAATATGTCATAATTCTTGCAAGGCACCACGGCATGATATACACTGAAAATAAATGATGCAAACATGTTATATATATATGATTGCACACCATTTAAACTGAAGTCTAACTGAAAAGTACAAAACATATTTTGCACACAAAGTTCTTGAAATGGATAAAATTTTTGAGAACAGGTCTAATTTTTCTTAACAGTTTCTTTTTCATGTGTATGTCATATGGTGGGTAGTACAGTCCTTATTATTATAACCATGCTCTTGATTTTGCTGTTGTTCTTGGTGGGGATTCTGTTGTAAGGTTAACATCAGTTTGGAAGTGGCACAGAGAGATGAAATATGATGTTAGAGTGTATGATTTGTTGTGCATGTTAACCAATGCATTTGCAGATTTCCAGCATGTCACAACTTTCTCCGATCAAATAATGTATACTTATTATATACGAGCTATGCATTTTGCATTATTGCTCCAATGCATTATCAGGCAAAATGGTTGTTTTGCAGCAGAGGCACAGATGTTAGTGTGTTGCAGTCAGTATTTGTTTACTTCAGGCTCAGAGCACATTGGGTGGAGAGTTGATTGCTAATACTTGTGGTGCCCTCTCTTGAGGACTTGTTTATACAAAAGTGTGTATTCAAATATGCATGCAGGAAAAGTCAGTACTGGGGGAGGGGATTGCCAAATTCAATTTAATGTTTGAGCAATTATTGAGAAGTATTTTTTATGCTGAGGGGGTGGGATTATGTCATTATTATAGATTTCATTTCTATTTATGTATATTATGAGGAAGGTTTTATGCAAGATTTAGTTGGAATCTCATGGTGGTGGTAATAATATTGCTGCATCATTGAACGATATAAATGATTAAAATAATTCTAGGAACACTGAAATTGGTTAAGGTGGGAAAAGCGTGTAAAACGGGGGTAAGGGGGGAGGGATGTACTTCATAATTACTTCCAAAATCTTGTTTTAAAAAATAGCTTATTTTGTTAATTTTGACAAGATTTTTCAAACTTTAAGTAAACATTTGTTAATAACAGTTCAATTCAAACTTGTGAGCTTAAATCATGGGGATGCTTCTACATAGAGTAACATTAACAATGAAATTGGCAATACTGTATAACATTTTGATCAAATATCAATCAGATGGCTTTAATAAATTTATATTTTTAGTTTAATAAAATATGCATAAATGATAAAAAAAAAGAAGCAAAATATTAGTTTTCAAGCTTGAAGTACTTTCAAGCTTGATGTACCTATATTTTCATAAGATATACACATGAAAATTTTTAAATAGCAATTTCTATTTTTAATTGTTTTTTTTGTACTAAAAATGAACATTGACATTCTGGGGCTCTCATTTCAGATTCTGTCCATTTCTATATGCATCACAGATATTTTGGACGGCTTAACCCCCCCCCCCACCTCCTGCTTTGATAGCTTGTAAGGTGTACTGAACAAAGTATGAAATACATATATCCCTTGCAATATCAGTTAATCTTTTCCTTGGACTTGTCAATCTCACCATATTTTATCTCACTCAGTAGTGCCTTGAAACAAACCAAATTAGTTGCACCTGCTATAGGTACTACCACAATGTAAGTGGCAGAAGTGGTTATACACTTGCTTTTACCATGTTTATATATGTCTATGCAAGCAATGCTTACAAGGATAATAACTATTTTAATGTTTATCAATCAGGTTGCTTAAAAATGTCTTTCATTTTTTCTAATAAGTGAAAATTACCAGGTAATTTCAGGCAAGGAATTTTATCATTCCAATATGTTGAAATCATGAAACAATATTTTGCTAAACATAGTAACTACCAAAATATTGTATTCTTTCCTATACTACACTTACTTTGCTAATAAAATCTATTTAGTCATTGATGCAATAAAAGTCAAGGACGGTACCTACCATCAATACTTAATTTAAACAGAATAGTTCCAAGTTTTCTGCAACAAATATTTGGATACTTTTTCTTGTTAAGCTATAAATTTGGGTCTTTAAATTTTTTTTGACACGCATGATCGACATTTTGATTTTTCAGAACTAATTAAGTAGTAATACCTAAGGTATTTACCTTTTCTATGATTAACATCTGAAAGACAGGAAAACAGCCATCACACCAGGCACTCACACCAGATCTGAAATATGGTCAACCAGACTTGTGCACCCAACGACCAGCACGAGGTGATAGGGGCAACCTCGTCACCAGCCCTGAAGAACACACCACCTCTACCTTGGTCAAGGGACTGTTGTCTGCTCCCAGAGACCATCTCATCAGATCACATAACTGCCAGACAGATCCTTTGGTCACTATTTCCAAGATGCCCAGATATTCCCTGCCCAACTTCCGGGCTTGCGCACAACCAGCATCAATTAAGGACACTTGTACGTTCTCGCCTAGGTGCATTTCCCCTTCATGGGTAAGCCAATAAAGTGACAAGTTTAAATTAATTTTTTGATTTGCTTTAAGTTGGGTGGAAAAAATACATTAATAATGACACAATGAAAACTTTCAAAAGCAAAAGATAGCAACACTTAACATATTGATTTATACATGTGCCTAAAACTGTTTTTTGCCCCTTATTTTTTATTTCTGCATGTAAGAATATACTTTCTTCACTGTAATATTAACCTTCACATGCAATATAAAAATGAATTAACTTTTTATTTCATAAATATATGCTTGCAATGGATATGAAGTTCTAAAACTGAAATTTAAATAAAACACCAAACTTTTGCTTTTGGAATGTAACAGGAAATTTACAAGTAACATTTATGTTGCAAACCTTTAAAAACAGATTAACTACAATTACATTTGTTAATCTCTAAACTTATGGGTACTATACTAAGGGTACATTTATTAGTGTGTTTATCTTAAGGTTATGCAAGACCAAAAAAAATGGTGGGCATCAGATAAGTTGCAGGTAAAAAAATTAAATTGATCATGCAGTTAATAAACACTACTTATAAAAAGGTTTTAGAACAAAGAATTCATTGTACATTGATTTAATTGGTACATTTACAATATAGTACAAATGTTAAGGAAATTTACTGTTCTTTGCATTCTGTGTAGGACTGACCCAAAATACTACAAAAAACATGTTTCTTAAACTATATTACTATCTTGCATGCAATACAGAGGTACACCTGGATTTAAACTTTTATACTACTGTATTACTAAATACAGTAGTATAAAAGTTATCAATCAACACCTATTCACATATTGTAACTTTCATTTACTGTACAATAACCATAAGGAAGTTGAAAAAATTATAAGGGTTATGAACAGTGTGCCTAAAAGGCCTCAGGAAGAAGGGGGTGACCAAGGATGTGGTGGGCAGACAATATCAAACAGAATCTTGTTAGATTTGGTCTACAGTTGCCAGATGCAGCAGCTCAGGACTCAGATGTTTTGAGAGCTGAGCCAAATTGCAGTCTGGTTGAATCAACAGCCTTCTTAAAATAGCTAAAAAAAAGTTATTATTTGGATCAATTATCAAACAATTTTGCACACCAGTGAAATATCAACCTGGAAAAGTTTTGGATTGACATCTCATCAAGAAAATTTATCTTTTCTTTCAATCGTATCAGCCTAAAACGACATCATTACATAATAACAAATGACTATATTGAGTGCTTTAGCAACTTCAGAGTAAAACGAGATTAACTTGTGCAGAAATCAGTAATGATTTCTTTTAATTACATCACATTAATAATGTATGCAACAGAGGCAACTTCATTAAAGTATTACTGTAATACAGTTGATTAGCCAACAATATTTCAACTTCACTATGGTACAGTAAGGTAAAAGACTGAAAGTTATGTGATAATTAAATCTTTAGATACTTCATCTGTGATTAATTTTAATATCTAGTGTGTTACTGTTGAAAATTTCTCAACATTGAGAAAATAAAGTTTACCCACATATTCTCTTTCCTTTGCAGTTATGGCTTCCATTCTTTATCCCAATAGGTCTCATTTAAAGAAAAAATGGAAGCCATGGATGAAATTGTGTAGAATATATGAGAGGGGACCATAAATAAACTCTATTTGTATGCGAGGGTTAAAGCAAAATTTGCCAAACTGAAGAAAAAAAAAACATTTCTCGTCAATCAATCTCCAAACTAAAGATGCCTGGTACAGCAAAAAATATCACATTGTATTCAAACGAATTGTTGGCACAACAATGCAAAATTTTAATACATTGTGGCTAAACCAACCATTTTCTGTGTCCTATAGAGCATCCAAAGTGTTTAAAATATGAAAATTAGTAACATCATAGTAATAGTAAAAGTACCAATAATTTATTCATAATATTTAAGGGACATGGATTATTTACACAGAGCACTCATATAGGACAAACTGGAAAAAAAGGTTTTATAATTTTAGACAAACACATTAATATATGACTTATTATGGTACCCTTTAAAAATAATTACACATTACAAACAATAACAATTTACTTCTATACTACTGCATTAATTGATCATGCAAAAACTAATGGTTGGAAAATTCATTGCAAAATTTTATGATATTTCCAAAATTATAACAAGATCTGTATTTCAATACAAACAGTAATATACTGAGACAGACATGATAGAACTATTATTAGTATTTAAAAACTATATTCACAAGCTAAAATGTTTTCTTATAAGTGCAGCATAAAAATAGCAATAAAAACTGCCATTCCCAGAGCATTTTTAGATTCCTTGTAGATTACCTTTATATCTATAACTGGCTAATATATTAATATTCTTGTGACCAGAGCTGATAGACATTTGTAAACAGTTCTCAGAAGATTGAATCCTAATGATTGAGAAGTAGCTTGTTTTGTTGCAAAGTACCTATATTCCACCTCCCTTATGTAATAATGTCATCTCAATTTATTATCAACTGATTCCCTTCACTTTTAGCATACAATATGAAATGCATTTAAGTCAGTAAAGGAAAGAACAACCTGAAAGCTTCTCTTTAATACACATATATTTGATTTATTCTTAATAACACTAATCAACAAATCAAGAATCGCCCAATTCTTTTAAGGAAACAACAATCTCATTGCTATACTATTGCACATCACATTGACAAACTGCAATCAGATTTCAATGGTAACCGAAATGCTTAAGGACAAATATATAAATAACTCATGTTAAGGCTGTTCATGGCATCAGTTGACAATGATGTCTTTCTCCCACAGCATGCTGACATAATTCTTGGCAGTTCCCAATTTGTTGTTGGAGAGCTGTCCAAAGTTGCCACTGTTTTGTTTCACTGTTAGTGAGAACTGAATAACCACACAAACTATGGAAACAGTTATCTCTTTTTAATTGATAAATTACAGGGGTTTGAAATCTAACACTTGACTGATCATGCCTAAATTTCATGTATGGGTTTCCCATGTGCCAAACCTTGTTCTTTTAAAAATTCAAGTTGCTATCTATATAGTAGAATGCAATTTAGATGCTTGGATAGCTTTTTTTTTCAATGGGTTGGGTTGTTTTACCTCTGAGCGGCACTTTTTTGCACACCATGGGCTAAATGGCCAGGTCACATGGACCCCGAAGGCTCAGAGAAGGTTGGGGGAGAGGACCCACTGGAACAGCTGTTGGGAGACAGTTGGTAGTCCCCGTCAAGGCCATCCAGTGTGTTCTTTAACGTGCACAGGGTACGGCTCTCCCGCACACAGGGCCACGGCTTAACGTCCCATCTGACGGATGACGGCCTTTCCAAGACCATCGGTGTCCCCTACTGACCGTGGGCAGGGCGGGGAATTTTGTGGAGATAAATCTCAACGCTGACCCAGCTGGGACTCGAACCTGGAAACTACAGATTACGAGCCTGGCACACTACCGACTGAGCCCGGCGGGGGGGCCCCACTTTTTTTTTTCCAATGAATAACTGAAATTTTGCATTTAACACTTTTTTGAACAAGGAACAGGAAAAACAGCATTTTAAGTGAGACAGGAATTAAAATTTAATGTTAAGAGAGAGTACACAGAGAAGGATCTATAGAGTTTGGTAAGTGTATTCCCATCTATTTTTTTTGTACAAAAAAAAAGAGTAAAGATCAACCTTAAACTACCTATATATACACAGAAGAGCCAAAACATTATGACCAGCGCATGTGAAGGTCATGAAACAATATAAATAACACCTGATACTGAGCTCTGTTATTCAATGTTATTCTTGTTCTTCAGATAGGTGGACTTAATAGTCTCCAGGGGGTGGGGATGGCAAGGAGCAAGTGAGTTTGACAAAGGCTAAATTGTAATGGCCAGACTACTGGGCCATAACATTTTCGAGATGGCAAGGCTTGAAGGGTGCTCATGGTCAGCCGTGGTCTGAAGAGGGAAAAATCGCAAACCACCAGCAAGGTGTGGGTTGACCACGGCTCATCGATGCTAGAGGCGAGTGAAGGCTATCCTGTATGGTATAAGCCAACAGAAGGGATATTGTGGTGCAACTCGCCTGCAATTTGAATGCTGGTGACTGGAGTAATCTGTCACAACACACAGTACATCACACCCTGCTGAAAATGGGGCTGCCTAGCCACTGGTCGCTCTGAGTGCCCATACTAACTTCGATTCACTGTCAAAAGTGCCTACAATGGGCATGCGAGTATCAAAACTGGACCTTAACTGATTAGAAGGTCATCTGGTCCGATGAATCTTACCTACACCACCTTAGCCGGGTACATGTGATGCCTTGGGCAATGTTCTGCTGGGAAACCTTGGGTCCAGTCATTCATGTGCAGGAAAATATGATGTCTACCACCAACCTAAACATTATTGCAAACCAGGTACATCCTTTCAAGGCAATGGTATTCCCCTTTAGTAGTGCCTTCTTTCAGCAGGATAATGCACCATGCCACACTCCCTGGATTGTTCACGAAACATGAGGAAGACTTCCAGGTATTGTCCTGACATCAATCCAATCAAGCATCTATGGTTTATGTTTGAACAGCATATCCAATCTGCAGCAGCTCAATCACATAACTTACAAGAGTTGAAGGATCAAAGTATCATCTACAAGAGTTCATAGATGTGTTGGTACCAGGTACACAAGACACCTTTAGAAATCTTGTAGCATTCATGCCTCACTCGGTAACAGCTGTTTTGGCGGCACGTGGAGGACTAACATCATATTAGGAAGGTGATCATAATGTTTTGGCTCTTCAGTGTATAAGATATTTTTGGAAAACTTGGGAGACTTTTAGAACATATCTCTTCCTCTGAATTAATAAGATGCTGATTATAACAATAGTGATTTTAATCAAGCAAAATTGAAAAGGTAAAAAAAGTAATGTATTTTGCTGGCTTTGAATTAGTGTTCATTATTGATAACAATTTTTTAAAAAAAAGTATACATTTCCATCAGTTTAATTTTACAAGGAAATGTTTCATTTTGTATCATTACATTTTTTTTATATAAAATTTTATTTCTTTTCAAGTATTGTGATATGAACAATGTATGCATCATATATGGGTGAAAAATGCAATATTTAAGCTGTGTAGAGACATGCTGAAATATTTTAAGTGTAAATATTCATGACTTCCACTAAATCTTTCTATTTTGGAACCACTTTAATGTGTTTGAAACACAGTTAACAGTGCAAGTTATTCTGCATCCCAATTCTGTAAATTATAATTTATTCACAGAAGAAAAATTTCCAAATGTCTGAAAATGTAACATTTTTTAAATTGAAATTTGTTACATAATACAACTTATAAAGCCTAAATTAAAAGTATATATAAAACTTATACAAACATTTAAGATTAGAATTAATAACTTAAGAAAATATATTAATCTGGTACTGTTTCTCAGAACAGATATTGCAAGGCTGTAAGGTTATGTTACTGCTCAAATTCTGGGCGAGTATTTCAAGTCAAGTGATTTTTCTACGTACATGATTTCTACCTTGGAACTGACTAATAAGGAATCAAAATAATTTACATTTGGTAGATCAATTCACAATGTTACATTGAGTTATTTTTTCATTAATACATACTGATTTTATTAGAAATTATAGGTAATTTTAAAACAGAATTAAAATATCTCGAGTCAAAAGTGAGGAAAAAAAGAAGACAAAATTAACTAGCTGTAGATAGGACTGAAATAAAAGCGAATGGGTCAGTAGTTTCTTCAAGAACAAAGTGGAATTAAGATTTAAAATGATACCAAATTATTTTTGTATAAAATTTACCCTAAAAAAACTATTAGTAGTAAAGTGAATTGTAACCAAACAACTATAAGAAACATTAATAAATACACTATTACAAAAATATAAGCGTATAAAAGCCAGAGGTACCACACAAAAGATAACCATGGTGATTTGGGTCTTCTAGATAAACTTCACGATAACACAATTTTGTTATCTTTTCCATAGTAGTACATTCACCGACTTCAAAAAATATATTTGAGAATGGTTTGAAAGCCTGTGATGTAGACATTCAAATGCAATTCCCACAATACAAATGATTACAATATGCAAAACATTATTAGATCACTTCAGAAAGATTCTTTTCAGAAATGAGTACTCCTTTTTAATTATTATTATTAACCAGTCTGCTGCCAGGCAATCCCTACTTTATAAGTTTTCATTTGACAAAAACCTAGATATGCTCAGAAAGAGTGTTTGGAAGATACAATGCAACATTATTTAGACTTTTCCCATTTTTTCAAGGTGGAAGAGAAGTATGGGGGGCAAGTTTTTACAGCATACGACACTCTCCATGTCAGAAGCTTTGTTATGCTTGGCCACTGCATTTGAAAAGATAGTACAACTGGTAATTGAAAGTCTGTTTGAAACAAGAGCAAACCTGTAATTATGGAACTAAAATTGACTGACTGTGTTGAGGTGGGAACAATTATGATGCCAGCAAAAGGTACTCCAGAAAAGTGCTTGGAGATTTCCACCTTTAGCATAGATTTTTTTCAAGCAGCATTAACAAGGGGAAAAAGTATTTCCCTAGCCTTGTTCATAACCAATCAGGTACAAATACTTTCTTGAAATTCACAAGGCTTAATCTGGAAGAATTTGTTCATATACTTTTATGACTTGCAAGTTTCCAGATTTCAACCCTTAAGGTTTATAGATTACCTTATAGAGAAATTGCCCCACTCTTAAAAGGTGCCACCTTATTATTAAAAAAAGGCCAGCCAATAAAATACTGATGTGTTCAACATTCTTTTACAATGTTACTTTTCACTTTTTTATCATTTCAAAATAAATTTTGGCTATTTTTTATTATTTAGTATCTTATTTTGTATTGTAAGGCTAGCATTCTATCAACATGCAATATTTTGTCATAAATTTTGAGAATAGATTAATTCAGTATTTGAAATTTACTTGACCTTCCTAATAAATTGGTATATATTAACGTAAGAATATTATAAAGTAATATTACACATGAAATTTCAAATACAAAGTTTAAATTTTGCACAGGGTGAGTAAGACTGCTCAATATTTAGGTATATAAAAAAGGGCTTTAGAAAAATTAAAAGATTAATGTATGAAGTCAAGGTACAAACATACTCTATTTTACAGACCACTTCTTAGAAATTCTTTTTATATGCCACATTTTTTCACATACAAGATGCAAATTAAGGAATAGGAAGACTACTCTTCTAGAGAGGATTTTGCTCTCTTTTTCAATACTATAAAATATGGTCTTCAAATAAAGGATAAGCTTTATATTCCAATTTAGAATCTCTGGAAATATTTTTTAGAAAGGTGAGCTGGACTGATTGATTATACCCATCTGATGGATAGCAGGATTTCCAAACACAACCAAAGTATTCCATTTCCTACTGAAGGGAAGAATGCAAGTTAACAACGAAAATTGAAACAGTGGCCCAGTTGGGACTCAAACCTGGTAATTGCAGATTACAAGCTTGGAGCATTACTGACCGAGCCCAACACATTCAGAATATGCAGCAATTCTTCCTACATACAAATAAATACGGTAATATTTTCATTTACATTCCAAGTGCTACTGAAATATTAATAGACCCAAGTTATGCCAATAAGAAACCAAATCTGAAGCACAATAACTTCTAAAGTAAGTAATGTGATAATGAGCTCGAAGATAAAAATGTTACAAAATATCCACAAATATTAAAATATTTCATAACATCAGCATTAACAATATACATAACTATATGTATGTGTAAAATACAGTTGGTACCCTGTACTTATCACCTGTGGACAGTCAACAGCCACATGTTTCACCTGCCGTACCCTTAATTACACAAATAGTGGACGTTACATAATGTGCATATGCTTCTGCAAGAATGTTCAATTTCAAAGAGCTATTTAAATGTGACAGAGCTCACATCAATATGAGGAGTGATGGGTGCATACATATCCATTCATACAATGTTATCTCTACATTCTTTAATTCAACTGAATTCTGACACTAAAATTAGAGGAAACTTTTTTTGATGATTACAACATACAATGGTTTATTTAAACCTTAATGTAATATTTTCATTAGCATTATATTTGCCATTCATAGATATTATCAGAGCAATAAAAAATGGGATTAGCATGCAGCAGGTGTTAGCACAGCAGCTAGAAATTTTGAACAGCAATGTTGACATTGAAAGGCATTTGTATGATGAAATTGGCTGTTCAAGTATAGGATGGCATGGTTTTTTTCTGTAATAATCCGCATATAAACTAGCACTTTTCTGGATCTAGTCGCAAATTGAAAAAAAGAAGTAAAATTTATTTTAAAAGTAGTTACCTAAATCACGCTTGCCTAATGATTAAAGGTATGCCAAGTTCGGTGGAATTTTTTTTACATTAAATGATACTACTAATGTATTTTTAAACTTCCATAATTCTCAACACTGAATAAATATTCATTGAAGTTAATGTTTCATTAAATTTAATTTACCGTTAGAGATACTTTTTGACAATAATTTCACTGGTAATTTTTCATCTTTACACATCTGATTTGAATATTACTTTTCCCTACTATTTAGCTGTTATCCACAGTATTATTCCAAGTGTTTCCAACAAGAAAAATTTAGTCATCCACGTGTATTCAACATTGTTTTCAACAACATGCACATTTTTAAATTCTGTTACATATGAGGAAATAAATTAAAGTCATAATTCTTTTATTTGCCCATGCATTACTTGAAACCTATTAGAATAATTTAAGGCAGTTAATCCCAAACTTATTTAACCATGGAACACACATATTGAAAATGATTTCCACATAAAATGATCAAAATACCATTTCTTCTAGTTTCAATTTTACTTTTTTCCCCCTAAATAAATGCATTTATTTCACAGAACACCTTTTAACATCTACCAAAACACAGTTTGGGAAACACTGGTATAAGGCAATGGACTACTCTGATAAAATATGTTTATTACATCACACTAAGTGTGTAGTAGCAGTGGTGAAAGTAGGCTGGTATGCCATACTGGAAAGAAATTATTTGCCGATATGGCATACTGGTAAAACATTTCTCGGTAGTTGTGGAGTTTTTCTGTACACATTAATGCCCTTTCACTGAGAATTTAATTAAGAAAAGTATCCTTCCTTATAAAAAAAAAAATTCCTTGATTTTCAATTACACTACTACAGTAGAAAAAAAAATAATGTGTGTGTGGGTGGGGGGTGGGGCAAGCGACCTAATCAAGCTGGAAAAAGTGATTGATTTCCATTATAGTGTAACATTTCCCCCCTTCATTTTAGGTTTTTTTAAAAATATATATTTGAAAAATGCATAAAACATGCACAAATTTAACAAGTTTTGGACTCCATTAGCCCTATTAACAGGACTGTTTTCAGCCAATAAGCCCCGGTATGGCCGTTACTGGTTTTGAAATTCCTCCATACCAGTTGTTAAATAGTATAATGATTATGATAAGCAGGAAAGTTATTTAGTAACATAAATACTAATATATGAACTCGTTAATTCAATTGACGTATGTATTGCGATGGCCATTTATCAATGGTCATTGTGACATCTGGCACACTAATTTAGGTTACAGTAACAATAGTTAAATATTTTAGACATCACCCCTGATTATTAGCATTCTCAAAGTAAGGAACATGATTCACTCCCCCTAGTTCTGGCCCTGTTTTAATCTTTGGAATACCAAGCTGTTTGAAAATCGCATACTTAAGGGTCCATTTCTGCTGACAGGTGTGCCAAGGGGAAGTAGCGTGTTCTTTCTTTGAATATTAACAAGAATATTGGGTATTTTCTGGCCATAAATAGTGGTGTTTGTGCCCATATACGTTCGGCTTTCAGAAGTCAGTCCACTGTCTGCTTTTGTTTTGGCAACAGCAATTTCCATGCATTCATAAGGTCCCATGTTTTTACTGAATAAAACAAAAGCGGTAGCTTTAATAATTGATCACAGAAATGAAGTACAAAAATATGTGTAGATGAAATTCAGGCTTTAATCCTTTAACGCCCACAATGGCAGACATTTTAAAATGGACTCATCCAAATAGTGCTATTCCTTTGTCTTGAATACTCTCTACCCTTTTCTGAAATTACTTGGGTGTTACAAAAATATGCACAATCAGGATTTTTTGTGACGAAGTAATTTTTAATGCGATTCCTAGAGCTACTCATACCTTGTACAGGCCTTCTCATACAGACAGTATGGTACAAACAGCCATGCCATCACTCAGGATTCAAACCTGGACCCTAGCTGTAACTGTATCATGACAAGGCATCGAGATACCACTTTAAGGTTTGTAAACTCCATGTCTTTTATATTCTGCAGTATATAAAATTGTTATAATATTGCAGAATATTGATACTATTGAATAGATTTTGTGGTTGTGTTATTTAGGCAGTAGAATGAACAGGTAACAATATCGTCACACTAGATTATTACAGCATCAATTACTCTGAAAATTGCTAAATTGAATAACCAAAACAACGTGAAAAAATATCCCTTTATATTCAAGTGGAAGCATTTTACAACATGCTCCACATCTACATAAGGTCAAATTTTGATACAAACTGAATGGTTGCCTGTTAAAACAACATGTCTTGCAGGAGCAGAAATCTTTGTTTTGTGACTTTAGCAAAAGTCATAATTTTTTCTACTGTAGTTTGGATGTGCAAACTCTGCAATTTTGCATCTATTGTTGCAAATATCACAGAGGGGAAATTTCTGTACCTCATGTAATCATTGATTACACTTTATGAATTTTAAAAGTTACTATCAAAGAAGTATTCATTCCAAGTTTAACGTCAATATCAAATATAAAGGAAAAACTGTCGGCAGTGGGGTGGAATACGAATTCATGACCACCTGATAACAAACATGCCAGGTGCTATGATCATTGAGCTACTGCTCGCCGATCAAGAGTCTGCCTACAGGTAGGAAAGTTCACAATATCAGTTAAAGAAAATTTGGATCAATGGTCTGTAGCTCAGCGATCAGAGCACCTGACATGTATTAGGACATTGTGGGTTCATATCCCACTCTACTCAAGACAATTTTTCCTATGTATCTGATAGCAATGTTAAACTAAGAGTAACAAAAAAAAAAACATAGAAAGATTAATTTAAAAAAAGTTACTCTGAATCTCTGATATGCCATCCTAAAGCAAATGTTAAATTTGTCATCTGGGTTTAGAATATGCAAGTGAGTGATTAAAATATGTTAATAGTTCATTTTTCTTTCTAAAAAATTTGCTTTTAATTTTAACAAATAAAATCAATTTTAAAACATTAAATTTAAGAAATATTAAAACAAAAATATTTAAAATCAAATTAAAAACATTAAGTTAAAAAAGTCACACCTCATTATTTTTTCAATAAAGCCAAAATCTGAGATAGCAATGAAATCAGTAAGTATTCAGGTATATTAATTTTATTTCACAATGAAAACCCCTAAATAATTTGCTATCAGCAGAAAACATAAGGAGAAATAGAAAACAATACGGAAGTGTACTTTCGTCACCATACACGTCACATTATTACCCCTGTATGATGACTTTAGTGGAGTGACCGCCTCTGCGTAATTTTCCACACATAGCTATGCTTTGAAGTGTATCGGTAAGAAATAAAATCTACTTTCACCAATAGTAAGTAGCTGTCTGATGGCATTTAATAGCAATTTTTTTTATTCAGCAATTTTTTTTAGCAATTTTTTTCAATGGAAAATATAATAATTCCATTATTAAAAACAATACATAACTCATTTTTACAGCTGAAATGACCTACAGTAAAAAAATAATGATTATTAAATTCTTAATACCTGCCAGCTGACTTTACTGCTAAGATTCTCCACAACCAAACGGTATTCAGTCCTTGTTGGTGGGCCATACCTGTAGTAAATATATGAACTTAAAAACGGAAACCACAATTATTATAGCATTAAGATGTTTCAGTTATTAACAGTATATGATGAAAGTAAATCTCATGTTTATTGATGTGCCACAAAATGCACTTTTCATTTAGTTACTTCAAAGAAATTATTTCAAAATCATTTAAATGACATTATTATTAAAAAGTAAAATTTTTCCACTACTCAGCAGCACATTTAATTGAAAAATGAACTGAATTAAGTTACAAGACCCCCACTCCAAGGCAGATAAAAACTTTCTGCTACAATTACACAATATTCTTTAGCTCAAACACTTTAAATGGGAGATAGCAATTTTTTTGTTTTATCTGATTAATAACTATTTATTAACCCATCGTTTCTCTTCAGAGAAGGAGTAGAGGGAAAGGTAATGCCGACAAGATCAAGAATTGCATCTGCACCCACTAATAAAACTTTATGGATGGAAATATATACCATATATTTCCGCAGATAAGGCTATAGTTGAATCATAAAAAAGCCCCCAAAATCCAGGTCGTCTTATAGGACAGATACAAAAAAATTAGATTGAAATTTATATATATTGAAACAATTATTACTACAACTATTCGAAAAATCTATCATATTATTTAAATACGCTACATGATAATACATTACATTGTAATAGTAAATAACACATTACATTGTAATTGTAAAACAATATTAAAACAAAATAAATATTAAAAGTTATGTTTATTGAGCTACTGAGGAAAAAACGGACAAACCGTAATTATTTACTAGTACAGAGTAGGGAATGTCCCCAAAGTAGAATAGCCCATACGACGCTTTTGTGAATAGTCAAGGTCATTACCCGAATGCCTGAATCAGTGCAAATGTTTGCGAATAGGACATAATTCTGTATACGCTATACAGTATTATTATCCAGATGATGATCGCCGATCTAAACTAAATTCATAGGCCGTTGATAGTTTGGGGTCGTCTTATAGGACAGATATATGCTAAAACTACAAAACTTTGACGAAAATTTATACGTCTTATCTGTGGAAATATATGGTAACTACTGGGTCGTTGTTGTGGGTTGTTTTACCTCTGAGTGGCACTTTTTTGCACACCATGGGCTAAATGGCCAGGTCACATGGACCCTGAAGGCTCAGAGAAGGTTGGGGGAGGGGACCCACTGGAACAGCTGTTGGGAGACAGTTGGTAGCCTCCCATCAAGGCCATCCAGCGTGTTCTTTAACGTGCACAGGGTATGGCTCTCCCACACACACGGGGCCACGGCTTAACGTCCCATCCGACGGACGGCGGCCTTTCCAAGCCCATTGGTGTCTCCCTACTGACCGTGGGCAGGGCAGGGAGTTTTGCTGAGATAAATCTCAACGCTGACCCAGCTGGGACTCGAACCTGGGAACTACAGATTACGAGCCTGGCGCGCTACCGACTGAGCCACCCCCGGCCCAACTACTGGGTCACTTCCAAAAATACTTAGGTAGGATGATTAACACCCAAAAGTATTTTCAAAACTATTTTTAAGTGAAGTAGATAATTTTTATTTTTGAAGAGACTTTTGTCAAGGCAAACAAAAATGGGTTAATTTTTCCATAGTCCCCATTGATTATCCATTTGACAATCCTATTTTTAAGATCTCAGGATTTTGGAGGCAATTATGAAGAACCAATGTCTATCTCCCCCCCCCCCCCAACGTACATCTTTCTGCCTTAAACCTATTTCATTATTCCAAGAATAGTTTTTATTATTTACCAAACCATTCAACGCAGTTTCATGCTACTGAAAGTAAAACCAAAGGTTTGTGCAATTATGCTTCAGGAACTAGGCTGTGGTCAAGTAAGATGCCACTAATTCATAGTATGTGGTGTGCTGTACAGATCACTTGATCTTGTCAACATTTGGATATATTTTCATTTTTCCTTTAGCTAGTATTTTATACTTTTATAATTAAACCTTCATTTTTAATTTCGTAGATATATATATATAAGAAAATAATATCAAAATATATTATTAGTCATTTGGGCTTATGCTTCATCACCTTTTTTTATGATGAAATCTTGCAACCTGTTACTGCTGATACTTTACTTAAAAATTCGGTTATCTAAAGTGGTGTTAAAATTATTTCTAGGTTTTCCTGTAAAAAAAAAACTAATTTCAATATTTCACGAGAAATAATGAGATCTTGGATACAAAAGAAAAAAGTATTTACTTGGAATAGAAATCATTCCTACATTTGGAAGGGTAATTTCGTTGAGGGTGTAGACCCATATGTCTACTAATATGATGAGGGGTCTTTAGTGCTCCTATTGACAAAACCATTTTAAGCATGTAGTGTTTATTGAATGTTAAAAAAAATGCTCCCCTCTTCACAAGTTTTGGCTGTGGGTCTAATATTAAATTTTCTTATTCTTTTCCTGTCAGAACTATGGCAAGCATCTGCTTGAGGAGGCATTATTTCATTTAGGATACCAATTTTCTGATACTTTCCCCAAGATTCTTTAAAATATACCACCCAAAGAATAAAAAATAAAAAGCTCAAAAAAGTGTCCATGTTACAGTTACCATATTTTAAAGTATTACAACAAAAAAATAACATTAACAACCCTTAACATGTTAGGTTTGTAGAGAAGAATTCAGTCTGATGGCTGGGTTTTTTTGAAGACCATGAAATGCTAAACTGGAATAATTAAGACGGAACTAGGTTATGTCACATACCAAAATGAAGCACATTCAATTAAGAAATTAAAAAAAAAATTCAGCATCTGAGAAAAATAGCAAGCATATTTATAATTTTAATAGTGCTTATTTAAAACACTACAGTAAAAATAAGTAATTTTATTGGATTTAACCCTTTAACGCCCAGAACGGCCGAGATTTTGAAATGGACTAGTCGGAATAGTGCTATTTACTTATCTTTACTACCCTCTAAATTTTTCTTAGATTTCTTGGGCATTAAAGGGTTAAATCTCATTGTGAAATAACTAATGAACAGAAAATGGCATGTTAGATTTTAAAAGAAACATAATTATATAGTTGGGTATTTTTTTGCTGCTGAAGCTTTCATCAGTCACTATACTAGGTGTTTTTATTGTCAGTATCAACATTTACTACCAACTTATCATGCTTGTTTTTTTAAAAAGAAATTTCAATACAAGAAAAAGTGTAATGGCAAGAGTTCAAAGAACACTTGCATTCCATGAAACAATAGTTTGGGAACATTAAAAGAGGAAATCAAGATTGTAGAGTGCAAATAAAAAGAAGTTCTAATACTGGCTGCCATAGCAGTGTAATACTTTCTTCATTATTTGCAACTTTACTGGATATATAAATCACGAGGCTTATTTTAATTACTAAATTTAATCAGTTCTGGAAAGTTATGAACTAAACAAACATTTAAATGGTCATTCTGTATGGGGGTAGGTGGGTGGAGGAAACTTGATGCAATATTGTCTTGGAAACTGTAGATACCAATGGATATGAAACTGCCATTTGGCTCTGGGAACTAGTGTCTCGACACTTTAAGGGTAAATCACAATCAGATCTATTTTTTTCAATGTATTGCTGTTAAAAAGTGTTACATTTAATTGAAGTATTTCAACAAACATTAGTAATATTAAAATGCTATTTAATTTGGCATATAACATGACCTATTTCTACTGATTGGCTATTAATTTAAAAAAATTCTAACTTTGACTCTGCACAGTTGGAGAAAATCCTGGACTTTTTTCAAAGTACAGAAAAAAAGTTAGAGATTAATTTTCTTGTTGCTTCAAGTAAAAAAATTATTTCCTATTACTCAGAAATAGCCTTTCTATTCATATGCATTATTATTTTTGTCTTTTTTAAAATTTTATTAGCATAGTCATTTCTGTTCAAAATTTTATGTTTAAAGACTGCAGAATTAAATGACAATTAATTTGGCATTATATGCCTAATTCCTTTCATTACTCAGTTGGTAAAAAAGTTCTGAGGTTAATTTTTTTTGATTTAGCATAGTGAAAACAATAGCTGGACCTCTCAATGTAAACTAAACCAAGTTTTTCAGGCTGGACCATGGAAGGTTTAAAAATTAAATAATAATTTGAATAGACTTATTATTCATCCTTATTCACTGCTTTAATAAAATTTTTCAAAACTCCTAATTTGATGTGTACCGTGACAAACATTTTTGAAATCCATCAATGGATGGTATACATTTCTTTGGGGAACTGAGGAACGAATGATGAGTATTTGGCTGTATGCATCTTTTATAAAAGATCCTGTTAGGCATTTCCATCCACTTTATTCGAAATATTCTCTTTTTCTAAAGACTTTAGGAACACTTTACATAATTCTATTTGGTTACTTTTATATGCATGCAAGTAACATGTCCAAACAGCACAATGTTTTCTTACAAAGTCGGTGTTCCGAAGGCAGTAGATTACTCCTTCCATTTACCTATTATTTACATAATTAAACCACCTGATATCAAAGATGACACATAAAATCTACACCAGAAAACACAAGTTTGAAGTATTTGATTTCAAGGACAATTTTTTATGGACAAAATTGAAACCCCATCTGTAAACCCTCATTACTTTGGATGAATTGAGGGAAGGAGGTGTACAGATAAGTGAAGCAAAAGATGGCCCTAAAAGACAAATGGAAAATTTACAGTATTGATCTTATAAAATAAACATGTATGCAAATGTAGCCACTTTCTCCATAATATTGAGTTTCTATCTCAAATATTAAAATTTGAGTCATATCTGAAAAAGACAGACATTTGAATCTTTACAAAAAAGGACACAGATGACTCAAATATTCAAAAGCAGTTCATTAATAATGGCACTCAGATCTGAAATCTATACCATGAGCTACAGAGGTCCAATCAGACTATGCAGTTTTGTTCTCCAAACATGTCTATCATGAGTTAGAACTGGCGAACTGGCCAATGTAGACAAATTCTAACAAGATCTGGTTTGACATTGTCTGCTCATCATATTCTAGGTTTCCCTCTCTTTCTGAGGCCTTTAGGCACACTCTTCATAACCCTATTCACTAATCTATATTTATCCATACAGGCAACATGGCCAAATCAATGGAGTCTCTCTCTGCACAATATCCTGCTCAAAAGAGGTTGCCAACTCCTTTGCCTAACCTCAAAATTACTTACAAAGCTGAACCAAGATAATTAAACTAGACATTTTAAGGACAAGTCCAAAACCTTTTCCTTGCAGTGAATTTCACAAAACATAATCAATAACCAAACTAAAGAGAAAAGGAGACAAAATGCACCCTTGAATACCAGAAGCATGCTAAACCAACTGCTACAAGCCTTACCAACTCATTATACATGATTCAGTGTCACTACAGAGAGCTTTCTTTATGTTAACTAACTTGTCTGAGCAAAAATATCTGATCTACACATCCCCTACCACTTTGGAATTCACATTGCTCATCACACAAAAAATCTTAACTAGAACAGAAAGTAATTCCTTCCAAAAATGAGGGAAAAAACACGTGAAGGATTGTTCTAGGACCCACAGTTATGAGTTAGTTGTCAAATGAAAAGTCACTTAAGAGCTGTTAAAAGATATTCTGAATTATGCCCCCACTATTCTTTTCCCCTTCCAAATAACATAATAAATATATACACACTCAAGCAGCTTTTTGCCATATAGGTCTGACAGGAGTTTATATGCCATAGTAGAAGGTCTGTGAGGATGGCAGTACCTCAGCAAAAAAACAACACAAACATCCATGCCTTATCTGAAGCTCAAACCCAGGTATCTTAGATCAGTAGCCAAGCACGCTAACCACTCAGCCACAAGCCTGTGAAATTTTTAACCACTTTTTGACAGGGTCAACCTTGATATTGTTATGCGCTGATTTTACATCAGGCATAACGATTCATTTTTTTTAAAAATTAATTTCTTACTGGATTGAGATTTTTGTTTTTCTCCAACACAAAGGGAACAGACTAACAGGATGGACACATCAGGAGTGGGCGGAAGTCGCAGCTGCACCGAGAGCCACACACACGGAACACCCAGCGCCAGATCTCATGACATTCGATATCACACGGCACAGCGCCCCTTGGGTGGAATAAAATTTTCTTCTCTTGCAGTGAAAGGTCCGGCTGGGGTGGTCTGGGGGATGCGAAGGTCTGCTGACAGCTTTAGTGCCGATTTCACACGAGAAGCTGTGTTCGCCCTCGTAGCAAATGCAGAGCTGGATAACCTTGTCCAGTGTTGTAGTAACGAACGAGGCGGCGATGTCAACCTCACAGACCCCCTGGGGAGAATTTATCACTCGTAAGTTCCTCTGCAGGTGCTACGGATGGTTTGCACATACCATTTTCGTGGGAAATCAAGGGAGAAGAGACGTGGGAAAATTGTAGCGAGGAGCAGAGAGGACTGATATTTTGGAGAGAGGAGTTGGACTCTAGATTTGGAACAGGGCAGACAGCACAGAGTTTTTAGAGAGAGCAGTTGGACAGGACAGCCAGAGCTCGGGGCAGGCCCGATTCAGTATCGGAGATCGGAATCAGTAGAAATGAGTGCAGGACTTCGAATAAACAGCCGTGTGCTTTGATGCGTTAATGCAAGGACTTCCCATGAGTGAGTGGCTCCCTAAAATGAGAAGCAGAGAGACTAGAATTTGCTTCCGAAGCGCCTACCAGTGAAGGGCACCCTCACCTTCCCAGCATGACCGCCTCTCTTTGCCGCAGCCAAATTAGTGACTGAGGTGTCATCGGCTAAAACGACGAACTAAGGAGATAATCCCACCCGGTGCTGGAGTGACGACGACCTGGCTGTAATCCGATGCAGCTGACGGAGGAGCTGAGCACTTAGAACGGTACGATTATCCTTCCTTTAGTTGCTTACCCTTCCTTTCCCTAGAAGTTGCTATCCTTAATTTTAGAGTTAATTGTAAAGGGGTTCCATAGTCCGTTTAATTCTTTAAGTTCTGTTTTTAAGTTCACGATAGATGATTGATTCTTAGAAGATTAATTGTTTTGCCTGTACTGTTAGATATTTTGTTTCAATAAATATTGTTATTCTTTTATGTTTCCATAAACCTGAGTTGTGCATCATCATTGGATTTCCTTAATGAAAAAGTCTTCCCTTAAGGAGACGGCCTGGGATTTTTGCGGCCCGCATTGTCTGATTAAGGGGATATCCGTAATTGGACAATGCGGGAAACAACGCCACAGATTTAAATTTACACATGTCTACTTAGAAAGTGAATAGTGCTTGTAACCGTGAGGTGTGCACCACAATATCTTAAAGCTCAAGACATTTCCAACGTTGTGGGATATCTCAAGCACGGCCCCCCCCAAAAAAGGTAGAGGAGAAATGGGGGGGGGGGGGTCGATTAAAAAATTCATTTTTCTTTTTGCAATAAGAGTTACTGTAAAGCTACAAACGATTTACCTTTCTTTAATTCTTGCCTAAAAAATGGAGAAATGTGTATAAAGCTGATCCCCTACTATATCAGATATCTCAAACTCAAATCATATAGGGGCAAAATTAGCTATATCTCAATATATGACATACATTTTATTATACGCAATACACAAATCCTAACTGCATTACAGTAGGCCCTTGATATACACCTATTTGAGGATTTTCTAGTAATTTCTTTAGCGTCGTTCAAAAATTCTCCGAAATCCTATTCCGGCTGCCGCCACCACCAAAAAAAGTCGCTATGCAGTGCTATTGAGTAGGTGGACTCAGCCATCCTCGAAGGCTCTAGTCTAGAATCTAAACAACAAGGCCATGGTATAAATACTGGAGAACTGAGCATTGTGACTCTGTTTAAAGACAGGTATTACGTTGCATTTAGTTGCGACTCTTTACTTAAGGCTGAATTTATTTTAAAACTCTGTGAACTTGAATATTGTAAAGTGTTTATAATTATCGGTGCTATATTATCAAGGTTTATTCTGTACTTTAACATTGTACCATGTTTTGCTGGAAAGGAGGTATCAAGGAATGAAAACAATCCTTTATTTTAAAAAGAAATCTTAAAAGCCTTTAACTGATCCTATGAGGGCAGATGATCAAGTCAACCCCAATGATTCACAACCAGGACTTTCTTGTCAGTAATGCCTACATATTTTTATTATACAGGTATGTATTACAAAATAATATATATAATGTATATGTTTAAAATATTAAATTTTTGCAATATTGTGTGTCTCAATTTTCGTACATCTCAAACATAATTCAGGTTTCATTTATGCCAATTGAACCAGATGTTGCCTACAGTGGCCTGACAGGAGCCTGCCAGTTTAATGAATCATAGGTAGAGATCTGTGACAATGGCAGGATCTCAGCAGAAAGACAACACAAACTCCATGTCTTCCTTAACTGGGGCTTGAACTCATGTCCATATGATCAATAGACAAGCAAGCTATCCACTCAGCCACACTCCAGTGTAAATCAAGGGCATAGTGTATTGTTTTATTATTTAAACACATAGTGTCTGAAAAATAATGGTGGGGATTTCGAGAACTAATGTGTAGGAAAATATTATAATTGAAAACATATTCAAATAATTTTGAACATAAGTGAATTTTCAGACCTGCACTGTTTGTGACCCTGCATATGCCTAAATGGTATTTGACTTTTTGTCTTACATATGCAGCATCTCATGTTATTTGTTCAGTTGCTTCTCTTATTCTGGCTTTTAGATGATTTATGTCTCTAATTTTGTCCATGTAAGCATTATTCATTACAAAGCCACCCCAGAAAAAAAGGTTCGAGTTGTTTTACCTCTGTGTGGCACTTTTTTTTCACACAATGTGCTAAATTGGCCAGGTCACAAGGACCCCAAAGGCTCAGAGAAGGTTTGGGGACCCACTGGAACAGCTTTTGGGAGCCAGATTGAAGGTTCCCATTAAGGCCATCCAATGTGTTCTTCAATGTGCAGAGGGTATGGCTCTCCCACACACGAGGTCATGGCTTAACATCCCATTTGAACGACGGCAGCCTTTCCAAGCCCATCAGTATTCCGTACTGATCATGGGCATGGAGTTTTACAGAGATAAATCTCAATGCTGGCCAAGACGGGACTCAAAACTGTAGATGAGTCTGGCATGCTATCAACTAGCTACCTCTTATGGGGAGGGGGTCACTCGTAACAAGGACAGTCATTTTCCACTTCAAATTATGCTCTTTTCCTTTGGTTCTGGAAAAAGCAGGTGGGAAGTTACCGCCAAAACTGCACTCTTAGGGTACTGGCATTTTTTGTTCAATTGTTATTTCTTTTAAGTTATTGTGAATGTATTGGGACACTCACCCCAAATCTTCCTTTCTTCCTCCTCCATTTCACCATCACATCCTTATTGTATCCGGCTTACACTCTCTACTGTGAATACTAAACCTTCACTGGCTAAACATCTCCAATTTTTGCAGACTTAATGGTTAGGGTACTTCAAATTGCAAGCGAGGACACACTATACAACTGTGAAGTGGAAGGGAGTCATCAGAAGGCCGTAACTATGCTACATTTTAATTCTGATTGCACGCTTGTAACTACCAACCTACATCTTAGTGGCGAGACAATTTTACCTTTGCTGCCATTTAAGCCCAGAGCAGGGAATCAACATCTGAATTTGACTCATTTTTAATTAACACTGGCTGTATGAGAGAAATCTATCTGAATCTCTGAACACTGCTGCCTATCAGACCCAGACAGACTTACTCAGAGAGTAGAATGCATCATGCTGCATGACGATTCCCCAAGCCGGGATCGAATGGAGGACCTAAGGGAAGTTGGTAAGTGTCCCTGAGAGGCAATGATTTAATCCAAAATGCCAGGCGGCTAGTCTTGAAGGGTGTCATTATGATTAAGTACATTGCAATGATCCAGAAGATTGTTAAACTTTTTATCTTTGGATCTTTTGACTGGTCCAAATTAGATCCCCGGATAGCATTATCAGGTGCCAGGCAATATTAACTTGCCAAATAAGGTTAAATGAGGGTCCATTAGGTATATAGGCGCTACTAGTCACAAAGAATTCAAAACTTTTAAAAGTTATATCTTAATTAAAATCAATTATTGTTGCTTAGGAGAAAAACTAGCAAATTCAAAATATTCATATAACAAAGTTTATTTTGAAAAAATCATGACTCACCATATAAACGATGATTACAAAATAGTCTGAGCAAATAAAAGTTCATTTAAACATCTCCAAAACTAACAAACTTCTCAGCTAACATCATTTTCATTACAATCTCATACTATTTCCACTATCATTACTACATCATTTCTCTACTATCTTCTCTACCTTCCAACTGTCATCTCTCTAGTAACTCTGTGACCTAACGTCACTTAGTATACGAGGCATACAACTGACATGTGCTGCACACTGGGAAAAACATTTGCATAATCTTATGATTGCACTAGCTACGACACAAAAGGAGGTGTCCTAAATGTGCACATTAGCAGCTGTCAATCAAAAGTCGGAGTTGCACATGCACAACTCCTTTAGTGCATTGGAATGAGGAAAAATAATAGCCAACTAAAAATAATTCTAAAATGATAAATATAACGTAAATAAAGTAAAACTAGTTAACGAAAAGTAAAAGTGAATGGGTGGGCCATTCCAGTATTATTGCACGTTTTACTTTTCCCTTTTAGGTTGGGCTCCAATTGTTTTCATTTTACCCCAAATGCTAAAAATATAATTGAATTCTTTCTGAAGTTTATTATATGCAGGCCATCCATCATAGAACAATGCATTTCCTTCCTGCTCTCACTATTGCATACCCAAAGACCCTGCTGACATCACAGCTAGCAGCCTCAACTTCAAGCAAGTTTTCCACACAATTTGTTTAATGCATGGTTCAAAATGTCAAAAAGAAAGCAATTATCCATAGTTTAAGATATCTATGCTACAAGGAATGATGGATCAAAGGAACAACCCAAATTAAACTGTTTCAGTAATTCTGTAGCAAAGAGCAAAAATATAATTAAAAATACTTTTCCTACATGCACCCTAAAAAGTATAAAAACTAAAAGCACATTAATGGCACAAGTCACTGTGTGTCTCAACAAGATTGATTATTCCTCTAAGTTGGTATTGACAATCAATAGAGTGACCTATATTTGACTTGGATAGGTCAGTCTATCATCACTATGGGACTTGAATTTGGGAACTGCAGATTAAGAGCCTGGTACACTATCAACTGAGCCAACCACTGCCCCTTCAGCAGAAATATTTACGATGACGTACCCAGAACTAAAACTTAATCATACTGAGCAAAGGTAACTGTATCCAACAATTTAAGAGTGGAGTTTTTTTTTACCTCCGAATGGCACTTTTTTGGACACAATGAACTGAAATGGCCAGGTCACAAGGACCCCAAAGGCTCAGAGAAGGTTTGGAGAGGGGATCCACTGGAACAGCTTTTGGGAGCCAGATTGTAGCTTCCCATCAAGGCCATCCAATGCATTCTTCAATGTGCATAGAATAGACTCTCCCACACACAACCTTTTCAAGCCCATCAGTGTCTCCTACTGACCTAGAACAGGGTGGCAAGTTTTGCGGAGATAAATATCAACACTGAACCACCTGGGAACTGCAAATCACAAGCTGGCATGCTACCGAATGAGCCCCCCATACCCCTCCTCCAACAATTTAAGAACCCTGAAGCTGCAGCAAGTGGTGTTTCACTCAGAGGACGTGATTTATGAAACTAGTTAAAATACAATGAAGTTTCCAAAACAAATCGTTTTGAGAAGAGATTACAATTGAAGGAATATCGTTTTGTGAACCCACAAGACATATTTAATGTACACACACCGGCCATTGAATTAGAAATCTTTATTCAATACAGTTGGACCTCCTTTAGCCAAATTACAGCATGTATGCAGCATGTATGCAGTGCCTTTATATCTACAGCATACCAGGCATTCACCAGACAATCCTTGAACTGGCAGATTTGATGGAAGAGGACTTTGCCCCAGGATCTGTTTTTCTAACTTGTCCCATACATTCTCAATGGGGCTCAGATCCGGGCTTTGTGGTGGCCTGGGAAGATGGTGGAGGTCATTGTCATGCTTGCTGAACTACTGCTGAACACATCTTGTGCGATAGACAGTAGCATTATCACCCACGAAACAACAGTCAGAGTTGGGTTGTTTTACCTCTGAGCGGCACTTTTTTGCACACCATGGGCTAAATGGCCAGATCACATGGACTCCGAAGGCTCAGAGAAAGTTGGGAGAGGGGACCCACTGGAACAGCTGTTGGGAGACGGTAGCCTCCCGTCAAGGCCATCCAGCATGTTCTTTAACGTGCACAGGGTATGGCTCTCCAGCACACGGGGCCACGGCTTAACGTCCCATCCGACAGACGGCGGCCTTTCCAAGCCCATCGGTGTCCCCTACTGACCGTGGGCAGGGCAGGGAATTTTGCGGAGATAAATCTCAACGCTGACCCAGCTGGGACTTGAACCTGGGAACTACAGATTACGAGCCTGGCGCATTACCGACTGAGCCACCCCTGCCCCCAACAGCAGTCAGATGCTGGATAAAAAGTTAACATTGCATGGTGGACTTGATTGGCAACAATGTTCGAATAAGCCTTGCAGGACACCCAACCTGCCAGCAACATCAGGGAACCTGTTCTGTGAGAACCAGAGAACTAACAGAACATGCCCCATACCATGACACTGCCTCCAGAACTTGAGTTGTGTTTACAAGGCAAGCTGGGTCCATTGCTTCATGGGGTCCTGCCAAACTCTGCCTAATGCGAGTACAGAACAAGGTGTATTGCGACTCAGACCACGACTTTTTTTTCAGTCTTCCAATGTCCAGTCACGGTGTTCCTGATACCATTGTAGATAAACTTTCTGGTTCTTTGCAGAAATCAGTGGTTTCTGTATAGGCATGAGACTGCTATTACCAATCCTCTTCAATTCCCTGCACATAGTTTGTTGAGGTATGGGTTGGGAACAGCATTCATTGAATGCTTTGTTCAATTGCTGCACACAGGAAGTCTTGTTTCTCCATACAAGCCTTTTCAGACAATGGCTATCTTGTTCTTGACAAATCGTCGGTGCGCCACACTTATGCCTCTTTGATAAGCAATGTGGGTTATTTTTCCACTGATTAAAAACCGGAGATATATCACCTTTTGAGAAACCAGTCAGTTCTGCTGTTTTTAAAATCTCTGCAGCCAGACAGGCACCAACAATAAGCCCTTTATCAAACCCTGAAAGATCCTTTGTTTTTCCAACTGTGATAAACACTTACTGGCAATTACTGATGAATAGCAGTCTTAAATAGTTGCCTAGATTATGTGGTGATACAAGTGACCAGGTATTTTGCATATACGTTGCAAGTGATGTTTACATACATCTGCATAAAGGTTTCTAATTCAGTGGCCAGTGGGTGTATAAGAACAATTATTTGAATAGAAATAAAAAGGTTTGAAGCTAGGATAATAAAATGTAAAAGCAACAAACTACTTATTTGTTAAATCAGGTAAATTTGAATTAAAAAAATTTTTTTTTGGGTTGCTTAAGAACAAATTGTTAAAGCAATAATTCAGAATGCATTTCATTATGTAGAAAATACCCAATACACTAAGTTCATCTACATCAGTGTCTCGCAAACTGTATGCCGCGAGAGATTTTCAAATTGATACTAGATATTCCAAAGATTTCATTTTGACTTGACTTGTGTTATCGACGTGCTTTAATAAAAATCTTTCAGATTTTATCAACTGGGATTTAACGAAACTTCAATTTTCCTCTTTTTACGTAACCATCAAAAATTCTTTTTTGGGTGTGCCGCGGAAAAAAAATTAGATTCAGTGTGCCGCAGAGTAAAAAAGTTTGCGAGACACTGATCTACATGGTGATGTCAACTTAATTACAGGATTAACAAATTTTGTTAATATGATGGATAAATCAACTAGCAGTTTTTACTTATTTAACACTCTGAATTATATTAAAACAACAAATCACTTATCAAAAGCTGTAGATTTAATTTCTAATGATTCTAAGAGTATAATCAGTCACTACAGAGAAGGTACAACTGCTTGCATCTGGTGTCAAATCTGCAACTCGTTAGCTACAGCTGGAATACTGTTCATGTCTTGCTGTAGTAGAAGTTTTATTTTATATTGCAGAATTAAATGCTCTTTATTTTAGAAAGCAAAAGAAAAATCTTTTTTTGCTAGTTACTTGAGGATAACATTTTAAAATTTCCTTTTTTTATGAACAAAGTTAAAAACTAGCTTGACCTATAGATTATTTTGTTTCCCACACTACACAAGGTATACTATTCAAGCTAAGATAATTAGATATAATTACAGGTTTTTTGATCAACTAATTTTTTCTCAAATGCAACAAAAATACATTTAGATTTAGTTAATTATAAAGAAAGTTTAAAAGGAAAAAAAGTGAAATATATAAAAAAGGATCATTACAAAACATAAATACAATGGTAATTTAGATGAAAAGCACAAAAATACTATTTTTAACCCATTACACAAAACACACGTACTTCCAATGCTGAACCAGAGAGCACATTCCTCAAGAGATAGTCTTGGAGAAGTTAATGTACCATTGTCTTAACTTCTGAATAAGTAGTGATGTCCTTTTAGTACCTATTTCAGCAGCTAGGAAATACGAAAACTTCTCTTGTATTATCTCCATCACAGAGCATTTTGTTGAATTATCAACTGTAACTCAACAAAAGATGATTTGCCAACATATTATAGTGTGTTACACTAGCCATGATTTCTCCCTTGTTAAAGCAGTTTTCCAGAATCGGTCATTTGGGCCATTTTGGGCGTTAAAGGTAACTGAAGATCTTGTTGAAGACCAAGTCAGATCCAGTACTGCAACTATGGTTATTTTATTGTAAATCTGCCACACACACACACACAAAAATAAAAAGCTGTCGGGTGCAGTAGTACCCTTATCCCTGAATACAATAACACTTACAGGCTGATCCTTTAAGTGTGAATTTTTTTGATTGAGGTGAATTGATAAAGACACATTCTACTTCTGCTCTTACTTTCTGGTATAAAATAGTCATCTAAGATTCAACACTAGTCATTATATGTTCAAAAAAGGCATCTCCTTCCTATTAATACTGCTTGAAAAGCACAGAACATTCATTAGAACATATAGTTTGTTATGGTGTTAAACATTATTCCAAAACAGATGTTAATTTTTATCAGAAGAGTAAGTGGTGCATGAATTGCTCTTATACTTGAAAAAAAAAGAATTCTTTCCTCATGGAATATATTCACTGATTTTGCACTTAGGAAGAAAGTAAATGTAATGATGGATGCTTTGAAAATTACAACTTATATCTTGCTTACTTTGAAAATTGCAATTTATATCTTGCTTACATTTAATTCATGGAGAAATTAAATCTACAGCTTTTGATAAGTGATTTGTTGTTAATATAATTCAGAGTGTTAAATAAGTAAAAACTGCTAGTTGATTTATCCATACTATTAACAAAATTTGTTAATCCTGTAATTAAGTTGACATCACCACTGGTTACTGATTACATATAAAAATTATCAGTTGAGAAAACAAATGGATTTCATAATAGAAAGACAAAATGTGATCTGAAGATTTGCATTGCATCCTCTTTTGCTGGTGTGTGATAAATACTAGCAAACAAAATCTTTTGATAGTAGTAGCTGGCAAAAAACAACACACAATTAAGACTTAATACAAAAGTGCTAAAAGCATAACCTTGCATAGCAACATTTTTTTTTTGCAATTAATGAAATGAAATGGGATTGGGGGAAGGAAAAAGTTTAACCCCCAGCCAAAGTAGTTATTTCTTACCAGAATTATGTGCACTATGCAAGCTCCATGCTTTCTATTTCTTATCTAAGCTGATATAATAATATAGTTGATCTTACTTTTCTTGCCTTCCCCACCTCCTTGGAGGTGCTCTCCTACTTCTACTTCTACTTCTGGAGCTCCAGAGGTCACTTCTGCGAAGTGGACCTCTTGCATGCTCCACAGATATTCTGAAAAAATAAATAAAATATATTTTATTGCAATTTTAAAACCACTTACTTGTCAATCCAGCTACCACGCCTGCGAAAACCATAAGGGCCACTTCTGCGAACTGGACCACGGGCAAGTTCCAATATTACTCTAAAATTGGGACAAATTATACACTAAATAGAATGGTAGTCTTAAGGCAATTATTAAAATGTGCCCTTCTTAAAGTTAAAATTCAGGCAAATTGTATAGGGCACAACAATATGCAGAAAAATTAAAATATCTAACTTTGAACTTGCTCCAAAATATTAATAGACGAATAACAGATATTGCCATAAAATGAAAAAACATAACCAAAACTTCTTTTTGTCAGATGACATGGCAAATGTACAATTGAACTATCTAAAGGTATCTGAAAATGAATTTTATGAGATTTATTGAGAACTGAATCTTCCATGTTACAAAAAACTTGGAATAGCTATGACAGTAAACTATCATGAAAACTGGACTGGTTAATATCTCATGGAAGTATTCTTTGTAATATAATTCTTTTGCTGCATGCAGAAAAAATACCAACACCACATCACAAGTTTTTTAGAATGGCATATATCAATGATTAACTGTGATCTGCAGATTCTTATAGCACAGTAGGATCTGAAAAGCACATGAACTTAAGAGTAGGCAACTGACCATCAAGAGGATCACCGTTGTTTGTTAGGTAGGAAGTGTGGAATTCAATGATATGGAAGACAAAGTAGAAAATTTACTGAATGGTGATGAGGGCGAGCTACTAGAAGACCTACAAGAACTTGTCGAGAGTGCTGAGAAAGAATTAGAAGAGGAAGAGATCCTGCAGGCACAGTGGGACTTCCATAATGTCAGTGAAATCTTTCAATTCCTTAAACAGCTAACTGACAAGGTGCAGGAGTAAAAATCCTTTGATGCCAATAAGTTTAAGGAGCACTCTGGAAGCAAAAGTTTTTTCCGATTAGGAGGGATGCTCAAAGAACTCTAGTGTAATACACAGGTGAAATACCATGTTCAAATTCTATCGTCATATTCTTCAACAAAGACCCACAAAGAATGTCATCTCCATTCTCTGCCATCACAGTCTTTAACATCACTGTAAAGAGCCTTCTTGTACACTTGTTTCACTGCTTGCATGAAAAAGGAAAAAAAAAAAGCATGGACCAAAACTCAAGTTGAAGCCAATCCCAATTACCTATCTATGGAGATTCAAGATTAACAAATTATAATGTTAAGGTACAATATTCCATAAAATTTCTGCTTTACGATTTATGTACATTTAATTTACATATGCACATGGTTTAAGGAGTTTGCATAATTTTAAAGAACCACTGTCCTAAGAAGTTTTTAAAGATAGAATTTTTCCTCTCTATATTGGAATTCTCAAATGTCCTAAGAAGTTTTTAAGGACAGAATTTTTCCTCTCTATATTGGAATTCTCAAATGTCCTAAGAAGTTTTTAAAGATAGAATTTTTCCTCTCTATATTGGAATTAACTGTCAGATGTCTAATAAACAATTGCAATTAGCAGTTGTTAGTGCATTTATACAGTTGCATTTAGCTGTATACCACTTTACATAGAAAACTGTTTTACGAACCTCTGAGTGGTTGTTTTGCACACGATGTACTAAACAGCACAAGCCACAAGGACCACAGAGGCTCTGAGAAGGTTGAGGAATCTTAAGAAGTACCTATAATAGAGCTATAAAGCATAAAATGTGATAACAATGCTAAGTGGTTGAGAAATTCTGAAAAATTTGAAAGCTTGAGTAAAAGCATACCAACATATACTAATATAGTCCATCCCTTCATGCAGATTAATCCTTTAACGACCAGGAAATTTCAGAAAATGGCATTCAAGACAAAGGAATAGCACTATTTGGACAAGTCCATTTCAAAATTTTGGCTTGATTTTAAAATGTGTATAGGGTGGTGCTCTACAGTAATATTAACCAATTAATAATTATGTTGCTGTTTTTCCCCATGGAAATATTTTACTGCTGAAAATTTTCCTACTTTGAGACATGTCGTGTCCAAAAATTCATTGCCTGCCAGTAAGTTGGTTTCTCCAGTACTTGGTAAAGTTACCAATTTTAGAGATTCAAGGCATATTTCAATGTATAGCCTGATGAACAACCATTTATATAGAGACACAAGTTTGAAGTACACAAAACCAACAAAAATAATCAACTCCTTATATTATATAAAAAACTGCAGCCAGTGAATTTTTACAATTTGAGAGCTTGCCTTTTTGAAATGATACAAATACAATTTTTACTCATATGCAATTCACCATCACTGCAAATCAAGCATACCCATGCTTTGATGCTGTGCTTGCACATGTAAGGCAAGTATGCCACAATCTTTGAATTTAAATTTAAGTGAGTGCAGAAGAATTTTAGAGCAGCAGTCTTGTATCACCAAACTTTCTAACAGATGCATTAACATATGTTAGACAAGTAGTCCAAATGTCTAAATCAATTTGTCATCTTTTTTAATATAAATTCTATAAATTTTGTCTTCTCATATTCTAAGTAAAAACCAATTATTTATAAGTCTGCAGACACAGCAAATTATCAGCACAAAGATTTCTTTGTCCTATAAAAGTTTACTTAATCGGCATGCACAAACTGATAGAAAATGTTTCGATATATTATCTGGTACACAAATACTTCAATGACTACTTAAAATCCTTACAATTTTCAATAATTGTCACACACATTTAAAATAAAGTTTGCTCACTGACCAAAACTACCTTTATGGTTTAAAGATAATAATCCAGGTGTCTCAAAACACATGCCACTAGAAGTCATTTTTTGTATGGATCACAAACATATATGATAATCATTATATCAAACAGTGTTTTATTATCTCAATCGTAGCGAAAGAATTGAAGAGGTTTATTTCGACAGAGGAAGAATTGTTTTGAGCTTAATGGGCTAAGAACCCACAATCACTTTATGTCTTGGTGCTCTGACTGCTGATCAAGTGTTCTATACAGATTTTTCATATCCACATAGAACCATTTCTATGTAGTCCATAGTCCCTTTCTTCTCAGCAATCTGAAGCCATGAAAATAATTCTTTCAACAGACAATTCTGTTTGAAGTGCCACAGAGAACAAGGCAATGACAACTACCTGCCATGCTAGCTGTGGGAATTTAAGCTGAAGCCAGCATACTCAAACTAATTTGCACAAAGGGTCTTGTCCTTGCACCTGTGTAAAAGCATCAAAAGCCCACTGACAATTAACAAAAAGTGATTGGTCTGACACCAAGTCTAGAGGTTGGACACTGACACAGGGTGCCCCAGGAAAATACTCTGGACTACTGTTTGATGGTTCTAACAAATGGATGGAAGGAGGGCAGTCACTTAGTTTTAGGACAATAATTTTGCAGTGCTGAACCAGTCAGCAATTCATAGAATTACACAATGCGAGGAATTCAGCGATTAATGGTGACCACCACACCAATCACCATTATCTTCAGGAGGAACTCCGAGTGTTTAGAGCATGCAATTTTCACCAACAAGTGAGTGAGGAGAATGTTTTGACAGTCAAGTAGGTGGTCTGCAAGTAGTTTTGAAGAGGAGACTTGGGCAAAGCCCAGGCAGTCTCAAGATAACACTCTGCATGCAGTGCCAACTGACAAAATAATGTCTGTCGTGGGGGGTAGGGGTGTAGGCAATTTTCACAAATCTCCTGCATTTCTCAAACTAGCCATATTTTCACAGAAATAATCACAAAATTTACATCTTGTCTGAATTGTAGCAGGTCAGTGTGAATTTTTCAATCCCAATCTTTACATATCTCATAAATTGGCCCAAGTCACTTCAAAATTTTCAAACATCCCAAAATTTTGCCAAGTTTTCTCAATTTTGTCAACTCTCCTTAATTTCATAGAAACAATCCCAATTATCACAACTCGCCCGCATTTTACTAAGTGGATTCAAATTTTGCCAACTCGCCACAATTTTACAGAAAAAAAAAACAAATTTTTACATCACTTGATTTTTGCAAAGTCACTCTAAATTATGCCAAGTTTCCTCAATTTTGTCCACTCACCATAATTTCACAGTAGGAAAAAAAACAAACAATTTTGACATCTCACCTGATTTTTGCAAAGTCACTCAGAATTTTGTCAACTCGCCATAATTAAAAAAATAAATAAAAATAAATACCCCTCAAGCAGCTGCTTGCCACAGAGGTCTGACAGAAGCCTGTCAGTTTATATGCCATAGTAGAAGGTCTGAGAGGATGGCAGGACCTCAGCAGAAAAACGACACATACACCCATGCCTTACTCGGGACTCGAACCCAGGTACCGTAGATCAGTAGCCAAGCGCGCTAACCACTTGGCCACGGGACGGCTTGCCATAATTTTACAGAAAAAAATTCCAATTTTTACATCTCACCCGAATTTTGCCAACTCCAAGATTTTGTCAACTCGCCTGTATTTTATTAAATGGCTTCGAATTTTGCCAATTGCCCTAGATTTGAAATAATTCATGATTTTGCAAAAAAAAACAACAACAAAATTTTCACAACTTGCCTAGATTTTACGAAGTCTCTTCAAATTTTGCCAACTTCAAGTTACTTTGGGGGGAAGCCTCCCCCCATAGCTATGCCCCTGATCACAGCTACTTGATACAAAATGGAGGATTGCAAGTGGGTTAAATAAATAAAAATTTCCACTACTCCAGTAAAACAAAGCTGCTCAATATCTCCTTTACTGATAGCTTTAGGCAGCATATTATGGAATCAGTCATTAGAAACTGTCTTCACTGTAGCTGATGACTGTGGTTGGAAAGCACCTTCTTACTATTACACAACACCTCAAGAACATGTTATATTTTCTTTTAGCCAATCATGCTTTATCAAGTGCAAGGATAAGTTTAATAACAAGCAAACAAAGGTAAGCACCTACAGGCTGCAAATGCTCTTGATTAGAGGAAAAAACCACTCGAGCTAGGTGAAATACAAATCCATTGATCTCTTGATTACAAACTTGTACATTTTGATTATTTAAGTGTTAATAAGTAAATATTGTTTTGCTTAAAATGAAATGTGGTCTGCCATATCAATGATTCCAATAACCATTAATTTGGTACTTATACGATTCGTAAAATAAAATGCAGTCAACAGTTTGAGAAGTAAACAGATTTAGCCCCCTACATGTTTTGAGACATCTGCACTAATCAAGGGTTTACGTTCTAAATGAAATGGCTATTAAATAAGTTTATGCCACATAGTAAGAAATCTTAAATATGTATATATAACCTATTAAGTTTTCCAATAGGGGAAGAAAGAATCATTGGTAACATATGCTGAATTAGAAAAAAAAAATTGATTAAAAAATAATAAGTGCCCAATGTTTTATGGTTTTTTACCAGTAGAGAATATTTTACAAGAGCAATATTAAGGAATATTTAATAATGCAGACTTCTCTTCAGTTTCATAAAAAAAAAATATTAAAGACATGGCTTAAAAAAGACTAATAATAGTAATCATAAAGATGTGTAAGAGTTAGATGCTAACTTAAAATGGTATTTTGATGAAAGGAGTAAAAAGGCAATGCAATTTACAGAACACTCGAAAAGAGCTTATACAGTCGGCCCCCGACTTTCACGAGTTTGCCATCAACAAATGGAATTTTTTTTTTTGGAGTTTTGCGGCCTACTGCAGAAAATCGTGGACGATGTGCGTAGATTAGAATATGTAAAGTAAAGAAGTCCAGCAAGTCATAAATGCATTATTAATCTATTTTATCATTTACTACCATAAATATACACACAAATTTATTATAAAAAGTTAAATTTTGAAAAAAGTTTCAGTAGCTAAAAGAACTGCGATGACTATTTTTATGACATCGACCCATCCATGATACGTTCCTTGAAGTTGAAGGAATTGGTAGAAGAGGAATTGTCTACGTACACCAACGTTTTTAAAGAAATGAAGAGGCAAAAAGGCCAAATTGAAATCACAATGTATTTCAAGAAGATAACACCGAGTATCCCTGCCTCCTCTTCTACCCCTTCCACTGCTTGAATAAATGACAATAATGCAACACAGTTACAATAAACATTGAATGTGTGCGAGTTTGTGTGCGTTTGTGTGTCAGAAGTGTTTGTATTTCTTCATTTGTACAGTCATCGCTAGCCTAGTCATCGTGTGAAAGACGAAGAAAAATTTAAAAGCATAAAATTATTAAATTTATAAACACAATACTGTATTGTACTGTATGTAACTGTGTTTTAAAATTTTACTGCTATCTAAATACTGTACATGTATTGCTCACATACTGTACGTGTACGTATTACCTCTCTCTCATTCCCTCTGTGTGTTAGCATACATTGTTCATACTGTAATTTTAAATTTATAAAACATACTAGTGCAGTGTATTGTTTTACTTTTTTGTGTGTTAAATATGGTTAACAGTATTAGGAGTAAGGTTTGGGGCCCCCCAGAGAAATTCGGGGTGGTCCTACGCCCCTAACCCCCACGAATGTTGAGGGCTGACTGTATAACTATTTCACACGCTAGTTATGATAGTAAAAGAAAACAAATAATGGATTTATAGCAATTTTTTTGAATATTATTTCTGAATAAGTTAATTAAGTAGTGACTTAACATTTTTTTACAGACCTATATCAATTATGTAATACTGAGATCTAATATGATTTATATTACTGAGATCTAAGTCCCTTTGTTTCACTACAATTCGTTTCATCTATATGATGTTAAACAGTGCTTTAGAGGGATTCTCAATGTGGGGTATGCCGTGAGAGCTCAAAAGTCATCGCTAGATCTAGTAACAAAGTCAGTGTTTTATTTTATTCCCAGTTATATTATAACTATAGTTTTATCTATCAATACAAGGGGTAAGCCAGTTACATACACATTTCAAGGGAGTACACGAAGCATAAAAGACTGAGAACCACTGCTTTAGAGAATGGTGTACTGGATGGTAGAAATAGGTAAATAACCTGCAGATAGTTTATACTTACTAAATTTCATACACTAATCATATGAATTTGATGGATACAATAAACAAACAATATGAATATTAAGCACTGTAACAGAATATAAAGATGTTGTTAATTTCGTCCTAATAGGACTTCTTCAGACATATGACAATAGAAGAATTAGCATACAAAATAGGCAAATTTAAAGTTCTATGTCGTAATTCAAATTCTAATTGTGATGAGATGTGATGCACAATCATGCAGTCTGATGAGCAAAGTAATTTTTCATATATACCTGGAGAATGCAACATTAAGCTATGGCATCAACATGTCATCATCACCAGGATCACGATATCACTGGTGCACCATCAGTGCTTGGTAGACTGGAGATGGTGTAACGGTTGGAGGACTATCTTCATGGGATGCCATGGTCCACTAATCACAGTGAAATAAATAGCGTGATGAGACAGTCCACCCCTTCATGACGACAGTGTATACAGACATTGCAACCATCTATCAACAAGATAATGTGTCATGTAGTATGGCTGGCAAGTCTCAGGAACATGAAAATGAATTCTCCATCCTCTCATGTCTGCCCAACTAATGGATGCCAACCCAATCAAGCATGTTTGGAACCTATTGGTAAAAAGAGATTTGATGCTCTGCAATTTGCTGGTATGGCAAGAGGACTGCCACTGACACCTTGCAACATCTTGTAGAGTTCATGCCCCAACGTGTATGGGCAATATTACAGGCAAAAGGTGATGCCGCCAGGTGTTACTAATGAAAAGCCAACTCATTTTTATACTGCATTTTAAATGCATCATTAATAACTGCAAGCAAATTATAGTGCAAATCACAGCAAATTAAAAAGCACAGATTTAGCATAATTCAGGATTTTATACATGTAAATTATCTTGAAGTAGCATTATTAACCAGTTCATCTCTTTTTCAAGCACAGGTTAAGTTTATCATTTGTTAGTACACTAAGTAATAACTGAAAATTGTCTATGTTGTAACTTATACAGCAAATCCTCATTGAACTATAACACAGAAACCTCTTTTACTAAGAATATTGTACTGCTCATTTTAACTCTATCTCTCTCTTAAACAGAAAATAAACAGGTACACTGAATCCCACATTCATTGTAATGCTAACTACCGAGAATTAGAAGGACCCAACTTTAAAATCAGCTCTAGAAAATTTGGTGTTTCCGATTGATATTGATTTGGTTAAGTTTTTTTGTGGGGAAATAAACTGCCCCCACTAAAATATTGTAAAATTTCCATGTTATGTCAACGGTAATCTAAATTAGAAGCTCTAGAACTTCTAAAATATGCATTTAATGGAAAAATGTGGCTAAAGATCATAATCAAATTTAAATTCCGTTTTCAACAATATTCACTCAGTTTGGGAGCTAATCATACATTAGAAGGAGAGCTATGCACCAATCCCATAAGACGATCCACAGAACCAGACAGGCCTAGCACCTAATGTGTGGCCCTGCCTTCTAATGGTGAAGGGTGTTCGTACCTTTCAAAAGAGATTGTCTTTTGGAAGGGAACATCAGTATGGACTATTGATCTGGAATATGGCTAGTTTTTCATTTTTTCTATCATGTTCAGAAGTGGCCAACTTAATAGGGGCTTGGTGCTGACTATCTATATTGAATAGAATGTGTAACGGTTTAAGTATGATTAAAAATACTCCAAGCAGCTGCTGGCCAGAGGTCTGACAGGAACCTATCTATTTATATACGCTACAGTAGCTCTGTGAGGAAGGCGAAACCTCAGTAGAAAAGCAACATACCTCACATGGGGTTCAAATCAAGGTTCCTTTGTTGAACAACCTAGTGTGCTAAGAATCCTGAACTTGTTGCACTGGTATGTTTGTTGAGGGAAAAATCTATTGCTGTATTTTTTGCATACGGTTTAAGAACTTGAGTGAATAGATGCACAGGATACATTGTATCAGCTGGTGGATAATCCAGATCAGAGGCAATCGCAGGTACCTGAACCCTTGCTTCTCTGGGCATCGCCAAATCTACACTGGAGGAAGTCTAATCAGCGTGGGTGGCTTATGGTTGGTGGTGGTTGGGGGGGGGGGCAGGTTTTTGTCACATGCCTTAGATTAGGAGGATGTTTGATATTAGCACTACCTCTCTCTTCATAAAGAGAGGGGGGCGGGGGTGGCTCAGTCGGTAGTGCGCCAGGCTCGTAATCTGTAGTTCCCAGGTTCGAGTCCCAGCTGGGTCAGCGTTGAGATTTATCTCCGCAAAATTCCCCGCCCTGCCCATGGTCAGTAGGGGACACCGATGGGCTTGGAAAGGTCGCCTTCTGTCGGATGGGACGTTAAGCCGTGGCCCCGTGTGCGGGAGAGCCACACCCTGTGCACGTTAAAGAACACGCTGGATGGCCTTGACGGGAGGCTACCATCTGTCTCCCAACAGCTGTTCCAGTGGGTCCCCTCCCCCAACCTTCTCTGAGCCTTCGGGGTCCATGTGACCTGGCCATTTAGCCCATGGTGTGCAAAAAAGTGCCGCTCAGAGGTAAAACAACACATAAAGAGAGGATCTTGCACAGAGATTGTTTTCTTGATGTCATCACACAAGGATTTCAGTGTTTAACATTGATATTATGGGCTTGCCAGTAACCACATGGACAGGTAAAGGTCAGATATATAAAAATAATTATAAAATTTCTTTTTTTAGGGAGGGATGATGGAAAGCAGACATGTCAATGATACTCTTCTAGTGTGCTGGGTAAGTGACCTGAATGCTAAAGTTGGTACTGACTGACCTTTGGGCAGGGGTGATGTCCTTTTTAGCATTGGTACTTGCAATGATAATGAGGAACATCTAGAGGTAAGTAAATTAATGGTTTGAGAATAATTATACTAGGAACACTGAGACATTGAAAAATATGTTGGTTTCTTCTGATGAGTTGCATAAGAACATTATTGACTTTATATTAAGAGCATGTAGGCTAGTTCTGTTAGGAATACCAGGCCTTATAGGTCAGCCAAAATTGGGTCTGACAATGCATTGTAAAAAGGGACCCAGTTATAGCCAAAGCTGGGTCACCTTTAACAAGGATACATTATATCAGGTTATTTAGTCATCATGATAGTTATGGCTTGCTTATTACTGAAGTTGAGGAAGAATGAGACTGTTATAAAGAGTTATTAAAAGTTTACTTGAAACTAACAGCATTCTTTTGGTTAAAAAGGGACAGAGGAGGTAAAATTATGTGAGTGATAAGACACTGGAGCTTATTTCTGAAATAAACAATCAACATTCTACTGGTTTTAACAGACATTACCAACAGCTTAACAAACACAACAAAGAATCAGTTAAATTAATCCTGCATAAACTTGCAAATTTTCACAAATCATGTACACTGCTGCCCATTAAAAGTACACCACCAGGAAAGACAAAAGATACCAAAGCCATATTTAGTGAATACATAGCTTGTTATAAGGATCAAATGATTACAAATACAACTCTGTTAGACTTGTGGAATACAAAGAAATCAGCATCTTGTGTAGCCACCATGAGTGGCAATAACCGCTGCTACATGTTCAGGCATTGAGAGGATGAGATGTCGGTGCGTGTTTGGGGAATGTCAGTCCATGCAATTTTGATATGTAACCAAAGTTCATATGTTGTAGAAGCTGCTGGTTTGCTAGTTGTCGTGAGATCATAGACCAGACATGATCAATTGGGGACAGATCTGGTGGACATGCAGGACAAGGCAGAAGTGTCACATGGCGGCTATCCAGGAATTGCTGAACAATGCATGCCACATATGTCGGGCATTGTTCTGTTGGTAAATGGCATCAGAGAACCCCTGACCATATACCATAACGCCACAGGTCGGACCTATATGGCGCTGCATCATGCAAGTCTCACTGAACCTGTCGCTGCGGTACCACAAAATATGGATTTATCTATCATCAGTGCTGCATAATGAAGTGGGATTCGTCTGAAAAGATGATGCGATGCCATTCGCACATCCATGCACAACATTCTTGGCACCAATGCAGTTGCATACACCTGTGTTGTAGAGTCAATGGTAGCCGAAACAATGGCTGCCTTGCAGATGCCCCGATGCCTGCAGGCAATGTTGAACCGTACGTGTGGCCACTGGTTGATGTGCAACACACCCTAACAGCTAAGATGTTTGATGTGGCTGTACGGTCATTCATAGCCATGTGCACATGATGTCCGTCCTCTTGTTCGTTTGTGTGACAGGGTCGTTGAGATCCCTCACGTCGGTGAGTTTGTTCCTCCTCTACCCACAGATGCCATATCCTCATCACTGTGGCAGCACCTGTCTCGGTACGATAATCAATCTTCCCATAATTCCACAATTCTCCCTCGATCAAAGTTGGAAACGTGGTCATACAGATGCAGTGTTCTTTGATGGGGCATACTTGATCCTTTAGTGCGCAAGAACTGCGAGCAAACACAATTATAGTGCTTCACACCGGCTCTTTGTAATCTCTCTTATACCACTTCCAGGGGGTGTTACTATCACACATGATGTGCATATGTGCTGCACTTTGAATCATTTACATGCTCTTCCATGGGCTACCCATCTTGCATATTTTGGGACAATCTGATGAGTTCTTCCTGGTGTTGCACTTTTAATGGCTAGCAGTGTATTTATCACATGACCCAGTACGAAAATTTTTGTACTATTAGACTGCACAGTAAGCAATTCACATTTGTGCCATTTTTTTGGGGGGGGGGGAGAGGAGTAAATTTCTTAACATTGCAGCAGTCAAAGTGTTAACTAAGGTTTTTAAAAGTGAACTTATTCCATAGTGATAATAAAAATTCTCAAGTTGTAGTCGATAAGCTGTTGTTGATATTGGAGGTAAGCAGAATCAAGCTCATCTGTTGAATCACAATTGCTGCATTCTGCATAACTGAATTATGATTTCAGAAGATTTCAGTCACTTATTAACACAAAGATGTTTTGCTGCAGTTCGTGAAATAACATTAACAGATTGTTGTTACAGGATCTTATATTAAAATCATGATAGTCATGGTCAAAGAAGGGATCACTCTTAGTTTAATGTCAATATCAATTTTTCGTGCTCTGATGATAAAACTGCTGACTATGCTTTGATAATATTTAACCTCTTTATTTAATAGATGTGAAATTTAAATGAATAATTAACTAAATACCCTAAAGCAGCTGCTTGCCACAGAGGATAAATCAATACAAAATAAAGATCACCTTTTAAATTATACTTATACATTATTTTTTCATTTGTTCACTTCTAATTCTATATCAGTTACATAATTAATCTTTGTTTCACATTAGATATTACTTTAATTTTTTTATCAATTATTAGTCAATTTCTAATTTCACATTAGACACCTCTGCTGAACCTTTTCTTCACCTTCTGGGGTCCCGGTTTCTTATACATATTGATATAATCCAAAATGAAAGCCAGGAAATACTATCTGTTTTTATTACAAAACATTAAACTTCAATTTTTAATATGAGAATAAATCTTATTTAAAATGTGCTACCTTTTCACAGTGGATGGGATCGAATGCCCAGAAGCAATGAAGATGGGACCACTTAAGATGATTAACTAATGGATGGAGAGGGTCAGTGGAAATTGGGAATGGTGGCTTGCCTCTTCATAACCCTCTGCAAAGAATTTGGCTGGAAATGTGCTACTACAGCAGAGAGATTTCGGAGAAACTGAGCCACCGTCAAAAGGTTAATACAAATATATACTCTGAAAATTTATATTTTAGGTGTTAAAAATCTCTTTTTTATTTATTTCTGTTGGAAGAGGAAAAATATTTTATGCTACACTTCCAACCACATTTAGATAACACAATGGAATCGATGCACTTTCTCTTCCCAATGAAACAAAGTTTTGCACCTCTAATATTGTAGTTTGAGCCGTCCCGTGGCCAAGTGGTTAGCATGCTTGGCTACTGATCTAAGGGACCTGGGTTCGAGCCCCGGATTAGGCATGGTTGTGTGTGTCGTTTTTCTGCTGAGGTCCTGCCATCCTCTCAGATCTCCTACTGTGGCATATAAACTGACAGGCTCCTGTCAGACCTCTGTGGCAAGCAGCTGCTTGAGGGGGTATTTATTTTTTATTTATTTAATATTGTAGTTTAGATTACAATTTGAATTGTTGCCACTCACTTTTTCTTAAAAATTTGATAAAACTTCCAAAAATTAACCATAAAAATTTTTTTTTCAGAGCAATTTGAAAGTATTTACCAAGCACGTACTTTTACTCTTTCCTGCTTTATATTTATTTCAATATATTTTTTTTTATCACTTACTAAATATACATTACGACTCAGAATATGTTGATTTTTAATATTTTTTTTTCATTTATGAGCTAGATATAAAAATTAACAATATTTATGCATTATATACATTTAAAATCGGAAATGGCTGGGTCATCAATGAGAGTTGACAATAAGGAACCGCAGTATTTTGTAATATTTTGGGGCATCAGACTTTGAATTGGAATCAAACGTTGGAAGAGTTTGATGACTTCCTGAGGCTGAAAGCAGGATAAATGAACTATTTTTGATTCAGATGGAGCTGAAGTTTTTGTTTCTTCAGAATTGAGTCTTAACTGCCATGCTAAACCCTTGTTTTTATACTGTATCACCTTGAAAACATCTTATTAAAATACTTCTCATTCAACACTTTTCATAAACTTCAGAATTAAATGCTGGTTAATTTAGCATGTAAATTATTGGGCAAAAAATGTTTAAGTTAATTTGTTTTTGACTGTGCATAGTGAAAAAAATATTTGGGTTCCTGGATGTAAACCAGTTTTTCAGGCTGGACCTTCCCACCACCAAGAGATAAGTCAGAATCGCGATAACCTCATAATGACCAAGTTTCATCTTCTATTCGCTAAACTGCCGCAACACATCTTTGTGCTAATGTGATAGACAAACTTCTGCTAATCTAAGAATTGTGAAATATTAATTGCATTCTGCACACTACAGAAATTGATTTGAATGGCAAAACCATTTCTATTTATCTCCAGTATTCCCACAAGTGGCCATTCCAACAGGTTTCTTCATATTTGACAACTTGTATTGCCCTATATAATAGATTGTTAATCACTACAATGATGGAATCATTTAACAGTTGCTTTGGTGGGTAATAAATTATTTACTAAGGTCAAAGATAATCTATGTTCTCACCACCCTCTCAGTTGTAAAACTGTACATTTTACATAATTCTGGCTTAGTTACTTTTAATGTTACTCATGATTTTTGTTGTGTTACAGATGATTCAACTTATTTTAATATTATCCCAATGATTTTCATACATTTTCAAGAAGTTTGCAATATTTTACTTAACACTTGATTAAGATGGAAACCTCTGTTAAAAGGAAATTTTGCTTCAGTCCCATGGATTTCTGTTATTGAGTATTTTCACTTTTTTCCCCCAAAAACCAATTCTTCTACAGCACCCTCTTCCTAAATCCTTTGTTAGCATTTGTCATGTAGAATGATTTAAAATCAGTTTATAAATTGTATTCCTCCAAATTACAATCGTTCTTCTGAGAAGTATAAGTACACACAATGATTCCCTCTTTTGTTTTTCAAGGAGCATCAATTTTCTTTCTTCAGGTGATGTAAAACTTGGCTCATTCCATTTTTTCCATAACTGCAGACCCATTTCTTAATTTCATTTTATACTTCTCACTATACTAGATTGCACTCCGAAGCTCCATTCCTATATGCCATCTGAAAATGTTCATCTAACCACATGCACTATTCTTCACTGTTTTATGGACTGATTGCTTGTGAAAGTTTGGATTGACCAATTGCAACCTGAAAAAAAAATAGTAATAAAATTAAATTTATCTTAGTAATACACTGCCAGATGATTTTTACTCTTCCAGAGCAAAAGATAGGCTAATGAATGTGTGATTGCAGTTATAGCAGTTGCAACATATGATTTAAGGTTAGCATCTCTTACGGCCTTAATCTGTTTCCTACTTAATGAGTGTTCATCATGTTCAACTCCAATGCAAAAAGGTTGATTATGTCAAACATTTGAAATGAATAGGGGGAAAAAAATAAAGGTAAACTGAAAAGTTGCTAAAACCTTTTTTTGGCTGAGTATATATTCAGTAGTGTTGTTGCTAGAGGATTTTTTAATTTTATTATGAAAAGGTTATAATTAGATTATTAACAATCCCATTTGCCGATGTTGAAATGTAAATTTTTTTTGATTCTATTCTCTTTCCATTCATTAAAAACAAAACTAAGAAACATGCCAATGGAAGGCATTTAAATTAGATAAGATGGTAGTCAATGAAACATAAAGATTAAAAAAAGTGAGCCATATAAGCATTTCTTTTAGATGTTATATGCAATTTAAGGGTAGTTGGAAACACATATGCAAAAGGTTCTATGAAACTATTAGAAACTACTTAACAATTGACAATTAACTACTTAAAAATTGACAATGTAAATTTAATGTAGTTTTTAAAATGTACAATTTACAAATCCCCAAAAATTTACCTTATTGGACTATTGTAATTGCCATGTCAGCTTAAAAAATTATTTTTGGTGAAACATTTTAAATACAGCAACTGTTCTAGGATTATTTCACATTGATTTTGGAGCAAAATTAGATAATTTAAAACTTATTCTGCAAATGCTATGACCAATCTTGTCTTTTCTTCAAACCATTCTGAATGTCAACCATAAGTAGAAATCTCATCATCTAGGACCTGAAAATCCAGAAGCAACATACCAAAACGCATTTATCTACATCTTAATGTTTAACATTTGTCAAAGGCAAAATGAACTTGTAGATGATATTATTAATTTCAGTACACACTAATTTCAAGCATCTTTTTTGGGGGGAATGATATACAAACTGTATTTATTTTGGAGTCCAGAAAAATGACTATCAATCCATAAAAAACAGTTGATTGAAAGTTTCTCTGAAATTAATTTTTATTGTAAAGTATTATGGGGAAAAAAATTCTAATAAATATTACATGTCTTTTTTTTAAACAATTTTCAACCTAGAAAACAAATGCAAACATTACAAACTGTTTAATTATCTATGGATACCTATGTCAAAGTATATATGACATTGAAACAGAACATTTTATGATCCTTTAGAGGCAAATAGCCTCTTAGGGATAATAAAAATTGACAAAATAATGTTGGTCATTTTTTGAATGAGTATCCTCTTTATTCAGTGTAAAATTCAAAAGTTCATTGTTCAGCAAATATGTATGTACAAAAAATTCAAACTTTTCTTCTTTTGGGAATACATAATGAATAATACATATATTACAAATCAGCATAAACTTCACAAACTAAAGAAAAGAATCAGTGATGGAACAGAAAATATTCCTCAAGAAATGCTGTAAATAGTGACCAAAAATATGATGGAGGTATGTGTTACCCACAGATTAAGTAACAGAGACAGAAAATTCCATATATGCTCACTGTAGAACAACACATATGCTAGTACCCCAAGCCAAGTAGCAACCCAACCAATACTGTTACAAGAGTTTTCGCCACACCCTAAAGAGTGTTGCTCTTTTAGCCTTTTGATTTCACGTGCTTACTGCCTTGAAAATAATTTCCCCCCCAGCACAAATGTTTCTTCCACAGATGTGAAATATACTGAATGGATAAATTATTATATACACCTACCTAATAACCTGTTGCTACACCCTTTGACCTAACAGCAGCATCCAGATGTCTTGGTAAGAAAGGAGGTGGTAATAAAGCCCATGAAGTGAGGATTGCCTGTCATAGAGCATCTATAGTTGCCGGTGGGAGTTGAGGTCGGTGATCGAAGAGAGCCCATTTGAGTGTGATAAACTCACTTGAATGCTCCTGGAGCCAATTGGTTGCCACTTGGGAAGTATGCAGTGTGGCATTGTCCTGTTAAAAGATGGTGTCACAGTGCAGAAAAAGAATAGTTATGAATAGGTGTATATGGTCAATGAGGATGTTCACATAAAAAAACCACATCCACCTGTTTGTTTGACCCCAACTTGGTAAGCTTTCCATGGCTTCACGTGGTTTATGCCACACATGCACCCTCCCATTGGCATGATAGAGTTGAAACTGATTCATCAGATCAGATGCTATGTTTCCATTCCTCTGCAAACTGCAGCCTAATCTTTCAGTGCCTTGCAGTCAACAAGCGAACACGATGTTGATGTCGACTGTCATGCCTATTCACGGTATGACAGATAATCTTTGTGCATAAGCTTGTAAACACGCCCTCATTCAATTCTGATGTTATCTGCTCAATGGTAGCCATACGACTTTTTTTTTTTTAACAATTCAGGACAGTCTGTAGTCACCTTGAGAGTCAATTGTATGTTTATGTCCACATTACTCCCGCTGATTAGTTTTGCCATATTTAATGTGGTCTTGGTATACATGTGCAACGGTTGACGTGGAAATCCCAACAGTTCAGCAGTTGCAGTGATTGAACAACCAGCCTTCCTCGCACCTATTATCTGACCATAGTCAAATTCACTTAGGTTGCTGCCTTTATCCATGATTAATTTTCCACGACTGGTTTCCAATGCTTAGAGACCTACTCTATTTATAGGTATTGCCACTTTCAGTATTCCACGTGACGGGACATTCTGCTTTGCATATCATCATCATCATCCTCAAGCAGCCATGGGCTACGGAGGTCCAACCAGACCGTGCAATTTAGTTCTCCAAGCAAGTCTATCCTGAGCTACATCTACTGCATCTGGCCACTGCACACCAATTCTAACAAGGTCTTGTTTGACATTGTCTGCCCACCGCATCCTAGGTCTCCCCTTCTTTCTGAGGCCTTTAGGCACACTGTTCATAACCCTATTCGCCAATCTATAATTATTCATACGGGCAACATGGCCAAACCAACGGAGTCTCTCTCTGCACAATATGCTGCTTAAAGGAGGTTGCAAACTGATTTGCCTAATCTCATCATTAGTTACAAAGTTGAACCACCTAATGCCCACATAACATACTGCATAAACATCTGGAATCAAAAGCATCAAGTTTCCTGTTATCTTGTTTACAAAGTGTCCAAGTTTCACTACCATAACTAACCCTAGAAAGAACCAAACTATTATACAGTCTAATTTTAGTCTTAGGCCTATTTCTCCACACTCTCCATAGGTTCTTAAAAGTCCCGGCAGCAATCCCTATTCGTCTGTTAATCTCATGCCGCACATCACCATTATCTGTTAGATAGCTCCCAAGATAATTAAACTGTGACACCTGCTCAAGACTGCAACCATTCAGATTAACTGAATCACAGCCTGCCTGACCAATTTTCATCACTTTAGTTTTCTCTCTGTTTATAACCAAAACCTACTCTACTACCAGTCTCATCAACAGCTCAAATGAAAGAGTTCATCTCATCAACATCATTTGCCAAAAGTGCTAAATCATCAGCATAATCTAAATCAGAAATTTTCGTATCTCCAGCCCATTTAAGGCCAAAATCTTTCCCTTGAAGTGAATTTCGCATAACATAATCAACAACCAAGCAAAAGAGAAAAGGAGACAAAATGCACCCTTGTCGAACACCAGAAGTAATGCTAAACCAATTGCTACAAGCCTTACCAACTCGCACACGATTCAGTGTTATTATAGAGAGCTTTCATAATGTTAACTAACTTGTCTGGTATACCATATGATCTCACAATCAACCACAAATTATGACGATCAACAGAGTCGAAAGCCTTTTTGAAATCAACAAAGCTAGCAACCAAAGGTTTCTGAAACTCTAAATATTTCTCAAGAATATGCCTAAGTGAAAATATCTGATCCACACATCCCCTACCACTTCTGAATCCACATTGCTCATCACGCAATTGACTGTCAACCAGATTCTTAATTCTATTAAGCACAATCATGGAAAGAACTTTACCTGGAACAGAGAGTAGGCTGATACCCCTACAGTTATCACAAGAACTGCGATCACCTTTTTTGAAAATAGGGATAACAATAGCTCTGGTAAAATCCTTAGGAACCATGCCTTTATCATAAAAGATATTCAGAATTTCAGTCATCCAAGTGGTAACCAAAACATTTCCAGCTCTAAGCATTTCCGTAGTAATTTCATCTACCCCTGGGGATTTATGAAGTTTAAGTTTAGAAACAGCCAAAATAACTTCAGATTGTGTTATAGGTCCAACATTAAAGCCACCAATGCATCTATCATCATTGCAAACAATGGGAGTAGAACTAACTACATTGTTTAGAACATCACTGAAATGCTCAGCCCACCTAGCCATGACAGAATCCTCCACGTCTATAACCTTACCTTGTTTATCCTTCAATCCTTGTATACCTGTCCGTTTTCTACCACACAAAACATTAACTATCTGGTACAGCTCTCTGCTGTTGTGCTGTCTAACTGCTTCCTCGGCTTTGTCAGCCAAACCATCAAGCCAAAGATTCTTATCAGCAGCTAACTGATCCTTTACAAGTTTATTAAGGTCTCTGTAATGCTTTCTATTAGGACTAGTAGGGTATTGATTAAGGGCATTCCTGCAGTTCTTTCTTTCCGAAATAAGCTCAAGTGCCTTATCACTCAGATAATTTTGGCTCTTCTGATCCTTTTTTCCTAAAAGAGTACTGTTAGTGTCCAAAAAAGCCTGTTTAAAATGATCCCATTCTTCCTCAACTTCAGTAGTAAGCAAACCATGACTGTCATAATGACTAAGTAACCTATCATGGTAAGATTTGGCTATAACTGGATCTTTCAGAGCTTCAGTATTAAAAGTAAATTTTTTAACCCTAGCACAACACTTTTTAAGTTTAAGTTGCAACACACTTTTAACAAGGTAATGGTCAGATCCAATTTCAGCTCCCCTATATGCCCTGGTATTCCTAACAGAACTAGTCCATTTGCTGTTAATTAATATGTAATCAATCATATTCTTATGCAGCCCATCAGGTGAAACCCATGTGTACTTATGTATGTTGCGGTGTTTGTAATATGTGTTAGTTATTCTGAATCCATTGAGTTTACTTACCTGTAGGAGACATTGCCCATTGCCATTGCAGCTACCAATACCAAAAGGGCCTATTACTCCTCCCCAAAGGGCAGAGTCAGTACCAACTTTGGCATTGAAGTCACCAAGAACAAGGGTAATATCTCCTTTCTTGACAGAATTCAAAATATCCTGAAGTTGTTCATAAAACCTATCCTTCTGATCCTCATCGTCATCCTCAGTGGGGGCATAACAGCAGATAACATTCAAGTCTTTAACGCTTGTCTGAAATTTTGCTGTAAGAAACCTTTCATTAATGCACTCATATCCTAGAAGAGCATCGCTAGCGTGCCTGCTGAGAAGCAGACCAACGCCTTGGTGATGCTTATTGTCGTCCCTCCCTGAAAAGAGAAATTTAAGATTATTTTTAAGAATCTGACCTTTATCCGTCCATCTGGTCTCTTGCAAGCCGAGAATATCTAAATTATAACGGTGGAATTCTTGTGCGAGGACATCAAGAGAAAATGCTCTGTGCAGAGTCCTCACATTCCAACTACCTATGGAGAGAAAATGGTTAGTGGGATGGTTAAGGAAATTATGTTTATTGAGAGAGGGAATGCCGACAATATCAAACAGCCCCCTAATCGCAGACATTGGGCAAAGACCCGTTCCCCCACTACTAAAGGCTGAAGCCATCTACACTGGAAGACTTCCTCCAATGTAGAATTTGACGATGCCAATAGAAGCAAAGAGTTCAGGTGCCTGCGATGACTTCTGCTCAGGATTATCCACCAGCTGATAAACATATCCTGTGAATCTATTCACTTGGGGCTGTCAACCCACAAACAAACAGAAAACAGCGGAAGATTTTCCCTCCACAGAAGCCCACCAGTGCAGCAAAATCAGGATCCATAATCAAGCTCAGAGCCATATATCTGTCCAGTCCAGTAGGTTTATATGGTCAGGACCCTGTGTGGTTGACCACTCCTCAGCAGGGTAGAAAAAAAAGAAAAGTAGCCATAGTTGTCCAGATCAGTAGGCCACACTAATCTGGCAGCCCTCCCCTTCCGTTCACTTACACAAGAGAGTATCTCTTTTGAAAGTTACTAACGTTCCGCACCACGAGAAGGCGGGGTCGGACATTAGGTGCTAGGCCTGGCCGGTTCTATGCATCATCACAGGGGATTGGTGCATAGCTCTCCTTCCAGTGACTACCTAGCTACCATTTACAGACCGCTTTGCATATATCGGGGTGTATATAATGATTTGTCTATTCAGTGTAGTAACTTTGTTTTGATCCAATAATTAAATACAAAAGAATGTACAGAAGTTGCAAACACGCCCATATAATAACTGAAAATATGTTAATAATTAAAAACTGATTACATGTTATGATCAGTTGGAAATTCAAAGAACATCAATGTGCAATTAAGTGAAGCATTCTGACAAAATTCTGTACCACAATGACAAATATGGTTGCCAATCATATACAGAATTGCAAAGCAAGGTATCCACACACTTTGACAATTGGCAGGAAAATAAGAATTATACCTGGCTGTTAAAGATTGACAACTGAAGACCACTGTTTTCAGCACTATCTGTGCTAGCTAGTTATGTTGTGTGTGCCACCAGGTTGTAAGAACATTTTACTGTTCTTTATCATGAATGTGTTAAAAATACTTTCTCAAATTCTAAGTATTTTCCAGAAATATGGCTTTAAATTTTAAAAATTAGTCAAGTATTATAAAAAACAAACAAACCTGTTTATTTATTGAAAAATTTATTACATTCAGAGATGACAATAGCTCTGAATGTAATAAATTTTTTAATAAATAATCAGTTTTTAGACAACCAAAATTAAAAGATTTCCATATTGTAATTAAGAATTTTACATCTTGAAATCTCTGAACAATTTTTGCAAACTAATAAATTCCAGTATTTGGCATGTTTCTATAATATATTAATTAATGCATGATTAAGTCAAATTTTAATAATATCAAAAAATCTGCAAGCTAGATTTTGACCATGGCTGCTGCAAAGCAATACTTCCTTTGTCACATGCCAAGTTATCATATACAACTCAGCACATTCTAAAAAAAGAGGCAGGGAGTTATCAATATTTCTTGCTCTTCCTTCTGTATGGTTAATTTATGCAATATTCAGATTAATCATAATCATTGAATGATGGCTATATATTTTTAGTTACTAATTATAACTAATAAAGTTAAATTACCATAATCCCCAAAACCATGTATGCCACGGACTTTGGCAGTGCCTCTGCCACTGCAGTCCCTCGCTGCCTTATGTGCCTCAAACCATTATGAGCAAAACCAAAATAAGCTTCCTATTTAAAAGGCCAGTGCACATGGGAGTTCAAAAAGTTCTTGACATGTGTCTGTAAGATTTACACTCGTTCCTCTCAAGTTAATGAGCTACAACTTGCTTGAAAGCTTGTCTTAACTTGTCATTACATGTTACAGTACTTTGCTGGTGGTGCATAAAGTTTAGTTTGCAAAATGTGTGAATTGTTCTATTGAGCCTACTAAAGACGAGGAAAGATTTTACATTTTCACATGGATGCAGCTTGAGAATGTGAAAAAATTTGATGCCAATTTATCGCAAATATATGGGATCATGTCTATTCATATGACACTTTACAGGATGAATGCACAAATTCAGATAAGGGCAGTAGAGCTTTGAAGAACAAAGGAGACACATCACTGTTTAGGTAATAAGTTTAGATGTCAGCGTGGAAACAATCATTCATCAAACATTAAAAAATTCCAAATGGGGCCACAAACTGAAGGAACAGCAAAAAAGGAATAGAGTCAACCTGTACAAGAAGATGCTGGCAATGTTTGAACCTAATGGCCCAAAGTGGTTAACTGACATTGTCACAGGTAATGAGACGTGGTTTTATTACTATACAACTCCCAGAAAGATAGACAATTGTTTGGGTCGTGGAAGATGAATTGAGTCTTAAAATCCTCCAACAAGACTACCTCAAGAGGATGCTCACAACTTTTTTCAATTCTCAAGGAGTGGCAGCCATGGACAACTTATCTGAAAAAATGACCATAAATTGCAAATACTACATCAACATAGTTTTACCCAAAATAGTTCAATTGATGAAGGAGCAGCAATCAACAACAGGTATGTTAAGGGTTCTTCATGACAATACCAGGCTGCAAAACCTGGCAACGACCTATCTAGAGAAGAAAGAAGGAAAAAATCAAATGGCTACCCCATACTGCACATTCACCTCATCTTGTACCATGTGTTTTTCGGTTCCCAAAAATTAAAAAGAACCTTGCAAAATGCATTCATTCAGAGTTGCAGAATATTCCCCAACAGGAGTACTGCAACTTTGCATAGATGCTGGAGAGGTGTACTTTGAAGGACAGTAAAAGTTTTGTTGAGGTAAGTGTAATGTTTTTTTTATTCTGCAGATACATGTCAAGAACGTTTTGAACACCCTTCACAGTAATGCTTTTACAGAACTGATTTAAACATTTTAATTTTAAATCAGTGCTGTAAAATTTTTTTAATTTTATTATACAGCACCGATTAAAAATTATGACCTGCAGATAAACAACGGGACATAAATGAGACCCATTCCTGAAGTGGCATTCATGACCCACAAATTATTAGGAAAGCTACCTAATCTGTGAATGTGACTTCACCGACCTTTAATTTTCACACCATAGTAGTTCTAAGAAATATAAAATTGGTTGGTTGTTTGGGATTTTATGGCACATTGGCAAGTTAGGCCATAATGCACCCAGAGATTAGTTGTTCAAGTTCATTCATTTAAGTAGAAATTTGCAGCTTCATTCAACTCTGTAAAAGAATTCAGATATGACTTTTGACCACCGCTCTATTCGAAAATTGTCACCTGAAGTCTTACAGCCTTCCACTGACTTACAGCAAATTAGTGTGTAGGTGAGACCATAGTCAAACATAGATAAGAAGCAGGAATAGGAACACAGTTTAGTGCATTCAAACAGCTAAAATGTGCAAAAGTTCTTTTCTTTTATTACCATTCTTTTTCCAAAAGGGAAAAGTATAATTTGGAAGTAGAAATTCCAAAATATAAAAGGGGAGGGGGGATGCAAAATCGAGCTTTTAACAACCAATTTAAATATGTAATGACAATTAGGTAAAAAAAAAATCTGAGCAGATGACAGCTCTGAGTTTTTGGTACACCTATGAATATTACTTTTCAAATTAAAATTTCAAATATAGCTAAATAATGTAGATTAAGTTATATTCATTTTGAAAGCAAGAATTATGATAAAAAATATTTAAACTTGGGTAAGAACTTAGAAACTTGAAAACACTCAACTCTTATAACACAAAGCAATTTATTATAAAAAAAAAAATGTGATTCCACAGCAGCAAATTCCTTGGAAACACAGAATTCCCACATTCAAGTCTTGTGAACCTGTTGTTGCCAAGTTCAAAGCAAGCCCATTGTGCCTACATTGAGATTTTCTCTGCTACACACTGCTCTACCATTGGCAAGAAAGGATAGGGACACCATTTACAAGTAAAACTGCTTTGTGAGAACAAACAATATAGAGGGAGGAAGAAAAATAGTAACTGATACAGAGCTTGATAAACAGGATATAATGTAACTTTCTAAAAGTAATCTTTTCTGTTGCACAAATACAGATATAAAGATTTTGGTACTTAGTAAAAAAATTCCCAAAACAAAATAAATAATGAAGCCTTTGTTTACCAGAGATGAATTTTAATACTGCCTAAAGACCACTGTATTATGAGGTTTAAGCAAATGAGAAAAATACATATTATGAAAACTGGTTATATGGTGAAACATATACCAATACTTAGGAAAACATGAAAAATAATAGTTATTTTAAAATGTTTATAATAAATAACTAGAAACATAAATGCTTGTGGTCAGTAATATATAGAGCAGTTGAAAACTAAAATGAACAAAAGATGGAAATTAAAAAAAATTAACCTACCCTCATTAATATTTCATTCTTTATTTTGATATATATGGATAGTACTCTTAAAATTGTCTTTTTACCATTTAGCATATACATAAAATGCTCAACAGTATACACTGAAGAGCCAAAACATTATGACCAGCATGTCTTTATGCAAATCGAAGCAAAAACAAATAAAAACAAATACCCCCTCAAGCAGCTGCTTGCCACAGAGGTCTGACAGGAGCCTGTCAGTTTATATGCCACAGTAGGAGATCTGAGAGGATGGCAGGACCTCAGCAGAAAAACGACACACACATCCATGCCTAATTCCGGGGCTCGAACCCAGGTCCCTTAGATCAGTAGACAAGCGTGCTAACCACTCGGCCACGGGACGGCTGCAACTGTAGGTAAACCACGGTACATGCAAAGTTCATTAAATGGTAAAAATAGCACCTGATACTAAGCTCTGTTAATCAGTTATTATTGTTCTTCAGATGGGAAAGGCAGCAGACTTAAGTGAGTTTGACAAAGGTCAAATTGTAAACGGTCAGACAACTGGGGCAGAGCATTTCTGAGACTGCAAGGTTTGTGGGGTGCTCACGGTCAGTCATGGTTAGTATCTTCAAAAAGTGGTCAGAGGAGGGAAAAAACACAAACTGCAGGCAGGGTGTAGGCTGACCATGGCTCATCGATGCTAGAGGTGAGCCTGACGAGAGAAATGTGTCACAATACACAGTACATCGAACCCTGCTGAAAATGGGGCTGTGTAGCGGTAGGTCACTCCCAGTGCCCATGCTAACCTTGGTTCACCGTTGAAAGCGCCTACAATGGGCACATGAGCATCAAAACTGGGCCTTGAATGACTGGAAGGAGGTTGTCTGGTCCAATGAATCTCGTCTCCTGTTGCGCCATGTGGACAGCCGGGTATGTGCGCGTCATTTACCTGGGTAAGTGTTGCACCAGGATGCACCGTGGGACGAAAACAAGCCGGTGGAGGAAATGTGATGCTTTGGGCAATGTTCTGCTGGAAAACCCTGGGTCCAGTCATTCATGTGCAGGAAGCTATGATGTCTACCACCTACCTAACATCATTGCAGACCAGGTATATCTTTTCATGGCAACAGTATTCCCCTCTAGTATGCCTTCTTTCAGAAGGATAATACACCATGCCACAATACCCAGATTGTTCAAGAATGGTTTGCAAAAACATGAAGACTTAAGTATTGCCCTGACCTCCAAAATTCTCCAGACATCAATCCAATCAAGCATCTGTGGTTTATGTTGGAACATATCCGATATGCAGCAGCTCAATCACATAATTTACAAGATTTAAAAAGATCTGCTGGTAATGTGTTCTTCGATGATTTTAACTTGTTTTCAGATTTGTCAACATAAATATATAGACAGATTTTACATTACTGACAAAAAATTTTACACATTCTAAATATATAAAAAAACTTCGGCTCAACCTATAGGTATAGAGAACACGTCCATCTATCTGGTTTAATAGCACTTACTGATGTGACACCACTCCCAGTCATTGTTCACAACTTCCCATGGCATTGAAGAGACTGACAGAAGAACAGCAGTGTATCATTGGAGGTTTAAGATTGATACAACTATGGATCTGAAGGTATAATACATAACTCACAAGCAGACCAATTCATATAATACAATCAGCTAGAGCAACAGATTATTTACGTGAAGTAGAAATCAGGTTTCCAATTAAAAGAAAAGGAATTCAGTTTATTCTTCGCAGAATTGGGATTTCCAAGGCGTAGAAAATAAAAAAAAAAAAAAACTAGTTGCCTTGCGATTACTTCTTAATAAATCAAATTTCAATGTCTTTGCATGACATCCTTAAAGAACAAACAACTAGAGAATGCAGAGTTTTATTTTAAAGGTATATGTTACTTTAATACACACACACAAACCATCATAAATCAAGAAAGATATTCATTCTCAACATTCATATGGCACAAACGAAAGAAAGATATTCATTCTCAACATTCAATATGGCACAAAACCATTTACACCACATTTTTTGCATGTGCAGAGGTTCATTTTGGATTCGGTAACAAGTCAATGATTGTAATGATATCTCTGAGAGGCACTTTTTTAGCACACAATGGGCTAAATGGACAGGTCACAAGGAACCACTGGACAGCTGTTGGGAGACAGATGGAATCCTACTATCAAGGCCATCCAGAGAGTTCTTTAACATATAGCAGTAACAAATCCAAAGCAGGTACGACTAAACTTCACTGCACTGATATGACTCTTGGTTACTCCATTAGTTGTCAATGAGTTGAGTGTTCCCCCCTATACCATGTGACTAGTCCAGCACCTACAGTGTTTATAGTTATTTTAATATTTAATTTATCTCTAAAAAAAAGTTATGTCTAGGTGACAAACAAAGCATCTTCATTGATACATATGTTTTTACTTAAATAACTTACCTTTCTCCAAGTAGTTCTTTTCCATTCAATTCATACACTGCATCATCTGCATCTCTGTAATCATCAAACTCCTGAAATAAAACAAAAGACATTAGAAATATTAACAATTCAGGAATGCTGCTCATTAGCAAAAATTATGTTCTAAATTACACAGATTTATGTAACATTTTCTAAGTAAAAATATTTCAGTTTCAATTCAACAGTTCTTAGAGCAGAAATATAAAAGTTGTTTTAAACTCCCAGTGGCCAAGCGATTACAACCTTGGCTAGTGATCAAAGGGACATGGGTTCAAGCCCCGGGTAAGGCATGGATTTTAATGTTGCCTTTTCTGCTGATATTTTAAATATATATATTATCTTCCTCATACATGTTCATAATATATAATATATATCTATATATCCTCATATATATATCATAAATATATTATCTTCCTCATACATGTTCATGTTGTCTTATGGCACATTACACTGACATGCACCAGTGAGATCTCCATGGCAAACAGCTTCTTAACACTTCCAGGGTATCCCTGAAAAACTGGTTTACACCCAGATGGCAAAGCTATTATTTTGAAGTTTGAATTATGTATTTTTATTACATAAGAAAATTTCAAAACTACAATTTCTTAAACAAGGAACCCTGCAAGTTAAATTTGGTACCAGATAGTCTAGTATTTAGGAAATTATGGTGAATCAAAACCTGTTAAAAACAATATTTCAATATTGAATTAAATGTCATATGCCTCTACTGGGGTTGTCCTAGGTAATTGCCAAGTTATACATCAATTTTCTATATCCTTTCTAAGGCCACTATAATTCAAAAGGATGGAACGCAACCAACAATAATCATGTGTACTGCAAGAATACCAAATGTCAGCCCATATTGGAAGAAACTCTTGCTTTCTCACGTCCAGTGTACCATTCCATCTACAAATAAGTATAATACTAATATACCTCAGTGAAAATGTTGATCAAACATATATAATAGTCCATTTGTTTGTTTCACTATAACTGTTTCTTCCATAGATGCTACATAGTCTCTTGTAGAATAGTGTAGTAGATGGAATAATAGAAAGGCTAAACAACTTTTAAAAAGTTTATACTTACTAAATTTTGTACACTAATCATGAAGATGAATATAAATTCACAGATGAGATGTTTATCAACCATTGGAACAGAATATATATAAAGGAAGTGATTGATTTCATCCTAACTATTAGGACTTCTTCAGACATACAATACAATGATTAGAAATTAACTTAGAACTTTGAAATTTACCTACTCTCTAAAACTCTTGCTTCAAATTGTAGTTGTGCAGAGATGCGACCTATCATACTGATTATCATGTAGTATGATAGATGAGTTCAGCAATCATGAGAGGTGCTGGATTGTTGGGGAGTTGTAGTTTGGTTGTCACAGTTATTAAGTAAAAAAAATTGACCGAGACATATTGCTTTGTGGAAAGTTTTGTAATAAAATTTTCCACGATGGATTTAGTTGAGGTTGGTCGGTATTACAACAGCAGTTTTTACTGACAACAATTAGTTGATTTACCGTGAATGATAACTTGAAGATGGATGAAGGACTGCTAATGAAAAAGGTTTTAGCTTTGTTGAATAGAAGTTTAGCTCTTTCAAGTATAATTATAAATGAAAGAGCTGTAGTAGTTTGCATTAATTTAGTAATTTTTTGATGTTCCTTTATTCTTTCTTGAAGAGTTCTTTTAGTTTCTCCTATGCAGCCAAGAGGTTTGGAAAGATGGCAAGAGTCTGATTTATGGTAAATGATGGGTACTAAATACACACCACCTGTTAAGAGATATCTCCGTCTTGCTTTACGAGAGAGAAAATGGTAGTTGGAGATTTGGTAGGTACTTTATAATTTTTCATAATATTGTTGACTGTATTATTGATGGCTGGAAAATGTAAAATGGATGAGGTATATTTTACATCTTGAGAAGTTGTCTTGAAAACGGAAGTTGCCGATTTCTGGTCGAGAGGTGAATTCTCTTTAAGAATTGCTGAGGATATCCTGTGTCTTGACATAGAGAATATATAAAGAAAAGTTTTTTATTAAAAAATACTTGTTGCTGCAAATTTTATAGGCTCTGTAGAATAAGGAAAACATGATAGAGATAAGTGAAGTTCTGTTGCAAGATGAGTTGAAAGGTATTAAAATAAAATAAAACAAATACCCCCTCAAGCAGCTGCTTGCCACAGAGGTCTGACAGGAGCCTGTCAGTTTATATGCCATAGTAGAAGGTCTGAGAGGATGGCAGGACCTCGGCAGAAAAACGACACATACATCCATGCCTTAACCCGGGGCTTGAACCCAGGTCCCGTAGATCAGTAGCCAAGCATGCTAACCACTCGACCATGGGGATGGCGATGAAAGGTATTAAGTTGTTGATAAATGATTGTTTTCTGTGAACTGTAATGTGAAAACTGGAATTAATGCAATGAATTAATATATCCAGAAAAGAAATTGTTTTGTTATTTTCATAGGTAATAGTAAAATTTATAGAGTTGTAGGCCCGATTTAATTATTTGAGAAATTAATGCAGCTGTAGAATGCTGTCAAACAGCAAATATATTGTCAATGCAATGTTTCCATATAATGGTTTCAGGTCTCTTTTAGCTATTATATATCTTCAGTGTCTTGCATAATTATGTTAGATAGAAGTCCTGATAAAGGTGAACCCATTGGAGTGTCTTTAGTTTGTATATTTTATTATTAGATAAAGTAATTTTATTTATCGTAAAACAAGATAGATATATCTTTACTTACAAGTGGTGTATATTTAGTACCCATCACTTACCCTAAATCAGACTCTTGCCATCCTTCCAAACCTCTTGGCTATACAGGAGAAACCATAATAACTCTTCAAGAAAGAATAAAGGAACATCAAAGAAATATTAAATTAATGCAAACTTTCATTCTTTCATCTAGTTATACTTGAAGGACCTAACCTCTATTCAACGAACTTTCATCAGTAGCATCCTTCATCCATCTTAAAGTTACCATTCACAGAAAAGCAACTAATTTTTGTCAATAAAAACTGTTGTTGTAATACCAACCTCAACTAAATCCAGCAAGGAAAATTCTATTACAAAACTTTCCACAAAGCAATGTATCTTTGCCACAGTTATTAAGTAAAGAAAATTGATCACCAAACTATAACTCCCCAACAATCCAGCACCTCTCGTGATTGCTGACCTTGCCTATCATACTGCATGACTCGTGCATCACATCTCTGCACAATTACAATTTGAGTTGGGTTGTTTTACCTCTGAGCGGCACTTTTTTTTGCACACCATGGGCTAAATGGCCAGGTCACATGGACCCCGATGGCTCAGAGAAGGTTGGAGGAGGGGACCCACTGGAATAGCTGTTGGGAGACAGATGGTAGCCTCCCGTCAAGTCCATCCAGCATGTTTTTTAACGTGCACAGGGTATGGCTCTCCTGCACACGGGGCCACTGCTTAACGTCCCATCCGACGGACATTTCAATTTGAAGCAAGTTATAGAGAGTAGGTAAATTTCAAAGTTCTAGGTTAATTTCTAATCATTGTTTGTATGTCTGAAGAAGTCCTAATAATTAGGACGAAATCAATCACTTCCTTTATATATTCTGTTACATTGTTTGATAATCATCTCGTCTGCAAATTTTTATTCATCTTCATGATTAGTGTACAAAATTTAGTAGGTATAAACTTCTGAAAAGTTCTTTAGCCTTCCTATTATTCCATCTACTACACTATTCTACAAGAGACTATGTAACATCGATAGAAGAAACAATTATAGTGAAACAAATGGACTATTATACAAATAAGTATTTATACTAGATTATTTTGTGATAGAAATGTTGCCAAGAAAAAAATACTTAAAATATGAAGTTTTAATAGAAAAGCATCAATTTTCAGATAAATATCTTTAAATGATGCATTTGTAAGCAGCAGCAAGCATATTTTCAGTCTGCAACTTTCAAGCTTACCCTATACTATTGCTAAGATAACAATAATGTTAGCAATAAAATTACTTGATTGTTGTGAAATTAACTCAAACGTACCATTTTGTGGGAATGCCACTGGTTAGAAAGTTAACCGACACTACTAGTACCGGTACACCACTAGTACAGCAGCTGTACCAGCTACTGTACTAGTTTCACCCCATGTACAGGGTTGCTTTGCTGTGGGAACTGTGAATCAGAGCTGAGAGCAGGGGATACTGTCACATTGCTTTTCTCCATGCCAGTTGGTTATCAGTCTTAAAACAAATATTCCCTTCGATTTATATTAATTTATTATTTTTCAAATGGCAAAGTGAGGAAAAGGTTCAAACAATGAAGGACTTGTTTGAAAGTGAAGAAATATTTGCCGATTCTGAATTTGACGTAAATTTAGCTTTTAATGTCTCTGCATTATCAATAGGGAATCGAGTATTGCATTGAAAACTGTCAGAACCCTAAAAATACGAACAACGGGAACATAATTATACAAACTTACTGACAAGATTGGCTATATATATAATATGCAGGTTTATGTGGGCATTTGAATGTCATCTGTTGTTATGCCCCCACAGGAACGTCTGCAGTTCCCAGGTTTGAGTCCCAGCTGGGTCAGCTTGAGATTTATCTCTGCAAAACTCCCTGCCCACGGTCAGTAGGTGACACCGATGGAGTTGGAAAGACAGTCGTCCATCAGATGGGTCGTTAAGCCATGACCCTGTGTGCGTTCATCTGCTCCTAATAGCTGTTCCAGTGGGTCCCCTCCCCCAACCTTCTCCGAGACTTCGGGATCCTTATGACCTGGCCATTTAGCCCATTGTGTGCAAAAAAGTGACGCTCAGAGGTAAAACAACCCAACATCCAGCGTGTTCCTTAACGTGAACAGGTATGACTCTCCTGCACATAGAGCCATGGCTTAACGTCCCATCCGACAGACTGCGGCCTTTCCATGCCCATTGGTGTCCCCTACTGACTGTGGGATGCGGTGATAAATCTCGACAATGACCCAGCTGGGACTCGAACCTGGGAACTGCAGTTTATGAGCCTGGTGCGCTACCAACTAATCCAATCCCTATTCCTCTCCAAAACAACTGGATTTATGCTGAAATGGTTCTGAAAACATTAACTCGAATCGAGAAAAACATAAATATTACGTGCCAAAAAAAAAAGCCAGACGGAATCAAAGAAAATAACAGTAATTGTAATGTTGCTGTTTCGTTGATCAGAAATCCATTCCTTGCTTTTTCTCTCATGAATCTGGCAATGCCACAAGAAAATCATTTCCAAGGCAACCGCTCTCAAGCGAGATAGTCTCACATCGTTGCCCAGGATTACCATTGATCAATGGAAGCCCAGCCAGCTTGTCTCCAATTAGTCCCAACTATTAGGCTTTTCTTGTGACTGATGTTGGCAACACTGGTAGCGGAATATTTTAACTAGCTTTCCAATAAACGCAAATCCCAAACAGGGGGAAAAATTGAGGTCGGATAAAGAGAAAAAAAGTTCGTTTAATTGCGTCATGAGAACAAGAAGTTTACAATTTACAGCCAGCTTCAGGATATTTTGAATTCTGTGAAGAGATATTTCTCTTGTACTAGGCGACTTCAATGCTAAAGTTGGTATTGACTGACTTTTGGGCAGGAGTTTTAGGTCCCTTTGGCACTGGTAGTTCCAATGGCAATGGAGAAAGTCTTCTACAGGTAAGTAAACTTAATGATTTACAAATAACTAATACATACTACAAACACCGGTACATTTATAATTATACATGGGTTTCACCTGATGGGATGCACTGGAATATGATAGATTATATTTTAATTAACAGCAAATGGGCTAGTTCAGTTAGGAATACCAGATCATAGAGGGGTGCCTACAAACACCGGTACATTTATAATTATACATGGGTTTCACCTGATGGGATGCACAGGAATATGATAGATTATATTTTAATTAACAGCAAATGGGCTAGTTCAGTTAGGAATACCAGATCATAGAGGGGTGCCTAAATTGGGTCAGACCATTACCTAGTCAAAAGTGTTTTGCAGCTGAAGCTTAAGAAAATTACCTTCAATACTGAAAGATCCAGATATAGCCAAAGCATACCACGATAGGTACTTAGTCATTATGACAATTGTGGTTTGCTTACTACTGAAGTTGAGAAAGAATGGGATCAGTTTAAACAGGCTTTTCTTGAAACCAACTATATTATTTTGGGTAAAAGGGAACAGAGAAAACAAAATTATTTGAGTGATAAGGCTATGAAACTTACTTCTGAAAGAAGGAAGTGCAGGATCAATATGAATCAACACTACTAGCCCTAACAGAAGGCATTACAACGAGCTTAATAAACATGTAAAGGATCAGTTAACAGTTGATAAGAATAAATAATTAATGAAATAGGCTCGACGTATTTCAAATCAACTCATAATAAATAGGCACTTTAGCGTCGATTTCAATTTTAGAGGCCATGTTATCAGGAGGTTGTGGGTTCGTATCCCACCCGGCTCAAGACAATTTTTCCTCTAAAATTCAAATCTACGCTAAAGTGCCCATTTATTATGAGTTGATTTGAAATATGTCGAGCCTATTTCATTAATTATTTATTATCTGCATTCTTGTCGAACATGCTTCCATCTATGGGCTAATATAAATGCCGCTTGTGGTTAAAAATATTTCCAGAATAGTGCCTATATGAAACATAAAGGAATGTTTATAGCGCTTGTTAGAGGAGATCTCGATCGGCAGCTGGTAGCTCAGTGGTCCAGAGCACCTGACATGTTATCAGGAGGTCGTGGGTTCGTATCCCACCCAGCTCAAGACAATTTTTCCTCTAAAATTTAAATCGACCCTAAAGGGCTTATTTATTATGAGTTGATTTGAAATACGTCGAGCCTATTTCATTAATTATTTATTATCTGCATACTTGTCGTACATGCTTCCATCTATGGGCTAATATAAATGCTGCTTGTGGCTAACAATATTGCCAGAATAATGCCTATGTGAAACATAAAGGAATGTTCATAGCGCTTGTTAGAGGAGATCTTGATCAGCAGCCGGTAGCTCAGTGGTCCAGAGCACCTGACATGTTATCAGGAGGTCATGGGTCTGTATCCCACCAGGCTCAAGACAATTTTTCCTCTAAAATTTAAATCGACGCTAAAGTGGCTATTTATTACGAGTTGAGCTGATAAGAATCTTTGGCTTGATAGCTTGGCTGAAAAAGCAGAGGAAGCAGTTAGACAGCACAAACAGCAAGGGGTTGTAACAGATTGTTAATGTTTTATGTGGGAAGAAACGGACAGGTACACATGGATTGAGGGATAAACATGGCAAAGTGGTTGAAGGTGAGGTTTCTGTGATGGCTAGGTGGGCTGAGCATTTCAGATGTTCTAAATAATGTGATTATTTCTATTCCTATTGTTTGTAATGAGGATAGATGCATTTATGATGGCTCAATGTCACATTCCAAAGTCGCACTGGCTATCTCTAAATTAAAACTGCATAAATCCCCAGGGGTGGATGAAATCACCACTGAAATGCTTAGAGCTGGAACATTTGTGTTGTCTCATGGCTGACTGAAAATTTGAATTTTTTTTTTTATGATAAAGGTGTTGTTCCTAAGGATTTTACTAGAGCCATCATTATCCAAATTTCCATTTATTAGAGCATATCATTGTCTAAAAAAAAAAAGTGTTCACAGTTCTTGTGATAATTATAGGGAATTAGTTTACTTTCTGTTCCAGGTAAAGTTCTTTGCATGATTATACTTAATAGAATTAAGAATTTGGTTGATGGACAACTGTGTGATGAATGGTATGGATTCAGAAGTGGTAGGGGATGTATTGATCAAATATTTTCACTTCGTCAGATTCTTGAGAAATGTTTCAGAAACCTATGGTTACTAGCTTTATAGATTTCAAAAAGGCATTTGACTCTGTTGACATAATTTGTGGTTGATTGTTAGATCACATGGAATACCTGATAAGTTAGTTAGTGTAATGAAAGCTCTTTATAACACTGTCATGTGTGAGAGTTGGCACATCTTGCTATTGGTTTAGCATTGCTAGTGGAGTTAGACAAGGGTGCATTTTGTCTCCTTTTCTGTTTTGTTCGGTTATTGATTACATCACACAATATTCTTTGCAAGGGAAATATTTTGGCGTTAAATGGTTTAGAGATTTCAAAATTTCTGATTTAGATCATGCAGATGATTTGGCTCTGTTGGTTGATGAGATGAATTCGTTCATTAGGGTGGTTGAAGAGACTAGTAATAGAACTGGTGATAAACAGGGAAAACACTCAAGTGATGAAAATTGGTCAGGTAGATGGTGCTTCAGTTGCTTTAAGTGGCTCTACTCTTGAGCAAGAGTCTCAGTTTAATTATCTTGGGAGTTATGTAACAGATACTGGTGATGTGCAACACAAGACAAATAGAAGAATAGGGATTGCTGCTGAGACTGGAGAGTGTAAAAATAAGTATACACACCTAAAGACTAAAATTAGGCTGTTATACTTTGGCTCTTTCTAAGGTTAGTTGCAGTAGTCAAACATGGACCCTTTGTAAGCAGGATAACAAGAAACTTGATGCCTTTGTTTCTATATGTTTACACAGTATCTTAGGCATTAGATGGTTTGACTTCGTAAGTAATGATGAAGTTAGGAGGAATCATCAACCTCTTTTGAGCAGCTTATTGCGCAGAGAGAGACTGTGTTGTTTTGGCCATGTTGCCTGTATGCAAACAGGATTATGAACAGTGAGCCTAAGGGTTTCAGAAAAAGGGGGAGACCTAGAATGTGATGGGCAGACAACGTCAAACAGGACCTTGCCAGAATTGGCCTAGAGTGGCCAAATGCAGCAACTGTAGTTCAGAAGAGACATGATTGGAGAGGAAAATTACACAGTCTGGTTGGACCTCCATTGCACATGAGGATTTTTTCGTGTGGGCAGATAGAGTCAATGCAGATCAAAGTAGACTTTTGCCCATTTGGCTGTTACTGCAAAAGAATGCATCAGAGGAAAAGGACAAACTATACATGGATAATATTTCATCTCAAAGTTTGTGTTTAGAATTGTTTCTTGCATATAAAATAAACTGTTGTGGAACAGTTTGTTCTAACAGATTTAGCAGTGCTAAATGCAATGATTACACAAGACTAAGCATATTGGCATCACTCGTGAAGAATTAAGAAAAATTCTAATTCTATTATTGTAAAATTCAGAAACTGACAATGCACCATTCATGCTATCATTCTCAAATGGAGAAAAATTCCTGCATTTAGGAAAGAGGAAGAATGGGCATTGGCAATTTGATCAGAATCAAGGCTGAAGATCTGGTGTTTGCTTTTGCCAGACTGCTTTGAAGAGTAGCATTGCAACAACAAAAAAATTATCCACAGATTACTGTACATTTGGCAATGTTAAATCCCCTTTACTTAGGTGAAAATATCAAAATAAAAAAAAATTCATTATCTTTCGATAAGGTGGTCTGGTCTTTATTTACAAATTTGATAGGAATTATTAGCTTTTCATGTATCAGATAATGATATTCACTATATTACTTTTTTTATGGCAGCTTGATAAATTTAGTGGATTAATAGAATGCACACATCAATAGGTGAAATAGTAATATAGAGATGGGTACTGATAATTATAATTACAATTTACTGTTGTATCAGCGATTTCCATTTATCTATTTCCAAAGGTACAAAATCATTTCTAAATTGTGGTTGACACTTAAGAAATTTTAATATTTCAAGAATGAATTTCACATACAAATGCCATTGTATATTATTCTATATATGTTGCAACCAGAGATATTAACAATGTTGAAAATTTTTTTAGATTAAAAATCATGATTAATGTCTATTTTAGTAAAACAATTTAAAATGATTAATATTGACCTTTATTTTTTAAACTTGTGAACATGCTGGTTGGTCTGGAGGCAATGTTTTCATGGGCCATCAAACAAGGATCAATGATTTACAATATTTACTACCACATGCTTATAAATATATCTGAGCATTCCACCTAACCCATATTCTCAGATGAAAACATTTCCCCTTTTAATTTCCAGTTATTCATCTTAGAGAACAATCTAGAAGAATGTGGACATTCTTCCTTTGAGACTGTATTTAGAATGGCAGAAAAAATATATTAAATATGTATTTTTTGTGCGCACATATTTTAACTTTTCAAAGAATGAGAAATTATGAAAAATTTGGAAAACAGGGAGAATTATATTAATTTTTTTATAAACTAGAATGAAATTCTGTTTGTTCCTGGCTTCAGTAAATTATTTCTCCCCTCCCCTTATTTTTTCCTAGATCCAAGTGTGCATCTTAGTGATTAATTTGTTTTGAAAGTCAGAATGGTATAAACATATTTAGATGGATGAAAATATTGAAAATTTCAGTGCAATACCAACAGCAATAAAAAGCATTAGAAAAGCATTAGAAACAATATTAAACTTCTTGGAAAATTTTACAAATAACCCAAACAATTGTATTATTAGCAGTGAAGAGACTATATTCTTTACTCAGCGTATTCTGGTAATCATAAAACACTCATTCCTAAGCATATAATTTTGTTTCACAAATAAAATGAAAACCTCCAGAAGTAATAATATCTAAGACATATTTTCCTAACTGTGCATATTGTTATATGATGAATATCTGTCAGTACCATCCAAGGGTTCTTGTTTCAACTGACTTGTCACTAACAAAAATGTTCATTATGCAATTTAAAAACACTCACAAATATCAATAATCTCATCAGAGATGGTTATTCTAACAAAGAATTGCTGTTCCGCAGTTTATGAAAACTCTAGAACAAAATTACCGGAGACAACTAATTCAACCTGGACATACTGCTGAAAACAAACTGCCATTCTACCCTTTTTACCCACCCCCCAGAACACACTAATCTTATAACAGTTATAAAAACCCAAACTGTAAACAATTCACAGCTGATCTGTAGTATAAAAAAAGCCCCCTGAACTAAATGCCACCAGAGACAACAAGCCTAAAAAACACGAAATATCATAAACAATGCACTGCCATCTGCAATATTAATAAAAAACACTAGAAATGGTTGTCATCAGAGACAACCATTTGAAACGGAGAATATTGCTAAAGAAGAAATTGTCCCATTTCCCATTCAACACAATAACAGGGAATATGCAACTTTCACTACTTACGTTTTAAATTCATACAGTTATGTTACATTATATGGGAATTAAATCCAAATTGCATTAAAAATACATTTATATGAATAGCCCATCCCTTCTGGTTAAATAAACTCAAATTTTTATTCACCTTAGAGGGTGACCTAAAAAAAACCCCCAGAGGCCATATAAAACATTTCAAGAGATAATTACGGGAGAAAAATTAGCCATCCCATTCAAGCAATTTGAGTTTAGCGACATCTTTTTATTCTATCCCTTAACTGATTATGAATTTTGACGAAAACCTTAAATCAGTTTAGTTACATTTTTGGCACGTTTCTTCATATTAACAAAATTTAACTAAATTGCTAATATTTAGCAATACATAGTAGGCACCATCCAATGATTAACAAGATATATTGCAAAAGTTAACATTTACAATACACAGAGAATAACAACAATTATTGCGCCCATTTCTCCAGTGTTTTTTGTGCAGTGCTTGGATTGTCAGTAGTAGTAATCTTCGTATGCAGCACAGGAACCAGTGCTCGCTGCAGTGAACTGCATCTGTATGTTTTACCCAGATATAATCCCATTGAACCCGCAAAAGTTTTTGACTTAAAATAATTAAAAATTCTCTGTCATTGAGCAATAAAATTTTAAGAGTTTATCCTTCAAACTATTTGCAAAAAAAAATTTAATCGCTAATAATTAATATTCAATATGTAGGCATCATCCCCTGATCAATAATAAATCAACCAATATATTTCAAAAGTTAGCATTACAATATACTGGAAAGAACAACAAATGCTGTTTTGGCTTTTTCTTGTGGCACGGGAAGCAATGGCTTACCGTATACTGCATCCGTACATTTTTGATATTAACGAAAGTTAACCTAACAGATAATTATTAATAACTAACAATCAATGCATAAATATAATTAAGTAATTAATAATTGACTAAAAGCCTCTGAGCGGCATTTTCGTGCAGATCAGATGTAACAACATCCAAATATATACCTCTTGCGATCAGCTGCTGGAGTACAAAGTTATGGTGAAACACTGACATAGGTTGGGTTAGATTGTTTTACCTCTGAGCAGCACTTTTTTTTTTGCACACTATGGGCTAAATGGCCAGGTCACAAGAACCCCGAAGGATCAGAGAAGATTTGGGGAGGGGACCCACTAGAACAGCTGTTGGGAGACAAACGGTAGTCTCCCGTCAAGGCCATCCAGTGTGTTCTTTAATGTGTACAGGGTATGGCTCTCCCACACACGGAACCACAGCTTAACGTCCCTTCTGATGGACGGCGGTCTTTCCAAGCCCATCGGTGTCCCCTACTGACCATAGGCAGGGCAGGGAAATTTGCAGAGATAAATCTCAATGCTGACCCAGCTGGGACTTCAACCTGGGAACTACAGATTACGTATCTAGAATACTTTAGGGAAATATAGACAGTAATGAGAGTGAGAAGTAGTAGAATAAACAGTATGAGAGCATGTACCTGCAGAATACAGAAAATGATAGTGAGTACTGTTAGAATAGGCAGTAATGAGAGTGAATACCCCTAGATATAACAGTAATGAGAGCGAGTACTGGTAGAATAGACATTAGTGACACTGATTAGCAGTATATTAGATCGATTAGCGATATAATAGACAGTAATGAGACAGTACAAATAGAATAGAATGTAATGAGACTGAGTAGCTATAGCATAGACAGTAATGAGGACAATTACCAATGTATTAGACTGTAATGAGATCGATCATCAGTAGAATAAAGAGTAACACGACCGATTACCAGTAGAATACACAGTAATAGGAAAGATTACCGATACAATAGGCAGTAATGAATCAAATTAGAGGTAGAATAGCAGTAGTGAGACAGATTACCCATAGAATAGACGGCAATGAGTACGAGCGGCACAGTACAAGTTCAGTTCTTCCCAGCTCACCACACATGGTGAGGGCTATAAATGTTTATCTATATGACAATAGTGTTGGTGGGGGGTGAACTAGACTGCAATCTGCCATCCTTTTCTGTAGAATCTGCCAAGAGAGTGGTCTCCAAATTGTTTACGTAAAAATAACTTAAAAAAGGAATTAAAAGATAAAATCAGTGTAATCGTACGATTGAGACTTGGGGCTTATGGGTTGACTTCCCTGGAATGGATCGTTTGTGCTGCAAGAAACATGCAAAAAAAAACTGTCAATGCAGTTCAACTTTAATCGACAAAGACCTTTACCTACAAATGCTATTGTACATAAAATAAGTGCAAACTAAAAACCTTAGTTTCAAGTGTGAAGTGCATTGAAAAAACATGAAATTCAGTCCTTTAAGTGTCAATTTCTGAAATGAAACCTTCCACTTGTGAAAAAATTCCTAGGAGTTTTTATGAACAGAAATACTTTTTACAGCACAGGTGCTTAACCAATGCAGTCAAGTTAAAAATCAAAATAACTTCCAAATCAAGTTTATATTATTATGTCTACAGAAATTTTTACTTCAAAATAATATTTTTCTTTTCATAATAAAAAATGTAATTTATATCATTAAAATTAGCCATCATTGAAAACAGAACTTTAAGAAGTTTCTTATCTAGTACTGCAACTGCTGCTTAACTCTTCCAGTGTCCAGCCTGAAAAACACATTTCCATCCAGAGACCAAGCTATTTTCTCCTTGTGCTCAGCCAAAAAAACAACTTTAGAACTTTTTTTGCCAAATAATGAAAGGAATTATGGCATGTTATATGCCAAATTAATCAGCATTTAATAATTCTGGATTTTATGAAAAGTATTAAAAAAACAATGTTTCATTTCATTAGAACTTTTTTTTTTGAGTCATGTAGTAAAAAATGCATCTGGCAACACAAATAAAAAAATTCAAAAAACACTAATATGCAGAAATGATTACAATGCACACGAATTTGACTATATATTTCTGAATAAAACCAAAAAAAAATTTTTTGTTAAGTAAATTTCTTTTGCAATTTTTTTTCTTTTTTTTCGGTACCATACTTTGAGAAAATTCCAGGCTTTTAGCCAATTGTGCCATCAAATAACAAGTCAACTTTAGAATTAAAAAAAAAAGTCATGTTATATACCAAATTAAACAGAATTACGAATTTTATGAAAATAAATAATATAAGCAAATTTGCAAGCATATATCAATTTTAATAAACCTTTTTCAATGTGATATGGTGAAAAAAAAAAGACTATACAATTAACTAAAGGGGGGAAAAACAGCATTATATTGTCTGTGTGGCGCAGCCAAGGTAGGGAGTGGGGAGGGTGAATTTGCCTTAAAAACCATTCAATATAAACATAAAAACTTGTAAATTAAAAAAAATTCCAGAAGGGGGGGGGGAAGGTAATTTTTAGGAGTTTTTTGAAAATTTAAGGAAAAAATTTGTTGATAATAGTTCAAATCAAACTTGCGAGCTTAAATCAGGAAGTTGCTTCAGCAAATAGGAACGTTAACAAGCAAATCGGCAATACCATTTAGTGCTTCTAAAGAATGGCAATCAGATGGCTTTATAAAATTATTTATATTGTAATTTAATAAAATATGCATCAAATTAAAAAGCAAAATATTATTTTTGAGGCCTGAATTAGATATTTTTATAAGATATATATAAATTGCAAGGCAATTTTGATTAAAAAACAATTATAAAAAAAAATTCGATTATTTTTTGTACTAAAAACAGATACATATGTCCTTGGCCTCTCTCTTTCTCCAAACATATACAGACAACATGGACAAGAAGGGTTAATGGTGGTAAATCTTAATTTTAGTTTTGTGTTAAAATTAAAAAAAATAACGGAAAATAATTTTTTAATACCTTATACAGTGACAGCATTAATACTTTTCAATCCACAAAAGTGAAAGCATCTTACAAACACCTAAAGGAAATTTAACTGCATTACAGACAAAAAAATATAAACAGTGCCAAATTTCAATTGAACTGGGGGGGGGGGGGGGTAGAGTACTATTTGTATAATTTAAGAGCTGCTATGTTTTCCTTACCACAAATCCAAATCCATTTTTTATCAAAATTTCTCTTATTTTGCCATATCCCTTGAAAAACTTTTCTAAATCTCTTTCTCGACAATCATAACTCAGCCTTCCAATGTAAACTCTGGTTCCCATATCCAGCTTGACTGATCTGCAAATAAATATAAAACTGAATAAATATTACGAGCCAGCTATTAAAGGTGACTATTAATATAATGCAATATTTCTGGTTCCAAAACGTACAGCTAAAAAAATACTTGATTATGCATGTAGCTCACAAGACAAAAAAACTGGTCACTGTAATTCTCTTCTGTATTTCTGTGCAACACTTCCCTTTACATGAATTACAATTGCAATCTGTTAGATATGGACTTCACTAGTTGTCAGATCTAGTTTACATTAGTTCTAGTCCTCCTCCTTCAAAAGCACCTGTAGTTTAGCTAGTTTACATTTATGCCTATTTGTATGTTTCACCCTCTGTTCCAGATAGTCCCAAAGATTTTCAATGGGATTTAAAACTGCTTAGAGCTGGGAATGTTTCAGTTACCAGAAGGATGGCTGAAAATTTAAATATCTTTTACAATAATGGTATCATCCCTAAGGATTTTATCAGAGCTATTAATATCCCCATTTTTAAACAAAGTGATAACAGTTCCTGTGATAACGGTAGGGGTATCAGCCTACTTTCTGTTCCAGGTAAAGTTCATTGCATGATTGTGTTTAACAGAATTAAAAATCAGGTTGATGGGCAAGTGCGTGATGAGCATTGTGGATTCAGAAGTGGTAGGGAATGTGTACATCAGATATTTTCATTCAGGCAGATTCTTGAGAAATGCTTAGAGCATTCAGAAACCTGTAGTTATAAGCTTTATTGATTCGAAAAAGGCTTTTGACTCTGTTGATCGTCATAATTTGTGATTGATTGTGAGATCGTATGGTATACTAGACAAGTTAGTTAACATAATGAAGGCTCTCTATAACAGTGCATTTTGTCTCATTTTCTCTTTAGTTTGGTTATTGATTACAGTAAAGTGCTATTGAATTAGGAATAGCAACCTAGCAATGTGTTGGACCCCCCCCCCCCCCCCGGCCCAGGTAATGGCCGCCACATGACGAGGCAAGGACTCCACAAGCTTGCGTAAATGTTTCACAGGTAAGGCAACCCATTCATCCTCCAGAGATGTCCACAATTCTCTAAAGGTCATCGCTGATGGGACACTGCCCAAACACTCTGCTCAATGGTATCCTAAAGATTTTAGATGGGATTTAAATCGGGGTTTCTAGGTGGTCAATTCATTATTTCTGGACTTCTAGGTGGCAAATTCATTATTTCAAAGTCAGCAGAATGCTCCTGCAACCATGCAGTAGCCAACCTGGACCTGTGAGATGAACAGTTGTTTTACTGGTAGACACCATCTCCATTGAGATGTATGATAGCCATAAATGGGTGCAAATGGTCAGCCATGAATTCTATGTACCGGGATGCATTGAGAGTCATGATACACGTACCAAAGGTCCCACAGACGTCCAACTGAAAGACACCCCAGGCCATCACTGAACCACCACCAGCGTGTACTGTTCTGACATGCAGGATCCATGGCTTCATTGGGTTGGTGCCATACCCTCAGTCTCCCATTGGTGTGATGAAGTTTAAATTGGGATTCATCACTCCAAGCTATCTGTTGCCAATTTTTGATGGTCCAGTTTCGATGTTCTTTAACCCAGGCAAGGCATCGAGCCAAGTGTCATGCTGTTAGAAGTGAGACTCTTGTAGGTTGGCGGCTCCCAAAGCCGAGACGATGAAGTGAGCATTGCACGGTCCGTGCACTGATTTCCCAGCTGGAACCCATGTTCAGATGGGAGGTGATTTCAGATAATGTCTGGACCCTATCGGTCCATACGGTGAAGCCCACAATCATTCAAGGCTGGTTGTCCTTTGCAGCTTGTCTGGGTGCGTTTTTTTTTTGCCGGAATTTTCATATTCCCAAAACGCTCTTGTTGAAACTGTCGCACAAGAAAATCCAAGTTCATTGACAATTTCGGAGATCAAGTGCCCCATCCAACAGGCACCTAATATCTGCCCTCTGTCAATGCATCTAAATCCCACACCTTTCCCATTATGCTTCTCACGATGACTGCTTGGGGAAGCCAAAGCTGACAGCTGTGACCAGAGTTTCAGCAATACATGCACGCAAATGCGGGACTTGTGGTACTGAATTTGGATAATGTCTCCTATCCCTAATTCACAGTGTATGTTATGCAAACTTCACTGGACAGACCACTTCCAGACCATTTTGGCATTAAATGGTCTGGATATCTGAAAATTTTTTATTTAGATTATGCAGATGATTTGACCTTGTTGGCTAATGATGTTGATGAAATGAATTCTTTCATCAGGGCTGTTGATGAGACTGGCAATACAGTTAGTTTAGTGATAAACAGAGATAAACCTAAGTGATGAAAATGGTCAGGCAGATGGTGCTTCAGTTGTTTTGAATGGTTGCACTCTTGAGCAAGTGTTTCAGTTTAATTATCTTGGGAGCTATGTAACAGATACTTGGTGATGTGTGGCATGAGATTAACAGACTAACAGGGATTGCTGCCAGGATACAATGGAGAAATAGGCATATATACCCAAAGACTAAACTTATACTACATAATAGTTTTGTTCTTTCTAGGGTTAGTTATGATAGTGAAACTTGGGTGGTTGGTTGTTTTGGGTTTTATGGTGCATGGGCAACTAGGTCATAATGCACCAAACGAAAGACAATAGAGATAAAAGATGTGTAACCTGCAACCAAATTTAAAAGAAAAGAGATATATTGTCTGGGATATATATACAATGTATAAGGTGGAAAATCAGTTGGGTAAAATAACCAGTATATCGTAAAAATTGAAATATAGAGGTAAAACAACTATGGTCTGATAAAAGATGTCCGAGTGTAAGGGGCTAGGACATAAAATTATGAAAGTTAAAAAACAAAAGTAAAACAAAGTTAAAACATTGACATTCAATTAAAATATGTTTGATTATTAAAATGGTGTCACAAAACTCGCACTTAGTTCGTTGTCCACCTTAAGAAGAAAAGAGTGTGTTAGAAACGAGTGACCTATGTGGAGCTGAGCAAGGACAACTTGCTCCTTGCGATTCCTGCGAAAACAAGACTGCCACGGTTTGACAATGGGCTTGATCTAGAAAAGCTTGTTAGCAACCTATTCAGACCAAGATCTCTGCCACTGTGCCCGGAGCTCGATGGAAAAACGCTGCTGGATAGTAAACTTGGGACACTGTAAACAAAATAACAGGTAATTTAATGCTTTTGATTCTAGATGCTTACACAGTATCTAGGGAATTAGGTGATTCAACTTTGTAAGTAATGATGAGGTCAGCCAAAGGATTCGACAACCTCCTTTAAGCAGCATATTGTGCAGAGAGAAACTGTTGGTTTCGCCATGTTGCCCATATGGATAATTATAGATTAGTGAATAGAGTTATGAACAGTGTGCCAAAAAGCCTCAGAAAGAGGGGGAGACCTAGGATGCAGTGGGCAGACAATGTCAAACAGGACCTTACTAGAACTGGTGTGCAGTGGCCAGATGCAGCAGATGTAGCTCAGGACAGATATGCGAGGAGAACTAAATTGTACGGTCTGGTTGGACCTCTGCAGCCCATTGCTGCTTGAGGATTATAACATTTGTGACCAATCGAGGTGTCCCAATATTGTTACATCATGCCTGTAACAAATAGTTTTGACCCAGTGCAACCTGCAGTTGTCATTCTGAAACACAGGATGCATTTTGTGTTCATCCTTCACATGAAACACAAAAAGTAGCACTTGGAGATCTAGTATCTGTATATAGCAAATACCTTAACCAATGGGACTACCTCATTCCATAGAATATCCCAGAACCACCTCCAGCTTGGAACAGTCCAGATGGAAGGCTTCATTAATCCTGCAATGCATCCTCTGCCTTGCATCATTGGAATGAAGAGAGAAACATGACTCTCCTGAAGAGGTAATAGTTTTACAGTCATTTGCAGTCTAATGTCTATACTGCAATAAGGCTGCTTTATGTGCAACTGTTCGCATCTTCTTGCGAGTTACTCTGCTCCAAATACCAATGAAATGCAGTTCCCTTCACAATATTCTCTCTGAACTACTAGGCCGATATGGTTCTTCATTGTCTGAAGCAATCTGTTTCAGAACTGATTTGTAGCTGCAATGTCTACAATTAGTGATCGAATTAGATGTACACCACTGTTTATATTATATATGCATTGGACTGTATCTTGAAACAGCAGAAAATTTGGCTAATTCCTTCACAACATGTTCTTTAGCCCTAACAAATGAAATACAATTTTGCATCTTTCATCTAACCAATAATTCATGGCAAGAACACATAACTGGCACTCCACTGGGACCGATGACACAGCAAAGCACATATCTCAATATAGTGCTGCATTATTAAAGGTGTATAAAGTCAATGCTACCATTTATGGTGAGAGTGACTTTTTTGTCTGGTGTCTGTAAAACAGTATCAAATAAGGAACTCTAAAATGATAGCTAGGCATACAGTGGGCAGAGAGCTGTGTATCAATCATGTGAAGGGTTTCACCTGATGGGTTGCATAGGAATGTGATCAATTATATATTAACTGAATAGGCTCTGTTGCAAACACACAGTCATATAGGGGATCTGTAATTTGGTCCGAAAACTCATCATCATCATCCCCAGGCAGCCATGGGCTACGGAGGTCCAACCAGACTGTGCAATTTAGTTCTCCAAGCAAGTCTGTCTTGAGCTACATCTACTGCATCTGGCCACTGCACACCAATTCCAACAAGGTCCTGTTTGACATTGTCTGCCCACCACATCCTAGGTCTCCCCCTCTTTCTGAGGCCTTTAGACACAGTGTTCATAACCCTATTCACCAATCTATAATTATTCATACGGGCAACATGGCGAAACCAATGGAGTCTCTCTGTACAATATGCTGCTTAAAGGAGGTTGCAAACTCCTTTGCCTAACCTCATCATTAGTTACAAAGTTGAACCACCTAATGCCCAAGATACTGCATAAGCATCTGGAATCAAAAGCATCTAGTTTCCTGTTATCTTGTTTACAAAGTGTCCAAGTTTCACTACCATAACTAACCCTAGAAAGAACCAAACTATTATACAAACTACCTTGTTAAAAAATGATTTGCAACTGAAGCTTAAAAGGTGTAGGCTAAGGTTAACCCTTTCAGGGTAACTACCAATTAAACACATTGATCGAATCTAAAATCAGAGCCCAAAAACTGATGTTTATGGTTTTACTACAACATATGAAAACAAACAGAAATTACCATTTGAAAATTTTCTCATATAATGTACAAAAAATATGCAATTCAAGCTAGGTCTGTAAATGGTATTTAGGTAGTCATTGGAAGGAGAGCTGTGATGATGCATAGAATCAGCCAGACCTAGCACCTAACTTCTCGTGGTGCAGGCCGTTAGTACCTTTCAAAAGAGATACTGTCTAGTGAACGGAAGGGGAGGGCTGCCAGATTAGTGTAGCCTACTGATCTGGACAAGTATGGTTACCCTTTTTTTCCTACCTTGCTGAGGAGTGGTCAACCACAAAGGGTCATTGTGGTGACCATATAAACCTACTGGACTGGAATAAGGCTCTGATCTTGATTAAGGGATTCTGAATTTGCTACACTGGTGGGCTTCTGTGGAAGGAAAATCTTTCGCTGTCTTTTCTGGTTGTGGGTTGATAGCCTAGATTCACAGGATATGTTTTATCAGCTGGTGGATAATCCTTAGTAGAGGTCACTGCAGACACCTGAACTCTTGCTTCTATGGACATTGTCAAATTTTACATTGGAGGAAGTCTTCTGGTGTAGATTGCTCAAGCCTTTAACCCTTTAACGTCCAGAATTTTGAAATGGACTAGTCCGAATAGTGCTATTTCTTTGTCTTTACTGCCCTCTACCTTTTTCTCAGATTTCTTGGGCGTTAATGGTGGGGGAACGGGTCTTTTCCCCATGCTTGCAATTAGAGGGCTGTTTGATATTGTTGGTATTCCTTTTCTCAATAAACATAATTTCTTTAACCATTACACTAACCATTTTCTCTCCATAGGTAGTTGGAATGCGAGGACTTGCACAGAGATTATTCTCTTGATGTCCTCATATAAGAATTCCACCAATTAAAAAACTTAGATATTCTCAGCTTGCAAGAGACCAGATGGACAGATAACGGTCAGATTCTTAAAAACAATTTTAAATTTCATTTTCAGGAAAGGAAAATAATTAAGTGTCTCCAAGGTCCTTCTCAGCAGGCATGTTAGTGAAGCTTCATCTAAGATACGAGTTTATTAATGAAAGGTTTCTTACAGTAAAATTTCAGACAAGCATTAAAGATTTGAATGTTATCTGCTGGGCCATTCCATGTCAATTCCACCAGATCAGTTCACCACCCACCTGATTTTAATAATCTTTGGCATAAATGCTAGTACACTTAAGATGTCTAATTGTCCAATGAGTTAAAAAATTTTTTTGTAAGGAGTCATTCTAGCCATCCCATGGCCGAGTGGTTAGCGTGCTTGGCTACTGATCTACGAGACCTGGGTTCGAGCCCCAGGTCTTGGCTACTGATCTACGGGACCTGGGTTCAAGCCCCAGGTAAGGCATGGATGTTCGTGTTGTTTTCTGCTGAGGTCCTGCCATCCTCTCAGATCTTCTACTGTGGCATATAAACTGACAGGCTCCTGTCAGACCTCTGTGGCAAGCAGCTGCTTGAGGGGGTATTTATTGTTTTTATAATCATTCAACCTAAGGGGAAAATATACAAGTTGCTATTGTGACTAAGTGCCGTCCCATGGCCTAGTGATTAGCACGCTTGGCTACTGATCTAAGAGATCTGGGTTCGAGCCCCGGATAAGGCATGGATGTGTGTGTTGTTTTTCTGCTGAGGTCCTGCCATCCTCTCGGAATCTTCTACTTTCGCATATAAACTGACAGGCTCCTGTCAGACCTCTGTGGCAAGCAGCTGCTTGAGGGGGTATTTATTTAATTTATTTATTGTGACTAAAGGTTTTTTTTTTCTTTGCTTCTATGGTAGGTAAGGAGACCAAACTTGGTGTACTGATGTACATTTGAATTATAATTTCATTAAAAAAAAACTAAAAATTTTAAAATGTGAAAGTGATGTGGTCAAACATATAAAAAATTAAAACTGATATATGTTGTATATTATAATATACAAATAAACTATTAAAATGAATTTTTTTCTGGTCACACATATAGGAGCCTCTCAGAAGCCAAGCTGATCAATTTCACTTTTTGAAAATTTTGCAATTTTAGTACCCAAGCATATTATTTTTATGTATTTTACATCTTGTTATATAGAACCTATATCTATAATATTACTCTACATAATATTTCTTTGTTCATAAATTTCAAACAAAGTTTTAAAATTAAATCTTAGAGAATCATCAATTTTTCTCAACTTTTTATTTTATGGAGTTGATCAGCTTGGATTCTGAGAGGCTCATATGTAAGATGATGAAATTTATGCTCTATTTTAAATTATGTTTATTTAGGCGGCTTGGTATTAGGCAACTTATGCCAAATGGTCTGAGCACTTTCGTGTGGCTCTACTGCAGCTACACATCTTCAGAGACATATCTTAAGCTATTAAACACGTCAGCCATTTTTTCGGTTCTATAATAATAATAATAAATTTGGGATCTTATTACACATCAGAGCACATGTGCAAAAGTCTTGGTCTTAAAGCTTTTTCTATATGCGTAACAAATGGAGTTTCTTTTGGAGTATTGGTCCAGATATTTCATTTCCCCTTGGCTTACTACATGTAGGAATAATGCTTGGGGATCAGTGTGTCCATCTTGCAGCCATACACATCTCCGCTGCTATTGATAAAAATTCATATCTTTTTTACAGCCGAATGAAAGAAAAATCCCAATATTAAATGTTCCGACTTCAGTTCATATAACTTGAAAACGGTAAATTATGCTTTATTTTTGTTAAATGTTCTATAATAATAAAGGAAAAAATTTATTTCGTAACGTGAAAGATGATAGTGTAATTATCTCCATTTTTTAATCTTTGAAAAAAAAAAAAAATTGTTGCTATTATCTTAAGAACTGTGCAAGTCAGAAGCAGGCACCCAATGGTTTAATCAAATAATATAAACTGTAATTGTTTTCGTTTACTAGACTCCACAAAATTAATTCAAGTTGCATAGTACTTGCACTTGGTACTTCTATGTTAAAATATAAAATCAATTCTCCTGATCATCATGTCAATAATTAGCTCTTTCAGTTTAAATGATTATATATTTTAATTATTTATGAACAAATTCTTTATTTTCAACATATTTTATGATAACATTTAATTCATCAGCAATGAATACGACTTTGTTAAATGAACTAAATTCAAACTTGTGTATGCACAATTTTTTCTACTCATTAAATTCGAAGGAACAATCAGGATTGAAATTACATTAGCTCATTAAGCACTTCATTATTTATTATAGAACAACTGATCAAAAATAAAGCATAATTTAATGTTTTCAGTTATACAAACTGGTCAGAACATTTAATAACATGTCCTGGTTTTTATTGATTGCAATCTGGTCTATATCTGGTGGTATTGATACAATCGATGTATCACAACATTTGTATTGCTAAATTGTTCCCTCTAAATATTGAGTTTTATTGTTTGCTCATCTGTAAAAAATGGCATGAACTTTCATCGATAGCAGTATTATAGCTCTAAGTAGCAGCCAAATGCTAATTGGAGTTATAAATTCTTGCTTGAGTGCATGCAGCAAACACATCGGTAGCCTCTCCGTGCATATCCTGCAGAGTGCCCATGCGCAAGAGCATCATTATTGGGATAACATTTGTACAAATTGAATTCTTTCCCCTCATTATCAAAGAAATGACCCTACTCCAAATTTTGTACGTTTCTGGAGTATAATGTACAACATTATGTCAGTTTTAATTTTTAATATATGGACCTGGGTTTGATACCGGGTAAGGCATGGATGGATGTGTTGTTTTTCTGCTAATCTTGCCATCCTCTCAGACCTTCTACTATGGCATATAAACTGACAGGTTCCTGTCAGACCTCTGTGGCAAACAGCTGCTTGAGGGGATTTTTTTTTTCATGTTATGGGGCCATATCACTTTTTTTCACATTTTAAAATTTTAATTTTTTTTTTAATTTTCCAAAACAGTGTATTTTTTATATTTGATTTTTTTAAAACAAATCTATAATCCAAATCTAAATCAGTATACCAAGTTTGGCCTTCTTATTGACCATAGAAGCAAAGAGAAAAAAAAAAAAACCTTCAGTCAAATTGCAATTTGTACATTTCCCCCTTAGGTTTTATAACTCCTTACAAAAATTTTTTTGACTCAAAATATTTTGGATAATTAGTACACATAAGATGTCTAACATTTAGGCCAAAGATCACTGAAATCTGTGATGGGTGAACTTTTTCAAAATTTTGGTTGATTTAACATGGAATGACCCTGCTGTTATGCCCCCACTGAGGATGAGAAAGATAGGTTTTACAGACAATTTCAGGATATTTTGAATTCTGTCAAGAAAGGAGATATTACCCTTGTTCTAAGTGACTTCAATGCCAAAGTTAATACTGTCTCTGACCTTTATGGAGGGGTGATTGGCCATTTTGTTATTCGTAGCTGCAATGGCGATGGGTAACTTCTACAGATAAGTAAACTTAAACATAGATGATAATCGCAGCATGACCTGATACTCTTTTGGCATTGATAAATCAATAAATATTTAGCGGAAAAAAATTTCACTGATATACAGACAATATGAGACTATTATTCATTTACATCTCTCACTCTGTGCAATATAAAGGTAATGGTTGCCACACGAGATCATAGATGGAGCCAATGGTTGGCACGCATATTTGATGATAGAGTTTAGTCTTAAAAATAACGGGGAAAAAAGACAAGCTGGCATTAGTTCAACTGGTAAGAATACTCTGGCATGTTTCTGGAGAAATGTGGGTTCGTTTCCCCGTATGTCGTCAAAATTTTTTTCCACTAAATATTTAAGTAAACTTAATGGTTTCAGAATAACTAACACTTATTACAAACACAACTGACATAGGTACACAAGGGTTTCACCAGATGGGCTAATTCTGTTAGGAATACCACGTCATATAGGGGAGCTGACATTGGATATTATCATTACCTAGTTAAAAGTGTAAGTATTGTGCTAAGGTTAAAATATTTCCTATAATTCTGGAACTCTGAAAGACCCAGGTGTAGCTAAAGCTAACCATGATGGGCTAGTTAATCATTATGACAGTCATGGATTGCTTACTACTGAAGTTCAGTCAGAATGGGACCATTTTATACAGGCTTTTCTTGAAACTAATGGTACTCTTTTAGGGAAAAAGGAGCAGAGGAGGCAGAATTATTTGAGTGATAAGGCACTTGAGCTTATTTCAGAAAGAAAGAACTGCAGGAATGTCCTTAATCAATACCCTACTACTCCTAATAGAAAGCATTACAGAGAGCATAATAAACATGTAAAGGATCAGTTAGCTGCTGCTAAGAATCTTTGGCTTGATGGCTTGGCTGACAAAGCTGAGGAAGCAGCTAGGCAGAACAACAGCAGAGAGCTGTACCAGATAGTTAATGTTTTGTGTGGTAGAAAACGAACAGGCATACAGGGATTGAAGGATAAACAAGGTAAGGTTGTAGATGGTGAGGATTCTGTCATGGCTAGGTGGGCTGAGCATTTCAGCGATGTTCTGAACATTGTGGTTAATTCTACTCCCATTGTTTGTAATGATGATAGATGCATTGGTGGCTTTAATGTTGGCTCTATAACACTATCTGAAGTTATTTTGGCTATTTCTAAACTTAAACTTCATAAATCCCCAGGGGTAGAGGAAATTACTACAGAAATGCATATAGCTGGGAATGTTTCAGTTACCACTTGGATGACTGAAATTTGAGTATCTTTTATGATAAAGGCATAATTTCCTAATATTTTACAGAGCTATTATTATCCCTATTTTCAAAAAAGGTGATTGCAGTTCTTGTAATAACTATAAGGGTATCAGCCTACTCTCTGTTCCAGGTAAAGTTCTTTGCATGATTCTGTTTAATAGAATTAAGAATCTGGTTAATGGACAATTGCATGATGAGCAATGTGGATTCAGAAATGGTAGATGTATTAAGCAGATTTTTTTTTGCTGAGGCAGATTCTTGAGAAAAGTTGCGAGTTTCAGAAACCTGTGGTTACTAGCTTTGTTGATTTCAAAAAGGCTTTCGACTCTGTTGATAGACATAATTTGTCGCTGATTGTGAGATTATATGGCATACCAGACAAGTTAGTTAACATAAAGAAAGCTTTCTATGACACAGAGTCGTGTGTAATGAGTTGGTAAGACTTGTAGCAGTTGGTTTAGCATTGCTTCTGGTGTTCTACAAGGGTGCATTTGTCTCCTTTCCTCTTTAGTTTGGCTACTGATTACGTTACACAAAATTCACTGTAAGGGAAAGATTTATTACTGTAAGGGATAGAAAATTTCTGGTTTAGATTATGCTGATTTGGGAAATGATGTAGATGAGATGAATTCTTTCATTTGAGGTGTTAATGAGACTGGTAGTAGAGTAGGTTTGGTGATAAACAGAGAGAAAACTAAAGTGATGAAAATTGGTGTCTCAGTTCATCTTAGGAGCTATGTAACAGATAACAGTGACGGGTGACATGAGAAAAAACAGAGGAATAGGGATTGCTGCTGGGACTTTTAAGAATCTATGGAGTGTGTGGAGAAATAAGGGTACAATATTAAAAGTCTAAAATTATATTGTATAATAGTTTGGTTCTTTCTAGAGTTAATAAACATTATAAATTTTTTCTTTGGGTGTTGAAGTTTAGTGATCTTGGTAAAGTGTAGAAAGGTTTGTGCACCAAAGATAAAAATAAAAAACATATCATCTGTGCGGTAGAGTCAAGGTATTGAGGGGAAGGTGGGGTTGCCTTTAAAATCATTCAGTCTAAACATAAAAATCTGTAATAAAAAAACCAATTATATTCTTCTAGAGGGGGGGGGAATGTTCTCAATGAGTTTAAAGGAGGGGAAGCCTTCGCAAAATTGCCCTTCCACACGACGCCCGATTTTCGAAGCAAGAAAGTTTATTTTACTTCCGCATCCAAAATATTCATTTTCAGAAAACAGAACAAGCTCAAAGCTTTTTCTACAAAGAAAAACAAAATAATAAAAGAAAAATGACATGTAACCTAATGGGATGTTAAATGAAATATTTGCAACAACTTTTAAGCCAGCCTCCAATCTAGCATAACTCGAAAAGATTGATATCAGCCAAATGGAAGATTGCTAATGGAAATAAATCTACAGAAATGAATTTGCTTCCATATCCAAGACTTATATTGAAATAGGTTCATCACAGAAAAGGGTGTGAAACATGAAAAAAAATGTAGGTACATACTTTTGTAATTACTTCCAAAATCTAATTTTTAAAAATAGCAGTTTTTTTTTTAATTTTTAGACCTTTTGAAAATTTAAGGAATAATTTGTTAATAATAGTTCAAATAAAGCTTGTGAGTTTAAATCAGAAGGTTGCTTCAGCAAATAGGAAGGTTAAGCAAATTGGCAATACCGTTTTGTGTTTCTAAGAAATGGCAATCAGATGGATTTATCAAATTATTTAGATTTTAGTTTAATAAAATATGCACCAATTAAAAAAAAATATTATTTGTCAAGCCTGAATTATATATTTTTGTAAGATATACACAGTCGTATCAGAATAATATGACCACCTACCTAATAATGGGAATAACCACCCTTTGCCCGGATGACAGCAGCGAGGCAACGTAGCACGGCCCTGGAAGGTTGCCAGAGGCACATGTGCCCATTCGGACTCCAGCAGAGCATGGAGGTTCCAGAGATGACGTGGTTGTGGGTCCGCACACCTAACCTGTCAATCCAAATGATCCCACAAGTGCTCTATGGGATTGAGGTCGGAAGATTTGGCTGGCCAAGGGAGAATGGAGACATTGCTGTCGTGTTCCTGGAATTCGTCATGTCACCTTAGCGACATGGCAGAGCACATTGTCCTGTTGGTAAAAACCATCACCATCAGAGTAAACGTCCAACATGAAGGAATGCACGTGGTCAGTGAGGATAGGTAGGTAGCCATTGGCGTTTATTGACCCATCCAGTGGTACCAGCAGTCTCAGGAAAACATCCCCCAGACATGCATACTGTCACCACTGGCCTGTACTTGACCGACAAGCGTGTCCGGGTGTTGGTTCTCTTGTCTGACGTCATATCCACCATCGACCATCACTTATGTGGAGTAGAAACCTCTATTCGTCGCGAAAGGCAACCCTTTTCCATTCTTCCACCGTCCAATGACGGTAGTCCCGTGCAAACTGCAGCTGCCGATGGACCTTGGCTAACATGGGCGCCTTCATGCATCATCAACTCCGGAGACCCTTGCGTAACAGGGTTTGCTCTACTGTTATCGGGGACATGTACCTGGTACCCCAGCATTCGAGTGGCCAATTGCTCTTTACCAGTTGATGGAGGTGACATTCTTCTCTGGGGTCGATGGCCTTTGGGGCTCCACAGTTATGACATCTGGAGATACTCTGTGCCAGAGGTCCATTCTTGGTACACCCTTACTACAGCACCTCACGAACAACTCGCAAAGTCCGTTTCTGAGATGCTTTCACCTTTGGTGCGGTAGCCAATGATCATTCCCTTTTGAACATCTGTCAAATCAATACCTCTGCCCATTGTGCTCACGTAAAGCACTATGGCTCCATCTGTCCTGGCCGGCCCTTATATCTCCGTGTGGTCGACCTTGTGATGTGCACTCTGATGTGCCTGGGTGGTCACATTATTCTGATATGACTGTGTGTATATATAAATTATAACGACACTTTAAATATATACAGACGGCATGGACACCAGAAGGGTTAAGCAGCCTATTGTGCAGAGACTGTTACAGATTAATATTAGCAGTTGGTTTAGCATTGCTTCTGGTGTTCACCAAAGGTGCATTATTGTCTCCTTTTCACTTTACTTTGATTATTGATTATGTTATGTGAAATTCACTGAAAGCAAAATATTTTGGTCTTAAATGGTCTAGAGATCAGAAAATTTCTGATTGAGATTATGCTGATGATTTGCCCCTTTTGGCAAATGATGATGAGATGAAATCTTTTATTACAACTATTGGAGACTGGTAGTAGAGTAGGTTAGGTGATAAACAGAGAAAACTAAAGTGATGAAAATTGGTCAGGCAGGATGTGGTTCAGTTAATCTAAATGGTTGCACCCTTGAGTAGATATCTCTTCAACATGCACAGGGTATGACTCTCCCGCACACAGGGCCATGGCTTAACTTCCCATCCGACGGATGACGGCCTTTCCAAGCCCATTGGTGTCCCCCTACTGACCATGGGCAGGGTGTGGAATTTTTGCAGAGATAAATCTCAACGCTGATCCAGCTGGGACTCGAATCTGGGAATTGCAGATTACGAGCCTGGCATGCTACCGACTGAGCCATCACTGCCCCCAGAGAATTTATGGAGAATTATATGTATACACCTGAAGACTAAAATTAGACTTGTTATATTATATGTATTATTGGATATATATATGTATATATTGGTTCTTTCTAGAGTTAGTTATGGTAATGAAACTTGGACCCTTTGTAAACAAGATGATTGATGCTTTTGATTTTAGATGCTTATGCAGTATCTTGGGCATTAGGTGGTTCAACTTTGTAAGTAATGATGAGGTTAGGCGAAGGGAGTTATCAACCTTCTTTGAGCAGCATATTGTGCATAGAGAGGCTGCATTTCTGTTCTGGCCATGATGTCCATATGCATAACCATAGTTTAGCAAATAGGGTTATGAACAGTGTGCCTAAAGGCCTCAGAAAGAGGGGGAGACCTAGGATGTGACGGGAAGACAATGTCAAACAGGATCTTATTAGAATTAGTGTACAGTGGCCAAATGTAGCTCAAGATAGATATGTTTCGAAAACTAAATTGCAAAATCTGGTTGAACCTCCATAGCCCATGGTTGCTTGAGGATGATGAAGAGTAATACAATATTTGGCAAAAAATTTCACAAGCAATCCGTTGTATCAAATAATGTCACTTGACTTTGTGATGCCCCATCGTTCACTTTTGCTTTACCTTAACCAGTTTTGTTTAATTTACGTTATATTTATCATTTTGGAGATTTTTATTTCCTTTTTGGCATCACAGCACTCGTTTCCAAGAGTTAGGAGTTGCGCATGCGCAACTCCGATCTTCCGACTGTCACCCACTAAAGCGCGTGCAAAGGCCACGCCCCCTCTTGCGTCGCTCGTCATTTTATGTAAATGTCTTTCCCGGCATGCAACATGACACGCGTCCAGCTCTTGTAAAAAGTCTGACATGTGGTCAGAGTAGTTAGAAGAGGAATAGAGAGTTAGATTAGAGAGTGCATAGTGCACGGAGAGAGGAGAAGTTAGAGTGCACGTAGCACGAGTTAGTGCAGGGATACTAAGCACATAGTGGGATGTAGCACAGAGTTGTCAGAGCATAAGCATGTAGCACGGAAGAGTACTGAGTTGATGTATCTTCTTCATTGAAATTTGGGTGAGTTGATTTTTTGGAAATAAATTTGTTTGTTATTTAAACCTTTTTGAGTCTTTACAAATTTTTTCTCTTGGGCAACGTGAATTAAGTTTTGATAATATTTAGACCTTAAACTTGACAATCATTTTTGGATTCTTACTCATTAACGCTCGCTGGTATTTTGAACCCTAATTTAACATTTTATTTTTTGGCAATTTGTCAATTATGCCTGGCGCCCATCTCAGCTATCCGGAGCATAAAACAAATTGGATCAGAAAAAGGGTCCAAACTTAAAAGTATTCTGCATATTCTTTGACCCGTTACAGAGGTCAGTTAAAAGAAGTGGTGCAGTGAACAGGGACTGTATATTTGTGGATAAATTTTGTATAAATTTTGTATGTTATTTAACGCGATTTTCAAAGATAGTAAATTTTTGAGCTCATTAGTTGTATGTACTATTTATAGATTTAACGGCAGCTTAAGCCGAAAATTTTGGTTGAGCAAGAAGCTTAACATTTTTGTGTATTAGTCAAAGGTACTGAAGTTTCAGCACAGTTATTGCTGATAATTAAGATATTTATTGTATGTAAGGATTAGAAGTGTCCGGGGACACACGTACATAGGCACGACAGAAAAACTTTTTTGATAAGCAAATTTATATTTTTGTAAGCTTAGTTGTAGCTTTAGTATTGTTGTATAGCAGTACCTTTGAGCGCTGCTCAAGATTAAAAAAGTTTTCAAAATTTCCAAAATTTCGGCAGACCGCTAAACACGTTTGCTAACAATATGGCCGATTCCGCCATAATGACTCCCGACATAGAAAGAGTAAAGGGTAGGTTACAAGATGTAATGATGGAAGCAGAAGTGCTAATGAATCTGCTTGATGATAATCGGGAGAAAAGGGGAACGACAACAACCCCTAAATTTGCTGACAATGCTACGTCAGTTCACCAACGAAGAAACTTTGAACGTAAGGTTCCATTTTCTGTTCTGTCAGAAGCAAGTGATAGAACAGAGTATTTTCAACCGCCACAGCGACGATTTGCCAATCCATCTATTAACTATAGTCCTTATGTTAATTGGCCTCTACCTGAGATAAGGTTCGAAACGTCCGTCATCGTGGACATTTGTCAAGTCCATGGGGGAGCACTTCCGTTTACATGAAGTGCCAAGCAACAAAAAAGTTGCTTTAGCAGTATCTTGCCTAATTGGATGTGCTAAGCAATGGTGGAATAACGTAGGATGTCATCATGGCATAGAACTTTGGGAAGAATTCAAAATCGAAATCATGGACATATATCAGGCTTATAATGATTTTACAGAACTAGCTCGAGTTGTTTTCACGAAGACAAAGGGAAAGAGACGACATATAAAAATTTATATGGGGTACAGTAGAGTTATACCAGCTGTACGATGTTGATGCCGCTGAAATTGATATCGTAAATTGCATATTGTCTCAATTGCTTTTGCCCATTAGAGAATTCCTAGAAGTACGAAACGTGAATTCAATTGCAGATTTAGTCAAATTGGCTCGGCAATACACTGCAAGAAGAGAATCTGCAGCAAATGCACTTAACCAACAATGGATGCCATTCCCACCAAAGCAGTGATATCAGGTTGAGTCTCGTAGAATGACTCCAGCACGACTGGAAGTTACACGGTCCTGACAATTTGCGCCAAACGCGCCTAAAATGATGCAGAATGAACAACGACTTTGTGCCACGTCAAGCTTCGAACCATAACAGTAGACCTAAAACTTTTTTTTAAACAAAATAGAGAAACTTTAAGATGTGTTTTTTGTGGCCAATCAGGACACACGGAACAATATTGTTTTCGAAGAAATGAATATTCGGGAAACTTGAATTGGGATCTTTGAAGTGAGAGGCCAAAGTTCCTCAAGAAAAGCCCTCTCATGAGTTATGCCTTACCACTATGGCTTTACCTTTTGTTAATACTTGCCACGAAGTAACTAAAGTAATAGATTGTAACGATACAGAAGCCGATCTTCCGTTTGCAAAAGAACAAGTTTTCAATAATAATTATGACAACTGTCAATTGACAGTGCAGCCGCGGTCCCGTGGACTTTTTGAATTACCTTGTGGTCCAAAACAGAATATTCAAGAAGCACCTACAAAATGTCCTGTTAGTGCAAATAATGCAATTTTAGATAACGAAGTTTGTGAAGTAGAACAACCTTATGAGAAAGCTGTTTTAGTTGATGAGAAGGTTTCTGAAGTAGAAGTTTTAACAGAAATTAATAATGATGAAAATAATTTTGAGTCTGATTTAAGGACAACTAATTCTAATGAAGAAAAAAGCAACCAAGAAATTGTGCCGACCGCAAGTATTCCTGACAAGTCTGGCAAGTTTGGAAGTCCTCAACTATTAAAGCGTCATTTGGAGGCGGACACCAATAAGCCTAGAAAGTACAAGATCAGGTTCTTCAAAACTCTGCACATAGTGACGAGATACCAAAACGACCAGATCCTGCAGAGCGACAACCGGCAGCGAAGCAGTCAACATAGCAAAGATGACGTCACAAGCGAGATCTACAGCGACGACTTGACTTGAGTGAGATAAGCCAACGATGATGGAAAGTTGTCATCGAAACCGGACTGGATGATTTATCGCCACGGAGTGCCAACAATGACATTTAAGTATATTATTATTCTTTCACTTGGCACTTGTTGATTTATAAATGTCTCTTTTCTCTGGAATAGATGAAGACGAAGAAGAAGCTTATTTGTGATTTATATAGTTAGCAATGTTTAAATTCTTGTTGAAACTTTGGAGTTTCGATATTTATTTTTGGAAAGTGAATTTACTGTAGTTCGAGTTTATACTTGTGTGAATAGAATTTTTTTTTGCATTCTTGCTCATCGAAGTTCTAGTTGTTGTATTAACATGAGTTAAAATGTATTTTTGTAGTTTTTTTCGTTTCAGCTGACTGATAGCTGAAAATTTTGTAAGTTGATATTGGGAAGTTTAGAAATTGTAAAATGTTTATGGATATGAATGAGGAGAGTGAAAGAGAATTAGTGATCTAATATTTTTTTCATTTTTAAGAATTTTGTATTGTAAAATAACGTGCATTCCAAAGTGAATTTATGTATAAAAAATGATTCATGTAAAAGTTTTCGGCTGAAATGTTATCGTATATTATAAATTATTTACACTTTTTTTCTTTATTCTTAGATACGATTTATGTATATGTGTTTAAATCTGTTCAGTGTCATCAGTGATATTTATGTGTCAATGATGCGTAATTTTTGGGATGACATTGGCAGTATTTATTGGTATATATATATGAGATGACCATGATGACGACGGCAGAAATTGTTTTTTTTTTGGTGCGTACCTTTTTGGAGCTGTCCCCAAATGGCATAGTCTGGTGACAGAGTTGTTACCAGCATAACTCCTTTGGGAGGGGGACGTTAGCTCTGAAGGGGGAGGTAATTAATGATTTTCTATTTCAGCTAGCTCGCGATTTCTGTGAATAGGAGAAGAATTAGCAGGTGATTACAATCCCGCTTGTTGGTAAGATTTGAATTTTCTTAGCTTTGCGTATTTGAATGTAATTAGGAGATAACGGTGTTCAAATACCCGTTTTTTTTATGTGATTTAGAAGATTTAGCTTTCACGTATTTGTTGATTGTGGTTAGGGGATAAGCGGAAGTTATCACCACGCTAACAACAAATGTAATGACTCATTTTTCTTTTCATGTATTTAACATTATAGAATTAGGAAGATTAGGAGTTTATTAACCTGTTTCTTCTGTACAGTTCAAGATATGCCAATTTCGAGTTTGTATCAGAATGTGATACTAGTTAGACCGATGATGCTAGTATACAGTTAACTGTCACAGCCACTGGTATGTATTGACACTAGGATAGCTGTTAAACACATTTTTGATAGGAGGAAATGGGAGGAGGTACCTTTGGTTGTGCTGGAAAATTATGTCAAAGTGAGAATAGTTTGTCTTAACAAAATTTGCGCTAGCATACTTTTACTTATTTATGTTCAGCTATGTGTAAATGACGTAAGATGTGTCCTTTATTTAAAATTTGCTCATCAAAATCTGTTAGGTCAAATCTTTTGACTCCCTTTGGAAGGGGGAGTTGTGATGCCCCATTGTTCACTTTTGCTTTACCTTAACCAGTTTTGTTTAATTTACGTTATATTTATCATTTTGGGGTTTTTTATTTCCTTTTTGGCATCACAGCACTCGTTTCCAAGAGTTAGGAGTTGCGCATGCGCAACTCCGATCTTCTGACTAAGCGCGTGCACAAAATTCCGACTAAGCGCGTGCACATCTTCCACTAAAGCGCGTGCACAAGGACACGCCCCCTCTTGTGTCGCTTGTCATTTTATGTAAATGTCTTTCCCGGCGTGCAACATGACACGCGTCTGGCTCTTGTAAAAAGTCTGACATGTGGTCAGAGTAGTTAGAATAGAGAGAGTGCATAGTGCACGGAGAGAGAAGTTAGCATACACGTAGCACGAGTTAGTGCAGGGGCACTAAGCACATAGTGCATTGTAGCACATAGAGTTGTCAGAGCATAAGCATGTAGCATGGAAGAGTGCTGAGTTGATGTATCTTCTTCATTGAAGTTTTGGCGAGTTGATTTTTTGGAAATAAATTTTTGTTATTTAAACCTTTTTGAGTCTTTACAAATTTTTTCTCTTGAGCAATGCGAATTAAGTTTTGATAATATTTAGATCTTAAACTTGACAATCATTTTTGGATTCTTACTCATTAACGTTCGCTGGTATTTTGAATCCTAATTTAACTTATTCTATTTTTTGTCAATTATTGCCTGGCGCCCGTCTCAGCTATCTGGAGCATAAAACAAATTGTATCAGAAAAAGGGTCCAAACTTAAAAGTATTTTGCATATTCTTTGACCCGTTACAACTTGTAACACAGATTTCCCTGGTTCAAAACCAGCTGTGGCAGGCTCTAATTGAGCTTCCAGGCCACCTTCATTATAATAATGGATCTATGGGAGTTACCATTCTGTAGTCTCCTTATTCTGTGATTGGTAGCCTCCCCATCTAGTGCACAGGCAAAAGAGCATTGGTACAATTCCAAATTTTTTTCATTACCAAAGAAATGATCGTACTCCAAATTTCGCACGTTTCTATGTGGTATAATATACAAAATATGTGAGTTTTAATTTCAATCTGCAGGGGCTACATCACTTTTTTTTTTTTTACACAATTTAACATTTTTAGGAGTTTCAATTTTTTTTTCAAAACAATAATTCATTTTTGAAAATTTGTTGAATTAATAATCAATTTACATCGGAACACCAAGTTTGGTCTTATCTACCATAGAAGCAAAGAGAAACCTTTAGTCACAATCGCAATTTGTACATTTCCCCCTTTCGTTAAACGATTATAACAACTCCTTACCAAAACGTTTTGACTCAAAATATCTCGGACAACTAGACATATTATATATGCTAACATTTATGCAGGTGATGATATCTGATAGGTGGTGAACTGGCCTTTTTAAATTTACATGGAATAACTGAAGGTTAACAAGTTGAATAATATAATCTTCAAAATATTTAAATATGTTTCACTAACAATAATGAATTGCGTTAAATAAGCAGAACTAGAACAATTTTGGACGAGGGTTTTTGAAATGTTAGTACGATGCTTAAAAAAACCCTCCAATTTTGCTTCAGCACATAGCGTCCTTTTTTCAACATGGAGACGGCCATTTTCATTTCTTAACAAGACTCAATTAGTCAAGCGAAATAGCTATTTCATGAAAATATTGAGAGATAAAAAAAAGAAAAACTTCTAACGCATAGCACGATATAAGTTATTAAAAAATAACTGCATCCAAAATGCTTTCGAAAACCAAGTTTCGTATATACCTTCCTTTATACATGCTAGATGCTTAAAATTTCACAAGTATACTAAACTTTCTATGGGCAATGTTATAATACATGTTCAAAGTACAATTACATAATTCCTAGTCTTATGTGGTTACTGAAAGAAGAAAAAACTAATAAAAGAATATAACTTACAATAAGTTTCAACCTCAAAAACAGCAACCTTTCTCTTCCTCAATCTGATCAAGCGGTTCGAGACACTAGCAATGGAGTCGGTTATTACCGGAAACAACCAGAAACATCGTATTTATTCGTATACACCTATCGGAATTAAAAAAGTTACTCATATATAAATATTTTGATATTATATTTCATTCTATAAAATATGTGATATATTATTCGGCAATTCTGATAAAAATAATAATATAAAAAAAAATTATTAAATGCTGCAGTTACCTATGACGAGAGTGTATTGGATATGGCGAACTGCTGCCACTTGCGACATGAAGGGAAAGTCATGAGAACCGTTTTACTCTGGAATTACGAATGGAAAGAGGATGATTCTTTGCATCGCCATTTTGTTAGATGTGCGAATTCAGAGCTGTATTTCTATGGAAAATTCGGCTTGCATCTGCGCTTTGAATACAAGGTAGGTAACGATTAATAACGAAAGAAAATACGTTATAATGTATTGGAGTTAACATAAAATATAACCTTAAGTTATTGAGCCGACTCCTCTCTTGCGTTATATAATAGCAACAATTTAGGAATAGGCTTAAAAGTATTGGGGAATTTAAAGAAACAACAGTAAGCAGATATTAAAAGATAAAGGCGTTAGCAACTTTCATTGTTTCTTACACAAGACAAGAACCTTTGAAATATGCACGATCAGAAATCTGAAGAATCTACTAATTATATGCATACATTTCTTGTCGCTACCAATACAAAAACACACTATTTAAATATAGTTTTAGAAATTAGGCACAATGATGCGGAAAAATTATGAACAATTATCAGAATCCCAGTTCTGAAGCTTGTAAATCATTGACGAAAATTGTAAACAAAACTAGCGATACAGGTGTGCACTTTAGAAATTGCCGTCTTGAATAGCATTTCTGAAAAAAAAATACGATGAAATGTAACTGAGGTAACAGTCAATATTTATAAATAGATATTGAGGATCGAAAAACAATCATTAGATTAGTTTTAATCCATTTGCATCTCAAACTACCAAAGAGGGCAAAGTGTTATTAAAGAGCTGTAGGTAGACCTTATAATCCAGCTGTTGGCAAAATGGTTGGGTTGTTTTTACCTCTGAGCAGCACTTTTTTGCACACCAATGGCCAGGTCACATGGACCCTGAAGGCTTAGAGAAGGTTGGGGGAGGGGACCCACTGGAACAGCTGTTCGGGGACAGATGGTAGCCTCCCGTCAAGGCCATCCAGTGTGTTCTTTAACGTGCACAGGGTATGGCTCTCCCACACACGGGGCAATGGCTTAACGTCCCATCCGACGGACGGCAGCCTTTCCAAGCCCATTGGTGTCCCCTACTGACCATGAGCAATTTGGTTATTTGTGTAGAATATGTATATTGTATTTGAAGATTGCCTATTAAATCTTGAATTTCCCCCCCACCCCTCCCTTTATTATTTGCATAAGTTCCTAAGATCCTTGTCAAGGAACAATGAGAAACTGATTTCTCCTTTCACATTTTTTGAGTATCTGGATCTAGTGTGTGTGTGAGGGGGGGAGGGACAACAGAGGTCTGACCATAGATATGAGTTTTATATACCATAGAAAAGATTTGTGAGGAAAGCAAGACTTCAGCAGAAAGACAAACATAGACACATACCATCTGAGGCAGTTATATCACGTAGTATGCTTCTGGAAGAAGTGGGTTTGAATCCCACTCGGTGCAACCAAATCATTTCAAGTGTTTCTTGTCTACAGGACATTTTCCTGTGATCCTTTTACTGAAAATGTTACTTTTTGATCATTCCCACAACCCTCCATCCAGACATAAACCCAAAAATCAGTTTCAAAAAGTTCTTTTTTTTTGTTACCATGGTAATGATAATTTGGGTTCATAAATAATAATAATAAATACCCCCTCAAGCAGCTACTTGCTACAGAGGTCTGACAAGGGCCTGTAAATTTAATGCACTATAGTAGGTCTGTGAGGATGGTGGAACCTCGGCAGAAAGACGGCACATATCCATGCCTTACCCTGGGCGGGAACCCTGGTCCCGTTGATCAGTAGCCAATACCAAGTGCAATATACCATTACGATGGTAACAGTAATTTGTGTTTGAAACATAACAAATAAATGTGCCATTCTCCCCCAGAGAAAATAAATTGCCAATTATTCCCACGAAAAAACCCATAAACACACAAATTATGTTATGGAAACAACAATTGTTTCCTGAAAATGAAAGGTGTGGGATAAGGAAGTAAACAGGACTTCCTTGGCAAGGAAATTATTTGTTATATGGGAGGTTAATTTCTGCAAGCACTTTTAATTCCACTCCCCCTATCCCTGCCGGGGCGGGGGTGGCTCAGTCGGTAGCGCGCCAGGCTCGTAATCTGTAGTTCCCAGGTTCGAGTCCCAGCTTGGTCAGCGTTGAGATTTATCTCCGCAAAATTCCCCGCCCTGCCCACAGTCAGTAGGGGACACCGATGGGCTTGGAAAGGCCGCCGTCCGTCAGATGGGACATTAAGCCGTTGCCCCGTGTGTGGGAGAGCCATACCCTGTGCACGTTAAAGAACACGCTGGATGGCCTTGACGGGAGGCTACCATCTGTCTCCGAACAGCTGTTCCAGTGGGTCCCCTCCCCCAACCTTCTCTGAGCCTTTGGGGTCCATGTGACCTGGCCATTTAGCCCATGGTGTGCAAAAAAATGCCGCTCAGAGGTAAAACAACCCAACAACCCTATCCCTGCTACACTAAGGGTTTTTACAAGTCATATTGAAGGCTTTTAAAAAGCTTACCCCTCCACTCCATCCACAGTATCAAGGCTCTTAGCCAAGATCCCCAATATTCAACACCCAAAGAGAAAATTCATTATGTTTGGTAAAAAAAGCAACCAAGAAAGTGTTTCTCCATTTCTTCTACAAACAGAAAATCCCATTAATATGAACAATCCAAGTCACCTTGTATAACCCTGGTCCGTGTTTTAAAATATACCACACTGAAAAGAATATTAAAATAAAGAACAAGTTTCAGTAAATATTATATTATTCAGAAGGAAAATTCGTTTCAATTGATATATAATTTAAATGTTTTTATTCATCAGATTTTCCAAAATTAAGCCTTAATTGCATAATTCAATCTTTTTTTTTTACTATATTAGAGTGAAAACATTTTAATAACCCTCCCAGGGTCCCACCTGAAAAACTAGTTTGCATTCAGAGACCCTGCTATTTTTTCACTTGATCAATCAAAAAAAGATTACTTTTTTGCCAAAGAACTATTAAAAGGAATTGTGGCATGTTATATACCAAGTTAATCATCATTCAATTCTGAATTTTCTGAAAATAAAACATTGTACAAAAAAAAACTAATTTTAAGGCTTTCAAATGCCTTAAAATAATTTTAAATGCCATGTAAAAATAATGCATCTGGCAATGTAAATAAAAATTTATTTAAAAAAAAACTAATAGAGAGAAATGATTATAATGCACATGAATAGAAAGGCAATTTCTGAATAATAATACAAAAAATATTGAAACATGAAAAATTACTCCCACTTCGTAAGTTTTATCTTCTTAGACCTTTTTGGCAAGCAGCTGCTTGAGGGGATACATTTTTATATTTTATTTACTATACTGTGAGAAAAGTCGAGGCTTTTTGCCAACTATGCTGAGTCATATCAACTTCAGAATTAAAAAAATCAACTGAAATAAGTCATGTTATATACCAAATTAAACAGAATTTAATTACGAATTATATGAAAATAAAAAAATCTGACCAAACTTAGTAACTTATTTTCAATGTGGTATATTCTAAAACATTTGCCAGTGTTATAGAAGTTAATATGGATTGCTCGATTAATTGTATTTTCTCTCCAGTTTGTGAAATGGAAAAACGTTTCCTTGGATGCATCTGTTACTAAACATTAGGAATTTTTTCTTTGGGTATTAAAGTTTGGTGATCTTTGGCTAAGTGCCAAAAGGTTTGTGTACCAAGTGTAAAAAGCATATATATATCATCAGAGTGGCACAGTGAATATATTGAAAGGGGTGGGGTGGGGGGGGAAGTTAACATAAACTTAAAAAATATAATAAAAAAAATTGTGTAGTTGGGGTGCAACCCACACAGTGAAACCACATATATTTATAAATTTTGTGTTTGTAATAAATATTAGTTACTCTCTAACCATTAAGTTTCATTTAGTTTGACCTGTAGAAGAAATTCTCCATTGCAGCTACCAATACCAAAGGGACCTGTTCTCCCTCTCCAAAGGTTACAGTCAGTACCATCTTTAGCATTGAATTTGCTTCAAAGAAGGATAATTTTTCCTTTCCTGACAGAATTAAGTCTCCTGAAATTTTCAGTAAAACCTCTTTCTTGTCCTCATTGGAGTCCTCTTTGGGGCATAGCAACAAATAACATTGAAGCCTTTAATCTTAGTTTCAAGATCATCACTGATCTCTCTGCTGAGAAGAAAAACCCACCCCTTGGAGATACTTTCCATCATCTCCCCCCCCCCCCCCTTGAAAAGAGAAATTAAAAATTACTTTTGGCAGTAGTACAGATCATGGTCCTCAGCCGCCATTTTTTTTGATGCAACGTAACAAAACGGTCCTTTTAGTTGATTCCCACAACCCCCAAGACCCTAACCCAAATGGGTTTCTAGGGAAAAGATTTTTTTTTGTTACCATAGTAACAAAAATCAGAGTTTACGTCAAACACAAAGTACCGTTACCACGGTAACAGTAATTTGCGCTGTAAACAAACAACATAAAAAAAAAACAAAAAACGCGATTCCACTAAAAACATCCCACACAACCACAAATTCTTAAAAAAATTTTAATTATGAAAAAAAAAACCATAAACAAAGAAACTACACAACACATTTGCCTTCCCATATATTATAAATACCTGAAATACCCCACCCCCCTCTTTTCCAATAATTAAAACACTTCACAAATATATTTCCACAAGCTAAACTAATCAATCCAGTCACACATACAATAATTAGCCTAAATAAATCACCAGAATTAATGAAATTGAAAACCAGTTTTAAAACCAAGAACATCGACAATGCATCGCCAACTGGCATTATAAAAAAGCCCCCAAAACTAAATCTCATCGGTCATAACACATGCCAAAAAGCAAAAAAAAAATCAGAAAGTGCACTGCCGACCGAATTATAAAAAAAAAAGCCCCCAAAACTAAATAATATCCTCGCAGACAACACAAACCGAAAAACATGAAAATCAGAAACAGTGCATCGCCGACAGAATTATAAAAAGCCCCAAAACTAAATAATGTCCTCCCAGGCAACACAAACTGAAAAATATGAAAATCGGAAATATTGCACCGCCGATCGAATTATAATAAAGCCCCTGAAACCAAATAATCTCATCAGATACAACAACAAAAAAATTCTTATAGCTCTCAGGGTCCTGGTGACCTGGCCATTTTGCTCATGGTGTGCAAAAAAGTGCCACTCAGAGGTAAAACAACCCAACCTATAATTTCTACATCAGAAAGCCGCCAAACATTTCCACATATTCACATTAAATTGTATAAGTAACTTTAGAAGACTGCAAAATATGTAACAAAATTAATAAATCACTATAATACATTAATAATTATCATACTACATGTAACTACTAAAAAACACTCAATTCATTACAAACTACGATAACAAAATACACTTGTTCATTGCACCGTTCAGACACAAAAAAACTTCCAACATTCTTTCACCCATGCATATTCCCCCCACTACATTAGAATCCCGTGAAAACTATACGTTTCACCAAAAACTATTCTCTTAAAACCCTAACACCCATAAAAGTCAATTTTTTAAACTTAATCACTCCACATTATAAACTATTCCCATTTTCTTCCACTCAGAAGAAAACATATACTACTGCATCATACTAAACACACACAAAAAAAATTTAAATAATTCCATCTGGTTAATCACTCCTCCCTGTCTCTCACTCCAAACAACTTACAAAAACATTCCCCCCTACACACAGCAGTAAAAAGCTACTGAACTCCTACTTCCAAGCGATGTGGCCTTAATATTACAAAACACTTCACTAACACTATCAACAACAACCCTCCTAATATTAAATAATTTCAGTTCCAAAATATCTTTAATAACTTATTATTTACCATATCTTAATGAATTTTCTAAAAAACAACATATTAATTATTCTAGCTATCACAAAAAAAAAACCCCTCATTAAATATACAATACTTACGCACTTACCTTTAACCATATAGGCACGTTATCCAAACGAATTATAGAGCAAAAAATCAATGGTGAAAAAAATCAAATGTAACTTCACACCCCCATCAAATCACACACACATGACATGTGACTCCACATTATCCACCCAAAAGAAACAAATCAAAGAGCCATAGGCCACCAACAACCAACAGTTACGTTTCTATGTCATACTTTACACTTTGACATCACACTTTACACTCCGACGTCATACGCCACTGGAGTAGTGCCATCTGTTAGCTGAGGACCGTAACCAACACACCGACACTACTTTTAAGTATCTTAACTTTTATCTATCCATTTTGTTTCCTGTAAGCCCAGAACAGTGGGAAAAACAAAGCATCTTTTGGGGTTCGATAAAGGGCTTATTGTGGGTGCCCGTTTGGCTGGAGTGACGATTTCAAAAACAGCAGAGCTGACTGGTTTCTCAAAAAGTTTTAATCAATGGAAAAATAACCCACATTGCTTGTCTAAGAGGCATAAGTGTAGTATGATGACAATCTGTTAGGAATGAGATCGCCGTCATCTGAGAAGACTTGTACGTAGAAACAGGATTACCTGTGTGCAGCAGTTGACTAAGGAATTCAATGCAGGCTGTTCCCCACCCATATTTCAACGAACTGTGCCCAGGCAATTGAAGAGGATTGGTATTAGCAGTCGTGTGCCTATATGGAAATCACTGAGATCTGCAAAGAACCAGAAAGTTTGTCTACAGTGGTGTCAGAAACACTGTGACTGGATACTGGAAGACTGTAAAAAAGTAATATGGTCTGACAAGTCGCAGTAGGCAGAGAGTTTGGCGGGAGCCCCATGAAGCAATGGACCCAGCTAGCCTTGTAAACACAACTAAAGGTTTTGGAGGCAGTGTCATGGTGTGGGGCATGTTCTGTTAGTATGGAACGGGTCCCCTGATATTGCTGGAAGGTTGGGTGTCCTCCAAAGGTTATCTGAACATTGATGTTGATCAAGTCCATCCTTCAATGTTGACTTTTTCTCCAGCAGGTGACAGCTGTTTCATGGATGACAAATGCTACTGTACATCATGCAAGATATGTTGAGCAGTGGTTCAGCGAGCATGACAGCGACTTCCATCTTCACTGGCCACCACAAAGCCTGGATCTGAACCCCATTGAGAATGTGTCGGGACGTGCTAAAAAAAAACAGATTTGGGAGCAAAGTCTTCTTCTGTCAAATCTGAGCCAGTTAAAGGACTGTCTGGTGAATGCCTGGTATGCTGGAAATGTAAAGGCACTCCAACACTTTGTGGAATCTATGCCACACTGCATACGTGCTGTAATTCGGGCTAAAGGAGGTCCAACTTGATATTGAATAAAGGTTTCTAATTCAGTGGTTGGTGCATGTAGGCCAGGTATTGCATGTTTTTGAATTTAACTTCATTTAGTTCATTTGGTTTTCCATTTAACTTCATTTGGTTATTTAAGTAAGACTTTAAAAAAAAAAATCTTTATTTTTTATTGGAAAAACTGTTATTATTTCCAAAACTTGTGGCTCAATACTTAAAAATATGCACAATTAAAAGGACCTTCTTGCTCATAAATTAATTAAAAGTAACTTAAAATTCTCTGTCGAGCAATAAAATTTTAAAGTTTATCCTTCAAACTATTTGCGTTCTGGGTACCACCACTGTACCTCATAGAAAGTTTATTGCACTAAAACTACTTTATGATCATATGCATTAAAAATATTCACAAATACATTAGTAATAATCTCATATTTTAACTTATCTCTGTTACTGGAAGATATTGTGATACCTTCGCTTTCAAGAAATCAGTGAAATGTATCATAAGAACTTTCACATTTTACTGAGTTACAACTGTAGTCTTAATGTATTACACCTATCCCTCGATTTACATGAAGATAAGTTCCGCACAAAACCATGTAAATCGAAAACCGTGTAATCGAAATCAAAACCGTGAAAATCGAAACTGAATTATGAACATTTTAGTGTTTTTTTCGTTTTACACGGTTTTGATTTCGATTATACGGATTTCAATTTACACGGTTTTGTGCGGAAGCTATCTTCAGTGTAAATCGAGGGATAGGTATATATTATTAGAAAATTTCTACATTTTTTTCCGCTGATAACTTTTGTTTTATATACTCTTTCTATTATATTCATATAATCATTGGAATATGTTTACTAGTTATTATTGCAAAAATGAGCAGTAAAAGTCATTCAAGCAAGTAAAAAAATCATTTCAGCGAATGCCATCTTTCTGACGGTGTCTTGCTTGGATAAGGATGTACCAAATAAACAGTTTTTCCAATGAAAAATAAAATGTAATGTTTTACTTAAAGAACCAAATAAAGTTACATGAATTCATTCAAAACATGCAATTACATGTTTTTGAATGGTTGATAAGACCCTACACCATCAGAAAGATGGCATTCGCTGAAGTGATTTTACATCTTCAGAAAGATGGCATTCACTGAAGTCACTTCATGAGAAGGGGAACAGTGGTGATAGGTTTTCTGCCAAAGCAGTATATCAAAATTAATTTGTGCTTTATTTAGAGGGAGTGAAAAACGGGCAGTATCAAGTATATTTCCATGTTGGACATAGAATGGTAAGGGTAAAAATGGAACTTGCCCTTCAATCGGGCATCTAGAGAATTACCAGAAATAAATATCACTATATGCTTGCTCGCCTTCCTCAGTAAACGGGATATAAGAAGTTGCTCAGAGAAATCGTAACAACAATTTCTAAGAATGCTTATGATATAGTTATTTATTAAACATGACACATAACTGGGATTTGGCAATAATAATCTCACCCATTTTAAGTTATACAATATAAGGAAAACACACAAAAAACCCCATGATAAAATGCATCAAAAAGCAACTTTGATGATATTTTCTTCAGTCTTCCACCAAACTAATGATGTTTATTGTGTTAAATTAATTTGCAGCTGAATGCTGATTGGTGGTTTCAAGTTAGGTCTGGAGGATGTGCTGTACCTCTGTAGCAGAACTCTGGAATGTTAGAGAGCGAAAAAGTGACTGCTCCAGTCTCTCTTAATTTCAGCCTTCTGAGGATAGAAACTTAGATATCCGGTGTGTGATGTGATGCCAAAGGCAATAGCAGTGAAGCTCAATTTTTCATACACACTTAGCTCGATTTACTTGTTAGACCAGTGACCTGTAGACTTTTTAAATGAAAATATAGAAAATATATATGTAATTATATTTTCTTTTCTTTTTATTCACAAGAATTTTAAGGGAATTCCCCTTAAATAATTTTAGAAGCATTAGAGTAAAAAGAAATCAGTCTTTAACATCTAAAGTGTATTAAAGTATTGACCAAATGTCATTGTGTGACTCAGTACTCAATGTGAAGTAGTAATAAAATCAATATATTTACGTGTAATGTTTAGGAAACATTAGAATTCTGCTAGAGCAGGAACTAGGCCAGAAGATCAGAAATCACAACCAATGATAATCTACATGTGGAACAAAGAATGAATGCATAAACTAAATTGTCACTACTTCATCTACTTATGGTGACTTGAATATGCTCACTGCAGATTCAAGCAGATTAATTTTTAAACTTTATCATAATATTTTCAAAAGAGATACTCTCTTGTGGAAGTGAACAGAAAAGGAGGGCTGTCAGATTAAAATGGCCTACTGATCTGGACAACTATAGCTACTTTACTATTTTATTTTACCCTGCTTAGGAGTGGTGAACCACACAGGGTCCTGGTGCTGACCATATAAACCCTTGGGGCGGGGGTGGCTCAGTCGGTAGCGCGCCAGGCTCGTAATCTGTAGTTCCCAGGTTCGAGTCCCAGCTGGGTCAGCGTTGAGATTTATCTCCGCAAAATTCCCCGCCCTGCCCACGGTCAATAGGGGACACCGATGGGCTTGGAAAGGCCGCCGTCCGTCGGATGGGACGTTAAGCCGTGGCCCCGTGTGCGGGAGAGCCATACCCTGTGCATGTTAAAGAACATGCTGGATGGCCTTGACGGGGGGCTACCATCTGTCTCCTAACAGCTGTTCCAGTGGGTTCCCTCCCCCAACCTACTCTGAGCCTTCGGGGTCCATGTGACCTGGCCATTTAGCCCATGGTGTGCAAAAAAGTGCCGCTCAGAGGTAAAACAACCCAACCCATATAAAATTATTGGACTGAGCTTGATTATGGATCCTGAATTTACTGCACTGGTGGGCTTCTGTGGAGGGAAAATCTTTTGCTGTGTTTTCTGTTTGTGGGTTGACAGTCACAAGTGAATAGATTCACAGAATATGTATATCAGCTGGTGGATAATCCTGAGTACAGGTCATCACAGCCACCTGAACACTTTGCTTCTACTGGCATCATAAAATTCTACATTGGAGGAAGTCTTCCAGTGTAGATGGCTTCAGCCTTTAGTGGTGGGGGAACAGGTCTTTGCCCCATGTCTGCGATTAGGGGGCTGTTTGATATTGTCTGCATTCCTCTCTCAATAAACATCATCATCATCATCAAGCAGCCATGGTCTATGGAGGTCCAACCAGACAGTGCAATTTAGTTCTCCAAGCAAGTCTGTCCTGAGCTACATCAACTGCATCTGGCCATTGCACACCAATTCTAATAAGGTCCTGTTTGACATTGTCAGCCCATCACATTCTAAGTCTCCCCCTCTTTCTGAGGCCTTTAGGCACACTGTTCATAACCCTATTCGCCAATCTATAATTATCCATACGGGCAACATGGACAAACCAATGGAGTCTCTTTCTGCACAATATGCTGCTTAACCCTTTAACGCCCAGAACGGCCCAAAATGGCTGAGATTTTGAAATGGACTAGTCCGAATAGTGCTATTTCTTTGTCTTTACTACCCTTTACCTTTTTCTCAGATTTCTTGGGCGTTTAAAGGAGGTTGCCGACTCCTTTGCCTAACCTCATCAATAGTTACAAAGTTAACCACCTAATGCCCAAGATACTGCGTAGGCATCTAAAATCAAAAGCATCTAGTTTATAAAGAGTCAAAGTTTCACTACCGTAGCTAAACCTAGAAAGAACCAAACTATTATAGAGTCTAATTTTAGTCTTCAGGTGTATACGCCTTTTTCTTCACACTCTCCATAGATTCTTTAAAGTCTCGGCAACATTCCCTATTCGTTAATCTCATGTCGCACATCATCAGTATCTGTTAAATAGCTCCCAAGATAATTAAACTGCAACACTTGCTCAAGACTGCAACCATTCAGATTAACTGAATCACAGCCTGCCTGACCAATTTTCATCACTTTAGTTTTCTCTCTGTTTATAATGAAACCTACTTTACTACCAGTTTCAACAGCTTGAATGAAAGAGTTAATCTCATCAACATCATCTACCAAAGGGGCTAAATCATCAGCATAATCTAAATCAGAAATTTTTGTATTTCCAGTCCATTTAAGGACAAAATTTTTCTCTTGAAATGAATTTCGCATAACATAATCAATAACAAAGCTAAAGAGAAAAGGAGACAAAATGCACCCTTGTCGAACACCAGAAGTAATGCTAAACCAATTGCTACAAACCTTACCAACTCTCACACACGACACACACAGCATCCGCAGTGGGGGCATAACAGCACATAACATTCAAGTCTTTAATGCTTATCTGAAATTTTGCTGTAAAAAACCTTTAATGCACTCATATCCTAGAAGAGCTTCACTAGCGTGTGTGCTGAGAAGCAGACCACGCCTTGGTGATGTTTCTTGTCTTCCCTCCATGAAAGGAGAAATTTAAGATTATTTTTAAGAATCTGACCTTTGTCCATCTGGTCTATTGCAAGCTGAGAATATCTTAAATTATAATGGTGGAATTCTTGTGTGAGGACATCAAGAGAAAAAGCTCTGTGCAGAGTCCTCGCATTCCAACTACCTATGGAGAGAAAATGTTTAGTGGGATGTTTAAAGAAACTATGTTTATTGAGAGAGGGAATGCCAACCTTATCAAACCAGCCCCCTAATCGCAGACATGGGGCAAAGACCTGTTCCCCCACCACTAACCAGCTGACAAACATATCCTGTGAATCTATTCACTTGGGACTGTCAACCCACAAACAGAAAACATAATGGAAGATTTTCCCTCCACAGAAGACCACCAGTGCAGCAAGATCAGTATCCATAATCAAGCTCAGAGCCATCCATCCAGTCCAGTGGGTTTATATGGTCAGCACCAGGACCCTGTGTGGTTGACCACTTCTCAGCAGGGTAGAAAAAAAAGAAAAGTAGCCATAGTTGTCCAGATCAGTAGGCCACACTAATCTGGCAGCCCTCCCCTTCCATTCACTTACACAAGAGAGTATCTCTTTTGAAAGGTACTAAGTCTGCACCACGAGAAGGTGGGGTCGGACACGAGGTGCTAGGCCTGGCCTGTTCTATGCATCGTCACATTGGAGTGGTGCATAGCTCTCCTTCCAATGACTACCTATCTACCATTTACACACATAGGTAGTTGGAATGTGAGGACTCTGCACAGAGCTTATTCTCTTAATGTCCTAACACAAAAATTCCACCGTTATAATTAAGATATTCTCGGCATGCAAGAGACCAGATGGACAGATAAAGGTCAGATTCTTAAAAATAATCTTAAATTTCTCTTTTCAGGGAGGGAAAACAAGAAACATCAACGCATGGGTCTGCTTCTCAACAGACACCCTAGTGATGCTCTTCTAGGATACGAGTGCATTAATGAAAGGTTTTTTAGAGAAAAATTTCAAACAAGCATTAAAGACCTAAATGTTTTCTGCTGTTATGCCCCCACTGAGGATGCCAATAAGGATAGGTTTTACGTACTATTTCAGGATATTTTGAATTCTGTGAAGAAAGGAGATATTGCCCTGTTTTAGGTGACTTCAATGCCAAAGTTGGTACTGACTTTGACCTTTGGGGAGGGGTGATACGCCCTTTTGGTATTGGTAGCTACAGTGGCAATGGGCAACGTCTCCTACAGGTAAGTAAACTCAATGGTTTCAGAATGACTAACACTTATTACAAACAATTCGACATACATAAGTGCACATGGGTTTCACCTGATGGGCTGCATAAGAATATGATTGATTATATATTAATTAACAGCAAATGGGCTAGTTCTGTTAGGAATACCAGATGATATTGGGGAGGTGAAATTGGATCTGACCATTACCTTATTAAAAGTGTCTTGCAACTTAAACTTAAAAAGTGTTGTGCTAGGGTTAAAAAATTTACCTTTAATACTGGAGCTCTGAAAACCCAGTTATAACTAAAGCTTACCGTGATAAGTTACTTAGTAATGATAGTCATGGTTTGCTTACTTACTGAAGTTGAGGAAGAATGGGACCATTTTAAACACGCACTAACAGTACTCTTTTTTTTCCTAAAAGGAGTAGAGGTGGCAGAATTATTTGAGTGATAAGGCACTTGAGCTCATTTCAAAAAGAAAGAACTGCAGGAATATCCTTAATCAATACCCTACTAGTCCTAATAGGAAGCATTACAGAGAGCTTGATAAATGTGCAAAGGATCAATTAGCTGCTGATAATAATCTTTGGCTTGGCTGACAAAGCCGAGGGAGCAGTTAAACAGCACAACAGCAGAGAGCTGTACCAGATAGTTAATATTTTGTGTGGTAGAAAACGGACAGGTATACTGGGATTGAAGGATAAGCAAGGTAAGGTTATAGAAGGCGAGGATTCTGTCATGGCTAGGTGGGCTGAGCATTTCAGTGATGTTCTGAACAATGTTGTTAATTCTACTCCCATTGTTTGCAATGATGATAGATGCATTGGTGGCTTTAATCTTGGCCCTATAACAAAATCTGAAGTTATTTTGGCTATTTCTAAACTTAAACTTCATAAATCCCCAGGGACAGATGAAATTACTACGGAAATGCTTAGAGCTGGGAATGTTTTGGTTACCACTTGGATGACTGAAATTTTGAATATCATTTATGATAAAGGCATGGTTCCTAAGGATTTTACCAGCGCTATTATTATCCCTATTTTCAAAAAAGGCGATCGCAGTTCTTGTGATAACTATAGGGGTATCAGCCTACTCTCTGTTCCAGGTAAAGTTCTTTGCACGATTGTGCTTAATAGAATTAAGAATGTGGATTCAGAAGTGGTAGGGGATGTGTGGATCAGATATTTTCACAGGCAGATTCTTGAGAAATGTTTAGAGTTTCAGACACCTTTGGTTGCTAGCTTTGTTGATTTCAAAAAGGTTTTTGACTATGTTTATCGTCATAATTTGTGGTTGATTGTGAGATTATATGGTATACCAGACAAGTTAGTTAACATAATGAAAGCTGTCTATAATAGCACTGAGTCGTGTGTGAGAGTTAGTAAGGTGTGTAGCAATTGGTTTAGCATTACTTCTGGTGTTCGACAAGGGTGCATTTTGTCTCCTTTTCTCTTTAGTTTGGTTATTGATTATGTTATACAAAATTCACTTCAAGGGAAAGATTTTGGCCTTAAATGGGCTGGAGATACGAAAATTTCTGATTTAGATTATGTTGATGATTTAGCCCTTTTGCCAAATGATTTTGATGAGATGAACTCTTTCATTCGAGCTGTTGATGAGACTGGTAGTAGAGTAGGTTTGGTTAAAAATGGAGAGTAAACTAAAGTGATGAAAATTGGTCAGGCAGGCTGTGATTCAGTTAATCTGAATGGTTGTAGTCTTGAGCAAGTGTCACAGTTAATTATCTTGGGAGCTATGTTGCAGATACCCGTGATGTGTGGCATGAGATTAACAGACAAATAGGGATTGCCACTGGGACTTTTAAGAATCTATGGAGAGTGTGGAGAAATAGGCATATACACCTAAAGACTAAAATTAGACTGTATAATAGTTTGGTTCTTTGTAGGGTTGATTATGGTAGTGAAACTTTGACTCTTTGTAAACAAGATAACTGAAAACTAGATGCTTACGCAATATTTTGGGCATTTGGTGGTTCAACTTTGTATGTAATGATGTGGTTAGGCAAAGGAGTCGACAACCTCATCTGTGCAGTATATTGTACAGGGTTGTACAGACTCGGTTTGGCCATGTTGCCTGTATGAATAATTATAGATTAGTGCAGTGTCTCGCAAACTGTGTGCCGTGAGAGATTCCAAGTGTGCCGCGAGAGATTTTCAAATTGACAGTAGATATTCCAAAGATTTCATTTTGACTTGACTTGTGTTATCGACGTGCTTTAATAAAAATCTTTCAGATTTTATCAACTGGGATCTTGTAAGTATTTATCAAGCTTTTTCCAAATTCTAGTATTAATTTTTGATTATTTCAAGCCATAGAATGGACAAATATTTGAAACAAACACCGAGTTACGAATTAAAGAATGAGAGGAAATCTTCAAGTAAAACCAGGCTGATGACTTCAACATAGCGCAAATATAATGACGATTATATAGAGTTTGCTTTTATTCTTTTTTAGGTGTGCCTCAGAAAAAAAAATTAGATTCAGTGTGCCGCAGAGTAAAAAAGTTTGCAAGACACTGGATTAGTGAATAGGGTTATGAACAATGTGTCTAAAGGCCTCACAAAGAGGGGGAGACCTAGGATGTGGTGGGCAGACAATGTGAAACAGGACCTTGTTAGAATTGGTGTGCAGTGGTCAGATGCAGCAGATGTAGCTCAGGACAGATATGCTTGGAGAACTAAATTGCACTGTCTGGTTGGAACTGTGTAGTCTATGGCTGCTTGAGGATGATGATGAAACTGGAAATTTCTATTCAAGAAAATTATTTTTTACAACCTCATACTGTGGCACCTAAGTTTACTTCTCCAGTCCCTAGAATTTGAAGACGATACAGATTAATACTGCTCAGGCACACACAGAAAGGGTTAAGAAAATCATTGTGAAACAAATATATCATGACACTCCTCTGAAGCAAACTTTCATGTAAAAACTAGAATCATGCATTCTCCCTGATCCCACTGCAAGCATCCTGCAACAGTAGCTGGAGTAGTCTTGTGTGTTGCTTCCATAAACACAGTGCACCCAAGTTATGGCCCAGTGAACATAAAAAGATCTCTGTATTAAATACTTAGGGCATATTGACAGCATTAGTTCAGTGATACCAACAACAGTATGCCAACAACAGCCATTGAACAATGCCTTGTCCTGCAAGGACTTGCATCCCAAGTTAAAAGAAAACAACAAAAATTACAGTAGAGCTAAACAGTGCAGTAATAAAAATTAAATTAGTATCCTTAATTCTCTGTGACACTTAAATATTTAAAAGCACTTCAACAAAATATATATGCTGCTTAGTATCAAAAGTAATAAATGAAATTTAATGTACAGTAGAAGTGACAAATGACAGGATCTTCATAAATGAATGTTGATAGTGAGGGACAGTTTAATGCTCCAAAAGTATGTTAAACTTCTTTACTTTGGATCTTTTGACTGGTCCAAATTAAACTTCCAGATAGCATTGGGTGCCAGGTAATTAATCTTGCCAAATAAAGTTAAATGAGGGTTCATTAAGTATATTGGCGTTATTAGTCACAAATAATTCGAAAGATTGACAAATTTTTAAAATTATATCTTAAAATCAATTATTGCTGCTCAAGAGAAAAAAATAAAGTCAAAATATTCATATAAGAAACAAAGTTTATTTTCAAAAAATTCAAGACTTACCATATAAACTGATGAATACAAAAGTCTGAGCATCTAAAAGCTCCATCTCTAAATACAACTCCAAAAAAACTGACTTCCTCTTGCTAACATTTTTCATTACTGACTCTGTGATCTGTCACTTAGTATACATGCAGTATGTGTTGTATGCTGGGAAAAATATTTGCTTAATCTTACAATTGTGTGCTAGCTATGATGCAAGAGGGGACATGTCCTTAACACGCTCATTAGTGGCTGTCAGTCAAAAGTAAGAATTACGCATGTGCAACTCCTTTAGTGGATTGGGATGAGGAAAAATGATGGCCAACAAAAAAAAAATTATCCCCAAAATGATAAATATAATGTAAATAAAGTAAAACTGGTTAAGGAAAAGTAAAAGTGAATGGGTGGACCATCACAACAAGTTTATTTTATCATGCTGACAAGTAGAGTCACAGCAGATTCAAAGTGAGGAAGTTGATGAGGGATGCGGATGAGTTGTTTGCTTAAAGTGAAATTTTCTGCTGACTGAAAGTTGATTACTACAGTGAGGTCAGTAATAATTGATGATACTTAAGGTAGCATAAAGTGCTTATAAATGCTAAAATCCACGATGTGCATTTTGCACCCTTAGTGTGCATGCATCAACAGGTGGCAGTGAGCAGCTTTAAGCCTTGTGATAGGTGCAGTTGTTCTTGAGTGGGGAAGGGCAGGGTGCAATAATTTGCAATGCCACATCACCCAACCACATGGAACCTTGGAGCTGAGCCGATCACATTGGAGTTTATTGCACCCACCTATCACCCACGATCAAACAACTGCTCCTAGTGCAAGACTTAAGACTGCTCATTGCCACGTAACATTATGCTCAGAGTATGTGTGCAAAATGTGCATCATGGATTTTAATGCTTAAAAGCACTACCATAAGTATCATCAGTTATTACTGACCCCACTGCATTCACGAAACTTTAGGGGGCAGGGGTGGCTCAGTTGGTAGTGCGCCAGGCTCTTAATCTGTAGTTCCCAGGTTTGAGTCCCAGCTGGATCAGCGTTGAGATTTATCTCCGCAAAACTCCCCGCCCTGCCCACATCAGTAAGGGGACACCGATGGTTTTGGAAAGGCCACCGTCTGTCGGATGGAGCTTTAAGCCATGACCCCGTGTGCGGGAGAGTAATAACCTGTGCACATTAAAGAACACGCTGGATGGCCTTGACGAGAGGCTAACATCTCTCTCCCAACAGCTGTTCCAGTTGGTCCCTTCCCCCAACCTTCTCTGAGCCTTCGGGGTCCATGTGACCAGGCCATTTAGCCCATGGTGTGCAAAAAAGTGCCGCTCAGAGGTAAAACAACCCAAAATTCACAAAACTTTGATCCAACTCATCAGCATCCTGGGGTGGCTCTGTCTGTAATGTGCCAGGTTCATAATCTGCAGTTCTCAGGTTCAAGTCCCAGCTGGGTCAGCTTTGAGATATATCTCTGCAAAACTCCCTGCCCTGCCTACGGTCAGTAGAGGACACCGTGGGCTTGGAAAGGCTGCCGTCCATTGGATGGGACATTAAGCCATAGCTTTATGTGGAAGAGCCATACCTTGTGCATGTTAAAGAACACACTGGATGCCCTTAACGGGAGACTACCATCTGTCTCCCAACAGCTGTTCCAGTGTCTCCTCCCCCATCCTTTTCTGAGCCTTCGGGGTCCTTTTGATCTGGCCATTTAGCCCATTGTATGTAAAAAAGTGCTGATCAAAGGTAAAACAACCAACATCAGCATCCCTCATCACCTTTTCCGTTTTGAATTTTCTGTGACTAATAACTTGCTGGCAAGACTTCATAAAATGAACTTGTCACTCACTATAAACTTTCATCTATTAAGATCCTCTCACCCATCATCTCTACAGTACATTAAATCTCATTCATTATTTTTTGTTGTGGAAGTGCCTTTAAACATTTAATAGTGTCATAGAAAATTGAAGCTATTAATTTAATTTTAAAAGGAAATACTTCTGGAATTCAAAAACAAGCTAAGCAACAAGCTCCAGTCTTGTCAGTAGCCTTACATCTCTTCAACTTGGGCTTTAAGCTCTTCTGAATTTGTTACTTACCCTTTAACCCTTCCCAGGTCTAGCTATGTTTTCACTCTGATCAGGCAAAAAAATTAACTTTAGAACTTTTTTGCCAAATAACTAATGAAAGGAATTATGGCATGTTGAAAATAAAATATTTAACAAAAAAGTTGACTATATTTTAATAGAACCTTTTTAGAGTCATGTAAAAATGCATCTGGCAACAGAAATAAAAATTTATTTAAAAAACACCAATAGACAGAAATGATTATAATGCACATGAATAGAAAGGCTATTTACACTGCTCAACATTGAAACTGCTCCACCCAGGACACATACAAACATGCAAATAGAAGGGTGGGTGTGCACAGTTGAGAGATGCAAATGATGATAATCTGGAGCCAATGATGTGTGTGGCTCAAGAGATAAAAGGTGCAAGAAGAAACTGGGATGGTATTGTGTTTATGCAGGTAGAAGTCGTGCGAACAGTTGAGATTAGGTGGTTCTACTTGGAAATTGTTCAGCGAAGGCTGAAAATGACTGGTACACTCCATCGGCAAGTTTATCGCCATTTGGATGCTTTTGAGAGAGGAAGAATTATAGGCCTGTGTGAAGTTGATGGACTAAATGTCATGTCACTGCCCATGTTCATTGGAATGCACGAACTGTTGGATGCTGTTGGCAACTGTGGCGAAATGAAGGTTGAATCACTCCCTCTGCAATCTAGCATGCATTGCAGAGGGAGTGGTGCTGTCCAACAGATGTCAGCACAGCTTGATCGGTACATTGTTCAACATGCTTGTTCGTTACCACAGAGCACTGCAGGCAATATTCTACGGGCTGTGTCAGCAGCCATAGATATTCCCATAACAACTCGAACAGTAAACCGAAGGTTGCATGAAGCACACCTGCACTCTAGGCAACTGTTATGTCGACTGCCATAGACTGCAAACCATCACAGTTCTCGTCTGGCTTGGTGCCGAAGTCATGCGAACTGGGGTCACAAATGGAACACTGTTATGTTTAGTGATGAATTCCGTTTCTGTCTGGGTGCTGACAATCGATGGATCTGTGTATGGCGACAATCTGGCAAGAGGATGGATCCAGCTTTTGTTCGCGACCGACACACCGCCCATCAGCAAAGCATAATGGTATGGGGTGCTATTGGATATGACAGCAGGTCACCTCTTGTCTGTATCATGGGAACACTGACTCTGCACGAAATGTTAGTGCGGTTCCTCAGCCCATATTGTTACAGTTCCTGGAAGGCATGCAGCATCCCATTTTCCAGCATGACAATGCCTGTGTACACACTGCTAGAGTCTCCAGACAATGTTTGCAACATGCCAGTATGTATTGCCATGGCCAGCATGATCTCCAGATTTATCTACAATAGAAAATCTGGGACCACATTGGATGACGTGTGCAATTCTCTCACTGGCCAGTGCAGAATCTTGAATTGTGGGAGCAAGTCAACTCTGCTTGGGGTACAATTCCTCAGGACCATATCCGTTGACTGTATGACTCCATGCCACTCCGTATTGCTGCCTGTATTGCCATTCACTGGAGTGCAACCACCTACTGAGGCAATCACATTGTGCTGCATTATCTTCTAACCGCTGTAAATGACTGCAAATTAAATCATGGTATGCCAATATGTATTGCTATGTGTGTGCTACATTTCATCCCTGTTCCCTCACTCCTTCTGAGTGGGGCAATTTCAATGTCATGCAGTGTATTTCTGAATAACAAAAAGAAAAAATTTTCTTGTTTAAAGTAAACATTTCTTCCATTTTGCATTTTTTTTTCTCCATACCATACTTTGAGAAAAGTCCAGGCTTGTTGCACAGTCCAGTAAACAAGTCAGCTTTAGAATAATTTCAATAAATAACTGATCAGCAGAAATAGGTCATGTTATAACCAAATTAAAGAGAATTTGATTCTGAATTTTATTGAAGGAAAAAAAAATGTGAGCATTGTAGATATATATTAATTTTAATAACACTTTTTACAGTGGTATACCAAAAAAAGGTACATATTTTACAATTATTTCCAAAAAAATTTGTTTTTAAAAATAAGCCTTTTTTGTGAATTTTTAGGATATTTTCAAAAATTTAAGGAAGAGTATGTTGATAATAGTTCAAATGAAATTTGTGAGCTTAAATCAGGTGATTGCTTCAATACAGAGTAACATTAACAAACAGATCTGTAATTGTATAGTGCTTCTAAAATGAAATCAGATGGCTTTATCGAATTATTTATATTGTAGTTTAATAAAATATGCATCAAATGAAAAAAGAAATTATTTTGCAAGCTAAATTTACATATTTTTAAAAAATATGTAAGAAAATTTTCAAACGTTAATTTTTTTTTAAATTGAAGTTCATGTGTTGTACAGAAAACGTCTATAGACATCCTTGACCTAGGAACTTTAGTTTTCTCTCTGTTTATAACCAAACCTACTCTACTACCAGTCTCATCAACAGCTCGAATGAAAGAGTTCATCTCATCAACATCATTCGTCAAAAGGGCTAAATCATCAGCATAATCTAAACCAGAAATTTTCGTATCTCCAGTCCATTTAAGGCCAAAATCTTTCCCTTGAAGTGAATTTCGCAAAACATAATCAATAACCAAGATAAAGAGAAAAGGAGACAAAATGCACCCTTGTCGAACACCAGAAGTAATGCTAAACCAATTGCTACAAGCCTTACCAACTCTCACACACGACTCAGTGTTATTATAGAGAGCTTTCATTATGTTAACTAACTTGTCTGGTATACCATATGATTTCACAATCAACCACAAATTATGACGATCAACAGAGTCGAAAGCCTTTTTGAAATCAACAAAGCTAGCAACCAAAGGTTTCTGAAACTCTAAACATTTCTCAAGAATCTGCCTAAGTGAAAATATCTGATCCACACATCCCCTACCACTTCTGAATCCACATTGCTCATCACGCAATTGACTGTCAACCAGATTCTTAATTCTATTAAGCACAATCATGGAAAGAACTTTACCTGGAACAGAGAGTAGGCTAATACCCCTATAGTTATCACAAGAACTGTGATCACCTTTTTTGAAAATAGGGATAACAATAGCTCTGGTAAAATCCTTAGGAACCATGCCTTTATCATAAAAGATATTCAGAATTTCAGTCATCCAAGTGGTAACCGAAACATTTCCAGCTCTAAGCATTTCTGTAGTAATTTCATCTACCCCTGGGGATTTATGAAGTTTAAGTTTAGAAACAGCCAAAATAACTTCAGATTGTGTTATAGGGCCAACATTAAAGCCACCAATGCATCTATCATTATTGCAAACAATGGGAATAGAACTAACAGCATTGTTTAGAATATCACTGAAATGCTCAGCCCACCTAGCCATGACAGAATCCTCCCCTTCTATAACCTTACCTTGTTTATCCTTCAATCCCTGTATACCTGTCCGTTTTCTACCACACAAAACATTAACTATCTGGTACAGCTCTCTGCTGTTGTGCTGTCTAACTGCTTCCTCGGCTTTGTCAGCCAAACCATCAAGTCAAAGATTCTTATCAGCAGCTAACTGATCTTTTGCACGTTTATTAAGTTCTCTGTAATGCTTTCTATTAGTACTAGTAGGGTATTGATTAAAGACATTCTTGCAGTTCTTTCTTTCCGAAATAAGCTCAAGTGCCTTATCACTCAGATAATTCTGCCTCTTCTGCTCCTTTTTCCCTAAAAGAGTACTGTTAGTGTCCAAAAAAGCCTGTTTAAAATGATCCCATTCTTCCTCAACTTCAGTAGTAAGCAAACCATGACTGTCATAATGACTAAGTAACCCATCATGGTAAGCTTTGGCTATAACTGGGTCTTTCAGAGCTTCAGTATTAAAAGCAAATTTTTTAACCCTAGCACAACACTTTTTAAGTTTAAGTTGCAAGACACTTTTAACAAGGTAATGGTCAGATCCAATTTCAGCTCGCCTATATGCCCTGGTATTTCTAACAGAACTAGCCCATTTGCTGTTAATTAATATATAATCAATCACATTCCTATGCTGCCCATCAGGTGAAACCCATGTGTACTTATGTATGTCGCGGTGTTTATAATATGTGTTAGTTATTCTGAAACCATTGAGTTTACTTACCTGTAGGAGACGTTGGCCATTGCAGCTACCAATACCAAAAGGGTCAATCACCCCTCCCCAAAGGTCAGAGTCAGTACCAACTTTGGCATTGAAGTCACCAAGAACAAGGGTAATATCTCCTTTCTTGACAGAATTCAAAATATCCTGAAGTTGTTCATAAAACCTATCCTTCTCATCCTCATCGGCATCCTCAGTGGGGGCATAACAGCAGATAACATTCAAGTCTTTAATGCTTGTCTGAAATTTTGCTGTAAGAAACATTTCATTAATGCACTCATATCCTAGAAGAGCATCACTAGTGTGTCTGCTTAGAAGCAGACCCACGCCTTAGTGATGCTTATTGTCGTCCCTCCCTGAAAAGAGAAATTTAAGATTATTTTTAAGAATCTGACCTTTATCTGTCCATCTGGTCTCTTGCAAGCCGAGAATATCTAAATTATAATGGTGGAATTCTTGTGTGAGGACATCAAGAGAAAAAGCTCTGTGCAGAGTCCTCACATTCCAACTACCTATGGAGAGAAAATGGTTAGTAGGATGTTTAAAGAAACTATGTTTATTGAGAGAGGGAATGCCGACAATATCAAACAGCCCCCTAATCGCAGACATGGGGCAAAGACCACCACTAAAGGCTGAAGCCATCTACACTGCAAGACTTCCTCCAATGTAGAATTTGACGATTCCAATAGAAGCAAAGAGTTCAGGTGCCTGCGATGACCTCTGCTCAGGATTATCCACCAGCTGATAAACATATCCTGCGAATCTATTCACTTGGGGCTGTCAACCCACAAACAAACAGAAAACACAGCGGAAGATTATCCCTCCACAGAAGCCCACCAGTGCAGCAAAATCAGGATCCATAATCAAGCTCAGAGCCATATATCTGTCCAGTCCAGTGGGTTTATATGGTCAGCACCAGGACCCTGTGTGGTTGACTACTCCTCAGCAGGGTAGAAAAAAAAAAGTAGCCATAGTTGTCCAGATCAGTAGGCCACACTAATCTGGCAGCCCTCCCCTTCCGTTCACTTCCACAAGAGAGTATCTCTTTTGAAAGGTACTAACGGTCTGCACCACGAGAAGGCGGGGTCGGACATTAGGTGCTAGGCCTGACCGGTTCTAAGCATCATCACAGGGGATTGGTACATAGCTCTCCTTCCAGTGACTACCTAGCTACCATTTACAGACAGAGCATAATTAACTGGAGTGCTATGTCATAATTCCCTCACCCCACTGTTTTAGTCATCTTTAACAAATTTCTTGAAATAAATAAAAATTAATATTTTTTGCCTGTTCTAGTTATTACCATTCTTAAAAGTGGGGAGGGTAGGACATGGCAACTTCTGGATTTTAACCAAACAGGAGGACACTACAATTTTAGATTTTTTAAAGCATCTTCTTAGCTGGTAAATATTGCACACATTCATTGGAGTAAATGGATTCAAAAAACAAGAAGAAATTATTTCTTTACCTGGTCAGTTTATCTGCAACAATACGACTAACTGTTAATCACTGTTAAGTAATCTCAAAAAGAAGGCATTCATGCAACAAAGTCGAAAGGGTCCTACCAGAACCAGCATCAGGAGTTCTCTGCCAAACTTCCACCCTTCTCTCAGTCAGAAAGGAGACACAATGGGATTGGAAAGGCCACTGATTGTTGAATTGGGTGAAAAGCTATAGCCCCATGTGCAGGCTAAAAACATGCTAGAGGGCCTTGGTACGAGGCTTCTATTTAATAACTGCCCAGTGGGGTCCCCTTCTCTGAGCCCTTGGGGTCCTTGTGACTTGGTCATTTAGGCCACTGTATGCAAAATAAATGCCTCTGAGAGGTAGTACAACCCAACTCATTATATTGGTATACAAAGTCAAAAGAAATCGCTAAACTTCTGAACTCTTACTACAATAAGGTAATATATTTTTTCACTGTAGAGACATGTATTTCTTTTTCACTAGTGTGTGGAATATTAAATGTATATTTTGCTAATTGCATGTTTTTCATTAATAATCTTTATGTTGTATTATTATGAGAACTCTCTAGGATGGAAACCTTTATTAAATGGAGTTTTTATCAGTTCTTTAGGTTTCCATTATAGAAACATTTCACTTCAGGTGTGTCGTTTGCTTGGTGATGCACAGAGGTTTATAAAAGATGAGAAATGTTGCTTATTTTAATATATTAGTTTAAAATTATTAAAATCCATGCAGCATATGTTTTTATTTTTGTTTTTGATAATTGTTACATATCATGTACAATACATTACCAGAGGCTTTGAAGTTATAATTTTTTTTTCCTACCAGCATAAATGTTTTAAATTTAGTGATTGAGAAATGCAATTGGAAGCAGTAGAAGAGAGTAGTAAATTTTTTTGTTAGAATCTTGTGCTTAACAAATGCACAGATAAATTTGTAGTGATATCAACTGCATAAAATTCATATATCTAGCAACATGTTTCCAAATTATCCAAAGCTATGTTACCAACTAACCACTGACTATTGTCATGACTTAGCTTCATTCTGTTTCATTGGCACCCGTAAGGACTTATATTCCTTGTAACACAAAACTGATTACATTAGTATACTTCTGGTTCTGTATATTTAGGTTTTATTGTGCTGGTTTAGAGTTTATTGTTTTATTATTGGCTCTATTTGTATTATTTATTTCCTGAAATTAATTTCTCCCTGTAGGAGTATTTGGTGGGATGAATTCTGATTAATATTCCTGAGGCCAAATTCTGCTTCATAGCTAAAAAAGAACAGGAACAGTAGCTGTTGCATCTTCCAGCAGTAAATTGTATTCATAATAAAAATTATTTAAAACTGAAACAAATATTCCAAACTAAATAGGAAATTGAAAAAAGCTTATTTTCAAGAAAATGAATATTTTTAAATAGAAGGTATTTAATAATGTAGAAACATTAATAAACGACTGCTAGGTAACCACAACACCAGTGACTTCATTAGTATTCTATACACTTGATGGTAAAGTATTGTTTATGTAAACTTTGTGTCTGATATAGATGTATAAAATAAGGTATTTATTTGGCTATCAAATTGTTAAATATGGGTCTACATACATATCGTCCCATGGCATTTAATCCATGCAGTTCTTCATCCCAAAGAAGAAACTTTTGTAACATAATTTTCAGGAGATAATTTGAAGACTCAATAAAGTTTCATATTTATATGCAGATATTAAGAATGCAAATTTCTTATGTCCACTTTGAATGAATGCAAAGTTGAGAAAATAATTAACTTCATATTGTTCCAGTGAATAGATGGCTGTTATGAAGTGCTGAGTTAATTTTTGGAAATATTATTTGAAACTTCATATATTTGCAGTTTAATAACTTTTAATTAAGCAACAGAGCTTATTCTTATATATATATATAAAATATACCCCTCAAGCAACTATAAAATATATCCTCATAGATCCATTCTACGGCGAAAGACAACACAAACATCTGTGCCTTTATGGTAAATCTTGTTAAAAAAAATTATAAAACCCCTCAAACAGCTGCTTTCCACAGAGGTTTGACAAGAGCCTGTTAGTTTAATATTAAAGAGACATGGGTTTGAGCCTCAGCTAAAGCATGGATGCTGCAGTCTTGCCTTCCTCACAGACCTCTATAGCAATAGAGAAGGTCTGTGAGGAAGGCAAGACTGCAGTATCCATGCCTTAGCTGAGGCTCAAATCCATGTCTCTTTAATCACTTGTCAAGCATGCTAAACTCTCAGACATAGAATTGTTCTTAGGAAATAAATCTTTATAGGGGTCTAAATTTTGCTAGAGCTAGAATTGATCTGATCCATTTAGTTCAGTTGAAAATGGTCAGAACTGCTAAATTTTGAAATTAGGTAACTCTTGGATAATTAAGCTATAGATTGCATTTTCCTACTCAGTAATATTTCACTACAGCTTTTTATTCATATCTTTAATTCTCTATGACACTGTTAAATGTTTTAAAGCACATCAACAAAGTATCTATGCTACCTAGTAATTAATGAGATTTAATGTACTGTAGAGGTAGGTGATGACATTATTATTATTATAAGCTTTTTTTAACCAAGATGCATTATGTGAACAAAAAACTTGAGAATTTTCATACTATGTCAGCCAAAAGCAAAATTTGATGCTCTGTAATTATAAGTAAACTTTTTATGGTGAAGCTTTATTGAAGATGAATTAAAATCTTTGCGAAATCTGAATAAATCACAAATTAAAAACATTCACTATTTAAGGTTATGCATGATTGTTTGAACAGGGGAAGCAATTTCCAAAATCATTCCTCAACTTACATTGGAATGCTGTTCCAGTACTTGTGTTTGTAAACCATTAAATCAGAATGCCATTTGATATTTGTTTCCAGATCAATTAACTAGAACATCCTGCTGGTACTAGAAATTTTAAAATCATTGAAATATAACATTGTTCCAATGTTTGATGTTTCCAAATCATGAATTTGAATGTAATTCCAGTATCAGATGTTTATGAATCAGTGAGTATGGGTATTCCTATACATACTTTTTATGGTGAATTTTTATGTGATATTAATATTATATATAGTTTAGTAACAAGAAAGGGATTGAAGGTTTAATTCCCCCATCTCTGGAGTAATTTATGTTTAAGATATGTGGGTGCATCAGAAAGTAAGATTACAAGGTTGATATATCATACCCAGTATCTTTAAAATACACAATTAACCATACAAAGTGAAACCCCAACCAATAAACTATTTTTAAACCTAATCACAAATATTTTTAGCTAATCCATTCTGTCAGCATAAAAGTCTCATTGCTGGTGATTCAACCATGCATTGACTGCACATTTTACCACTTCATATGATGTGAAATGACCTCCTAAGTGATTTTCAAGGGTAGAAAGAGGTGGAAATTGCATGGAGCCAGATCGGGACTGTATGTGAGGTGACCGTGAACCACCCACTGAAACTGCTACTTCTGTTGTGGAGCTGCTGGGATACCCCCTGTGATTGTTATCTTGTACAGTATCCTTGCCTGTCATCGTCAGTCCTGCTCATCGGCTTCGAGGAAACCTCTGTACCAATTGGTGACATGTTGACCTCACACTTTCTCTGTATACTTTAAAGATCTGTCAGTGGATTTCAGCTGCACAAACTTCCCTTGCTCACAGAAAATGAATAACTGCTCTGACTTTGCAAAACTACCTTTGCAACCATATTTTGACCTGCCACATCTCCACTCCTATACTGGCATGTGTCTGTATAGGAGTTAATAGTCCCATAGTGTTGTTAATCAAGTTGGGTTGTTTTTCCTCTGAGCGGCACTTTTTTGCACACCATGGGCTAAATGGCCAGGTCACATGGACCCTGAAGGCTCAGAGAAGGTTGGGGAAGGAAAGCCACTGGAACAGCTGTTGGGAGACAAATGGTAGCCTCCTCTTAAGGCCATCTGGCATGTTTTTTAACGTGCAAAGGATATGGCTCTCCCACACACTGGGCCAGGCCTTACCTTCCCATCCGACAGATGGTCCAAGCCCATCAGTGTCCCCTACTGACCGTGGGCAGGGCGGAGAATTTTGTGAAGATAAATCTCAACTCTGACCCAGCTGGGACTCGAACTGGGGTACTACAGATTACGAGTCTGGTGCACTACCGACTGAGCCACCCCCACCCCATTGCTAATCAGGTACACTATAATATATATTTAATGCTCTCCTATGTCCTTCGGATTTCTTTTGTGATATATAAACCTTGTATCCTTACTTTCTGATCAATCTAATATTTCACCAATTTTCATTAACAAAATTAACATTTTTTTTTCAAAATAACAAATTTCCCAGAGATTTAATTTTTTGGCTGCTGATTATATAATATATAAAAATTGTGCATAATTTCTCAATTATGCTCTTTCCTTGTTAGATGAAAGCTAATTATCAGTGTGTTGGGCTACAATAAAGGCACTATTATTATTAAAGAGACTGAACAATTTCTCCATTCCATATTGAATTCTATAACAAACATCGGTGGAAGATGCATATATTTCCCCAGCAAGAAACAGTAATGATCTATCAAGGGTATTTTGCTGACTATACATTGTCAGATTACAGAAATAGTGTGGGTGTTTGGATTGCAACTTCCTCCTCTCTTGAGGGCTTAAATATCAGTTTTCTAAGAAAGCCTTAAGAAAACACTCAAGAAAGTCAAATGCAACTGAAATGTAGCCACTCGTGAAGTTTCTGGGTATGCTACTGCATAGATAAATATCTATAGCATTGAAAGAGACTGACAGTGAGCAACTTTCCCTCTGCTGAGGATGAAGATTGTGTATGAGTTGTGAACAGTTATTGTTTTCCTCAAGTTTTGTTGCTTAAAAGCCTGGAGATAGCTAAGATAATCTTTCACAAAAAAACAAGTCTTTGCTGTTGGAAATAGTTAGTTTTTATTACATATTTACAAATAGCTTGAATGGCTATAATTATGCTTGCTGCATCACTGTACCTTCCACTATGCAAGGAGAGGTCTCTTACACTGAACAGTATCAACAGCTTCAGTTCCAAAGGAGACATTAATTTCAGTGCTTAATTCTTCTCGAGGGTGATCTCCATTGCTCATCATCCTTCTGCCTAGTTCTGGCAGAAACTTTCCCTTTTTGTAGCCATACTGACCAATCCCATCCCACATTCGCACTCTCCAACAGCCAAACCACCACTGCCGCTCCTCTTGCATTCCCATAGTATTCTACCATACATCATCTCACTTCCAACACGCCCCCCCTCAGTTTCAAGGGTGAGGGATGGTGTCACAAGCTGAAACAGTGACTGGACAGTGGGAACCGAAGTCACTCTCTGAGATCTCCTGCGGCCCTATATTGCCATGGTGCAATGATGAGTCTACATGAAATTATATAAGAAAGAAATATATTACTATTTACATAATTGCAATGGGGGTTGATGATGGGAATGCAAGGTCCTGACCTCACATACACACATATTAAAAAATTATAGAGGATATGTGTGAGACAGCTTACAAGTATTTGCTTGTAATGTATCACTTTGGGTGTCATACTTTCAAAATTGTACAGAATTTACAAAAAGTTATTAATTCTGATCTCACTGAATTTAGTTAGCGCATTTAACTATTGTGGAAAAACATCTTATATTGCTAATGTTAACTAAATTGTATTATAAGTAAATAGTAGAAAAAAGTTGAAAAACTCCATTTGTTTTTCATAAGCTTTCAAAAACGAATACCCTTCTTTTTTGGTATTTTTCAAAATTCTTCACAGAGAAATTCCTTCAGGGCCATGAATATATTTTGCGCACTTTGGAGAGTCAACTCATTGTCTCTGATATAAACTAATATTTCAAAATTAAGATAATAAGCACTAGTGGTATACCCTGAAATTTGTAATGCTGGTAGTGAAGGTGACATGTTTAAGCCCCCCCTCCCCTAGCACTCAACTGTGCGAACTCTCCATTTCCTAGGCTTTAGAAATGAGAATGAACAATAGAAAATTATTAACATTTTATGTGAACAATGTACCAAAGTCAATATGTAGTTTTCTTACCATTCCCAAAAATGGCTGAAATATATCAATACCTTCATATTATACTGAGTTAATCGATGCATTTTGTCTCCTTTTCTCTTTAGCTTGGTTATTGATTATGTTATGCGAAATTCACTTCAAGGGAAAGATTTTGGCCTTAAATGGGCTGGAGATACGAAAATTTCTGATTTAGATTATGCTGATGATTTAGCCCTTTTGGCAAATGATGTTGATGAGATGAACTCTTTCATTCGAGCTGTTGATGAGACTGGTAGTAGAGTAGGTTTGGTTATAAACAGAGAGAAAACTAAAGTGATGAAAATTGGTCAGGCAGGCTGTGATTCAGTTAATCTGAATGGTTGCAGTCTTGAGCAGGTGTCACAGTTTAATTATCTTGGGAGCTATGTAACAGATAATGGTGATGTGCGGCATGAGATTAACAGACGAATAGGGATTGCTGCCGGGACTTTTAAGAACCTATGGAGAGTGTGGAGAAATAGGCGTATACACCTAAAGACTAAAATTAGACTGTATAATAGTTTGGTTCTTTCTAGGGTTAGTTATGGTAGTGAAACTTGGACACTTTGTAAACAAGATAACAGGAAACTAGATGCTTTTGATTCCAGATGCTTACGCAGTACCTTGGGTATTAGGTGGTTCAACTTTGTAACTAATGATGAGATTAGGCAAAGGAGTTTGCAACCTCCTTTAAGCAGCATATTGTGCAGAGAGAGACTGCGTTGGTTTGGCCATGTTGCCCGTATGAATAATTATAGATTGGCGAATAGGGTTATGAACAGTGTGCCTAAAGGCCTCAGAAAGAAGGGGAGACCTAGGATGCGGTGGGCAGACAATGTCAAACAGGACCTTGTTAGAATTGGTGTGCAGTGGCCAGATGCAGTAGATGTAGCTCAGGATAGACTTGCTTGGAGAACTAAATTGCATGGTCTGGTTGGACCTCCGTAGCCCATGGCTGCTTGAGGGTGATGATGATGATGATGATGATGATAATCGTACAACTACACTGAATAGACAGATTATTATATGCACCTACCTAATAACCTGTTGCTCCACCTTTTACCATCACAGCAGCAGCCAGACATCTTGGTAAGGACTCAATGAGATGTTGAAATCACTTAGATGGTATTGGTGCCCATGAAGTGAGGATTACATGTCGTAGGGCATCCACAGTTGCCAATAAGGATTGTGGGCTTGAACATATCTTTTCAATTTGCCCCATAAATTCTCAATGGGGTTGAGATCCAGTGATTGAGGAGGCCATTCAAGTGTGATAAATTCACTTGAATTCTCCTGGAGCCAATTGGGAAAATGCAGTGTGGTTTTATCCTGTTGACAGATGGCATCATGGTGCGGAAAGAGAATCATTACAAATGGGTGTAGATGATTGGTGAGGATGTTCAGATACCTTGTGCAGGTGACAGAGGTCTCAACGGGTATGAGGGGGCCCCATAGTAGCCCGTGTAAACACACCCCAAACTGTTAACCACATCCACCTGCCTGTATCACCCCAATTTGGCAAGCTGGGGCCATTGCTTCATGTGGTTTATGCCACACATGCACCCTCCATTGGTGTGATAGAGTTGAAACCGTGATTCATCACACTAGATGACGTTTCCAGTTCTCTACACTCCAGTTGCGATAGGCCTTCTTAAACTGCAGTTCGGTGCCTTGCAGTCAACAAGTGAACATGATGTGGACGTCGACTGCCATAGCCTATTTCTTCCATGGTGTGATGGATAAGCTTGTGGATGTGCCCTTATTCAATTCCGATGTTATGTGCTCCATGGTAGCCATGCAATTCCTTGTAATGACAGTCTGCACTCACCTCGAGGTCAATTGCAGATTTACGTCCACATTTCTCCCGCTGGTTGGAAGTTTTGCTTTATTTCACATAGTTGTGGTATACATGTGTAGTGATCTGATGTGGAAATCCTAACAGTTCAATAGTTGCGGTGATTGAACAACCTGCCTTCCTTGCACCTACTATCTGGCCGTGGTCAAACTCGCTTATTTCGCTGCATTTACTGATGATTACTTTTCCGTGACTGATTTCCAATGCATAGAGACCTGCTCTATTTATAAGCATTGCCAATTTCAGCATCCCACGTGACTGAACGCAATACTTCTGCTTTGCGTATTGTTATCGGGGTGTGTATAATAATTTGTCCATTCAGTGTATAATCTTAATAGAGTATACTCTTATAAGGTTTCCTTATAACCTCTGACAACTCTTACAATTTGATTTGTGCACTTTCTATTATGCATATAGAAGCATAATTTACACTTGTTAGCTATTATTCAAAAATGAAAACAGCCGAACAAGTTACAGATCACTTCAATTACTGATCTATGCCATTTGGGCTTTGCTGATGTTACAACATTACATTATAGGAAAATCATGTATCTTTTAGAGGTAGTGAAAAACTCAGCAGTATTAAGTACATTTGAAATGCCTACCAAACATAAAAAAAGTAAATGAAAAAGGAAATTTGTGTCTATTAATAATGCATCAAATAACTTCTGCTTGGAATTAATGTCTTCCACTAAGTATCTAAGAAAATAGTTAATGTATTCTTATTGCTTAGCTTGGGGATTGGGCATGCACTGTATGTCTATAGCAGAACACAGATTGTTTAGAATGCAGACTGATGTAGAAAAGCAACTGTAAATCATCACCTGCTCAACAAAAGTTTATGCTTGCTGAGGATGGAAACTGGAACTTCCACTGTATGATGCGATGGCCAATGTAGTAGAAGTGAAGCAAGATTTTTTCACACTCCTAGCTGTTAGACTGGCTTTCTATTTATTACACAGTGGAATATGACATAAAAATTTGAAGAATATTAGGAAAAATATACAATTTTTGTTAGGATGAAATGATTAAAATAAAAAAAGCAACTTTTTTTTTTGGAAATTATACCTTACACAAATATTTAATTATACCAATATTTAACGGTTTGCACTCGAAGGTTTTTTCGCTATAGAGAAGTAGCAACTTGGAAGTTTTTTTTGCTAAAAAGTTGATGACATTTTTTACAACTAACATAAAAATACATCGTACATAAATAATGTAAAATCAAACTCATCTTCACTGCTACTAATTTCATCATTTTGCTCCATTTTTATAACCACTAAAAACAGACTAAGTTTAAAATAATTTTAATTAAACACAATGCTGTACTTTGAAGTGCACATACACAATAGATGTACACATCTAAAATATAAGAGGAAAGCTATCTGTTCATAAAACAGTTATTATTGCCTCTGTCACCATTCGAGTTGCTGCATTAAACCAAGTGGCGACTGAGAGTCGCCTCTCGAGTGCAAAGGATCTCTGTTTATAAACCAGTTATTGTCGCCTCTCAGTCGCCATTTGAGTTGCTGCATCAAGCAAAGTGCCGACAGGTCTCGAATGCAAAGAGTTCATATATTAGTAAAAATTTTTAGGGAAGCTTTGCCACTGCACTATTTGGGGTTATGGAAGCTATAATAGCAGAAATGCCTGTCCAAAAGACATGCAAATATACTGGATGTTAAAATAATTATGTAACTTCTAAAATATAAATGTATGAAGTGGTGTGAAATAATACTATCTAAGGTTTAGTTATTCTGATGTATATATTCATTGTTTTAACCAGTGTAACTAGAAATTCTATTCCTTTTTGTGTAGGCAGTTGTAAGATTTGTGTTGATAAATATTTTGTGGAAAAAATTTTGCCAACATACAGGACTTGAACCCTCATCTCTCCAGAAATATGCCAGAGTATTCTTACTAATTGAACTAATGCTGGCTCATCTTTTTCCCACTAATTTAAGACTAAACATTTTCACCAATTTTTGGTGCCATCTGTGATCAATGGGTGGCAACTATTTCTTTTTATATTGTGCTGAGTAAGATGGAAATAATACTCTGGCATGTTTCTGGAGAGATGCGGGTTCAAGTCCCATATGTCGGCGAAATCTTTTCCACAAAATATTTATTGATATATTGACATTAAAATCTCACCCAAGTAATGCTGTGATTGTCACCTACGTTTAATTAATTGTGTTGTTTGATTAGAAGAGGACTTGTTGAGCTACAAATGTGAAGTTAATTCACATTCTTAAAAATTCTTTAATTCAGCACTATGTAACAAATTTCTATCCATTAGAATTATAAAAGTTCTAATATTTGTGTAAAAAGGTAAAAAAAATTGCATACTAATATCACCTATAAATAAGGAAGGCTGTATTGAATCTTCAAATTACTGATTGCATCACTGTTGTGTAAATCAATTGGATGAAATATCATAGGTACAAAATGTTGAAGGTATGAAATGTCCCTGGATCATACTGTCACAGGACAAAACATTGCGACTCCTTTAAAATGAGGTGATAAAGAAAATTTTATACAGGTTGATATATTTTTAAGAAGCATTAGTTCTGATATAATGAAGATTGTGTCTAATCACGAAAAAATACTTTTGATAGATATTTTATTAAACAACAGTAATTACTACCTAAAATTCATGTTTTAAATTGCAAATAAAATTTTACTATCAAGAAACATAACGAGCAATTTCTATTGAGAGTTAAAATTGTAGTTGCTTATTTCTTTGTTAAAAAACAAATTGTTAATTTCTTTTGAAGTTTCTCTTCCTTTGTTTTAATAAATTGTGAATCTTAGTTCTTCACTAACAGTTTTCAGAATCCCAGGATGAAGCTTCATCCAGCCACTGCCAATATCACCTGAAGAAAGCAGCATATGACATCCCCAAATATTTGCTTGCCCAAACCCAACAGTGACTTGCAAACATCACAAATATTTATGATGTTACAGAATTTGCATAAATCCCCCCCCCCCCCTCCACCCTCATTGCTTCAACCCTTGCTTTGCTGAAAAGGAAGCTTTTGAGGTATCAAAATATTGCTTTTTTTTCCCCTTTCTGCCATAAATTTTAGGTAACGCTGTTATCTGAGTTTTTTCTAGAGACTAAAGAGGGCAAACCCAAAACAAAGGACGAGAATTTCCTTAGTGTCTGGTTTCCAGTGATCAGGTTTCAATTTTAAGAAAAAAAAAAACTTTAAAGTATTGTAAAATTCTTCTCTTTATATGTTGTTTTTTGTTTATATAATAATTTTTTCTGCCTAGATTTTCCTTCTACACAGAATGGTGCATGTGCTGTATCTTTTTCTTCAGTAATAGTCAATAAGCTTGTTCTTCAGCAGAGGCATGTTACCACTGAGACATAAGTTAAAGTGTGTCTGCAAAGTTGATCCCCTTTAAGGTTTACAGATCTTACCAAAAATTAATGTAAAGCTGCAGCCTTTTCTAATCTTAAATTTAACTATGGCCTGATTCTTGTGTTCTGCACATAGAGCTATTTTAAGAGAAGCTCCAAGTGCAAGCTTACAAACTTCAGTTTATATTCTTTCAAGATTTTCTATGTGAACTAAACAAATATTACATTAAGTAATCAATTCATGCTGACAATTTAAAATTTTGATAGTAGAATGTGGTCTACATTGGTAGTAGCAGTTTGCCCCTTATTCTCAGGGGGATGAGAATTCAATTTTTAGTTTGAAGATATTTTTTTGTTTGATAGATACTAATGAAATATTCCTCTCAGCATTTTCTTAATTATCCATCACACCCATACCTCGATTTACTTGGTAGATAGGTTCTGAGAAATCACAGTGCAAATTGAAACCAATTACCTATGGGGGGGGGAAAAAAAGGGGATGGTCTCTGAAAAAATCCTTGTTATGAAAAAACATACATTGAAGTTTTATTTATACATATTTATTTCAAATGTCAGTTTAGCAGTAATGATAAACATTAATGTAACATTATTTTGTACTTTATTTGCACTAATTCAGATAAGCTTAGATTAATTTTCTCATTCATTTCTTTTTTATCGCGAAAAATGCCCATCAATAATGTAGATGTATACTGATGAATTTCAAGACGAAATTTGAAAGAAGGATATTTATGAATTGAATATAAATTAGAAATTAAGCATTTGTACCAACACATAGTGCTTTATTTTGTAAAATTAGTATTTGTATCATATTTTATGAAAGAGTGTGCATATGAATCAGCTGTTTTTACCCTGTATAGCGATATATATATATCTGTAAAGTTAAACTTGTTGCTAAAATTGAGATAAAACATGGTTTTTACTAGTCTGAAAAATTCAATCTCGAGAAGTCGGATCTCACTACTGATTTAAAACAGGCTTCATTTCATTAAGATGTTTCAAGATAGATTACATTATAGTGGCAAGTATACAGGGTGAATCTGAAAAAGTGGACAAAACTTTACAGGGTGGTAGAACGCAGCTATACGAGCAATATTCGTCATAGAAAGTATGGGCAGAACGCAAACGGCGAGCCACTAGGTGGCGTTGGAAATGGTATAAAAGGGTCGGTCCTCGCACCCAACGGCATTTCTACCGTGGATTGCCGAGAGGATGGCTGGTTATACTAACCACGAAATGGCGGATATGCACTTTGTGTACGGTGCGGCAGACGGGAATGCAAGTGAGGCACAGAGACGTTACCGCGACCGGTTTCCGATGAGATGCACTCCAGATCGGAAAACCTTTGAGCGTTTGCATCGGCGGCTGTGTGAAACGGGATCCTTCGCCGCGGCCAAGCAAGACGCAGGGCGTGAAAGGAGTGTCAGGACGTCGCAGCTTGCAGGGAACATTCTGCGTAAGGTGGAAGAGCGACCGGGATGTAGCACGCGAGCGGTTTCCCGTGCAGTACACGTGTCCCAAATGTCGGTTTGCCATGTGCTACAGGAGGAAGGAATGCACCCCTATCGTATGCAGAAGGTACAAGCGTTGTCACCGGCGGACTATCAGCCACGTGTCGATTTCGCACGTTGGTACCGCCAGCAGAATGCAGCACAGCCAGATTTTGGTGCACATGTTCTGTTTACGGACGAGTGCACTTTCACCCGTGAGGGCGTTTTGAATACCCACAATTCACACACGTGGGCATCTACGAACCCGCATGCCACACGTCCTCATTCGTTCCAGCAGCGGTTCTCCGTAAATGTTTGGGCAGGGATCCTCCATGACCATTTGGTTGGCCCATACCTCCTGTCACACCGTCTGGTCGGCAAATTGTATAACACATTCCTACGAGAGATGTTGCCGGAACTGCTGTGTCCGATTCCAACCCCCAGCAGGTCGAGAATGTGGTTCCAGCATGACGGTACGCCTGCACACTTCAGCTTAGATGTGCGGAACACGGAACACTTTACATGCAATGTTCCCAGGCGATGGATTGGTCGAGGTGGTCCCATAGCTTGGCCACCAAGATCTCCGGATCTCTCGTGTTTGGACTTTTTCCTGTGGGGCCATATGAAAAGCCTAATCTACGAGTGCCCCATTGAAACCGATATGGATCTAGTCGCCAGGATCGCCGTTGTTGCCGGCGATATTCGGGAAATGCCTGGTGTCTTCGCAAATGTGTGTTGGTCCCTATCCCGCAGGTGTGAAGCCTGCATTACAGCTGGCGGCAGCTCTTTTGAGCAATTTCTTTGAGCATGTACCTCAATTACATTCCTGTTAATAAAATGTTTTCTGAAGTATCTCCTCTCCTTCTTGTGTTCATTCTTTAAATGTGACAGTGGAAAACTACCTTTTAACTTCTCACCGCTTGCGTTCCGACCATACATTCTATGACGAATATTGCTCGTATAGCTGCGTTCTACCACCCCGTAAAGTTTTGCCCACTTTTTCAGATTCACCCTGTATATTTTTAGCGAAAGAATATAAATATAACTTGTTATAGATAATGGTTTTATTAATATAGAAATTTACTATTATCCATTTATTCTTGAAAATAAATGATACCAACTAAAACCATTTAGTAGCTTTTTACTTTGGGATGACAGTCTAATAATATCCTGTGACACTATACCATTGCTACATCATAATATGTATTATATCTACATACATAAAAAGAACTTGATAAGGTATGGTGCAAAACCCAGTCTATAATTGTATAAAGCAAAACTAGTTGCATTTCTTGACCATGTAAAACCGAGTCCATCGTGTAAATCAAAATTGGTTGCAATACCGAAACCATGTAAATCAAGGGATAAATGAAAAAAATAAATACCCCCTCAAGCAGCTGCTTGCCACAGAGGTCTGACAGGAGCCTGTCAGTTTATATGCCATAGTAGAAGGTCTGTGAGGATGGCAGGACCTCAGCAGAAAAACAACACACACATCCATGCCTTACCTGGGGCTCGAACCCCAGGATAGATGTGTTTTAAATTTCATATTTTAGAGGGTGATCAGGTTGGAAAATGAACTTCATTTTCTTTGAAAACAAGTATTCTATATTCACCAGAGGTAATATGTTATTATTCTAGTTCTGTTAACTTCTTATTCTGTGAAATTTATGGAGCTAATATATGTAATTACTCCAAGGTCTTTTAAACTCTTCATCAAAGACTAAAATCAAAATTAAAATAATGATTTTATGAGAATGGAAATGAAATGACTATTTACATTCAAGATTGAAAACGAAATAATTAAATTTTTTGAATGACCCATACCATACATACTCACACAGTTATACACTTAAAAATGAAGAGAGAAGATGCAAAGATAATTTAAAGGAATCAAATAACATTACCTACAATTAAATGCTTATTATGAAGAATATAATTTAAAAACATTATTTTTACATTTTAGAATATTGGAATATTACAAAAGACATTATGTGAAGGAGCTTTGCAACATTCCAAGATATATTATTATGAGTTTTGAGGCAGCATTTCCACCTGTCTCTACCATTTGCTCTGTTATGGGAAAATTGCACTTCATTTGTATGGCCATTCTTAAGAATGCAGTCCCCATTAAATCAAAAGCCAAATGTATTTTATTTTGGAATGAAAAGAACAAAAATTTTTTGTTTACATTTAATAAAGATTAAAAATGAACAAAATTTCTGCTTTTAGTCCTGATATTCACTGTTTACAGTGCTTACTCAGATAATATTTAATACTTGCTTTGACACTAAAGGGCATATCAACGATTGGATATTAACTTTAGAGTGCAATGAATAATAAATGAATAATAATGAAAAATAAATGAATAATAAAGCAATGAACAAAAAACAACTAAGGAAGGGAAACACTCATTGGTGAATGGAATGAAGTGAAAGTTTTGGTTGTAAAGTGATATACTTGTCATCCTGGGGCAAAAAAGATTGTCCAAACGTATTGAAACAAGTTGAGCACATTCACAACAGTATGGAAGGAAATGTGCATCAGGCAATGTGAATGAAGAAATAATATCCACACTTTCCACACTATGGTGTGTGGTCACTTCTGGCAGCAGTAATACAGCCCTGAGAAGCAACAGCATGTTGTGTATAATGCTGTCCAGCAGAACCTGGGGCAGTAATTCCCATACTACATGCAGAACAGATAGCTCCCAGAGGGTTGTGGGAGAGGGGACTGCAAGTGACAGTCTGTTGCTCTACAGCAGTGATGACGGACCTATGGCATGTGTGTCAAAGGTGACATTGTGAGACCATTTTTGTTTGAATGCCACTGAGAGGTAAAAATACATGTCTATGGCTAACTAGTATAAAGAATTGGAAACAATTGTGCTCCCATACATTACAAAGATCTCGTCAAATGACTGATTATACATTTCAAAATATATGTTCTAAATCTATCAACTCTTAATTGATTACCGAGCTATTTTACTCTCAGCCAATGAAAACTCACTTCATTCTGATCATGGCCGTATGGCCTTAGTGATACGCTGAATATAATAATTGGAAAGTTGTTGTGCGAGTTTTTACATTTGATTGAATGATTTTGGGTGTAATAAATGTTTTAATTTGTAACATTGTGTAATTGCAGAATCTAAAGTGTAGTATTTTCTGGCCTTATATTTAAATCTGTAGTATTTTGTATTATTTAATTTGTATTGTATGATAAATGGATATGTAATCTTATATTGTGAAAATAGCGTTTTAAAGTATTTTCATAATTTTGGCATGCTAACTCAAAAAGGTTCATTATCTCTGCTCTACAGCATGTTCTGTGGGATTTGGGCTTGGTGATAGTGATGGCCAAACAACATGAGTAATATCTTCATTTTAATGTATTCATCCACCAACAAAGCTCTATGAAGTTGGACATTGCCGTTCATTAAGAGAAATCCTGGGCTCACTGCACCTCTAAAAGGATACATAAGTATCCAGAATGTCATCTTACTATCTCACACCAGTCAGACCTTCCTGATTTACCCTCTCAATCTTGCAATCAAGGAAATGCAGATGAAACTGCAGTTTTGATATTCCCATAATAGGCACAGTTACAGATGTGGGTGAAAAAATCTGTTGTTGTAAAATCAATGTTCAGTGAAAAATGAAAGGTAACAGTTATGCTTGTGGTATTGGCAGATAGTTCCAAACTCCCATCCTAGATTGCATTAAAACTGAAAACAGTCCTTAACCCTTCCAGGGTGCGTGTCTTGTATACAAGTTGACAGAATCCGAAATGATGGACAGAGGATGCCTATATCTGTTCTTAGTACAACACAAGAAACTTAAAAAAATTTGCTGTTTGAAAGTTTTCTTACACATATAAAAAATATGTTATTAATTCTTGGAAAGTAATACTTTTTTTTCCCATTTGATGCATATTTTATTAAAGTGATATAAATCATTTGTTAAAGCCATCTGATTACCATTTCTTAGAAGCAATAAATGGTATTACCGATTTTTTTTTTTGTTAACATTACTCTATGCTGAAGCAATTCCCTGATTTAAGCTCACAAATTTGATTTTAACTATTATCAATAATAATAATAATTTAACAATAATAATATAACTTATCAGCAAATTTTTCCTTAAGGTTTCAAAAATCTGAAAATTAACAAAAAAATTGCTATTTTTAAAAATGGAAGTTTTTGGAAGTAATTTAGAAGTATGTATCTATTTTTTCACTACATAACTATAAAAAGCCTTAGTAAAATTAATTTGTTTCAACATTTGTTTAAATTTTTCATTTTTATAAAATTCAGAATTTGTCTAATTTTTGGTAAATATCAAAACCTATTTCTATTCATTAGTTTTTATTAAAAATATTTTAAAATTGACTTATTTATCTGACTTTGACTTGGCAGCAAGTCTGGACTTTTCTCAAAGTATGGTACTGCGAAAAAATTGCAAAATGAGAGTAATTTTCTTGCTTCAAGTAAAACTTTATTTTAAACGTAAGTGACAATCACAGTGTTACCTGGGTGACATTTTAACATCAATGTATCAATAAATCTGGCATGTTTCTGGAGAGATGCAGGTTCCATATGTCGGCAAAATTTTTTCCACAAAATATTTATTGATACATTGACATTAAAATGTCACCCAGGTAGTGTTGTGATTGTCACCTGTGTTTAAATCATGGATAATGCTAAATAGCGTGAAGAGACTTTATTATTTCCATCTCACTCAGTGCCATATAAAAAGAAATAGTTGCCACCTGCTGATCATAGATGGTGCCAATGGTAATTTCCATTCATATGCATTATAATTTTTTCTGTGTATTCTTTTTTTTTTAAATAAAATTTTATTTTCATTGCCAGATGAATTTTTTTACTACACAACTCTAAAAAAACCCATATTAAAGTAAAATTAGTAGTCTTTTTTGTTAAAATTTATTTTTGGAGAAAATCCAGAATTAAGTGCTGATGGATTTGACATATCCTCCTCCTCAAGCAGCCATGGGCTATGCAGGTCAAACCAGATTGTATAATTTAGTTCTCCAAAGATTCCTCTCCTGAACTACATCTGTTGCATTTGGCCACTGTATACCAATTCTAACAAGGTCCTGTTTGACATTGTCTGCCCATTGCATCCTAGGTCTCCCCCTTTTCCTAAAGTCTTTAGTCTCATTGTTCATAATCCTATTCGTAATATATAGTTATGTATGTAGACACCATGTCCAAACTAATGGAGTCTCTCTCTGCACAATATGCTGCTCAAAGGAGGTTGCTGGCTACTTTCCCTAACTTCATTACTTAAACATCATTACTTAAAAAGTTGAACCACCTAATGCCCAAGATACTGCATAAGCATCAAAAACCAAAAGCATCAAGCTTCTTGTTATCTTGTTTACAAAGGGTCCAGGTTTCACTATCATAACTAACTCTAAAAAGAACCAAACTATTATACAGTCTAATTTTGATCTTTAGATGTATATGCCTATTTCTCCACTCTCTCTTAAAAGTCCCAGTAGCAATCCCTATTTGTCTGTTTATCCCATGTTGCACATCACCAGTATATGTTGCATAAAAAAAAAATATAAAACTAAATACCCCCTCAAGCAGCTGCTTTCCACAGAGGTCTGACAGGAGCATGGCTCCCTGGATAATTGAACTGAGATACCTGCTCAGGAGTGGAACTATTCAGATTAACTGAACCATAACCTGCCTGACCAATTTTCATCACTTTAGTTTTCTCTCTATCTATCACCAAACCTACTCTACTACCAATCTCATCAATAGCTCTAATGAAAGAGCTCATCTCATCAGCATCATTTACCAAAAAAGCTAAATCATCAGCATAATCTGAATCAGAAATTTTCAGATCTCTAGACCATTTAAGCCAAAAATCTTTCTCTTGCAGTGAATTTTGCATACACATACTTAAACATACAAAATCCTCGGGCAACCATGGACTACAGAGGTCCTACCAGACCATGTAATTTTCTTCACCAGACATGTCTGTTCTGAGCTACAGCTGTTGCATTGTGGCCATTGTAGGCCAATTCTAGCAAGGGCTTGTTTGACATTGTCTACCCATCGCATCCTAGGTCTCTCCCTTTTCCTGAAGCCTTTAGGCACACTGTTCATAATCCTGTTTGCCAGTCTGCAGCTATGCATGTGGGCAACATGGGAAAACCAACAGTCTCTCTCTCTCTGCACAAAATGTTGCTCCAAGGAAGTTGATGATTCCTTCTAACCTTGTGCCCAAGATATTGCACAAACTTCTAGATTCAAATGCATAAAGTTTCTGGGGCGGGGGTGGCTCAGTCGGTAGCGTGCCAGGCTTGTAATCTGTAGTTCCTAGGTTCGAGTCCCAGCTGGGTCAGCGTTGAGATTTATCTCCGCAAAATTCCCAGCGCTGCCCACGGTCAGTAGGGGACACCAATGGGCTTGGAAAGGCCGCCGTCCGTCGGATGGGACGTTAAGCCGTGGGCCCGTGAATGGGAGAGCCATACCCTGTGCACGTTAAAGAACACGCTGGATGGCCTTGACGGGAGGCTACCATCTGTCTCCCAACAGCTATTCCAGTGGGCCCCTCCCCCAACCTTCTCTGAGCCTTCGGGGTCCATGTGACCTGGCCATTTAGCCCATGGTGTGCAAAAAAGTGTCGCTCAGAGGTAAAATAAGCCAACACATAAAGTTTCTTGTTATCCTTCTTACAAAGGGTCCATGTTTTGCTAACATAGCTGACCTTAGAAAGAACTAAACTATTATACTGCTAATTTCATCTGTAGGTGTAGATGCCTATTTCTCCACATTCTCCATAGATTCTTAAAAGTCATTGCAGCAATTCCCATTCTTCTGTTTATCTCATGCCACACATCACCAGTATCTGTTACATAGCTCCCAAGATAATTAAAATGAGACACTTGCTTAAAACTGCAACCATTCAGATTAACTTAATCACAGCCTTCCTGACCTATTTTCATCACTTTAGTTTTCTCCCTATTTATCACCAAACCTACTCTATTCCAGTCTCTTCAACAGTCCTAATAAAAGAATGCATCTATTTTTCCACACTCTCCACAGATACCTAAAATTCCTATCAGCAATTCCTATTCTTCTGTTTATCTCATGCTGCACATCACCATATCTGTAACATAGCTCCCAAGATATTTAAACTGAGAAATTGCTCAAGAATGCAGCTATTTAAAGCAACCAAAGCACCATCTGCCTGACCAATTTTCAACACTTTAGTTTTCTCTCTATTTATAACCAAACCTACTCTAGTACTAGTCTCATCAACAGATCGAATGAAAGAGTTCATATCATCAATATCATTTGCCAAAAGGGCTAAATCATCAGCATAATCTAAATCAGAAATTTATGTATCTCCAGACCTTTTAAGGCCAAAAATTTTCCCTTACAGGGAATTTTACCCAACATAATCAATAACCAAACTAAAGAGAAAAGGCATCAAAATGCACCCTGTCAAACACCAGAAGCAATGCTAAACCAATTGCTACAAGCCTTACCAATTCTCACACACCACTCACTGTTATTATAGAGAGCATTTATTATGTTAACTATCTTGTCTGTGATGCCATACGATCTCACAATCAACCACAATTTATGGCGATCAACAGAATCAAAAGCTTTTTGGAAATCAACAAAGTTAGTAAGCACAGGTTTCTGAAACTTTAAACATTTCTCAAGAATCTGCCTAAGTGGAAATATTTGATCAATACATCTCCTACCACTTCTGAATCAACATTATTCATCATGCAGTTGTCCATCAATGAAATTCATAATTCTATTAAGTATAATTATGCAAAGAACTTTTACTTTCTGAAAGTAAACTAATTACCCTATAATTATCATAAGAACTGTGATAACCATTTTTAAAAATTGGGATAATAATAGCTGTAATAAAATCCTTTGAAATTACATCTTTATCATAGAAAATATTCAAAATTTTAGTCAGCGATGTGACATAACACAAATGTTCCCAGCTCTAAGCAGTGGTGATTTCATCCACCCATGGGGATTTACATACTTTTAATGTAGAGATAGCCAAAGCAACTTCGGAATGCGATATAGGGCCATCATTAAAATCAGTAATGCATCTATTCTCATTGCAAACAATGGGAATAGAAATAATCAGATTATTTAGAACATCTCTGAAATGCTCAGCCCATCTTGCCATGACAGAATCCTCACCTTCAATAACCTCATTGTGTTTATCCTTTAATCCTGTATACCTGTCCATTTCTTCCCACACGAAGCATTGACTATCAGGTACAGCTCTCTGTTGTTATGCCGTTTAGCTGCTTCCTCAGCTTTGTCAGCCAAGCCATCAAGCCAAAGATTCTTATCAGCTGCTAATTGATCCTTTACATGCTTATTAAGCTCTCTGTAATGCTTTCTGTTAGGACTAATAGGGTATTGATTAAGGACATTCTTGCAGTTCTTTTTTTCTGAAATAGGGTCAAGTGCCTTATCACTCAAATAATTTTGCCTCCACTCCTGGGGGCGGGGGTGGCTCAGTCGGTAGCGCGCCAGGCTCGTAATCTGTAGTTCCCAGGTTCGAGTCCCAGCTGGATCAGCGTTGAGATTCATCTCCGCAAAACTCCCCACCCTGCCCACGGTCAGTAGGGGACACCGATGGGCTTGGAAAGGCCGCCGTCCGTCGGATGGGACGTTAAGCCGTGGCCCCGTGTGCGGGAGAGCCATACCCTGTGTACGTTAAAGAACACGCTGGATGGCCTTGACGGGAGGCTACCATCTGTCTCCCAACAGCTGTTCCAGTGGGTCCCCTCCCCCAACCTTCTCTGAGCCTTCGGGGTCCATGTGACCTGGCCATTTAGCCCATGGTGTGCAAAAAAGTGCCGCTCAGAGGTAAAACAACCCAACCTCCACTCCTGTTTTCCTAGCTTTAGCTATAATTGGATCTTTCAAAGCTTCTTCAGTGTTAATGGAACTTTTTTAACCTTAGCACAGCACTTTATAAGTTGCAATACACTTTTAACAAGGTAATGGTCCAATCCAATTTCATCTCCACTATATGACTTGGTATTTCTAACAGAACTAGCCCATTTGCTGTTATTTAATAAATTATCAAACATATTCTTATGCAGCCCATCTGGAATCCCATTGTGCTTATGTATGTTCCATTGTTTGTGATACATTAGTTATTAAGTTTACCTGCTATAGACATTGCCCATTGCAACTACCAATTCCTAAGGGACCTATCACCTTCCCCAAATGTCAGAGTCGGTACCAATTTTGGCGTTGAAGTCACCTAGAACAAGAGCAATATCTCCTTTTTTGACAGAATTCAAAATATCCTGAAGTTGTCTGTAAAACCTATCTTTATCATCGACATCTTCAGTGGGGAAATAACAACAGATAACATTCAAGTCTTTAATGCTTGTCTCTAATTTAGCTGTGAGAAACCTTACATTAATGCACTCATATCCTAGAAGAGCATCATTGGCATATCAGCTGAGAAGTAAACCAACACCTTGGAGATACTTCTTATCTTTCCTCCCTGAAAATTATTTTATAATATTTTTTTTAGATTATTTTTAAATATCTGACCTTTATCTGTCCATTTGGTCTCTTGCAAGCGAAGAATATCTATCTTAGTTGTAACAGTGGAATTCTTGTGTGAGGACTGGAAGAAAATAATCTCTGTGCAGAGTCCTCACATTTGAGGAGAAAATGGTTAGTGCGATGCTTAAAGAAATTATGTTTAGTCAGAGAGGAAATGCTGAAATTATCAAACAACCCCCTAATCACAGGCATGGAGCAAAGACCTGTTTCCCCCACTAGTAAAGGCTGAAGCTATCTACATTCGAAGACTTCCTCCAATGCAGGTTTGACAATGCCTGTAGAAGAAAGAGTTCAGGTACCTGCAATGGCCTCTGATCAGGATTATCCACCAGCTGATAAAATGTATCCTATGAATCTATTCACTTGGGGCTGTCAGTGCACAAGCAAACAGAAAACACAAAAGATTCTCCCTCAACAGAAGCCAACCAGTGCAGAGAATTCAGGATCTATAATCAAGCTCAGAGCCATTATTCCATTCCAGTGGTTATATATTCAGCACCCAGGACTCTATGTGGTTGACTACCCAGCAAGGTAGAAAAAAAAGTTTTAACCAAAGTAGCCACAGTTGTCCTGATCAGCTGATCAACTGATTAGACTGATTTGCCAGCTTTCCCAGCCCTCCCTTTCTGTTCCCTTTCACAAAAGAGTATTAGTTTTGAAAGCTAATAATGGTCCACACCACAAGGAGGCAGGATTTGGCATATATCATAATTCCTTTCATTAGTTATTCAGCAAAAAAGTTATGAAGTGAATTTTTTTTGCTGCGCATATGAAAAAATAGCTTGGCCTCTGGATGTGAACTAGTTTTTCAGGTGTAATCTTCCACTGTTGAAGAAAATGGGAGGATGTCAAAGAAATTGATGTTGTGCTGGTTGAAAGTAGTGTGGGTCAGATGAAATGTTATATTAGCAAAAAAGCAAGATGCTATTTTGGGTAGGTTTGGAGGACACTAAAGAAGTAGTAAAACATGATTGAAGCAGATGTATACTTTTCAGTGGTAAATATCAGCCTTTACCAGATAGTATATAGTTTGGTAAATGCTAAGAATCAAATTTTATACACACATCATCCTCAAACAGCCATGGGCTACGGAGGTCCAACCAGACTGCGCAGTTTAATTCTCCAAGCATATCTGTCCTGAGCTACATCTGCTGCATCCGGCCACTGTACACCAATTCTAACAAGGTCCTGTTTGACATTGTCTGCCCACCGCATCCTAGGTCTCCCCCTCCTTCTGAGGCCTCTAGGCACACTGTTCATAACATTATTCGCCAATCTATAACTATCCATATGGGCAACATGGCCAAACCAGCGGAGTCTCTCTCTGCACAATATGCTGCTTAAAGGAGGTTGCAGACTCCCTTGCCTAACCTCATCATTAGTTACAAAGTTAAACCACCTAATACCCAAGATACTGCGTAAGCATCTAGAATCAAAAGCATCTAGTTCTGTTATCTTGCTTACACAGCGTCCAAGTTTCACTACCATAACTAACCCTAGAAAGAACCAAACTATTATACAGTCTAATTTTAGTCTTAAGGTGTATACGCCTATTTCTCCACAATCTCCATAGATTCTTAAAAGTCCCGGCAGCAATACCTATTCGTCTGTTAATCTCATGCCGCACATCACCAGTATCAGTTACGCAGCTCCCAAGGTAATTAAACTGTGACACCTGCTCAAGACTGCAACCATTCAGATTAACTGAATCACAACCTGCCTGACCAATTTTCATCACTTTAGTTTTCTCTCTGTTTATAACCAAACCTACTGTACTACCAGTCTCATCAACAGTTCGAATGAAAGAGTTCATCTCATCAACATCATTTGCCAAAAGGGCTAAATCATCAGCATAATCTAAATCAGAAATTTTCATATCTCCAGCCCATTTAAGGCCAAAATCTTTCCCTTGAAGTGAATTTCGCATAACATAATCAACAACCAAACTAAAGAGAAAAGTCGACAAAATGCACCCTTGTCGAACAGCAGAAGTAATGCTAAACCAATTGCTATAAGCCTTACCAACTCTCACACACGACTCAGTGTTATTATAGAGAGCTTTCATTATGTTAACTAACTTGTCTGGTATACCATATGATCTCACAATCAACCACAAATTATGACGATCAACAGAGTCGAAAGCCTTTTTTGAAATCAACAAAGCTAGCAACCAAAGGTTTCTGAAACTCTAAACATTTCTCAAGAATCTGCCTAAGTGGAAATATCTGATCTACACATCCCCTACCACTTCTGAATCCACATTGCTCATCACGCAATTGCCTGTCAACCAGATTCTTAATTCTATTAAGCACAATCATGGAAAGAACTTTACCTGGAACAGAGAGTAGGCTGATACCCCTATAGTTATCACAAGAACTGCGATCACCTTTTTTGAAAATAGTGATAATAATAGCTCTGGTAAAATCTTTAGGAACCATGCCTTTATCATAAAAGTTATTCAAAATTTCAGTCATCCAAATGGTAACTGAAACATTCCCAGCTCTAAGCATTTCTGCAGTAATTTCATCAACCCCTGGGGATTTATGAAGTTTAAGTTTAGAAATAGCCAAACTAACTTCAGATAGTGTTATAGGGCCAACATTAAAGCCAACAATGCATCTATCATCATTGCAAACAATGGGAGTAGAACTAACCACATTGTTTAGAACATCACTGAAATGCTCAGCCCACCTAGCCATGACAGAATCCTCACCTTCTATAACCTTGCCTTGTTTATCCTTCAATCCCTGTATACCTGTCCGTTTTCTACCACACAAAACATTAACTATCTGGTACAGCTCTCTGCTGTTGTGCTGTCTAACTGCTTCCTCGGCTTTGTCAGCAAGGCCATCAAGCCAAAGATTCTTATCAGTAGCTAACTGACCCTTCACACGTTTATTAAGTTCTTTGTAATGCTTTCTATTAGGACTAGTAGGGTACTGATTAAGGACATTCCTGCAGTTCCTTCTTTCAGAAATAAGCTCAAGTGCCTTATCACTTAAATAATTCTGCCTCCTCTGCTCCTTTTTACCTAAAAGAGTACTGTTAGTTTCCAAAAAAGCCTGTTTAAAATGGCCCCATTCTTCCTCAACTTCAGTATTAAGCAAACCATGACTGTCATAATGGCTAAGTAACCTATCATGGTAAGCTTTAGCTATAACTGGGTCTTTCAGAGCTTCAGTATTAAAGGTAAATTTTTTAACCCTAGCACAACGCTTTTTAAGTTTAAGTTGCAAGACACTTTTAACAAGGTAATGGTCAGATCCAATTTCAGCTCCCCTATATGCCCTGGTATTTCTAACAGAATTAGCCCATTTGCTGTTAATTAATATATAATCAATCATATTCTTATGCAGCCCATCAGGTGAAACCCATGTGTGTTTATGTATGTCGCGGTGTTTGTAATATGTGTTAGTTATTCTGAAACCATTAAGTTTACTTACCTGTAGGAGATGTTGCCCATTGCCATTGCAGCTACCAATACCAAAAGGGCCTATTACTCCTCCCCAAAGGTCAGAGTCGGTACCAACTTTGGCATTGAAGTCACCAAGAACAAGGGTAATATCTCCTTTCTTGACAGAATTCAAAATATCCTGAAGTTGTCTGTAAAACCTATCCTTCTCATCCTCATCAGAATCCTCAGTGGGGGCATAACAGCAGATAACATTCAAGTCTTTAATGCTTGTCTGAAATTTTGCTGTAAGAAACCTTTCATTAATGCACTCATATCCTAGAAGAGCATCACTAGCATGTCTGCTGAGCAGCAGACCCACGCCTTGGTGATGCTTTCCATCCTCCCTCCCTGTAAAGAGAAATTTAAAGTTATTTTTAAGTATCTCACCTTTACCTGTCCATCTGGTCTCTTGCAAGCCTAGAATATCTAGGTTATAGCGCTGGAATTCCTGCATGAGGACATCAAGAGAATAATCTCTATGTAATGTCCTCACGTTCCACGTTCCTGCAGAGAGAAAATGATTAGTAGGATTTTTAAAGAAATTAGGTTTATTGAGATTGGTAGGGCCAACAATATCAAACAGCCCCCTGATCGCAGGCATGGGGCAAAGACCTGTTCCTCCTCCGCTAAAGGCTGAAGTCACCGATGCTGGTAGGAACTTCAGGCACCACCTTTTCAAGTGGACTTTTTCAAGAACCATATGGCCTGCCTGAGACACATTACTGCAGTTTAGGCTTGACGATGCCCAACTAGCTAAGTAAGGTTCAGGTACTGCGATGGCCTCTGATTAGGATTATCCACCAGCTGATATAAGGTATCCCATGCCTCTGTTCACTTAGAGCTGGCAACCCAGAAGCAAACAGAAAACACAGCGGCAGACTCTCCCTCAACAGAGGCCCACCAGTGCAGCAAGTCCAGGATCCATAATCAAGCTCAAATCCATAAACAAGTCCAGTCTAGTAGGTATAAATGGTCAGCACCAGGACCCTGTGAAGTTGACCACTCCTCAGCAGGGTTGAAAAAAAAGAAAAAAGTGGCCATAGATGACCAGATCAGTAGGCCATACTGAACTGGCAGCCCTCCCCCTTCCGTTCCCTTCCAAAAGAGAATATCTCGTTTGAAAGGTAAGTAATGGTAATTAAACCAAAGATGATGACAGCTAGCTGTAGCTTTGTGATATGGTTTTAATAACTGGTTTATGTGTGGAAAACATAAACTTGATGCCTACTGGAAAGATACGAAATCATTATTTCAGTTGGTGAATGTGTTTAAATCATCTTGGCATGAAATTTGCAGGGACTCAATTTTAAGGGTTCCAAGAAATGTCACATCTCAAATAGCATAGATGGGACAGAAGACAATGTACTGTGAAATGAAGAACAACAGGCTTCAGAATCTAGTGAAGAAAATATGGATTTAATATTTTGTAGCAAACTCTTTATTTTGTATCCTATTTTTTGTATCTGTAATGTAGATAGTTTGTCTGTTTGAACTCCTAAGTGGTAAGAACTAGTACCACCAAATTTAGTACACAGCTTCATCACATTGTAACTTAGTGCACTGTTAGAGTTTGGACATAATATTAAGTCCAAACTACACATTAATGTGTAATGATAAGAAATCTTGACAAGTTCTTTACAATGGTTGTTGTATCCAACAGACTATAATATTGCATGTTGACCTAACAATAAGGTCATATTCGTACAAGACTTGTGTATTAGTGATGTATTAAAAGAATATTTTAAATGTTTGGAACAGTTCATAGTTTTAACTTTTTAATATTTTTGAACTATTCATAATTTATTAAATGCTTGAATGTTGGTTACAAATTTCGTAAGGATTTTCCCTCTTGTTCCTTATTGCACTAATGAAAAGCAAGCCGTTAACTTTAATAAAAGTAGATTTTGAACATGCTGCCTCTTTTTGCTATAAATCTGTATTAAATAGTAGCCAAAATTTTTTAACAAACTGTGTTGTTTATGTTCATGCTTGGGTAGATATGACTTTAGATGCTCTTGACAGTGCTACATTGTCTTTTGAACCAAAATTTGATTATGTTGATATTCAAGGGACGCATTAATGGGGTTAAAGGAAAACCTCCTCACCCAAAAACAAGGGAGAATTAAGTAAATTATTACAAAGCCTAAGAAATTAAATTAAAATGAAAGCTACTTATGTGTGTGTGGGGAATGTTATGGGCTAGCTCAAAGTATGTCCCCTACTTTCTGACTCAGAAAAGAGGCGGAGGAAAATTTCTGACAAAGTCGATCTTATTGAGTTTTATGTAAAATGAATGCTTGCTACCCCAGGGTGTTATTTGCTGTATATATTAAGACTATGAACACTGACCATTATTTTTCTAGTACCTGCATATAGATATGTAAATACTTTATAAATAAACATGCCTAACAGTGCTCTTCTTTTAATAAATGCTACTTATACTATTTAGTAATATTTAAAAATCTAATTAATTTTAGATTTGTGCTAATTATTTTAGATTAGTTTTTTTTTAAGAACGCCAAGAAGGAAAATTGGTCTTTTTTGTCCTTTGGTTTATTTTGGCTTCCACAGACTAAGCTAACTCTCCTAACTCTGAGGATAATGGAAAATAGAGAGAAAAAGTGGGTATTTAAATGCCAAAATTTATTTAGGTTAATGTTTTTATTTGTCTGTAGGTATAATATATTTTTCTTTAACAGGTAAATGAAAACGAAAAACTTTTGGGTTGGATTTTTTTAGTAGTTTGAATTTCCACCATTAGAGGGCATTAAAGTTGGAATCTTGTGGTGCATTTACATGTATGATTTGTGTCTCCCTCTAGGATTTGGGAAGGGGAAACAGCATTATTTTAAGAGATAAATAGATATTTAGCTGAAAAGATTGAGTTTTACCTTTAGTGAGACTTAACATGTATTCAGGAGACTTGGGTTTAAGTGTTCTAACTAAATTAATCACAGTGATAGTATCTGAAGATTTAAATATTACATAACTGTATCTACTTGAACATTATATTCAGTGGGAATTGTCTATTCACATATTTAACTTTCAGTACAGTACAACCTTACAATACCACAAGGAAGTTGAAATATAGTTGTTACACTTAACTAATCAATGATATTACAGTAAGTAATTTGTTTATTATATCAGAAAAAACCATATGTTCTTTACAGGAGAGGTTCTCAGAGCATCAGACACAGCCAAAACAAACTAATGACTGTCAAGTTGACAGTACAAGAAGAGAATGGTAGCATGCCACACTGCTGGCATGTGCATCCACTTACTATGAACCATTGTCTGTGAGGCTATTGAAATAAATGACCTCATCTGTCCTTAACTGCAACCGAGACACTGGAATCTCCTTTCATGACTTGTGGAAAAGTTGTTAAACAGCTCTAATGTCACATAGTGCCACTTCACTGAAGACTAAGCTCTGTTGTTACTCTGAAAAGTTTCTGAGTTTGCTCCTAAAAACTTTCTAATGTCAAAATAGTTTGAGGGATAAACTTCAAAATTTTATTGCTTAACAACAGAGAATTTTTTTTTTTAATAATTAAATACTACCTCAAGCAGCTGCTTGCCACAGAGATCTGGCAGGAGCCTGTCAATTTAATACACCATAGTAGAAGGTCTGTGAGGAAGGAAAAACCAGCAGAAAAACAATACACATCCATGCCTTACCAGGGGCTCGATCACAGGTCCCCTTGATCCATAGCCAAGTATGCTAATCATTCTACTACGAGACGGGTGCAGAGAACTTTAAGTTATTTTAATTATTTTTGAGCAGGAAAGTCCTTTTAATTGTGTTTTAATAGATCATAGTCAATCCAAATAATAATTCTTTTTAGCTATTTTGAAAACAGATGTACTGACATGACTTATTCAAAACTTATTACATTCAAATGCTAAAACCATAGGATCCAACAAAAAACTGAAAGAATACTTATCAACTCAATACATTGAATGAACCCACTGCAAATAATGAAATAAGTCATCAATAATAATTAATGAAATTAAAATAGCTAAAAAGATGATAATTATTACTGGAATTAACTAATCTATTTCTGCAAACTAGTGAAATACGAACCTGGGAAAGTTTTGGACTGGCATTTTATGAAGAAAATATATGTTTACTGGCTAATAATAATGACATAATATTAGTATAAAAGGACATTACCAACATCTGCTAATCAGTGTTTAAAATTGCATAATTATAACAACAAAGGACTCTTCATTGTTTCAACAACTTTAGATTCACTTATGCAGAAACCAGTAATTTCTTTTAATTGCATAATATTATTAATGTACACTGAAGAGCCAAAACATTATGACCAGCATGTCTTTATGCAAATTGAAGCAACTGCAGGTAAACAGCAGTGCTTGCAAAGGTCTGAAACAATATAACTAACACCTGATATTGAGCTCTGTTAATCAGAGTTATTTTTGTTCTTCAGATGGGAATGGTAGTGGACTTAGGCAAGTTTGACAAAGGCTAAATTGTAATGGCCAGACAACTAGGTCAGAGCATTCCCGAGACAGCAAGGCTTGTGGGGTGCTCATGGTCAGCTGTGGTTAGTATCTTCAAAAAGTGGTCCAAGGAGGAAAACACCACGAACTGCGGGCAAAGTGTGGTCTGACCACAGCTCATCGATGCTAGAGGTTAGTGAAGGCTATCCCATATGGTATGAGCCAACAGAAGGGATACTGTGGCACAACTTGCCTGTAATTTGAATGCTGGTGACAGGAGTAATATGTCACAACACACATTACATTGAACCCTGCTGAAAATGAGGCTGAGTAGCTGCAGGCCATTCTGAGTACCCATGCTAATCTCGATTCACCATCGAAAGCACCAACAATGGGCATGCAAGCATCAAAATTATACCTTGAATGATTGGAAGGAGGTCATCTGGTCTGATGAATCTCGTTTCCTGTTGCACCATGTGGACAACTGGGTACATGTGTGTCATTTACCTGGGTAAGTGTTGGCACCAGGATGTACCATGGGACGAAAACAAGTCGGTGGAGGAAAGGTAATGCTTTGGGCCATGTTCTGCTGAGAAACGCTGGGTCCAGTAATTCATGTGCAGGAAACTATGACATCTACCACCTACCTAAACATCATTGCGGACCAGGTACATCCTTTCATGGCAATGGTATATCCCTCTAGTACTGCCTTCTTTCAGCAGGATAATGCACCATTGCCTCACTGCCCGGATTTTTCAAGAATGGCTCACAGAATATGAAGACTTCGAGGTGTTTCCCTGGCCTCCAAATTTCCCAGACATCAATCTAATCGAGCATCTGTGGTTTGTGCTGGAACAGTATATCTGATCTGTGGCAGCTCATCCTCGTAACTTGCAAGAGTTAAAGGATCTTCTGGTAATGTGTTGGCACCAGATACCAGAAGACACTATTAGAAATCTTGTAGTTCTATGCCTTGCTAGGTAAGAGCTGTTTTGGCAGCATGTGGATGACCAATATCATATTGGGCAACCATGGTGGTCATAATGTTTTGGCTCTTTGGTGTATGTAACAGTGGCAATTTGAATAGTTAAAGAATGAAGTTGATTAGCTAAGTACAAAAACTATATTTCAACTTCTTTATGGTATTATAAGGTAAAAGATTGAAAGTTAGATAGAGGAATAGATATTACCCACTGAACTTAATGTTAAAATGAACAATAAATAACATTCACAGAGTTATTTGTTGACTTGAACATCTATAAATCAATAAATATTTTTGTGGAAAAAAAAGTTTTACTGACATGCAGGATTTGAACCCATGTCTCCAGAAACATGGCAGAGTATTCCAAAAAATATTAATGTTAAAGTAGATGCAGTGATTATAAGATAAATCTTTAGTGTTCTAGCTACTAAACTCTCAGTGGCTAACTCTTTCTCAGCTAATTGTGACTATAAATCTTCTCAATCTTTTTTTGCTTTTCTGATGGTGCCAGGAAAGGATAACCAAGTTGCATCAATGGTGGTGAAATAGATAATCATGCTCACAGCATTATATCAGTTCAGTATAGAGTAGAAAAGGAGATATAACCATTAACTGAGTAAGAGTAAGCTGCAGATAGTTTTGTGGTTAGAACACCTGACTTATATTAAGGAGATGAGTTTGAGTCCCATACAGGTCAAAACTCAATTTTTCAGTTAAATATTCAAGAATCTCTTGTTTATGGGATATCTCCTGTGCTACTCTATATTGAGGTAAATTAACTTCTTTATGTTGGATAGATATGTTCCCGAATTTCTTTTAGTGTGAATAGATTGCAGATATGATGCCTACTGATTTGCAAGAGAGTCACAGTGCAAGCAAGGCCCACTGAATAAGGCAGTAATAATGATTAGTGTTGATCTAGTAGAGGTATGGCATTAGATTGAAAGTCTTTTGGAAAGACAACCCGATCCAGCAGGTGTCACAATGTGACACAGATTTTGGGGAATGGAGAGAGGTTGCACTGATAGAAGTTATAAACTGTAATCATATTATCGACATTGAGGAACTGATGAATTCCATGGATGAAATTTGTGCAGCATGAATACATAATAACTGGCAGAATCTTCAAAGCACAAGAGGTCAGCTGCTCAGGAGAATATATAAGAGTATGATGGAATGCTGTCGTTTGCCTTCATCAGCAACTTCAAGTGAAATTGATGCACTCAAGCTGAGTTAGACCCCAAAATTTTAAAACAGTTGAAAAATTTAAGAACTTGAACAGATAAAATATGATAAATTTTTATTTAAATGTTTAAAGTTTTTGGGTTGCACTTAGATTTAGTTCTTTAAAGTTGCAAGACAAATTGTGATGTTTCATTACTCTTTGGTATATGTGAGTATATGCTTAGTCTGTCCAAACAACTCCTTTGTTGCACTGTCATCTGTGCACTCCTCTTGTAACATACCCAGCACCTCTATTTAACATTACACTCAGAAGCTTGAGTGTCAATGTTAAACAGAGTTTGTGAAGTACGAAAAAAATTTCACATGTTATTCCATCTAACTTGAGAGGGCTATCCAAGATCTGTGGCTAAATAAACAAGTGTTTGCTAAGGTAAAATAATAATAAGATAATATAAAATAAGATAATATCTAATCTCAATAATAATATTGAGTTGTGTGTGAGACTTGGTAAGGCTTCTAGCAATTGGTTTAGCATTGCTAGTGAAGGTAGACAAGAGTGCATTTTGTATCTTTTTCTGTTTGGTTATTGATTATGTATAGCAGAATTCTTTGTAAGGGCAATAACTTTGTACTCAAATGGTCTAAAGATTTCAAAATTTCTGATTTAGATTATGTGGATGATTTGGCTCTGTTGGCTAATGATGTTGATGAGATGAATTGTTTATTTCCTTAGTGCTTTTGATGAAATGGATAATATAGAGTAGGTTTGGTCAGATAGATGGTGCTTTAGTTGCATTGAACGTTTTACACTCGGTCACTCAGCAAGTGACTCAGTTAAATTATCTTGATGGATGTTTAACAGATACTGGTGATGTGTGGCATGAGATAAAGAGAAGAATAGTGATTACTGCTGGGAGATTTAAGAATCTTTGGAGAGCGTTCAGAAATTTGCATATACACCTAAAGACTAAAATTGGGCTGCATAATAATTTGATTCTTTCTGGGGTTATGGTAGTGAAACTTGGAACCTTTGTAAGTAAGATAGCAAGAAATTTGATGTTTTGATTCTAGATGCTTATGCAGTATCTTGTACATTAGGGAGTTTCACCTTGTAAGTAATGATGAGTTAGGCAAAGGAGGTTGCAACCTCTTTTGAGCTGCATATTGTGCAGAGAATGACTGCATTAGTTTGGCCATGTTGTCCATATGCATAACTATAGATTAGCAAATACAGTTAGGAACAGTTTTCCTAAACGCCTCAGAAAGAGAGGGGTGGGGGAGATCTAAGATGCAATGGGTAGACAGTGTCAAATAGGACCTTGCCAGAATTGGCCTATAGTGGCCAAATGCAGCAACTATAGCACAGGATAAACACATCTGGAGAACAAAATTGCAGAGTCTGGTAGAACATCCATGTCTGCATTAGCTGTGAGATTGAGCATACAATGAGATGAGATTGTAGTTATGTGAGATTGGGCATATGATGAAATGCAGTGTTGGAAAATGTTATTGTAACATAATGAAATAACGGGATAGCAAAATGATTTTTGAATAATGTTAACAGAATTTCAAAATGTTATAACATTAAAATGTAACAAAAAAAAATTCGTTATTTTCATTGTTTTTTTTTTGTTTTGATAGATTTCTGATTTTTCCTTCATAAGATATACTTAGGAACTAGTGTGAAACAGACAGATCTACAATTTATTTTTATGATCAACAAGAAAAGCCCTTTATTGATTCATTCTAATGGAATTTGGAAAGCACCTGTCTTAGCCATCTTCTTTGCAATTGGCACTCAGAGAAAGTGCTTTGGGATAGCCAGATAAGAGCTGCAGTTAAAAAGAAAGGGTGTCTCCTTTCATGTAGAAGGAAAACAGCAGTTACAATAGTGCAAAAATCCCAGGTATATTGCATTTCCTTTGATAGACTAAGACATTAAGAAAAGGAATTATGTATTTGGTATAATTTGGATATAGGATAGATTAGGGGCTCTCAATGTGGGATACACAGTAAAATTTTTTGGGGTACGCCATGAGAGCTAGAAAAAATCTAGTAACAAAGTCAGTGTTTTATATATCTATTCAAGGGGTACGCCAGTTACATACACATTTCCAGGGGTTACGTGGAGCGTAAAAGGTTGAGAACCACTGGGATTCGGTATTGGAGGAAGAGGCATTAATTTATTGAGTGCATGCCGTTCCATGGGCGAGTGGTTAGCGCGCTTGGTTACTGATCTAAGGGACCTGGGTTCGATCCCCGGGTAAGGCATGGATGTATGTGTTGTTTTTCTGCTGAGGTCCTGCCATCCTCTCAGACCTTTTACTATGGCATATAAACTGACAGGCTCCTCTCAGACCTTTGTGGCAAGCAGCTGCTTGAGGGGGTATTTATTAGTCAAAATTTCTGATTTTAATCTTCTCATCAAACCTTCAACTCCCCCCCAAAAAACATTTCCATTGTGTACGTTTGCAAATCCATTAACAATAAACCTCACCTTGTTATATGTTGAGAAAAACAAAGGAGGTAATTCTCATGTTTTAATGTTTCAATCTCTTCTTTAAGAAGAGACTGTACAAAGTTAAATAGGTAATGTTTTCAATTTCTCTACTAATATTTATTCATTAGTTTTTTTTGATTAAGAAAAAATCCAGTCTTATGCAAAAACTAAAAATCCAGTCTTATGCAAAACCTGAAATTTGTCTACCTGGTTTCAAATCCAAAATAGGTGTCTTTGTATAATTTTTATTTTAGCCTCATATTTTATGCCTGACATTAAAAGTAGATATAAAGAAAATAACTATAAAATTTTATTAATATTATGTTAACCTTTTCTGTATGGTGGAATATTTTAGTAATTAGGAAACCTTACTCAAGTCTTATCCTCATACTCGCACCCCCTCCTCCCAAATTAAATTCTTACCTCTCAAACACTAAATTTTTTGGACCCTCCTCGAAACCAAATTCTAGAACCTTAACTGATGCTTCACAGACCCCCACTCCCCGCTCCTGAAACTAAATCCTGATACGTTCCAGTCTTCAGTAGTTTTGATTATATGGCTTACATACATTAATAGAATACTTCAGTGGTGTCATCCTATTTATTCATAACTTTAATTGCTATTTTTTTTTATTATTATTATTGAACCAAAATTTTTAAGAATCAATAGCAGAAAAACTAACTGCAACAATTCTATTTACATATATGTATTTATTTCATTATTAATATTGATAAGTTTCCTTTTTGCAGTTTTTTTATTTGTTTTTTTAACAAATGGATTGATTGAACTAATGCAAATTGCTGGATGATGGTATTGCATACATATATAATAAAAATGATAACATATGTTTCATTATTTTGCATTTGCACTAAAAATATTTTGAAATAATGTTAACATTATAACGAAATTTATATTTTGCTATAAAGAAAAATGTAACAAAAATCAATACTACAGATTTTGGCAGTAACGAAAAGCGTAACGAAACGTTTTTCATTTTGTTTGCCAACACTGGTGAAATAAGTTGTGGTTATGTGAGATTGATCATAAGATGAGATGAGATTGTGGTTACATAAGATTGAGATGAGATTGTGGTTACATAAGATTGAGATGAGATGAGATTGTGGTTACATAAGATTGAGATTGTGGTTATGTGAGAGAGCATATGAGATGAGATTGTGGTTTTGTGAGAAGAGCATACGAGATGAGATTGTGGTTAGAGAAGAACATATGAGATGAGATTGTGGTTATGAGAAGAACATGAGATGAGATTGTGGTTATGTGAGAAGAGCATATGAGATGAGATTGTGGTTATGTGAGAAGAGCATATGAGATGAGATTGTGGTTATGAGAAGAGCATATGAGATGAGATTGTGGTTATATGAGAAGAGCATATGGTTGCAGGAAAAAGAAAGTAAATGCCAATGGAAGTGCCAACAAATATAAATATGCTACTGAAAATAATACAGTTCTCCCACTGTGGGGGTATAACCATAGACTCTCCTGCACACAGTGTATATTTTGTCTTCTATGCTGCACCAACTTCATCCTTGGAATGCATGTCAATTCCTTGACACCAACACTAGCTTACAATTTCTGTGAGGGCAGCCTCACTTCATCTACTGAGAACTTTGCCTCCTTGTTGCACTTTATCCGCATTATCAGTCTTAACCATACTGCTACCTTGTTCACATTTGTGTTACGTCACAAATCTCTATGGCATATCATAGTGACATACTCTTCTCAGACCTCTGTGACAAGCAGCTACCTGTTTTTTTTTAATTTTAAATATTCAATCAGAATTTTATGCTTGTCTACTGAATGCTTTGACACAGATAATATAAAAAAACAAACTGTCTATTGATCAAATGTGATTTTCCATGTTATTGTTAGCAGATAAAAAAAGTATATAAGATAATAAAATGATGACATCATAGTAGTAGTAGTATAAAGAGATAATATTTATAAAAATGTGTATATCTATATGTAGTTTTAAACTGAAATATCCAATATCATTGCTGTATATAGCATACATAACTAAAAATCTGAATAAAATTATGAAAATATTTAACTTTGAAGTCCCTTTGAAGTCCCCATAAAAGAGTGGATTTAGTTAAAAATGATAGAGATGAGATACAAACTTCAGGGAACATACCTTATATACATACAGGATCCTAATGAAATATTAGAATACAAGAATTAATGTATTGGAAAAGTTAGTGTTACAACTAACTCCTTAAATCCTAGAGTATTAACTGACTATAATTAGAATTTTAAGTTAAAATCTGCAAAAGCAGAGTTGTTATACATTTTACACCATCATATAATGTATATTTTGGGAGATAGAGAGTAGCTGTAGTGTGACTCATTTTTGTGTTGAGATCTTATAATTATGCAATTCATTTTTATATACTGGATACACAAACTTTTTAATATGGGGGGGGGGGTTGAAATTAATATTAATGGGAGATGATATATTTATGTTTTGTACCATTACATCAGGGTAAAATTCTATACCAGGATAAAATTAAATATCAGCTATTGAAGTTTATATGGAAGTGAGGGTTTTCTAAGTTTGTCCAAGTGGTGTATGTTCAACCTAATGGACAAACTTTGTTCTAAGCATAGGTTAATTTATTTTTGTTTCTCTGTCTGCAAACTACATATAGATATACACATTTTTATAAATATTATCTCTTTATACTACTACTACTACTATGATGTCATCATTTTATTATATACTACTTTTTTATTATCTGCTAACAATAACATGGGAAATCACATTTGATCAATAGACAGTTTGTTTTTTTATATTCTGTTTTTTGAAGTTGAAGATATCATTTAATAGTAGTAGTAGTATAAAGAGATTATATTTATGAAAAATGTGTATATATATATATGTAGTTTACAGACAGTGAAACATAAAAATAAATTAAATTAATAAATTAAGTTACCTACCCTTAGAACCAAGTTTGTCCATTAACATAACACCACTTGGACAAACGTATTTCCTTTCCATATAAACTTCAATAGCTGATATTTAATTTTATCCTGGTATAGAAATTTTACCCTGATGTAATGGTACAAAACATAAATATATCATCTCCCATTAATATTAATTTCACTCCCATATTAAAAAGATTGTATATCCAGTATATAAAAGTGAATTGCGTAGTTATAAGATCTCAACACAAAAATGAGTCGCACTACAGCTACTCTTTACCTCCCAAAATATACATTATATGATGGTGTAAAATGTATAACAACTCTGCTTTTGCAAATTTTAACTTAAAATTCTCATTATAGTCAGTTAATACTCTAGCATTTAATAAATTAGGTGTAACATTGGCTTGGTGGATGGTCCTCTGCTATAACTCTACCACACAAACATTATTCTGGAAACATGGGATAATGTTATGGGGTGTGTTCAGTTATGAAAGCATATCCCTCCTAGTATGGATCCACATTACCAGTGTTCGTTACATCGAGGACATTTTACAGCCAAAAGCTCTTCTGTACTTACAGACATATTCTGTAACCACATGCCACATTTCGTCAGGACAATGCAAGACCCCATGCAACAGCTGCCACTGTTGAATACCTGAAGCAAAACAAAGTGCATATCCTTCCATAGACACCTAGATACCCTGATTTGTCACCCTTCGAAAACATACGGGATATGGTCAAATGGAGATTGCTACAACACCAGCACATCCCTGTAAATGTAGACTAACTTTTAGCCTAGGTGCTTAGTTGACTATTCCACAATCCAGCATCATTTTTTTTGACTCCATACCTTACATCCCTGTCTTGCCCTTAGTCAGTAGGGGACTGATGGGCTTGGAAACCTGCTGTCTGGCCAGGGAGAGTCATACCCTCTGCACATTAAAGAACACACTGGATGACCTTGACGGGAAAGCTACCAACTGTCTCCTAACAGCTGTCCAGTGGGTCCCCTTCCCCCAACAATCTCTGAGCCCTTGGGGTCCTTGTGGCCTGGACATTTAGCCCATTGAGTGCAAATAATTGTCTCAGAGGTAAAAAAAACCAAACACATGCCTCACTGTGTATAGCAGATCATACAAGCAATGGGTGGGCACAGTCAGTATTAACCCAGAGCCCAGACTGAAAAGTTGGTTTACAACCAGAGACCAAGCTATTAGTTCACTCTAATAATTTTTTCTCTTAAATGATTCATCAAATAGAAAAAATATTATTTTCCAAGTTTGAATTATGTATTTTTATAAGATACATAATTCTAATGAAAAGAGATGTTTTTCCTTCCTATACCAATACCTCCAGGCAACTGGGAGGATACTAGATATTTTACTTTTTGTGGCTGGCAACACTGATTGCCAAGTGGGAGAAAACATGTAATATAAGGAAATTTTCAAACTACAATTTCTATTTTCAAAGAATTGAAGTTTCAAAAAGCAGAAAAAAAAAACTTATTTCGGATTCTGCCAACATTTATAATCGATATGGGACCTGAAAAGGTTAATAACTCTAGGTAACTCTCTAATTGCATCCATATTGTAAGCATTATTACTAAAATAATGCTATGTTGACATTCCAAATATGAGCATGTTTTGATTGATCTTTGTTGGTGAGATTTTTGTGAACAATAGTGTACAAACCCAGGCCTTTTAATAACATGCCAAGTTCTTCACTGCTAAGCTACTGGCTGCTGAGTAAGATCTCATCTACTGATGACCTCCTAGAAAACTGATTTACTGAATGCTTTTTTTTGGGAGGAATGCATCCAGAGTGTTAACAGGTTATTTATTACTGTATTTTGCTTTCGTAGCATCTTCTAAAGAACACTGCTTAATTTCAAATTTAAATCTAGGTAATATTGCATTTAGAATAAATTACTCCAAATATTTTTCAATCTATTTTTATAAATTTTTAAATGACTTTCATATTTTACTAGCAAATGTTTTTTACTTTCAGGTATGGCTAGTAGGTCAGCATCTGAAGCCTCCATAAACAATGACCATGGATTGTTGGCAAAGCCTCTACATTTGCAGTGCTTGGAACAAGCTGTGCGATTAGATCCATTTCTTGATTACGTTCAGACCATTTTTAATGGTCCATCAAGGTATTTCACAATGATTTTTAAATATAACCACATTAAGAGTTCATTCTCCTTGAAAGTTGTTTTGTAAAATTGTTTAACAGTTTCCAAAAGGATTTCGATGCATAATGACATTATGCAAGCTGTACTGTGAAACTAAAGGGTTTTGTGTACTTTCACTTGACTAATGTTTCTTTATCATTGTATACTTTGGAGTAGTAATGTAAAATTACTGAAATTTATTAAGAAATTGATTGAAACATTTTACAAAAAATAACAGTGCACATTCATGTTACATGAATGGAAAGCAGCATTCAAAGCTCCATTGCTCGAAGATAAGCTTTTCCCAGAAAAACATCACTAGAAACAAATTGAAGATCTCACTCAAATGCTCTCTGTTTTCAACACGTTTCCTTAATATTTAAAGTTTCTGAAGCTGGGATATTTGGCAGCAGACACTGCTATCACACTTTTCCTACCCCCTCCCCACAATTTATAACAGCTAAAAAAAAAATCATTACCCAAAACTTCAAATATTATATTTATGTAAGTGAAAGTTTGTTTTAACAGTTGTTTTATCTTTTGAATTTTAACCCTTCCAGGGGCCAAGCTATTTCTGCCTATGCTCAGCCAAAAAAAAACTTTAACTTTAGAACTTTTTTGCCAAATAACTAATGAAAGGAGTTAATTAATCAACATTTAATCAGCAATTAATCAGCATTTAATTCTGGATTTTCTGAAAATCAAGTATTTAACAAAAAAGACTATATGTTTTATTTTAATAGGACTTCTTTAGAGTCACGTAATAAAAAATATTTAAAAAAAAACTAATAGACAGAAATGATTGCAAAGCACATGAATAGAATGACTATGTATTTCTGAATAACAAAAAAATTACTTTTTTGGTTTTAAGTAAATATTTTTCTCTTTTTATAATTTTTTTCCCTGGTACTATACTTTGAGGAAATTCCAAACTTTTAGCCAACTGTGCTGAGTCAAATAAATAAGTGAACTTTATAATTATTTTTTAAAATAACCAATCAATGGAAATAGGTCATGTTATATACCAAATTAAACAGAATTTAATTACGAATTTTATGAAAATAAATAATATAAACAAATTTGAAGCATATTGATTTTAATAAGCCTTTTTCAATGTGATATGGTGAAAAAAAAGATTGCACTGTACAATTAAGGCTTTATTTTGGAAAACCTGATGAATAAAAATAGTTAAATTATATATTTATTGAAAGGAAATTTCCTCGCAAATAATATAATATTCAACCTGAAATATGATTTTTATTTCTTTTAATGATTCTTTTCAATATCGTCATGTTGGAGATATGTCATGTTGGAGATCAGGACAAAACATGGGCTCCACATGTATGCTGCATTTCGTGCTTTGTTGGCCTGAGTGAATGGTTGAAAGGTAAGATAAAATCCATGCCCTTTGCAGTTCCATTGGTTTGGTGTGAGCCAGCTGTCACATGATTGTTAATTTTGTTTATCTAAAGTGTTGGGCTTTTCAAAAAAGAACAAAAGGAAAATACAATATCTAAATGTGCTTTCAGCAATAAGGTCAGTTCCTCATCGAGAATGGGTGTGTGTGTGTGGGGCTCAGTCGGTAGAGTGCCCAAGGCTCGTAATCTGTAGTTTCCAGGTTCAAGTTCCAGCTGGGTCAGCATTGAGATTTATCTCCACAAAATTCCACGCCCTGCCCACGGTCAGTAGGGGACACCGATGGGCTTGGAAAGGCTACCGTCCGTCGGATGGGACGTTAAGCCGTGGCCCTGTGTGCAGGAGAGCCATACCCTGTGCACATTAAAGAACGTGCTGGATGGCCTTGACGGGAAGCTACCATCTGTCTCCCAATAGCTGTTCCAGTGGGTCCCCTCCCCCAACCTCTGAGCCTTTGGGGTCCTTGTGACTTGGCCATTTAGCCCATGGTGTGCAAAAAAAGTGCCGCTCAGAGGTAAAACAATCCAACCCTCTGCAAACCTCATCATTGCTTACAAAGTAAAACTACCTATGCACAAGATACTGTGTAAGGTCCACTATATCTCCAGAATGCAAGAGGGGTGGGGGTGTCTCAGTTTGTAGCGCGCCAGGCTCGTAATCTGTAGTTCCCAGGTTCGAGTCCCAGCTGGGTCAGCGTTGAGATTTATTTCCACAAAATTCCCCGCCCTTCCCACGGTCAGTAGAGGACACCGATGGGCTTGGAAAAGCCGCTGTCCGTCGGATGGGATGTTAAGCCGTGGCCCCGTGTACGGGAGAGCCATACCCTGTGCACGTTAAAGAACATGCTGGATGGCCTTGACGGGGGGCTACCATCTGTCTCCCAACAGCTGTTCCAGTGGGTCCCCTCCCCCAACCTACTCTGAGCCTTCGGGGTCCATGTGACCTGGCTATTTAGCCCATGGTGTGCAAAAAAGTGCCGCTCAGAGGTAAAACAACCCAACCCAGAATGCAAGTGCTGAAAGTAACAAGCTATGTGTATCAAGCTATGCATATGAAATCAATGTAAAAGGGGGAGTGCTATAGGATATAAAAACTGGGCTCCTCCCATGCTTTCTGCTTCCCCAAAAGAGGGGAAATATGGAAACAATTGCTCTGTTATGTCTTCAAAACACAATGGCCATAAGTAATGAGTTATGTGTCAAATGTAAACTTGTGGCATGGGGAGTGTCACAGGTTATAAAAATTTTCCCTTCTTCCCAGCTAAAAAAGGGGAAATATGAAAAGATTGGATTGAATTGGATTGTTTTACCTCTGAGCGGCACTTTTTTGCACACCATGGGCTAAATGGCCAGGCCACAAGGACCCCGAAGTCTCAGAGAAGATTGGGGGTGGGGACCCACTGGAACAGCTGTTGGGAGACAGATGGTAGCCTCCCGTCAAGGCCATCCAGTGTGTTCTTTTAACGTGCACAGGGTATGGCTCTCCCGCACACGGGGCCACGGCTTAACGTCCCATCCGACGGACGGCGGCCTTTTCAAGCCCATCGGTGTCCGCTACTGACCATGGGCAGGGTGGGGAAATTTTGCGGAGATAAATCTCAACGCTGACCCAGCTGGGACTCGAACCTGGGAACTACAGATTACGAGCCTGGCGCGCTACCGACTGAGCCACCCCCGCCCCAAATATGAAAAGAATTATTCTGCTATATCTTCAGAACATGAGTGCCAAATGTAACTAATTGTACATCAAATGAAAACTTGTGACATGTGGAATGCTGTGGGCAATACAAATATACCTCCTTTGATTTCTTCCTCCTAAAGAAGGGGAAATGTGAAAGTTGTTGCATTATATCTTCCATTTGCAAAAGTTGACAGTTACAGGTGACAAATGAAACCTCATATGAGGACTGTCATAGACTACAAATTAGCCCACTGCTATTCTCCCCTCCCCCTAAAGGGGATGAAAATTTAGGGGGGGGGGGGTCAACTTTAATGAGTTGCATTTCAAATTAAAGCTTGTGATGTCTCATGAGTCCAAAAAAAGGAGAGAGGGGCTCAATCGGTAATGTGCCATAATTCGCAGTTCCCAGGTTCAAGTCCCAGCTGGGCCACAGTTGAGATTTATCTCTATAAACCTCCTTGCCCTCAGTCAGTAGGGAACACTGATGGGCTTGGAAAGGCCTCTGTCCATCTGATGGGAAGTTAAGCAGTGTCCACTTGTATATGTTAAAGACCGCACACAGGATGGCTTTGATGGAAGGCTACCATCTGGCTCCTAACAGCTGCCTAGTGGGTCCCCCTCCTCCAAACCTTCTCTGAGCTTTCAGGATCCTTGTGACTTGGCCATTAGTCTATTGTGACTGGGACTTGAACCTGGGAACTACAGATTATGAAAAGTGCTGTTCAGAGGTGAAACAACTCGACAAGGAAAAAATGAGGAAAAATATAGTTGATGTTTATGAGTTATATATCAAGTGAAAGTATCTGAAGTTTTTTTTAAATATTTGTCTTCCTATTTGTGCCTTAAAAAGTAGAAAACAAACCTAAAATGTATGATTGGTGCAGCCAGTCAGGGAATTCATATCCACTTCAAAGTAAGATAAGACACTAGCAATCTTGTTGATTATGTAAATTGACACCCTATCTTCATTTGAAGCGAATACAAATTCAGTGACAAATTGCACCATCAATACATTTTAGGTTTATTTACTAGTTTTTAGGGCACATGTAGAAAGATAGGTTTCAAAAATGTTTTCTTAACATTCTTTGCAGTGGTATATTTCAAAACACGGGCCAACATTATACAAGGTGACTTGGATTGCTCACATTAATGGATGTTTAAGAAATGGAAAATACTTGGCTGGCTGTTTTTTTTAAAACATTATTATCGGGTTCACATTACTGTTGCTAACATTTAGCTAAAGTATAATTTAAACTTTTAGTGTACTAACACCATGGGCAAGTATCTTTACTCTTGTGGTGTGGTTATTTTTCCAAAAAAAAATTCTATGCTAATATTTTAGGGTATATGTAATTGTATACCATGTATTCATATCTATGGAAGTAAATGTTATTGTTTGCAAATTTCTTCTTTTTGTGTTGAAGTTTGGCAATCTTGACTAAGTGTCAAAAGGTTTGTGCACTAAGGGAAATAATGTCTATATTGTCAGAGTGGCACAGCCAGTGTATTGATGGGGGTGGATAAACTCCTTTAAAACAGTTGAATAATTAAAATGCAAAAATTCTGCCAGGGGTGAGTAAAACTCTCTCTTTTGGGGAGGGGGTGGGGTGGTAATTGCCAACCCACAGGAGGACTGATTTCCATACCCTTCTGTATCCAAGACCTCATTCATTTTCAGGAAATGATGAAAAATCAATTTAAAACCTGAAGATAGAGAATTTACTTAAAGTAAATCTACAGAATTGAAAACTAAGGTTTAGTTATAAAAAAGTAGTAAATGAAATACTAACTTTATAAAGGGAGATGATATCCAGTGTGTGGATAAGGAAATATTGGACTTAAATCAACCATGCAAAGAACTATCAGCAGCCATTTAACAGATAGCTTGTTGCATGTGTGAGTGAGCAATTAGTAACACCTGTATCTTCTGCCGTATGCTGCAGCCAGTCTTGAATAACAAGTTCTGGCTAAGATGGTTCTCTTTTTTATTATAGTTTTGATTTGAGGAGTGGGAACAACATAGAATACAGGGATTTCAAACACAATGGCCATAAGCAACTTTTGGATATTAATAACTACCTTAAAAAGTTAACTATCTTTAAGGGATATAAATGATAAAAATAATTCTAGGAATGCTGAAATAGATTTAAGCAGAAAAGAGTGTAAAATGGCAAAAACCAGGTACATTACTTTGTAATTACCTCCGAAATCTTGTTTTTAAAAATAGTTTTTTTTTTCCGTTAGTTTTCAGGAGTTTTTCAAAACTTTAAAGAAAAAATTGTTGATAATAACTTATTTCAAACTTGTGAGTCTAAATCACTTTAGTTGCTTCAGCTTAGTGTAATATAAGCAAACAAATCAGCAATACCTTATAATACTTCTAAAGAAATGACAAACAGTTGGCTTTAAAAAATTATAATATAGTTTAATAAAATAGGCATCAAATGAAAAAAAGAACGTATTAGTTTTCAAGCTTGAATTATGTATTTTAATAAGATACACATAAACTTAACTATTGAATAAACTCAACTTTTTGGTATACACTAAGTAATTACCACTTTTGAGTCAATTCAAATTTGATGATGTGTGGCATCAGATAAATGAAGAATAGGGAATGCTGCTGAGACTTTTAAGAAACTAGAAAAACAGGTGTATATACACCTAAAGACTGAAATATGGCTATATAATAGTTTGGTCCTTTCTAAGATTAGTTATGGTAGTGAAACATGGACCTTTAGTAAGCAGGATAACAGAAAACTTTATGCCTTTGATTCTAGATGTTTACACAGTATCTTTGGCATTAGGTATTTGACCTTGGAAATAATTATGAGGTTACTCAGTAATTAGCCAAAATGTACTATAACTTGGATGTTTCTAGAAAAACAGTGTGTAATGTACTCATATAACTAAGGAAAATTTTAGTTTTACAGTTGGGTTTGTTTTGTATCATGTACTGAAGAATATGTATTTATTGATTTTATAGTGATGCTGACAATGCTGAAACAGAAGGAGAAAGTCAGTCAGAGATTGAACTAGATGAAGAATTGGTTAGTGGGCAGTTCAATTTACGACAAGGTATGTTGAATATTAATAAGTGTACTAAAATTTGTTATTCAAAATAACATTTAGTTCTGTGTTTAACTGTCCAAAGTTCATTTGGCTGTGTCAATAATTTTTTTGCTGTAGTGCTCAGATTCAAGCATTAATCATGACTCTGTATAGTCTTCTTAATAATTACATTTTATAACATAAAAATGGTAGGAAATGTTTTCTCATATTCCTTTTTCAAGTTGACTTTAATTTCTCTAACCCTTTGCCCTCATCCATTGGGTATTTTATTTCACTTTGTACTGAAGCTAATCTAAGATTTGATTGATGCTGCCATCTGGTAGTACAAATTATGAACAACAAGTAATACCTGAGATTAGATCTACAGGGTTCAGTTTCAATGGAAAATACCAGACATATTTTGGGATGGGAGTTGGTTCAGTTTTCACTTTTCCTGACTCATAATCTGTAACTCCGATATTCAAATTTCATCTAAGCCAATGTTGAGATTTTTCTTTGCTAAACCTTGACCCTGCCCTTGGACAGAAAGGGGACACCAACATGCTTCGAAAGGTTGACATCTGTCAAATGTGATGTAAAGCCATGGCCCCCTGTAATCATTAAAGAACATGATGGATGTCTGCACACCACATCCTAGGTCTCCCCACTTTGTGAGGCCTTTAGGCACACTGTTCATAACCCTATTCGCCAATCTATAATTATTCATATGGGCAACATGGCCAAACCAATGGAGTCTCTCTCTGCACAATATGCTGCTTAAAGGAGGTTTCAAACTCCTTTGCCTAACCTCATCATTAATTACAAAGTTAAACCACCTAATACCCAAGATACTACATAAGCACCTAGAATCAAAAGCATCTAGTTTCCTGTTATCATGTTTACACAGAGTCCAAGTTTCCCTACCATAACTAACCCTAGAAAGAACCAAATTATCATACAGTCTAATTTTAGTCTTTAGGTGTATATGCCTATTTCTCCACAATCTCCATAGATTCTTAAAATTCCCGGCAGAAATCCCTATCTGTCTGTTAATCTCATGCTGCACATCACCATTATCTGTTACATAGCTCCCAAGATAATTAAACTGTGACACCTGCCCAAGACTGCAACCATTCAGATTAACTGAATCACAACCTGCCTGACCAATTTTCATCACTTTAGTTTTCTCTCTGTTTATAACCAAACCTACTCTAGTACCAATCTCATCAACAGCTCGAATGAAAGAGTTCATCTCATCAACATCATTTGTCAAAAGAGCTAAATCATCAGCATAATCTAAATCAGAAATTTCCGTATCTCCAGTCCATTTAAGGCCAAAATTGCATAATATAATCAATAACCAGGCTAAAGAGAAAAGGTGACAAAATGCACCCTTGTCAAACACCAGAAGTAAAGCTAAACCAATTGTTACAAGCCTTACCAACTCTCACACACGACTCAGTGTTATCATAGAGAGCTTTCATTATGTTAACTAACTTGTCTGGTATACCATATGATCTCACAATCAACTACAAATTATGACTCAATAGAGTGAAAAGCCTTTTTGGAATCAACAAAGCTAGCAACCAAAGGTTTCTGAAACTCTAAACATTTCTTAAGAATCTGCCAAAGTGAAAATATCTGATCTACACATCCCCTACCACTTCTGAATCCACATTGCTCATCACGCAATTGCCTGTCAACCAGATTCTTAATTCTATTAAGCACAATCATGGAAAGAACTTTACCTGGAACAGAGAGTAGGCTGATACCCCTATAGTTATCACAAGAACTGCAATCACCTTTTTTGAAAATAGTAATAATAATAGCTCTGGTAAAATCTTTAGGAACCATGCCTTTATCATAAAAGATATTCAAAATTTTAGTCACCCAAGTGGTAACCGAAACATTCCCAGCTCTAAGCATTTCCGTAGTAATTTCATCTATACCTGAGGATTTATGAAGTTTAAGTTTAGAAATAGCCAAAGTAACTTCAGATTGTGTTATAGGGCCAAGATTAAAGCCACCAATGCATCTATTATCATTGCAAACAATGGGAGTAGAATTAACCACATTGTTCAGAACATCACTGAAATGCTCAGCCAACCTAGCCATGACAGAATTTTCACCTTCTATAACCTTACCTTGTTTATCCTTCAATCCCTGTGTACCTGTTCGTTTTCTACCACACAAAACATTAACTATCTGGTACAGCTCTCTACTGTTGTGCTGTCTAACTGCTTCCTTGGCTTTGTCAGCTAAGCCATCAAGCCAAAGATTCTTATAAGCAGCTAACTTCCTTTACATGTTTATTAAGCTCTGTGTAATTCTTTCTGTTAGGACTAGTAGAGTATTGATTAAGAACATTCCTGCAGTTCTTTCTTTGTGACATAAGCTCCAGGCCCTTATCACTCAAATAATTCTGCCTCCTCTGCTCCTTTTTCCCTAAAAGAGTACTGCTAGTTTCCAAAAAAGCCTGTTTAAAATGGTCCCATTCTTCCTCAACTTCAGTAGTAAGCAAACCATGACTGTCATAATGACTAAGTAACCTATCATGGTAAGCTTTAGCTCTAACTGGTATTTCAGAGCTTCAGTATTAAAGGTCAGTTTTTTAACCCTAGCACAACACTTCTTAAGTTTAAGTTGCAAGACACTTTTAAGAAGATAATGGTCAGATCCAATTTCAGCTCCCCTATATGCCCTGGTATTCCTAACAGAACCAGCCCATTTGCTGTTAAATAATATATGATTAATCATATTGTTATGCAGCCCATCAGGTGAAACCCATGTGTACTTATGTGTGTCATGGTGTTTGTAATATGTGTTAGTTATTCTGAAACAATTGAGTTTACTTACCTGTAGGAGACATTACCATTGCAGCTACCAATACCAAAAGGGCCTATCACCCCTCTCAAAGGTCAGAGTCAGTACAAACTTTGGCATTGAAGTCACCTAGAACAAGGGTAATATCTCCTTTCTTGACAGAATTCAGAATATCCTGAAGAATACATAAATAGAAATGAAATCTGTAATGATGACATAATCCCACCACACTCAATATGAAAAATACTGCTCTTTAATTACCCAAACATTAAACTAAATTAATAACCCCCCCCCCCCCTGACCCTTCAATAGAAGGCACCATAAATACTACTACCCATCCACCCAACATGCTCTTAGCCTAACGTAAACAAATATTGACACTGCTGACAGCTTACCTGCCACAAAACAACTATTTCACCTGATGATGCATTATAGCAACACTGCAAAAGCATAGCATATGTAAAAAGGATACATTATTCGCTCTTCTGGAAAAGTTGTGACATATGCTGGAAAACTACAAAGGGTAATTATTACCATGTCAGTTCAACCTGGCCAATTCACCACCTATCACAGATTTCAATGATCTTTGGCATAAATGTTAGTACACATAAGACATTTAATTATCTGAAATATTTTGAGTCAAAAAATTTTTGCAAAGAGTTACAGTTGTTTTACTTAAGTACAAATTGTGATGTAACTAAACTTTTTTCTTTTTTTGTTTTGCTTCTATGGTAGGTGAGAAAACCAAACTTGGTGTACTGATGCAGATTTGGATTATAAATTTATTTAAGAAAATCAAATTTAAAAAATGTAATATGGTTTTGAAAAAAAAAATGAAAAAACTGAAAATTTTAAAATGTGAAAAAAAGTGTGGTCCCATATATAAAAAAATTAAAACTGACATATGTTGTACATTGCGCTCCATAGAAATGTTGTATAAAATTTGGAGTATGGTCATTTCCTTGATATTTAGTAAAAAATTTGAAATTTTAATAATGTTATGGTTAATGATGCACTTCTGGGGACTGCATTGGCACCCTTGTGCCTGGGCACTAAATGGAGAGGCTACTGACGTGCTTTGATGCACTCAAACATGACTTTGTAACTCCCAATACCATTTGGCTGCTACTCACAGCTATAATGCTGTGAATACAAAGGATACTCACAGCTATAATGCTCTGAGTATCCTTTGGTACCAATGAGCGATGGATAAAGTCAAGTTTTTGAGGGAGGAATGCAAATGTTGAATGATTTGATGATAGATGAGGTGACCAGATTTCAATTAGTAAAACCTGGAACAGTTTAGTAAATGTTCTAGTTTCAGTTTACTGAAACTGGAAAATTTTTTCTCGAAAGCATAACCCACGGAAAATTTAACTAAAGCAGTTGTAGAACTGTGCAATAGGCATGATGGATAATTCATAGTTGGTGGATGAGTTCACCCACCCTAAGCTAGTTGAGTATATATTTCAGTTATGCTGCATAGATTGATGATAAGCCTATTCTTTCAGATGTGGGACTTTTGGCATGGCTAAATTCGAAGAATGTGTTTGCCTGTGGCAGTTTGTTACTTCGAAAACAAAAAGAAAAATGTTCACATAAATTTGAAAAATGTGTAAATGCAATGTTCATGTAAAAAAAAAATGCCTCGTAATGCAGTGACAGCATTATTCTAAAAATTGCCTAATTAAATATATGCAAATGGTGTGTGGACTGCATATCATCACAAGAAACTGGGTCATTTAGGCATCCTAAAAGTTTGTTTCAGGACACAGGGACAGTTCCCTAAAAACTGACTGTCTGATCACCCTAGTGATACTAAAATAAAAGCAGAATTAACTGGATGGGGGTTGCTCAGTTGGTAGCATGCCATACTCATAATCTACAGTTCCTAGATTCAAGTCCCAGCTGGGCCAGCATGAGATTTATCTCTTCAAAACTTCCCACCCTGCCCTCGATCAGTAAGGGAGTTCCATTATTCAGACATTGATGAATATTAATCATATTTGCTGAAGTGAGATAACCCTAATAGTGATGTATCTCAGACTGCTGCCAATATTTTGCAATAGCTAAACCATTTTTTAAAAAGTTTATTTTATAGATTTTTATTGAACTTATATTACTATTAAATAATAATAATAATGAAAAATATGGTAATCCAATTTTTATAATGTGCATGACAAAAAAGTTAATTGCAGAATACTCTCTTTGCAAAAAAAGTTTTTAAAATATATATTCCTTGAAGCTCTTTGTTACTTTCATAGCATTTGCTAAGATGCATTTTTTTGTGGTAATAAAAAACTCACTCAGTCATTGCATGAATGTTATTACATTAGTTTTTGGTTTTGTTTCACATGTGTTACATGCAGCTGACAACAGTTATGCTGATTTATTGCTTTAGTTCAAGCAGTTGAGAAAAGTTATTATTTCTTTCAAAGGTGTCATTTAAATTGGCACATAGGGATGGAAATCTCGTTTCCCCAGTTGCTATGGTAATCATACTGTTTCCGATATTACTATATTAGGGAATTGAATTCATTACTGCAATTGAAAGACAGAGTAATAGAGGAGAGAACTTCAGCTGAAAGCCAACACATATTCCAGAAATACTATATATTCTTGTGGAGAAATGAAACTGAATTTCTAGCCATGCTACTGGGCTAGATGTAGTCGAAATAAGCAAAAATTTAAGCCATTTCCATTTCTAGCTCATTTGATGCCCTGGAACAAAAAAATTATTTAACGAATGGAAAAAACTGCATGTATGCAAGTTTAATTTTATTTTATTTAATGAAGTTATATTTATTGCTGATGAAATAAATTTTATCATAAAATACTTCGATAATAAATAATTTAGTCATAAATAATTGGAAGAGAATATGTAATCATTTAAACTGAAAAGAACTAATTTACCGACATAATGATCAAGAGAATTATGATTTTATATTTTAACATATTTGAGAAGTATCATGTGCAAGTACTATACAACTTTAAATAATATTATGAAGCCTAGTAAATGAAAAGAAATTGGTTTCTATTATTTGATTTAAACCTGTCACAGTGACCTCGGCTACCGCCATTCCCTTCACATTTCTGTTCATAAGATATCACCAAAGAAATATTTTTCTTCAAAGATCAAACAATGGAATTAACCACGGTTACACCAACAGTTCACTTGTTTCAGAATATTTTTGGTTATTAAATATTATTGAACAATTCATAAAAAAAGCATAATTTACCATTTTTAAGTTATTCAAACTGAATTCAGAACATTAAATAACCTGTCCCAGTTTTTACCAATTGAAATCTGGTTATCCTGGTTACAACTGTGAATTAAACATAGGTGACAATCACAGCATTATCTGGTTGACATTTTAACGTCAATATATCAGTAAATATTTTGTGGAAAAAATTTCGCCTACATACGGGACTTGAACCCGCATCTCTTCAGAAACATGCCAGAGTATTACCAATTGAACTAATGCTGCCTCATTTTTCCCACTAATTGAAGACTAAACTCTTTACTGATGATTTTCTGTGCCCACCATTGGCACCATCTATTATCTTTGGGTAGCAACTATTTCTTTATATTGCACTGAGTAAGATGGAAATAATGAAGTCTCTCCACACTATTTAGCATTATTAATAATTTAAACATAGGTGACAATCACAGCATTTCCTGGTTGACATTTTAACGTCAATATATCAATAAATATTTTGTGGAAAAAATTTTACTGACATACGGGACTTGAACCCATATCTCTCCAGAAACATGCCAGAGTATTCTTACCAATTAAACTAATGCCGGTTCACCTTTTTTTCCACTAATTTAACACTAAATTATCAGTAAAAATACTCTGGCCTGTTTCTGGAGAGATGCAGATTCAAATCCCGTATGTAGGTAAATTTTTTTTTCATGTAATATTTATTGATATATTGATGTTAAAATGTCAACCAGGTAATGCTGTGATTGTCACCTATGTTTAAATTATTAATAACGCTAAATAGCATGAAGATACCTTATTATTTCCATCTTACTCAGCGCAACATAAAAAGAAATGGTTGTCACCCATAGATCATAGTGCTCCAATGGTAGGCACCGGAAATTATCAGTGAAGAGTTTAGAGCAGGCGTCGGCAACCTATGACCCGCGGGTCACCAAGTGACCCATTCAATAATTTCAAGTGACCCACGAGTTCTGCAAATAAAGTATAATTTATTTTTATATATTATACTTTATTTGTGAAACTCAAGTGGGTCACTTGAAATTATTGAATGGGTCACTTGGTGACCCGCGGGTCATAGGTTGCCGACACCTGGTTTAGAGTCTTGAATTAGTGGAAAAAAAGATGAACCGGCATTTGTTCAATTGGTATGAATGCTGTGGCATGTTTCTGGAGAGATGCGGGTTCAAGTCCCATTTGTCGGCAAAATTTTTTCCACAAAATATCAACTGTGAATTATCCATCATACCTATTGTGTTGTTCTACAACTGCTTTAGTTAAATTTTCTCTGGGGTTACATGTTTGGGACAAAATGTTCCAGTTGTTCCAGTTTCAGTTTACTGAAACTGGAATGTTTACTAAACCGTTCCGGATTTTACTAATTGAAATCTGTATTGAAAAATGTACCAGAAATAACTCACTATGTATCATCAAATCATTCAACATTTGTATTCCTTCAAAAACTGTTTTTTTTTTGTTCCTCAAAAACTTGGCTATATCGATTGCTCATCTGTTGTATCAAAGGATGCTCACAGCATAATAGGTGTTAGTAGCAGCCGAATGGTACTGGGAGTTACAAAGTCACATTAGATGCAAGCAGCAAAGCACATTGGTAGCCTCTCCATTTAGTGCACAGGTGCAAGAGTGTCAATGCGGTCCCCAGAAGTGCATTATTAACCATATTATTACTAAAATTTCAATTTTTTAACTCAATATCAAGGAAATGACCATACTCCAAATTTTGTGCAACATTTCTGTGAAGCATAATACACAATATACATCAGTTTTAATTTTTTGTATATGGGCCACATCACTTTTTTTCACATTTTAAAATTTTGAGTTTTTTCATTTTTTTCAAAACTATTATATTTTTTAAATTTGGTTTTATTTTTAATGAATTTATAATTCTAATCTACATCAGTACACCAAGTTTGGCCTTCTCATCTACCATAGAAGCAAAAAAAAGAGAAAAATTTAGTCACAATTGCAATTTGTATATTTTCCCCTTAGGTTAAACTATTATAACACTTTACAAAAATTGTTCTGACTTATGATGTTTAATTGTCTGAAATATTTTATGTGTACTAACATTTATGCCAAAGATGATTAAATGTGATGTGATGGATGGTGAACTTTTTTGAACATTTTGATTGATTTGACATGAAATGACCCTAAATACCTTGGTTAATGTGCACAGCAAATCACAGATTAACAACATATTTCGTCTCTCTCTGCCACTTCCAAATCAGTGTCAACCATAGAACAGAATCCCCACCAAGAACAATGGCAAAATAAAGAACATTTGTGAATTCATTATAATATAGACTGTACTACCCATCAGAGGACAATACACTCTCCTATATATCAGATATCAACTCAAGAAAAAAAAAAATCCAAGGTAATTATGTAGTTAATAATTCCAACTAATTGTCTCAGCTATTCTGACCAATACAGAAATATAGAGTAATTTCATTTTAATCCTTACTCTTAGTAAAGCATGTTGGCTTAAAAAAATGCCATGCTTTGTTGGTGTTTGATGCTGCTGGTTTATCTGCACTAACCCGGAAAGTGCCTTCTAGACCAGAGTTTTCAATTACAGTCAGATGCATTTCCAATGACCAACTCCATAGTATAATATCCCATTAGAGGAGATCTTGATCAGTGACTGGTTGCTCAGCAATTGGAGCACCTGGCATGTCAACATCTTGTTTATAATGTTGTTCATATACTAAGGGTGTTCCAAAATTTATTAGCTTATGGAGATAAAATGGAACTGAATGAGTCCATTACCCAGTGTTTTGGACCATTTCATTCAATTAAAGATAATGCAACACAAGGACTAAAATCCACATGAAGAAACAAACTTAAGTGACTTGTTTCAGATGCTGGAAAGATCCCTGAAACCAGGAGATGAGCTCATTCAGTCTCATTTTATCTCCAAAATCTGAGAAATTTTGGAACTCCCCTTGTATATCTACAACACTATAAACATCTATTACCACAGATATTCTCCATCAAAAGTCAAAAATGTATCTATCATATTCTCACCACCACAGGAGCAGAAAAAAGCCTGACTAGTGATAATTTGAAGTTAAAGTGAAACTGATCACAAGATGTGCTAATTGTATTTATCTGCTGGATGAAGTGACAATAACTCGTTGAGATATCGTGCAACATTTGTAAATAGCAACTTGACTATGCCTGAAACATATTAAATTACAATGCATCAAAGTTTCTCTACCCAGTTATATAACTTATTTTTCTATAATTTGTGAAAGTTTCAGTCTTTTAATGTGGTTATTTTTGAAATATGACAATTTTCAATGTTTGCAAATTTTTTCGGAGCACTAATAGTTAATATGTTAAATATTTTTGTGTGGAGAGTTGGCTGTGTTAACTGTCAAAAAGTATCATTTTTTAAATGTGTGGCCAGAATTTTAACTATAACATGAAGAAGAAATCGAAAAAATTAAATTTTTCAATCATATTCTGGCAATTTTTTTTATGAATTTTCTATTAGTGATAAAAGAACCATATCTTTCAGGTGTATGTGTGAGATATGATCTTTTAAATAAAAACTAAATGAAAAAGTTGGAATTGATAGTTTTTAAAGTACAGTGGGGTCTTAACATCCAATGGTAATTCTTTCCACAAAACACATTGTAAGTTGAAACCAATAATATATTGATTTCCTGTAATTTGTTCCAAACCATTGAGAGGCAACCCCAACAATACATAGAATATGTATTTCTTACATGTTATACTTGATTTTTTGCATTTAAAATCATCACTAACTTTAACTTTCTTTAGAAATATCCTTTTGTTTAATTTGAAAGAAATTATATTCACACACTAATGCTCTAATTTTTACTTTTTCATGTTTTTTTTATCATTGTCTGCTTCATTTTAATGTTTTTTTAATCTTGCGCTTTTGAACTTATGGTTATTAGTTTAAAATTGTTTAATTAATAATTTCAAAAATAACCACAATTAAATTATAATTCACAAAAATACACTGTTTACACTGAACAACTGCATCAAACATAAGATGAGCAATACCATTATTTATTTCAAAATAAAGCAAGGATGTTGTGCTGAAAAGTAAAAAATACTGATTGGTCTATAACAATCATAAGAGAACGTAAGAGTGACATTCCTGCTACTGATTGGCTAAGACTCCATCCACCTTTTGAAAATTTCCACCCATGTATCTTTTACAATTTTGGGAAGACATTGGTTCCTGCAAATATCATCGGTCCTTAAAATGAAAGCTCTTATGGAAGGTAAATCAATTCCTGAAAATATCGGATGTTAATGTCATTGGAATTTGACGTCCCACTTTATGTGAAATACAACACATACTGTTTTAGATCCATTGTTTTCCAGCAGCATTTTTTAAAGTGGCTATAACTTTGGGAAAAAAAAAGCAATTATTGACTGAAACCAGATGCCATTCCTATGTTCTTACTAAGAGTAGTCTCACATATATTTTTTGAAATAGAATCTGTGAGGGTCACTTGACACTTCCTGCCTGGTTTGAAATAGAATGGCTCAGGTATAGATCAAAATAACTTGGTTCTTCATCACTAGACATTTTATCTTCTTGATCGGAAAGAATTGCCCATATGGCCTTAGGGCACTCGTCAGATCCTAATGCCAATAAATATGATTTAATTGGCCTCCAACATAAATAAAAACTTGATCCACCTCTTTAAACAAACTTAGCCACTTGATTATTTACAAAAATCACTCGCAAAATTCGAAACATTCCTTCAGCTTCTGTCATTTTTTAGAAGAATTCTGAAATTTTGCTGCTATTTTTAGAACTACATTTTCAGTGTCAAGGACATTACTTTCAAAGAATTCTTTGCGCAGTTACAGATGATATGATTATTTCAGTGAGAAGCAATAATACACTACAGGAAATAAAAAATGCAACACTTGCAAGAAGTTATGCAAATGTGATGAAATTTAGGGAGACGTAGTGTATGGAAATGCAAGGAAATGATTAGGTTTGCATGATGATCAAAACGATTGGATAGGCATGAGCTGATGTCACAGGTGTGGAGCAGTCAAACACAGACAAAGGCAACCAAAGCTTCCTGGTTGACAAAACATTGTGGTAATTGTTCTAAACTGCTAAAGATGCCCTTACACAGACATTGACAACCATTCCAACAGTTAACAGACTTTGAGCGTGGAAGAATCATCAGCTTTAGAGAAGCTGGTTTGTTGTATAGAGATGTGGCCAACCTTGTTGGCCGCAATCCCAGCACCATTGTACACATATGGCACCAGTGAGTTCAAGAAGGATCCAGCACACACTGACAAGGATCAGGAAGATGCCATATGACTACAGAGCAACAGGACCACCATTTGTGATGCATGACATTGCGTGACAGATTCATGACTACAATGCAACTGCAAAGGGACTGGCAACAGGTAATACATCGAATACCTTCCAAGTGGACAGTAAACAACAGTTTTTTACCATTTTCATTGTGAGCCTATCGTCCAGCACTGCATTTGCCCCTAACATCTGCCTACTTGCAAACATGTCTTCAGTGGTGTCACCTCAGACAGAACTGTAATGGACAAGAGTGGAATACTGTGGTTTTAGTGATGAATCTCGTTTTTGTCTTAGTCAGCACAATGGTAGACAATGTGTTTGCCATCATACATGGGACATCTCAGTCAGAACTGGTTATCATAAGGAGATCTCTAACTGCCCAATGATATGTTACATTTTGCAGCCAGTGGCTGTCTCATTTGTTCAGCAGCATGGAACCTTTTACCAGAAAGGTAACACCCTTCACCACACAGCCCGCATTCCTCTGTAGTATCTACATGAGCAAAACGTTCAGGTACTACCATGGCCAGCACGCTCGCCAGACCTTTCATCTATTGAACGCATCTGGGACATGTGATGAGCCTGACAACAGCTCCAACAACACCCAAGAAGTGCACCAACCAATGTCGCTGAAATGGAAAAGCGACTTCACACTATTTGGCTTTCTATCCCTCAAGTGGACATTATAGAGCTGTACGATAGTCTTCCCTGCCATGTTTATGAATACATTGCTGCGCAGGGTGATTCAACATCATACTAATTATACCATTTTACTGGGTAAGTAAAGTGGTAATTTTCCATATTTTTTTGATAGTATAATCAATCTTAGTGTAGTAAAATGGCATTAATCCTTCCAGGTGTTGCAATTTTTTTTCATGTAAGTGTATTTGAATTTTCTTTTTTTTGTATATTTTCTGACTGAAAACAGAATTATTGTTGCTGCATATCAACTGCTGAGTTATCAGCTCAATATGGAGAAAAAATCATCTGTGATAAATTATTATCCATAATTATGCAGCACAGTTTATTTTTTGATAGTATTCTTAAACTTACACCATGTTCTGGGATAAAATACTACACACACCAATAGGAAATTTTTTGATTACCCTTGTTAGATATATCTGTGGTGTTCAAAAGGGGAATATCATTTTTTAACCAAGTTTGTGTGAAAAGGGAGCAAAAACATTTTTGACTATTGATGATGTTTTTGTACAACCAGCAGATATTTTCTTAACTATTTCCAAGTCTTGAAAGTATACAATTAAAAAGACCTTCTTGCTCAGAAATTAATTAAAAATAATTTAAAATTCTCTGTCATTGAGCAATAAAATTTTAGAGTTTATCCTTCAAACTATTTGCATGTTGAAAGTTCTTAGGAGAAAACTCTCAGAAGCTTTTCAGAGCAAAGACAGCGCTCTGTCTTCAGTGATAGTGAATGCTATGTAGACTACAGAGCATCACTTCAGTGAAGACGGAGTACTGTCTTTGCTCCAAAAAGCTTCTGAGAGTTTTCTCCTAAGAACTTTCAACATGCAAATAGTTTGAAGGATAAACTCTAAAATTTTACTGCTCAACGACAGAGAATTTTAAATTATTTTTAAGTCTTGAAACTTTGTTTTATTGCATTTACATCCTTTATTGTGCAAAAAAAAGGTATGTTCAACACTGTGATAGATGTGGGCTAATTCTGAAGTATTCAGTCTCTAGGAAGACGAAACTGTTAGAGCACATTTTCTATGTTCTGCATTCTAGCATGTTTAGTGACTGCTTTTATGCCATCATAACTTACAGTAAAATTAACATTATGCAATTTGCACCTTGCTGTAGAATTTGTCTTCGCTTGGACAATCCACTATAAATAATGAACAGGATGTTGCTTTACAGTGAAAAGCTTATAAATCTTTTTTTACATTAATCTGGAAAACTGGACATTTTTCTGTCTGGTCAGTTTAGAATTTTTGCGCATAATAACATGCCAAAATCTGAACACCTGTTACTTCTTTCTGCTGGCAAGAGTTGCCATCTTGGTATCATGCCAAGCACTGGTCCAGGTAAAAATGCTGAACTTCATTGTGTACAGCTTATGTTATTCAGTGCCTTCTTTCATCCTCCAGTTTATTCTGAAGCTCTTCAAAATCCATCATCACTTCATCTGGGGACTTCTGTGTAACCTCTTGCATGTCGGTATTATTCCTTAATCAATTGAAAGATTCATTGAAGTTGTATTGGTAGTAAATGACAAGTATGGGCATTAAGGGCATTTATGGAGGATGAAGTTCTGCTGAGGTCCTGCCATCCTCCCAGAGGATGGCAGGACAGCAGAAAAATTATACAAACATCCATGTTTTACTCAAGATTCAAGCTCAGGTCCCTTTGATCAGTAGCCAAGCACCCTGACACTTGGCCACAGGATATAATTCATGCATATATGTGAATTCCAGGATATGGAACAGAGGCATTAAAATACCACTGCACAGCCATATGGTCATACATAAGGAACAAGTTCAAACACATATATCCACTCCATTCAACAGGCCATTTTATTAGGTGTCTACATTCTTTGATAAATTCTGTAATTTGGTATATTATAGGAAGGTAGTTATGCCAGAATTGTGTAGTGTTTCAATTGCAAAATTGTAGGAGTGATCATATTTACACATTAATTCAGTATCAGAAACACATAAAACTCTAAACATTCTGTAGTCAAATTCGCAGTATTCTGATTTCAAAAGTATTAAGATTTAACACTATCGTGCTGTATAGCTAAGTTTTATAATCAGGTGCTTAATAAGATTGGACAGTCTTTCTCTTTACTGGTTTAGACAATAAGGATGGCAAATGCAGAATCTCCATGACCATCATAATCAAGAAGTCAATATGAGGAAAGAATGCCTGCCAATGAATATGCTAATTAGTCTGTCTGGGATGACCTACAGGGAAGGATAGCCAATTCCATCGAACTGAAGTCTTATGTCTCACTATAGTTTTAGCAAAATCTATTATAGGTTCATAGTAAATAATCACAGGATTATAATAAGTAATAATCAAGTCCTGTAGACATGGAACTCATTAATTTAATAAAAAATAATTTAATTAAATCTTTATAATAGTAAATATCAAGTCCTGTAGACATGGAACTCATGAAATGTTGAGCTGAAAAATCAGCTCATCATTTCATGAGTTCTGTTATAGGTTTTTGAATTATTAACCCTTCCAGTGTCCATCCTGAAAAACAGGTTTCTATCCAGGGGCCAAACTGTTTTCTGCCTATGCTCAGCCAAAAAAAAACTTTAGAACTTTTTTGCCAAATAACTAATGAAGGGAAGGCAAGTTCTATGCCAAATTACATTAAAAAACAGCATTTAATTCTGGATTTTTCTGAAAAATCAAGTATTTAACAAAAAAGATATGTTTTATTTTAATAGGACTTTTTTAGAGTCATGTAGTAAAAAAATGCATCTGGCAACACAAATAAAAATTTATTTAAAAGAAAAGCAAATAAACAGAAATGATTACAATGCACATGAATAGAATAACTATATATTTCTGAATAACAAAAAAATTACCTTTTTGGTTTTAAGTAAATATTTTTCTTGTTTTGTAATTTTTTTTTCTCGGTACCATACTTTGAGAAAATTTCAGGCTTTTAGCCAACTGTGCTGAGTCAGGTAAACAAGTGAATTTTAGAATTAAAAAAAAATAACCAATCAGTGGAAATATGTTATGTTATATACCAAATTAAACAGAATTTAATTACAAATTTTATGAAAATAAATAACAAAAACAAATTTGCAAGCATATTGATTTTAATAAGCCTTTTTCAATGTGATATGGTGAAAAAAAAAATCGCACTATACAATTAAGGCTTCATTTTGGAAAACCTGCTGAATAAAAATAGTTAAATTATATATTTATCAAAAAGAAATTTCCTCCCAAATAATTTAATATTCAACCTGAAATATGATTTTTATTTCTTTTAATGATTCTTTTCAATATCGTCATGTTGGAGATATGTCATGTTGGAGATCAGGACAAAACATGGGCTCCACATGTATGCTGCATTTCGTGCTTTGTTGGCCTGAGTGAATGGTTGAAAGGTTCCTCATCGAGAATGGGTGTGTGTGTGTGTGTGGGGCTCAGTCGGTAGCGCACCAGGCTCGTAATCTGTAGTTCCCAGGTTCGAGTCTCAGCTGGGTCAGCGTTGAGATTTATCTCCGCAAAATTCCCCGTCCTGCCCATGGTCAGTAGGGGACACCGATGGGCTTGGAAAGGCCACCGTCCGTCGGATGGGACGTTAAGCCGTGACCCCGTGTGCGGGAGAGCTATACCCTGTGCACGTTAAAGAACACGCTGGATGGCCTTGACAGGAGGCTACCATCTGTCTCCCAAAAGCTGTTCCAGTGGGTCCCCTCCCCCAACCTTTTCTGAGCCTTCAGGGTCCATGTGACCTGGCCATTTAGCCCATGGTGTGCAAAAAAGTGCCGCTCAGAGGTAAAACAACCAACCCACAGCGAATGGACATGTAACACCCAGCTGAGCCATGGATAAATACCTGGCACCCATGAGCTTGTATCATAGCATGATTGAGAGTGAAGTTGGAGTGCATGCTGCAAAACTGTTCAGAACATGCATTGGAAATGCCGGCGGGACTCTTATGCAAAATTGAGGCCTTTTGAGAGAGAATTGTCAATATGCGAGAGTTCAGATTGAGCCTTCAAGTGATCATTGAACACATGGGGTGCAATGTGAGTACAGTGCAACTTGTGCAATATAATGGAGCACTGAATGACAAGGATAGGTACAAGATTAGCATGCTACCTGATACATGCTACACCACAGGATGTGAAGAGTGCAATGTGAGCACAGTGCAACTGTGCATCTCATGCAATATCATGGAGCACCAAATGACACTGGCAGGTGTGAGACCAGCACGCTGCACCACAAGACATGAAGATCGCATATGGTTTGGCAGTAGGGTGTCTGTTGCCACCTGGTAGTGTCATGACCAATCATAAACTTATTTACAGTTCTCCATAGTCTTTTCCAAATTGCACACCAGCAATTTTGATTTACTGCCCCTTGATCCCCCATTTTGTAGTGGCTGTGTTGCTTAGATATTCCTAATGAAACATGCCCAGTTTGTGAACCTTTCACCACAATGACTGTGCTGCAATGTGATATGCGGACCGTTACATGTTTCATGGTCTACATGCAAACCATTAGACAATATTTTCATGATGCAGCAATGAGGATGAGATGTTCAGTCCAACATTTGCCTTCACAGCACATCACTGGTTACGCCATCTCTACTGGTGTCAAGCGAGACAACATTGGACTATGATTGAATGGAGGAGAGTGTTGTTCACAGACAAGCCCAATTCTGTTTCAGCATTCAGATGGCCGCTATTCCTCTGCATGGTGGCATCGTCAATGACATAATGAAGCTTATTATATAATCGCCATACAGCTCCTCTCCTTGGCACAATGGTATGGGGCAGCCAGACACCTCTGCTCCCTGTTTCTGGTGTGCTAATGGCAAGACATTACATTGATGACATCGTTAATGCTGTGGCATGACCCTTACTACTATGCTTAGACTCATTATGAAATAGGACAATGACACCTCACACACTGTATCTGTAGTGACAGATAGTCTCCAGGGTGCGGGTATTCTCCCATGGTCGTCATTCAAAATCCCTGGACTTGTTGCCCATTGGGCATGTGTGGGACCTTATGGGTTGACACCTTTTCCAGCTTCCTCTGATGGCAAAACTGGTAAAGTTGTATGCCCAATTGGATGCTGTTTGAAATGCCATACCTCAGGACACCATTAACCATCTGATTGATGGAATGCCAAGCTGTCTACAGGTTTGTATAACCGCCTGAAATGGGCCTGCTATGTGCTGATGAATCCGAAATAAATACACGTACCTTGTGTTCTCATCTTCCATTTTTGATTACTTGCACACTATCTTCATAGCTTCTATCCTGTCAGTTTCAGGTGTATACATCACTTCTTTTGTGGTGTTGCGATTTCCACTTTGAGCAGTGGCATCAAAACATTATCTATTATTTGCCAATAGTTACCTTTTTTTGCTGTGACTGACCAGAAACATTCAAATGCATCGTCTGCACTCTGATTATTCTCTATAAAGCTAATTGATGATAGTTTTGCTCTAAAGTCAACTAGTGCTGAGATAGTGTTTCTTGCAGCTACTATTGGGAAGAAGTTAATTTGTACATAGTGATTCCAATGCAAGGGTGAGTACTACCAGATAGAACTTTGCTTCAGAACCTTCTTAAATAAGGTTATAATTCGGTAATCTTTTAACCAATGAGAATTTAATATCCAACTTGGTGTGTTTTTCAGTAGTTTAAAAAGTGCACTTTGCACCTTGATGCCTCTGTTATTGTGGAATTATTAAACTTTTCAAGGAAATGATAATTTACTGAGATTATCATTTCCTATTTCCTATTACATATTCAAATGTAGGTGACTTTATGATACATTTTTATGATTGTTACTTTTTTTATTTGAACCTAAATATGTGCCTGCTTTGTAACACATGTAGATTTAGCTTTTTGAGCATTAGTACTATAGAATAATGTTTGAAAACCATTGCCAAGATGACTAGGTTACAAAAGCTTGCAAATTAACTTGCTTAGGTTGTATTGGTTTATAAAATAAATAGGATTAAGCACCAATTCCTAGTTTTATATCAATATATTGCTGTTGGTGAAACTTATTGAACATTATTTAATTTTTATCTTTTTCATGTTTTGGGATTAGAAAGAAGATGCGATCGAATGAGACTTTATAATTTCACCAAAGTGAAAAAAAGTAGAAAGTGGCTGAAAGTAAGTTGTAACCTCTAATCTCATAAAGTCAGAGTATGTGATATACAAAATGCATTAATAGAATTAATGTGTTCTTATTCTAAGGGCTATTGAATATTTGAAAGTATCATGTTTGGCACTGTGTTTTATGACAAATTCAGCAATGAAGAGCAACAAAATATTCATTGCATAAACTTTGTTCACTGAAGCATATTTTGCATCAGAACTGAATCCTTGATTACACTGGTCTGCATGAAAATCATCCCACAAAAAAAAGGGGGGGGGGTACTTTATAGATTTGAGGGTGCTGAATTCGAATCTGGCATCCAAATGTTTATATCGGGCACTATTTTTGTGAGAGGACATTTTTTGAGAAAATGACCTTTTTCGTGAATATGATTTTATTCGTAAACAAACCACAATTGATGCTCGGATGAGCCTGGAGAAGTGGTCTTGGATGAGCCTGGAGAAAGGTTCCATCAAGACATATCTGAAATGAAAAACAATATGGTGGCAAATGGAATGAGAGTATATTCATGAACTACTGTTGGGCCCTGCAGTAAGAGGCTCCAGAGATAAAATATAAGTGACAGATGATAACAAAATAATTTTTTATGTAAATATTTACATGTATCAGGATACTTTTTATAATGTATTAAATATTTGGTAAAAATATATTTATCTTCTCCGAGTATAATTCCCCGCCTTGCTCACGGTCAGTAGGGGACACCGATGAGCTTGGAAAGGTCGCCGTCCGTCGGATGGGATGTTAAGCCGTGGCCCCATGTGCGGGAGAGCCATACCCTGTGCACATTAAAGAACATGCTGGATGGCCTGGACGGGAGGCTACCATCTGTCTCCCAACAGCTATTCCAGTGGGTCCTCTCTCCCAACCTTCTCTGAGCCTTCGGTGTCCATGTGACCTGGCCATTTAGCCCATGGTATGCAAAAAAGTGCCGCTCAGAGGTAAAACAACCCAACCCTTCTTCGAGTAAAATGCAGGCATACCCCTGTAATATGACACATTAGGTTCCAGACCACTGTCATATAGTGAATCTTTGCTTTTTTTCACTTGTAGATGCATGTAATGGTTTAATTACATTTTTAAGCAGCCATATACACAATTGTATCAGAATAATATGACCACCCATGGAATCACAGTGTAACTGCCTAGGCACGTCACAGAGTGCACATGACAAGGTCAACCACACAGAGATATAAGCGACTGGCCAGGACAGATTATAATCTTAGTATCTAATGCAAGAAGTTTAAGAATCTTCCTTTCACTTGAAGTAACAATACCTTTACTTTCATTTTTATCTGCTGCTATTAAACGACAATAAAATAAAATAATAGTTAAAAACAGTTTATAATTCACAGTGAAACACCAACATGCAGTGAGATGTTGCAGGCAAAGACTACGTAAACATACTGAGTCCACAAAACTGAACAGCGGTTGATTTCAAAGCTAGTCAGTCCTATGTAGCAAGTCAGAATCTACATAGAAACTGACTTGCCTGAGACACGTTACTCCAAATGACCACTGGGGCGGGGGTGGCTCAGTCGGTAGCGCGCAAGGCTCGTAATCTGTAGTTCCCAGGTTCGAGTCCCAGCTGGGTCAGTGTTGAGATTTATCTCCACAAAATTCCCCGCCCTGCCCACGGTCAGTAGGGGACACCGATGGGCTTGGAAAGGCCACTGTCCGTCGGATGGGACTTTAAGCCGTGGCCCCGTGTACCGGAGAGCCATACCCTGTGCACGTTAAAGAACACGCTGGATGGCCTTGACGGGAGGCTACCATCTGTCTCCCAACAGCTTGTTCCAGTGGGTCCCCTCCAGCTCCCTGAAGCTAGGAAGAATAATTAGTGGGTTCATAGTAACCTTTAGAATAATAGCACACAAAAGTAATGTGGCCTAAATGCTCAGGTAGATTCTCTAAACTTCGGGAAAAAGGAAAAATTTATGCAAGTCATCCTGTTCATGAAGCATCAAGGAAAATCGTTTTTCCTGTCAAAAGATTTTGGTTACATACTGTTATCAGTCATTCTCATTTCGCGAAGTCCCCATGATGTGCAAAAAAGTGCCGCTCAGAGGTAAAACAACCCAATCCAAATGACCAAATATATGTGGGGTGGGTGGGTATTGAAACCAGATACTTTTAGGAAAACGTGAGTTTTTTTTTGTCAGCTGCATTGAGCCTAAGAAATCAACTAGAATGTTTTTTTTAAACTAATAACTATCAACAGAAATAAGTCATGTTATATTAAGCAAAATTCCCAAGCATATTAATTCTTTCAGTACCATACTGGCCCAAAAATGCCAAGATTTTAAATGGAGTAGTCCAATCAATGCTATTCCTTCCTCCTCACTACTACCTCCTGCCTGCAGTTTTGGCTGATATGATAAAGAGTTAATTTTAATTAGATTTTTTACAGTGATATATAGAAAAAATACATTCGTTATAAAGAAAAAATTGCCCACCCAGAAGGTTGGGTTGGGTTGTTTTACCTCTGAGCGGCACTTTTTTGCACACCATGGGCTAAATGGCCAGATCACAAGGACCCCGAAGGCTCAGAGAAGGTTGGGGGAGGGGACCCACTGGAACAGCTGTTGGGAGACAGATGGTAAGCTTCCCGTCAAGGCCATCCAGCGTGTTCTTTAACGTGCACAGGGTATGGCTCTCCTGCACACGGGGCCACGGCTTAACGTCCCATCCGACGGACGGCGGCCTTTCCAAGCCCATCGGTGTCCCCTACTGACCGTGGGCAGGGCGGGGAATTTTGCGGAGATAAATCTCAACGCTGACCCAGCTGGGACTCGAACCTGGGAACTACAGATTACGAGCCTGGCGCGCTACCGACTGAGCCACCCCCGCCCCTTCCACCCAGAAGGAATATCATGCATATGATATAAAGTGACATACTAATAGGTAGTAGTGTAAATAACAAATGATCACACATTTGCAGTCTGTTTAGTGAAGTAGATACTTGGATATTAAAGTAACATCACTATGAGCTGTGACTGCCATTTGTAGTAATATAAGTACTAATACAGTTAAAAAGTGAGTCGAAATGATTCCTAATAATGTCCTGATATATGGTTTGCAGATTTGTTGTACTTGCACCAGAATATCCATTATTTTATATGTTGTAGTTAGTTCTGTTCTCATACATATCATGACGTCCCAGATTTTCTCATTCAGCCATAGATCCAGCAACTGGGCTGTCTGTGGTAGCACTGGAAGAGCTTGCAGAAACTTTGAACAACATGTACAGTATGTGGTCTGTCATCATGCTGGAATGTTGCATTTGGCATGCTCTGCAGGGTGGTAAGATAACAGGACATAGAATGATCTGCACATATTGCTGGGCATTTAAATTACTTTCAACGACTGTGAGAAATTACCGAGTGTCATAAGAGATGGCACTCCACACCAAAATTCAGCAGGAGGTGCTGTATCGCAGGCAATCAGTGATACACGATTTTTTTTTTTGACTCTTTGCCAGCTAAGCTCCTTTGCCAATATGTTGGCACATAGGTTGCTCTAATCTTTCTGTCCCAGACAGATGCAGGCCAATCACTGTTGATGATATATCTCCTTTTGTTTTGTCACTCGGCTCATCCATTGTACCACTGCAATCTGGCATACTTGTGGCTTTGAGGGAGTGGTATGCAAAGGGTACCTCCCTCGCATACCAGCTTTGTGCAGGCATCTATGAATGTACTGACAGATACTGGTGGTGCCCTATCAGTTGTTCTGTCACTGGATATCTGTCGACAGTCACATTTTTGATACTGATGACCATCCTGTGAATCTGGATCATCTCAATCCATAGTCACGCGAGGATGACCAGATTCTGAATGATTTCATGAAACACCGTCTGTGTTCACTGCTGCCAGCAGTGGCAACAAGTTTGCACATCGTGTCTAAAATGTGGTGCAATTGGTCATAGAATGTTGCAACATCGCTTAAACTCACTGAAGTAGGCGATGAGTTAATTAAACATTCATCTACGAAATATGAATGGCATTATCTTTTGATAGTAACCAGATTTACAGGTCAGGTTTGGTTTCTTTAATCTATGTCCACTTTTCCCCAATGACAACTTTGCATACAACTAACAGAATCTGTGTCATGCACCTGATTTTAAATGTAACCAAACCCACAATTTTCCCTTCATTTGCCTATATTACAGTTCCACATTTCCATACTAATTTGCCTAAACATAGCTGTACTAATTTTGGAAAACTTGATTATTAAAAAAAAAAAAATTATTTCACTGGAAAGAATATTTCTTTCTGAAAAATATAATAAAAATATTCACCTAAAACTAGACTTCTGTTATTTGTTATATTTTTGTTTTTATTGTAATACCTTAAAACTTGGGCCAGAATTGCAGATGGTGACTGCACTGTTCACAATTCAGGGGATTTTTCTGTCTTATTTATGGAAGTGGAGGACTACTTTCTTTGCCGTATTTTTTTTCTTATTCTGGACACTGCAGTTTTTTATTGAGCAGTAAATTTTGACCATTATGGCAAGAATGCTGAAAAGTTAGTGCACTAAGGGTATATAAAACAGGTAAAATTCTGAGAGACACAGTTCCCGATACTGAAAATGACAAATAACTTATCTGTGCAAAGCTATAGAGCAAACTGGTTCACAACCTAGCAAAACCCAGCATAGTGGGATATAGTTCTCCATCCATTTAGTTATAAATTGCCTGAGCTAAAAGGTTAAGGGGTTGGAGGATTTTTTAAAACCATTCAATAAAAAGTATTAATTTCTTTGAAATAAGGATGTTTTTCCTAAGTAAGGTTAAAACCATGTCAGCACAGTAACAGAGGAGAGGGGGGGGGGGGATTATAATGCCTTTGACGAAATTTCCCTCTCAACAGTAGAAAGCTTCATTTTATTGTCAAGGAAATCCTTTTTGCTTTCATATTCAAAAATATATTTTGTAGTCGTTCATTCTAAGGAAACGAGAAGAACAGAGTTTTCTGACTGGGAAACAAGAAATAATAATGAAGGTTTTTTTTGTAAAAGTATAAATAAAATCTAAATGGATGTCAACTATATCCCACTATGCTGGGTCTTGCTAGGCTGTGAACCAGTTTGCTCTATAGCTTTGCACAGACAAGTTATTTGTCATTTTCAGTATCGGGAGCTATGCATATAATGCTGGAATAAATGATAAAAATAATTCTAGAAATATTGATAAGGTTTTAACAGAAAAAAATGAATATATGTACAGTGTAATTACTTGCATAATCTTCTAATTTTAAAAATAGCAGTTTTTGATTAATTTTAGGGAGGATTTTGAAACTTTAAGAATAAATAAATTTATGATAGTTCAGATCAAATTTGCTTAAATCTGTAAGTTGCCTCAGCACAAAGTAATTCTAATGAACAATTATTTATACTGTAGCTTAACAAAATATGCATCAAGTGAAAATGAAAACCCCGGAAGAGTTAATGAATGATATACTATTTCACCAACCACAGTATCCTTCCTTGAGCATTTGCAGTTTTCTGAGAAACTAATTAAATTTAGTGCACTCCAACATGATAGGTATAACACAATATAATATAGATTCCTTTAATGAGATTTTAACTTTATATAAATAGAAAAATGGATTAAGTCCATTAATTTTTAAAGGAAGCCTTAAATTATTTCTGATGGGCTGATTTTTTTTTTCATAGAATGTCAAATAAGCTTTCTACCTCATTTGTGAAGTAGAAATACTGACAGATATTAGGGAACAGTGTAATAAGGGTCCATAAAAACTATTGAGGTATATATCCAACCTTGTGCAATTTGCTAAAAAAAAGTTTTAATTTCAGTAAAAAATTTGGAAGGGCCCAATTTCCCTTCCAACTGATGAAAACATTCTGATGATTCTGATAGTAAAAGTATAAATATGATAATTCAATTATAAAACATAAAAATGCAATAAGAATCAAAATGTATATTTTAGGACTTCAGCGAGTCAATTTTCCTAACCCAAAATTTACCTAGACTTTTACAATTAACACTAGACTTTATCCCTCATCAACCATGGTTTTGTGAATCATTTTAAATCCAGAAAATACCGTATAGTTGGCTAGAAACTGCAGTATATATATGTGTGTGTGATATTCAATTTATTTTAATGTTCTGGTTTATTGTATGCCACAACACTTATCTTCTGGCAGCAATTCTCCCAGCACTCTGCAGCAGCTCAGGCATTTCTGTAGAATCTGATCTTTTAGGGATGTGGAAAGTAGGGCAAATTGCTTCATGTTATGAATAGTAGTCAGAGAGCAACTATTCTATTCTGACATCACTTGGTATGTGTTTCATGAATGAGAATTTCAACATGACGGCAGACAATGAGGACATAAACAACAAAGAAGATTAGTTATAAGTGAATCATATAAAGCTAGGGTCGTTCTGTCTCATTCTTCCTTTCTCACATATTAGTTGGGGCTGGAATATTATTTCTTCATACAAGCAAGCCCTTTAGTCTGAACTACAAAATCAAGAAAACGATTAGAAACATATTTTTTGGCACCAACCATCAGAAAACCTTTCAATGTGAAATTACACTATATTGAAAAAAAAAAGTGTCCGGACACTTTCATATTAAGTGAATGAATAGCCACATTCAAATCTACCTAACTTTGAAAATAAGCTTTTTACAGTAAAAAGCCACGACATAAATTGAAGATCTAGGTCAGAGCTCTCTAAATCTCTGTTTTCTATAATATTAATTTAATATTTAAATAGTTATGGAAGCTATATGTAATAATAACAAAAAGTATATATATATGTTAAATATATATACTTTTTGAAGTATATATATATTTAACAGATGTTATCACACACCACACTTCCAAAACATTTCCCCCCCCCCCAAATTAATGAAAACTTCAAAAATCCTTACACAAAATCCAAATATCGCATTTATATTGTGAACAACTTGTTATAACGGTTGTAATTTAACTTTTTGAAGTAAATTTTCAAAGCTAGCAAAAGTTTCACTTAAATGTTTCATCTTTCATAACTCTTTAAATATTAGATTAATATTATAGAAAATAGAGATTTAGAGAGCTCTGACAGATCTTCAATTTATGTCTAGTGACTTTTTTTCCATAAAAAGCTTATTTTCAAGCTTATATTTCAGGTAGATTTGAAAGTTGCTTTCCATTCACATAACATGGAAGTGTCCAGACACTTTTTGCAATATAGTGTATATACCCCCTTCATATCATCAATGAAGATCATGAGTCCTTTTTTTTTTACAGCAAATTATTATGGGAGGTAGCAGACATTTATGGTCACAGCCAAACCTAAGAAACAAAAATCTGACTCCCTACTATTAGGAGAGTGGTGCATATGGATTTAGAGAATTAATACAATTTTTCATTGAATTACCATATTTCCTCTAGTAATGAAATATTTTCAGAAAAAAAACTATTCAATTAACACTAAAGTGCCCAAAGAGGGTTCACAGTATTTTTAAATTATGTTTAGAGAGCATTCATTTTCATATGAATTTTGGTCATTTTATTATTCAAAATTAAATGCTCTTTCATTTTGTATGTAACATGCCAATATACATAAACTGAAGTGCCAAAACATTATGACCACCTGCCTAATATGATGCTGATCCTCCAGGTGCCGCCAAAATAGCTCTTATCTGACGAGACATGGATGCTACAAGGTTTCTAAAGGTGTTTTGTGGTATCTGGTACCAACATGTTCTAGCAGATCCGTTAACTCTTATAAGTTATGTGGTTGAGCTGCCACAGATCAGATATGCTGTTTCAGCACAAACCACAGATGCTCAATTGTATTGATGTCTGGGAAATTTGGAGGCCAGGGCAATACCTGGAAGTCTTCCTCATGTTCTGCGAACATTCTCAAACAATCTGAGAAGTGTGGCCTTGCGCATTATCCTGCTGAAAGAAGGCACTACTAGAGGACCTTTGCTATGAAAGGATGTACCTAGTCTGCAATGATGATTAGGTAGGTGGTAGATGTCATAGTTTCCTGTACATGAATGACTGGACTCAGGATTTCCTAACAAAACATTGCCCAAAGCATCACACTTCCTCCACTAGCTTGTTTTCATCCCACAGTGCATCCGGTGCTAACACTTCCCCAGGTAAATGATGCACATGTACCCGGCAGTCCACATGGTGAAATAGGAAACAAGATTTGTTGGACCAGATGACCTTCCACCTACACCTCAAGACTTCTTTCTTCCACCTACACATTCAAGATCCAGTTTTGATGCACAGTGAACCGAGGTTTGAATGGACATTCTGAACCGAGGTTGAATGGACTGAGAACCGAGGTTGAATGGACTTGTGAACCAAGGTTTGAATGGACTGCATAGCCTGTGGCTATGCAGTCCATGCAAGCCCATGCTATGCAATGGGACTGCATAGCCTGTGGCTATGCAGTCCCATTTTCAGTAGGGTTCAATATACTGTTGTGACACATTACTCCCATCATCATCATCCTCAGGCAGCCATGGGCTACGGAGGTCCAACCGGACTGTGCAATTTAGTTCTCCAAGAAAGTCTGTCCTGAGCTACATCTACTGCATCTGGCCACTGCACACCAATTCTAACAAGGTCCTGTTTGACATTGTCTGCCCACCACATCCTAGGTCTCCCCCTCTTTCTGAGGCCTTTAGGCACACTATTCATAAACCTATTCACCAATCTATAATTAGTCATACAGGCAACATGGCCAAACCAATGGAGTCTCTTTCTGCACAATATGCTGCTTAAAGGAGGATGCAAACTCCTTTGTCTAAACCTCATCATTAGTTACAACATTGAACCATCTAATGCCCAAGATGCTGTGTAAGCATCTAGAATCAAAAGCATCTAGTTTCCTGTTATCTTGTTTACAAAGTGTCCAAGTTTCACTACCATAACTAACCCTAGAAAGAACCAAACTATTATATAGTCTAATTTTAGTCTTTAGGTGTATACTCCTATTTCTACACACTCTCCATAGATTCTTAAAAGTCCTGGCAGCAATCCCTATTCATCTGTTAATCTCATGCCGCACATCACCATTATTTGTTACATAGCTCCCAAGATGATTAAACTGTGACACCTGTTCAAGACTGCAACCATTCAGATTTACTGAATCACAGCCTGCCTGACCAATTTTCATCACTTTAGTTTTCTCTCTGTTTATAACCAAACCTACTCTACTACCAGTCTCATCAACAGCACGAATGAAAGAGTTCATCTCATCAACATCATTTGCCAAAAGGGCCAAATCATCAGCATAATCTAAATCAGAAATTTTCGTATCTCCAGTCCATTTAAGGCCAAAATCTTTCCCTCGAAGTGAATTTCGCATAACATAATCAATAACCATGCTAAAGAGAAAAGGAGACAAAATGCACCTTTGTCGAACACCAGAAGTAATGCTAAACCAATTGCTACAAGCCTTACCAACTCTCACACACGACTCAGTGTTATTATAGAGAGCTTTCATTATGTTAACTAACTTGTCTGGAATACCATATGATATCACAATCAACCACAAATTATGACGATCAACAGAGCCTTAAGCCTTTTTGAAATCAACAAAGATAGCAACCAAAGGTTTCTGAAACTCTAAACATTTCTCAAGAATCTGCCAAAGTGAAAATATCTGATCCACACATCCCCTACCACTTCTGAATCCACATTGCTCATCACGCAATTGCCTGTCAACCAGATTCTTAATTCTATTAAGCACAATCATGGAAAGAACTTTACCTGGAACAGAGAGTAGGCTGATACCCCTATAGTTATCACAAGAACTGCGATCACCTTTTTTGAAAATAGGGATAACAATAGCTCTGGTAAAATCCTTAGGAACCATGCCTTTATCATAAAAGATATTCAAAATTTCAGTCATCCAAGTGGAACCGAAACATTCCCAGCTCTAAGCATTTCTGTAGTAATTTCGTGTACCCCTGGGGATTTATGAAGTTTAAGTTTAGAAATAGCCAAAATAACTTCAGATTGTGTTATAGGGCCAACATTAAATCCACCAATGCATCTATCATCATTGCAAACAATGGGAGTAGTACTAACCACATTGTTTAGAACATCACTTAAATACTCGGCCCACCTAGCCTTGGCAGAATCCTCCCCTTCTATAACCTTACCTTGTTTATCCTTCAATCCCTGTATACCTGTCCATTTTCTACCACACAAAACATTAACTATCTGGTACAGCTCTCCGCTGTTGTGCTGTCTAACTGCTTCCTCAGCTTTGTCAGCCAAGCCATCAAGCCAAAGATTCTTATCATCAGCTAACTGATCTTTACACGTTTATTATGCTCTCTGTAATGCTTTCTATTAGGACTAGTAGGGTATTGATTAAGGACATTCCTGCAGTTCCTTCTTTCTGAAATAAGTTCAAGTGCCATATCACTCAAATAATTCTGCCTCCTCAACTTCAGTAGTAAGCAAACCATGACTGTCATAACGACTAAGTAACCTATCGTGGGAAGCTTTAGCTCTAACTGGGTATTTCAGAGCTTCAGTATTAAAGGTCAGTTTTTTAAACTTAGCACAACACTTCTTAAGTTTAAGTTGCAAGACACTTTTAAGAAAATAATGGTCAGATCCAATTTCAGCTCCCCTATATGCCCTGGTATTCCTAACAGAACCAGCCCATTTGCTGTTAAATAATATATGATCAATCATATTCTTATGCAGCCCATCAGGTGAAACCCATGTGTACTTATGTGTGTCACGGTGTTTGTAATAAGTGTTAGTTATTCTGAAACCATTGAGTTTACTTCCCTGTAGGAGACATTGCCATTGCAGCTACCAATACCAAAAGGGCCTATTACTCCTCCCAAAAGGTCAGAGTCAGTACCAACTTTGGCATTGAAGTCACCTAGAACAAGGGTAATATCTCGTTTCTTCACAGAATTCAAAATATCCCGAAGTTGTCTGTAAAACCTATCCTCATCGGCATCCTCAGTGGGGGCATAACAGCAGATAACATTCAAGTCTTTAACACTTGTCTGAAATTTTGCTGTCAGAAACCTTTCATTAATGCACTCATATCCTAGAAGAGCATCACTAGCATGTCTGCTGAGAAACAAACCCACAGCTTGGTGATGTTTATTGTCTTCCCTCCATGAAAGGAGAAATTTAAGATTATTTTTAAGAATCTGACCTTTGTCCATCTGGTCTATTGCAAGCTGAGAATATCTAAATTATAATGGTGTAATTCTTGTGTGAGGACATTAAGAGAAAAAGCTCTGTGCAGAGTCCTCACATTCCAACTACCTATGGAGAGAAAATGTTTAGTGGGATGCTTAAAGAAACTGTGGCCAACATTATCAAACCAGCCCCCTAATTGCAGACATGGGGCAAAGACCCGTTCCCCCACCACTAAAGGCTGAAGCCATCTACACTGGAAGACTTCCTCCAATGTAGAATTTGACGATGCCAATAGAAGAGTTCAGGTGCCTGCGATGACCTCTGCTCAGAATTATCCACCAGCTGATAAACATATCCTGTGAATCTATTCACTTGGGGCTGTCAACCCGCAAACAAAGAGAAAACACAGTGGAAGATTTTCCCTCCACGAAAGCACACCAGTGCAACAAAATCAGGATCCATAATCAAGCTCAGAGCCATATATCTGTCCAGTGGGTTTATATGGTCAGCACCAGGACCCTGTGTGGTTGGCCACTCCACAGCAGGGTAGAAAAAAAAATGAAAAGTAGCCACAGATGTCCAGATCAGTAGGCCACACTAATCTGGCAGCCCTCCCCTTCCATTCACTTCCACAAGAGAGTATCTCTTTTGAAAGGTACTAATGGTCTACACCACAAGAAGGTGGGGTCAGACATTAGGTGCTAGGCCTGGCCAGTTCTATGCATCATCACAGGGGATTGGTGCATAGTTCTCCTTCCAGCATTCAAATTACGGACGAGTTGCACCACAGTATCCCTTCTGTTGGCTCATACCATAGGGTTAGCCTTTGCTAACTTCTAGCATCGATGAGCCGTGGTTGGCCCACACCTTGCCGGCAGTTTGTGGTTTTTCCCTCCTTGGATCACTTTTTGAAGGTACTAACCACAGCTGACCGTGAGCACCCAACAGCCATGCCTGCTCAGAAATGCTCTGACCCATCTGTCTGGCCATTACAATTAGGCCTTTGTCAAACTCATTTACGTCTGTTGCCTTTCCCATCTGAAGAATAAGAATAATACTGATTAACAGAGCTCAGTATCAGGTGTTATTTATACTGTTTCATGACTTTCACATATGCCATCATTTACTTGCAGTTGCTTTGATTTGCATAAAGACGCACTATTCATAATGTTTTGGCTCTTCGGTGTATGTCTGTCACTGCATGATAAAATTTTAAACTTCAGTAGTTTTTCTGCTGAAAAGATATTTACTATTATCTTTGCCACATTTGTAAACATTGTGAGAAACCTGACACTAAAATTTAATGTTCCACAACTTAGATATTAGCAATGGCCATTTTTTAGAATTCATTCCAGTGCATATATGGCAAAAAGTGTACCATGAGAGATAGTGTAGCATCAAAATAAAACTCCCCCCTCCTTGTTATCAAACATAACCAGGGCCAGATGCAATAATAACAATGAAAATGATGTACTTAAATAATTCTGATTGAAGTGAAATTTAGTTTTCTTGTCCTATAATTCTCACATGGTATTTTCATAATTTCAATAGTGTCATCTCTCTCAATTGATTAAGTAGCTTTGGCATTGAGATGGCATTAACTCATTGCTGAGCACAAATAATGATTATTAGTTTACTGAAAGAACTCTATTCAGAACTAGTAACTGAATGGCAAAGAGTGAGAAACTTTGAGAGCTAAAACATTGTGAAAAACTGCATATTTACAATTGAACAAATATTTTAAATAACTCAATGGCTGGCATTTCAGTATAATGTTTTTCTCTCAATGTAATTTTTGTACTAAAAGCTTTAAATTTCAATTGAAAATACTTTGTAGCTTGCTCAAAGTTTTCACCTAAGCTGATTTCTTCTTAAATATTGACGGGATTTCTAGTGATCCATTATTTTGGGTATATTGCTAAATCATTCTTGAAGTTGCATCAACTAGAATATTGTAAAATTCTAAACTCTTAAATATTGCTCTAGACCACAAAGAGTTTCATCTGCAGAAATTTCATCGCACTGTATTTTCTTTTTGTGTAGTCTCATAGATGAAAATCTGTGATTCCCAACTAGTTCTTCAGCAGTTGTCTTTCATTCTTGTAATGTAGAATAAATCTGGTTTGTCTCAGTTTTTAAATTTGAAGTATAACAGCATTTATTAAAGATAGGGAAACTACTTTGGAATATTCACAATCTTTCAAATGTTTATAATACTTAATAAGTCATACTAAAAAAGTAGTGACTGAATGCTTTTAAGCAAATCATTTACTTCAGAGATGGCTACACTATCTTTGGAAGATTCAATAATTTTACTGAATGCACAGAGACTTTTTTTTGCTGAAACTGGAAAAGTTTGACAGAGTCAATACATATATCCAATCTTGTATTACTCAGTAGGTTTACACTTATATGCAAATGCTTACATAAAATGTTCCAGGTGTTTGTTGAGCAGAAAATAATGTTATACATTCTTTGTGATTCTCCAAATGTTTTTTTGCAATACAAACTGGTGTTGCTCCATCTCTCAGTACTAGATTAAAATTATATGCTGCATTGGGTACATGGTAAATTAGGTCATTGATCTGGATTATTCCAGCTTTTGCATCTTTGTCTGCACTTCATTTTGTAAACAGGGTTATGATAAGATGATGGCAGTTAATAATAATCAAGGTTATGCAACTCCACATAAACTGAAGTGAGATATCAGTAGTTGTTTCATTCAAATAGTCCTTATTAGTTCTTGTCACTATATGTAGCAGTGAATGTGACATTTTCCTGATTCAAGTTCTTGTAAAATACCACTTGGTTTTCTACAGTTTTTTTAGTTATTTCTGAATCGAGGTTTGCTACTGGATGTATCGAATATCAAACAACAAAACATACTATCTTCTTTTACCAACTGAATGCTGCAACTGAATTATTGCATATATGATTATACCTTTCAGCATTAAGGTTTTATTGTAATAACTGACTGTAAAAGACCTTGACTCATTTCTTGGGAATTTATAGACTTAATTTGTTCAGGACCCTTTTTCATTAGCCTTATTCTTGTTTGGCCATGATGAAGGATCATGTCGGTTTTTCTTTGCATTCTTTATCCTTTGAGTGTGCTGTATCATAGGTATTTTTTTTTTCAAATCAGTATCTTTATTAACTGTGTGCTTTACACTTACTCACTTAGCTTCCTACAGGCTTTGATCTTGGTGAGACCTCAACCTCACCCTGTTCTCTCCAAGATCTGCTAGCAGTCACCTGTACCGTTCTTTTCTGTTGGGTACCTGATCATGAGCTTGTAAATGGTAGCTAGGTACAAACTGGAAGGAGAGCTGTGTACCAATCCCCAGTGATGATGCACAGGACCAGCCAGGTCTAGCACTTAATGTCCAACTTCACCTTCTCATGGTGCAGGCTGTTAGTACCTTTCAAAAGAGATAATTCTCTTTTGGAAGGGAATGGAAGGGGAGGGCTGCCAATTCAGTATGGCCTACTGATCTGGTCATATATGGCCATTTTTTTCTTTTTTTCAACCCTGGTGAGTAGTGGGCAATTTCACAGGATCCTGGTGCTGCCCATTTATACCTACTAGACAGAACTTGTTTATGGATTTGAGCTTGATTATGAATCCTGGACTTGCTGCACTGGTGGGCCTCTGTTGAGGGAGGGTCTACTGCTGTGTTATCTGTTTGCTTCTGGGTTGCCAGCCCTGAGTGAACAGAGGCATGGGATACCTTATATCAGCTGGTGGATAATCCTGATCAGAGGCCATCACAGGTACCTGAACCTCACTTAACTAGTTGGGTATCGTCAATCCTAAACTGGAAACAACTAACTGGAGTAATGTGTCTCAGGTAGGCCATATGGCTCTTGAAAAAGCGGGGGTGGCTGGTAGTGCACCAGGCTCGTAATCTGCAGTTCCCAGGTTTGAGTCCCAGCTGGATCAGCGTTGAGATTTATCTCCGCAAAATTCCTCGACCTGCCACGGTCCAACTCCTTTGCCTAACCTCATCATTAGTTACAAAGTTGAACCACGTAATGCCCAAGATACTGCATAAGCATCTGGAATCAAAAGCATCTAGTTTCCTGTTATCTTGTTTACAAAGTGTCCAAGTTTCACTACCATAACTAACCCTAGAAAGAACCTAACTATTATACAGTCTAATTTTAGTCTTTAGGTGTATACGCCTATTTCTACACACTCTCCATAGATTCTTAAAATTCCCGGCAGTAATCCCTATTCGTCTGTTAATCTCATGCCGCACATCACCATTATCTGTTACATAGCTCCCAAGATAATTAAACTGTGACACCTGCTCAAGACTGCAACCATTCAGATTTACTGAATCACAGCCTGCCTGACCAATTTTCATCACTTTAGTTTTCTCTCTGTTTATAACCAAACCTACTCTACTACCAGTCTCAACAGCACGAATGAAAGAGTTCATCTCATCAACATCATTTGCCAAAAGGGCTAAATCATCAGCATAATCTAAATCAGAAATTTTCGTTTCTCCAGTCCATTTATGGCCAAAATCTTTCCCTAGAAGTGAATTTCGCATAACATAATCAATAACCAGGCTAAAGAGAAAAGGAAGCAAAAGGCACCCTTATCGAACACCAGAAGTAATGCTAAACCAATTGTTACAAGCCTTACCAACTCTCACACACGACTCAGTGTTATATAGAGAGCTTTCCTTATGTTAACTAACTTGTCTGGTATACCATATGATCTCACAATCAACCACAAATTATGATGATCAACAGAGTCGAAAGCCTTTTTGAAATCAACAAAGCTAGCAACCAAAGGTTTCTGAAACTCTAAACACTTCTCAATAATCTGCGAAAGTGAAAATATCTGATCTACACATCCCCTACCACTTCTGAATCCACATTGCTCATCACGCAATTGCCTGTCAACCAGATTCTTAATTCTATTAAGCACAATCATGGAAAGAACTTTACCTGAACAGAGAGTAGGCTGATACCCCTATAGTTATCACAAGAACTGCGATCACCTTTTTTGAAAATAGGGATAACAATAGCTCTGGTAAAATCCTTAGGAACCATGCCTTTATCATAAAAGATATTCAGAATTTCAGTCATCCAAGTGGTAACCGAAACATTCCCAGCTCTAAGCATTTCAGTAGTAATCTCATCCACCCCTGGGGATTTATGTAGTTTAAGTTTAGAAACAGCCAAAATAACTTCAGATTGCGTTACAGGGCCAAGATTAAAGCCACCAATGCATCTATCATCATTGCAAACAATGGGAGTAGAACTAACTACATTGTTTAGAACATCACTGAAATGCTCAGCCCACCTAGCCATGACAGAATCCTCCCCTTCTATAACCTTACTTATTTATCCTTCAATCCCTGTATACCTGACCGTTTTCTACCACACAAAACATTAACTATCTGGTACAGCTCTCTGCTGTTGTGCTGTCTAACTGCTTCCTCCTTTGTCAGTCAAACCATCAAGCCAAAGATTCTTATCAGCAGCTAACTGATCTTTTACACGTTTATTAATTTCTCTGTAATGCTTTCTATTAGGACTAGTAGGGTATTGATTAAGGACATTCCTGCAGTTCTTTCTTTCCGAAATAAGCTCAAGTGCCTTATCACTCAGATAATTCTGCCTCTTCTGCTCCTTTTTTCCTAAAAGAGTACTGTTAGTGTCCAAAAAAAGCCTGTTTAAAATGATCCCATTCTTCCTCAACTTCAGTAGTAAGCAAACCATGACTGTCATAATGACTAAGTAACCTATCATGGTAAGCTTTGACTGTAACTGGATCTTTCAGAGCTTCAGTATTAAAAGTAAAATTTTAACCCTAGCACTCTCAGATCTTCTACTGTGGCATATAAACTGACAGGCTCCTGTCAGACCTCTGTGGCAAGCAGCTGCTTGAGGGAGTATTTATTTTATTTTTTATTTACAACACTTTTTAAGTTTAAGTTGCAACCCACTTTTAACAAGATAAAGGTCAGATCCAATTTCAGCTCCCCTATATGCCCTGGTATATCTAACAGAACTAGCCCATTTGCTATTAATTAATATGTAATCAATCATATTCTTATGCAGCCCATCAGGTGAAACCCATGTGTACTTATGTATGTTACGGTGTTTGTAATAAGTGTTAGTTATTCTGAAACCATTGAGTTTAGTTCCCTGTAGGAGACATTGCCATTGCAGCTACCAATACCAAAAGGGCCTATTACTCCTCCCCAAAGGTCAGAGTCAGTACCAACTCTGGCATTGAAGTCACCAAGAAAAAGGGTAATATCTCCTTTCTTGACAGAATTCAAAATATCCTGAAGTTGTTCATAAAACCTATCCTTCTCATCCTCATTGGCATCCTCAGTGGGGGCATAACAGCAGATAACATTCAAGTCTTTAACACTTGTCTGAAATTTTGCTGTCAGAAACCTTTCATTAATGCACTCATATCCTAGAAGAGCATCACTAGCGTGTCTGCTGAGAAGCAGACCCACTCCTTGGTGATGCTTATTGTCGTCCCTCCCTGAAAAGAGAAATTTAAGATTATTTTTAAGAATCTGACCTTTACCTGTCCATCTGGTCTCTTGCAAGCCGAGAATATCTAAATTATAATGGTGGAATTCTTGTGTGAGGACATCAAGAGAAAAAGCTCTGTGCAGAGTCCTCACATTCCAACTACCTATGGAGAGAAAATGGTTAGTGGGATGTTTAAAGAAACTGTGTTTATTGAGAGAGGGAATGCCGACAATATCAAACAGCCCCCTAATCGCAGACATGGGGCAAAGACCACCACTAAAGGCTGAAGCCATCTACACTGCAAGACTTCCTCCAATGTAGAATTTGACGATTCCAATAGAAGCAAAGAGTTCAGGTGCCTGCGATGACCTCTGCTCAGGATTATCCACCAGCTGATAAACATATCCTGTGAATCTATTCACTTGGGGCTGTCAACCCACAAACAAAGAGAAAACACAGTGGAAGATTTTCCCTCCACAGAAGCCCACCAGTGCAGCAAAATCAGGATCCATAATCAAGCTCAGAGCCATATATCTGTCCAGTCCAGTGGGTTTATATGGTCAGCACCAGGACCCTGTATGGTTGACCACTCCTCAGCAGGGTAGAAAAAAATGAAAAGTAGCCATAGTTGTCCAGATCAGTAGGCCATACTAATCTGGCAGCCCTCTGTTTCCGTTCACTTCCACAAGAGAGTATCTCTTTTGAAAGGTACTAACGGTCTGCACCACGAGAAGGCGGGGTCAGACATTAGGTGCTAGGCTTGGCCGGTTCTATGATTCATCACAGGGGATTGGTGCATAGCTCTCCTTCCAGTGACTACCTAGCTACCATTTACAGACCTTAAAAAAACATACTAATCATTTTCTCTCTGCAGGAATGTGGAACGTGAGGACATTACATTGAGATTATTCTCTTGATGTACTCATGCAAGAATTACAGTGCTATAATCTATCTATTCTAGGTCTGCAAGAGACCAGATGGACAGGTAAAGGTGAGATACTTAAAAATAACTTTAAATTTCTCTTTACAGGGAGTTCCATGGCCGAGTGGTTAGCGTGCTTGGCTACTGATATAAGGGACCTGGGTTCGAGTCCCGGGTAAGGCATGGATGTATGTGTCGTTTTTCTGCTGAGGTCCTGCCATCCTCACAGACCTTCTACTATGGCATATAAACTGACAGGCTCCTGTCAGACCTCTGTGGCAAGCAGCTGCTTGAGGGGGTATTTATTTTATTTATTTTACAGGGAGAGAGGATGGAAAACATCACCAAGGCATGGCTCTACTTCTCAGCAGACACGCTAGTGATTCTCTTCTAGGATATGAGTACATTAATGAAAGGTTTCTTACATCAAAATTTCGGACAAGAGTTAAAGACTTGAATGTTATCTGCTGTTATACCCCCATTGAGTATGTGATGAGGATTAAAAGGATAGGTTTTACGAACGACATCAGGATATTTTGAATTCTCTCAAGAAAGGAGATATTACTCTTGTTCTAGGTGACTTCAGTGCCAAAGTTGGTACTGACTCTGACCTTTGGGGAGGGGTGATAGGCCCTTTTGGTATTGGTAGCTGCAATGGTAATGGACAACGTCTCCTACAGGTAAGTAAACTCAATGTTTCTAACTAACATTTATTACCAAACACTCAATGGTTTCTAACTAACATTTATTACCAATGCCTCGACATACATAAATACACATGGGTTTCACCTGATGGGCTGCATAAGAATATGATTGATTATTTATTAATTAACAGCAAATGGGTTAGTTCTGTTACAAATACCAGGGCATATAGGGGAGCTGAAATTGGATCTGATCATTACCTTGTTAAAAGTGTCTTGCAACTTAAACTTAAGAAGTGTTGTGCTAACGTTAAAAAATTTACGTTTAATAATGCAGCTCTGAAAGACTCAGTTATAGCTAAAGCTTACCATGATATGTTACTTAGTCATTATGACAGTCATGGTTTGCTTACTATTGAAGTTGAGAAAGAATGGGACCATTTGAAACAGGCTTTTCTTGAAACTAACAGTATTCTTTTTTCCTAAAAGGAGCAGAGGAGGCAGAATTATTTGAGTGATAAGTCACTTGAGCTTATTTCTGAAAGAAAGAACTGCACAGCCCTATAAATCCTAATAGAAAGAATTACAGAGAGCTTAATAATCGTGTAAAGGATCAGTTAGCTGCTGATAAGAATCTTTGGATTGATGGTTTGGTTGACAAAGCCAAGGAAGCAGGTAGACAGCACAGTGAGCTGTACCAGATAGTTAGTGTTTTATGTGGTAGAAAACGGACAGGTATACAGGGATTGAAGGATAAACAAGGTAAGGTTATAGAAGGTGAGGATTCTGTCATGGCTAGGTGGGCTGAGCATTTCAGTGATATTCTAAATAATGTGGTTAGTTCTACTCCCATTGATTGTAATGATGATAGACCATGATACTTAGTCATTATGACAGTCATGGTTTGTTTACTACAGAAGTTGAGGAAGAATGGGACCATTTTAAACAGGCTTATTGGACACTAATAGGTAAAAAGGCATAGAGGAGACAGAATTATTTGAATGATTAGGCACTTGAGCTTATTTCAGAAAGAAAGAACTACAGGAATGTCCTTAATCAATACCCTATTAGTCCTAATAGAACGCATTACAGCTTACTAAACGTGTAAAGGATCACTTAGCTGCTGATAAGAATCTTTGGCTTGATGTCTTGGCTGAAAAAGCCATGGAAGCAATTAGACAGCACAACAGCAGAGAACTATACCAGATATTTAATGTTTTGTGTGGTAGAAAATGGACGGGTATACAGGGATTGAAGGATAAACAAGGTAAGGTTATAAAAGGGGAGGATTCTGTCATGGCTAGGTGGGCTGAGCATTTCAGTAATGTTCTAAATAATGTGGTTAGTTCTACTCCCATTGTTTGTAATGATGATAGATGCATTGGTGGCTTTAATATTGACCTTATAACACAGCCTGAAGTTAGTTTATGATTAAATTATATATTAGTAAATTCAGTAAAAAACGAAATTCAGCTAGATTTTGTACTAGTAAATTTAGCATTAGTTATTCTGATATAAGTGAGGGTAACTTCTATAATTTGTTGTGGAAAAGTTAATGCTATGTTTCTACATGCCTATATTGTTGCATTTTCAGTTTGGGCACTTCCACTTACTGAACCAGAAATTTTCCTTCCAATTTATTACTATAACGAAATGCTTGTCCCATTCAGAATTCCATTCCAATGAACACACATCTGAGTTCTACTGTTCAGGTAAAAGAAACATCAAATTGCACAACATAAATGTACAAAAACTAAGTAGTTATTAAAAATAAAATTCTTATAGCAAACTGCTATTGTGCAAAGAGTATGTGGACATGGAGTTGGTAGTTCCAACTGCAATCAGGCATAAAATTTCAGTACTGTCTGTGAAAATTTCATATTCATAACTCACAAAAAAATTGCCTTTTAGATGAATAGGACAAGTAACATAAGCAGAAGAAACTTTGTTTGACCAAAGTGGATGTAATATCTGACTTCTTGATTATAAACCATCTTCTTTTTCATCTGAGCAAATGGGTATGATGCATTTTCTAGTTTAATTTTGGCTATGAAGATTCACTATTACTTTTATGGAATGTTTCAGTCGAGTGCTGCAGGAGTGTGCTACAGGAGGACATGAACATTAAAGTGGACTAGTTTCCCTGGTATCGTTACAATGTCGTGGTTCACCGTACTCATCACTAACTATGCTGCAGTTGTCGGGGAAGGAATTGTAGTTGTCTGCCCTGACATTCCCAAGGAATTTAGTTGACACCAGACGAAATGCGTTCTATGCCTTTTCTCGTCACTCTGAAGCAGTTTTTCGAACATCTGGCCTCTGAACAGCTTGCGGAACTGAGGACCTACAAAAATTCCTTCTTTAATTTTTGCTTTGCTGAGTTGAGGGAATTTATCAGCCAAGTGCTTGAAAGCTTATGTAGTCCGGTCCATGTCTTTTACAAAGTTTTTCATCACACCAAGTTTGATGTGTAGGGATGGTAGCAGGATTTTGTGCATTTGTGCCAGTTCTGGGTGTTTTACATTCTTCGCTCTGAGTTTCAGAGATTTCCTCTGAGACCAGTTTCTCTTCACATAGTGCAAAATCTTTGCTCGTATGTCCTATTCACATAAGAAACAGCAGTACTTCATATATCCCAGCTGCAGACCCATCAACTGAGCCACTACCTTCAAGTCACAACAGAGATGCCATCCATACTTGCTGTATTGAAGACAGTTCAGCAGCTGCTTTAGGTTGTCTTAGGTTTCTTTCATGTAGACAGCATGTCGTATCGGAATGGATGGATGTTGATTTCCATTATTCAGCAACACCACCTTGAGACTCAATTTCGAGGAGTCTATGAATAGTCGCTGTCGTTTGAGGGTCACGTATGATTCCGAGGGCATTCATCAGGCCATCTACATAGGAGCAGGACACAAGGTCATCTTCTTTTCTGAAGTAAGGCACAAACTGCTCATGACGAACGAACTGTGACTTTAAATGAAGTCGCTCAAAGATTTTCCTTGAGAAGATTCCATTGTTTAAGTCTTGATCCAAGTAATTCTGCTTTGGCCTTGAACAGCTCCAGATAGCAAACAAGATTGTTCATTTGTTCTTTGGTGAGAATGTGTGGCACAGATGACGCACCATGGCAGATGTATGGATCATCATTAGACACTGAAGGCTGCGGTCAGTTCGCCTCCCTCCTCATCATCTGAATCAGTGGAAAATTCTTTTGGAGGTTCGGGAACGGGGGAAGGCCTTCACCATACAGAACTGGTTGGAGAGCAGATTGTGTATTCGGGTATGCTATTGTCCACTTCTTTTTCCTTGTGATGCGTCCAGAAACAGGTGGAACCATGCAGAAGTAGCAGTCATTTGCATGATTGCTTGGCTCTCTCCAAACCACAGGAAGAGCAAACGGCATCGCCACTTTTTCACCTTTCAGCCACTTCAGAAGATTTCTTGCATTGTACTGCAGCATATGTGTTGGGCCCAGGCCTTGTCCTGGTCCCCGATCTTGCATCCAAAATAAAACTCGTACGTCGCTTCCATTATTGGAGTGATGGCCTTTTTCTGGCTTGCAAACGTCACTTTCCTGCAAATGTAAGAAAATGTATTTGCACTATTAACACGATTATGAGGCATGCTACTGTTGGTTTAAACTTTCAAGGATCATTTGTGTTGTACTTATGACTCGGGTAAATGGGAGTCGCTCAAAAGACTTGCTCACCCTACCAGACACACTTATAACTAACGATTGCATCATCATTTTTCTGAGATCGTAAAGCCATGTTGTCATGACTCAACTACAGTGCATCGGACAATGATGCAACACCTCCAGGGGTGTGTATGGTGGGCTGATGCAATACAATGCAATATGTTGCAATCTGGAGTTTAAAATACAGCTTTGCGAAATGGTTACCTATGTACTCAATGCAGACTGAGTTGTTTATATACGACCATCTCTGTCTCTCCTAAACAAAAGCCAATTGACAAATTTTATTGTCATTTTCATGTTCAGCACCTCAAAATTAGTAAAGATCAGTTATTTTCATTTCAAAGCCTTTTTGTGTGTTGCCCAGTGTTATCTACTATGAGAATATGTACCTTTCAAGTAGAAAAATATCAATTTTTAAAATCGTCAGCAACCAAATATTTTGATATTGGATGATATTTATGGTATATGTTATTTATTAGAATATTCCTTTATTTGCTTTTAAATTGCAGAATATATTACTGAGTGATTCATCAGATACTGATGAAAGCAATGAGTCTGTCACAGAAGAAGATCTACAAGATATGTTAAAATTTCACAAACTACAAAAGTCAGCCCAAACAGAATTTCAAAGTAATCCTGAAGTAAGTGTATACTATTATTATCCTCATTGTAATCCTTATGTCATTAAGGAGACAATTTCATTGTTAATTTAGAATAAAGTTCTTGGAACAAAGATGAGAGTCAGGAATTCACAGTATAATTATTTTCTATGTCTTAGAGAGGATGTTATGTGATTTTTTTTTTTTGGCCCATATTATCCACCAAATCAATATTCAATTAATTCACCATAGCAAGCTTTAGAAGCAAGTAGAAGAGCTTCTGTATCACTGGAAACCACAATGCACTCATTAGATGTCAGATCACTGTATCCTAACAGAACTCTGTTGGATGCAGCGATTCAGCTGAAATCAACATGGCTGGTGGCTGAGTACGGTGACCAGAGAAACACTTTATGGTTGGGGAATAATTTAGAATTAAAACTTTTTAGTTACATTTATGTGTTACAGTCCAGGATTCTTAATGTGGTGAAATAAGAAAGTTGTTTCTGCAAACATCAGTCATAGAGTGCTTATAGTAAACGACTTCAAAAGTTATCATTACAAAGTACCATATTTTCATCTCACTAGATGACTGATATCTGTGTTTGAGTATATCGTCTTAACCCTTAGTGAGACAACAGTGCCATTCAACATTTTTTGGGCTCGATTGTGTTTCTTGGACCCCCCCCCCCCCCGATTCTATTTATATATTTTTGTTTTAGAAACTATTTTCCACTAAATGTTTGTTGTGAGATGTAATTTCATAAGTAGGGTGGTCAAAAATTTTTATATATGGGCAGCAGCCAACTTCATAGGTGCTGTCTTGTGTAGTCTACATCACTACCCACTAGGACATGTTACACTTGCATAAAAGGATAACTTGCAATAGTTCACTAGCTGTTTTACTGCAAGTCATTCAATTTAACACTATTTCTCTCTAGAAAGTTCTAGTTTTCTACAGACATTTATATTACTTCATTTACCATAGAAAACACCTTAAATGCTTTCCTTGCTTCACTTGTCTACCCAAACCTTAAATCATCTTTAAAAACTCCAAAGATTACTAGTTAAAGATTATAAATTCTCACTTATAGAGTAGAAATGCTTATAAACAGTACAACCAAAAATATTTGATTAAAAAAAAATATTGCCTTTGAAAAATTTCCTATATATGTATTATAAAACTATATAATTAAAGCTTGAAAAATATTTTCTTTTTTTCTTTTGATGTATATTTTATTAAACTAAAATATAAATAATTTGTTAATGTCATCTGATTGCCATTTCTTAGAAGCACCTGTAGAGTATTGTCATTTTTAGAAATGGAAGATTTTGGAAGTAATTTTGAAGTGCATACCTCCATTTTTTTTTTCATTTTACACTATTTTCAACCTTAAACCCTATTTTAATATTCCTGGAATTTTTTTATCATTTATTCCAACATTCTATGTGTCTATCCTGTTCTGCAAATTGAAACTATAAGTGAAAAGAGTTCTTTGCCAGAGATTGTTATTATATAAATTGCATCATCATCCTCAAGCAGCCATGGGCTACTTAGGTCCAACCACACCGTGCAATTTAGTTCTCCAAGCAAGTCTGTCCTCAGCTACATCTGCTGCATCCAGCCACTGCACACCAATTCTAACAAGGTCCTGTTTGACATTATCTGCCCACTGCATCCTAGGTCTTCCCCTCTTTCTGAGGCCTTTAGGCTCATTGTTCATAACCTTATTCGCCAATCTATAATTATTCATACGGGCAACATGGCCAAACCAACAAAGTCTCTCTCTGCACAATATGCTATTTAAAGGAGGAGGTTGCTCCTTTGCCTAACCTCATCATTAGTTACAAAGTTGAACCACCTAATGCCCAAGATACTGCATAAGCATCTAGTTTCCTGTTATCATGTTTACAAAGTGTCCAAGTTTCACTACCATAACTAATTCCAGAAAGAACCAAACTATTATACAGTCTAATTTTGGTCTTTAGGTGTATGTGCCTATTTCTCCACACTCTCCATAGATTGTTAAAAGTCTCGGAAGCAATCCCTATCCATCTGTTAATCTCATGCTGCACATCACCAGTATCTGTTACATAGCTTCCAAGATAATTAAACTGAGACACCTGCTCAAGATTGCAACCATTCAAATTAACTGAATCACAGCCTGCCTGACCAATTTTCATCACTTTAGTTTTCTCTCTGTTTATAACCAAACCTACTCTACCAGTCTCATCAACAGCTCGAATGAAAGAGTTCATCTCATCAACATCATTTGTCAAAAGGGCTAAATCATCAGCATAATCTAAATCAGAAATTTTCATATCTCCAGTCCATTTAAGGCCAAAATTGCATAACATAATCAATAACCAAGCTAAAGAGAAAAGGAGACAAAATGCACCCTTGTCAAACACCAGAAGTAATGCTAAACCAATTGCTACAAGCCTTACCAACTCTCACACACGACTCAGTGTTATTATAGAGAGCTTTCATAATGTTAACTAACTTGTCTGGTATACCATATGGTCTCGCAATCAAGCACAAATTATGACGATCAACAGAGTCGAAAGCTTTCTTGAAATCAACAAAGCTAGCAACCAAAGGTTTCTGAAACTCTAAACATTTCTCAAGAATCTGCCTAAGTGAAAATATCTGATCCACACATCCCCTACCATTTCGGAATCCACATTGCTCATCACACAATTGCTTGCCAACCAGATTCTTAATTCTATTAAGCACAATCATGCAAAGAACTCTCCCTGGAACAGAGAATATGCTGATACCCCTATAGTTATCACAAGAACTGCGATCCCCTTTTTTGAAAATAGGGATAATAAAAGCTCTGGTAAAATCCTTAGGGACATGCCTTTATCATAAAAGATATTCAAAATTTTAGTCATCCAAGTGGTAACCGAAACATTCCCAGCTGTAAGCATTTCCATAGTAATTTCATGTACCCCTGCGGATTTGTGAAGTTTAAGTTTAGAAATAGCCGAAATAACTTCAGATTGTGTTTATACGGCCAATGCATGCATCATCATTGCAAACAATGGGAGTAGAACTAACCACATTGTTTAGAACATCACTGAAATGCTCAGCCCACCTAGCCATGACAGAATCCTCCCCTTTTATAACCTTACCTTGTTTATCCTTCAATCCCTGTATACCTGTCCATTTTCTACCACACAAAACATTAAATATCTGGTATAGTTCTCTGCTGTTGTGCTGTCTAATTGCTTCCACGGCTTTTTCAGCCAAGCCATCAAGCCAAAGATTCTTATCAGTAGCTAACTGATCTTTTTCACGTTTATTAAGCTCTCTGTAATTCTTTCTATTAGGATTTATAGGGCCCTGCAGTTCTTTCTTTCAGAAATAAGCTCAAGTGCCTTATCACTCAAATAATTCTGTCTCCTCTGCTCTATTTTTCCTAAAAGAGTGCTGTTAAAATACTCTTTTAGTACTAAAAGTAGTTTGAGTACTAAAAGAGTACTGTTTCACAAAGTATGTGTATCTAAAAAAGGCTGTTTAAAATCGTCCCATTCTTCCTCAACTTCCATGGTAAGCAAACCATGACTGTCATAATGACTAAGTAACATGTCATGGTAAGCTTTAGATATAACTGGGTCTTTCAGAGCTTCAGTATTAAAGGTAAATTTTTTAACTCTAGCATAACACCTCTTAAGTTCAAGTTGCAAGACACTTTAACAAGGTAATGGTCAGATCCAATTTCAGCTACCCTATATGACCTGGTATTCCTAACAGAACTAGCCCATTTGCTGTTATTTAATATATAATCAATCATATTCTTATGCAGCCCATCAGGTGAAACCCATGTGTACTTATGTGTGTCACGGTGTTTGTAATAAGTGTTAGTTATTCTGAAACCATTGAGTTTACTTCCCTGTAGGAGACATTGCCATTGCAGCTACCAATACCAAAAGGGCCTATTACTCCTCCCCAAAGGTCAGAGTCAGTACCAACTCTGGCATTGAAGTCACCAAGAAAAAGGGTAATATCTCCTTTCTTGACAGAATTCAAAATATCCTGAAGTTGTTCATAAAACCTATCCTTCTCATCCTCATTGGCATCCTCAGTGGGGGCATAACAGCAGATAACATTCAAGTCTTTAACGCTTGTCTGAAATTTTGCTGTCAGAAACCTTTCATTAATGCACTCGTATCCTAGAAGAGCATCACCAGCATGTCTGCTGAGAAGCAAACCCATGCCTTGGTGATGCTTATTGTCATCCCTCCCTGAAAAGAGAAATTTAAGATTATTTTTAAGAATCTGACCTTTGTCTATCTGGTCTCTTGCAAGTCGAGAATATCTAAATTATGACGGTGGAATTCTTGTACGAGGACATCAAGAGAAAAAGCTCTGTGCAATATCCTCACATTCCAACTACCTATGGAGAGAAAATGGTTAGTGGGGTGTATAAAGAAACTATGTTTATTGAGAGGGGGAATGCCGACAATATCAAACAGCCCCCTAATCGCAGACAAGGGGCAAAGACCACCACTAAAGGCTGAAGCCATCTACACTGGAAGACTTCCTCCAATGTAGAATTTGACAATGCCAATAGAAGCAAAGAGTTCAGGTGCCTGCGATGACCTCTGCTCAGGATTATCCACCAGCTGATAAACATATCCTGTGAATCTATTCACTTGGGGCTGTCAACCCACAAACAAAGAGAAAACACAGTGGAAGATTTTCCCTCCACAAAAGCCCACCAGTGCAACAAAATCAGGATCCATAATCAAGCTCAGCGCCATAATTCCATTCAGGTTGGTATATATGGTTAGCACCAGGACCCTGTGTGGTTGACCACTCCTCTTCAGGGTAGAAAAAAAAGAGAAGTAGTCATAGATGTCCAGATCAGTAGGCTGCACTAATCTGGCAGCCCTCCCCTTCCATCATTTGCCAAAAGGGCTAAATCATCAGCATAATCTAAATCAGAAATTTTCGTATCTCCAGCCCATTTAAGGCCAAAATCTTTCCCTTGAAGTAAATTTCGCAAAACATAATCAATAACCAAACTAAAGAGAAAAGTCGACAAAATGCACCCTTGTCGAACACCAAAAGTAATGCTAAACCAATTGCTACAAGCCTTACCAACTCTCACACACGACTCAATGTTATTATAGAGAGATTTCATTATGTTAACTAACTTGTCTGGTATATCATACGATCTCACTTCTTCTATCTTCCACAAGAGAGTATCTCTTTTGAAAGGTACTAACGGTCTGCAGCACGAGAAGGCAGGCTCGGACATTAGGTGCTGGGCCTGGTTGGTTCTATGCCTGCAGTGTAAAATACATCTCAGCAGAGCAGGTATGTGACCCTTGTTAATTGCTGGGGCATGTGCAGTGTCAAGTGACTGGCTACATAATGGATTGTTTACAGTGAGTGTTGATTACAGATACAGATTAGATAATGTCACCATGCATCCAGTTAGTATTTATTCTTTTATATTTAAACCTTCATTTTTATTTCTGTATATTTAATTTCCATAAATTATCGATTTTTTTTCGGTTGGCTGATCATTGATCTTTCTGAGTTATGCTACATTAGATGGCCCACTTACAAGTTGTTGTGGATATTTTATTTAACATTGCATTAGGTTATATGTTAATTTTTCTTTTACCATTTCATTTTTCAGTAAAAAAACATCTCGTATCACTTTCTGAAAGTGAAGTCTTGGATATGGAAGCAAAAAGGACTTCCTTGACATGGAAACACTCCTCATGTGGGAGGGCAATTTCGGCAAGGGCTTTTACCCTCCCTACTACATTCACTGAGAAAATCTGCTTCCCTATTAGGAAAATTTCATTTCTTTAAAAAAATTGTGAATTTTTAAATTTATATTGAATGGTTTTAAAAGTCCCTCTCCCGTCATCCCTAGGATCTTGGCTCTGCTGCTTTGACCATATAGACTTTTTTGTTTGGTGCACAACTCTTCAGCACTTAAACAAAATCCCCAAAATCCAACACCCAAAGAAAAAAAATTTATAATGTTTAGTTAAAAAAAAGCCACGGAAGTGTTTCTCCATTTCATAAACTGGACAGAAAATCCCGTTAATGTGAGCAATCCAAGTCACGTTGTATAATGCTGGCCCTTAAAAATGGCTTTAAAAAAAAGTATACCATACTGAAAAAAAATCATTGAAAGAAAAACCGTAATTTAGGTAAATATATTTTTTGGGAAGAAATTAACTTTCAATTAATATATAATTTAAGTTGTTAAACTTATGTCATGATTTTCTCTAAATATTAATATATAAGGTTCATTATCCTCTTGTTTTGTTGAAAACCTGCTCTGCTACACTTCTTCATATATATTTATAGTACACTCCTACTACTTACTACTATATATTTATGTTTGTTGCCACCACAGTTAGAGGTCTTCTTGGTCTCCAGCACACATGGCTTGTGGATGTTGCTGTTGTTGGGCCATTGTCTCCTGCACTTGTTGTTATCGCTGGTTCATGTCACAGCTCCTCAGAAATTCAGTGTTATGACAATCAACAAAAGTCATCTGATGCACCACAGACACTAGATATTAGATCAATTTTTATTTCATGCTTGAAAATATTCTCAGGTTTGGATTCCAGCTGGGCAAATGTGGAGATTTTCTCTGCCAAACTCCTCGCCCTGCCCACAGTGAATAGGGTCACTGATTGGCTTTTTAAGGTTTCCATCTGTCGGATGGGATGTTAAACTGTGGCCCTGTGTGTGGGAGAGCCACACTCCATGCACTTTAAAGAGCATGCTGGATGGCCTTAACAGGAGGCTGACACCCTCTTCCTAACAGCTGTACAGTGGGTCCCCTCACCCAACCATCCTCGAAACCATTTAGTCCAGCTTAGAACTTGGACATTTGTCTCAATTATCTCATATTTAGGTAGTGAAAATCATCTTTTTTTTTTCTTAAAAAAAAATGCTTGCATTTACTCTTTAAATAATGGAAGACTTTCAGCACAATTTACTTACAGAGTTACAGTATAAAATTAGACCACAATGCTTCCAACTCTTATTGACAATCAATCATTCCTTGGCACAACTCAAAATTCGCAGTTTCCACTTTCCAGATAAGATTGAACAGACAGAATTAGCTAACTATTGAGTAATGCAGGTCATTTCGACAGGTTCTTTCTCTGCTGCTTCACAGCTTTTTTGTCAGTTTTCTTTTAGGCCTCATTCAGCACATGAATGTGACGTGTACCATCCATCATATGTAGTACTATCTTGTATAGTGGAATGTTGGATGGCATCACTCAATGATATTTCTTCTTCATGCTAGAAAATATACACTAGCATTTTTTAGCTTTCTAGCATGAAGTAAACATTATCTACTATCTTATGTTTGTGGTGTACCAGATGACTTTTGTTGATTATCATAACACTGAACTTGAAGAGTCGTACCATGAACCAGCAATAACAACAAGCGCAAGAGACAATGGTCCAACAACAGCAACATCTGCAAGCCATCCATGCCAAAGACCGAGAAGAAGCTGTGGTGGCAACAAATGTAAGTAGGAGTGTGCCACAGCATGTTTTCAACAAAATGGAAGGATAGTGAACCTTATATTAATATAATTTAACATTTTTATTCATCACATTTTCCAACATTAATCCTTAATTGCATAGTTTTTCTTATCTATTCTTTCACTTTATCACTGTGAGAATGTCTTATTAAACTTAATATGCTAGTAAATTTGTTTAAATTTTTACTTTCATAAGATTTGGAATTAAATTATGTTTAATTTGGTATATACTATGACCTATTTCTGAAGATTGGTTGTTATTTAAAAAAAATTCTAAAGTTGTTTATCTGACTCGGCACAATTGGCTAAGAGACTGGACTTTTCTCAAAGTATGGTACCAAGAAAAAAATTACAAAAAGAGAGAAATATTTACTTGAAACAAGAAAATTATTTTTTTTGTTATTCAGAAATAAAAAAAATAGCCTTTCTATTCATGTGCATTTTCTGTGTTTTAGTTGAAATAAATTTTTATTTGTGTTGCCAGATGCATTTTTACTATATGACTCTAAAAAGCCCCTTTGAAATAAAACTAGTTGAGGGTTGTAACATTTTATTTTCAGAAAATCCAGAATTCAGTTTTGATTAATTTGGCATATAACATGCCAAAATTCCTTTCAATAGTTATTTGACAAAAAAGTTCTGAAGTTAATTTTTTGGCTGATCATAGTGTAAAAATAGCTGGATCTCTGGATGTAAATCAGTTTTTCAGGCGGGACCCTGGAAGGGTTAAGAAATATATCAAACCTGTGGCTGAATGGTTAGCATGCTTGGTTACTGATCTAAGGGACCTAGGTTCAAGCCCCAGATAATGGTGTTGTTTTTCTGCTGAGGTCCTGCCATCCTCAGACTTTCTACTATGGACTATTATCAACAAATTTTTCCTAAAATTTTCAAAAATCTCCTAAAAATTAACAAAAAGACTATTTTTAAAAACAATAGATTTTGGAAGTAATTGCAAAATATATACTGCCATTTTTTTTTTCCATTTCACACTCTTTTTCTGTCATAAACCTATTTCAGTATTTCCAAGTTATTTTTAGCATTTTTCCCAGCATTCTATGCAACTTTCCCACTCTTAAAATCAAACTGGAAGTAAACACCTCCTTCTTAGAAATTTTGGTTGCAGCTACATTTAATTAGTTATGCTTCACTGAGGCAAACAAGAGGCAGATGGCTGACACATTCTATCTTCATTCCGTGTGCTATAAGTGTTTTTTACAGTTTTGGTCCAGCATATTGGATACCCTTTGTAAAGTTAGTATTTACTTTTTTATATTTAAACCTTAGTTTTCATTTCAGTAGATTTATTTTCGGAAATTAGCGATCTTTTAGCTGATCAATAAGTATTGATTTTTTTCATAGTTATGCTACATCATTTTGCTGGCCATCATATTGCTGTGGATATTTTAACATTGCATTAGGCTATATGTTAATTTTTATTTTATTATTTATTACTTTTCCAGTAAAACTTTGATCTGGTATTATTTTCTGAAAATAAATGAGGTCTTGAATATGGAAGCAAATTCATTTCTCTAGATTTATTTCCATAAGTTAGCGATCTTTCAGTTGGCTGAGACATGGATCTTCTTTAGTTATGCTATATCGAAGGCTGGCTTAAAAGTTGTTGCGAATATTTTATTTAAAATCCCATTAGGTTATATGCAATTTTTCTTTTATCATTTCTTATTTTTTTTTAGTAAAAAAACTTTGAGCTTGTACTGTTTTCTGAAAATGAATGTCTTAGATATGGATGTAAGATAGACTTCTTTGCTACGGAAGGTTAAGTAGTTCTTAGCAAACTTTACCAAATTTAATTTTTTTAAATGTAGTTCTTTATTATTTTTAGCATAAGGTATTATATTACTATTCTTTCAGAGTATTGACAATATCGAAAGTTTTTGTAATGGTCAGTAGTTTATTTGCCTGACATTCCTCTTATTAAAATTGTCCAAGAAAGAATTTTCATAAACCAGAATGAAGCCTTAAAATACCTACATATTTGGCAGTAATATTTTTAAAGACTACTAGAATGAAGAGGAAACTCGAGAAAAATTTCTGGAAAAAAATGTGCTGAACAGCATTTTGGTCATTCCAGTTTAATCCCTTTACTTTTCCTTATCTTTCCCTCTATATTTTTTTGTCTAGAACCAGTCTGATGTAATGATAGCATATATGCTTTCTTTGTATATTAAAATAAATATAAATTATTTTACATGTTATTTTGGTTTATCATATTTCCAACAAAGAAATTACATTTTTGTGAAAATACTAGTTTTAATGTCATGTTGTCATTAGGTAGTGTAAAAGTATTTCTTTTCAAACATTAGAGGCCCAAAATGTAGACAGCATTGCAAAAAACATTTCTTTTTAGTTTAGGTAACTCTTGAAATGTGTTCATAATAAAAAAAAAGGCTAAAAATCTTTTCTTACTAATCAAAATATTTTCTGCATGCTTTGTATGAGAATGTAAAGCAGATCTATTCCTATTGTGACAGCACCAACTTCAGTAAATAAGGTTATATATTAAAAACACTTTTTCCATTGCTGAAAATTGTTTTTATTTGCATTTCTATATATTTGATGCACATTGCAAATAGATGTTTTACTTTCCCCACTACAATTAAGTAACCGGTCAGTTCTTCCTTGAATAAATTTCTGAGATTATAGTTCATGATTTTTATGGTCTGCATATGCACAGCCTTATTTATTGTGTATTTGTACAAACATAGTATAGAAATAGTTTATGAACTGTGGTAAATTTTTTCTTGAAGTCAATAGCTATTTTGTTTAATAATGAAAGTTTATGTTCCTAGTTTGTAATGTCCAATTGGTTAGGCTTACTAAGAGACATTAAACTTTATGTGCTGGGCTTGATCGATGCTGATTTTCTAAAATATTAAATGAAAAAAAACTTTGTTCTCTTACTTTTGAACACTATTTAATGATGCAGATAGAATATTATAAAGGTAAAATTTTTGTCACAGTTTCTTCTTTTAGTGATAAAACACATTATTTCATTCCCAGAAAAAAAATGAATTACAAGTTCTTATTTCTGTAACTTCTAATAATAGAGTGTTAGGAAATTCATTAATGAATAGATAAAAAGAAAGTAATATGACATCAGACTGTCGCATTCATATTCAAACAATGTCTGCCTGACTTTCTGATGCATGCTTCACATTGATAGGTATAAAATTTATGTAGATTTAGCTCTTATTTCTAGTTTTCAGCTGAAACTTAATGGTCTCTGTCATGAGTTTTTATCTGATTTATCTTTCTAATGTTTTGGAATCTGGTTTTAAATGTAGTATTTTTATCTTTTTCACAGATTTTATTGAAACTTTTAATGTCTTTTGTTCTTTACTAGTAATAGTATGCATCGTACAGTAAAATTGATTTGTGTATTTTATTTTGTTAGTTACGGCAATATCAGTACTACAGTGCAGGTTTGTTATCTAACTATGACAAGTTTTACGACAACCAAAAGCTTGTACTTGGTGGGAAAAAGAAACTGAAAGACAAGAAAATTGACAAGAAAAAATGTAATTCTTTTTCAGTTTTTATGTTTATTAATTGTATATCAGATTTATACACTAGTTTCCATAAATTTAGGGATATGTCAAAATTCTTTAAATCTTAAAAACCTTAAGGGTTTTGAAGGATAAAATTCATAGACAATATATATTGTCATTTTAGAATAGCCACAGGAAATTTGAAAAGCAAATTTACTTGAAGCCCATACAGGAACATGGTTGAACTGATACACTAAATGAGGTAGCCAGTATGGAGTGTGCCACCTCTCACAACACTACATGCCTCCAAAGTGATGCTGCATGCTTTGAATGAGATTGCCCAGAAGCTCTGTGTGTATTATTGCCCAGTTCCTTAGCAAATACCTGTGAAGTCCCTGGAGAGTCTTCGGTAGGGTTGAGGGCAATATTGTACACTATGTTGAAAAAAATTTCTGGACACTTCCATGTTATGTGAATGGAAAGCCACTTTCACAGCTCCTTAACATTAAAAATAAACCTTTTACACAAAAACTGTTATTGGCAATGAATTGCAGATGTCACTCAAATCTTTCTAAATATATATCCCGCAAGATTCGTGTAATATTTAAAGAATGAATGGAAGCTGAAGCATTTATCTTCAACTTTTGACACTTGTGAAAAAATACTGCAATAGATAAAACACAACTCTTGTAACAATTTGTTCACTAACATAAATTAAATATCTGAAGTTTGTATGACGATTTTTTAAGATTCCATCAATTTGGAGGCCATGTGAAAGTCTCTCTTTAAATATTGATCGAAGATTGTTGAAAATTGACACTGTTCAAAATTGATACATTGAAATTGAACATGGAAGTGTCCAGACACTTTTTTCAACATAGTGTATCTTATAGAACATCTCAAGCATATTCAGTTAAATTGAAGCTGAGAAAACAGGCTGTCATTCCATGTGTCTGATAGCATACTCCTGAAGAAAGTGGTCCATTAGTATTTTGATGGTCATGTAGGAAGAAATTATCTCCTGTAATACCCACATATAGGCTAAAAACATGTAAGGGTCCAGGAGTCAATGAAATATTTTCAAGCAGTCATGGAGCCATGTGCATTGATAATTATAAATATTTGTTCTGTGTTAAAGTTGTGCCCTGCACATGAACAGCTCCATGTGCAGGAGAACTCTACCTTCTTCTTAAAGAACACGTTTAGCCATATGGCCACTTTTGTTTGCATGCAACCAGCACTGACTCTTCCAATGTCTCAACAAGTAACCTCATTGGTCAAATAATCTCTTGAGGACATATTCAAGAAGTTGCTGCCATATTGAAATTATTAGATTGGAATTCAGACACAAAATGAAATAACACCCTAAAATGTCTTATTGTTGTAAATGTTTTTAGCATGTATAAAGACCAACATTAATTTGCATACGTTATACATACACTGGCTACTGAATTAGAAACTTTTATTCAATACTGAGTTGGACCTGTTTTAGCCTGAATTACAACACATATGCAGTTTGGTGTAGATTCCACAAGGTGTTGGAGTGCCTTTACGTTTCCGCATACCAGCCGTTCACCACATAGTCCTTTAACTGACTCAGATTTGGCAGAAGAGGACTTTGCTCCCAGATCTGTTTTTCTAACATCTTCCATACATTCTCGATGGAGTTCTGATCCAGGCTTTGTGGTGGCTAGGGAAGATGGTGGAAGTCACTCATGTTCGCTGAACCACTGTAAACATCTTGCGTGATGAAGAGTAGCATTGTCATCCATGAAACAGCCATCATCTGCTGGATAAAAAGTCAACATTGCAGGATGGACTTGATCAGCAACAGTGTTCAGATAGTCCTTAGAGGACACCCACCCAACCTTCCATTAATATCAGGGGACCCGTTCCGTACCAACAGAATGTGCCCCACACCATGACACTGCCTCTGGAACCTTGAGTTGTGTTTATAAGGCAAACTGAGTCCATTGCTTCATAGAGCTCCTGCCAAACTCTCTGCCTACCATCGGTACAGAACAAGGTGTACCGCGACTCACTGGACCACGACTTTTTTCCAGTAGTCCAGTGTTCAGTTACAGTGTTCCTGATACCACTGTAGACAAACTTTCCGGTTCTTTGCAGAAATCAGTGGTTTCTATATAGGCATGCAACTGCTAATACCAATCCTCTTCAATTCCCCATGCATAGTTCGCTGAGATATTGGCCGGGAACAGCCTTCATTGAATGCTTCAGTCAATTGCTACACACAGGAAGTCCTGTTTTTCCGTACAAGCCTTCTGATACGCTGGCAATCTTGTTCCTGACAGATTGTCATCTATACTAAAATTTTGACAGATTGTCGTCTATACTAGTCACTATAAAATGATGGAGTTAGGTTACCACCATTTTGTGGTGAAAAGTAACCTTATATTCTGCTGAGAGATTATACCTCTATTAAGAAAATGCCAGAAACATGGTATTATCTGATGAAAGTTTACACCTATAAAGTGAAAGGTAAACCAGAAATGGATGTAAAGTAACACCATATTCTAGTGAAAAATTTCTCCTAGGAAGTAAAATTCCACATCAGAAACGGGTGTAATATAGCACCACATTCCAACATACTTGGGAAGTGAAATGGAACTTCAAAACTGGCGTTAACTAACATCACATTCTGATGACAGTTTATCACTGGAGATCTAGTATTGTTAAACAGGATTGGGAAAATTATATTACACACCTGTTATCTCTATTTTTGCATATTTCTTCCATCAACATGATTGTATGTTTTTCAATTGCTATGAATTGTTGATGATGGGCTAAATGGCCAGGTCACGTGGACCCCGAAGGCTCAGAGAAGGTTGGGGGAGGGGACCCACTGGAACAGCTGTTGGGAGACAGATGGCCTCCTGTCAAGGCCATCCAGCGTGTTCTTTAACGCACACAGGGTATGGCTCTCTCCCGCACACGGGCCATGGCTTAATGTTCCATCCAATGGACGGTGGCCTTTTCAAGCCCATCGCTGTCCCCTATTATAGACTGTGGGCAGGACGGGGAATTTTGCGGAGATAAATCTCGATGCTGACTCAGCTGGGACTCGAACCTGGGAACTACAGATTACGAGTCTGGTGTGCTACCAAATGAGCCACCCCTGCCCCAATTGAACTTACAGATTCAGAAAGGAGTTGGGCTGTTTTACTTCTTGAGTGACACTTTTTTTTCACACAATGGAATAAATGGGCAGGTCACAAGGACCCCGAGGGCTTAGAGAAAGTTTGAGGGAGGGGAGCTACTTACTGGAAGCTGTTGGGAGACAGACAGTAGCCTCCCATCAAGGCAATCCAGTGTGTTCGTTAATATGTACAGGGTATGGCTAATCTGCACATGGAGCCACAGCTGTACATCCCATCTGGCAGGCTGCTACCTTTCCAAGCCCATTGGTGTCCCTTATTGACCGAGGGCAGGGAGTTTTGCAGAAATAAATCTCAGTGCTGCTCCAGGTGGGACTTGAACCTGGGAAATGCAGATTATGAGCCTGGCATACTACCAACTGAGCTACACCCACTCCATTCAGAAAGAGGTCAATCAAGTATGTATACTTGTAAATGCCCAAATATATATGCCAAATTAAACAGAATTTAATTCCAAATTTTATGAAAATAAATAATTTAAACGAATTTGCAAGCATGTTAATTTTAATGAACCTTTTTTAATGTGATATGTGAGAATAGATTCAATTAAAATAAAGGCTTAATTTTGAAAAACCTGATGAATAAAAATAATTAAATTATATGTTAATCGAAAGGAAATTTCATCCCAAATAACATAGTATTTAACCTGAAACACGATTTTTATTTCTTTTAATGATTCTTTTCAGTATCCTATATTTTAAACATGGCCAGTGTTATACAAAGTGACTCATTCACAGGATTTTCTGAACTGGTTATAAAATGGGAAAAACTATCTGGGCTGCCTTTTTTATTAAACATTATGAATTTTTTCTTTGGGTGTTGAAGCTTGGTGATCTTGGCTAAGTGCAGAAAGGTTTGTGCACCAAAGCAAAAAAAAGAAGCATTATATCACCAGATTGGCACAACCAAGATAGTGAGAGTGAGGGGGGGGGGGGGGAGAGTGCTGCTTTTAAAATCATTCAATATAAACATAAAAACTCATAAAATTTTTAAATGAAATTTTACTTGGGGGGAGGGGGGGGGGTAAAAACCCTTCCTGAAATTGCCCTCCCACATGAAGGACACCTTTCCTTGCCAAGGAAGTCCATTTTGCTTTCCTATCCAAGACCATTTTCAGAAAACTACAACTTCAAAGTTTTTTTACTAAAAAAAAAACCAAGAAATTATAAAAGAAAATTTACATATAACCTAATGGGACGTTAAATGAAATATCCACAATGACTTTTAAGCTAGCCATCCTATGTAGCATAACTCAGAAAGATAGATAAATCAGCCAACCAAAGATCACTAATTCACAGAAATAAATATGCAGAAATGAATTTGCTTTCATATCCAAGACCTCATTTATTTTCAGAAAATAATACCAGATCAAAGTTTTTCTTAGTGGACAAGTAATAAAAGCAAAATTGACGTATAACCTAATGCAATGTTAAAATATCCACAGCAACAAGTTGTAAGCTGAGAATCTGATGAAGTATAACTATGAAAAATCAATAATTATCTATTGACCAAAAGATCGATAATTTGCAGAAATGAAATAAATGTATTTAAATGAAAATTAAAGTTTAAATATAAAAAAAGTACATACCAACTTTACAAAGGGTATCCAATATAATAACACAGTAAATAATTCTATTATGTAGCCACTTATAGCACACAGAATGGGGATAGCATGTGTGAGCTATATACCTTCTGTTGTGCAGTGAGCCAGAATGTAATTAGTGCAGCTGCACCAGTTTGGAGCTGAAGAATGATGTTTTTACTTTCAGTTTTGATCTGAAGAGCAGGAAAGATGCATAGAATGCTGGGATAAATGATAAAAATAATTCTAGGAATCCTGAAATTGGTTTAAGGCAGAAAAGAATGTAAAATAGAAGAAAAAAAAAACTGGAGCTATGTACTTTCTAAGAAGAAAAAAAACTGGAGCTATGTACTTCCTAATTATTTCCAAAATCTTCTGTTTTTAAAAATAGCAGTTTTTTGTTAGTTTTTCAGGAAATTTTCGAAACTTTAAGAAAAAATTTGTTGATAATAGTTTAAATCAAACTTGTGAGCTTAAATCAGGTGATTGCTTCAGTATAGAGTAAGGTTAACTAACAAATCGGCAATACCGTTTCTAAGAAATGGCAATCAGATAGCTTTAACAAGTCATTTATATTGTAGTTTAATAAAATAAGCATCAAATGAAAAAATAAAATGTTATTTTTCCAGCCTGAATTATATATTTTTATAAGATATAAGAAAATTTGAAAACGGCAATTTTTATTTAAAAAAATTTTTTTTTTGTTCTAAAAACCTACATATGTCCTTGACTTGTTGACATTGTGGATTTTCGAAAAGTATACAGACATTGTGGACACTGGAAGGTTAAAAGTGGTTGCATACATTATATTTAACATTCCATTAGGTTATATGAAATTTTTATTTTTTCTTGGGTTTTTAGTAGAAAAAAAACTTTGAATTTGTACCATTTTCTGAAAATGAACGAGCTCTTGGATACAAATACAAAGTGGACTTCATTGGCATGGAAATCACTTCTCATGTGGAAGGGCAATTTCTTGAATTCATTAAATCCCGTGAATGTGAAATCCAAGTCTATAACACTGGCCATGTTTAAAATATACAATACTGAAAGGAATCACAAAAAGAAATAAAAATTATGTTTCAGGTTGAATATTATATTATTTGGAAGGAAATTTCCTTTCGATTAATATATAATTTAGCTATTTTTATTCATAAGGTTTTCCAAAGTGAAGCCTTAATCGTATAGTGCAATCCTTTTTTTTCACCATATCATATTGAAAAAGCCTCATTAAAATCAGTATGCTTGTAAATTTGCTTATATTATTTATTTTCATAAAATTCATAATTTTGTTTAATTTGGTATATAACATGACCTATTGCTGTTGATTGATTATTTAAAAAAAATTCTAAAGTTGACTTGTTTATCTGTCTCAGCCCAATTGGCTAAAAACTTGGAATTTTCTCAAAGTAATCATTGAAGAAAAAAATTTACAAAATGAGCGAAATATTTACTTGAAACAAGAAAATTAATTTTTTTTGTTAGTTAGAAATATATAGCCATTCTAGTCATGAGCATTTGTAATCATTTATGTCTATTATTTTTTTTAAATAAATATTTGTTTGTACCAGATGTATTTTTTTTACTATGTGACTCTAAAAAAGTCCTATTAAAATAAAGCTAGTAGTCTTTTTTGTTAAATAATTTACATTCAGAAAATCCAGAATTAAATGCTGCTTAATTTGGCACATAACAAACTATAATTCCTTTTAATAGTTATTTGGCAAAAAAGTTCTAAAGTTAATTTTTTTGCCTGATCAGAGTCAAAAAATAGCTGGACCTCTGGATGTAAATCAATTATTCAGGCTGGACCCTGGAAAATATTATTTATCAAGTTTGAATTAGGTATTTCTAAAAACAATGTGTGAGAAAATTTTTAAATGGCAATTTCCATTTTTTTTAGAAATATTTTTGTTGTACTAAAAGCGAACATAGACATCTTGGGCCTCTCATTTCAGATTCTGTCATTGGTATGATTGACGGGGACCTTGGAACGCTAATTGCATGACACTCATTTTACTGTACAGTTTTTGTCGCAATATACAAGGTATCCAAGAATAATGTTACAACATGGCAAAAGTAGAAATAAAACCCATTATATTTTTCTGTATTTCATCTGGACAAGTAATCATAATTTAAAGCATATACTTTGATATTAAGTTAATCTGTTTTGCTATGAACTATAGTTATGGCAACGCTGATATTAAACCCATGATTTACTCTAATGTTCTTGATGCAGGCAGCTGGAACTCATACTTGGAAGAATATTCCTTTGCTCTTTAACTTTTGAATTGTTAATTTAAAGATGTTTATTCCAGTTATATTGTTACAGAAGCAATTATTTTACAAGTTTTTATTGAAAAACTGCTGCAAGAAGAGTTCATATATTTGTATAGTTAGGTTTGGGTTGTTTTTCTTCTGAACAGCACCTTTTTTGCACACAGTGAGCTAAATGGCCAGGTCACAAGTTCCCCAATGCCCTAGAGTAGGGATTCTCAATGTGGGGTACACAGTAAAATTTTTTGGGGTACACCATGAGAGCTCAAAAGTCTAGATGTATGTTGTATATATGTTTTATTTTATTCCTATTGTTATACTATAACTGTAGTTTTATCTATCGATACAAGGGGTACACCAGTTACATACACATTTCCAGGGGGTACATGAAGCATAAAAGGTTGAGAACCACTGCCCTAGAGAAGGTTCAGGGAAAGTGGACCATAGTACAGCTGGTAGGAGACAAATGGTAGCCCTCCCCCCTCTATCAAGGCCTACTAGAGTGTTCTTTAATTTGCACAGGGTATGGCTCTCCTGCACAAGAGGTCACAGCTTAACATCAGATCTGATGAAAAGCAGCCTTTCCAGGCCTATTGGTGTCACCTACTGACTGAGGGCAGGGAGTTTTGCAGAGATAAATCTCAATGCCTGCTCAGGTGGAAATCAAATCAGAACTGCCATTAAGAGCCTGGCATGCTACCAACCAAGCCACTCTCACCCTTTTTTAATTAGGTCTAATGTGAGGACTCCTTAATTTGATGATTCTGTTGCTTTTTCTAGTAGTAAGTTTATTTTTCAAAATTCTCAGTCACTCTGCTTTTTTGCATATACTTCTACCAAATATGAATAATCACATAATTAGGTAAAAATGTGTACATAAGTGATACACACACACACAATATTGCACAAAGTTCCAGACACTTTCATGTGAAGTGAAGGAATAGCCACATTCAAATCTACGTAACTTTGAAAATAAGCTTTGTGCGGAAAAAAGTCACTACGTATAAATTGAAGATCTCGGTCAAAGCTCTCTAAATCTCTATTTTCTATAATATTAATCCAATATATAAAGAGTTATGGAAGCTATAATATTTAACAACAGATGTTCCACACCACACTTTCCAAAACATTTTCCTCCAAATTGATGAAAACTTCAAAAATCCTTACACAAAATTCAAATATCGCATTTATATTGTGAACAAACTTGCTATAACAGTTGTGATTTAACTTTTTGAAGTAAATTTTCAAAACTCGCAAAAGTTTCACTTAAATGTTTCGGCTTTCATAACTCTAAATATTTAGATTAATATTATAGAAAATAGAGATTTAGAGAGATCTGACTGAGATCCTCAATTTATGTCTAGTGACTTTTCTGTAAAAAGCTTATTTTTAAAGTTTGGCAGATTTGAATGTGGCTATTCGTTCACTTAACATGAAAGTCTCCAGACACTTTTTGCAATATAGTGTATATATGTAAATATATTGTTATGTGCTCATAGTTTCTCCAAATATATAGGTTTCAGTTTAGCTTGTCAAGTTGAACAAAAGTTTCAAGAAACACATGAAATTTTTCTACTTAGTACAAAGTTATGAGCAATTTCTTTGTTTCTCATATACACCATAGGTAATAAAATCTGCAACACTTGCAAGAAGTAAGGCAAATGTGACAAAAATTTAGGGAGGTAGTAGTATATGGAAATGCATGGAAATATTAGGTTTGCAGGATGATTGGACAGGTGCGGAGCAGCCAAACACAGATAAAGGCAGCCAAAGCTCCCTGGTTGATAAAATGTTCTAGAAATTGTTCTAAACTGCTAAACATGCCATTACGCAGATTTTAACAGCTGTTAGCAGATTTTGAGCATGGAAGAATCATAGGCCTTAGAGAAGCTCATTTGTTGTACAGAGCTGTGGCCAACCTTGTTGGCTGCAATCCCAGCACCATCATACACATATGGTGCCAGTATGTTCAAGAAGGATTCATCACACACTGACAAGGTTCAGGAAGACAATGTATGACTATGGAGTGGCAGGACACATGCCATTGCATGGCAGATTCACAACTGCAAAGGGACTGACAACAGGCAACATGTTGAAAATCAAATATGTAAATCAATGGTAGAGTACTTTGGCATGTTCTTCATTTTACTATTTTTATGTGTTTTTTTTTTAAATAATTACCATTGGAGAATTAATGTGGGTTCAAGTCTCATATGTTGGCAAATTTTTTCCACAAAATATTTATTTTATTTATTGATGTTAAAATGTCAACAGGTAATGCTGTGATTGTCACCTATGCTTAAATCATTAATAACGCTAAATACCGGAAAAGACTTCATTATTTATTTCCATCTTACTCAGTGCAATATAAAAAGAAATGGTTGCCACTCGAGATCATAGATGGCGCCAATGGTAGGTGCCCAATAGAGGTCCTGTATAGAGGCTGGCCATCTCGGTGATTGACTGTCATTGGTTGATTGAGTCACATGGTTTATGGACGCCATATTTTATCGTACCGTGAGATGAAAGCCTATGAGTTAGTGTATACCTAGTTAAAAATTCTCAGTTTTTACAATTTTATACATTTCTACTGCTTTTTTTTTGCCTATAAAAGCTTCCATATTTTGTCAATGCCTCACTGAGATGCAGTTGGGTGTACAAATTCCACTCATAGAAATAATGAATATTTTTTCCAAGAAACTCTGCCAGAAGACAGCAATCGACTGCAAAAGTGAAATGAGCTAACTGAAAACCAACAAATAATTTCTTTTAAGGTTCGTTTGAAAAACGAGCTAATTCTTCCACTTTGTCGTCTGTCTATGCCAATATTTGTTCGTCTGTCAGTCCGTCTCTCTGTTAACTGTTGTCTGTCCATCTGTCTTTCCACCTGTCTGTCCGTCTCTCTGTTAACTGTTGTCTGTTCATCTGTCTTTCCACCTGTCTGTCCATCTATAGACAATCGACTTTTTTACTTTTAGAGGTAAATGAAAAATTTTTTTTGGGTTGGACAGATTTCAAAGAAATACTGCGATTTGCAATTTTAAAAATCTTCAATAGCTTTAATAGCGCCCTCTAGCGGTGGAAAATAATTGAAAATGCTAAAATTTCAAAAGAATATTGCAAACAAACAATTTACAGTAGAAATCCGAAATTTTGGTAATACTGTATTATGGTCAGAAGGTTTACAAACGGCAACAAGGCTTTACCCTCTTAACCAAAAAGAGGTGTGAAAATGAACTTTTTAATTTTAAAAGGTAAACGAAACAATCTTTTTTTGGGAGGGGGGTGGAGGGAGGTTTAGAGGTACTAACAAAATATTAATATTTACATTTTTCAAATCCCCATCAGTTGAAATTTCCACTGTTAGAAACTACTAAAGGTGGTAAATTGAAACTCGAAAGGTGGCCTCTAGCGGTTGAAAAAAGGTGCAAATACCAGATCTTCAAACGAATATTGCAAATGATCTATTTATGATAGAAATTTAAATTTTTGGTCATAGAGTGTAATAGTCAAGTGGTTTATATAACAGTAATAATTTGTCCCGTTAGAGCAAGGAGGTGTTGGTAAAATGCAGCTTTTCTGCTTTAAGAGATAAATGAAAAACATTTTTTATGTTTATAGGTATTAATAAAATATTAATAGTTTATTTTACCAATTATGCAGTAGTTCGAATTTCCACTGCCAGAGGGTACTGAAAGCGTAAAATAACTAGAAGAATGCATATCGCCTCTGGCGCATGTGGGAATCTGATTTTTAAAGAGAATGAAGTTTTTCCTTTGCCTACTTTTTCATTCCTTAGAAGTTTAAATTATGGGTGTTTGTGCTGAGGTCCTGCCATCTTAATGAACCATTTACTATGGCAGCGTTTCCCAAACTATGTTCCATGGAAAGTGAATAAGTGTTCATTGAAAAATTGTCAAAATTAATATGAGCCTGGAATTCTACACCGGATATGAGAATTAAACTTTCTAATATTGTGCCTGATAACAAAAGAATTTGCAATTCAAAGACCCAAAAACATTGAAGTCATTAAGAACGTAATTTTACAATATATAATATATATGCGCTAGTTCATTTTACTATTTTTATGTGTTTTTTTTTAAAAATAATTACCATTGGAGAATTAATGTTTTTTTTTCTTAATGCTTAGATTTACTTATTTATTTTATTTATTATTTATATTTACCTACCCTACAAAATTACCAAGGTGTTCCTTTAAAATTTCAGGATTTGTTGTGTTCCGTCATAGGAAAATTTTATGAAATGCTGTACTATGGTGTATAAACTGAAAGACTCCTGTCAGACCTCTGTGGCAAACAGCTGATTGCTGTTTGAAAATGCGAATTATATTTCATTAGTACTAACTAAAAAAGAAATTTCAATTATTTCTTAAAACAAACCCCCTTCGTTTCCTACCTACAAATATAAAGATCAATTTAGAATTGCATGTTGCAAGCTCCAGTGGAACCTGTATTAAAAACAATTTTTTAACACTTTGGCTGTTTTTTCCTACCATCCCAGGTTGTATTAAAATTTAAAATCCCTCCTATAATACAATGATTTAGAGCAATCCTAGTCAACCTGTGGCTCATTGCAATAGAACTTGCAGCTCATGAAATAATAAAAAAACTTAATTTGGCTCATTTCTTCCAATTTTTTTAACCAAACATTTTTAGGCGTGTAACTAAACAATTTTCCCAATTCATAGTACTCATTAAAAATCAGAGAAGATTGGCAGAAGGGGACCCACTGGACAGCTGTGTTCATATTCCACCTGGCTCAAGACAATTTTTCCTCTAAAATTGATCGACGTTTTCAAAGTGATATCTTCCTTCGTAAATGGAGCAAGATTATATCAGTGAAACTATGCAAAGTAAACATTGCATCTGCTATTGACAGAGGACATAACAAAAGGAAGCAATGAACTGGCAGTTAATTGAACAATTTTTTTTGCAGTTCATGCAGAAATTAATTGATGCACATGCTTTTGATTGTAAAGCTATAAAATATCTTGACTTCTATCATCTTCTTTATGCTGCAGTTGACCTTTTAAAGAGTTATACAGATGTTTTTAAATCTGGTTATTTCAGTCATTTTAATGCTTTACCATCATATTTTGAATTTTAGTCTTGGTCACTTTTACTTTCTATACATGTCTTATACATCTGTTGTTTGCTTTTTTTATTAGTTAATTTTTTATACATGGATCGTATAACCCTTTGTTGCTCTTTGTATATAATTTTAATGTGCAATATATGTATCTTTTGATTTTAACTTTGGTTGTGGGTTCAGTGACTTTTATCTTTTTAATTTTATCTTGTTTGGCACAATATAGCCATAGCTGCTCTTCTGCTATAAAATTCCAAATCAACCAACTTTGAAATTATATAGGTTTCTACCTACCCACTTGCTAAGCATTATGGATAATATATGCATAAAGGATATGTCTGATCCTTAATCATATTTTTTCAATTAAAAGTGAACACTTTTTATTAAGTATAGTAAATTTCTGATTATCTGTATTAATAGGGACCACCTACCTTGGGCTTAGGGGTCAACTCATTACTGTCAATGGCATCTTCAAGACTGTTACATTCCACGACCAAAATTTCTAGCTTGAATACATCGTTTGAAATTTTGGAATATCTTGATTTTTTTTTCCACCATCAAAGGGCGCAGTTATAGCTTCTGGGAGATTTGGAAGATGCAAATTTTAATATTTCAACAATGCCTGTCCAATCCAAAGAGAATTTTTAATGCCTTCACATTTCAACACCAAAATTTCAAACTTTTAATATAACTACATCATTTGGAATATTCGTTTGATATGTTGGAATTTTCAAATTTTTCCACCGTTAGAGGGCGTAGTTATAACTTTTGGGAGATTTGAAAATGCAAATTGTAATATTTTATTAATACCTATCCAACACAAAAAGAATTTTTTATTTATCTGCATAAACAAATGGATAGATAGACAGACAGACAGACAACAAAGCGAAATTACCTTTAAAAAAACATCTAAAATTTTCTTTTCCCTTTTAGCTGTTTTCTAAAGTGCTTCCAATCGTGAGCACTGAAATCTGTATCAATTATTAGCCTTCCTTTTTCCCGAATCCATAAGAATCTGTGCAGTACCATTCAACTTTGTACGCCAAACAATCCGAACGATGACAAAACATGGCATCCAATTTTGAGATGGCCAACCTCTACCTATATATAGGGCCTCTAGTACCCAAATCCCTGGTGAAGAGTTTAAAGTCTTAAAATTAGTGGAAAAAAGATGAGTCGGCATTAGTTCAATGGTAGAATAATCTGGCATGTTTCTGGAGAGATGTGGGTAACGTATCCCATATATCTGCAAAATTTTTTCCACAAAATATTTATTAATATATTGACGTTAAAAAGTCAACAGGAAATGCTGTGATTGTCACTTATGTTTAAATGTGCTTATGTCTCATGCTAATTACCCATGATGGCCAGGCTCCTCACAATTATTATATGTTGGAAACATCTGAAATGAAAAACAAAACTGAAAAGAAATTGCATATAAATATTCAAGTAAACCTGCACTAGAGTTGCAACTTGCTTTAGGAAGAATATTTTTATTTTGATACAATGGCTATTGACAAATGATGATAAAAAAAATATAAAAACAAATGGCAATAAATAATGAAATGGTAATTTTCTGCAAAGTAACATAGCATTAGCATTAAAGAGTCTTTCCTAAGCCTTATTTTAAACATTTCATCATTTGGCAGCTGAAACACCCATTCTCTTATATCTTTAAATAATGTCTTTCATTTCTTATCAATATTAGCTGCCAAGTAATTAAAAAAAAACTATAACTGAAAACTGCCTTTGCACAATAGTTTTTCATGATGATAATTCAATGATAAAGTACTTCCATAACAAATGCATGCCATATTCAATTTCTCTGATTTGTTGCATATGTGAATGTTTCTTTAAATGTTTAAGCATCTGGAATGCATGTAACTTTCTAATTTGTAAAGTACTTGGAGATGAAAATGCATCATCCAAACTGTCATAGCTTTTCATTTTTAGAATACATCTAATGAGTGATTGTTGATATTACTGCCCTTTTTTAAATCTTTCGTAATATCAGTTTTGACCATTTCAAAAATTTCAGTACTCTAATAAATTATAGCCATACATCCACAAAAGCAATAATTTTGCTATGATTATCTAATTCACAGAAATCATTGAAATACAATATTGCCTATTGCTTAATAATTTCTAATCCAATGTAAATTAATAATGTGAACATTTCTTCTAATTCTACTAAATAAGAGATTACATATTAAGCTTTTTTAAGAGCTAAAAAGATAACCAGTGTTTTTTTGTTTAGATTAAAATTACTGTAAATTTTAGTTGCCATCTATAATATAATTTTACTGTTTTAAAAATGCCGATGGTTAGTACCCTCCCCCCAAAAAAAAGAAGGGGGAGGGTGAAAAAAAGGTTTTGTAGCAATTGTGATTTTTTTTTTAAATTCAGAAACATATTCAGTATTGAAATAATATATTTCCTCCTATTTTTGTTATTTTTAAGTATAATATTGTTAACTGTACTTTAGTATTTGATGCTTAAAGACACAATTAGTAATTTAGGTGCTTAAATAGTACAATTTTTCTCATCTGAAAATTTCTTCAGGCTAGAATGATCTATTGCATTTTTTATTATTAGCATTAAATTAACATTCTTCTCTCTACTGTATTATTAAATTCAGCACCTAACCTGCATAACATGTTATAAACCTTTTTCCATATTGCTGGATTAATATGGCTATTTCATGTATGGATCTGATACAGTGAAGTCTAAAATCAAAACTGTTATAACTCAAAAAACAACTTTTTTGGGTATGTAAATAATTTTATGCCAATAAGCAAGCAGTTATTTCAGGGTTTCTTTTAACTTCTTATAGTATAAGGCAAAACTGACACAAATTATGTAATCTCGTGAAACATGGGAGCTTCAGAGGAATCTCGAGCTTTAATTCTGGATTATTAGAATGCATGTCTTTTGAGGTACAACAGTATTGTTCTGTGGGTGTGATAAGCTATAGTGCATTAGGTTGAAATTTTTAATAAAATATGTAAAGCTCATATTTATTCACACTTAAACATTACCTGTAAAGTCTGTGTGCAGGAGACACCATACGCTATGCATGTTTAAGAACGTACTGGATGGTTTTTATGAGAAACTTCCATCTGTCTCCTAATAGCTATCCAGGTGGTCCCCTTCCCCAACCTTATGGTCCTTTTGACTCAGCTATTTTCCCATTGTGTGCAATAAAAATGTGGCTCAGAGGTAAAACAACTCGTAGCCCATTTCATAATACAGCTTTGTTTTTTTCCGTAAGTGTCAGAATAGGTATATTTTGAATCCATCAGAAAAATAGTGGCATTTGTTGGATGGTGGCTTTCAATGGTCTTTGATTATCTGTTTCAACTGTTAAATGCTTTGGCATAGGGCAGTGTAAAATATAATAAAATAATAAAATATAAATTCATAAACACTGGTATTTTGAGAATTTTTTATGCATTAAACATTTTTTGTGCTTAAAATTAATGTGTATTTTAGCAGTGACTTGTTTTTTAAAATGTTTTTTTTTTAATCATACTGTTTTTTCACATTCTTAAATTTAGTTATAAAGCTTTTTTGTTTTCTTTTTTTTTTAGCAAAACTAAAGAAAATTAAAATGGAGGGTGGTAAAAATTCTAAAGAAATGCATGTAAGTTAATGCAATAATATAAATTTTGTGTGTGCATGAAATGGAATATTTTGCATAAATATTTAAAGCAACCCATACCAATCAAAATAGCATAATCAGTTGAAACTTGTTAAACATGCCATCTGACCTTTTGTAACTTGGATACAGTTACCTCATATTTTATTATAGTAGCTTATGATTTTCCCATGTTTGTGTAAAAAAAATTCCTCTGAAGCAGTGTTCTGTCAGTATAATATGCTGTAGAGAGTAACACAATAACTAGTTTGTAGCGTATCATATGTATAGACACTGCAAAATTCACATAGTAAAATGTTACTTATATCTTTATTTAAATTTATATCATTTTCTGAAATTGTTTCTAGCTTTCAATCTTATATGTAAATTTATATTTTTCACCTGTATATGTTTTACAGAACAATATTGACAACTATACATATATACCATTTAAAGGTTGCATTCATTGCTTTATTTATTTACTAGTTAATTAAAATTTAATGAGTTGTAGCATGCATAAAAAAAAGTTAATTTTTAATTTTACCAATATTTCAAGAGCTAATACCTTGGTAATACTCTTGAGTTATATAATAAGGTGAATTGCATAATTTGTTCAGTGGATTTTTTATAGCTGAGTTGTGAAGTATCATGCAATTCTACCAACTGCAGCATTATTCAATATCGTACTGCTCATGAATATATCAGCAATCAATACTTACCATGTGAAATTAGTAATTTTTTAACTGTAAACAACTAGATGATATCACCTGTCAGGAAATCAGGTTCTATTATTGAATAAGTGGAAATGTTCTGTTTAGAAACAGCATCGGGCATTGTGTAATTCAACAGTGGCAGCTGGATTGGAGTATTGACCACATTATCTCCATGTGTAAATTGTGATCATTGCCTCCTAGACAAAGCAGAATTCCTCACTAAAGATGACAAATTCTGCATCCCAAGTTGTCTGAAGTCAACCTACTCATGCTATTGACAGTACCTGGTGAAGGGCAGGGGTGACTCAGTTGGTAGTGCACCAAGCTCGTAATCTACAGTTCCCAGGTTTGAGTTCCACCTGGGGCAGCATTGAGATTTTATCTCTGCAAAACTTCTCGCCCTGCCTCTGTCAGTATGGGACACCAATGAACTTGGGAAGGTTGTCATCTGTCGGATAGATGTTAAGCGGTGGCCCCATGGGCGGGAGAATCATACTCTTGTAATGCTCCAAAAGTATGTTAAACTTCTTCACTTCGGAACTTTTGACTGATCCAAATTAAACTAATTTACTGGATAGCATTGGGCCCTAGGCAATTAATTTTTCAATGAATTGAATGAGTGTTTGCTATGTACATAAGCGTTACTTAATCCATAAGAATTAAATTCAAAAAGATTGTCAATTGTTAAAGTTTAAATCTAATAAAAATCAATTTATTCTGCTCAAGAGAAAAAAATAGAAAAGTCGAACTATTTCATAAAACAAAGTTTATTTCCAAAAAATCAAAACTCGCCAAATAAACTGATGAATACAATATTCCGAGCAACTAAAATCTCACATTCTCCCAACTACTAGCTCTCTCCAACTCCATCTCTACTCAACAACAAAAACTAACTAACTACTCTCCGCCAAAAATTCATCTCAACTAACTCTTTCTTAGCTCCTTGATCTAATGTCACTTACAATACACATGGTGTGTAACTGACAAGTGTGTATTGCATGCTGGGAAAAACATTTGCATAAACTGATGATCGCACTAACTATGACCCAAGAGAGGGCGTGTCCTTATGAGTGCATTAGTGGCTGTCAATCAAAAGTTGGAGTTGTGCATGCGCAACTCCTTGAGTGGACTTGAGTAGAGAAATGATGTGCATCTGCAAATTTTTGTTAAATAGCCAGTCAACAGAAATAGGTTATGTTATAACCAAAGAGCATTTAATTATGGTTAAGAAAATAGCAAAAATTGAAGGAAAAGGCAAGAAAAATTCTTAAGTATTTTTTGAAAAAAAAATGCTTTGTTTTTTTGGAATATATATGAATCACTCTTAGTTTCTTATGGATGTCAAAGAGGTAAATCGTCTTGAGCTGGGTGGGATATAAACACACAACTTCCTGATCATAGGCCAGGTATTCGGACCACTGAGTTACTGGCTGATAATCAAGATCTCTTGTATTTGATATGAAGCTCTTTATTGTAGTACATATATACATGTGTCTCTTGAAGATAGTGTCTTATCTGTTTACAAACAGCATCCAAAGGCAGTGAAGACTCCACCTTCAAGAGACACAGATATATGTATTGCAGATAGGAAGATTCATATCGTCAAATAGAGGAAATACTGATGGGCCATTGCTAGCCTCAGCAGTCGGAGCACCTGGCATATTATGGGGCGATTATGGATTCATATCTACATATACAAATCATTCTACAAAATCTACATTTGACCAAAACTCAAAAACTGTGCTTTCACTCTTTTTTGTATTAACAAACAGAATTCCTGTAAGTTAGAAAAAGATCAAAACTAAGCTCTCAAAATATCAATAAAATCTGTTTTAACAACCAAGAATCTGTAATCCTTACTGATATTCATTCCAACTATCAATTTCCCACTCAAGAAGAAAGCAGCAATTTATTACCCTTTATTCATGGCACAATTTATAATAAGTCTCATTCCTTCACGTCTTTCACTCTAATAATAAAATGTTTTCTATTCTCAAGATTTTCAAAACTACGTTGAAATTTCTTTTGCTTTTTAGTCAACATCAACTTGGAACTCTACTGAGTGATATCACTTCTTTAAATTCTCAAGAAAAATTCAAAGATTATATTAATCCACTTTATTAAAAAAAAATACCCCCTCAAGCAGCTGCTTGCCACAGAGGTCTGACAGGAGCCTGTCAGTTTATATGCCACAGTAGATCTGAGAGGATGGCAGGACCTCAGCAGAAAAACGACACACACATCCATGCCTAATCCGGGACTCGAACCCAGGTCCCTTGATCAGTAGCCAAGCGTGCTAACCACTCGGCTACGGGACGGCTAAATAAATAATAATAAATACCCCCTCAAGAAGCTGCTTGCCACAGAGGTCTGACAGGAGCCTGCCAGTTAAGGTCTGAGAGAATGGCAGGACCTCAGCAGAAAAACGACACATACATCCATGCCTTACCCGGGGCTCGAACCCAGGTCCCGTAGATCAGTAGCCATTTGCAATCCTTCCCCCCGCCATTCAAACTCTAGCATAATTTGTTTTTAAAAATTTTTCCCCAATGTATAAATTTTATATATTCCTCCTTTAACCTTCACTATCGTATTCACTTCCATATATATATATGGGGCAGGGTGTGGCTCAATCGCTTGTAATCTGCAGTTCCTGGTTTTGAGTTCCAGCTAGTCAGTCTTGAGATTCATCTCCACTAAAACCCTCACCCTGCCATGGTCAGCAGGGGACACCAATGGACTTGGAAAGGCTGCCATCCGTCAGATGGCACATTAAGCCATGGCCCATGTGCGGAAGAGCCATACCCTGTGCACGTTAAAGAACGCTGGATGGCCTTGATGGAAGCCTACCATTTGTCTCAACAGCTGTTCCACTGGGCCCCCCTCCCCCAACTTCCTCTGAGCCTTCGAGGTCCTTGTGACCTGGCCATTTGGCCCTTTGCAAAAAAAGTGCCACTCAGAGGTGAAAGATACTCACTCAGAAAAATAGTCTGCTCATTGACAAAATGGCATGATTGGTAGCCATATATCGGCACAGTGAGTTCAGGTAACTTCGTTATTGCATTTGCCAATGCCTAGTCACGAATATCTTGTATAATCAATCAGTTCAGTGCATCAGTAGGAGCATGAAGCTCGTAATCCATGGACACACAGTGACTAATGCCACAGCAACCACCACCAATGCAGCAGAGTACTTATCAACCCTTCCAGGATCCAGCCTGAAAAACTGATTCACATCTAGAGGTCCAGCTATTTTTGCATTCTAATCAGGCTAAAAAATAAATTTTGAACTTTTTTGCCACATAACTAGTGAAAGGAATTATGGCATGCTATATACCAAATTAATCAGCATTTTATTCTGGATTTTCTGAAAATAAAATATTTTACAAAAAAGACGACTAGTTTTTTAAGAGGACTTTTTTAGAGTAACATAGTAAAAAAGTGCATCTGGCAAAATAAATAAAAATTTATTTAAGAAAAATATAGACCAAAATGATTACAATGCAATGAAATATATAGTCATTATATGAAAAAATATATAGTCATTATATTCATGTGAATATAATGACTATATATTTTTAAATGACAAAAAAATTAATTTTCTTGTTCCAAATAAATTTTGTCCCATTTTGTAATTTTTTTCTCAGTACCATACTTTAAGAAAATTCCAGGCTTTTTGCCAATTTGCTGAGTCAGATAAGTCAACTTTAGAATTTCAAAAAAAAAATAACCAATCAACAGAAATAGATCATATTATTATTTGCAAATTTTATGTAAATAAATAATAGAACAAATATTTTGCAAGCATATTCATTTTAATAAGCCTTTTTCAATATCATATGGTGAAAAAAAAGATGGCACTATGCAATTAAGGCTTAAATTTGGAAAATATGATGAATAAAAATAGTTAAATTACATATTAATCAAAAAGACTGGACTTGTTCCAGTGACTAGGCACCAAATCCCTGTGGTAATGCATAGAATCAGCCACGTCTAGCACCTAATATCCATACCTGCCTTCTTGTGGTGCAGGCCGTTAGTATCCACAAGAGAGCATCTCTTTTGATTGTAGAAGAGAATGGAAGGGAGGGCTGCCAGTTCAGTGTGGCCTACTTATCTGAATAATTATGTCTACTTTTCTACTCTGCTGAGGAGTGGCCAACTGCACAGGGTCCTGGTGCTGACCATATACAGTAATCAGACTAGAAAAGGCTCTGAGCCTGATTGTGGAACCTGAATTTGCTGCACTGGTGGGTTTCTGTGGAGGGAAAATCTTCCACTGTGTTTTCTGTTTGTCTATTAACAGCTTCAATTGAATAGATTCACAGGATATGTTTAATCAGCTGGTGGATAATCCTGAGCAGAGGTTATCGCAGGCACCCAAACTCTTGCTTCTGTTGGCATTGTCAAATTCTGCATTTGAGGAAGTCTTCCATTGTAGATGACTTCAGCCTTTAGTGGTGGGGTAGCGGGTCTTTTCCCCATGCCTGTGATTTGGGGGCTATTTGATATTGTCGACATTCCCTCTCTCAATAAGCATAGTTCCTTGAGACATCCCCTAACCATTTTCTCACCATAGGTAGTTGAAATGCAAAAACATCAAGATTCACAGTGATTATACTCTTGATATCCTCACAAGAATTTCACTGTTATAACCTTGATATTCTTGGCTTGCAGAGAGACCAGATGGACAGATAAAGGTCAGATTCTTAAATATAATATTAAATTTCTCTTTTCAAGGAGGGAAGATAAAAAGAATCTCCAAGGTTCAGATTTGCTTCTCAGCAGACACACTAGTGATTAGTGATGTTCTTCTAGGATATGAGTGCATTAATGAAAAGTTTCTTACAGCTAAATTTCACACAAGCATGAAAGACTTGAATGATTTCGTTTTTTTTGCCCCCACTAAGGATTCCAATGAGGATGAGAAGGATAGGTTTTTACAGACGATTTCAGGATATTTTTAATTATGTTAAGAAAGGAGATATTACCCTTGTTCTAGTTGAATCTAATCTAGTGAAATATAGTAGTAATTCTGGTTTACTACTATATTTCACTAATGCCAAAGTTGGTACTGATTTTGACCTTTGGGGAGAGTCAGTACCAACTTTGGCATTAAAGCATTAAAATTAATCTAAACTAGTGAAAGTAATTATTGCATGTTATATATGCCAAGTAATTATGGCATGTTATATATGCCAAGTGCGAGAGTTTGTACTGACTCTGACCTTTGGGGAGAGGTGATAGGCCTGGTAGCTGCAAAGGGAAATGTCTCCTACAGGTAAGTAAACTTAAGTGTTAGCTATTCCAAAACCATTATTACAAACATTGCGACATATATAAGTACAGATGGGTTTCAACAGATGGACTGCATAAGAATATAATTGATTATATAGTAACAGGAAATGGGGTAGTTCTATAGGAATACCAGGTTATATAGGGGAGCCTACTTTCTGTTCCGGTAAAGTTCTTTGCATGATTGTGCTTAATAGAATTAAGAATCTGGTAGACAGGCAATTCCATGATGAGCAATGTGATTTCATAAATGGTAGGGGGGATGTGTAGATCAGATATTTTCACGAAGTACTAGGGTGGATTTGGTTTTAAACAGAGAGTAGCTGATCTGAATGGATGCACTCTTGAGAAGGTGCCTCAGTTTAATTATCTTGGGAGCTATGTAACAGTTACTGGTGATGTGCGGCATGAGATTAACAGATGAATAGGGATTGCTCCTGGGACTTTTAAGAATTTATGGAGAGAGTGGAGAAATAGATGTATACACCTAAAGTCTAAAATTAGACTGTGTAATAGTTTGATTCCTTCTAGGGTTAGTTATGGTAGTTAAACTTGGACCTTTTGTAAACGAGATAACAGGAAACTTGATGCTTTTGATTCTGGATGCTTACAGTCAAGCAGCAAATGCAAGTTCAAGATGCAGTATCTTTGGCATTAGGTGGTTCAGCTTTGTAAGTAATGATGAAGTTAGGCAGAGGAGTCTGCAAACCTCCTTTAACCCTTCCAGTGTCCAGCCTGAAAAACTGGTTTCCATCCAGATGCCAAGCTATTTTCTTCCTATGCTCAGCCAAAAAAAAAAAATTCATTTTAGAACTTTTTTGCGAAATAACTAATGAAAGGAATTATGGCATGTTGTACGCCAAATTAATCAGCATTTAATTCTGGATTTTCTGAAAATCAATTACTTACCGAAAAAGACGATATGTTTTATTTTAATAGGACTTCTTTAGAGTCATGTAGTAAAAAAATGCATCTGGCAACACAAATAAAAATTACGAAATAGCACACAATTAAAAAAAACGAATAGACAGAAATGATTACAAAGCACATGAATAGAATGACTATGTATTTCTGAATAACAAAAAAATTACTTTTTTGGTTTTAAGTAAATATTTTTGTCTTTTGGTAATTTTTTTACTGGTACCATACTTTGAGGAAATTCCAGGCTTTTAGCCAACTGTGCTGAATCAGATAAACAAGTGAACTTTAGAATTTAAAAAACAAAATAACCACTCGACAGAAATAGGTCATGTTATATACCAAATTAAACAGAATTTAATTACGAATTTTATGAAAATAAATAATACAAACAAATTTGCAAACATATTAATTTTAATAAGCCTTTTTCAATGTGATATGGTGAAAAACAAGATCGCACTATACAATTAAGGCTTCATTTTGGAAAACCTGCTGAATAAAAGTAGTTAAATTATATATTTATCGAAAGGAAATTTCCTCCCGAATAATATAATATTCAACTTGAAATATGATTTTTATTTCTTTTAATGATGCTTTTCAGTATCGTATATATTTTAAACACAGCCAGTGTTATACAATGTGACTTGGTCTTCTCACATTCGTGGGATTTTCTGAAATGGTTATGAAATAGAAAAAAAATTTCCTTGACGCTTTTTTTTTTACTAAACATTATGAATTTTTTCTTTGAATGTTGAAGTTTGGTGATCTTGACTAAGTGCAGAAAGGTTTGTGCACCAAGGACCAGACCTTAACGAAATTGCCCTCCAAAATGATGGCCGATTTCTGTAGCAAGGAAGTCTATTTGCTTCCATATCCAGGACATTCAATTTCAGAAAATGGTACAAGCTCAAAGTTTTTTTATTAAAAAAAATAATAAAGGAAAAATTACATATAACCTAATGGGATGTTAAATAAAATATCTGCAACAACTTTTAAGCTGGCCTCCGATCTAGCACAACCTGGAAAGATAGATAAAAACAACCGATTGAAGATCGCTAGCTAACGGAAGTAAATATACAGAAATGAATTTGCTTTCATATCCAAGACGTCATTTATTTTCAGAAAATGATACTATTATCAAAGTTTTACTGGAAAAGTAATAAACAAAAAAGTAAAAATTAACATATAGCCTAATGTGATGTTAAAATATCCACAGCCACAAGTTGTAGGCCGGCCATACTATATAACATAATTATGAAAAAATCAATACTTATTCAATCAGCCAAAAGATCGCTAATTTCCGAAAATAAATCTACTGAAATAGGAACTAAGGTTTAAATATAAAAAAAAAATACTAACTTGACAAAGAGTATCCAATATGCTGGACCAAAACTGAAAAAAACACAGGAACAAAGGAGATATCTTGTGTCAGCCACCTGCATCTTGTTGACTCAGTGAAGCGTAACTAATTAAATGCAGATGCAACCAGAATTTCTAAGAAGGATGTGTTTAATTCCAGTTTCAATTTGAAGGCGGGAAAGATGCATAGAATGCTGGGAAAAATGATAAAAATAACTTGGGAATACTGAAATACATTTATGACAGAAACGAGTGTGAAACGGGGCAAAAAAATGGCGGTGCGTAATTTGTAATTACTTCCAAAATCTATCGTTTTTAAAAATAGCAGTTTTTTTTATTAATTTTTAGGAGTTTTTCGAAAATTTAAGGAAAATTTTGTTAATAATAGCTCAAATCAAACTTGTGAGCTTTAATCAGAAGGTTGCTTCAGCAAATATGAACGTTAACAAGCTAATCGGCAATACCATTTATTGCTTCTAAAAAATGGCAGACAGATGACTTTATCAAATTATTTATATTGTAGTTTAGTAAAATATGCATCAAATTAAAAACAATATATTATTTTTGAAGCCTGAATTATATATTTTTATAAGATATATATATATATAAAATTACAATGGCAATTTTTATTTTTAAAAAATCGATTTTTTTTTGTTGTACTAAAAATGTGTGAATACGTCCTCCACATATTTTTCCAGACGATGTGGACACTGGAAGGGTTAAGCAGCATATTGTGCAGAGAGAGACTGCTGGTTTGGCCATGTTGCCTGCACAGATAATTATAGATTAGGAAATAGGTTATGAACAGTGTGCTTAAAGGTCAGAAAGAGGGGGAGACCTAGGATGTGGTGGGCAGACATTGTCAAACACAACCTTGTTAGAATTGGTGTGCAATGGCCAGATGCAGCTCAGGACAAGATATGATTGGAGAACTAAATTGCACACTATGGTTGGACCTCTGTAGCCCATGGCTGCTTGTGGATGATGATGAAATAAGGTCTTTATTTCATCATCGTGCAATTTAATTATCTCATCTTTTCTGAAGAGAATAAGAATTTAATTCACGATAAATTAAACGATAAATTCACGTGAATTAAATTCTTATTACTAACTTCTAGCTGTGTGATATCTTATTTTAATTCTGAAGAGAATCATTAAAAGAAATAATTAATTTCTTTTAATGATTCTCTTTAGTGTCATATATTTTAAACACAGCCAGTGTTATACAAAGTGACTTGGACATCTCATATTCACAGCATTTTTTTTAACTGGTTATGAAATGGAAAAAAAAAAACTTCCTTGCCTGCCTTTTTTATTAAATATTATGAATTTTTTTCTTTGGGTATTGAAGTTTGGCAAGCTTGGCAAAGTTCAGAAAGGTTTGTGCACCAAAGCAAAAAACAAAAAACAGCATTATATTGTCAGTATGGCACAGCCACGATACTGTGGGGGGTGGAGGTGTTTTTAAAATAATTCAATATGAACATAAAAACTTTTTTTTTTCAAAAAATGTGATTTTTCTACGAGAGAGGGGAATGAAACTTTCATAGTGAGTTTAGCAGGGAAAGGGGTGGGGACACTTCACGGAATTGCCCTCTTATATGAGAACTGATTTCTCTGCCAAGGAAGTACACGTTGCATTCTTAACTAAGACCTCATTCATTTTCAAAAGATGCAAGTTGAAAGTTTTTTTTATTAAAAACCCAAGAAATTAAGTGCAGCTACACTCGGTCTTGGAAGCTAAGAAGGATGTTTTCACTTTCAGTTTCGATTTTAAGAGTGGGGAAATATGCATAGAATCTGGGAAAAAGGATAAAAATAATTCTGGGAATACTGAAATAGGTCTATTCAGAAAAGAGAATGTCATGAAAAAGAGATGGGGGGGGGGGGGGAAGATGGTTCATACTTTGAAATTCCAAAATTAGCAGTTTTTAAAAATAGGAGCTTTTTGAAAATTTAAGGAAAATTTTGTTGATAATAGTTCAAATCAAACTTGTGAGTTTAAATGAGAAGTTGCTTCAGCAAAGAGAACATTAACAAGCAAATCAGCAATACTGTTTAGTGCTTCTAAGAAATGTCAATTAGATGGCTTTATCAAATTATTTAATTTGTAGTTTAATAAAATATGCATCAAATTAAAAAAGAATAATTTTCAAGCTTAAATTTGCATATCTTTTAAAAATTTATCTAAGAAAATTTTCAAATGGCAATTAAAAAAAATCGAAGTTTTATTCATTATATAAAAGGCATTTATTGATGTCCTTGATTCTGTTAATGTTCTGTTAATGTCAATGTCTGTGTTTGATGGTGACCCAGGAAGGATTAGTAATACCACAGCATGAAAGAATTCTTGGTCTCCACTGAATGAGAAGCATCAACACCAGATAATATATTCCCCTAGCAAAATATTAGAGAATTTCCATGTTATGTCAATGAGAATCTGACTTTGAAGTTCTACAACTTCTAAAATGTGCATTTAAGGGAAGAATGTAACTGAAGATAAAGATTCAATCAAATTAATTTAAATCTTGATTGACAAAAATGTTCAGTGTTGAGAGTTATGGAAGCTAGAATATTTCACAACAATAATAGAAAAATTTACCCCAGAAATTGAAACTTAAGTAGTAAATATTGTTTCAAGCCATCTGATAGAAAATATGTTTTAGAAGTTTGCATACAGATTTTTTCAATATTAGACAATATGGATGATTTTTATAAAACAAGAAAATTTATTGTTAAATATTTTTAAGGATTGGTCTACAGAGGGAGTAAAGAAATATGAGGGTAAAGTTGAAAAACGTGATGAAGTAACTTCAGATGGCCTACATCACAAATACCATTCTAAGAAGAAAAATGCAGCTTCTCATGAAGCACTAATGACTATGAAACGAAAACGACTGTGGATTGCCCTTGCCAAAAAAGAAGTTGGTCGGGTAAGTTCATATATTCAAATTTTGATTCAAAGATTTACATTGATTATATTTGTTAATTTCCATTTCTTATTTTAAATCTTTAAAACCATAAACATTTTAAAGTTATATATTTACTAGGTTTAAACTGAAATAAATTGATTGAATGTTGATCTCTAGTAATTATGGTCAGTGCTTCTTAATTGATGAAATTGTAAGAGAATATATGTGAAATAAAAAGTTCAAAGATGTTAAAAAATTATAAACTGAATTCTAAGCTATTGAATTAATATTCTACTCTGTAAAGGCTGGGTGAAGAAAAAGTAACATGCATGTTTAGTTAAAGCCCCAACGCCTCTGCTGGATATCAGAATGTTGAAGTGGCATGGTTCATCATTCTGTGTCCCATTGTCCAACATATGCTGTTGTGGGACTGCTGAGGTTTAATGCAACCTGATTACCCTGAATGACTGCATAATATGTACAATCTTTGGTCAGGTGGTCCAAAAACAATACACATGAAGTTTTATGACTGCTGCTTTAATTTTCAGTGTAGTTCACACCACAACTCAAGCATTCATATCAAGGGACTAGCTCTTTGATTCCCTGTTAATAGAAGTTTGTTTCCTGCAGTTTCAAATATTGTATCAGAACTGTCTTCACATTATCATCACTTTTAATTTTGTGGCTGCCAAGATGAACCTTTAGAGAAGGAAAGTGAAGTTAGTTGCTTAGTACCAGATCATGGTTGTATGCCAGATGGTTCAAGTTTTTTTACCTGAAGTGCTGCAGGAGTTTTTCAAGTTACATTGACACTGTGTACCTGAATGTTGTGCAGAAGCAAAACTCCTTTCATAAGCAGCACAGGGCTCTATCATTTAATGATGGCTCTTAACCATCCCATTGATGTATAAGTATGTAGCTGTAATGATTGTTGTTCCGTGTTGCATGGAGTCTACCAATCACACACCCTTATGGTCCCAAAACACAGTAGCCATCAATTTGTCAGCAAACTTCTCACCCTTGAAGTTCTTCAATCGCAGGAATCCTGGATGCTTGCACACCATGTTTGCCTGTTTCATCTCTGGTGTATGGTAAAGTACCCATGTCTCGTGTCCAGTGAAAATGCATGTGAGACATCATGTCCAGTAATGGCATATTATTGGAGGAATGACAGGGCACAAGCCATCCTTTGTGTTGTTCAAGTTGTGTTGCAGTTCACTTACTCTAATTATTCTGTTTTTACCTATCTTCCTAATGTTTTTTGTTTGACATATGTTGTTTTGTCAGTTTTTCTATTTGTGGATTTGTCAAAACAGTTGTTCTACCATATTTTTCAAATGCAGTAGAGAAACTTAATGATTTATGTGCCAAATGGAAGATTGTGATGCAGCGAGTGTTGTAGGCAATAAAAAAGTGACTCCCCACCCATGCTTTCTCCCACCTAAAAAAGGGGAAATATGAAAACTCTTCTTTCACTATATCTCCAGAACATGAGTGCTGAAAGTAACAAGCTGTATGTCAAATGAAACCTTCTGATGTGGGGAATGTTATAGACTATAAAAAAAAAATTAACCCTCACGCTTTCTTCTTTCCTAAAAGGGAGGGGGTAATATGAAAATGATTGTTCCCCTAAATGCCTTGAACGTGAGTGCGGAATATAACAAGCTTGTGTTAAAGGATAGCTTGTGACACAGGGAGTGTCATAACTATAACAAAATTCATACACACGCTTTCTTCTCCCCTAAAAAAGGGGAAATAAGAAAACTATTCTTCTGCTATATCTCCAGAATGCAAATGCTGAAAGCAACCAGCTGTACATCAATGAAAGCTTGTGACACAGGGAGTGTCTGTAAAAAATTGCCCCCCATGTTTTCTTCCCCCTTAAAAAAGGGGGGAAATGTGAAAACAATTGTTCCCCTATATCACCTGAATGTGAGTGCAGAAAGTAATAAACTATGCATCAAATGAAAGCTTCTGATGAGGGGGTGTCTTAAGCTATAAAAAATTGAGCCCATACTTTCTCCTCCCCCCTCTAAAAAGGAGAAATATGAAAACTATTGTTCTGCTGTACCTGTGGAATGCGAGTGCAGAAAGTAACAAGTTATGCAGTAAATGAAAGCTTCTGGTGCAGGGAGAGTGTCATAAGCTATTAAGAATTGACTCCCATGCTTTCTCAACATCATCCTCAAGTATCCATGAGCTACAGAGGCCCAACTAGACCATGCACTGTAGTTCTCCAAGCATATCTGTCCTGAGCTATATCTGTTGCATCTGGCCACTACATACCACTTCTAACAAGCTCCTGTTTGACATTGTCTGCCCACTGCATCTTAGGTATTTCCCCCTCTATCTGAGCCCTTTAGGCACACTAGTCATAACCCTATTCGCCTTCGCTAATCTATCGTTATCCACACAGGCAACATGGCCAAACCAACAGTCAAACCAATAGTCATTATATTCATGTGCATTGTAATCATTTTGGTCTATATTTTTCTTAAATAAATTTTTATTTATTTTGCCAGATGCACTTTTTTACTATGTGACTCTAAAAAAGTCCTCTTAAAAAACTAGTTGTCTTTTCTGTAAAATATTTTATTTTCAGAAAATCCAGAATAAAATGCTCAGAGGAGGTTGCAGACTCCTTTGCCTAACCTCTTCATTATTTACCAAGTTGAACCACCTAATAACCAAAATGCTGCGTAAGCATCTAGAATCAAAAGCATCTGGTTTCCTGTTATCTTGTTTACAAAGTAATCTTGTTTACCCAACGATTGGGACTTGTAGCTGGGAACTACAGATTATAAGCCTGGCACCTTACTAATCCCCACTTCATTCCTTTAACTTAAGCTCTTTAAAAAGTGGGGGGGGGGGAAGAGAAACTCCGAATTTTTGCAATTAAGATTTATAGATTTGCTAGGTAATTTAATCATCGATGAACAAATAAAAAAAATTCCCTTCAAGCAGTTTCTCCATAGATTCTTAAAAGTCCTGGCAGCAATCCCTATTTGTCTGTTAATCTCACGCTGCACATCGCCAGTATCTGTTACATAGCTACCAATGTAATTAAACTTAGAGACCTTCTCAAGAGTGCACTCATTCAGATTACCTGAACCACCACAGCCTGCCTGACCAGTTTTCATCAATTTAGTTTTCTCTGTTTTTAACCAAACCTAGTCAACTACCAGTCTCATCAACAGCTTGAATGAAATTATTCATCTCATCAACATCATTTCCCAAAAAGGGCTAAAATCATAAGCATAATCTAAATCAGAAATTTTCGTGTCTCCAAACCATTTAAGGCCAAAATCTTTCCCTTGAAGTGAATTCGCATAACATAATCAATGATCAAATTAAAGATAAAAGGAGACAAAATGCACCCTTATTGAACACCAGAAGTAATGCTAAACCAATTGCTACAAGCCTTACCAACTCTCATACACAACTCAGTGTTATTATAGAGAGCTTTCATTATGTTTAACTAACTTGTCATGTATACCATATGATCTCACAATCAACCACAAATTATGACGATCAACAGAGTCGAAAGCCTTTTTGAAATCAACAAAGCTAGCAACCAAAGGTTTCTGAAACTCTAAACATTTCTCAAGAATCTGCCTAAGTGAAAATATCTGATCCACACATTCCCTACCACTTCTGAATCCACATTGCTGATCACGCAATTGACTGTCAACCAGATTCTTAATTCTATTAAGTGCAATCAAGCAAATAACTTTACCTGGAACAGAAAGTAGTCTGATACCCTCTGTAGTTATCACAAGATCTGCTATCTCCTTTTTCAAAAATAGGGATAATAATAATAATACCTCTGGTAAAATACTTAGGAACCATGCCTTTATCATAAAAGGTATTCAAAATTTTACTCATCCGTGTGGTAACCAAAACATTCCCAGCTCTAAGCATTTCCGTAGTAATTTCATCAACCTCTGGGGATTTATGTAGTTTAAAAACAACTGAAATAGCTTCAGACTGTGTTATAAAGCCAACATTAAAGCCAGTAATGCATCTATCATCATTACAAACAATTGGAGTAGAACTAACAACATTGTTTAGAACATGACTGAAGTACTCAGCCCACTTAGCCATGACAGAATCCTCACCTTCTATAACCTTATTTATTCTTCAATCTCTGTAAAATAATTAATTCTCTAAAATAATCGCATCACCTGGAAGCAAAACACAAATTATATGGAAAACTTATTAACTTAAATCAGAACAATTTATGTAATACAGATATAAAACCAGTACCATCAGCATAGAGACTATTTTTAATCACTTAACAAGACAAGCACTGGCATTCCACTAGGAGGACAGCCTTATAAAAAAGCATCTAATGTACCAGCAATTCACACTGCTTTATGAAAATGAACGAAACATGCATAACAGTATTTTTATCATTTTTTATTAGTAAGATAAGTTTTTTGTATATTTTTTAAGTTGGCATGTCATATCGTGAAAAAAGTGAACCATGCAGTTGGAATATAAAGAGAGTAGTGAAGTTTGCTTGGTATTTAACCATATATAATAGCAACAGTGTGGATCTTAAACAATTAAGAACATTCCTGGTTGTAAGGGAATGGCTATACCAACAACAGTGTGTCTCAAAATTGAGAGTGTCAGCTAGCAAAAGCCACTGACTTAAATCTAAGTGAGAAAATACAGTAAATATGATTTTACTCTCATCACTTTAAAAGTAAAATGTTCTTCAACTAAAAATAGATTGAATATCACCTGTCTTGTGTAATAACGATTTATAGGTGGTTCATTATGCTGTCAAAATTGCATATATACAATGATTATGTATTAAAGATAATTGTAGTAACTTATAACTGTTGTGTTTTAACATTATAATGTTTTTAACATAATTAAAAAAATGGTTAGACTTTATTGAGTCATATCTCAAATTAAAGCATGTGATATAAATAAATTGTAATTGCACAGCATCATCATCATCCTCAAGCAACCATGAGCTACGGAGGTCCAACCAGATCGTGCAATTTAGTTCTCCAAGCAAGTCTGTCCTGAGCTACATCTGCAGCATCTGGCCACTGCACATCAATTCTAATAATGTTCTGTTTGACATTGTCTGCCCACCGCATCCTAGGTCTCCCTCTCCTTCTGAGGCCTCTAGGCACACTGTTTATAACCTTATTCACCAATCTATAATTATCCATACGGGCAACATGACCAAACCAGCGGAGTCTCTCTCTGCACAATATGCTGCTTAAGGGAGGTTGCCGACTTCTTTGCCTAACCTCATCATTAGTCACAAAGTTGAACCACCTAATGCCTAAAGATACTGTGTAAGCATCTGGAATCAAAAGCTTCTAGTTTCCTGTTATCTTGTGTACAAAGTGTCCAAGTTTCGCTACCATAACTAACCCTAGAAAGAACCAAACTGTTATACAGTCTAATTTTAGTCTTTAGGTGTATAGGTCTATTTCTCTACACTCTCCACAGTTTCTTAAAAGTCCCTGCAGCAATCCCTATTCATCTGTTAATCTCATGCTGCACATCACCAGTATCTGTCACATAGCTCCCAAGATAATTAAACTGACACCTGCTCAAGACTGCAACCATTCAGATGAACTGAATCACAGCCTGCCTGACCAATTTTCATCACTTTAGTTTTCTCTCTGTTTATAACCAAACCTACTCTACTACCAGTCTCATCAACAGTGCGAATGAAAGAGTTCATCTCATCAACATCATTTGCTAAAAGGGCTAAATCATCAGCATAATCTAAATCAGAAATTTTCATATTTCCAGTCCATTTAAGGCCAAAATCTTTCCCTTGAAGTGAATTTCGCATAACATGATCAATAACCAAGCTAAAGAGAAAAGGAGACAAAATGCACCCTTGTTGAACACCAGAAGTAATGCTAAACCAATTGCTACAAGCCTTACCAACTCTCACACACGACTCAGTGTTATTATAGAGAGCTTTCATTATGTTAACTAACTTGTCTGGAATACCATATGATATCACAATCAACCACAAATTATGATGATCAACAGAGTCGAAAGCCTTTTTGAAATCAACAAAGCTAGCAACCAAAGGTTTCTGAAACTCTAAGCATTTCTCAAGAATCTGCCTAAGAGAAAATATCTGATCAACACATCCCCTACCACTTCTGAATCCATATTGCTAATCAAGCAATTGCCTGTCAACCAGATTCTTAATTATATTAAGAACCTCTATATATCACAAGAACTGCGATCACCTTTTTTGAAAATAGGGATAATAAAAGCTCTGGTAAAATCCTTAGGAACCATGCCTTTATCATAAAAGATATTCAAAATTTCAGTCATCCAAGTGGTAACCAAAACATTCCCAGCTCTAAGCATTTCCGTAGTAATTTCATCTGCCCCTGGGGATTTATGAAGTTTAAGTTTAGAAACATCCAAAAATTACTACAGTTTGTGTTTTAGGGCCAAGATTAAAGCCTCCAATGCATCTATCATCATTGCAAACAATGGGAATAGAACTAACCGCATTGTTTAGAATATCACTGAAATGCTCAACCCACCTAGCCATGACAGAATCCTCCCCTTCTATAACCTTACCTTGTTTATCCTTCAATCCCTGTATACCCATCTGTTTTCTACCACACAAAACATTAACTATCTGGTACAGCTCTCTGCTGTTGTGCTGTCTAACTGCTTCCTTGTCTTTGTCAGCCAAGCCATCAAGCCAGAGATTCTTATCAGCAGATAACTGATCTGTTACACGTTTATTAAACTCTGTAATGCTTTCTATTAGGACTACTAGGGTATTGATTAAGGACATTTCTGCAGTTCTTTCTATCTGAAATAAGATCAAGTGCCTTATCACTCAAATAATTGTCTCCTCTGCTCCTTTTTTCCTAAAAGAGTACTGTTAGTTTCCTAAAAATACTGTTTAAAATGATCCCATTCTTCCTCAACTTCAGTAGTAAGCAAACCATGACTGTCATAATGACTAACTATCATGGTATCTAGTAACCTATCATGGTAAGCTTTAGCTATGAGTCTTTCAGAGCTTCGGTATTAAAGGTAATTTTTTTAACTCTAGCACACCTCTTAAGTTTAAGTTGCAAGACACTTTAACAAGGTAATGGTCAGATCCAATTTCAGCTCCCCTATATGACCTGGTATTCCTAACAGAACTAGCCCATTTGCTGTTATTTAATATATAATCAATCATATTCTTATGCAGCTCATCAGGTGAAACCCATGTGTGCTTATGTCTGTTGCGGTGTTTGATATAGGTGTTGGTTATTCTGAAACCATAGAGTTTACTTCCCTGTAGGAGACATTACCCATTGCCATTGCAGCTGCTAATATCAAAAGGGCCTATGACTCTTCCCCATAGGTCAGAGTCAATGCCAACTTTGGCATTGAAGTCAACTAGAACAAGGGTAATATCTCCTTTCTTGACAGAATTCAAAATATCCTGAAGTTGTCTGTAAAACCCATCCTTCTCATCCTCATCCTCATCCTCAATGGGGGCATAACAGCAGATAACATTCAAGTATTTAACGCTTGTCTGAAAATTTGCTGTAAGAAACCTTTCATTAATGCACTCATATCCTTAGAAGAACATCACTAGCGTGTCTGCTGAGAAGCAGACCCACACCTTGGTGATGTTTATTATCGTTCCTTCCTGAAAAGAGAAATTTAAGATTATTTTTAAGAATCTGACCTTTATCTGTCCATCCGAGAATATCTAAATTGTAACAATGGAATTCTTGTGTGAGGACATCAAGAGATAAAGCTCTGTGTAGAGTCCTCACATTCCAACTACCTATGGAGAGAAAATGGTTAGTGGCATGTTTAAAGAAACTATGTTTATTGAGAGAGGAAATGGCAACAATATCAAACAGCCCCCTAATCACAGGCATGGGGCAAAGACCCATTCCCACACCACTAAAGGCTGAAGCCATGTACACTGGAAGACTTCCTCCAATGTAGAATTTGACGATGCCAATAGAAGCAAAGACTTCAGGTGCCTGCGATGACCTCTGCTCAGGATTATCCACCAGCTGATAAATATATCCTGTGAATCTATTGGGGCTGTCACCCACAAACTGTTCTGTATCCCACAAACAAACAGAAAACACAGTGGAAGATTTTCCCTCCACAGTAGCCCACCAGTGCAGCAAATTCAGGATCCATAATCAAGCTCAGAGCCATAATTCAGTCCAGTCCAGTGGGTTTATATGGTCAGCAACAGGACCCTGTGTGGTTGACCACTCCTCAGCAGTGTAGGAAAAAAAGAAAAGTAGCAATAGTTGTCCAGATCAGTAGGCTGCACTAATCTGACAGCCCTCCACTTCCGTTTACTTCCACAAGAGAGTATCTCTTTTGAAAGGTACTAATGGTCTGCACCACGAGAAGGCGGGGTCGGACATTAGGTGCTAGGCCTGGCCGATTCTGTGCATCATCACAGGGGATTGGTGCATAGCTCTGCTTCCAGTGACTACCTACCTACCATTTACAGACCAAATTTATCAACTTATCTAAAATTAAATTGAATGATGACCAAACACAAATATTAGAAAAAGGGACAAAATATGCTTATCCAAAATTAATACCTGAGGTAACTGAACTGATACCTCAAATTGAACAAACGATTCATAAAATACCAATGCTGGATAAAGATAAATAAAGATTTAAAATATACCATAGTATAAAACATCAATAACAAATTCAAGAAAGGGAAAAACTTAATATATTAAAAGAAACTAAAATCTTCAAAGAATTAATGATTAATCCAGATATAAAAATCATATTAGCAGATAAAACTGAACAAATTGTGATTATAGATAAAATTGAGTATGATATAAAAATAACCCAACTTTTAAAAGACCTAAAATGTCAACCATTAAATAAAAACCCTATACCTAGACTTTAAATCATCTTGCAGATTTGCGAAACAATCCATGCTTACCTGAGAGCATAGTTAGAGCATGTAAACCACCTATATACCCAGATATATCTCAAATGTTTGTGAAGATTAAAATGCATAAAGATAATCAACCATTCAGACCTCTGATAAATAAATGCAAGTCTCCAACATATACAAGGTGATTCAAAACTCTTGGACCAAACTTTAAGGGGTGATAGAACACTCCTAAACAAGCACTTTTTTCATGCAAATGCATGATCGGAACTCAAGCGGTGAAGCGCTAGGGGCGCTTTCCAGTGAACACTTATAAGCGCTGGTTTTCGCACTTGTCATTTCTACCCTGGATTGCAGAACGGATGAATTGTTTCACGAATCAGGAGATGGCGGACATGCATTTCACTTACGGAGCTGTGGATGGGAATGCGAGGGAAGCCCAAAGACTGTACCGGGAGCGCTTTCCGACCAGAGGATCTCCAACCCTACATAGAATTTCCTCTGTAACACGTGGCATCCTCACACTCCTTGCACGTCCTGTATCCTGCAAGCTGCTGACAAAGGAGACTGTTTCGCACAGATACCGGTGCAATCGCTGAAAGGTTTTATGATCAGGCACACGTCTGGTCAGAAAGCGCTCCCGTTACCGTCTTTGGGCTTCCCTCGCATTCTCATCCGCAGCTCCATATGTGAAATGCATGTCCACCTTATCCTGATTCACGAAACAATCCATCCGTTCTGCAATCCACAGTAGAAATGACAAGTGTGAAAACCAGCGCTTATAAGTGTGCACTGGAAAGTGCCCCCTAGCGCTTCACCCCTCGAGTTCCGACCATGCATTGTAGGACGAAAAGTGCTTGTTTAGGTGTGTTCTATCACCCCTTAAAGTTTGGTCCAAGAGTTTTGAATCACCCTGTATGTTGGAACAAGCATTATTTGATTTTTTTCAGTCCATACTTTTCACCGACACAACATACATTAATATCATGTCAAGATACTATTAATTATATACAACAAACACGCATCATCGACACAACAACCATCCACTCCCTTGACATCGTGTTGCTGTACCCAAATACACCTATTTTGGATGTTGCAATGCGACTGAAATCAGAGTGATTGCAGGTCGCCAGGCCCATGGCCCAACAGTACTTTAGTGTACATATGACCCTGGACCTGGCTACCTCATCTAATTGGTTTGTTGTCAGAGGTCGGCCTGGGTTCAGACCGAGGGTATCTCATTGGGATCCCCTCTGTCTGGACTTATGGCTGATGTTGTGATGCAATATGTTGAAGAAACTGCTTTGAAAAAAGCGCAATATAAACCTCTCCCGTATCTCCGATACGTTGATGATACATTAATTTTTTGGAGTCATTTTATTGCGGAACTTAATAAATTAATTGACATATTTAATGGTATTATGCCTAATATTAAATTCACTCATGAATCAGAAAAGAATGGTAAATTACCATTTCTAGACTTACTAATAAAGCGTAATCAACTAAATAGTTGTACAGCTGTATACCTAAAGCCTACATTTACACCTAACCTAATACCATATAATTCGGTGCATCCAATTGGATATAAAAAGTCAGCCATTAAAACCTATTTCTTGCGTGCTTATAGATATTCATCCAATAAAACGATATTACATAAAGAATTAAATATATGATATGACAAGATTGGCAGGATATCCTGATAAATTTGTTTGTAAAATTCAAAAAACTGCAAAATATAACATAAAACAATCATCCCAATCTAACCCTGCACAAACAAATGAGAAAACCGATACACACACAGTTTCCCATTCTTACCTGGAGTATCAAAAACAATTAAAAACCATTAGTAAGATATAATTTAAATATGCCTCATAAAGTTCATAATACAATTAAAAATCTAATAATTAATGACAGAGATAAATGCAACCCAACAGAGGGGGTGTATGAAATAGAAATACCCGATGCAGAAACGAATTTTTTGGGAAAAACTTTTATATTGGAAAAATATATTGATCATACGACCAACATATGACTGAACACCAACTGGATATTAAAAATAAAAATGATAATACAGCCTTAGCTTAAACAATTAAACAAAACCAAATACATATTAATAATTTGACAAATGAACCTTTGATGGCTCCACCAAATAAATTCCAATTACATTATGCAGAAAATATCTTAATCAACATTCATAAAGATCGCTTGTGCAACACAGAGATTCCACACCTACCTGCGGCATTGAATTTCCTGTTGCGTGAGCGACATTCAAATCTCGTAAATCACCGATAGAGGTATACCCTTATTTAAACACTCCCTTTAAGATCACATTGCTTGATGAAGCCCTGTACGCATTCAGGGTGAAACTAGTCGCTGCTAGGATAGTTTCGATGAAAATGCTTATCCTTGTTTTAACGTTTTAAATGTTTAGATTTTGTAGTTTTTGTTTAAAATTAGCACTGAATATCCTGATTTAAAGGCTTTTTTTAAACAAATTTAAATACTTTGAAAGTGAAATATATTTTAAACGTTAAGCATGGAATTTCTCTGTGAGCACATTGTTCTTCTCATAAATATGTTGTTCAGTGAAATAATGGACAATATTACCCTTAATCCTACAACTGCATGGAAATAGTGAATTCAACTAAGTGTTCCTTGACTGGTATCTGGAGTGCTTCATATATATGACAGTGATTGAATCAGCTGTGAAATGACAATTCTTCAGATTAACACTTGAGGAAAAATCATAGAGGTTTAATCAACACGCACAACCAGCTGAAGCCAGCAGGACTTTGTCATAAATGGTAATATTTTAAGATCTTACTTTGGGGACTTTTACTATTGATAAAACCACCTTAAGTTAAATTTTGCCATGTGCAACAACCTATACCTAGGCTATATGCTATAGCCTCAGTGTATCATGAGATAGTAGCTTTTAAACTCACACCCTTTTAAACAGCATAATCATGCATTAAATTATTTTAAAGTTTATGACATCTCCAATGTCATGGGCTACCTCAAACATGCCTCCAAAAGAGAGGGAAAATGTGATCGATGTCTATGAGTCATATATTAAATGAAAGTTTTTGAAGATAAGTGTTTTTAGTGACAAAAAAAAATAAATTAAAAAATTAAAAAAAATACTTATCCTCCTAATGGGCCCTATAAAACGTAGGAAATAAATCTAAAGCTTATCGATGGTGCAATCAGTCATTGAGTTCATATTCACTGAAAAAGAAAATAGGATGCCGATTTACCTACACAACAAGATTGCCGGCACCCTATCTTCCTTTAAAGTGAATGCGAACTCGGTGATCGATTGCATCATTTACATTTATTTTCTACTTCTTAGGGCCCATATTAGAAAATAAAATTTTTTTTAATTTTTTAATTTATTTGAGAAATAAGTTTTTCACACGTCTTGTCTGGTGCGGTTTTACTGATGTGGGTCTGCCACTTCTCTCACAATTGACCATACTGACTCATCCAGTTCTAAAGTGTGTACACCACTTTGCCCACACTCTGCCAACTCATCACATCATTCGTATAAGCTTTAACCAGCTGACAATGAATTTCTACTGCATACACACACATTCCTTGTGTTCAAAAACCAAAGTATTACTCAGACCTCATGCTTAGACCACTGTTCCAGTCAAGTTGCCATTTTAAACTGATGGCCATCACTACATGTACAATGATGGCCATGTTTAACTGATGGCCATCACTATGTATACAGTGCAAAGTGATGACTTTCAATGCAGTGTTACCAGCTGAGAATAATCAATCTCCTTTCTTTGGTCTTATTTTTGGTCACCGTCTTTTATATATGTATATATAGCTGTGCACTGTGATAGTTGCTGTATATAAAATTATAAATTTACGTGTGTAAATAGTACATCCTGGTTCCCGATGTTTTTTTTATTGGCCACCTAGCTGTTATCAGAATGTCTCATTTGAGGGACATCCTGACAAGATGTAAGACAGGTAGCTTTTAACATACAGGGTGTTTCCAAAAGGTGTAGTTAAACTTTAGGAACATTGGGCCAGAAACACTTCCCTTCCTAATTTTAGTGCATTTTGAGAGTGCAAGTAAGGAAGTCTGCAAAAAAATGCAAATGCTGGGGAAATTTGCATCATTTGCATATCTGATGGCTTAATAAATGTATGCAAGTTTTGAACAAAATCCCACCACTCCTGGGTGAGGTAATCCTACATAAAGTGAGTCAACAGTTTGTTCTGTAGTTAGGTGTAAGTGAATCAGTAGTCTTGTTATTTCCAATCCACGTGCTATTTGTGATGACCATGAATAATCAGTTCTCCAATACTAAAATGGGAGGCATTCATTTATGCATGAGCCAATAGAAAATAGAATGAAGCTCAGCATCTTTATAGAATAGCTTTTCCACACTGATGACATCCTGCCAAGGATATTCTTGCAGCCGTCCATTGGCACCTTTGAGAGACAGAATCCTTTTCACATATTATTGCTTATTTGGGGGGGGGGGGGGGAAGGAACCTACCAGTGCAACTGTTTTGCAATGTTTTGGATGAACAGGTGCTGGACAAGATTGTGCAGGATCCCAGAGACTAGCATATGAAGAGTAGAAGCAGACCTTAGTGTTTCATATTCAACTGTACAGAAAAATTGTCACCAGGATTAATTCTACCCATATATTACAGAGAAACAGGTCCTCTCACCCAGCTGATTTTCATCCATGAGTCATGTTTTCAGAACGGCTTCTGCAGCAGTTTATTGCACCTGGTTTTCTCCATTGTCTGCTTTTCAACGAAGAATTGCAATTCACAAGAGGTTGTATTGTTAATTTTCATAACATTCACCACTGGGTATGGGAAAAGCCTCATGAAATCACCTAGTCATCAGCAGAAGTTTCGTGTGAATGTTTGGGCTGACATCATTGATGACTACCTTTCAAGATCTTATTTATGTGAGAGATCTGTTGGCTTAATGTCTCTATTAAACTTAACTCACACTACAGCTAATGTGTTCATTAAGAAAACCAAGCACTTGGTATCTCTTGGTTAGATATAACATTTAATATCACACACTTCACCTTACATAAACATATACAAATACTTGGACACAGCCTTAGTTCACTGCCCCACTTATACAATAAAGTCAAGCACTCCCTGAATGCTGACACTAGACTTTACTACAAAGTCCTTCAATATGCTGGCTCCCAGAGTCAGCATCCCATTCTCCTTTTGACCTGTTCAGCGGTCAAGGAAAAGTGCTCCTCTCTTTGCTCTCCCCTTCTGCACAAATGGCTGCAGACCTTATTAGGGATCTTTCTGTTCATGACTCCCTGCAGTGCCTGTGTATGAGTTCTGCAGTTTGGCATACCCTTGGCAGGCCATAATGTGCAGCACATGGCTCTCGTCTTACCAAATGTAGTATCAAGGGGATGCATGCAAAATCCAAGATCCACCAAAGCTCAATGACCATCAATATGCACATTTCTTGGAGACAAAACTACCTGTGTCAGATATGGTCTTTTAAATAAAAAATAAATCAAAAGGTTTGAATAGATAGTTCTTAAATTATTAGGAATATAACACATGCTGTTTTACACCAATTATTTTCGAGTGGAGGTAATTTTTAAGTTGCCATAACTTAAAAAAAATTATTTGATCGAAAGCAGATTCCATTTCAACATTCTTACTAAGAGTACTCTCACGTGTTTTTTTTTCTAATAGAATCTGTGAGGGTCACCTGACACTCGCTACCTGATTCGAGATGAAATGGCTCAGTAATTTTCATTTCCATTAATGGAGGAAGCACCATTTCATTAAAAGTTCTTGACACATAATACAAGTTGAACTTTGTGGATATGTTAATATCTCTGCTGTCTCCAGTTAAAGCACATCTCTGCCTGAAAACCGAAGTAGTGTTTTAGTGCTGAATTACAAAACCCTTAACTAAACATTGGAGTGGCTTGGTTGTCAGCTAATTTGCCTGCTACTGCAATGAGGTATGAAAATTTTCAGGGTATCATTGCTTTTATAGTTTCTGACATAAAATCTGATTGAACTCCAGCACATTTTAGTCTTACTGCTTGATAACATCTCAATCATACCTATTCTACATATTGGATTGTTAGAAGTGTTTCAACTTCAGGGCCTGCATGCTCCTGATTTGAATCTACTGCATTACTTCTTATATTATGTCAGAGAGTATATGCTGCTCACAGGCTGAGGGGGAGGTGGCAATTTTGAACACTTTCTCTAATTAGATTTACATATTGTCCTCATTGATCACTTACAGTATGCTGTAATAATAGGAATAAAAGTTAACTTTACAGGCTTTCTTACTTGCACTCTCAAAATGTGCTGTAACTTGAAAGAAAAGAATTTCTGACCCAATGTTCATTAGGAACTTTTTTCATCACTATGCACAGTGGAACATGTTCCCAAAGTTTGACTTGAGCATTTGGAAACACCCTGTGTAACTCTCACATGTCAGTTAGAGTATATACTATATATACTCTAACTGTATAAATCAATTAATATATATATATCAGTTAATATATATGTCAGTTAGACTATATTTTGCCTCCCAACAGGTTTTCAGTGGGTCCCCTCCCCCCAACCTTCTCTGAGCCCTTGGGATCCTTGAGGCCTGACAATTTAGCCCATTGTGTGCTGAAAAGTGCCACTCACAGGTAAAACAACCCAACCCAGGCAGATTAACATGAAACATGGGAGCTATGGGTGTGATTTGTCAGGGACACTGTTAGCAATTATTCTCCGACATATGAAATTGTAAAGCAATTTGTTGTGCATACGATTACAAACCAACCCTATGACAATGCCAGAAAGTAGGACTTAATGAAATTCAAATTAGCCTGTCTAGATCTCCAGTGGGCAACTGCAGCTCAATGCTGATGAAAGAAGGGATTGTATGCAACTAGCTGCTGAAGCTGGAGAAAGGTGAGCACAGCTTAAGGATGACAAATGAAGGGAGCAGAGGGAATGTGAACATGTACCACAAGTGAGGTATATTGAGCTTGAGGCAGCAAAAGCAGTGTCATTGGATCTCAGGCATATTGTGTCTCAGGCATATCTTGGTCTGATTCTCATAGCAGCACAAAGCAAGAAAAGGAACACGAAGAACTGAAGTATTGAATTTTAGTTCTGCTAAAATTGTCCCAAGGGCTCAGAGATTGTCCCAAGGGCTGCCCAGATTGTCCCAAGAAACTCCATGATATTATAGTGTACTAGTAGATTTACCTGGTATTGCTTAGAATATAAAGTAGATGGCACTCCCCACATCACAAGCTTTCATTTGTCATAAATATTATGATTTTCTCCTTCTCTTTTAGGGGAGGAAGGAAATGGACGTAATTCGAGGTATCCATTATCCTCCCCTTGTGAGAAGTTTCTAAACCAAAAACTGGAATTTCCTCGCTCAAATCATTTCGTACCCACCAGAGTTCCTTGGATACAATTTACCAGGCGTATGTAACCTTTATTGCAAAAGAAAATTAACTATAGTCTGAGGTGCATAAAAAAAAGTAAAAGTGTTAAAAAGTATTATTAAACAAAATTATTTATTACTTAATATAATATTACAAACATTTATTAACCCTCTGACTGCTCAATTTGTGGACCGAAATCGCTTCAAAAATTGTGTATTTTTTTTGTGCATATTTAAAATCTATATATATTGGAGAATTGAAATATACATTTTTTCTTTCTAGAAAAGATTTTTTATATAGATTTTTATCATGAGAAACTAAGCTGTCAGAAAAAACAATTTCAGATGTTATCATACAAAAAAATTTTTTTTAATAAATTTCAATTGAATTGCAGTTAATTTCTATTTATTACATAATATAAAAAAGTAAAATGTATAAAACTTAAGAAAATATAATGCACTGAGAAAAAAATACCTTAGAAATGTAGTTTAGTATGATAGAGTTCGAAACAGGGTTCAAGGCAAAGTCCAACTTCACAGTCTTTGCACCAGATTCGTGTTTCTTTGCGAATTTTTTTTCCATTTGCATCTTTTCTTGAACAGCAAACAGCACACTGTCTTCGAGGCTCTCTTTTTATGGGGTTAGGCGGTATGTGCCTTGCAAAATGACGAGCTGTCAATCTCAAAGGGTTCAGAGTAGAACTCGGTCTTCCAGGACAACTGCTTTTATCTCCATCAGAATACTTTTGGATACTTTCTTCAACCATTTGCAAACGAAATTCCAAAAGCTTTATATTTTGTGTTGGGTTTTGCTTTTTGTAAAGTACATAGGCATTCCACAACGATTGATCTAAAAACTGCCTGAAAATTTTGATATAATACTTCCCCTGTTGTTTTCGGAGCGTTGGGTAGTAGGACATTTCTTGGTCGCATAAATCGATGCCACCCATTGTATTATTATAGTCGCAAACGACAACTGGTTTCATAACAGTCTTGTTAGATTTGCATGTAACCAAATAAGAGTTAATCATGAATAGTACTCATAAGGCAGACACTCTTCTTGTCCTGCCACTTCAGGACCATAACTTTACCTCTTTGATAAGCAACAATTTCACCCTTGGGGACTTTCTCTTTTGAAAAATTGACAGGAAGGTCTTTTCTGGTTTTATTCACTGTCCCATAAGTGTCCGTCTTTTCTGTAACTAAGATGTCTGCAAGCTGTGGAGACATATAAAAATTATCAATAGTGACACAATAACCTTTTCCCAGGAATCGATCCATCAAGTGTAAAACAATTTTGGTAGAAACTGGATAGTGGCTGTATTTCGGATTATACACTGTTCCATCACCTGTGTATATGAGGAAATCTGAAATGAATCCACTTTCTGCTTCACAAAGAACGAAAAACTTCAAGCCAAATCTTGCTCTTTTTTTGGCAATAAACATTTTACAGTTCAGCCTGCCTTTGAACCGCATCAAACTTTCATCTAAACTAAGATTTTTCCCTGGTATATAGACTTCTCGAAATTTGCATTGAAGATGTTCCATTAGTTCATAAATTTTATTCAGTTTTGGCCATGGGTGTCGGTCTTTATCAAATTCCTCATTATTGGTAAAATGAAGAAACTTCATAAGCAATAAAAACCTATTTTTTCCAATTACTTTTTCAAAAATTGGTGTGGATAATATTTGATGCTTTGACCAATAATGCTCTTGTTCTGGCTTCTTTATGACTCCTTGGAGTAACAAAACTGCAAAAAATAGTCTTAGTTCTTCAACATTCGTTTCTGTCAATTTTTTCCAGCATGATCTCTCTTTACAAACTTCTTTATGGATATATTGTTCAGCGTATCTATTTGTTTCTTGGACTATCATTCGTAATATTTGATCATCAAAAAAAGTTCAAAATAATTCAATATACTTGCATTGTTAGCTATATTCACAGTAATTCCCGGATTTCCATGAAAAGGAACTGGAGGAGGAGGAGGAGGAATATTCTTCATATCAATTTTGCACCACTGCCTAACGCTTTGCAAGTTTATTGAATCATGATCAGATTCATCGCCATCTGAGGAGCAGTCCGAAACATCTATATCACTATCAAAACTAAAATAACTTTTAGAATCTGATAAATCATCAGGAATATATACTCTGTCAATCGCTGAATGTTTTCTAGCAGCCATTTCTGATTAGAAAAAGGCTGCAAACATAGTGAAGTTAGAGCGGTAAATACCAAGTACCTTCAAATGCCGCAATTTAGTGGATGACTAATGACATCTGTTGGTCAAAATCTAAATTAAAAGTCTAACACTATGTAATTTACCACCTCAATTTTGGTTGACTCCAGCGAGTTCGCCCATAGTCTATTTTCTTCCCATGGCTGAAGTGAATGTTCGTTCAAAGTTTGGTGTCCCTAGCTTTACTGGGGGGCTGAGCGCATAAGTGGAGAGAGAAACAAACATTCTTCTTTATATATTAGATTTTAGGTGGATTGAGAATATTTTTGTTAACCAGGGCAGAGAGTTCAGAAGGAGTAAGAGGGAACATAACCCTAATGTTTTAGAAGAAGTTACATGAACTTTTAGTTTTATTTTTGACAAGACTTTTTGACCAATTGACTGAATCAATCAAGTGCTTGCAGAACAAACTGTGGAAACATATCCTTTGGACTGAATAAAAGTTTCAAACCAAATTTTCACTGCAATGTGCCAGTCATGTGTTCAAATAAAATACTATTTTTTCCCATTTCATACTCATTTTTTGAAATATATCCAATAAGTGATCAAAATAATTTTTAAAGTGAAACAATTTTAAATCACAAAATGTTTTAAAATGAAGGGAAAAAACACATTCAAGAGGCTGCCCACAAAGGTCTGAGAAGAGCCTGTCACCATATATATATTAAACACCATACAAAGAAGATACGTGAGGTTGGCATGACCTCAGCAGAAAGGCAACACAAGCATCCATATCTTACCTGGGGCTTAAACTCAGATTCCTTTGATCAGCAGCCAAGCAAGCTAACCACTCTGCCACAGGACAGCTATATAAATATCCCCTGAAGCTGGCATTATTTAATTAGTTTCATACATTAGCAATAAAAACCTGTTTATTACAGAACTTTATTGATGTTGAACAATAGTTTTTCATCAATGTATTTAAAATTTATATGGAATTTAATCATTTGTAATAAAAAATGTTTTGATTACCTGATTAATCAAACCAGACATCCCAATAAACTGTCTTTATGAGAGACAGTCTACTATTTTCTTCTTTACGAGATATTCTGGGATCATGTTATCTCCAGGTTATCCCAGAATGTGTCATTCATTTAGATTACTCATTTAGGACTATTAAGAAATCATTCCCTGCTTTAACAACATTGGTGGTTGTGACTCTATCCATGTCACACAAGAAATCGCATACAATGTGTCAATTTTCACCACAACAACTATTAGAGTGGCAGAAAAAGTGCTCAAATGGAAAGATCCTGAAATTAGGAATTGTAAGATCTACAACATTTAGGATCTCCACTCAAAACAGTTTACATCTTCAAATTTCTCTTTTATGTTACAAACAAGGAAATCCTGCAGGAATTAACTAATTTTTGAATTGTGCATTATATTGCAAGTGAAACATACCAAGAACAGTGCTTTAAAAAGATCCTGACCAGTACAAGAATTGCAAAAGTAGAGATAAAGCAAGACATCCCAAACTTTCCAAGAATAAAAGATTACACAACAATGATTTTCTACTCGGAACTACAAAATTGTGTTGCAAGTGTAAGCAACCAGCCACTTTGTAGAAGCTTGTCGTAGAAAGAGCAATCAGCAAAAAACTTGTAGACTCGCTTTCTGTGTCCAAAATTGCAGATGACTCAAGTAAACAAAGACAGTGGTGATAAAATCACACAAGAAAATGGAGAAATTCACAAAGCACAGCAAATGGGGCAGGAGGAGGAAAATCTTCCAGTTTCCACCGCAGCTGAAAACCCTCAAGAAAGAAAATATCCTGAGTATGAAAACACAGCAAACTGTGACCTAGAGTAGGAGTTCTTAATGTGGGGTACGCTGTAAAATATTTTGGGTACGCTGTGAGAGCATAAATTCCTAAAAGCATCAGCCACAGGAAAAAAAGTGAAACAGTTGAGAAAATCAATGAAAGCCATTTATTTTTAAAGACTCTGATCAGCAAAAATGGTGTGAACCTTTGCCTGAGTACTCCAGTTCAAGAAATTGTGGTGAACTTCTATCCATATGATCCTATTTCAGTTGTGTGTCACCCTATTTCCAGAATCTCAACAATATTGAATGGAATTTGTTAAGTGAGCTAAGAGTCCTCATCCACAGTGTTAATTATGTTCTGTGAGCCTTTCCAGACTCTTTGTGTAGGTATTTTAAAAAATTTTCCATTCCTATCCTTAACTTCTACTTCTTGTCCTCTTTTCCTTTTTTTCCCATTCCTTCTTTTCTTTCCTATTTACACCTTTTTCCTCTACCTACCGAGATATATGAACAGTCACAGCAGGTAGCAATATTTTGTCATTCTTTAGCTCTTCGGGCTCAGTGTTCACCAGTTTAGTTTTTAAATTTTTATTTTCGATGACAGAGGTATGGGCCTAAAGACCCAGTACTCTGTTCTAAAATATTTTTGATCAAACTGTGCTCTATTGACAAATGAACTACAAGTTACTTCATAGCATGTATTTAATATTACACAGTAAAAGTGGTAGAAATTGAATGTAAGGAAAAGTCTAGTAATAGTTAAAAATATAGAAATTATATATTTACTAAAGTTGTTCAGGCTTTTAATTCGATTAAAGATAAAACAACTCAAAACAAATATATATATATGAAAAATGTGACCTTTCAAAAAAACGTTAAGGAAATTTCCAAAATTTACAGTATTTTTATCTTTTTCCAAAATAAAATTCTAATGTAAGGGGCCGTCTGTTGGATGGGATGTTAAGCTGTGGCTCCGTGTGTGGGAGAGCCATACCCTGGGCACATTAAAAATTGGATGGTCTTGATGAAAGGCTACCCATCTCTTTTAACAGCTGTCCAGTGGATCCCTTTCCGCCAACCCTCTCCGAGCCCTCAGATTCCTTGTGACCTGGCCATTTAGTCCACTGTGTGCAAAAAATGCCCACAGAGATAAAACAACCCAACCTAATAGGATCTGTGAGTTATTACAGGTGAATCACTTTGAAATTTTATGGTTGAATTTTATATCATAGTAATGACATTCATATTTGTTTTAAATATAATTTTCTGTTCATTAGGCTCAGAAGCAAAATTCAGCAGCACACAAAGAGGTTTTGACAACTGCTAAAAGGGTAAGTGTATTGTGTATTTTGTCACCTGGGACTTGTTTTTATATCTTATGATGTTTGTTAGAAATTAACATTTAACCCTTTTTATGTCCACCAAACATCACCCTATAAAATGAAGATGTGACCTAGGATAATAGTCGACATGTTATGTTTATTTCATTAATATCTTGTTGCATCACTTTGATCGTATGTTTTCTCTTATTTTGTTGTTAACCTTATTTTTTTTATTAGTTAAAAGGTAAAATAAAGTTACTGCTTTTTTCATATATTGCCATATTGTTTCCTCTTAACCACTTATTTTCTACCAGACCTTGGTTTTGCCAACCACAATTTTGCTACATGCAAACCTGTTCAGGAACAGTAACCCCTGCAGTTTGCAAGAGATTACCATATGATGAATGGCTATTAAAATTTTTGCTCATTTTATTTATGTGTGGGTTTGTTTTAACATAAAAAATAGAACTAGTTGTTTGTTCTAGGCTTATTCTACCTTATGATATAAATTCTTATAATTATAATACCATTTTTATGTTGTGATGTGTATTTGATTAGTTTTGACCTTTATGTGTATATAAGAGTTCATATTTATATCAAGCAAATAGAGCATTTCAATAGAAGCATCATCATCATCTTCAAACACCCATGAGCTATGGAAGTCCAACAAGATTGTGCAATTTAGTTCTCCAAAAACATCTGTCCTGAACTACATCTGTGGCATCTGGGCACTGTAGACCAATTCTGACAAAATCCTGTTTGACATTGTCTGCCCACTGCATCCTAGGTCTCCCCCTTCTACTGAAGCCTTTAGGCAACTGCTCATAACCCTATTCACTAATCTATAATTATGCATATGGGCAACATGAGCAAACCAATGGAGCCTCTCTCTGCACAATTATGCTGCTCAAAGGAGGTTGCCGACTGCTTTCCCTAATCTCATCATTACTTAACATGTTGAACCACCTAATGCCCAAGATACTATGTAAGCATCTAGAATCGAAAGCATCAAATTTTATGTAATCCTGTGTACAAAGAGTCCAAGTTTCACTACCATAACTAACCGTAGAAAGAACCCAACTATTATACAGTCTAATTTAGTCTTTAGCTGTATACATCTATTTCTCCACACTCTCCATAGATTCTTAAAAGTCCCAGCAGCAATCCCTATTTGTCTGTTAATCTCATGCCTCACATCACCAGTATCTGTTACATACCTCCCAAGATAATTAAACTGAGACACCTTCTCAACAGTTCAACCATTCAGAATAACTGAACCACAGCCTGCCTGACCAATTTTCATGACTTTGTTTTCTCTCTCTATTTACACCAAACCTATTCTACTACCAATCTCATCAACAGCTGTAATGGAAGAGTCCATCTCATCAACATCATTTGCCAAAAGAACAAAATCATCAGCATAATCTAAATCAGAAATTTCCAGATCTCTAGACCATTTAAACTCAAAATCTTCCCCATTTCAGTGAAAATTCTGCTTAAGTGTCATTTAATTCCATGTCAATTCAACCAGGCCAGTTCACCACTCATCACAGATTTCAGTGATCCTTGACATAAATATGTCGATTGCCTTCACATAAAATGTCTGATTGCCCAAAATATTTTGAATCAAAAAATTTTTTGTAAGGAATTAGTCATTTAGCCTAAGGGGGAAATATACAAATTGCGATTGTGATGAAATGGTAGATGAAAACAACAAACTTGATGTTCTGGTATAGATTTGGATTATGAATTCATTAAAAAATCAAATTTTCAAAATGCATTACAATTCTGAAAAAAGAAACTGAAAATTTGAAATTGTGAAAAAAAGTGATATGAGCATGTATACAAAAAATTAAAACTGGCATATGTTGTACATTGTACTCCATAGAAACATACAAAATTTGGAGTATAAATGGGCTTTTGAAATATATGTTTCTAGAAGCTATTTGTTACTTTCATAGCATTTTCTAAGATATGCATTTAATGTGTTTTTACTGAAAAACTTAAGAGTTCAGCAAGATAATCTAGAACTTATATAGAATTTTTTAATAATAATAAACTGTTACTAAAGTTGTTGCATGCATATTTCTGCATTTGTTTTTTATTTGGCTTCACATGTGTTATGTGCAGCTGACTTCAGTTGTGTTGATTTATTGCTTTAGTTCAAGCAATTGAGAAAAGTTAGTATTTCCTGTAATGATGGCACTCAAAGTGGCACATAAGGTGGGAAATCTTACTATGGTAATCATTATTTTTCTGATTATACTTCATTAGTGATCATCATATAATAAGGAAGGTAGCAATCTTTATTTTTCCCTACCTATAATTCAAAGACAGTAATGGAGGTGAGGACAACTTCAGCTGAATGCCACACATATCCCAAAAATGCTACATATTCTTGTGGAGAAATGAAGCCAAATTTTTAGCCACATTGCTGGGCAAGTGTAGTTCAAATAAGCAAGCAAGCATTGCTGTTTCTAGCTATTTTGGCACTCTGGGCAAAAAAAAAATATTTGTCACCCTCAGGCTCCTTCAAATTTAATGAATGGAAAATATTGCACATATGCAAGTTTTAAGTTTAGTTCAATAATTTAAACTACACAGCAATTTTGTTAGAAAATATTTAATCCTCAATTATGCTATATTGGTTGCACCTAGGAAACTTTTGAGCAACAAGTTCACATAACACTTAAGACTAATTCTTACATAGTCAAGGTATGATTGGTTTCATATATGGTAAATTATACTTAAGGGACTTTTTTATCAGTAAAAGGTTCCCAAGTAAGGATGAAAATCATTACCATTTCTTAGGTGTCTTGTCAAGAGTCCTGCTGGTTGCAGCCAGTTGTGCTATCTTTCTGGTGCCATTTTTCCAAAGTTCATTTTTCAGGATATCTTCTAAAGAACTGTTAATTTTCACACTGTTCATCTTTGACATATAGCACTGATGTTCCCAGTTTATAATCCGGATACCAGTCCAGGTTTAATTATTGAAGACACTTTTTGTATATATTTCAGCATTTGGAGTTAGGCTGGCATTTTTTGAAACTCATTTTGTGATATACTGTATGCTTAAAAGAATTCTCAGAGTTTAACATTTAAACGTTACAACGAAACCATAATGAACTTCACTCTCAACTTAGCAGAACTTCTAAAAAACATCTTTTAAAATTAACTTGTTTAACTAAAATATCAAGAATGCTAGAATCATCAACACTTAATGTTAAAATCGGGAGAACAACCCTCAATTCACAAGGACAGGGCAACATGTTTCACCCTAATGTGAGCAGGACTTTATTTGGCAGTTATGTACACAATGTTAAGTGCTTATATTCAAGTATCCCTCTATCGGGGAGTTATGGTTTTTGCATGCTGCTCACGCAGCAGGAGGTTCCACACCACTGGGAGGGGTGGTACCTCCATGTTGCACAGGTGATCTTTATGTAGATTAATTAGAATATTTTTGGTATATTGCAATTGGTATTTGTTCATTGGAGCAGCTATAGCTTTACAGTATATGTTAAATTTTTAACTTCCATTTGGTTTTGTAATATTGTTTGCGATAGTGCTGTATTAGTTGTTTTATTTTTTATATCTTGTTGGTGTTCTGATATGCGTTGTTCATATGTTCTATGTTTTTCCTATGTATTGATTTTTTCCCCTCAATTAATCCTCGGCATCTGGTACTATATTAGATCTCATACTAAACTTAGATTCTGCACACAAAACTAAAGCAGTATATTTTATCAAAGCAAATCAATAATGAAACAAAGTAACAAATCAAACGAAACCTGGGTCAGATTGGGAAAAATCTAAAAAAATTCATTAGTTGATGTTTATTTATTGTTTGCTTTTGTCAAAATAAGCCTGCACACACTGTAGCTTTTTTGTCATCTATGTTTAAAAACTTCTTAGTTGGTGACCTACGTATTAAGTTCAGTGTCAGTGAAAGAGATATTCAAGGGCAAGTAACCCAAAGTAGTTCACTATTTAAGAAGATTTAGAATGTACATGAAAATATTAAATGCCTAAGTAGAATATAAATGAAAATGAGATTGACATGAAAGGATTTAATAGCAATGGAAAAAATGGAGTCACTGAAGATGTGAGGAGTAGAAACCAATAGTGAGCTGTAGATTTGAGTTTTAAACACAGTTAACAAAGTATGAAGTATTATAGATCATCTAGTCTTCAATTCTTACTATTTTACTATTGTATTCAGATGTATGTACAAGGGTTTTACAAAGCTCATAACTAATCTATTTGTCATGACAGGAAAATAAATGGCATTACAATGAAGAGAAATACCAGATATCCTAATGAACCTAAATTTCATACTATTTTATGGAACATATCAGGAATTACTTTGGTGATGATAATCTTGTCTTTAGTACATTAATAGATTGTGGTAAAGGGTGCTGGCAACTTAGTTTTCATAAATCAAAACACAAATTGTGTTTTTCCTGCACATCTGTCTGTCATTTTTGGTTATCCTGCAGCAGTGTGTGTAACAAATAAAATAGTTATATATGTTTTAAGTTGTAAAGCAATTTTGAAATTACTCTATATGTACTAAATTCAACCAAAATTATTGAGACATCCCATTTTAAGAAAGAACATGTTAGTTATAAAAATTGCCATTGGAAGTTAATTGAAACATAATGACTTCCGTATCAAACTGCTTATTTAAGTGTGCTTACTGAAGTTGATGTAAATAGTTCTGATATTTTGTCAGTATTAAAGAATTTTTAGAATAAGTGATATTGCTATTTTCATGCTTCAGCTTCCATAACTATGTAATGAACTCTGAAAATTAATATTTAGAACTTTAACTAAAATCTTGGTTCCATAAAAAGCATATGTTAAAAGTTAGTTTACTCTGATTGTCTATTGGCTAAAAGAGAAAGTGTTGGAAAATTTTGTTAGAATATTTTATATTAGGAGTTAAATATTGTGATGCTAATACATAGTGTATTTTTTTTAAAAAATGATTTCAGCTTGCACAAGGGTGCCAGCGTGAAATAAGAAAATCAGCATTAATATCGCAGAAAATAATGAAAGATACACCCAGCAGAGCTAGGAGACTAACTAAAGAAATGTTACTGTATTGGAAAAGGTATGAGAAAGTGGAAAAAGAACATCGTAAACGAGCTGAAAAGGAAGCCCAGGAACAGTTAAGAATGGATATTGAACTCCGTGAAGTAAGCATATATACTATTTAAGATGCAATGATATTTTAAAAAGTTAAACATTATCTAAAGTATCATGTATACTCATACTAATAAATAAATAGTATTGTTTTAAATATATGTTACCTTTAAAATTTTTAAATATTTGACATTTCAGAGTTCATAAGTAATGCTATTTTTTACCTATCTTCCTTTTGCTTACCATTTGTCAATTTGTGGATTTGTCAAAACAGCTGTTCCACCATATCTTCTGAACATGACAGATAAGCTTAATGATTTATGTGTCAAATGAATGCTTATGATGCTGGGAGTGTCATAGATTATAAAACATTGACCCCACATGTTTTCTTTCCCTCCTAAAAAAGAGGAAATATAAAATAGATTGTTCAGCTATATCTTCAGAATGCAAAGGCTGAAGCCAAAAGTTCTGTGCGTCAGATGTGGCATGGGGAATGTTACAGGTGAAAAAAATAATTACCCGCTTGATCCATCCCCTCTAAAAAGAGGAAATATGAAAATGATTGTTTTCCTATATCTTCCAAATGTGAGGGTATACAATTTCGAGTTAGGTGTCAAATAATAATAAATTTATTGAAACCATTTCTGAACATAGATTATACTATGTTCAGAAATGGTTTTATAATCAAGCCACATCCACTTAAGAACCTTGTTTGTGGATGTATATAAACAAAATTTATGACAATTAAGTTTCAGTGTAACTCAGCAAAATAATACATCTGGGTCTTCAATAGTAAACAACTTAGTTGAAATTTCTTTTTTAAACTTTGCAATATTATTTAATGTTCTCATTTCATGGTTTAATTGATTGTACAGTCTGGGGCCAATGTACATAATACTCTGTTTAAATATTTGTTTTAAATACTCTAGGCATCATAATTTTGTTACAATTATCTCTCATACAATAAGATGATGTAATAGTTGGTAAAATAAGTTGATAAAATGTTGGGAAATGTAAATAAAAATTCTTAAAACATCAAATTAAAAAAATAAAACTTGGAAGTTCCAAAAATAAAGGTGCAGTAAGCATTAACCTATTTTTTTTTATCATTATTCTCACAATATATTTTTGCAGAACATTTACCCTGTTTAACATGGTTTTTCCAGCTCCACTCTGCACAGGAAGTGTATATTGTAAATAAGATTAAAAATATTTTATTTTGGATGTGTATAAAGTTTCGGTATTCAAAACGTCTCTTAAAATGAAGAACCTGTTTAATAGCAAATTTAGTTTTTGAACCACATAATATATATATGTCTGTTTCAATTTAAATTTTTATCAATATTAACACCTAAATATTTCTGATACCTCTGATATATCTAGACATGAACAAGTAAATAAATTGGTACAATTTACACAATGGTATCTAATCACATATTCCAGGATTGATTTAGTTGAAAATGAAAAATATATAAACTTTATCTCATCTAAACCCAAAATCAATTTATTTTTCTCCATTTATGGAGAAAACCATTTATGCAATATAAGCATATCTGCATTTGTGTAGTTTAATATTATGGTCATTATCATCAGTTACCTATAATAATACAGTATCATCTGCAAATGCAATAACATCTCCAAAAATTTTATATCAAATATGCCATTAATAAAACAGTTAAATAATATAGGACCAAGCACTGACCCTTGAGGCACATCAAAATTTTATAATCAAACAGGTTCAGTTTTTTAGCAAACAGGCTTCAGTTTACTAATAATATTAAATTTCACCATTTGTTTTCTGTTTCTGAAGTAAGATGCTATCCATGTGTTACAGATTCCTCTTATGATATTGTATAACTTTTTTAGTAAAATCTTATGATCCACCAAATCAAATGCTTTATTCAAATCTAAAAAAAAATAGCCAACACTTTCTTACTATTATTAAATGCATTAACAACAGTATTATGCAAATAGAAGAGAATCTAAAGTACCTTATTTTGAAAATCAAACTGTTTATTATGTATAATGTTACTCTTTGTCAAAAATTCCACAAGTCTGTGTTTAAAAAGTTTTCCTCAAACATTGAAATTATTTATATTCAAGCTGTTTCCACCTTTATGTAAAGGAGTAATTAAAGAAATTTTCAAAATATCAGGAAATTGCCCATCTGCAAAAGACAAATTGCACAAAAAAACATAAAATTTCCAAAATCTATAGAGCCATAACTTTTAAAGAATTAGTTCTAATTGAATTATATATCCAGGAGAATTACAATTTTTTAAAGAAAGTGAAATCAAATTTAATTCATTAATATTGGCACCAAAATCATGCTGTTTTGAACACTTCTTGTATCCACACTCAAAAGAGAATCATTATTAATTCCTATTTGTCTATTTAAATCAATTGCACATGAAGAAAAATAATCATTTAAAGTATTGACTAACAAGAAAGGATCACTTTGAAAATCAATTTCTGTATCATTTATAAACAATTTTACCAGCAAATGTTTTGTTAGTTAACTCATTTACAATGTTCCATTTTCTTTTCATATCATTACCAGCAAATGCTAACTTCCCTTTTAATAGTCCAGTTTAGTTTTCTTTAACAAGTCAGTAACTGTGTTCTTTTATGTTTTACAATCATCCAGATTACATGGGCTTTTTTTCCATCTAATATACATTTTCTTCCTCTCTTGAATTGTTTCCAACAATTTATCTGCCATCCAAGGTTTGATTTTTTTCTTCTTCCTGTTTGTCAGTTCTACTTTTCTTTTAGAGCTATCTTCACACTGTTTTAATTTATCTATAAGTATTTTGAAGGACAAAGAAACATTAGATATATTGTATAGAGTTGACCAATCAATAAGTTCCACTTTATGAAACATATCACTGAAATTTAAGTATTCATTATATATGTGAACATCCTGGCTTCCTGATGAAGAACTATTTTTCCAATATAAATCCAAGGCAATCATATAGTGATCACTAATGTCAAGTCTAATTATGTAAGATTTCAAAGTACAATGTAGATCAGACTTAATATAAACATGATCCAAATATGAGCCTGTTAAGGGCCTAGTTATGCTATTAATGCAAGATAAAAATTAAAATTTTCCAACACATCCTTATACAGTGTTGAATTTCCTGTTTTCAATATATCAATATCCATATCCCCAATGATAATTAAACTTTTATTTTTAATTGTAAGTAAATTTTGCAGTAACCGTTATGCAAAATCCTCAATTTTAGAATGGATAGATCTATAAAGAGCAAACTGTCCGTTTCAATTTATCATCAATATGTACATCAATGGTAATAGATTCTGTATTAACAAAATTTATTTCAATACTTTGCACCTTACAATTTTTTAAAACAAAGACACGTCCCTCCTGACTTATTTGTTAATCTACAGTTACAGTAAACTCAAGGAATATAAATCAGTTTCCTATGGTTTAATCCATATCTCACTCAAAACAATTAAAGACGGCTTAACTGATAACAAATTCAAATTAAGTAGAAGTACATCAAAGTTCTTCCTTAGACTTCTATTGTTTAAATGAAGAATGCTGAAGCCACCCATCAGACTAAAACCATAACTAGATAGCTCATCCAGATAAAAATATTCAGTACAGTCTAAGTTTAAAAAGCATGAATTCAAAAATTAAGCAATTTACTCTCAGTATCTATTAATATAGCCTCAACATCATCTGCAGTTCTAAGATAAATCCTTCCATTTCTGAAATTTAGTGACTTTTGTACATGTTTTGAGCACTAAAAGAATTGCACCATAGATAATATAAATTTGATTCTACCATGTAAATCAGTCATGAATTTTGAGTAATGTTAAATGCAGGTACTTATGGACATCATGTAATGCCCTCTCAGTTGGTGATCATTCTTTGTTGTAGGGGTTGCAATAATGAAGTAATGTTTGGTGGCAAAAGTATTTTGAATGTTAAAATCCAAATTACATAAAGGAGGTGACTTACAGATGCTTTTTCAATGGAGGCTTTAATCCTTCCAGTGCCAAGCTTGAAAAACTGGTTTTAACTACTAATCAAGCTATTTTTTTCACTGTGATCAATCAAAATTATAACTTTTTGCCAAATAACTAATGAAAGGAATTGTGGTGTGTTCTGTACCAAATTAATAAACGTTTTAGTTCTGGATTTTGTAACTTTAAAATATTTAATGAAAATAAGGACATTTTAATAGGGCTTGTTAGGGTGAGATAGTAAAAAAAAAAAACACTGGCAATGCAAATAAAATTTATGTGCAAAAACTGATTGACAAAGGTAATTTTGATGCATATGGATAGAAAAGCTATTTCTGGATAACAGAAAAATAAGTGTTAACTTTAAATAAGAAAATTACATCTTTTTTATTTTTTTTCTTGGTACTAGGCTTTGAGAAAAGTTCAGGCTCTTCACCAACTGTGCTGAATCAAATAAATGAGTCAAATGTAGAATTTTTTAAGAAAAATAATGAATCAACTGAATTAGGCCATATTATATACCAAATTAAATATAATTTAATTTTGAATTTTATTAAAATAAAAATTTCAACTATTTTCCTAACATTAGTTTTAACAAGACTTCACAGTTGATATAGTGAAAAAACAGATCTAATAGGCAATTAAAACCTAATTTTGAAAAACGTGATGGATTAAAAGGAAATTTCTTCCTGAACAACATAGTATTTATCTGAAACCAGATTTTTTTTTTCTTTTCAAACATTTTCAGTGTGGTATATTTTAATATAAATAAATTCAAAAATTAAAAAAAAAAAAACTTACAATGTTCACCCTAAAAGTAGCAAATAAAACTAAAACATATCAGTGGTGCAATCAGTCACTGAATTCGTATTAACTTCAAAGGAAGATAGGGTGCCAACTATCTCGTTGAAAATAAAATTTAACCGAGTGGGGGGAGTGCATTCCAAAGCCCTTGAGAAAATTATGTCAATTCCCAGCTATAATAGCAGGAGACCTGATTCCTGCACCAAACAAATACTTTTGCTTCAATATCCAAGACCTTGTTCATTCTCAGGAAATATTAAAAGATTGAATTAATTTTTACTGCAAAATGAAAAAAAAACAATAACAAATAACCCATTTCAATGTTAAAGAAAATATTTGTAGCAACAAGTTTTAAGCTGGCCATTGTCATAACCAACAATGTAGCATAACTCAGAAAGCTCAATAATGGCATAATAAATATATGGAAATAGAATCAAAATAAATCTGCAGAAATAAAAACACAGGTTTAATATAAAAGTATAAATAAAATAACTGAATAAATGGAGACAGTACCTAATACGTTGGGCAGACACTATAAATAACCCACCATACAAGCCACCTAATGCACAATTTGGATGTGTAATTGTAATCTGCACCTTGTATTTTGCCATGACCTATTCTGCATGTTGAAGGAAAAGTATTGATTTTCATTTCAGTCCTGAATAATGACACATTGAACGATATATAATTTAGAAATACTGAAATACATATGAAGCAGAAATAAGAAATCGAAACACAAGAAAGATGTACTAATTTGGTAATTGCTTCCAAAATCCTCCGATTGAAAAAAATTGTTTTGGGTTAATTTCTGGGAGAATTTTGAAACTTTAAGAAAAGCTTTGACAATTGTTTAAATGGAACTTGTGAGCTTAAATCACAGAGTTGTCTCAATGTGGAGTATCATAAACAAACTTAACATGACATTACCATGTATCATATCTCTGTAGACATTAAAGTGCGGATATTCAATGGATGGAGTGTCCAGCATATTCTCCAGATCTGAATCCTATAAAGCATTTGTGGGATTACTAGGTAGATCATATTGGAGGTCGTCCACTTCCACTAAGAACTACTTGAGATTTAGACTGCTCAATTGGAAGAGTGTGTTGTACTGCCATCAGACCTCATAACTTGGAAGGTAAACAGTACGAGAAATCAATGTGATGCTTGTATAGTTGTTCAGGATTATCATACTTCATATTAACCTCTCTGTTCTGTTGATAAAAGACCGATTAGCTACAGACACTCCTCATTCATTTGCATAACTCATGGAAATCATGCAATAGGTTTGTTCTATTCTTCATTGTTTATTGCATCATAAAAATGCATTGCCATTCCAAATCTCATAGTATTTCATTGAGGGGTGGGGGTGGCTCAGTCAGTAGTGTGCCATGCTTGTAATCTGTAGTTCCCAGGTTTGAGTCCCAGCTGGATCAATGTTTAGATTTATCTCCACAAAATTCCCCGCCCTGCCCATGGTCAGTAGGGGAGACCGATGGGCTTGGAAAGGCAGCCGTCTGTCGGATGGGACATTAAGCCGTGGCTCCGTGTGCGGGAGAGTCCATACCCTCTGCACGTTAAAGAACACACTGGATGGCCTTGACGGGAAGCTACCATATGTCTCCTAACAGCTGTTTCAGTGGGTCCCCTCCCCCCAACCTTCTCTGAGCCTTCGGGGTCCTTGTGACCTGGCCATTTAGCCCATTGTGTGCAAAAAAAGTGCCGCTTAGAGGTAAAACAACCCAACCCAAGTATTTCATTGTTGTGTTTTTGAGGTCTTCCAGAAATTGTACATTATTTTTAACTTTTGGACACTGTAGTACTTGTATAACTGACATTCTGATATGGACTCTAACAATTCACAAGACTGAAGCTTAGTAAGAATAACGTGATTAAATTGTTACTGCAGAATAATTTGACACTTATTTATACTAACTGCATTTTTTTTGCATGTAATTCTTTGCTCAGAACAAGTGAAATTCTCTTTTCTGTTGCAGTATCTGCAAATTAGTAAGTTGGGTATGTAATAAATTTGATTAGTTTTTTTTTTCTCATTGAGTTTCCATTTCTTTTGTACACCCAAAATTTTATAGTAAAGATTGTATGTAATAAATTTGTGATGAATGAAAAAATTTTGGTATGTTATCTTATAAAACTATTTTTTACTAAATAGTTTTGTCTGCAAAGTGTAGTGGAAAATTAACCACTGTAAAATTTTTGTAATGAAAATCCAGTGTTAAAATTTACATTTGATTAAATTGTGTTAAAATTTATTTGTGAAATTTTGTATGTTGTTATATTTAGGTTGTGAATCCAAGAATTTACTTTTAATTAGAGTGCCTATTAGAGTAGGAGTATTTTATATAGCTGATAAGATAGTTACAATTGTAATATTCAATTCTAATAGTATAATTTATTGATATTTTCCATTTTTTTATTTATAAGAAAAATTAACATTACTACCAGACATTAAATTTGATGCTTCGAAAGTAAATTTGTCATTTTCATTTCTGTGAGACATTTTTGCACCATGATGGAACTTTTCATCTTAAATAGCATTAAAAATATAAATAAATCAAAGAATTTAAAAAAGTACCCATCTTTCTCTATGCATCCTAAAAAGTAGAAAGTAAATTAAAAGCATATCTTTGGTGCAATCAGTCACTGAGTTTATATTCACCTCAAAGGAAAATAGGTGCCGGCAATCTTGTTAAGGAGGTAAATTGGCACCCTATCTTCCTTTCAAGTGAATATGAACTTAGTGAATGATTCATTATTGATATGTTTTAGTTTCATTTTCTACTTTTTAGGGTGCATGTAGGAAGATAGACATTTTTCAATTCTTTTATATTTTTTCTTTGTCACTAAAAACCTCATCTTTGGACACTTTCATTTGATACATGACTCATAAACATCCACCATTTTTCCTCTTCCTATTATGGAGTCATGAGTTTGATGTAACCTATGACATTGGATGCATCACAAGCTTTAATTTGAGATATAACTCATTGTCAACCCCCTTGAAATTTTATCCCTTTTTTATGGGAGGGATAATTTGAAGCAGTCTACAATGATTATCATATGAGCTTTCTTCTGAGACAAAGCACATAACTGTAGGTCCTCGCATTTGGAAGGTATAGTAAGGGCATGAATTTTCAATTTCCTCTTTTTTAGGGGACAGAAAAATCATCTCACAAGCTTTGATTTGACATACAGCTTGTTACTTTCAGGTCTTCCATTCCAATAATACAGCAGAACAACTGTTTTGACAAATGATGAGTGAAAAAAGCAACAGGAAGATAGGTAAAAATCCAGACAATACAAGTTAAAGGCCAAAATGCATTTGAATTCACTCTTATTTTTACCAATTTATAATGCAAGACCTATTTGATATAATTGGATGCAAAAAATATGAACATATAGCTATTGATTCTGATTAATTCTAATACATAATTTTAGATCAGAAGTTAAAAAAGATTATGAGTACTTTCTCCAAAATTAAAAATGTGAGAAGCATTTTTTAAACCATAACTTTTAAACTATTAGTAACCTGTTAGCATACATCCAGGTGTGCATCATGGCACAAGTGATCATTTTGAATATGCAAATGGGTAACTTGCATACCTACTGTTGTAACATTCCTTTTGAGCATTGTTTTTTATATTTTTTTTTCATTTGGTTTAAATGAACGTTTTGGGATTTCTGTCATCACTTTGATTTTAAACAAAAATAATCACAGGATGTCAAGGGTTTTTATCCCACATGGCTTAAAATAATTTCTTTCTAGAATTGATAACAATGCTTAAGAGTGACTTTATAATATTTCAACAGGAAATTGCATTAATTTTTGAAAATGATTTCTATTTCTTTTTAGGCAAAGCGACAACAAAGAAAGTTGAATTTTCTCATTACTCAGACTGAGCTATATGCACATTTTATGAGTCGGAAATTACCTGGAATGCAGGACATTCAAAAGGAGCAAATTCTCAGTCAGCTAGATGAGCCCAAAAAGGATGTAAATCCATCTTCCAGTTCACTTTTGGATGTAGATGATGATGATTATGGTAAGCATTAATTGTTTTCTCATAACAATTATTATATTTTTTAATTTATCCTGTGCAGCTGAAATAATTTTAGTTAGCTTCAAAAATATACCAACTGAAACATACATACTAAATAAGTGAAGAAAACAACTTTGGCAAGAATTATCGTACTATTTTTTTTGGTGATGATGACTATGAAGAGATTTCTGCAATTGGGTGATGCTTTTATTGATTAAAAATGTGAAGTCCAGTATCAATTCCAGGATCTTGAAAATAATTTTCATGATCTTTTCCACTAAAATATTGTTTAAAGGTCCTCCTGTAGTGATGGGTCCTGTTTTGATTGATCTGAATGTATTTTTATAGTGTCAAAGATGATATTACATTTAGTTTAACATCAATATTAATTTTGGAGGAAAAATTATGTTAAGCATGGTGGGATACAAACCCATGACCACCTGATATATAACATGTCAGGTGCTCTGACCACTGAGCTACCGGCTGCCAATCAAGATCTTCTGTAATTGATATTATGAACTTTCTACCTAGAGTGCACAATTTTCTGTCTCATGAAGGCATTGTCCCAGCTGCTTACAGACAATTCCAAGTAGCACCATGTTATTAAACAATTATGTTACAAGTGTATAATTGAATAAATCTAAGAAATTTTTCCATGTTTTTGTTCAACAATCAAGGAAGGTGTCACTCTTAGTTTAACATCGATATTAATTTTAGAGAAAAAAATTGTCTGACAGAGCACAGACATGTTATCAGGAGGTTGTGGGTTCCTGTCCCACCCAGCTCAAAACAATTTTCCCTCTAAAATTAATGTCTAAGTTAAACTAAGAGTGATACCTTCCTTAACAGTCAAACAAAAACATTGAGAAATTTCCTCAATGTATTTTTGTATGCTTCTCATGTGATATATAATCAATCCCCAACAGATTTTTACATGTTCCTTTCAGTGAGGAATATATGCAATTCTGTAGTATATATTTTTTTCAATTTAGAGCAGAAATTGGTTACAAGCTTCCTTTTGCTTTAAATATTTATAATATTTTATTTGGTTGAGTAGCCTGCATTGGTGGCAATTTGACAGGTTGAACTCCCTTTTTTGATTTTCTTGGGTAGAACAGTTGCCAAGAGCTCTCTTTTAGTTGAGAATGGGAGTTGGTTTAATCAATATGTCGTCAGATGGAATCTTAAACACTGGCCTAGTGTACAGGTGATTCATATTCTGTACACAATATACACTGAAGTGCCATTGAATTAGGAATAGGAGACATCATCCAAATTCAGTACCCCAAGTCCCACATGCATGGCTGAAACTCTGATCATATATAGCTGTCAGCTTTGGCTTCCCCAAGCATTCATTGTGAGAATGGTGTGGGATTTAGAATTTTCATGTTAAAGGTGTGGGATTTAGATGCATTTGACAGAGGGCAGATCGTAGGTGCCCGACGGATGGGATACTCTGTCTCCAAAATTGTCAACGAACTTGGATTTTCTTGTACGACAGTTTCAAGAGTGTTTTGGGAATATGAAATTTCTGGCAAAAAGAAACAAGCTCCCAGACAAACTGCAAAGGACAACCGGTCTTGAACGATCGTGAGCTTTGCCCTCTGACCCACATCGTATGGACCGATAGGGTCCAGACATTATCTGAAATCACCTCCCATCTGAACATGGGTTCCAGCCGGGAAGTCAATGCACAGATCGTGCAATGCTCATTTCATCATCTCGGCTTCGGGAGCCACCGACCTACGAAAGTCCCACTTCTAACGGCATGACACTGGGCTCAACACCTTGCCTGGGCTAGAGGACATCGAAACTAGACTATCCAAAATTGGCAGCTAATAGCCTGGAGAGGTGAATCCTGATTTAGACTTCATCACACCGATGGGAGACTGAGGGTATGGCGCCAACCCCATGAAGCCATGGATCCTGCATGCCAGGTCGGAACCATGCAAGCTGGTGGCGGCTCAGTGATGGCTGGGGTGTCTTCAGTTGGACATCTGTATGACCTTTGGTTCCTGTACTGACGACTATCTGCATTCCAGTGTGTAGAACTCGTGGCTGACCATATACACCCATTTATGGCCATCATGCATCCCAATGGAGATGGCGTCTACCAGCAAGACAACTGTTCATCTCACAGGTCCAGGTTGGCTACTGCATGGTTGCAGGAGCATTCTGCTGACTTTGAAGTAATGAATTGGCCACCTAGAAGCCCAGATTTAAATCCCATTGAAAATCTTTAGGATACTGTCAAGCAGAGTGTTCGGGCCTGTGTCACATCAATGGCGACCTTGAGGGAATTGTGGACAGCTCTGGAGAATGCATGGGTCTCCGTACTTGCGTAACATTTATGCAAGCTTGTGGAGTCCTTGCCTCATCGTGTGGCAGCTGTTATCAGGGCCACCAGAGGGAGTCCAACACGTTACTAGGTTGCTATCCCTAATTCAATGGCACTTCAGTGTAGAACTACTACATATTACCCTACCAAACTCTAAGCTCTTGTGGTCCTTGTGATTTGGTCATTTAGCCGATTGTGTGTGCAGAAGTGCCATTCAAAGGTAAAATTCATCCCTTTTATAATAGATATTAAAGACTGCTTTATTACACATTTTGGAGTGGTTGGTGGCTTTAGGAATTAAACTGGGAATATATATATACACTGCTCGACATTGAAAGTGCCCCACCTAGAAGGAATGTCATACAAACATGCAAATGAAAGGGTGGGTGTGTGCAGTTGAGATATACAAATGATGATAATCCAGAGCTAATGATGTGTGTCACTCAAGGGATAAAAGGTGCAAGAAGAAATAGTGATGGTATTGTGTTTATGCACATGGAAGTCATGTGAACAATTGAGATTAGGTGTTTCCGCTTGGAAATTGTTCAGTGGTGGCCGAAAATGCCTGGTACACCATTGGCAGGTTTATCGCCATTTGGATGCTTTTGGGAGAGGAAGAATTTAGGCCTATGTGAAGCTGGATGGACTACACATCATGTCACTACCCATGTTCATCGAGATGCACAAACTGTTGGATGCTGTTGGCAACAATGTCGAAATGAAGGTTCTAGCGTGCATTGCAGAGGAAGTGTTCATGGAGGAACGTCAACATGGCTTGATAGACGCATCGTTTGACATGCTCATTCAGCAGTCACAGATGCCCCCATAACGACCTGAATGGTAAACTGACATTGACTGCAAACTGTCGCAATGCTCGCGTGGCTTGGTGCCGAAGTCATGCAAACTGGGGTCACGAATGGAACACTGTTGTATTTAGTGATGAATCCCATTTCTGTCTGGGTGCTGACAATCAATGGGTCCGTATGGCAATAACCTGGCGAGAGGACAGATCCAGCTTTTGTTTGTGACCTGCACACCACCCGTCAGCTAGGTATAATGATATGGGGTGCTATTGTATATGACAGCAGATCACCTCTAGTCTACATCGGGGGAACACTGACAGCTAAATGATACATTAGTGCGGTTCTGCAGCACATTTTGTTACCGTTCCTGGGAGGCATGCAGCAGCCCATTTTCCAGCATGACACAACACCCGTGTATACACTGCTAGGGTCTCCAGACAATGTTTGTAACATGACAATATGTAATTGCCATGAACAGCGTGATCTCCAGATTTATTCCCCATAGAAAATCTGTGGGACCACATTGTACAATGTGTGCAATCCTCTCGCCGGCCAGGGTGGAATATCGATGAATAGTGGGAGCAAGTCAACACTGCTTGATGTGCAATTCCTCAGGACCATATCCATCGATTGTATGACTCCATGCCACGCTATATTGCTGCCTGTATTGCCGTTCACGGCAGTGAAACTACCAACTGAGGCAGTCACATTATGCTGCATTATCTCATCTTCTAACAGCTGTAAGTGGCTGCAAATTAAATTATGGTATGCCAATATGTATTGCTACGTGTGTGTTACATTTCACCCCTATCCCCTCACTTGTTCTGGGTGGGGCAATTTCAATGTTGTGTAGTGTATATACAAATGTCGGTCAAAAAGTAATGTTTTTTTTTTAATTAGCATCCTTAATATAAACCATGGCCGACTATGATTAGCTACAGGCCTACTCACGAGTAAAAAAAAAAAAATCTTTGCTATCATGTATATGTGCTTTATGATGGTGTTTCACTGGTTCGTCACTAGATGGTGGTATCACCACACTGTTGTTCACCAATGTTTATATATAGAAACTAGAAATTTGGTACACTTCATAAAAACTGCCAATGATGTGAAAAAATGAATATATCATTTATTTTCATTTACTAAGTTCATTTTATTACATTTAACTATATTGCAGTGCTCTGAAATAAACACTAATATATTTACTTAGAAATAACTTACCTGTAATCATGGTATCCAACTAACTAACTAACTAACTGAAGATTCCAAATATTTTCTGTTGATTAAAATGATCTTTTAGCCATTTAAACCTAATTTTTTTTTCATTTTAAAATGATAAATGTAGCATTTTGAATCATTAGCAAAAAATGCTCGTGGAAAATGTAAATATGGAAATTTCATGGGAAAGTAATTTTATTTATATAAAATAGCATATTGTCAATCGTTATAACATTTTATATCAAATTAGAGCTTGTAATAGAGACATCATATTCTGAAATTTACCCCCCCCCCCCCACTTCTTTCATCCAGAAAAGAATTATAGTGTAAATGGTTGTTCTACTGTGCCAACCGTAACGAATTATATGTCAAATGAAAGCTTTCTACATTAAAAGATAAACTACACAGCTAGATAAATAAGTTTAATAATACACGAATATAAGCTGTTACTATAAAACCATCTACATCATTTCATTTGCTTAAAAGAGGAGCGCATTAGTGTAACAGAGTCAACTTAACATCATTGGCTCATAGACTATTCTGTCATTGTTTATCCCTTAATTGCTGATATTATCATATTCCTTATACTACATGTACCTTTGAGCAACTATTTCAAAGGGAAACTAGTAGGAATAAGAAGGAAAACTATTTACCATTTTTATTGAAGTCTGGCTCAGGAGCGAATGGGACATCACTGCGAAACGATTTGCCTTGAGATAGATAATGCAAATTTGTTGTTAAAATCAGAATGTCCATAGCAACTAGTCCTTATAACTAGCATGATATTATTATGCTAACACAGATGTACTTGCATCACCACATGATAGTACACAGTTTTACAATGTTCCACATTGCACATCCTGTTATTCACTTTAGTTCAATGTTGTAGTTTTCACTGTTGAGCATCATTCATTCTGATGACAGAGTTTTTGGAAGATGTTAAGGGATTGCTGCGGATAGCATCTAAGTTTTTCATTAAGCCTTATAGTTAAACCATCATTTCCGTGATTAATTGTAGAACTTCACTGTAGAGGTTTAGCATATATACAGGGTGAATCTGAAAAAGTGGACAAAACTTTACGGGGTGGTAGAACGCAGCTATACGAGCAATAATCGTCATAGAAAGTATGGGCGGAACGCAAACGGCGAGCCGCTAGGTGGCGTTGGAAATGGTATAAAAGGGTCGGTCCTCGGACCCAATGGCATTTCTACCGTGGATTGCCGAGAGGATGGCTGGTTATACTAACCACGAAATGGCGATATGCACTTTGTGTACGGTGCAGCGGACGGGAATGCAAGTGAGGCACAGAGTATCTCCTCTCCTTCTTGTGTTTATTCTTTAAATGTGACAGTGGAAAACTACTTTTAACTTCTCACCGCTTGCGTTCCGACCATACATTCTATGACGAATATTGCTCGTATAGCTGCATTCTACCACCCCGTAAAGTTTTGCCCACTTTTTCAGATTCACCCTGTATACATACTTTGTAAATAATTCCACTTAACTCACTACTGCACTTTCTTCCAACTTTGAGCTTTTAAAAGGTAAAAAGTTCATCATAAAACTTCATCTAAAACAAAATTACCAATGATCAAATCACTTAATCAACTAACAGTAATTTTAAAAGTACACAGAATACCAAAGATTTTTATGCACTTTTAAAAAATAAGTCAAGTAAATCTCCCTTGGAATTGATGCATACTGAGTGATTTTATTATTGGCAATTTAAGTAAGACTGCATTGCATATTCTAAGCATATGAAACATATTTGTGATTTACTGCAATTCTTTTTTTTAGAAAGCTTATGCATATATATATATTTCTAATTTTTTTGCATGTTTAAATAAATTCATATACATTACAAAATATCCTGAAATTTCTTTTGCATAAAATGCTAAGCTATTAATGACTTTTGGAAAATCTAGTTCATGATGATTTATGTTTATTATGTCTTAGAAACTTCATACAGGTAGTATGCATAAACCCCATCTAGTGCATTTATCAAACACATTGGCTATGTTCAAGTGACTTTTCTGTTAAATAGAATAGTTGTTACAGCTCAAACTAAGATCTTTAAATAAGATAACATAAGCAAATAATTATCTCTTTTTCAATTTTAATATAAGATGGTATGCTTTACTACTTAATTTATTACATAATTTTTTTTTCAACTTGTACAAATGACTTTTTTAAAATATATATTTTCAGTTACCATTACATTAACACTGAAAGTATAGTTTGTTGATGTCCAAAATTATTTAATGTTATGCCACAATTGGCATGGTCATCATTTTCAAATCCTATTTAAAATGCTTTCATTCCATGTTGATTCTAATTATATAATCACACTATGAAAAACAGTTGTGAAATAAATTATAATTTAAGAACCTTTCTCGAAAGTGACATGATTTTTTTTTAATTTTGCCTGCTGTGTTCTTCTGTTGCATGTTTCACAAAATTAGAAAGCAATGGCTTTAAAAATTTGGTTGAAACAAAATGTGCTAGATGTTTTGTGTGTTCTTTTGTAGCAGAATTACTACAGCATAACACCAGATTTTTTCGATAAACTTAACAACATTAATGGTCCCATTTTGTCCGGGGGCGGGGGTGGCTCAGTCGGTAGCGCGCCAGGCTCGTAATCTGTAGTTCCCAGGTTCGAGTCCCAGCTGGGTCAGCGTTGAGATTTATTTCCGCAAAATTCCCCGCCCTGCCCACGGTCAGTAGGGGACACCGATGGGCTTGGAAAGGCCGCCGTCCGTCGGATGGGACGTTAAGCCGTGGCCCCGTGTGCGGGAGAGCCATACCCTGTGCACGTTAAAGAACACGCTGGATGGCCTTGACGGGAGGCTACCATCTGTCTCCCAACAGCTGTTCCAGTGGGTCCCCTCCCCCAACCTTCTCTGAGCCTTCGGGGTCCATGTGACCTGGCCATTTAGCCCTTGGTGTGCAAAAAAGTGCCACTCAGAGGTAAAACAACACAACCCATTTTGTCCAAGAGATTTGTATCATATTGCGATCTTTGAAGGATTACTTTAACTGTTTCTTCCACAGGCATTAACATGTTCACATTAGCAAGAATTCAAGTTTTGGATACAGCAATTCTCCTCTGTCAATATTAAAAAAAATAATGCAAATGATGGTGATGAACATGTAAGAGATAGGAGTAGTGCTGCACATGCAGTGCCATCATTGTTATCTTAATTGCTCTTATTATGTGCCCTACAATATATCTAATTGTTGTTGCTTTCATACTTGGTACTGGAATCCCAACAATTGTTTCAAGCTTTTTCAGACAAGGCATCAGAGCTTCATCAGCAGCATTAATTTTTCTGCCTGTTATAATTGATGAACTACCACAGCTTTTATCTTTTCTACCAGCAACTGTAGAAAGCTCAAGAACAGAAGCTTTTGCATTAGCATAGGAAGAAGCTGAGAGCAAGCTGGTCACAATAATTTTTCCCATTGACTGAAAACATTAATAGCAGAAGTCTGATCAATTCACCCCATGCATTTGCCTTATTGCACTAAAATATGCTTCAATTTCATCACAGAAGATTTTCTAGTTAATACATAATGGAAACTATTATTTAAAGCCTTAACTGGTATAGTGATTAGGGAGCTTAGTGACTGTTCCAAGAAGGCACACTTTGTGTGCTGTGTTAGTAAATGGTAGCTAGGTAGTCACTGGAAGGAGAGCTATGCCCATTCACCTGTGATGATGCATAGAACCAGCCAGTCCCAGCACCTAATGTCCGACCCCTCCTTCTCGTGGTGCACCTTTCGAAAGAGATACTCTCTTGTGGAAGTGAACAGAAGGGGAAGGCTGTCATATTAGTGTGGCCTACTGATCTGGACAACTATGTCTACTTTTCTTTTTTTTTCTACCCTGCTGAGGAGTGGTCAACCACACAGGGTCCTGTTGCTGACCATATAAACCCACTGGACTGGACTGAATTATGGCTCTGAGCTTGATTATGGATCCTGAATTTGCTGCACTGGTGGGCTTCTGTAGAGGGAAAATCTTCCACTGTGTTTTCTGTTTGTGGGGTGATAGCCCCAAGTGAATAGACAATTAATTATTTCCCCTACAATTGATGGATAATTCCGTTGTGTACTACATCGGCAAAACCATTCGCTCTTTACAAGAAAGTTTTGCGGAGCACCAAACTGATGTCAGCCAAAAGAAGCTAACGACGGCCACCTCTGAGCTAGCAGTGCAACACACGGCAACAATAGACTGTGAGCATGCCACACTTCTTGCACGCGCATCCACTTTCTACAGAACCATAGTCCGCGAGGCTATTGAAATAATGACCTCGTCTGTCCCCACCTGCAACTGAGACACTGGAATCACCCTACACGACATGTGGAAAGAAGCTCTTTGTCTAAACGGTCCTAACGTCAGTACATAGCATCACTTCACTGAAGATGGAGCGCTGTCTTTGCTCCGAAAAGCTTCTGAGAGTTTTCTCCTAAGAACTTTCAACATGCAAATAGTTTGAAGGATAAACTCTAAAATTTTATTGTTCAATGACAGAGAATTTTAAATTATTTTAAATCAAGTAAATAGATTCACAGGATATGTTTATCAGCTGGTGGATAATCCTGAGCAGAGGTCATCGCAGGCACCTGAACTCTTTGCTTCTATTGGCATTGTCAAATTCTACATTGGAGGAAGTCTTCCAGTGTAGATGGCTTCAGCCTTTAGTGGTGGGGGAACGGGTTTTTGCCCCATGTCTGCAATTAGGGGGCTGTTTGATATTGTCGGCATTCCCGCTCTCAATAAACATAGTTTCTTTAAGCATCCCACTAACCATTTTCTCTCCATAGGTAGTTGGAATGTGAGGACTCTGCACAGAGCTTTTTCTCTTCATGTCCTCACACAAGAATTCCACCATTATAATTTAGATATTCTTGGCTTGCAAGAGACCAGATGGACAGATAAAGGTCAGATTCTTAAAAATAATCTTGAATTTCTCTTTTCAGGGAAGAATGATAATAAGCATCACCAAGGCATGGGTCTGCTTCTCAGCAGACACGTTAGTGATGCTATTGTAGGATATGAGTGCATTAATGAAAGGTTTCTTACAGCAAAATTTCAGACAAGGGTTAAAGACTTGAATGTTATCTGCTGCTAGGCCCAACTGAGGATGAGAAAGAAAGGTTTTACGGACAACTTCAGGATATTTTGAATTCTGTCAAGAAAGGAGATATTACCCTTTTTCTAGGCGACTTCAATGCCAAAGTTGGTACTGACTCTGGCCTATGGGGAGGGGTGATAGGCCCTATTAGTATTGATAGCTGCAATGGCAATGGGTAACATCTCCTACAGGTAAATAAACTCAATGGTTTCATAATAACATACTTCTTACAAACATGGTGACATACATAACTACAGATGGGTTTCACCAGATGGGCTGCATAAGAATATGATTGATTATATATTAATTAACAGCAAATGGACTAGTTCTGTTAGGAATACCAGGTCATATAGGGGAGGTGAAATTGGATCTGACCATTACTTTGTTAAAAGTGTCTTGCAACTTAAACTTAAAAAGTGTTGTGTTAGGGTTAAAAAATTTACTTTTAATACTTTTTATACTCTGAAAGATCCAGTTATAGCCAAAGCTTACCATGATAGGTTACTTAGTCATTATGACAGTCATGGTATGCTTACTACTGAAGTTGAGGAAGAATGGGATCATTTTAAACAGGCGTTTTTGGACACTAACAGTACTCTTTTAGGAAAAAAGGAGCAGAAGAGGCAGAATTATCTGAGTGATAAGGCACTTGAGCTTATTTCGGAAAGAAAGAACTGCAGGAATGTCTTTAATCAATACCCTGCTAGTCCTAATAGAAAGCATTTCAGAGAACTTAATGAACGTGTAAAAGATCAGTTAGCTACTGATAAGAATCTTTGGATTGATGGTTTGGTTGACAAAGCCAAGGAAGCAGTTAGACAGCACAGTGAGCTGTACCAGATAGTTAGTGTTTTATGTGGTAGAAAACGGACAGGTATACAGGGATTGAAGGATAAACAAGGTAAGGTTATAGAAGGTGAGGATTCTGTCATGGCTAGGTGGGCTGAGCATTTCAGTGATATTCTAAACAATGTAGTTAGTTCTATTCCCATTGTTTGCAATGATGATAGATGTATTGGTGGCTTTAATGTTGGCCCTATAACACAATCTGAAGTTATTTTGGCTGTTTCTAAACTTAAACTTCATAAATCCCCAGGGGTAGATGAAATTACTACCGAAATGCTTAGAGCTGGGAATGTTTCGGTTACTACTTGAATGACTGAAATTCTGAATATCTTTTATGATAAAGGCATGGTTCCTAAGGATTTTACCAGAGCTATTGTTATCCCTATTTTCAAAAAAGGTGATCGCAGTTCTTGTGATAACTATAGGGGTATCAGCCTACTCTCTGTTCCAGGTAAAGTTCTTTCCATGATTGTGCTTAGTAGAATTAAGAATCTGGTTGACAGTCAATTGCATGATGAGCAATGTTGATTCAGAAGTGATAGGGGATGTGTGGATCAGATATTTTAACTTAGGCAGATTCTTGAGAAATGTTTAGAGTTTCAGAAATCTTTGTTTGCTAGCTTTGTTGATTTCAAAAAGGCTTTCGACTCTGTTGATCGTCATAATTTGTGGTTGATTGTGAGATCATATGGTATACCAGACAAGTTAGTTAACATAATGAAAGTTCTCTATAATAACACTGAGTCGTGTGTGAGAGTTGGTAAGGCTTATAGCAATTGGTTTAGCATTACTTCTGGTGTTCGACAAGGGTGCATTTTGTCTTCTTTTCTCTTTAGTTTGGTTATTGATTATGTTATGTGAAATTCACTTCAAGGGAAAGATTTTGGCCTTAAATGGACTGGAGATACGAAAATTTCTGATTTAGATTATGCTGATGATTTAGCCCTTTTGGCAAATGATGTTGATGAGATGAACTCTTTCATTCAAGCTGTTGATGAAACTGGTAGTAGAGTAGGTTTGGTTATAAACAGGGAGAAAACTAAAGTGATGAAAATTGGTCAGGCAGGCTGTGATTCAGTTCATCTGAATGGTTGCAGTCTTGAGCAGGTGTCAGTTTAATTATCTTGGGAGCTATGTGACAGATACTGGTGATGTGCAGCATGAGATTAACAGATGAATAGGGATTGCTGCAGGGACTTTTAAGAAACTGTGGAGAGTGTAGAGAAATAAACCTATACACCTAAAGACTAAAATTAGACTGTATAATAGTTTGGTTCTTTCTAGGGTTAGTTATGGTAGCGAAACTTGGACACTTTGTAAACAAGATAACAGGAAACTAGATGCTTTTGATTCCAGATGCTTACGCAGTATCTTGGGCATTAGGTGGTTCAACTTTGTAACTAATGATGAGGTTAGGCAAAGGAGTTTGCAACCTCCTTTAAGCAGCATATTGTGCAGAGAGAGACTCCGTTGGTTTGGCCATGTTGCCCGTATGAATAATTATAGATTGGCGAATAGGGTTATGAACAGTGTGCCTAAAGGCCTCAGAAAGAAGGGGAGACCTAGGATGCGGTGGGCAGACAATGTCAAACAGGACCTTGTTAGAATTGGTGTGCAGTGGCCAGATGCAGTAGATGTAGCTCAGGACAGACTTGCTTGGAGAGCTAAATGGACAGACTTGCTTGGAGAACTAAATTGCACAGTTTCTTTGGACCTCCATAGCCCATGGCTGCTTGAGGATGAGGAGGAGGAGGATGATGGTGATGATAGCTCTAATGAGGCAGTGGTCAGCAGTAGCTTTAGTCTTAGTAAGGCATGTCCTGGTAGGAAGTCTGTAAAAGCTAGGAGTAGCTTCTAGGATTCTTCTCTATCCTATGTGTTTTAAATAAAAAAAATAAGATGTTTGATGCATTTTACAGTTGATACTGTAGTTAGACAGATTGCATTATATGTCTCCAAATTTAAAAAAATTTGCTTCTGCACATTAGTGCATGATTCATTCCATTCTTCTATGTAAATAAGAAAATCTTGCAGCCATTGCAGTTGGCTGTCATCTGTTCAGAAAAAGGACTTGCAAATGTCATTCCTAGAGGTAATACAATACTTTCTGTTTTGAATGTTGTGTATTGCAAACCATTTGTGTACAAATTCAATAAATTGAACTGTGGGAAAGGCTTTAGAAAAATTTAATATTCCAAATCTTGGCCCAAGAGTGCAAAGTACACATATTGCTGCAATCATCTCTGTTGAAAACTGTTGAACAGCTTAACTTACATTCACCTTATCAAAATTTGTGCGAGATATGTGCTTTTCTGTTAGATTCCTTACCAATTTTATTACATAATTTTTTTTTGCAGTTCATACAATTGCTTGATATGGCAAGAAGAAATGTTATTATTTTTATTTACAAATTCTCTGGCTTAAAACAGTGATTTGATATTTTTCAAAATGTGACAGTAATCATAACTCAAGAATAAAACTTGAGCAGGGTCAAATGGATGGGCAATTTTAGGGACGGGGGACCCCCAGATGTAAATTAAAAAGAGCTGCATTTACTCTGCTGTTGTCTGCTACAAGTTGAAGCACTTTAAACCCTATCTTGGGGCGGGGGTGACTCAGTCAGTAGCGCGCCAGGCTCGTAATCTGTAGTTCCCAGGTTCGAGTGCCAGCTGGGTCAGCGTTGAGAATTATTTCCTTAAAATTCCCTGCCCTGCCCACAGTCAGTAGGGGACACCAATGGGCTTTAAAAAGCCACCGTCCGTCGGATGGGATGTTAAACCATGGCCCCGTGTGCGGGACATTCCCTGTGCATGTTAAAGAACACACTGGATGGCCTTGACGGGAGGCTACCATCTGTCTCCCAACAGCTGTTCCAGTGGGTCCCCTCCCCCAACCTTCTCTGAGCCTTCGGGGTCCATGTGACCTGGCCATTTAGCCCATGGTGTGCAAAAAAGTGCCACTCAGAGGTAAAACAACCCAACCCAATTAAACCCTATCTTCTCTATTTCTTCAATTATCTGAAGTGTGTAAATCTGTAGCTTTCAAACTATGTGTAAAAACAACATACCTGGAGTTTGTAATGAGTAGAGAGACCAACAAATGAAAAACTTACAAGCATACATATTGTAATCATGCAAACAATTTGCAAGCTTATTTTCAATGCCCAATTCTTTCTCAAAGCCACTCATATCTACAGTTCCAAATAACTTGTCGATACTTTTTACATAATGCTGAACTGGTTTATTTACTCATTTCATCTAAAATTAGAGGACCAATTTTCTCTGTTTGTTAACTTCATAGTTTCTTGGTATAGTCTTTGCCTAATAATGCTTGGCAGATCTTGGGATCCACATATATTTCCAATATATCTCCTTAAAGTTGATGGTGAAGGAATGGACAGCAAGCCATGTTTTTGAACAAATTCATACCATTTTGAAGCAGCGCTATGCCATATTATGCAATTTCTTATTAATGTGTCATTTCACTACCTTCTGTTTTTACCATAAGAGGCTGTTCAATTAGAAATACAGCTTTTAAAGAATTTGTGTTTGCATCATCATCCTAATTTTGCAAAGTTGTTTGTTTGTGGACTCATTATTTTGTCTTGTAACACTTGGTTCTGTTCTGCCATTCTTAAACGTTTTTCCCTCCATTGCTGAACTGATGATCTAAACTTATTTATTTGTTTAGTCTTCCTACTAAGTTTCTTCACACAGAGACAAGACTGTTTGTATAGATTTTTTTATTAAAATTCACTCTTTCATTAATATGAATGTATGGTCATGAATTTCACTTTGTTGTGAACTTGGAAATTATTCACATTGATTTTGTTACAGATCTCCCTGCTTAATTCTGTGGCTGTTTCTGCTGTTCTGCCTTGTAATTACTCTTTTAGTTTTGCATCCACTTTTGTAGTCAGTGTCCAGGAAATGTTGAGAACTTACAAATGATTTTTCTGATGGCTTCCACAATTGACCTCTTTTCCCTACAAAATGAAAAAATATAAATATATATTGCTGAAGTAAAAAAGAAGAAAAATTAAAGTATTAATATCAGCGGTGTAGCCAAAAATATAGGTTAAACTCCCTTTGCATATTTGTTTAGAAATAAGTTATTCAATATGCCTTTGCCTAATTTTTATAACCATCTTCTGCAAATTCTGATTACTTCACTGTTGACAAACAGCTAAAACTCTATAATTCGTGACAAATGGTATAGCCTTCCAAAAACCTTTAGATATTAATTACACACATATTAAAAAGTATATACAAATTACAACTTGTTCAGAATTCTAAAATGTTTCTTAGTTATATATATTAATTTAAGCATATATAGTTATTGACCACAACCATTAATACTTTATTCATGTTGTCAAATATTACTACTGACATGATTAATTTGCTAAAAGTGACATTACAGAAATAACCCTACAGATTGTTATATTAACTTATATTAATTTAAACTACACTTCAGTTTGTTTAAAAAATGTTTAATTCACGATTATGCTGTATGACTAAAGACTTTTGAGCAATTAGTCTACATTAAGCTTAACATTATCTTCACATAGTCAAGCTATGAGTTTTATTTATCATGGTGAACTATGACTTAAGGAGACTTTTATATCTATAAAAAGTTCCCAAGTAAAGATGTAAATTGTTACCATTTCTTAGATGTCTTCCAAAATTCCTGCTGGCTCAGCAGGTTTGCTATCCTCTTTGCATTACTCAGGCCCTGCTTCCAGGATTTCATCTGGATTGCCATTGGCTTCTCATTGGCAGTTGCTGATGTATAGCACTGATGTTTTCCATTCAAAGTCTGGATACCAGTCTAGGTTTTTGCATTGAAGACACTGTTCTGAATGTGATTCACCACCACCTTATAGGCTGCATTACACGTTCTTCAGGATTCATATCATAGAACACAATTTGCTCAAAAAGATCCCCTTATTTTACATTTAAACATCTTAAAAGAATTTAATGAAAAAAACCTCCAACTCAACAATTATTAAAACCTCTTTAAAAAGACTCATTAAACTCAAATTCAAGTTAATGAACATTAAAATCATAAACATCAATATTTAAATCCAATGGGACACCCCCCCCCCCCACTTCACACTGTCAGGGCGATATGTCTCATCCCTGCACCAGTGGGACTTCATCTGGCACTATACCACCTGATGATAAGGCTTTAAATAGGAATTTCCCTCTATCAGTAAATTTTAATTTCATTATGTTGCTCGTGCAGCAGAAGGTTCCACGCCACCGGAAGGGGTGGAATCTCTGTATTGCACAAGTGCTCTTTATGTAAATTAATCAAAATATTTTTTGGTATATTACAATTGATATTTATTTGGTGGTGCTGCTATAGCCTTATAGGTTTAATTTTCTACTTGTATTTGATTTTGAAGTATTGTTTGCAATAACTCTGTATTTTTTTTTATTTTTGACATCCTATTGATGCTCTAATATACGTTGTTCATATGTCTTTTTTTTTTCTGTGTTGATTTCCCCTCCCCCCACAAAATTTATTTTCAGCATCTGTTATTTCTACATTATACACCCCCCTCCTGTTGGAACATATCTGTATCGTTAATAATTAATTTTTTGATTGTATTATTTATCATATATAGCATTTTTAATTCATGCTTAATTAAGGTATTTTTCATAGTTTTAGATATACCTGGAATATAAGGAAAACTGTATATTGTGTTTTATTTCATATTTGCGCAGAATTAGGTTGTGTTGTTTGCTACATTTTAAATTGTCTATTTTCTGAAATTTATCCACAAATTTATCAGGATATCCTGCAGAGCTTGTTATATTGTATATTGTTTTTATTTCTTTCTGTAGTATTTTAGTGTTAGATGAGTATCTATAGGCTCGTATGAAGTATGTGTTTATTGCCAATTTCTTATTAATAGAGTGTGTGGAGTCTTATGGTATAAAATTGGGGGTAAATGTAGATTTTCGATATACCGCAGTAATACAACTTAAATGTTCACTTTTAATTAATACATCAGGATATGGTAACTCTCCATTAACTTCTGATTCATGTATTAATTTTATGGTAGGCATAATACTATTAAATGTATGTATAAATTTTTCTAAGTTCATATACAGGGTGGTCCCAAAAAATTAATGTATCATCTATATAATGTAGGTATAAGGATGGTTTATATTTTACTTTTTTGAGGCTGTTTCTTCAACATGGGTGCATAACAACATTGGTCATGAGTTCAGATAGAGGTGATCCCATTGGGACCCCCTCGGTCTGAACCCAGGGCTGACCACCACCAACAAACCAATTAGATGTGGTAGCCAGAGCCAGGGCCTCATGTACACTAAAGTACTGTTGCACCGTGGGTCTGGTGACCTTTAACCACTCCGCTTTTAGCCACATCCAAAATAGGTGTATTTGGATACAGCAACATGAAATCTAGGGAGTGGATGGTTGTTGTGCTGGTGATTTTAGTTTGTTGTACAAATTTAATTACATCATGACATGATGTTAAAGTAATATTGCATTGGTGGAAAATATGGACTAAAAAGTCAAATAATGCTCTCTCTAAGTTATAGGTAGGGGTCTTACATTTATTTATTAGTGGTCTAAAAGGATGATTTTCCTTATGTAATATGATTTTTACAAACATCTGTGGGATATCCGAATATATTGGTGGTCTACATGCTTTAATTATATGAGGTAAATGTGGGTCATTTTTTAACTCTGCTAATCTTTTTATCATTCTAGCTATTGGATTTTTCATTATACGTTGACATTTTAACTTTTGTAACAGTTGAGTTTTATTTTCATCATATTCATTTTTATCTATTATTATTGTTTGTTCTGTTTTTATGGTATATCTTAAAACGTTCTTTATCTTTTACTATTATCAGTATTTTTTTAATAGTTTGTTCTATTTGTGGGTGTATAGTAAGTTTTAATATTGTAAGTAGAATAAGTTTTCATCCTTGCTAAATTATGAAGCACATTAGCTGTTGGGTATATATTAATTCATATGCACTTTAGTTCCTGAAGTACAATCCCCTTAGCACAATTTCTATCCATGTTGAAGAGCCTATGAAGGTTCTGCTGGTTTGGGTAATGTTTACATTGTCCTGAATGCTCGCTGGATACTTACCATGTGCCTTGACCTGTGGAGGGGGGGAGAGATCCTGGTAGTTGCTTGGGAGCCCTATTCTGCTCTCCTCAGCTTACGACTAATGGGACCTGCTTTGGCCAACCATGCAGTGTGGGGAGTACCTTCCGCACTGCAAAGTACAGGTTTGCGAGTTCACTCACACTTTTTTCCTTTTTTTTGTGAGAACTCTGCCCTCTGGCTATATGGATTTGGTGCCCATGCAGCCTTGATGTCTGAACAGATATGGGCTGTGATGCGTGGGGACCATGAGCATTGAACCATAATTCTAACAATCTGGGATCACTTTATTTAGGTCTCGAGCAATAAAAGGGCATGCCATGAAGGCCCTTCATCATTTTTCTCTACAGCATCACCTTCATCTGTTTCTGCTGTCCTGCAATTCCTGATCATCCATTCCTTAAGTGATCACCTAATTGGAGACATTCCTTTTTTTTGATAAGCAAAGGTTTGGAAGATCTTGCCTGAAATCAAATGCCTAAGATCCAGCAGTTTATGGTGGAAACTGTTTGATCAAAACATTCAGAGCTGGTCACAGTGATTGGTGGGGCAGTCATCTCTGCAGTGCCTCACAAATCATTTAATTTCTCCTGCAAATGTGATCTCTGAATGAGGTCTCCTCGAGATTTCTGAGTAAGAAATCCTCTTGGAGCTCTCCACCCAAGGATTTGTAACAGTTCACCCACTCAGGTACTAATGCTTTCAACATGTCATGAACTTCCAATTGCCATCAAGACAGGATTCGTTGTGAGGTATGGCTGTAAGTCACAAACCTGCTGCATTGTTTTCAATACCAGAGGTGTGGTCATACCCATCCAACTTGCTGGAACAAATCCACCTGCCTCCTGTACTTGTTGTGGTAGTCTGGATCCAGACATTTATCTCTGCAAAATTTCCCCGCCCTGCCCACGGTCAGTAGGGGACACCGATGGGCTTGGAAAGGCCGCCGTCCGTCGGATGGGACGTTAAGCAGTGGCCCCGTGTGCGGGAGAGTCATACCCTGTGCACGTTAAAGAACACGCTGGATGGCCTTGACGGGAGGCTACCATCTGTCTCCCAACAGCTGTTCCAGTGGGTCCCCTCCCCCAACCTTCTCTGAGCCTTCGAGGTCCATGTGACCTGGCCATTTAGCCCATGGTGTGCAAAAAAGTGCAGCTCAGAGGTAAAACAACCCAACTGGATCCAGACTGCGCAGCTGACATGGCAAGCTGCATGAACTGAGTAGCAACCATCCGCTTTCTCCTATGACTGTCCTAAATAGAAAGAGGAAAAGGAGGTAGAAGGCCCCAAAACTGATAACACCATTTCATATCCTGAGACAAGGTGTCTGGATGCAGATGATGTGCAAGAAACTGTTGTTAGTACTCTCATTTCACAGTTTGACCATGAGGCACTGCATGGTGGAGAAGAACACCATCAATATCATAAGCGTCAATCAGCAGCACTTTCACATTGCTGTATTCTTGCTGCAATTTTTTTGAGTGTGGAGACCCTGGATGATATCATTTGTTGTGTTTTCTTTTAAGTTTAAGCTCATTTGCCCCTACCCATATTTCATCATGACATTGACATAATGAAGAAATGTGTTACCCACATTGTGATACCATTCCGATGGAAGTTTGCAATACCATACCTGTTCCACTTTTGCACCTCCATGAGATGATATGGGACCCACTGTGTTGCATTTTTCACATGCCCAGGATGTCCTTCAGGATGTCCTTCAGAATGTTCTGAACTGTGAAATTACCAAGTCTAACTTCATTTGCCAATTGGCACATCATGCAATGTCTGTCAACATCCAGCAACCACTGTATGAGCTGAACCTTCTGTGGGATTGCAGGATACCCTTTATGGACCCTCTTCAACTTAGATCAACTGGTTCTTCTTTAACTTTGCTCACTTTCATTTGAAGCATGATAGGTATTTTTTTTTCAAAAGTAGTCTCCATAAGAAGATTATAATTCTGGTAAATCATGCTTTACTCAATGGACTCTGATAAAGTATATTATTGATTGTTCACCTACTCATAACTGATATTCTGAATATCAGTTAGATCATGAATATCATTAGAATTATCAGAGTAGGTGAACAATCAATAATATATAGGTAGGTGAACAATCAATAATAATCTGCCTCAGTCTTGACTTGGTCACATAATGATGTACGTATTCCTTGTTCTACTGTCTGATAATGCATTACTTTGCTTTTGATATTTAAAGCTCAATGGTATTAATACTACTGTTGGGTCTGTAGGCTCATAATCTTTAGATCCCATGTTCAAGTTACATCTGGGGGTCAGCATTGAGATTTAAGTCCACACCCAGCCCTTGGTCAGGAAGGGGACATTGTTGGACTTGGAAGGTTACCATCTGTTGGATGGGATGTAAAGCATTCTGTTTGCAGTAGAGCCATATTTTGTGCACTTTAAACAACATTCTGGATGGCCTTTGGGGACCTTCTGACCTGGTCATTTAACCCATCTTGGGCCAAAAAGTGCTGCTGAGAGATAAAATAGCACAACTACCACTGTTCATTTGATCTTATCCATTTATGTTGTCCTTTAACCATTTCTCTACTATACCAGTCCAAAATGGCCCAAACAGCAGGCAAGAGGAGGTAATGAAGAATAAGGAATAGCACTGATTGGATTACTATATTTAAAATCTCGGCCATTTTGGGCTGGTATTGTAGTAAAAAGATTAAAGGTACTGTGTATATTCAGCCAACAGGATATCACCTATCATAGTCATGTTTGATTAGCTTTAGAGTGATATTTACTGTAGTTAATGGTAATCCTTGTTAGACAATTTTAGTTCCATATTGACAATGTTCTTCAGCTATGGTAGGTTTGGAATGGGTACTGATATACCTAATTTATTTGATAACTAAATATTTGAAATATTTCCCATTTCAAATATAAGGTTCCTTTCTTTGTGGTAAATGTGTTGTGCAGAAGCATACATGCAGTTGCAAAGAAATACCACTGTTAATGCCACTTTTTCATGTCTAAGCAGTTAATCTACTGCAAAAAGGAATATGTATCATAGGTACTGAAGGCTTGCAGTATATCACTTTATGATACCCATTATTGTACTGAGTTATGAGAATGTCCAAAAATTTATATTTCTACCTTTGTGCCTTTTCAGTTCTCTTAACAGATTCATAAACATACTTGTCAGAGGGTGTTTTCGTAGGATCTTAAATCTTTATTAACTGGCGTGAGTCTGGAGCATTTTATTTGAAAGGTACCTAACGAATTGTTAATGTCAGGAATATGGTGAGCTGGGTAGTCACACTGATTAGCAGAACACTATACAGATATATACACCTTTATATATATTTATATACACAATACAAAATTATACAAATATGTTTATAATAACTTGACCCTCCACTAGGGCCTCAAATTCTACTGCAAATGTGTCTGAACAATGGCCCCACCTAGACTTTTTCTGACACTTTTTCTGCCGCCAACTTTGCTGCAACAGAGTCTGCTTCTCTGTTCTCTCACTGCTCATGCTCATCGATGAAGAAAAGCCAAAGTCTTGCTCCTTCTGTCTAGTGCTCAATCACATTGAGTCCTTTGCCCACACAGGGGTCAAAAGTGCTGGTCATCGCATCCTAGCTACCTGCCAAGGGAGCAGATTGATGACCCCTGTGGACCTCCCCCACATCCTGCAGCAAGACACTTTGGTTTTCTTGGTGTAAAAAAGGGCTAACAAACATCTGCCCATTGCAAACCGTTGAATGATTTTTTTTTTTTGGGGGGGGGGGGGACAATAGGCAACATTTGGCAACATGGTAATGTGACAGGATAGGCACTTTTCTTCTCTTGAATATCATATATAACTTTGATTCTGAAAATTTGTCATATTACTTTTGGCTAAAATTTTTCTAGACTACTCTGTCTCTTTTTTTGTCCCATTGACATTAATGTTACAGTTGCTAAATTTTGGTCTTTAAAATCTTGTTGCAGACAGTGAAGAAATGAAGGCACAAGCTTTGAAAAATGCTGACACTGCTTACAAAGCACATCTCTCAAGGGTTAGTAAATATTTTTAGTGTTTTGCATATATATATTATGGTAGTGTAAATGATACATGATAATGACTCATAATACCACCCCAAAGGCTGGTTTTCTGACACATTAGAATTTAAAAAAAAAGTCACTTTGAGTTACATAAATGAATTATAAATATTAATATGAAGTTAGAAAAATATGTTTAAAATGAAAATGTATTTTTTAGCTGTATTTACATTTTTACAGACCTTGGTCTGTAAATGTAATGGTAGTCATTGGAAGGAGAACTGTGCACCAATCATCTGCGGTGATGCATAAAACTGACCAGGCCTAGAACCCATTGTTCGACCCCGTCTTCTCGTGGTGCAGGCCATTAGTACTTTTCAAAAGAGATACTCTCTTGTGGAAATAAATGGAAGGGGAGGATTGCCAGATTAGTGTGGCCTACGATCTGGACAACTGTGGTTACTTTTTTTTCCATGCAGCTAAGTGGTCAACCACACAGGGTCCTGGTGCTGACGATATAAACTTACTGAACTGGATTAAGGCTTTGAGCTTGATTATGGATCCTGAATTTGCTGCACTGGTGGGCTTCTGTGGAAGGAGAGTGTTTGTGAGTTGACAGCCCCAAGTGAATAGATTCAGAGGATATGTTTTATCAGCTGGTGGATAATCCTGAGCAGAGGTCATTGCAGGCACCTAAGCTTTTGCTTTTATGAGCATCTAGTGCTCAGTCACATGGGGTCCTTTGTTCACACAGGGGACAAAAGTCAAATTCTACATTGGAGGAAGTCGTCCAGTAGAGATGGCCTCAGCCTTTAGTGGTGGAGGAATAGGTCTTTGCCCCCATACCTGTGATTGGGGGGGCTGTTTGATATTGTCAGCATTCCCTCTCTTAATAAACATAATTTCTTTAAACCTCTCACTAACCATTTTCTCTCCATAGGCAGTTGGAATGTGAGGACTCTGCACAGAGATTATTTTCTTGATGTCCTCACACAAGAATTCCACTGTTATAATTTAGATATTCTTGGCTTGCAAGAGACAGATGAACAGTAGAGGGTCAGATCTTAAAAATAATTTTAATATCTGCTTAATTTAAATTTCTCTTTTCATGCAGGGTCAATAATAAGCATCACCAAGGCGTAGGTCTGCTTCTCAGCAGACATGCCAGTGATACAATTCTAGGATATGAGTCCAGTAATGAAAGGTTTCTTACAGCAAAATTTCAGACAAGTATTAAAGACTTGAATGTTATCTGCTGTTATGCCCCCACTGAGGATGACAATGAGGATGAGAAGGATAGATTTTACGGACAACTTCAGGATATTTTGAATTCTGTCAAGAAAGGAGATATTACCCTTGTTCTAGGTGACTTCAATGTCAAAGTTGATACTGACTCTGACCTGTGGGGAGGAGTAATAGGCCCTTTTGGTATTGGTAGCTGCAATGGGCAACGTCTCCTACAGGTAAGTAAACTCAATGGTTTCAGAATAACTAACACTTATTACAAACACTGCGACATACATAAGTACACATGGGTTTCACTTGATGGGCTGCATAAGAATATGATTGATTATATACTAATTAACAGCAAATGGGCTAGTTCTGTTAGGAATACCAGGTCATATAGGGGAGCTGAAATTGGATCTGACCATTATCTTGTTAAAAATGTCTTGCAGCTTAAACTTAAGTACTGTTGTGCTATTGGTTTACCATTGCTTCTGGTGTTTGACAAGGGTGTATTTTGTCTCCTTTTATCTTTGGTTATTGATTATGTTATGTGAAATTCATTGCAAGGGAAATATTTTGGCCTTAAATGGTCTAGAGATTTCAAAATTTCTGATTTAGATTATGCAGATATGGCCTTGTTGGCTAATGATGTTGATGAGATAAATTCTTTCATTAGGGCTGTTGATGAGACTGGTAATAAATAGAGTTGGTTTGGCAAGCTGTGGTTCAGTTAATCTGAATGGCTGAACCCTTGAGAAGATGTCTCTGTTTAATTTTCTTGAGAGCTGTGTAACAGATACTGGTGATGTGCGGCATGAGATTAAACAGATGAATAGGGATTGCTGCTGGGACTTTTAAGAATCTTTGGAGAGTGTGGAGAAATAGGTGTATAAACCTAAAGACTAAAATTAGATTCTATAATAGTTTGATTCTTTTTAGGGTTAGTTATGGTAGTGAAACTTGGAAACTTTGTAAACAAGATAACAGGAAACTAGATGCTTTTGAATCTAGATGCTTATACTCAGTATCTTGGGCATTAGGTGGTTCAACTTTGTAACTAATGATGAGGTTAGACAAAGGAGTTGGCAACCTCCTTTAAGCAGCATATTGTGCAGAGAGAGAAACTGATGGTTTGATCATGTTGCTTGTATGGATAATTATAGATTGGTGAATAGGGTTATGAGCAGTGTCCCTAAAGGCCTCAGAAAGAGGGGGAGTCCTAGGGTGCTGTGAGCAGACAATGTCAAAAAGGACCTTATTAGAATTGGTATGCAATGGCCAGATGCAGCAGATGTATCTCAGGACAGACTTGCTTGGAGAACTAAATTGCATGGTGTAGTTGGACCTCCAAAGCCCATGGCTTGTTGAGGATGATGATGATGATTTACATTTGAGAACTAAATTCTTGAGGAGAGCTTTAACTGCTCATTTATAGAATAAACTTAAATTGCCACATAGTATATTTTGCTTATTTCCTCATTTACTCTGCTACCTTGTACATATTCCTTTTCCTAGCAAAGGCTATCAAGAGTAAGAAAGGAATAATTTACCAATCCATGAGCTTTGATACCTTGCTGATGCAGACGACAGCTGGTCACTAGGGTTGCATGTCCCTTTTTCCACTGATTCAGCGTGCTCTTTAAGTTGACATTGATGGAGTGCGTTATCACAGCTGTGGGGTTACCAGTCCTGGTGTTGTTGAAAATTGTTGAAATCATGAGTTTTCTATCACCTATGTAGATACCATTGCTAATGTGTACTGACTTCTGTTGGTAGTTCCATTTTCATGCTATTAGGCTCTTGGATGGTTATACATTGTGAGCAAGATGAATTGATTAAGCACATCCTCAAAAATTATTAAAAACATTTAACATTATCTAATTCACAAAGTTTAAAATTTTTTAAAAACCTTTAAAAAAACTCATTTAAATAAGAAGCAATTCCTTCCACGACATGTCGTGTTTCGCCACTGCTTCTGTCTGGTAGCTTCATCAGGCACTGTATAACGTGATGTTTAGGTTTATATAGGAGTCTCCATCTGATGTTATCAGCTGCTGGTGCAGCAGGAGGTTCCATGCTGCTGGGAGGGTTGGAATCTCCATGTTGCAGAGTTTCTGTTATGTAAATTAATTATAATGGATTCAGCATATTGAAGTTGAAATTTAGTTTGTGGTGCTATTATGGGTTTGTATATTAAATTTTTTATTTCTAATTTATTATCTATTTTAGCGTGAGTTAAAGTTCTATTGGGGTTTTTATTTTTAATATCTTGTTTGATATCTTATATCGAACATATGTTGCTCATACATACGATAAGTTTTCCCATGTGTGTATTTTTACCGTTACATTTATTATTGGGATTGGAGATTTCCATATTATATACTCCTCTTGTTGTGGGTAGCTTATCTCAATCATTTATTCCAAACTTTTCAATACTTTTATTCATAGTAAGTGGCAGTTTAGTATTATATTTGCTAAGTATATTACTTAATGGATTAGAAATTTCTTGTATATGTGGAAAACTATATGCATATTTAGATTGCATCTTTTGGGGGTTTGGTTGAAAGTCTTGTTGATTCTTATATCTAGTAGTTTTTTTCTAATTATTTAATCAGTTTATTGAGATATCCTTCTCCTCGTGCTATTGCATATATAAAATCTAATTCTTTCTGCAATGCCTTTTTATCTGCATAATGTATTTAAATGCTCTAAGGAAATATGGACTTATAGTTGACTTTTTATATTTCAATGGATGTGCCGAATTAAAATGTATGATTTTGGAATGAAAATTGTATAATTTTGGAATGATATACTTCAATATTGCATTTTGGTTTTTTTTTTTCTTTTTGATAAGATGATCAAGATTTGGAAATTCATTATTATTTTCTGTTTCATGTGTAAATTGTATAGTAGGTAAAATACTATTAAATGTTTCAATCAAAATGTGGTCCCAAAAAATAAGTACATCATTAATGTAATGAATGTATAATGAAGGTTTATAAATAGCTTTCTCTAGAGCTGTCCATTCAACATGTTGTATAACGACATAGTCCAGACATTGGAGATCCCATAGTGATACCATCTGTCTGAACCCATACCTGCTGATTTACAATAAACCAGCTGGAGTTGGTGGCCAGGTCCGGGGCCTCATGTACACTAAAGTACTCTTGGGCACTTGGCCTGGCCTCCTTCAACCATATATATAGCCAACCTATGAGAGTCACACTTCTAACAGCATGACACTGGGCTCAAGCTTTGCCTTGACTAAAGAACATTGAAACTGGACCATTGGAAATTGGCAACAGATAGCCTGGAGTGATGAATCCCGATTTAAAACTCATCACGCTTGTGGGAGACTGAGGGTATGGCGCCAACCCCATGAAGCCATCGATCCTGCATGTCAAGTCAGAACAATACAAGCTTGTGGTGGCTCAGTGATGGCTTGGGATGTCTTCAGTTGAATGTCTAGGACCTTTGGTACATGTACCGACAACTCTCAATGCATCCTGGTATGTAGAACTCATGGCTGACCATTTACATCCATTTATGGTCATCATGCATCCCAATGGAGATGCCATCTACCTGCAAGACAACTGTTCATCTCATAGGTACAAGTTGGCTACTGCATGGTTGCAGGAGCATTCTGCTGACTTTGAAATAATAATTGGCCACCTAGAAGCCCAGATTTAAATCCCATTGAAAATCTTTGGGATATCGCTGAGCAGCGTGTTCGGGCCTGTGTCACATCAACGACGACCTTGAGAGAATTGTGGACAGCTCTGGAGAATGCATGGGTCTCCGTACTTGCAGAACATTTATGCAAGCTTGTGGAGTCCTTGCCTCATCGTGTGGCAGCTGTTATCAGGGCCACCAGAGGGGGTCCAACACGTTACTAGGTTGCTATCCCTAATTCAGTGGCACTTCAATGTGTGTATATATATATATAAATTCTCCAGTTTCTTTTGTTGTTCAGAATAACTTGGAGATAGGATTTGTGAAGCATTGCTCTTACAACATAAAATGTGACAAATTGGTCTTTCTATGGGTTGTTTAGTGTGCTTTGAACTTGCTAGAAAGTTGGAGAAACTTAAAACCTCCACTCTAAAAGGCTTTGTCCTTGTGACATTTTTTCTATTAAATTTTACAGTATTTCTGTTCACAGGATGTGTATCTTGTCAAAAATTTCATATTGAATTATCTCAATTATATACCCAGTGACTTGATTTTCAGTCATCCACAAAATTTATTTAAAAGTTCTAATTCAAACTAATTGATGATTGGAGAAAATCTTTCTGCGTAAAACTAATTGATGATTGGAGAAAATGCAAATAGCAACATTTTATTAATATTTATATAGCATAAAAAGTTACTTAAAATTGTTTTTCTCTGAAAAGGTTGGAGATTGTTGCTGTTAGTGGAATATCACTTGACACTACTATGAAATTTCAAATGTCTGCCTTACACATATCATTTGTAATATTCAATAAATTTTTGTATTTTCGATATTCAGTGGACTCTAATGATGTAACTAAACCTAATAAAATGTTCATACCTAAGGATTTGATAATGTGAATCATATTTTGTTACAACTAAAAATTAATTATCCAGTTATCTCTTAAAACAGGTGCATTTCCCACCCACCCTGGATGTCAGGGGGCAACTTATTATTTTCAACGCAAACCTCATGACCTTCACATTCCACCACCAAAGTTTTCAAATTTCTAATGTAAATATATCACCTGTAATATTTGTTTAAAATTTTGTAATTTTCGACTTCTTCCATTGTTAGATGATGCAATTTAAACTCTTGGGAGATAAGGAAAGTGTGAATCATAATATTTCATCAAACCAACCCAAAAAGATTTTTTAACTTATCTCTAAAAACAAAAGACAGATGACCAGGTGAAAACACTCATTTTTTTAATGAAATAAAAATAGGTATTCGAAATTTTTTATTTCTTCTTTTTACCAGTCTTCCAACTCTGTTAAAATGTGCAATTTATCACTAAATTAGTTGTATTAATGCAATCAGTAAATTAATAATCTTAATATGAAAATAATATTTCATGTATTTATATTACAGACAAATGCCTTTGATTCTGTTGTTACTCCTACACTGAAGAACAAAAAGCACTCTGATATTCAGCATGAATGTGAGTTTTAAATGTTTATATTCATTTGCACTTGCGAAATATTTCTCTTAACCCTTCCAGGATTCTCGTCAGTTATACATGTTGACAAAATCCAAAATGATACACCAAAGACATTTGTCTGTTTTTAGTACAACACATGAAACTTCAATATTTTAAAAACAGAAATTGTCTTTGAAAATTTTCTTACAAATATCTTGCCAATCCAAGCTTTAAAAAATAACACTTTTCCACTTAATGAATATTTATTTAACTGTGATATAAATAATTTGTTAAAGCAATTTAATCTCCATTTTCTAGACCCAATATATGGCAAAGACAATTGCTTGTTTTTCTATATTGAAGCCCTCCCTGAAAAGATGGGCTTCAATGTAGAAAAATAAGATAAAAAGCATCTCTAAGGCATAGGTTTGCTTCTCAGCAGATACACTAGTGATGCTCTTCTAGGATATGAGTGCATTAATGAAAGGTTTCTTACAGATAAATTACAGACAAGCATTAAAGATTTGAATGTTTTCTGCTGCTATGTCCCCATTGAGGATGCCAATGAGGATGAGAAGGATAGATTTTAGAGCCAACTTCAGGATATTTTGAATTCTATCAAGAAAGATTAATATTACCCTTGTTCTAGGTGACTTCAATCCCTCGATTTACACTGTTTCTGTTTTACATGGTCAAGAACGTGCAACCAGTTTCATATTATAGACTTGGTTTTAAACTGTACAGATTGAGTTTTTTTTAATTAATATAGATATAATGATACTTACATGAAGTAGTAATGGTACAGAGTCAAAAGAGATTATTAGATTTTCATTCCAAACTCAAAACTTAAATAGTTTTAGTTGATATTACTTATTTTCAAGACTAAATAGATAGTAGTAAACTCCTTTATTAATATAATTGTAATCTGTAAAAGTTGCATTTATATTCTTCCTATTGTAGTGGGATTGGTAGCAAGATCTGACTTTCCTAGCTGAATTTTTTTAGACTAGTAAACACCATGTTTTTTCTGAGTTTTAGCATCAAGTTTAACTTTCTAGACAATTTTATAGACTTGAATACAGCTGTTTCATAATAGTATATAAATATCATATAAATACTTTTAAAAATAAAAGCACTAAGTGTTGGTACAAATGGTAAATTTGTAATATATTCAGTTCATATATATATATCCTTCTTCCAAATTTAGTCTACAAATTTCATAATGTATGTCTACATTAACTATGAGTATTTTTCGCGACAAAAATAAATGTATGAGAAATTAATCTAAGCTTATCTGAATTAGTGCAAAATAATGTTGCATTTAATGGTTATGATTAATGGTTATTATTGCTGATGAACTGAAATTTGAAATAAATGTGTAAATGAAACTTAAAATTAATGTTTCATTAATAGCAAGGATCCCTTATTTACTGTAGTCACTGGCATCACGAGATATTTTTGTGCCCTAGGCAAATCAAGCATTTGGCGCCCTTTACAAAATTAAAATTAAATAAATTTGTTATGATGGTGAAATGCCTCTACACAAATGGCACCCTAGGTATTTGCCTGGATGCCTACCATATCACAATGGCACTGACTATAGTTATTGGCAGTGGTGAAGTGTGACTTTTTGAGTAGTGGAAGCAATTACCAAAAGCAGTGCTACAACTAAATTGGAATTCCATTCCTGTAATCGATATTTACAAATCACTATTCTGGTACTCGATGTTTCCGAATTATTGAACGGGATTGCCAGTCCAGTACTTGATGTTTACTAATATGTGAGTGAAAATAGTTCTATACTTTTTAATCAAATATTATTGGAAATTAGTGTTATACATTACATCTTGTCTAGGAAAAAATGGGATAATGTGGCCTTGCAACAAATTTATTGTGAGTTGTTTGCAGTCATTAGAGACAGGTGGAAATCGCTTTAAAATCATCTAACATGTCCTTCAATTACTCGTCATAGTAGGGCACTCCTGAACATGGGACAGGAATGGCTCAGTTAGTAGCATGCCAGACTCATAGTCAGTAGGGGACATCGATGGGCTTGGAAAGGCCACCATCTGTTGGATGGGGTGTTAAGCCATGGCTCCATGTGCCAGAGAGCCATAGCTTATACACGTTAAAGAACACACTGAATGACTTTGACAGGAGGCTACTATTTGTCTCCTAACAACTGTCCAGGGGTGCTCTCCCACCAACTTTCTCTGAGGTTTTGGGGTCCTTGTGGCCTCGCCATTTACCCCATTTTGTGCAAAAGAAGTGACACTCAGAGGTAAAGCAACCCAGCCTGAACACAGAGGGATGACATTATCCCTTTCTCGTTGATAGCTAGATGTGGGTTAACGAAAATAAATCGCAATTGAGACTCAAGCCTGGAAACATCAGAGAACTCATCTGGTGCACTGCAAATTAAACTACCCCCAACTACATGTCTAAATGCAAAGACTATTCTGATGAATTTTGTTTTGGAAATATATGCAAAATATCAAAGAAGACTGTTTAGTGAGAAGTGGAGATGATTTTCCAGCTCAATTTTTCAAATCTGCACCCATCTGACCCGCTTTGGAGGAAGGGGGGAAATTCAGGTGCATCACAATACATGTATACTGAAATGAATGTTGCTAATCAGTTATTTTAGTCTTATAATATTAATTAAAATCGTTTTACGACTAAATCAAATGTTAATAAAAGATAAGATTGCATAAAGAAACTATGCATTAGAATATAATATTCACACTCCCAGAAAAGTTGACGTAAACTGTGAATCTAAAAATATATTGGTTGACATGTGCACCAAATTGATGTCAACCCGACACCAGCATTGCCTCAAAGAACAAAAAAAAAATAAAGAATATAAGTGAATGCATATCTGGACTATACTACTACTCACCACAGCACAATAGACCCATCTACCCATTAGACATCATTGCAAAGAATAAACCAAGGTAAATATCTAGATAATAATTCTATCTAATTGTCTCAACTTTTCCACTAATTACAGTGATATAGAGAAAATTTAATAATTTTTGAATGTTAGCTATTTGTAGCAAAAAGTATTAGAAATACTAATGGAAACTGAAATTTTGTGGGTGAGCATCATTACAAATACAAAGAGCCATTAATTTATTAAAAGTAAGAGAATATGCAAAAAAATAAAAATTGCCTGGAGCTTATTTTTAATCACTGAAGACTGATTAAAAGATTGAAATTAATAATCATAAAATATTTTATTATTCTGCCTTTCAAAATTTAAAAAAACATTTGAAATTTAAATTGCTCTGAGCCCAAAGTTAACTGTGATATTTGAGCCCTAGCCAGCCTGGTCAGACTCTGGCTTAAGCTAACAAAGTTCATGCCAAAACTTTGTCAGCCTAATAATTATAGCTATAGAAAGCAAATGTTTGCATTGTATAGCTTTGAGTGTGTCCATTCCAAAATTAAGCAGAAATGACAGAGAATTTAATTTGGCTAAATAAAATGAGAATAAAATTAAACTTCTGAATTTAATACATCGAACTGCTGTGCAAAAGTGGCAATATGTCATTAATGTTGAATAAACTTGTGTCATCAGTAAATTCCAGCCTTGTTTTTTAGTTCATTTTCAAAAATGCTGTTTTTTGTATTTTTCATAATGTTTTAAGGGCTAAAGAATATATTTCTTACACCATAGACATCTATTTAATAGCCCTGATGTAAACTGCTTTAAAATTCCCTATGTTCGACAGATGCTAGTGAACGATAGGTTATTTATCATTGAAATGGTAAATGAGGGCCCCTACCAGTAACTTAAGTTTTTTCATTTATTAATACATTAAAATAAATGAATCATACTAGTTGAATGTCACTTGAAAATTCAATGAGAAATACTAAAAAAATTCTCTGAACAATCACTTTTGAAATGTGGCAGAATTTTTTATATGAACTCTTTTAACCTTTGCTGCCACTTTGATATTTCAATACTTTAGATTTACTGGTCTGTAAATGGTAGCTAGGTAGTCACTGGAAGGAGAGCTATGCACCAATCCCCTGTGATAATGCATAGAACCGGCCAGGCCTAGCACTTAATGTCCGACCCCACCTTCTTGTGGTACAGACCGTTAGTACCTTTCAAAAGAGATACTCTCTTGTGGAAGTGAACGAAAGGGGAGGGCTGCCGGATTAGTGTGGCCTACTGATCTGGACTACTATGGCTACTTTTCTTTTTTTTTCTACCCTGCTGAGGAGTGGTCAACCACACAGGGTCCTGGTGCTGACCATATAAACCCACTGGACTGGACAGATATATGGCTCTGAGCTTGATTATGGATCCTGATTTTGCTGCACTGGTGGGCTTCTGTGGAGGGAAAATCTTCCGCTGTGTTTTCTGTTCGTTTGTGGGTTGACAGCACCAAGTGAATAGATTCACAGCATATATGTTTATCAGCTGGTGGATAATCCTGAGCAGAGGTGATAGCAGGCACCTGAACTCTTTGCTTCTATTGGCATCGTCAAATTCTACATTGGAGGAAGTCTTCCAGTGTAGATGGCTTCAGCCTTTAGTGGTGGTCTTCGCCCCATGTCTGCGATTAGGGGGCTGTTTGATATTGTCGGCATTCCCTCTCTCAATAAACATAGTTTCTTTAAACATCCCACTAACCATTTTCTCTCCATAGGTAGTTGGAATGTGAGGACTCTGCACAGAGCTTTTTCTCTTGGTGTCCTCACACAAGAATTCCACCATTATAATTTAGATATTCTTGGCTTGCAAGAGACCAGATGGACAGATAAAGGTCAGATTCTTAAAAATAATCTTAAATTTCTCTTTTCAGTTTCTTAAAAATTACTGTTTGACATTGTTTTTGATACAAAAGTATTTGTATCAAAAGCATTACAGATAACTTAATTATAATTTTGGAATGGACACCTATGGAGAGAAAATGGTTAGTGGGATGTTTAAAGAAACTATGTTTATTGAGAGAGGGAATGCCGACAATATCAAACAGCCCCCTAATCGCAGACATGGGGCAAAGACCACCACTAGAGGCTGAAGCCATCTACACTGGAAGATTTCCTCCAATGTAGAATTTGACAATGCCAATAGAAGACGACAATAAGCATCACCAAGGCATGGGTCTGCTTCTCAGCAGACACGCTAGTGATGTTGTTCTAGGATATGAGTGCATTAATGAAAGGTTTCTTACAGCAAAATTTCAGATAAGCATTAAAGACTTGAATGTTATCTGCTGTTATGCCCCCACTGAGGATGCCTATGAGGATGAGAAGGATAGGTTTTATGAACAACTTCAGGATATTTTGAATTCTGTCAAGAAAGGAGATATTACCCTTGTTCTTGGTGACTTCAATGCCAAAGTTGGTACTGACTCTGACCTTTGGGGAGGAGTAATAGGCCCTTTTGGTATTGGTAGCTGCAATGGCAATATCTCCTACAGGGAAGTAAATTCAATGGTTTCAGAATAACTAACACTTATTACAAACACCTCGACATACATAAGTACACATGGGTTTCACCTGATGGGCTGCATAAGAATATGAATGATTATATATTAATTAACAGCAAATGGGCTAGTTCTGTTAGGAATACCAGGGCATATAGGGGAGCTGAAATTGGATCTGACCATTACCTTGTTAAAAGTGTCTTGCAACTTAAACTTAAAAAGTGTTGTGCTAGGGTTAAAAAATTTATTTTTAACACTGAAGCTCTGAAAGATCCAGTTATAGCCAAAGCTTACCATGATAGGTTACTTAGTCATTATGACAGTCATGGTATGCTTACTACTGAAGTTGAGGAAGAATGGGATCATTTTAAACAGGTGTTTT